>CM057841.1:55846917-57175667 GCA_030068075.1 Paguma larvata | reverse complement strand
CGATCTGTCCCCCCTTCCCGTTCTGCAGGAATGGGAATCGGACGAGCAGCTGGTGGTCTCATGGGGTCCCGTGCGGATCCAGGCCTCAGGGGACACAGAGGAGCCTAGGGAGTTGGGTGGCAGGAAATGTTATGTGGCCTTGGCTGGGCTTCGGAGGCTGCCGCAGGCCCTAGGGAACTGCGGCCTTGAACCACAGAGCCTTTCAGGGAGTGGCCCATCGTGGTTGGGGGCGAGTGGAGGCCCCTTCGTCCCCGGCGTGGTGGGCCAGCAGGATGTCTCCCCTCCCCCGCTGTCCGCCCCCCCCCCCCCCCCCGCCCAGTCCCCGGACATCCATTCATTGAGCCCTCCTGGCTGCTCGGCGTTGGGTGGACACGACTTGTATAAATATAATTCCGTTTTGGCCAGCGTGCGTCCTTGCCCTCAGCCAAAAGCGGTTTGAGGCCAGGAGTGACGAGCCTCACACGGGTTCGCAGTGCAGGGACGGGGAGGGGAGGGCATCCAAAGCGCCCTTCTGATGAGGAGGGGGTCACGTCCTAAGGTCCCAGAGGGCACAGATGTCATTGCTGCCGGGTGCGAAGAGCAGAGGGGCCACCAGGGGACGGCGGCGGGCACGAGCTCAGAGCTCCGGCTCCGGCGCGAGGAGGCTGGGTGGCGACCCCCGCCCGGAGCCCGGAGGCCGGCGGGCAGGGCTCTGCAGGCCCTGGGGCCCAGGAAGCAGGGCAGAAGCGTCCACTTCCTGCAGGGACCTCTCCCCAAGGTCCCCTTTGCTTTGAGCAGCCCCCACCCCCCGCTTCGGCCGCCTCCCGGGCCGGACCCTGCCCCCGGCCGGGCAGCACCGGGCTCTCCGGGGAGGGTTTCCACAAAGACCCGTCCGGACCCTGGGCTGCCGCAGGAAATCCTGGAGGCCGGCATTACAATGCATTGCTTCCGGCTGCCAAGGGGTCCCTGAGCACACGAAAGAGGAGCCGGTGGGCCGAGTGCTTCTGGAAGGGGCCGGGCCGGGGGGCCCCGGGGAGGCCGGGGGGCCCCGGGGTTGCTCCGGGAGAGGGCGGGGCGTGTGGGCCTATGACGGACAGCCTTCCCGACATCCTCCTTTCTCGAGGTACTCCTCTGCTCATCCTCCTTTCTCGAGGTACTCTTCTGCTCCTTCTGTGGCTCCCCACCGCCTCCAGGATCCTGCCTCTGGTCCTGGTCCTGCCCCTGCCGTGGTGACCTGGGGCCTCGGATGCCCCGCTGTTGAACCGGGAACGCCGTCTCCCCCAGAGCGGCCTCGTGGGGTGGGGACACAGGGCACGGGATCCGCAGGGGTTAACCATCATCGTTGCGGTCGGCAGGACAACAGCTCCAAAGACATCCGCCCCCTCATCCCCGAAACCTGCGAAGACACGACCTCACCTGGCAAAGAATCTCGCAGACGGAATCGAAGGATCTGGAGATGGGGAGACTGTCCTGGCTTGGGGGGGGCAATGTCATCACAAGGGTCCTTGGAGGAGGGTGGCAGGAGAGCCAGAGTCAGAGGACACATGTGACGGAAGCAGGGTCAGAGAGAAAGAGACTGGCAGGGGCTCGCGGCTGCCTTTGAAGCCGGGGGACGAGGCCGCATGCCAAGGAGCGCAGGCGCCTCAAGAAAGGCGGAAAAGTCTCCCCTGAATCTTCCAGAAGGAAAACAGTCCTGCCCGCACCCTCAGGGTAGGGCTTCTGGCCTCCAGAACGGCAAGAGGATAAGTGTGGGCTGTCGCCGGCCACAACCTTTGTGGCCATTTGTGACGGCGGGCGCCTCGCTCGGTCCTCAGGGCCGTCTCATCCCGGGAGGGAGGCGTGGCGATTTCCGGTCTACACCCGCTCCCGAGCTTGAGCTCCAGACCCGTGGTCTCGGCGTGGCGCGGCATGGCGCGGCGTGGCGGTGGCGGCACCCCCCGGGCTCACCCCGTTCCTGAGCGTCTCCCGACGAGGCTGCTGACGTCCATTTCACGCCACAGCGTCGCGTTTCGTGTGGCGCCGTCGCCTTGCTGTCGAACCGCGTTGGATCTCTTCGCTGGCAAGTCTCTCTGCCCCCCGGCTGTGCCGGCGGCGGCGTCTTGAGGTCAGGGGACGCGTCCTCTCTGGATCCAGGAGCGTGGCCGCGGCGTGAGCGCACAGGTGCCACAGCGGTGTGGTCCGTAGCCCACTGCCCTGCAAAACCACCTGGGGGTTAGAAAACAAAAGACAAACCAAAAAAAAAAAAAAAAAAGCCACCAAAATCCCAGGCTGTACCCTGAATCTATAAAACAGACCTCCTGGCGATGGGGACCCGGTAAGGTGTATTTTAAAACTAACTTGCTCAAGGTCACACAGCTAGTAAGCAGTGGGACCAAGGGCGTCGACCCAGGCACTTGGACTCTTCAGATTTTATCAGTGCTATTATTTTATTTAGAATAAAAAGCAGCTTGAAGACCCGGACCTAAAATTCATACGGAAATGCGACGTTCGTATGGCAAATTCCAGAACAATCTTGAGAAGGAAGAGCAAAAAGGGAGGAGGGATGCTCTCCTGATTTCACACCTTAGCGCGCCCCTGTGGTCCCTCGGGAGGCGTGGGGGGCACAGACACGCGGGTGGATGGAAGGGAACGGAGAGTCCGGAAATAAAACCCCCAGCTTGATCGCCGTCTGATTTTCAACAAGGGTGCCGAGATCCCTTAATGGGGAGAGGTCAGTCTTTTCAACAAGCGGGGCTGGGAGAGCTCGGCCGCCGCATGCCAAAGAATGAAGTTGGACCCCTACCTCACACCATACGCTCAGACTTCAAAACGGATTCACCACCGACATGCCAAGGTGTATAAACCTATGAAACACTTAGAAGAAAACTTAGGGGAAAATCTTCACAACTGGGGGTTAGGAGATGGCTCCTGGAACTGACATGGAAAGGATAAATAACCCAAGAGAAAAATGGGGAAACGGGACTTGGTCAGAACTGGAAACTTCTGCACTCCAAAGGAGACCGCCAAGAAAGCGAAAAGCCAGCTCGCAGAGTGGGGGAAAAAACACAAATCCTAGACTGAGGAGGGACCCGTGTTCGGCACACACGAGGAATACTCGGAGCTCGACACTCAACAGGCAAATACCCGAATTTATTTGCCTCCATGGGCGAACGGCACGAATAGAACCTCGCTCCGAGGCAGACACACGAAAGGCCGACAGGGACGTGAGATGCTCAGCGTCACGTGTCATTAGGGGGATGTCAATCGGAGCCACGGCGAGATGCCACCTCGCTCCCGTGGGGATGGCCGTCACCGAAAAGACAGATGGGAACGAGGGTCGGGGAGGCCGGAGGGAATGGAGGCTTCGCGCACGGCAGAGAGGAGTGTCACACGGGGCGGCCGCCCTGGAGGACAGCCTGGCAGACCCTCGGAAGCTTAAACGTGGGGTTACAATATGACCTGCAGTTCTACTTTTAGGGCCGTGGGCAGCTGAAAACAGACACTCACACGAAACCTGGTACATGAACGGTTACGGCAGCGCGTTCCTAATAGCCCGAAGTACCAGCCACCAAGATGGCCACCGACGCGTGAATGCATCACCCAACGTGGTCTAGCCACGCGCCGATATATTATGCAGCCACAAATACGGATGACCTGTGACAACATGACGCAGAGTGAAGGAAGCCAGTCCCGAGAGGCCACACGGCGTGGGGTTCCATCCGTGTGAAGAAACATCTAGAACAGGCAGATCCCGAGGGACCGGGGGTGGGGTAGCTTACTGGTAGCGTGGGGCTCCCGAGCTGGATCGAAAGGGAGAAGGATGGCAAGAACGGAACAGAGAGTTTCTTGTCAGGTTGACGGGAATGTTCCGGAATTAGGTAGTGGCGAAGGTTCGCACTAAAAATCACTGAATCGTACACCTGACTCGCGTGGCCTGTGACTTATTCCTCGGTGACACTGTTACAAGTTAAAAAGCTTTTCGCTGGCGCCATCATTATTAACTTCTTTTTTGTTTTTAAGTTTATTTATTTTGAGAGACACAGAGAGAGAGAGAGAATCCCAAGCAGAATCCCCGTACGGGGCTCGAACTCACAGACCGTGAGATCAGGACCGGAGACCAAACCAAGACACGGAAGCTTAACCGACTGAGCCCCCCAAGTGTCCCTGTCAGCTTCCCGACGGACAACGCCCCTCCCCGCACGCCCCGCTCACGCGGCCACGCTCTCGGCCACTGTGCCTCGACGTGTCGCACGCACACAAGCCTGGGCACAGGAGGTGCTCAGACAGACAAGGGGAACTCCCTTCCCTGTGCCCCTCCTGCAGGCAGAGTTCGGGGTCCCGTAGCCGGCCCCGAGCTTTAGAACCCCCCCACACGTGTCCTTCCCCTCTGGGGACGCTGTGGGGCCGCCCGGGCCCCCTCGATGGGAACGCGATGTCGAAACCACGGGCGGTGCCGTCCAGAGACAGCACCCAGCTGTCGCCCCTTAGGGCCGGCCACACCCCAGGTCGGGCCCTGCCCGGGTGGTCTGTGCTCAGTGACCCGCCGACGCTGGGGCATAAAAGCTGGGTCATTTCAGGCCAGCTGGGGACCACTCCGGGGGCCACCCCAGCTCCACGGCCCCCAGGGGGCCGGCCAGGGCTGCATGGCAGTTCTCTGCCCCCCCGCCCCCACAGCGCGGACCCCGGGGCGCCCCCAACAAATGACCGAAGGTCAGCGCCCTGCAGAGTTGGCTTCCGAGCGCTCCTGGCACCTTGAGAGCGGAGGGCGCGGAAGCCGCTCCCCGTCACCCCGGGCCCGGGACGGCCCCACCGTCGGGGCTCCTGCGTCCTTCGCGTCCACAGTGCCGAGCTTGAGGGGCCCCGACACGGTGCAGCGTTTTGGTTTTTTTCATTTTTCATTTATTTTTATTGTTTTCATTTTATTGTTGATCGAGAGACAGAGCGTGAGCAGGGGGAGGGGCAGAGAGAGAGGGAGACACAGAATCGGGAGCAGGCGTCCGAGCCGTCAGCACAGAGCCCACTCGGGGCTTGAACCCACAAACCGTGAGAGCATGAGCTGAGCCGAAATCAAGCGTCCCCCCCAGGCGCCCCTAGTGCAGCGGTTTTTAAAGACACGCGCACACACACACACGTATATATGTGTATATGAATTACTACTGAGGGACCATGTTAAAATAGACTCCCAGGACTGTGGGAATCTCTCCACGACAAACAACTCGGTTTCATTGATAAACGCGTTGTAAGGCCAGAGAGGGAGGGGAAGAGACAGAGACGGAAGCAGAGATAGGGATAGACAGGGAGAGAGAGGGGAGAGAGAGAGACACAGGCACCAAGGAGAAACCGATCTAGTTAAGAGTCTGTAGATTCAGCGTCTGTGTTAAATTAACCCTTCGCGGTGTGGACCTTAGCGGGATCCTGATTCGAACGAGACGTGCAGGCAGGACTGGGGTGGGGGGCAGCGTCGTGAGGGGAAGGAACGAGGACGTCCCTGCTCCCCGAAAGCAGTGTCTTCGCAGAACCTTTGTGGGCCCTGCTCTCCCCAGCCTTGGCCGACGGCAGAACATGCCGAGGTCGAGTTAAACGGGCTCGTTACCGCTGAAGTCACATTCCCCAGGTGACGGCGACGAGCCTTCTCCACCCCTGCGGGCTGCCTTCCCGTGGTCTGTGTCTCTCCGTCCCGCGGCTGCCCGGAAGCCCCTGGCGGGGAGGGAATTTGATTGTTGACACTATTTGGGATATTTTTAAAGCCAGGCTCTTCTGGCCATGGTTTTCCCAGTCAAATAGATGATACATTCCCCTCTTTTAATTAAAAAAAAAAAAAAATCCTAGGGGCGCCTGGGGGGCTCAGTCGGGTAAGATTCCGGCTCCGGCTCAGGTCATGAACTTGAGGTTTGTGGGTTCCAGCCCCGCGTCGGGCTCTGAGCCGACAGCGCGGAGTCTGCTTGGGATTCTCTCTCTCTTTCTCTCTCTCCCCCCATCTCTCCTCTCTCTCTGCCCCTCCCCTGCTTGCACTTTCTCTCTCTCTCTCAAAAATACATAAACATTAAAAAGGAGATCCTACGCACCCAAGCTGGGTCCAGGCTGAAGCCTGGACCTCGGTGCTGCGCCTCCTGGAGGTCGGAGGCGGCCTGGGTGAGACCGGCCGGCCCCAGGCCAGCACGAGGCACCGGCGCCAGGGGGCGGCAGGGGTCAGCCGGGGCTCCGGGCCCCACGAGACGGAAGCATCCCCCCCAAAGCCCAGTCTCACTTCCCGCCGCCCCCGCCACATGCGGCTCCCAGGTGCGGCGTGGACGCTTGGAGGGGCTCCGGAAGGGGCCCTGCCAAGTTAGGACTGGACGCGCGTCCCCCACGCCAAGGCCGCCAGCAGCACAGAGATCTCTCTGAACTGGAATCTATCTGATGGGGACACTGAGGCTGAAATTCCCCGGTGGCTCCTGGGTCCCCGGTCTCACTTCATCGCCCCTGCCTTGGGGACACTGACCTTCTGTGGCCCTCGACCGTGTGTGCTTCCTCCTGTCTCCAGCCCTTGCGTGGGCTGTTCCCACCACCTGGATACTCTTTTCCTGCTGTGCCGACCCCCTTCCTCTTGCCGTTACTCATCTTTCCATTTTCACCTTAGATGTGTCCTCCTCCAGGAAGCCCCCCTGATTGTTGCAAGACTAGGTTAAGTGCCCCTCATTAAGGACTTCTGGAGCCCCCGGAGCTGCCCCTATATTTTGTATTTAAATACTTGGTTGCTTGTTCCCCTTGCTAACAAGGGTAGAGACTCTGACTTCTCCCCGTTTAGCCTTTTCTACCTCAGGGCCTTTGCATGTGCTCTTCCCACTGCCTGGAGCATCCTTCCCAGGCTCACAACATGAGACCTCTCTTCCTGCCCAGCCTGGGTCGAAGGAGCCTCACCCGTCTGAAGCAGGTTGATCTTGGCCTCCTGGGTCCTGGTGCTGCATTTATTTATAGACCCTCCCTAATTATCATTCCTTGCCTTCGCTTACGGGATTTGTTTTATTCCTCACATTCCAGTAAAATGAAGGAGGCAGGGACATTCTGTCTTGCACACTGCTATAATCCAGATACCTGGCACAGGCCTTGACCCCAGACGATTCGGTCACTGTTTGCGGAAAAAAAAAAACACATCCAATAAATGACTGTAGGGGACGCTCCTGGCAGAGCCTGGCCGGGAGACTTAGGGCTTCTCTGCTCTCCCGGCTTTGAGGAGACGGGGACTAACAGCCTTGCCCTGCGGCCCTGGGGTCGGCCAGCCTTCCCTGGTGAGGTTTCCCATTGGCGGAAGAGTTGATACTTTTATTGTTATTTACTTTTAACGTTTTAATGTTTATACTTTCTGAGAGAGAGAGAGCAAGCAGGGGAGGGACGGAGGGAGAAGGGGACACAGAATTGGAAGCAGGCTCCAGGCTCCTCAGAGCCGGCAGCACAGACCCCCCGACGCGACGCGGGGCTCGAACCCACCAACTGTGAGATCATGACCTGAGCTGAAGTCGGACGCTTAACTGACAGCCATCCTGGGGCCCCAAGAGTTGTTACTTATAAACAAAATAAACCTACGTAAAGAGGCCTGGTGGGGGGGGCGGTTCAGCAGGTAACAGGAGGCGGGTGCCGCACACACAAAGACAGACAGACGGACGGAGGGATGGACAGACAGAGGGCCAGGAAGCCAGGGGCTGCCAGCACACAGCCGGCCGGGGCTGGGGGGGGGTTGTGGCTGTGGGAGCAGGCTCCTGAGAACCACAGCCCGGCTCACGGCTCGTGGGGTCTGGGAAGCCCTCTCTGCAGCCGCGTGCCCTGGGGGGGTGGCAAGCGTCATGGGGGGGGGGCGGGGCACCAGGGACCCTCAGGCCTGTGGTTGGAGGCTGCAGGGTCATTTCTCTCTCTTTAAAGGCCCGAGGGGTGCAACACATGATGGGAGGGGGCGGGGAAAGAACGCAGCTGCCCCCCCCCCCCCCCCCGCCCCCAGTCACCTTCAAGCAGAAACACTAGGTTTGGCTACAATAATATTTGTTCAAGATCTTCCCTCCTGCTCAATTTCAAAGGTGGGTCTTAAGGGCGGGCTGTGGAGGGCGAAGAGGCAAAGTTTCGGGGAGGGGAGGAGGGAGGAGGGAGGAGGGAAAAGGAGGGGAGGAAGGAAGTGGGGGAGGAGTAAGCACCGCTGAGCCCTAATCGGAGAAGCCCCAGCCCCCCCCCAATCGAGCCCCCATCCTAAAACCACCCCAAAGGCCCCCTCTGTGGACTTGGCAGGCCAGCCCGGCTGGTGGGACCCCGCCCTGGCCCGGGCCGTCCCTCCCTCCTGGACAAGGCTGGTTACACAACCGCCTCGGTGGCAGCCGGCCAGGAGCGGTCACACGGGGCAGCTTGGCGGGAGGGGTGTTGGGGGGGGCGGCGCTTCCCAGCCCCGGGCTGTCGCCACCGCCGGCCCCCGCCCCCCGCCCCGCGAGCTTGGCCGGGAGTCAGCTCTTCAGCCCGCTGGCTCGGCCAGACTCATCGGAGTGTTCCCAGATGTGCGCTGCGGGTAATAAAAAGGCGAGCTGGTTCCTGTCAGCAGCGGGGAACTCCGGGAGGCGACCCCCAGCAGCCGCCCTGACGGGCAGATGTTTGCAACGTGTGCTCTAGCGGCGGGGAAGGGAGGCCCGGGGCATCGGCACCGCCGCGCAGGGACCGCACAGGCGGCGTCACCCCGCCCCTTCTCTGTGGACACACGGCAGAGGGGGTTGGGGGAGTGGGTCCGGAGCCATGGGGTGGGGCGCATTTGCCCTGCCTGACCCCACACAGCCTGCTCACCTCACCCCGCCCTGGCCCGCGCCTGAGTGTGGACATCTGGTGGGTTGCCCCTGAACCCCCACTCCCTGCTGGTGACACTGCGGCCCTGACCTTGGGGAATGGGCTTCTGCTCGGCCCGACCTTGAGGGTCTGGGAGCAGCTGCCAATCACCAGACTTTGCCCTTGCCCCTAGGCAACAGGAGAGAGCATGTGACCCCGCTCTGGCCAATCACAACCTGCCATTCCCCTAGCCACTGCGATTGGTGCCGGGCTGGGCATGTGACTTGAGCAGGACCAATCACAAGTCCTTCCCTGAGATTTTTTCCCGGTGGGCGGAGGCGCAGGGCAGTACCAGCCGGAGGCCACGCCTGGCGAGATGCAATACCGCAGGGGCGCTCCCAGCCCCGGAGCTGCTCCGCAGGCGGCGGGTGGGGGCGGCCTGGGGTCCGGGTTGGCGCAGGAGCGAGCTGGCCAGCCAGGCGGAGCTCCAAGGGGCCCCCCGCGGGGCTGCTTCCGGCGGGTGGGGGCGGCCTGGGGTCCGGGTTGGCGCAGGAGCGAGCCGGCCAGCCAGGCGGAGCTCCAAGGGGCCCCCCCGCGGGGCTGCTTCCAGTTCTGGAGCTGCCACGCCGGCTCCTTCGCCAGGCCTGTGGGCACGGGAGCCACCCCGGGTGACCCACCGACCTCTGGCCTCAGAGCAGCATGAAACGGGAGCGACCGGAAGGGGGTGCGCGGGCGGCGGCGCTGCGGGGGGGGGGAAGGGGCCCGCTGCCAGAGGGTCCTGCAGGGGGAGGCCTAGCTTTTTCACAGCAGGCCGAGGACAGCTCGCCCGGCCTCGCCAGGTCAGGCCCTGGCAGAGCCGTTGGAGAGCGGAGGAGTTCAGCGAGGGCCTGCCTGCGCGGCCCCTTCGGGGCAGGAGGCGGGCCAAACCGAGGCCAAGCCCTGGAGGAAATGATGGATTCTTCCCCTTAACCGTCTGACCTTAACTGACCTTTTCGGGATGGCCTGAACCTTCTTCCTTTTTTCCCAACTTGCGGGCACCCCAAGATTTCATCCTGATAGCTTATCTCCTCACCACCGGGGTCCCTACACCCCCCGACCCCCACCTCGAGTCAGGAACTGCCTTTCGCTCACTTTTCAGATGAAGAAACGGAGGGTCAGAGTGGTGCTGTATCTGCTCAGGAACACAGCTGCTGCTCCCTGCCCCGACGGAGGCCCAGACCCAGATGCCGCTGTCCTGACCCCCAGGCCGGGGCTCTTCCCTCGGCAGTACAGGGAGTGGCTCTGCTGATAAGGCTTGGCTGGGGGGGGCGGGGGCTGGGAGGGACCGACACCCTGCCCCCAGGGGCTGCCCTTCTCTTCCTTTGCCCTTCACCTGGGTGACCCATAACCACCACCACCACCCCCACCCCCACCCACCCCCCACCCCCGGTCTTGTGGCCTGATGGGGGTCCTCGCCTCCCTTCTTGCTTTTTCTGCCCCTCCTGCCCTCTGCCTCCATTTTCTGCCTGACGGCCGGCTCCCGGGAGACATCTGCCCACCAGGTGTAGGTGGCGACACCCTCCCCCTCCCCACCCACACACCCACCCCAGCGTCTGTCCTGGAGAAACTTCA
This sequence comes from Paguma larvata, assembly GCA_030068075.1. NCBI lineage: Eukaryota > Metazoa > Chordata > Mammalia > Carnivora > Viverridae > Paguma > Paguma larvata. The sequence continues at coordinate 57,165,326 of CM057841.1, read as the reverse complement.
GAAGGAAGCAACACAGTCGCTCTCGCCTCCCCCTAAGAACTGCAAAGGCCGCTCGGCTTTCTGGCCCATTGAGGGTGTGTCGTTGGGTGTTACTGGAGCCCGGAGGTGGGCACGGGTGGGGGTGGGGGTGGGGGGCGGTTCTCCCAGGTTCCAGCGTGGTCCTGGAGTCTCTACCAGGCGTGAACAGCGCAGACTCGGCCCGAAAGTGCTGGACCCCGCCGAGCCCCAAGGTTTGCAGAGCCTCTGTGAGGCAGAACCGTCCAGTAGTCAGTCACTCCCGGTTCGAGGCAGACGTGACGGAGCTTGTTTTTTTAAGATGCATATTATTTATTTCTTTATTTACTTTTTAATTGTTTGTTTATTTTTGAGAGAGACAGAGCAGGAGCAGGGGAAGGACAGAGAGAGGGAGACACGGAATCCGAAGCAGGCTCCAGGCTCCGAGCTGTCAGCATGGAGCCCAACATGGGGCTCGAACCCACGAACCGTGAGATCCTGACCTGAGCCGAAGTCGGATGGTGAACTGACTGAGCCCCCCAGGCGCCCCAGAGGTATATATATTTTAAAGTTTATGTGTTTATTTTGAGAGAGAGGGAGAAAACACGAGTCAGGGAGGGGCACAGATAGAGGGAGAGAGAATCCCGGCTCTGAGCTGTCAGCACTGAGCCCGACGCGGGGCTCGAATCCACAAAGCTGTAAGGTCGCGACCTAAGCCGAAAACAGGAGTCCTTCATTTAACCGACTGAGCCCCCCGGGCACCCCAGATGTGCCTGAGCCTGAGCCCCGCCCACCCCGGTAACCTCGGTCGTGTCCCCATGTGTCAGGTGGGGGTGACACCGGCCTGAGCGAGTCCGGGTGGAGGGCACCCACACGGACCAGCCCCCTCCTCGACGCCCACCCCTGCCAAGCGTGACCAGCAGTCAGGCGCCCGGGCCCCAGCCAGCACCACCCCTGCACCCATCCCCTTGCTCCGGCACCTCCTTCGGGGGCGGCGGGGGGAACAGCCCTGACGGCCTGGGGGTGGCGGCGGGCAGAAAACGAGGCACCCGGCCAGCAGGGTGGGGGTCAGGAAGAGAAGGGGCGGCCACAGGAAAGGTGCGGCCGCAGCCCCCGGAGCCGGAGCCGGCAGCTGGAAGGAAGGAGTCGCCAGGTGGGTCCCACCCTGGGAAGGCGGTGCCGGGCGGGCACGAGGCCAGGGCACTTGGCAGGGCTGTCCTGGCCTCCGGAGACCCCGGGATGTCCTTCGGGACTGAGGGCCGAGCATTGTCCCTGATGACAAGAGGTTCTGCCCGGCGGCTTTCACACGGTCCACGGTGTCCCGGGGCCTGTGGGAACGGGCTCAGAGCTCTGTGGGGCACAGACAAGGAGCGGGGGAGGGGACAGGAGGGGAGGGGAGAGCCGGCGGCCTTAGCTTTCTTTTATACCTAATGGCCAATCACTCGGTCTGCATTGATGAGTTTCCACTGTATGCCAGGCCCCGTACTAGCACTGGAGACAGAGTGATACCAACTGTATACAGTCGACCCTTGAAACAACACAGGAGTTATGGGTGTCGACTCCCCCCCGCAGGAGAAAATCCACGTATAACTTTTGACTCCCCCCAAACTCACCCCCTAAGAGCCTATGGAAGCCTTACTGATGACGTAAGTGGACGGTCAGTGCGGGTTGTGGAGGCGACACGGGTTACACGCCAGGTTCTTACAATCCGGTACCCAGAGAGAAGACACCGTTACTGCGAAAACCATAAGGAGCGGACGGGTGGAGCTCCGACCGTATTTATTGGAAAAAAGCGCCAGCTCTCGGTGGACCTGCGCAGTTCGAGCCCGCCTCGTTCTCCGGCCAGCGGTCGAGTCCCTGCATCCGCTCTTTGCCTTCTCTTCGCCACCGCCCTCCGTCCTCGCGGTTAGAAGCTGGGGCGGGGCCACGTCACCAGCCAGTTAAGTCATGGGATGAGCCTGCGTGGGCCCCGGACTCCGGACGGCCGCCCCGGGTTCAAACCCGCCTCTGCGTCCCGGCCGCCTATCATCAGGGCTGCCATGGCCAGTTGCTTAGGTTGTGCAGTGCACAAGGTGCCATGTCTAAGGGGATGTGGGCCTCTTTATGATTTAAACAAATATTTTCGTATTTTTATTATAGCTTATTGATATTTATTATTATTTATTATCACGTATTGATATTAGAGCTGGGCTATTTGCAGATCGGTTATGCCAATTTTCTGTCAGACGGCACCAGACGAACTTGACCTAACAGTCCCCGTAATGCGATTGTCTTAGTTATTCCGAACAGTTAGGATAATTTTGAATTCTTCATTATTTTATGTTCGATAGTTTATTTACAAGGCCGTTACCTGTGGTATACTACTGAGAATATAATAGTACACCTTACACTCTTTCTTCTTTTTTGAATGTTTATTTCTTTTCAAGAGAGCAAGACGGGGTGAGCAGGGGAGGGGCAGAGAGAGAGGGAGACACAGAATGCGGAGCAGGCTCCAGGCTCCGACTCGTCAGCACAGAGCCCGACGAGGGGCTCGAACTCACGCACCTTGGCATCGTGACCCAAGCTGAAGTTGAACGCTTAACCAACTGAGGCCCCCAGGCGCCCCCGACTGAAACGCTTTCTAAGGAACCCGGGCTAGATGGCTCACCCCTATGAGCCTCGGTTTCCACATCCGTCTCGGGGACACACGCCCTTGCGGGGTGTGCCAAGGACACGCAGTGTACTGGAAGTCCGCGACATACAGCTGCCGCTCAGCAAAGGTCCTGTGGCTATTCACACACACGCCGCCCTCCCGGAAACCTGCTCTGCAAAGCGGAGGCCTCTTTGTGCCTCAGTTTCACCCCCCCGAGACGCGGGCCGGAGCTCTTCCCAGGATCCCGGTTGCAGGGGGACCTTCTGCCTTCACGGAGTCCCGTCCCCCCGGGGCCGAGCTCCTTGCCCCGACTATCTCCAAATTTGGTCCTGCCCCATCTCTTGACCCGGTTTCCTGTCCCCCGCCCCCCCCAGGGGCTGCCACGGGTGGGGGCCCGCCGCCCCCCCCCCAGCCCCCAGGAGCTGCCCGAAGAGGAAATCCTCTTCCTCCTCTTCCAAGGCTGGAAGCTACAGAATGTTTCCTTCGGAATGTTTTGGCGTCCACCCTGCAGAATGTTCTGGCCTCGTCAGCCACAGGTCAGCCGCAGGCTCCCGCCCCCTTTCCCTCTGGGCTGGCAACTGTGGGCAGAGACGCGCCCGGAGCTCCCCTCCCCGCTCCCCTCCCCGACCCGCCCGCACCACCCCTTCTCCTGGGTTTGTTGCCAGCAGAACGAGCTCTGCCAGAGGAGCCCGGGAGAACAGACCGGAAATTACCCGAGCTCGCCCACGGCCGGTCCGCTCCCAAACGAGAGACGCCGGGGCAGCAGAAACATGACAGCCTGTGGCCCCCGACGGGACAAAGCAGGGGTGGGGGGTGGGGGGAAGACAGAGAAAAATCCAAAGGGCCACATCGGATCCCGCCTCGGCCTTTGAAAAGAAAAATCCAGCTCTTTATTCGTTCAGTCCCTCCCCCTCCCCTCTTGGCAGCGGAATAATTAAATATTCATGCGTTTTCTCCGGCCCCTGAGAAAGTGATAAGTCAGACTTCTGCGCACACAGAGAAAAAGTGCCCCAGGGCGAGGGGCTGGGGCCAGATTTCGGCTGGAGACAAAGCCTCCGCTTCAATTTACGAACGAAAACACCCTTCACCTTTCCTGCTGTGAATTTCCCAGATACGCGCGGTCAGGACAATCGGAGAATTATGAGGCTCCAGGACCAATTAGGGCTGTTTGTGTTGACGTCAAGTCTGGGGGAATTTTTTTCTTGCCCTTGCGAGTATTTATGATACTGACAGATGCCGCAGGGGGAAAAAATAAAATGAAATCCCTGCGCAGGACGAAGCCTGCGGGGCCCCGTGGGTTCGGGTGCGACGAGGAGCCGTCTCGGGTTTTGTGCGGGCCGCCGGCCCCGTCCGCACCCCGGCTCTGCCACCGCGGGTGGCTCGAGACGGGGGCGGAAACACGCTTGCTGCCGCCTTCCCGGGCCTGTGACTGGCGGGGGGCGGGGCGGGGGGGGTAGCACAGCAGGCCCGAGGACCAGGGGTCTGTCCCGTCTTGCAGGTGAGGAGACCCAGGTGGAGGGCGGCCAGGTCATTCTCGGTGTCGGTGCCTCCGCGGAGCCGCCCGGAGAGGGCCTGGGCCGCGCTGTGCTCGAACGCACCCACCACCTTCCGACGGAGACTCACGGAGCACCAGCTGCATGCACGGGGACCGGGCGACGGCGGAGCCCGGGGACGAACCATCCGTGCCTCTGACCTCAGTGTCCCGCCCGGGAAGCGGGGACGACGAGAGAAGCCCCGGACTGGCAGGGTGCTGTGAGGACCCCCCCGAGGTGAAGCAGCATGGGGTCCCTGCGGGTTCCTGCAGCCAGAGGCCGGGGTTCAAATCCCGCCCCCGCCCCTTACTGGGTGACCGCGCGCCTGCAATTCACCCCTCCATGACTCAGTTTCCACATCTGGGAAATGGGATGGTAAGAGTAGCCATGTACGGGCTGCTGTGAGGTTCAGAAGTGTTGGGGCGCCTGGGGGGCTCTGTCGGTCGAGCATATGACACTCGCTCGGGTCACGATCTCGCGGTTTGTGGGTTCAAGCCCCGCGTCGGGCTTTGTGCTGACAGCTCAGAGCCTGGAGCCTCCTTCGGATTCTGTGTCCCCCCTCTCTCTCGGCCCCTCCCCCTGCTCGCACTCTGTTCCTCTCTCTCTCTCAAAAAGAAATAATCTTAAAAACTAAAAAGACCTGTTTATAATTTGTTAAACAGTACGTAACGTGTTTTCTGTAGTTTTCTGTACACACGGGATACTTTATAATATTCAGCTCATGTGTGCCGGGGCGGGGGCGCGGGAGGGAACTTGCACACGGAATCCCTTAACACAGTCTGGGCACCTAGGGAGTGAGCAGCGAAGGCGAGGGTTACCATTACTGTCCGGCCGATCGGAGAGAGCCATGGGGAACAGCAGAGCGAGGGGGGCACACTTGGCAAAGTCCTGCCTTGGGTACGCGGACAAGTATGGACACAGGAACCAGGATCACTACCCCAAGCAGCAGCTTTGAAGTTGTTTGTAGTGTTTTTATTTATTTTTGACAGAGACAGAGAGAGAGAGTGTGTGTGAGCAGGGGAGGGGCCGAGAGAGAGGGAGACACAGAATCCGAAGCAGGCTCCAGGCTCCGAGGTGTCAGCACAGAGTCCGAGGCGGGGCTCGAACTCGTGAACCGCGAGATCATGACCTGAGCCAGAGTCGGAGGCTTGGCCGACGGAGCCCCCCGGGCGCCTCTATGCAGGGGTGCCTTCGTAGGCGGGGGAAAGACGCTCTGGCTGGGTAACAGAGCCCCGAGCCGGGCCCGCGGCTTGTTGGATGGAGCCAGGCGCTCCCACACAGTGAGCAACCCGCCCGGCTGTACCCGGCAGCCCCGGCCACGAGGAAAGGACGGAATGGTTGTCCTCCAGATTTCTTTGCCTCCCTGGCTCAGCCCCCACGCCCCCCCCCCAGCGGGCAGCTCGGGGACCGAAGCCCCCGCAGCAGATGGGCAGGCTTCCCGGCTGGCATGTGTGTGGGCGGGTGGGGGGGGCGGGGCGATTTCCCGTGCCCCAGTCCCGGCTCGCTCACTCGCTCGCTCGCTCTGACCACATTTTTCCACCTCACTGTTTTCCTGATGATGCGCTCACAAGTCTCAGGACCTAGGTTGGTTTTTGTGAATGGAATGTAATCTGAGACCGGGAGAGGAAGGGCCCCGGCGCGGCCGCGCAGACGGCCCAGGTGCCCGGCTCCGGGAGGAAGGCAGGCCGGGCGGCCCCGCGGGGTCCCTGGCGGCCAGGGCGGCCGGCGAGACGGACAGGGCCAGGTGGGGAAGGTCACGGCGGCGCTGGCGGGGGCGAAACAGGAGAGGCCAGGCCTCCTCGCTCAGCTCAGCGCCCCCTCCGCCCGCACATTCGGGGCCCTGGGCGGGACCACCCGCGGAGAAGCCGACCTCTGCCTGGGACGGGGCGGCGGGGGCTGCGGCCTCTTCTACCCGGGCTCTGGTGACTTCCGGAGGCCCGGCCCCTGCGCCAAGCACTACTCATGCATTCGCCTGTTCAAAACGATGAATTCCGGGCTCGCCATGTGCCGGGAACCGCACTAGGCCCCGGGTTCTGCGTGAAGGGGACGGCGGAGCCGCCGCGCTCGGGGACGGGTGGTGAAAAGCAGCCCACACGTGATTCAGAAAGTCAGCGCCGCCCCTCGGTTTCTCGGCAGGTGTGACACCGTTCGCTCCTAACGGCAACTCTAGACGGCATGGCTGCCCACTCTACAGACGAGGAAATCGAGGCCCGGGGCAGTCGGCACCCACCAGAACGGAGCCGGCCAGGCCCGCCAGGTCCTCTGGACCCCTGGCCGGAGGGTTTAACGGCTGCACTGCCGGCAGCTAAGGCTCGGCGACGGGCACAGGCTCCCCGGGGGGAGGGGCGGCCTGGGAAGGGCAGGCTCCCGCTACAGTTGCTTCGCTCCCAAAGCCGCTGTGAAAGGAGGGTGAAGTGGGGGGAAACCATGCAACTCCCCGAGGCTCCCGTCTTAATCAACCGAGGATAATGACCCCCACCGAAGGGCGAATGTGGGGATGAAGCACAGTTCATCGCAGGTCAAGGGCTCAGCACAGTTTCCGGCATCTAGCGACGTTCCATAAACGCCGCTTGCACAGTGGACAACCTGCCCAACAGTACGTGGCAGTACCCTCTCTATGCTCTTTCATGAAAAGGCTATTCATTCAAACCGAGAGGACCCAGCAAGGGCTGGCTTTGAAGGGCGCAAAGATTTGGATGGTGTCTGGAACGCCAGAGAGAAACAAAGAGGTGGCCATCTCCGACTTCCCTGCTGTTCCCGACGTGCCTGTGTTTGTGCTTCATTGTGCTTAGAACGCCCGCCCCGGCCGGCCCTTCCCTGGACGGTCCAGGCCACAGAAATAAGCCCCAGCAAGGAGACCTTGAAGAAGAGGTTGCAGTTCCTGGCTTTGAGAGCCTGGAAAGCTTCAAAGGCATGACTATCGTACAGACTCTCCGGGGCCTGCGAGCGGAGCAAGCGGGCAAGAATCGAAAGCCCCCACCTGCCGGCCCTTTCCTCGGCCTGGTTTGTGACATCACCTTACAATCCGTACACTCGCCCATTCGGCGTTTTAAAACGTACAACTTAGCCGTTGGTAACATCTTCGCGAAGGCGTGCAGCCCTCATGCCAAGGAGTTCAGAACGATTTCGTCGCCTCCCACCGAAACCCCGAAGCCTTCGGGCCCCCCCCTCTACCTTCCTCTGCCTGGGGGGGCCACGAACGTCCTTTCGGTCTCTTCCCCGGCCCTGTTCTTGACGTGTCATGTGAGGGCAACCGAGCAACATGCAGTCCCGGCCGGTGTCAGGGCTCAGTTCCTGCCTGGAGCCGAACCACGTCCCCGGTGTGGCCAGGCCACTTCGCGGTCGTCTGTTGGCCCGTCCACGGGTGTCCGGGTCGTGGGCCCGCTTTGGCCACCGGGGCTAGCGCTGCTGGGGCCGCCTGTGCACGCGTCTCGGTGCGGCCGTTTTCACTCGTCCTGGGCCGACGTCCGGGAGGGGGACGGCAGGTGACCCGGAGAGTCTAGGTGTCACCTCTGGAGGAAGGGCCCGACCAGCCTCTGCTTCCCGTTCCCGCCAGCAGCGCACGTGGGTCTGGCGTCCCCTGCTCCGGGACGGCGCCCCGGCCTGGGTGAGGCCCAGCCCCCGCGACCTGGCCTCCGAGGCGGTCGTCTGGGCCAAACGCGGCCGCCGGCACTTCTCCGGGGCGGATGTGCCGAGGCCGCCCCGGGAGAGGGGAAGCTCACCGGGGAAAGAGAAAGGTTCTGTCCGGCGGCGCTGAACTGTCCCCGTGGGACCGGGGAGCCCACGGGCAGGTCGCCCTTTGTTCCCGCTGACAGAGACGGCTGGGCGGCGGCCGCGGGGAGCAGCGGAACCCTGAGGTCGGCAGAGTTGATCTTGGGCGCCTTCCCGCTTTCCTGGCCCCCACCCCCAGCTCCCCGCTCGGCCAGGAGGCTCCCGCCCCGGGCCCGCCAGTCCCCGCCGCCCCGGACCCCTGTCTCTGCGCCAGGACCCGGCGGAGGCCGGCCGCTGTTCCCACCCCACGGACGGGAACGCCGAGGCCCAGGGCTGGGGAGGCGGAGGGGCCGGGTTCGAACCGCGTACTCTGGCGGCAGGGGGTCCCCAAAAGGGGGGCTAGCGGGAGCTCGGCACGGGGGCACGGAGGCACGGCCGCCCTGCCTCGGGGTCCTCACCTGAAGAGCTGGCACGAATGGGCCCGCAGCCCCGCCGGGCCGAGGAACCGTGTCCCCGGCCCTGAGCGGGGTCCCCCTCTCCCTCGCTGACGTCGGCGGCTCACCTGTCCCCCAGGTGCTCCGGGCGCGGGGCCAGGCTGGGCCGTGAGAGACGGACGCCGACCGGCGTCCCCAGCCTCGAAGTGCCGTCCGCTAGTAATGCCCGCCTTTCCTCGGTCTTGGGGACCGACGCAGGGCTGCCGACTTTCTGTTTGGCCAAGCGAGGACACTTTTCCAAAATGCCACTTTCGGCCACGGCCACGTTGCGCTGAGCAGGAGACCCGGGACCTCCGGAAGCAGAGGAAGTCAGCAGTTGGGGCCTTTCTGAAATTCGGGATCGGCCCCGCTCGGTGAGCGCACTGTTGTGCCTTCCAGGTCCTTCCCTGTTTGTGTGCTTTGGACGGCGGGAGTGCAAACCCGCGCTGTGGCCTGTGGCCGGCCCCTGGGGACCGCTGGGCCGGGACCCCGCCCCCCACGGCCGGTGGCCGTCTCAGAGACGAGGCTACAGAAAGCGTGGGACCGCTCGGGCCTGGTCTCCCACTGGCGGGGAGTGTGGGGGTGCCCAGGCGATTCCTACCGAGGGGAAGGGTCCCGAACCGACGGGCCTAAGTCCTCCCGGAGACCCTGCCCCGCCCGGAAGTGCCCTGAGCTCGCGGGCAGGCCGCCGGGGTGGCTTCTGCGCTGTTCCCAGTTTCGCGTCTCCCACCAGCGGCCGCCTCCTTGTGTCTGACGCGTTCTGCCCTAGACCCTCGGCGAAGGCCAGGCTGTTTGCTTGCGGATGCGGCCCCTGGGCGCAGAGCAGGCCCCGAGTCACCATCTGTTCAGTGACCGACCCCGTCCGGGTGTGTGTCCCATCGGGGAATGACACAGTCATTAAAGAGGCGGACGGCGGAGGCCAACCTCGGTGGCGAGTACACGGATTGTAATGTCCGTGGTTTCTCCTTGTTCTAAATATCGGATATCCTTCCGTTTTTCAAATGTATTTACTTATTTTGAGAGAGAGAGAGCAAGGGAGGGGCAGAGAGAGAGAATCCCAAGCAGGTTCCACACCGACAGTCAGAGCCCGACGCGGGGCTTGAACCCACAAACTGTGAGATCCTGACCCGAGTCAAAGTCAAGAGGCGGACGCTTCCCTAAGTGAGCCACCCCGGCGCCCCTGGAAATCCTTCTTAACACAGAGGTGGAAACGACAAAAATTACCCAATGCAGAGCTTCTGAGAAACCGCACAGGGATGCCTGGGATACGCAGAGATTAGGGGACTATAAAAATCATTTACCAGGGGCGCTGGGGGCCCGGTCGGCTGAGCGTCTGACTTCGGCTCAGGTCACGATCCCACAGTTCACGAGTTCGAGCCCCGCGTCGGGCTCTGTGCCGACAGCTCGGAGCCTGGAGCCTGCTTCCGATTCTGTGTCTCCCTCTCTTTCTGCCCCTCCCCCGCTCACACTCTGTTTCTCTCTTGAAAATAAACAAACATTATAAAAACTTATTTTCCAAAGAGATACTAGAGAAACGTACCCACACGTCACTCTCTGGACGGCGTGTGATGGGCTTCGGTCTCTACCGAGATTTCTGGATTTTCTCTTCTCTTCTTTCTAAGTAGGCTCCACGCCCAGGGCGGGGCCCAACGTGGGGCTTGAACTCATGACCCGGAGATCAAGACGTGAGCTGAGATGGAGCTTAAGCGACGGGGCCCCCCAGGCGCCCCCTGGATTCTCTGTAACTGGGGGGGAGATGCTTTGTGAAAAATACGGGTAAGATGCGGCTCAGGGTTCACTTCCCCGCCCCTCTTCCAGCTCTTTCTTTCCCAGGGGGACACGAATCGCTCCTAAAGGGTCTCCTCGTTGCCCAGAAGGGCCCGAGGCCTTCCCGCTGTGCAGAAGCGTCCGCGCGCGCGCAGGCAGGGGTTCAGCCGAAGGGCGGGGAGCAGCCGGGGCTGGGCTCCCCGGAGCGGGGGTTCCGGAGCCGGCCACTCGCTGGAAAGTTCTATGGAGTCGCAGCACGGGGTGCTCTGGGGTGCAGGATGGACCTTCAGGGCGGCAGAGACGGGAGGACGCTGGGTCCCGCCCTTACACGGACCAGAACGTGAGACTCAGAGACGGACGGTGACCTGCCGCAGGTCACACAGCACGGTTCCCCCAGGATGAGACTTGACACCCCCGAGGCCTCCCCCCGCCCCGCCCCCTCTGGGGCCCTTCCTCACGCCCTCTGGGGCGTTTCTAGCAGGTGGGCCCAGACGGCCGCGCCTCCAGCCCCTTCCCGGCTCAGGCATCATCGGGTTTTGAAATCAGCCCTGGGTTTTCCAAGGAAAACATATTTTGGGTTTTCTTTTTTTCTGCTCATTTGAAGAAACTCGAGAGTCCCTCCTAATTGTTTGGTCAAGGCTGCGGACAGGCAGGGAGGCACGCCACAAACACGACGTCCAGCCCGGGGAGCCCGCGGGCCTGGGGAGGGGGCATCGGGCCTGTCCCTGGTGCTTGGTCAGCACATGAGCTCCGAGTTCCAGAGCGCACGGGGTGTTTGCCAAGCTCCCCGGAGCCCTGACGTCGGGCCCCTGCTGGGAAAGACCCAGGGAGTCTCCATGGGGCTTTTGCGCATGTGGGTACAAGCGGAGTCTGTGGGGAGCTGGGAGCTGGGAGCCCTGCCCTAGCCTCCTGTGCAGTTAGGTGTGTGGCTGAGTGACGGGGTTCTGGCCAATGGGATGTGAGCACAAAGTGATGGGTACAACTTAAGTAAAGGAAGGGGCGTGGTCTTCATTGCCCCCTCCCCTTCTTACTGAGTAGATAGAAGATGGCTGTGATGGCTGGAGTTCCAGCAGCTGTTATGGACCATGAGGCAACTCTAAGAGTAGAAGCCAATAGAGGAATAAGATGGGAGAAACCTGGGCTCTGGCATCACGACCTGACACGGGTGAGAGAAAAATGTCCGTATTCTTAAAGCCATGGTTATTGGGAGCTTCCTTTTACGTGTAGCCAATAGTATTTCTAAATGATGCGTCATTGTTTTGGTCGCAGGGTGAAGTTACAGTCAGTTGCAGAGGGGCCGTAGGGGACCTACCATGTGTGAGAGGCTGGGGCAAGCGTGGAGGGGAGACTGGTAATTATCATGCACGACAGTAACTGTGACCCCATCGCTGCGTGTACAACACTTAGCCCAGTGCCTGGCACAGAGCGAGAGCCTGATAGATTGAACCGCACCGTCCTTACAGGTGATTGAACCGTGTGTCCTGGTACATGGGGTATGGAGGACTGTCTGGGGCCAGAGGGAGGAGCCTGGGTGGGGGAGGCATTTGAACATGGCCCTAAAGATGGAATAAGAAAGAGCAGGGGCGCCTGGGTAACTCAGTCAGTGAAGCGGCCGACTTCGGCTCAGGACATGATCTCACGGTCTGTGGGTTCGAGCCCCGCATCGGGCTCCGTGCTGACAGCTCAGAGCCCGGAGCCTGCTTCGGATTCTGTGTCTCCCTCTCTCTCTGCCCCTTCCCCCGCTCATGCTCTCTCTCTCTCTCTCTCTCTCCCAAAAATAAATAAACATGAAAAAAATTAAAAAAAAAAAAAGCAAGTGGCTTCGTCAGGGTCTGTGGCAGAGAGGGGGAGGGACGGTTCGCACGACGCCCTCGGAACCCCGGAGGACACTCCGTCCTCGCTCTACGGGAGAGGGGACGCGCCTCCCCAAGGCACCCAGCAGGGACGGATTTGAACTCGGACACTCTGGGTCCACAGTCCTCCTCCCGGACCTGTGTGCTCAGGAAGGGAAGTGTCCCCGCCGGCAGCCCGGAGCCAGGGCAGAGGGGACGCGCGGGAAGGCGGAATCCTGGACAGAGGATCCACTCGGCCCAGACCCACCGGGAGCACTCCTCCGGGGGCTCCCGGACACGGCGATGGCCCCGCGTGGATCGACAGTCCCCCGAACGACCGGCAGCGTCCACAGAAATGTCAGAGAGGGGCAGGTGACCCCGACCGGGGCCTGGAGCAGGGGACTCGTGAACGATGTTATCGGGGCGAGCGTCAAGTCCGCACAGAGTCTAGAGACAACAGATCGCAGGAACCCGGCGCCGCGCTGACTCCCGGGTCTGCCGTCGGAAAATAAAACCGGTCCGGAGCGAGCGAGAGGGAGAGGAGACCAGGGTCCTAGCTGGGCCCTCTCTCCGGCCACAAGCTGTCTCCTTGGGGCCCCACGACGAGGCGGTTTTCATCTTCCCAAGTTCCTCGGAGTGTCTAGGACGTGAACTAAAAGGCTGGCCGGTCTCTCCCAGCCGCTTTCTGCCCTCTGTGTTCAGGCCGCGTTTTTGCCTGTGCCTCCGGCCCCCCGTTTCCAGGTCCCACTTGGCCGGCCCCCCCCCCCCCCCCGCAGGAGGCGCCCATTCTGGGGTCTCTGCTGCCCTCCTGTGGCCACTGCCTGCAACGCAGACGGCCGTCCCCAGCGGAGGGTGGGGGGGGATCCGGAGAAACCACCCACCAGGCGGACAAGACTTATCGTCAGGGGCCAGTCTGTGGGGTCGTGAGGGCTGGCCAGGCTAAGACCCGTTGGGCAGACTGGAAACTCGGGCCGGAGCCGCGGCTGCGTCTCCATCCCCGGGAAACCGCGGCTTTGCTCTTGAGGCCTGCGACTGATGGCGTGAGGCCCACCCGGGGCGTGGAGGACGGCGGGTGCTGCCCACAGCCGCTCGCCAGACGCCTTCCCGGCGACGCCGACCTCCGAGCCTGACGGAATGACGGGAAATCCTGAGGGCCGGGTGGGCGACCCAGGAACCCGACCCCGGGACTCGGTTAACTGAAAAGATGACCCTTTCCAGTGAGCTGCCCGGTCTGTGCTGTGTGGTCCTGCTGACGCCCAACTCCTGTTTTCTGCTGCTGTTGTTTGGTTTTTTAGTTTGTCTACTTTGAGAGAGAGAGAGAGAGAGAGAGAAAGCACGAGAGAACACAAGCAGGGGAGGGGCAGAGAGAGGGAGAGAGAGAATCCCAGGCAGGCCCCTCGCCGTCAGCACAGAGCCCGACGCCCAGCTTGATCCCAAGAGCCCCGAGGCCACGACCGGAACCGAAGTCGGACGCTGAGCCGCCGGAGCCCCCAGGCGCCCCCGGACTTCCAGGGCAAGGCCAGGCGGTCTTGTCTGGGTCCCGTTTTCCAGAGGAGGGGACTCGCCCAAGGTCGCACAGCAGGGCTGGGGCCGGGGCCTGAACCCGCGTTCAGCGGACTCTTAACGCCCCTGCCCTTGTGTGCTTTTTAAAAACCGCTCTCCCCTGCGGAAACCTCCAGACCCGCAGGCCGAGCACGGCCGTCTGGGGAGTCCCGCAGCAGCGACGGGCGCCCCCGCGGTGCCCCTCGTGGCCGCCCCACCCCCGCCCTCTCCGCGCCGGCCTCTTACACGCTGGGACCCGGATGCTTCCTCTCTTTGGGTAAGCCGTGCGCACCCCGAAGCCAGCAAACCTTACAATCAGTGGCATGTGTTGCGAGTTAGCACAATCTTCTCCGTGGGCCTGGATTTTCTGTGTCTTTATTTCCTGACTTTTCTAACAGTGAGCAAGCTCCGTGCTTACAATAAGGGGGAAATAATAAAAATGATGTTTGAGGCTCCCTTGGGCTGGTGTCCTGTCCCCTCCGTCCAGCTGCGAGGCGTCGGGACCCCCCCCCCCCAGGCCGGCTCTGCATTTTCCTATACACCCCTCCTGGGGAGCGGGTCTCCGGGGACCCTGCCGGCCACTCCCAGACTTCGGGGGCAGGCTGGGTGGCCGTCCCTGTTGGCTAGGCAGGACGCCAGGCACGCAGGCTGAGTCACAAGCAAGCCGCCCGAACCCAGTCCCTGCTGCCTCTTGGGGAAGCCCCACACTGCCTGGTTCCACAGAACCTCCGCCCTCCGACGAGGAGCGGGGGGGCTGGGGGGGTCTCTCTGGGACACCTCCCTCCAGCGAATGCGAGGCTGGGCGGGGCTGGCCTCCGGAGAGGTCACCAAGCAACCAGCTGGGGCTCCTCCCAGGGTGGCTGTGGGTGGCCACGTTGCCTGGCAACCAGGTGGCAGCGTCCCTTGGGCCGAGACCACGCAGCTGTGCCCAGCCCTGCCAGCTTCTCCCAGGGACCCCTGGGGCCCTGTCCTTATTCCCGGAGACTAGAACAGCTGGTGCCTCCGGTTACGATGAGCATTGTTCTCTCCAGGTGAGTGGCCCTGCGCTGGCCTCGGCGGGGACGGAGGGGGCAGCGGGGCTGTGGGGCCCGAAGCACCGAGAGATGGGGGCGGCCAGGACTGCTGGGGGCGGGCGGTGGTAAGGGGCGCTTTCCCTCCCACACGACCCCAGGGAAGACAGGGCTCGAGACCAGGGAAGCTTCCAGAATCTGACCTCGGCCTCCCCAGCATCACTGTCTGCAGCTCTGGGGAAGCCGAACCCGCCGGGTCCATCCCTCTTTCCCTCATTCGTCTCCACTTGGAAAATCTCCCTTCGCGCCTCAACGCCCACCAGACAACGCCCCCCACCCCCCGGGGAATCGCCCCTGTCCCCACTGCGTTGGTCAGATTCTGTCGGCGGTCTGACGGCCCGCCTGCCCCGTCCCGTTTGGTTAGATGCCTGCCTCCTCGGAGGGCCGCGAACTCAAGGCCGTCTCTGAAGTGCCCAGCGAACTTCTTTAAAAACGCAGCCCCGTTAATCAGAGGGGAGCCCGTGGGCTCTGCGCAGAGGAGACTGGGACCCCTCTGTGCTCCCCACTTAGTTCTTCTGGAACCTGAGGCTGGCCCCCTAAAGAAGTTTCTTCTTTTTTTTTAATGTTTATTTCTTTTTGGAGAGAGAGAGAGAGAGAGAGTGAGCACTTGAGCTGGGGAAGGGCAGAGAGAGAGGGAGACACAGAATCTGAAGCAGCTCCAGGCTCTGAACTGTCAGCACAGAGCCCGACGCGGGGCTCGAACTCATGAACTGTGGGATCATGACCGGAGCCGAAGTCGGATGCTTAATCCACTGAGTCATCCTAACAACCCTAGAGTTTATTCACCTTTTAAAAAAGCTTCAGGGTGCAGACAGAGGAGAGAATGTTGACAGCTCGGGGGGTGGTGGGGGAGGCCCTGGCAGCCGGGGATGGCTGGGACAGAGAATAACTCTGCCGGGAACATGAAAGCCCCACTAAGGGTCCCGGGGAGGGTAAGGCTGCATTCGGAGCCAAAGCGGCCATGTGGCCAGCCTTGCCACCCAGCTGCTCTCCCGAATCTGCCTCACGGAACCGGGCGGACGGGGAGGGGGGGGGGGTGGCGGGAGCAGGCGCCGGGCTAGGTGGAGGGTGATGGGCGGGCGGCCCCTGTGTTGCCGTCCCGACCGGGCGCCCAGAACGGCCTCTCAGGCCCCCGCCTCCCCAGGGACAGCCAGGTGAGGGTGATGGAGGACACGGTGGCCACCGCCGAGAAGTACTTTGGCCAGTTCTGCTCCACGCTGGCCGCCTACACCCGCAAGACGGCCCGCGTGCGCGACAAGGCCGACCGGCTGGTCAGACAGCTCACCGACTTCGCCAACACTGAGCACCCGGAGATGCGGGCCGCCCTGAGGAGCTTCGCGGAGGACCTGGCCACAGTGCAGGACTACCGGCAGGCCGAGGCAGGCGGGGTGGCCCGGGGTGGGGGGGGGTCCCCTTGCCGGGCTCAGGTCTGAGGGTCGAAGCTATGCTGCGGGGGCCACAGCCACTGGACACGTCTCTTCCTCGGGCGTCCCCGGGGGGTGGACGCGCATATCGCCCGCTCCCCGGGGTCACGCCTCCCTCTGCGGGACTGAGAGCTGCGTGGGGACGGCTAAAGGGCAGACCCGGCAGGGAGACCCAGGAGCCAGGCCTGGGCTGCGGCTGGGGCTCCAGGAGCCCCGGGCAGGAGGCGCGTCCCCAGGGCCAGATCCTGGCGGGGCTGGGGGTTGTGGGGGGACGGCGAGGCAGCGGGGGTCAGGGAGAGAGCTCCAGACAACAGTCGACAAAGCGGTGGCAGATGGAAACCTCACTCCCCTGCGCAGCCAGAGGGAAGCAACCCCCAGACACGGCCTCCGGACACATGCGGTGCCTCGGGTAAGGGGGCTGGATGGCACCGTTTGTCCCAGAGGACTTCCCGACGCCCCGTGGCGACTGGGTGGCCCCCGTGCCAGCGAACCGCCTGCCTCAGCTTCTCCTGTGACGAACAGGCGGTCCCAGCTGGGAGCCGGCTCCTAGCAAGCTCCCCGGAGCCCCGGCTTCCTCGGTGTTTTCGTTTCAGAGGCTTGCCATTCGCAGCTTCGAAACACCGAGAATCTGATTTAGCTTCTAGAAAGGCGTACGAACATCCCAAAGGGACAGAGAAAGGATTTCTAATCACAGGTTTTCTAAAGAGAAAACGCCATGAGGAAAGCGAGGGGGAAAGTCCCTTTCCCTTCGGACCCCCGGGAAAATCAGTGTTTGTTGGTTTGTTTAGATCTGTGTTCATTCTCCAGGCTAAGGAGGAGGAAGGGGCTGGGTGGGGGTTCCGAGATGGGGCTCCCGTCGGACAGGCCGAGTCTGCAGGGCAGCCCCCGCCCCCTGCCGCGGAGGGTCAAGGCAGCAGCCTCACCTGGGAATTTGCTGGAAATGCGGCCTCTTGGGCCTCCCTGGGCCTGCCGAATCAGTGCCCCTGGGGGCGGAGGCTGGGGCAGGGGTCGGGGACTCCCACGCCGGGCAGTCGGGCACTGGCTCCGGTGTGAGGACTCCCCCTTGAAGACCCTGCTGGGCCCTCGGGGGCCGCGTAGCGCACTCCGCGCGATCGGGTCTGGTGCCCCACTGTTCCGTGTTCCAAGTGGTCTGTTGAGCCCCCGCACGAGATGGCGAGGCAGTCGGGGGAAGCAAAATAGCACTGGGTCCCAGCGAACTGTCCGAAACCCTCGGTGGGCAGCGTCATTATACCCATTCTACAGATGAGGAAACAAGGCTCGTGAGATGACATGCACCGCCCGGGCCTCGGGGAGGTCGGGCCCTGAGCTCAGGCGGGCGCTCACATCCCTAAGGAGCGAGGGAGGGTCTCCCCTGCTCCCGCAGTTCCCCCCCCCCAAGGGCTCCTGCCACTCAGCCACGGGGGTGCCCGCAGCCGCTCTGACTCTCCGCACGTCCGCACGCCCCCAGGTCGAGAGGCTGGAGACCAAGGTCGTCGGCCCCCTGAAACTCTACGGGGCCCACATCAAGCAGACACGGGTAAGCCAGGGGCACTGCCCGGCCGTGGGCGGCCCACCCGGACCCCCAGGAGACGGCTCTCCTCTCTCCTTCAGGCCGAGATCAAGAAGTTCAAGCGAGTCCAGAAGAACGAGATCAAGCAACTGGAAAAGCTGGAGAAACTGAGGCAGAAGTCGCCTTCGGACAGGCAAACGATCATATCCTTCCCTGGATGCCAGGCCTAAGGCTG
This sequence comes from Paguma larvata, assembly GCA_030068075.1. Classification (NCBI taxonomy): domain Eukaryota; kingdom Metazoa; phylum Chordata; class Mammalia; order Carnivora; family Viverridae; genus Paguma; species Paguma larvata. The sequence continues at coordinate 57,147,604 of CM057841.1, read as the reverse complement.
CCGGGCCAGAGCGGGCATTTGTCACGGGGGTCCTCTGGGCAGGGGCTGCTGAGTGAGCTGGCACCTTAACACCACCCCTCAGTCCCAGGTGAGGGCCCCGCGTCTGTCCGGGGAGGGCCGAGCCTCGCGCGCGGGGGACGGACCGCCTCCCCAGAACGGCGTGGGGAACCGTGACCTGCGCAGGCACGAGCACGGCCTGGGGCTCTGGATGCATGTCGGAGGTGCGGGGCCAGCAGCGGGCTGGGGGGTCAGGAGACCGGGGCGAGCCCACGATCACCTCCTCCTTGTCCCCGTCTCCTCATCGGGGCGACTGACGGAACGCTCCCTGGAGGTGGGCGCTGCCGGCCCCGGCCCCGCTGTCTGGATGAGGAGCCCGAGCCCGAAAGAGGTGGCCGGCCCTGGGTCACACCAGGGCGGAAGGGGCAGACTTGGACCTCCGCGCTGAGGGTGTCTGACTCCAAAACCCAGGCCCTTCCCGGGCCTGGCGTGGCATCGGGTCACGGGAATTAGTTAATTACCTAAAAACGTTCCCTGTGTAGGATTAATTAGCACCGGAAGCGGCGCGCCTGTTGTAGCCATGGCTCAGCAGGTGCCCGCTGTTTCATTCTCACAAGAACCCTGCGCAGAGGCGTCATCGCCCCCCCCCCCCCGGTTTACAGGCCAAGAAAGGGCGGCTCAGAGAGGTTTAGCGGCTCTCCCGGGGTCACACAGCTAGTAAGCAGGTCTGTCCAGGCAGGGCCGGCCCCTTCCCCACGGTCCTACTTGGCCTTTCCTTCGACGGCCGAACTGGCAAGAGCGGCTGCGAGGCAGGGGGAGCTGGCCCAGAGGAAGAAGGGAAAACACCCCGACCCGCGCCTCGCGGCCGGGACCGCCCCGTGACGCCTCCTCCCCCCGGAGCCAGGCCGAGACCAGCGTGCAGAGGGCCTCCGCGGACGCCAGCCGCACCACCCGCCAGCTGGAGGAGGCGACGGACTCCTTCCAGAAGCAGAAGCTGAAGGACCTACAGGTAGTGGCGGTCGGCCCCGCGTTAGCAGCGCTGTGGCCCCGAGGAGGGTTTTTGCACTTGCACGTGTGTCGCGTGTGCACCTGTGTGCGTCCGCGGGCGTGTGCGCATGCGCGTGTGTGAGCGCGGAGGCGGCACGGGAGCACCTGGTGCCCAGACGGCTCTCAGAGCCTGGGCTCCCGCGACAAGGGACCCTGGCCCATCCCCCCTCACAGCCCTCACAGCCCCGCCTCCGAGAGCCCGGGCCAGCTCCCATAGGCCGCTCGGCAGCCTTTGTCCCCCGCCCCGCACTCCCTCCTGCCTTCTTGCCCCTCGCTGAGCCAGCCGCCTAAGCAGGGGGCTGGGCACCGCACGTCCCCCACCCCCGCCCCGCCCCCCCCGCACCCCCGCCTCCCGCCCTGCAACCCTGACTCCTGGGCCCAGAGCCCCAGCTGGTCAGAGGTCCCTGCACCCACTCTCGATCCCCCGTCCAGTCCATTTTCCAGGTCACACCCAGGGACCTCCGGGCTCACACACGCGCACGCGCCCACGCCCACAGACACACATACCGCTGTCATCTGTCACGCCCGGGTTCAACGCCCTCCCACGGCTTCCCTCACTCTAAAGCTAAAGGCGGAAATCCTCCCCCAAGCTGCCGGGAGCCCCAGCCCCGCCTTATCTGGGACGCATCCCTCCAAGCTCAAGTGTGCCAAACCCCGACGCACCCCGGTGCCTTTGCACAGGCTGTGGCCCTCTGCCAGGAGGGCTTTGCCACGCAGCGGGTTTCCGTCTCATTTCTAATCGAATGATCACACTGACAAAAGGGCTCCCTGGCTCCCGTAAGAGCCCGTGACGGATGCTTTCGTACGGGGGGGGGGGGGGAGCTCGCATAACTGAGGGCGCATCAGAGACCCCCTGGAGGGCTGCCTCGAACGCAGACCACCCGACGATGGGCCCACGCTGGTTGGGCCGCGGGATTTGCGTTTCTGACAAACCCCCAGTAGGGCTGGAGGTGTTTCGGGGACACGGACAGAACGGCCGTCCTGACGGAGTCTCACAGGGCTGGGTGAGTCAGGACCGCACTCGTCCCCGCGGTGCAGGTGAAGTCACTGAGGGTCAGGGAGGCCACATGCCCGGAAATGGCAGAAGGTGGCCACCTTCTGATCTGCAGGGGTGACCGCCAGGTCAGACTCCCAGGGGCAGAAGGGAGGGGGCGGGACGCAGGCACAGCCATCACTGCCTTGGCCTTGGCCCCTCGCCCCTTTCCTCTCCGGTGCTGGCTTGGGGACTTCCTCCGAGCCTGCGCCCCCACCGGGCGCTGCGACATTTACATGAAGGGGCGTGTTTCTAAAGTGCAAGCTCCTCCCCCAGCACTGAGCCTGTGCCCTGCTGGGGCCCAAGCAGAGTAGGAGCCTCTGCTAAGGCCTGGCACACAGTAGGGGCCTCTGCTAAGGCCTGGCACACAGTAGGAGCCTGTGTGAGGCCTGGCACACAATGGAGCTTAGGTGAGGCCTGGCACACAGTAGGGGCTTGTGTGAGGCCTGGCACACAGTAGGGGCTTGTGGGAGGCCTGGCACACAGTAGGGGTTTGTGTGAGGCCTGGCACACAGTAGGAGCCTCTGCTAAGGCCTGGCACACAGTAGGAGCCCCTGCTAAGGCCGGGCACACAGTAGGAGCCTCTGCTAAGGTCTGGCACACAGTAGGAGCTTATGGGAGGCCTGGCACACAATGGAACTTAGGTGAGGCCTGGCACACAGTAGGGGCTTGTGGGAGGCCTGGCACACAGTAGGGGTTTGTGTGAGGCCTGGCACACAGTAGGAGCCTCTGCTAAGGCCTGGCACACAGTAGGAGCCCCTGCTAAGGCCGGGCACACAGTAGGAGCCTCTGCTAAGGCCTGGCACACAGTAGGAGCCCCTGCTAAGGCCGGGCACACAGTAGGAGCCTCTGCTAAGGTCTGGCACACAGTAGGAGCTTATGGGAGGCCTGGCACACAATGGAACTTAGGTGAGGCCTGGCACACAGTAGGGGCTTGTGGGAGGCCTGGCACACAGTAGGAGCCTCTGCTAAGGCCTGGCACAGTAGGGGCCTCTGCTGAGGCCTGGTACACAGTAGGAGCTTGTGTCAGGCCTGGCACACAATGGAGCTTAGGTGAGGCCTGGCACACAGCAGGGGCCTCTGCTAAGGCCTGGCACACAGTAGGAGCTTGTGTCAGGCTTGGCACATAGTAGGAGCTTGTGTGAGGCCTGGCACACAGTGGGAACTCTGTTAGAGCTTGCTGAGCTGGGCTGAGCTGAACCATCTGATCTAGAGAAGCCAACACCTCTTTCACAAAATTACGTTTTGACAAGCTGGCTCTTCAGGTTGTGAGGTCTCTCCTGGAAGATCCACTCACAGCCCGTGGGTGACAGAGGCCAGAGGAGGTTCTGTAGCCATCGACCTGCAAACACCTGTCCCCAGAGAGAAGCAAAGACTGTGCGGATGAGCCCAGGTGACAGGGCAGAACAAAGCACGTCCCTTGGAAAGTCCCCGAGAAGCAAGCCCTCTGCGTGTCCAGGACGATTCCTGGGCAAGGCAGCCCTCGAACGGGAATGTTTTGCCTGTTCGAACAAAAATAAAAGTAACTGTGGCCTCGGACCTGCCCCATAAGGACAGCTAACGGTCCCCGCCCCCGTTTCCCCACACTCGAGATGGCCCCAGGACTCGCCTGCTGAGAGGGTGTTTTACGTGATTCAGGCTTTTCTCCCCACAGAAAATTTTTTCAGACTTTGTCACCATTGAGTTGGTGTTCCATGCCAAAGCGGTGGAGGTGTATTCCAGTGCCTTCCAGACCCTGGAGAGCTACGACCTGGAGAGAGACCTCGAGGTACACGCCACAAACGCTCCGTTTCTCTCTGAGGGTGTGGGGTCTGCCCCCGGGGCTCCCGGGTGGCTCAGGCGTTTGTTAAGCATCTGACTTCAGCTCAGGTCATGATCTCAGGGTGTCATGGGTTCGAGCCCCGCATTGGGCTCTTGCTTGGGGTTCTCTCTCCCCCCCCGCCCCTCCCTCGCTCAGAGCGCTATCCCAGTCTGTCTCAAAAATAAATGAATATACTTAAAAAAAAAATTAAAAACAGGCACACGAGGGGCGCCCGGAAGGCTCTGTCAGTTGAGCATCCGACCCTTGATTTTGGCGCAGGTCGCGATCTCGCGGTTCCAGGGATGGAGCCCCGCACCAGACTCTGCTCCGCGGAGCGGGGCCTGCTTGGGATTCTCCCCCCTCCCCACCCTTCCCTACTCACTCTCTTTCTTTCGAAATAAAAAATAAATTAAAAATTACAAAAACAACCCCGACACATGAATTGACAAGGACAAAGGCGTCCCAGGCTGGTGCCTGCTCTAGTTTGGAAGCAGGCAAAGCGCTTACTATGCGCGCCTCATCTGCTGGAAATCCAGCAAGAGCGGACTTAGCTAGAACACAGCGCGCCACGCCCAGAGCTGGAGAACCACTATCGCTGGCTGGGATTACCGTCTGTGGGCCTGGGGTTGGTGGGCTCAGCTGGATGGTCTCCGTGGGTCTTTCTGGGCTTTCGGTCAGGTGGTAGCTGGGGCCGGAGTCACCTCGAAGGGTTCCACACCGTGTCTGATAGATGATGGCTAAATTCCGAATACAGGACGAGCCTCGTGGTGCCTGGAGTTCAGCGCCAATTGAAAACGTGGGCCCTTCGGTCAACAATTATTACGCATTTCAAGGGGCACCTGGGGGGCTCAGTCAGCTGAGCTTCCGATTTCAGCTCAGGTCACGATCTCACAGTTTGTGGGTTCCGGCCCCACATCCGGCTCTGTGCTGACAGCTCTGCCTCAGATTCTGTGTCTCCCTCTGTCTGTGCCGCCCCCCCATCCCCTCCGCCAGGTAGGGCTCTGGTCTCTGTCTCTCGAAAGTGAATAAAAATGTTAAAAATTAAAAAAAAAAAGAAAAGAATTTCAAGACAGTGACGGTGGAACGTTAGCCGGAACACAGGGTCCTTTCGCGCTCGGGGCCCCGGGCACGGGCCGCACACCTCAAGGCCCGGCCTGCCTGGGTACTTGGCGGGGCCCGCACCCCGAAGGCCTACCCTGCCCGAGGCCCCTCCGGGCGGCGTGGCAGCCGGTCTAAAGCGAGCATCCTGTGACGGGGGCGGGCGGCAAGTGCGTCACCTTCCCTGTGTCGCTCCTGCCACAGTCTGTTCCTGAGACACGAGTCCGTCACTAAGGACATCTTCAAGGAGAGGAGAATTATATCCCGGCTCCCGACGGGCGAGGGGTCGAGGAACTTGTGGGGGGGCTGGAGAGCCACTGTAGGAGTTTACACGCGGACTGAACAGGCTCTGGTGCCTTCGCTCCCTTCTCTCATGTTCTTCTAGGGGCAAGAGCAGTCTCTGCTTTTCCTGTGTTACCTAGCCTCTCTGGGCCTCAGTGTCCCCATCTATAAAATGGGACGATAACGCCCACTTACCAGGCTACTGTAGATGGCACAGGGAGCCCCCAGATCGCACCCGGTACAGGTGGGGGTGGTGCCGGCCATGCACCACCGTCTTCCCTCCCCACCCCCACCCCCACCCCCACCCATCCCGCTCTCCCCTCGGCAGGATTTTAGAGCCAAGACGCGTGGGGTGTACGGCCATCACGACGCTCGGCCACTCAAGGAAACCGTCTCCTCCCCAGCTGTCCCGTGGTCTCTCCCTGGCCAGGTGAGTGCTGGCGCTGGGACCGTGAACCCCGCGGCAAAGGGGAGGCCGTCTGAGCACAGGGGTTCCCGTGAGATCCTGAGAAGGCGGCCCTGCCCCGGGGTCTGGCCTGGAAGGGCCCTGTGCAGCCCGCACGTGTCCCGAGCGCCCCCTAGAGGCGCCCCGAGGTGTGTCGGCTGGAGAAGCGAGGGCTCTGCTCAGGTCACTCTTGCTGCCCCCCGCTGACGCCCACGGGTTTCGGGGGCCCGGGCGTCTGAGATTTGAGGACGGTCGGACGGCGCCCATACCGCGTGTCACCTAACGAGCGGAGCAAAGCACATTTCCGTTCTACAAGAACACCTCTCTGTGCCCAAGCAAGGACTCTAAGCCGCCTAACGCCCATCAGGGTCGGGTCAGTAGCCCAGTGAGGGGGCCACAGGGTGGGGGCCTCCTCCCGCAGTCGGGGGGCGGGGAGCATCTTGTGGCTTTCTGACTAATTCTAATGGCAGCGAAGCAAGTAAGTACGGCCCCCCTGCTCCGCCACCGGGGTCCAAACCCACCGCGCCCCAGCTGTGTGACCTCAGGAAAGGTCCTTAGCCTTCCTGTGCTTTCGTCGCCTCACCCGCAAAGCGGGGCTAAGAACGGTGGCCCCGGGAGGAGCGCGGTGAGTAGGAGGCGAACGGGCCTGCAGGCGGCACTGCGAGGGAGCGCGGTACTCGCCACCGCCCTCACGGGCACTGATGGTTGTCGCCTACAGCGCGCAGCCCCCCTGCGGAGCCGGGGAAGAGAACAGGAGGGGAGTTCGGACGACTCCGGCGAGGAGGACCCCGTGGAGGACCTTGGAGGACAGCAGCAGGCCCTCCGCCAGCGGGACCGGAACTCCCCCGGGGGAAAAGGGGCTGACCCCGGATGCTCAGCGCTAGGCCGGGCTGGGGGCGCTGCTGGGGGCTCGGGGTAAGGCGCGCGTCCTCCGAGCCTCGGTTTCCTCGTCTGTACCACAGGAGCAATCTCGCCGACCTCCCGGGGCCCCCTGGGGATCGCCGCGCCCAGCGAGGGGCCTGGGGAGCCACAATAAACGTGGGTGCGTCTGAACCTGACTCGGGCGGGGACTCCTTCCCCACCTCGCAACCCGGAGCCCCGGGTGTCTACACCCTCGTTAATGAGAGCACGGCAGATTAGCCTCTGGGGGCCACAGGCCATCTTCGGGGTCCCTTGGCTCAGAGCCCCGGCACCCTGACCTTTGTCTTCACCCCCACGCGCCCTTCCCCCTGCGTGGGTGTGTGTCTGTCTCCAGACTCCCTCTCTTTATACAGACGCCGGTCCTATGGCAGGAATCCACCTGCCGGTGCAACCTCACCCTAACTAATGAGACCTGCCGAGACTCGTATTTCCAAAGAAGGCCACGTTCTGAGGCACTGGGAGTTAGAATTTCAACATACAGGTTTGGGGGGGGGGGGACACGGGTCACCCCGAACACATGGACACGGTGCGCGGGGATAACCCTGGGACCAGGGGCTCATCACGGAAGACAAGGGAGGTGGAGGGTGACAAAGGGGAGGGAGGGAGTGAGCACCGTGGTTTTCTCTCCAACAAAGCGGGGACCTTCGTGGGAGCGTGGCAGGATTAACGCCCTCACCACGGCGGTTTTTATGACCCCAAACCCAGCTCCATGGCACCTCCTCAGGGAAGCCCACCCTGATTCTCCCAGGGAGAACACTCATTCCAAAAATAACCAAAATATTCTAAGGGGGCCTGGGTGGCTTAGGCAGTTGGGCCTCTGACTCTCGGTTTCGGTTCAGGTCATGATCTCGTGGCTTTGTGGGTTCGAGCCCCACACGGGGCTCCACACTGGCAGCCTGGAGCCTGTTTGGGATTCTCTCTGTCTCTCTCTCTCTCCCTCCCTCTCTGCCCCTCCCCCGCTTGCACTGTCTCTCTCAAAAATAAACTTAAAAATTTTTAATAACTGAAACATTCTATACTTTCTATATAATAAGTTATAAAACAACACATCATAGGCTGTATTATATCTTACACGTAGCCACGTTTTCTAGCATACAGCTCACACTTTTATATGTACGCGTGTGCACACACGTGTGCCACGCACACGTCCATCTTCTTTAACCCCGTCTGTGTCCCGACCCCACGACAGTTTCTGAAGAAAAACAGCCCTGCTTAGTCGCCTGGGGGCCCTGCGGCCTGGGGACCCCTTCCCGCTCCAGCCCCAGAGCACCAGAAGGACCCGAGTTCCCGACTCCAGGGCTGGACTAGAGCCAGGGCCTTCCTCGCCAGCACCTCCCAAAAAGAAGGTGTGAATTTTTCCGCCCCTTGGGAAGAGCCACACGCGGGTCTGCGGCCGCCGGGGCGGGGTGGCACCGCGGGGACCGCCAAGCACGCGGCCACCCTGGCGGCCACTCTCGCCGGAGCCACGCCGGACGCTCACGCCCGCCACCTACTGAGCCCCCGCTTTCTGCAACCAGCCCTTCCCCGGCGCGTCCTTCCGAGACTCGCCTCTGGCGGCCGCTCTGTCTGCAGCTCCTCCTCCGCCCTCACCCCTCCTCCTCCTCCGTCCTCATCCTCCTCCTTCTCCCTCCTCTCCGGCGGCCTCACCTCCTCCTCCCTCCTCTCCCGCGGCCTCACCCCTCCTCCTCCTCCCTCCTCCTCCTCCTCCCTCCTCTCCCGCGGCCTCACCCCTCCTCCTCCCGCGGCCTCACCTCCTCTTCCTCCTTCCACGTCCTCACCCTCCTCCTCCTGTGTCCTTACCTTCTCCTCCCCCCACATCTTCACCACCTCCTCCCACCTCCTCACTTCCTCCTCCCATGTCCTTACCTCCTCTCCCCCCACATCCTCACCCCCTCCTCCCCTGAGTCCTCACCTCCCCCTCCCCCCACCCCACACCCTCACCTCCTCCTTCCGAGACCCAGCTCCTGTCAGCATCCAGACGACACACCTAGTCAAGAAGCTCCGGGGCACCTCGGCTGCGGGGCTTGAGGTCGTGGCCCTCCCGTCGCCGTTCTCGCAGCCTACCTTGTTCCAAATGCGCCTCCGCCGCGCGAGGACACCCAGCTCCACTCAGCGGGCACGCGGGACGGCGCGGGGCCCGGAACACGCATGCGCGGGGTGTGGTGGCTGCCCCCTGGCGGCCCTCGCGGGCAGTGCAGGAGGCCCGGCCACCGTGCCGGCGCGGCCAGGGCGCCCGCGGGGTGGGTCCCTTACCTGCTGAAATCACACTGCAAGGAGCCGAATATCCAGTGTCTTACCGGAAGCTAGGCAAGGAACGATTAATGGGAAACTGTGTGGAATGAAATGAATGCGGCCACAAACATTACTCTGTACACCAAAATTCACTCAAAACTGTCCATGGATAAATTTCAAAGGCAAATCTTTTTTTTTTTTTTTTAATTTTTAAACATGTTTTATTTATCTTTGAGAGAGAGAGAGTGTGAGCAGGGGAGGGGCGGAGAGAGAGGGAGACACAGAATCTCAAGCAGGCTCCAGGCTGAGCTGTCAGCCCAGAGCCCGACGGTGGGGCTCGAACCCACGAACCATGAGATCATGACCGGAGCCCAAGTCGGACGCTTAACCGCCTGAGCCGCCCCCCCCCCGCGCCCCTCAAATGCAAATCTACAAAAATTCTAGAATAAATACAGAAGAAAATCTGCATGACCTTGAGTTTGGTGATGAGTGTCACACAAAACACCAAGAGACTACCCACCCCGACACAAAAATCAGGAACTTTTCAAAATTAAACTTTCTATTCCATGAAAGCTCTTGTCTGGGGACCCGGAAGACAAGCCACAGCCTGGGAGAAAATATTTGCAAAGCCCGTATCAACAAAGGGTCTGTAGCCAAAATATACAAAGAACTCTCATAACTCAACAATAAGACAACCAACCCCACGAAAACAGGTAAAGATCTGGACAGACACCTCAGCAGAGAAGATACGTTCTCACTAATCATACGAACAGAGCTCTGCGTCGTGTAACGTTGGGGACTTAGGAACCAAAACCACGATGGCCTCGAACTGCACGCCTTTCGGAATGGCTAAATCCCCAAACAGGGACGACCACGGCATTCCCGCTCGCTCAGGAATGCTTCCGGGAAACACAAAATTCAACCGACTAAATTTGCAGATCTACGTGGCTTCCTTAGATGGATGCATCACTGTGGCAGCATCTCCATCCGGAACTAGAGGGGTCCTCCCTCAAATGCTTCGGCGAGGTCGGAGGGAGGAGGGGGACGGCCTCCGGAAACACCACACGAAAGCTTCCCTGTTTCCATCGTGTATTTCGTTTTGTGGATTTTGGAGCGTGCGTTTCAGATGTAATCCTACCCAATTTCGACAGGGACGTTTGGACTTTTTTTCTGTCTTGAGGAGGCGGGAGCCCTCCTGCGGCACCTGTCCCCGGGCTTACTTCCCCGTGGGGGCAGCGCAGGGCAGGACGGGGTGCACGCCGCCTTTGGTCCTCCCAGGACCACCCAGGGTAGCTCGTATGTTCCTTCCTGTTACACAGAGGACGAGAATGAGGCCCCAAGAATGATTTAGCGGTCGGTGGGGAGGTGGAACGGGACCCGGCCTCTTTCCCTGGGCCACCCCGCTCTGCCCTGTGCCCTTCCGGGTCCCTGCTGCCCTGCCGGGGTCCTTCCCCTTCCACGTAGTCGCCTCTGGATCCCACCCTTGGCCTGCCGCTGCTGGAGCGCAAGAGGAAGGGGCGGCCGCGACAGCCTGCAGCTGGGAGCGTCCACCCCTCTAGGTTTGGCTAAGAGGCGGTGGTGTGCTCCAGACTGGGTGGGAGACCCGGGAACACGGGGGTCGGGCTTTCACCCCAGCGTGCCTACCCCGGACTGCCCCCTGGGTGCGGTGTGGCAGCCCCTGGGCTGAGGGCCCTTCCCTGAAACTCACCCATCAGGAGATCATGACCTGGGCCGAACGCGGACGCTCGGCCGACTGAGCCGCCCAGGCGCCCTGGCCACTGACTTCTCACAATGACAAAAAGAGAAAGCCCGACATTTCACAACCTGCGTCTGTCACACCACATGGGAAGGGACGGAGAAAGGCCCCCTGCTTCTGTCAGGGTGCCGTGGGGTCGGCCTGCAGCTCCCCCACCCAGTCCCTGAAACAGTGGGGAGGCAGCTTGGGCTCAGAGGAAAAGCAAGGCCAGGATCCCAGCTGGAAGGGCTTCCAGGCCTCCGGGAGGCCAGGGCTGAGGTCCCGTCCGGGGGGGGGCCGCCCCAGGAGACCCCCATGCAGACAAGGCTCGGCTGTCCCTCAGAGAGACCTCTCCCTCCCCGCGCTCCCGTGGGACGCACGCCATCCGGACAAGCCCCTCGCGTTCGGCCTCAAGGCGGACGTCATCTCTTCGACCCCAGAAAAGAATGTTCTCTTCTGACAAGCTGCTCACGCCCCACTGAAAGGACGGCCAACTCCGTCCAGAGTCCTCGTGGATGCAGGAAAACAAAAATCAAACAGGCCGGCTTTTAAAAACTTTTTTTCAAGATAATTTATTTGCGTTCCCACCTTCTGACAATCTGAGGTGCAACATAGAGGCGATTTTTGTTTTTTTTCTTCACGGACAACAGTTTTGATTTCAGCGCTGTTCCGAGATCTTCGGCCTCGAAGTTTCCTCAGCCTTACAATACTGTTTGTAGTTGCGTCCCCATCAGGGAGCACCCCGCGTCCCTGAACGCTAGGGCGGCTAAAAGGCGAGGTCTGGGTGTGGCGATGGCAAGTTCAGGTGGGAGAGCTGCTGGCCGAAGGAGAAAACACGACGCACACAGGTCAATGGTCCCCGAAGGTCCCCGAAGGTCCCCGAAGGCCCCGGTGGAGGCCACGGTTGGTAACGAAGGCGGCGGGCGGACTGTGTTCTAACACGTTTACATATTTTAAGGAGATGGAAGTCTAGTGTCTGAATTTCTAGCGTCTCCTAATGTTCAAAGGTTTGGCTTGTCTTTCTCAAGGTGTCTGCAGAAGTGACGGCCCCAGGCTTGCTGGAGGCCCCGCCTGATGCCGTCTGTGGCACGCAAGACGCCAGGACCCCACCCCGTCAGAGCTGACGTGTGCGCACAGCGCCCGCAGTGCCTTCTCCTGTCTCCCTTCATGAGCACGAGTCCACGGCCAAGGAGGGAATAGGGACAGTCCCCCAATCCTGGGACTGACCGTGGGTCTCGGGGGATTTACCAGTAGGGGGCCCCTTTTGGCTAACGTGCGAACCCCTTCAGGTGCAGCCCGGGAGGGCTCCAAGGTTACAGCGGGCGCTACTCTGACTTGGCCTTGTTGAGGCTGTGGATCCTGCAGGTTAGGAGACCCCAACCGTGCGGACGCCCTGTGACGGGCTTGTGTGCAGAAGTTACAGGAAGCGGGGCAAACCCGGGCCCTCCTGTCTTCTGGAAATGATGAGCTTATCCCTTCCTATTAGTAACCACGAGCCCTTCAGTGACAGCACGGACATGCTTGCATCCTGGGGACACAAGTCCCCTGGACACAGCTCGGTGGGGTTCCAATCCCGAGCTCTGGTCGCCTCAGGGAATGCAGGCCAGCACCCAGGAAACAGAGCACGCCGGCCCCCACGAGGCCCTCCCGTCCCTCCCCAAAGAGTGGGACTCTTGGCCCCGGGGACACCAAGGGGACTGATCACACCCCGCAGGAACCAGACACGGAGGACGGTCTTAGCGTCGAGTGTGTTCGCCGAACGGCCACAATGTGAAAATGACGCATCGTTTGTTACCTGCTGAACCAACACGTCCCCATGCCCAGCCACACGGTGACACGGAGGGACGGGACACGTGGCATGTGTGGCTTTGCCCGAGGTCTGAACGCTATGCATTAGTCATTAGGGGCGCTTCCAGCCAGTATCATTCCCCTTTTGGTGAAACTCATCCCGAGGGTCCCGAGGAAGACATGACTTACGGGGGGCCTGGGGGGAGGCAGCGGAGGCCGGGGAGCCATGGTTCAGGAGAACTACAAGGCTGGGTGGTGGGAGGGACCCCCGTGCCTGGCAGCTTGGTCCCTGACTGAGGACAGGGGAGAACGGAGAGCAGCCTGACCTGGCTGGGGGGCTCCACCCGCTCTCCTGGGGCTGGGGCCGGGCTCCGGCCCCTCCTGCCCTCCCCTGGACCACAGAGCCTCCTTCCCAGCCTCCCCACGGCTCTGGGCGCAGGACTCGCGCCACCCCGCCCCCGGGGCTGCCCAGGTTTCTGCGGTTTCAGGTGATTTGATGATGAAGCTGGTCGAACCTCACGGCCCCACCTGGATCCTCCCTCCATAAAAGCCAGCTAGTTAGGACGCCAGAACGCGCGGGGAGGCCGGCGCGAGGCTCGTGGCGCCGACGTGCGGCTGCAGTCACTGCAAGTACGCAGTGAGACGAAGCCGCTTACAAACTCGGGGTGTGAACGCTGTACGGGAACGCGGGACGAGTCAACCACGCAGAGCGAACCTCAAGGCCGGCTCTTCTCTCCGCGGTGATGGACACACTGGTTTCCACCCCCAGAAAGGAGGGCAGAGGGCGGGGAGGCGTGCCTCCGACTCTCGCCCCGGTCTCTGGCCTCCCCCGAGCTGGGCCAGCCGGCTGACCTCAATGCCCTAGGTCTTAATTTGGGAACAGAGCTCAGGACACGGACTCTTTCCAGTCCCGCTTTTGGTAATTCATGAGCTTCTTAGCAACCCCCCCCCCCTTTTTGGCAATAGGAAAATCATCGTTGGCTCCATTTCACTGTACAGGTAACTCAGACTCCCGGAATCCGATTCTCCCACCTTTGGTTAAACACACAGGCACGCACTCGGCGGAGGCGATCTGAGTGGGAACAGGGCTCCCCTCACACACCTGCCAGCGCTGCTAAAATGAAAACACAGGCGAAACGCCCACGAAGCTGCATCTCGACATCGTCCGGTTTTCCAAGCAGGGAGCTTCCTATCGGAGAGGATGAGCCGCCCTGGCTCGCTGTGACGCACGCGCCCACCTCCCCGCACTGCCCCTGAGGACGGCCAGTGGGAACCTGATGGGCCGGTGAGCCTGCAGAGCTCCGGGCTCTGACTCGGCACCTGCTGGGACGGGACCCGCACCTGCTGGGATGGGACACTCTCTTCTTGGACGTGTTCTGGTGCTTTCTGCACGGAGTCTCCGGTGCCTGAGTTTGCAGAAGAGCCGGCAGCGCTTTCAGAGCAAAGCGTCCTGCGTGCGCGCCGGAGTGAGCCCTCTCCGCACGCTGGGACCTTGGAGAGCATCCCCTGTCTGTCTGCTCTGGCCGGGCCCCGGAGGGAAGAGACCACGATTCGGGGACAGAGGAAAACGCGGTGGGGCAAGCTGCCTGCCGGCCTGCTTTCTAGGTGATGCAGGCCGGAGCCACCGGAGGGCGCGATGCCACCACCAGGAGACGGCATCAGGCCCTCCGAGGAGGACCTCGGTCTCTGGCAGCGTCTGAGCAACCGCCAGGGCCAGGCCCGCAGGGACGAGGGGTGGGCTGGGGGGGTAGCCAGCAGCCCTTGCTACCACCTTCCACAGCTATTTCAAGAGGCCTATATGGGGGGGGGGTCTCAAGATCATCTTTGAACTTAAAGTGCTGCATTTCCTTCCAGAGGCCTCGGGGTCCTGCCGGCCCCTCCCCCAGGGCCAAAGTGGCGCGTCTCGCTCCCCAACACGCTGGGAACTCTCAGAACCCACTTCCCTCCCTCCAGGAACCAGACCAAACGTCTGTACAGAAATCTTACAGACACGAGGAGAAGCCTTTCGTGCACCTGAGGACGAAGTAACGCACTTGGACTACTAAGAGACAACGAATAAAGCCAACGACACGGCAGCTGAAGGGAGAGCCTCCCAGGGGCCTCGGACAGACCCCTCTGTGCGGCCCTGATTCTGCAGAGGGGGAGGGGAGCACCGCACGGGGACGGGGTGGAGGGGCCGCAGGATCAGAAGTGGGCGCTGGAGGAGGGGCCTACATACCCATTCATTTGACCTTACTTCTCGAAACGCACTCTGTGGAGGCGTGCACCATCCCTGGGGCCCAACACCGGCTGCGGGACGGGAGCGGGGGGACCTCCAGTCTGCGTGACCTGTCCCAGCAACAGCGCTGTGCTTTGTTTGGTGACACTGCTAGACAGACTGATGTCTCTCTCACACACACACACACACACACACACACACACACACACACGAAGCCATCGTAAAAACGAACAGAGGCTCGGGACCCGGTCTTTGGCGGGCAGTGTCGCACACGGGCACACTCAGATCACGCCAGGCCTCGTGTCGCCTCTCCCGTCATCACCGATGCGCGTGCTACGGCTCAGTCGACGCGTGCTCGTCTCTGGAACGTTCCAGGGAGGCACCCCACGAGGGAAAGCGTCCCAGCACTGGCTGGGTGGGTGCCTACCAGGCACGTACCTGCTGTGCCCAAGAGGAGACGGTACGTTAATGAGCGAGAGTTGAGGAGGTAGAGAGGGACCCAGGAGGGGAGGAGGTGGGGAAGGAGAGAGCCCGCAGGGCCTACTTCAAGGTCAGTGCCCAAGAGCAATGGGCGGAGGCAGAGGGATCCGGACTGATGGAAACTTCCAGACCAGGGGAGCCGCACGCCTGCCATCCGAGGTCGGCCCTCTCGGGCTGGTCGGCTGTGCCTGGTCCAAACCCAGGGGGAAGAGCCGCGATGCCCAAGCCCCAGACGGGAGGCGAGGGGGCGGCTGCTGCAGGAAAGAGGCCAACCGGAGTGGGCAGGGGAGGTGAAGGCGCCTTCCCAAGGCTCCGCTGACGAGCCTCACAAGTGCCCCCAGAAGCCGCCTCTGCCCGCCGTCTGTGACCCTGACACGGTTTCTCCGCCTTCTCTGTCTGCTTTTGGAACGCGAGGCTGTCCTGCGGCTACCAAAGAAATTTCTCTTTCTTTCCGGGGCCTCATCCCGGGACACGGTCCGAGCTTCCCCACCGGGAGCGAGGGGCAGAACTTTCTCTGCTTCAGAGGGAGGCTGTCAGCCGCGCGAGCCCCTTGCAGACCCCCGGGTGCTGGCGTGGCTCGCACACAGCCGCTGCGATCCCGTGAGGTCTCCCGGGAGCGCAGGGCCGTGACCGAGTCTCTCTCCCTCCCTAAAACCGGAAGCGTCTCTTTCCTCCCGGGGCCTCCTGTGACTCCAGTTGCTGTCACGTGGTGGGGACCTGACAGAGGGCCAGCAGCAGCGACCGTGTGGCCTGCCCTGAGAGGCCCACGGCCCCCTCGGCCCCCGACTGTGGGAGTGCCCCTGCTCCGTCCCCCTGCTGAAGAGGAGGCTCCCAGAGGGTCGCCGGTGACTGGCAGGTGTCACGGGCCAGCTCACGAAGCCCTTCTCTGCATTCACACGTGCACCCCACCCTCTCTCCTGCTCCTCTGCTTGGTCCTATGTCACAGGCCTGACACTCAGGAGTGTGGAGAGTCACCTTGGTTTTAGCCATGTAATCCCAGGGACACGTTGGCACGTGGATGGGGGGGTGCAGACAAGGCAGAGGGGAGGTAGGGAGGTCGGGCAACCAGATTCTTCTAACCGCTGGTTCAAGGGCAGCGTGGAGTGGCTCTGGGTGCTGCTGATGTCATGCAGGGTGTTCGGGCGGGGTGACAGCCAGTCGCTGGCCCAGGAGAGTGGTGTGTACCCGCGGTCCTCCTGGGGGTGCCTCGGGCGACCTCCCGTGGCCTACTCCGTGGCCATCTGCTCGATGTGGTCGCTCAGCAGCTTGTATTGCTCTGGAAAAGAAAACGGCGTTAATTCTCGGGAGCAAGACGGCGACGCGGGCAGCGAGGCCCTGCCCCTTTCACTCGGGCGCCCACAAAGCAGGAGCTCGCCAGGAACGGCGGCCACCGGCTTCTGAGAATGGGCGGCGGCGCCAAGCCCTCCGCCGCTGGCGCGCTGCACGTCTGGCACCCGGAAGGGGGCTTCTTGGAAATGGAGGGGGGGGGCCTCTTCTTATGGAAAGGACGCGAGGCCGGAGAGGCACAGTGCTGGCGGTCGTTCGGTCCCGGGGCAGCCAGGCCTGGGTCCCGCGCCACATGGGGCTGCACGGCCAGCAGGGATGTGCGTGCTCGCCCGGCACCCTGGGGCTGGTGACGACGTCCCGGGACTTTCGGGGGAGCGCCCAGCACTCTCCTGCCTCCTCAGGCCACGCCTCCGTGGCCCCCTTTAATTTGGTGCGGGATGCGGGATTGGTTTTTTTTTTTGCTCTGTTTTTTAGAGAATACCGTGTGAATCCGGACAGGTGTCCATGTTTAAGGGGAAGACTTTTTCGGCCGGGAGGAAGAGTTTTGGCAGCAGGGGGCTCTGCTAGTCGGTTGGGGAGGCTGACGCCCCTTTTGTTACAGAAGTCAGAGATTCTAGAAGAACCTCAAGACCCCCGTTGCCCCCGCTTCTCCGCCTGTCCCTGTCCCCATACCTCTCACGGCACTGTGGCTCAAGAAACAAAAGCAGGCACATGGTGGCCACTTAGGAGGGCCAACTCGTGGTCGGAGCTTGACCACTGTCAAGTTCAGAGTCTGAGCGCTAAGTTCCGTCTTCAACTGAGGCCGTTTGTAAACACGGTGCTGGCACGTCCCCCGAGCCCGGCCCTCCGAGCCCCACCCTGGCAAGTCCTGCTTGGCACAAGTGGGGTTCCCGATACAAGGACGAGCGTCCCGTCCCACGCATTCGCAGAGACAGGAGGATAGGACCGGTGCGCCCGTCAGACGGTCGAGCATGTTTCTAACTGAAACAGCAGCGAGGCTCTTGGCGGGGCGGGAAACTCCCAGCAGGCAGGCAGAGCGCTTGTCCCTAGAACCCAACCCCCGCCCGCCTCCGCCCCCCCCCTCCCCCCCCCGACTCACCCTCGTCCAGATTGCCGATCACGGCCTGCTTCTTCAGGAAGTCGCTGCACAGCTTCCGGTTCAGCCCGAACGCCAGCATGTTGTGGGTGAACGTGCTGGAGGCAGAGGAGAACACCCACAAGCTAGTGCCCTTCCTGCTCCCTCCCCGGGGGGGGGGGGAGCCAGGGGCCCCACCGCAGCCCCCCTGAAACGTTAGAAGCGAGACTCGACGGTGGCCTCCTCGGTCGGCCGACACCCTCACGGTGAGACTGCCCACCACCAGCGTGCGGTTGGGAGGTACGTTCGTTGGGAACTGGAATCCAGCCCCGACGTCATCGTGCACTTGCGAGCCGTTTAAGAATACATAGCTATGACGACGTGGGGTCGCGGAGGGGTGACACCGTACGGGACGGCACCCCTCTGCCAAGCCTCTCCTCTGGGGACCCCTCGTCGCCGCGGCTGGGCACCAGGAGGACGGGTCTTCCCGCGGACGAGAAGCCCAGGCTGGGCGCCCCCCCCCGCCGCCCCGGCCCCACGCAGGTCGGGGTCCCCCCGGGGCCCCAGGGCCCTCACCCCAGCTGCCCGAAGGTGATGTTCTCGTTGAAGCGCAGGCTGTCCTTCCTCTCCTCCTGCGTCATGTGGCACCACTTCTCCCTGCAAGCACAGGTGACAGGAGAGGGTCTCGGGGCCTGTCGCGTCCCCGGCCGCTCGCCCCCTGCCCTGGTCTACGGGTGCCGCGGACAGGAAGCCCCGCCCCCGAAGAGCCGCTCGCTCTGCGTTCGCACACCGCCTGCCTGGGTTCTGACACGCTGCCTGGGGAGCCCAACGCGCACACTCAATCGTCTCGTCCTTCGCGGGATGAGGACACCCCGGACCTCCTAGGCTTCCTACTGGCCCGGAGACACCGTGTGCTTCGTGCTTGCCCGGAACGTTCTCGGAGACAAGAACGCCACCCCCTGGCCTTCTCTGTGGTTCAACGATGGGAGGGCCCGGCCCCACTCGACGGGCAGGAAGACGTGCACAGGGCACAGGGCCCGCCCAGCGTCCCGGGGGAGTGGGTGTACAGAACCCATCGGGAGGCCGGCCGGCTGGGACTGTGTCTCCAGGCCTCACAGGCTCTTTGGTGGGGTCTGCACAGCCTCTCGTGGCCGGGAGCCTGGGGAGCAGGGGAGGCCGGCCGCGCCGCCGATGGCCGCACTGTCCTGTGAGGCGGGGTCTTGGCTCTGCTGCATGTCCCCGCCCGGCTTCCTCACGGCCAAGGTTCAGGCTCCACGCCCCTCCCCAGGGCACACAGATAAGACCTGGGTCTTCTGGAGGCCCCCCCCCCCCCCGCACACGGTCCCCATGAGCACCACGAAGAGGCACTAAGCCTCCAACACAGAGAGGCCAGCGCGGTGTGTGCGCGCGCCTGCGCACGCGGGGCCCTGCAGTCGGAACCGCCCGTCCCGCGTGGAGGAAGGAACCCCAGCTCGCGAGCGCCTGGTGGGGGAGGGGCTTCTCTGGGCGGCATTAATCCCGTGCCCCGATTAAGAGCCTCCAGCAGCTCGCCGCAGTGTGTCGGCTCCCCCTCCCCTGGCGGGGCGCCCCTGCCTCAAGTGGACCGGGGTCCGTCCGGCTCCTGCTCTGACCGCTCCGTCCCCGGCCCCTCGGGCCGGCCGCTGGCAGGGGCGGCTGCATCTGTGGGGGAGACGCTCCCTTAAGCCCATTTCCCCTTAAATATTAAGTTCTGGGTGATGAGTCTGACTAGAACGAGGTTAGGAGAGAGAGAGAGAGAAGACGAGGGAGAGAGGAGGTGGAGTGAGGGAGTGAGGGGCGGGGCAATGAGAAGCAGAAGAGACAAAGAACCAAGAACATGGAGTCCCCACTGCTCCCCACCCACCGGGCCCAGGGCCACGCAGGCTGCTGCGGCTGTGCGGGAGGCCACAGGACATTGGGGGGGCATGACAGCCGTGGGGGGGGGGTCACTCCCGGTCTCCTGGTGCCGATGACAGGACACCCATGAAGATACCCAGAACATGCTTCCAGATCCCATCCCGTTCTTCTCCCCACCCTCTTCCCCCCGGTGGTCACCCTTAGGATTGTCCGGGCACATAAATCCCCATCCCACCACCGGGCCTGCCGTGTACAGTCGAGCGGGTTGTGCAGTGCACGACCCACACCACGTGGGACTGGCTCGGCAGCTCTGACCCTCCCGACCTGGATGAAAAGCTGATTCTTTTTGCCATGGCTAGGGCTAGAAGTGGGACACTGAATCTGACCTCTGAAGAAAGGCTAAGGTCATTAGCAATCCACTGATTAGGTCTTGCCTGCAATCAAAATAATTCCTGACAACGGAGTTCAAGGCCCAGTGCTGGTGGAGGACTAACACCGCACAGAGGGCAGAGCAGGTGTCTAAACCGCCACGGTGGGGATCTGGATGGGAGCTACAGACGCCTGCGGAGAAGGAGGCTTTTCCGCCTCCGAGTAGCGTCAGCCGAGGTTACCAAAGAGGAGACGGGGCTGTCGGCGCCAGGCTGCCCAGGGACCCGGAGCCCACCCTCTCACCCCGATCTCGGAGGGATACAAGCCCTTCTTCCGGGTGAGGCCCCGGCCAGGTGTGGAGGATGGGGCAGGGGGGCGGGGTTCTGGATGCGTGTGATCAGACCACGCACGTCTGCTCTGGGTGAGACGGCCCGGGGGGCCCAGAGGCCGGCACCCCCTGTGGGCTCCATGCCGACCTTTGGAGGTGGCCGTGACCCTCCGGCCCTCCTGGGCCTCAGCCGCGGTGCTGAGAAGCCTTTCGAGGCCGCGGCTAGTCACACTCCCACCCACAGAGACGGTGGGGACGCGGGGGGCTTTGTACTAAAGGGGGCATCCATTATGCCCAAATGCTTCTTTTATTCCCATAGTAAGGCTGCATAAGGAACACGATTTCTCACAAAACAATAAGCACTAAAAATACACCGCTGACTAAAGGAAGCAGGCTTTGGGAAATTTCCAGCGAAGAAACCGCCATTGTTGTCAGAAACCTATTTCAAAGAGGCGGGGCCTTTACCTCTAAAAATAGATTACAAAAGATCTCTGACACATACAGAGGTGGAACGATTAAAGTCAGACCCCACCGTGGCTCGAAGGAAACAGCCCTGTTCTAGGCCTTTCTGTCCAGGGAACCCCCTCACACACACACACAGGCTCCACGCCACGCAGTGGCCAGGAAGCAGGGGGCAGCTGTCCTCCCTCGCTGACCCCCAAGCCTGTCGCAGAGGCAAGGGTGGGGCTGCCAGCCCCCAGAGAGGCAGACCCCCTGCACCCATCCAGGGCTTGGAGCCGCGATTACCCTGCGTGAAGTCAAGGGGGGGTTCAAGGGCTGCTCGGGGAGGGGGGGCCGGGGAGGGGGCCAGGGGAAGGCTGGGGCCGCTCCAAATCGGCCTCCGCGGCTCCCTCTCTGGAGCGACCCCGGGCCGCGTGGGGTCTCAAGAGCCCTATGTGTTTCCTATCCCTGGTGCTGTCCTCGGCGCCCTCCCACCCGTCACCGGCCGGTCCCGCGGTGGGCGTGCCGCCTGCAGTGCGGCAGTGCGCAGCCGCGGCCCCGCCCCCGAGGCGGCCCGGCGGGACCCGCAGGGAGCAGGAGCACAGTCACGGGGACACACACCTCTTCTCCTCCTCCTCTCCAGCATCCCCTCTGGAGCGGCAGCAGAAACAGGTAAACAGAGGAACATGTCAAAGTCATGCAAGATATGCGGATGGAAACAAGAGAACAGCGAAAGGGGGGCGTTATCACAGGCAGAGGCAGAGAGACGCAGAGAGACGGGTGCCGGAGGCCGGCCCCCCGCCGGGAGCCCGACAGCTACGTGAGCAGCACGAGGAGAGCCCGTTCGCCTACAAGCATCGAAGCAGATCCTGCAGCCGGGTTCCGGGCAGAGCGGGGAACTCTCTAGAATCCCCCGGATGGGCCCAGCACCTCCCGCCTCGGCGTGCCCCCTCCCTCAGGAAAGGCGGCCGCAGCAGACCTCGGCCGCCCCGCCCCGCCCAGGTGAGCAGCCCCCCGGAAAGAAAGGCTGCACTTAACGCTCCCCCAGTGCTAGTGACGCGGTCTTATAGCCGGCACCGCACCCTCCTGCCAGGGAGGACGGCTGAGGGGTCTCCGCCGGCTGGAGACGTCCAGAGACTTCAGGGTCCCGTGACCCAGGAGGCTGCCAAGAAGGGGACCCAGGACCCGGAGGACCGCCCCGCTCGCCTGCCCAGCCGCCACACACAGCGGGCCACGTGGGCTCGCTCGCCGTGGCCAGAGAGGCAATGACCTCCGGTTTACAAAAGGGGTCTTCCGATGTGGCAAGGCCACCCTCGGGGAGGCGGGGAAGGTCCGTTCAGGCCGCGGACCAGAGGTCTAAGCGGAACGTAGCAGCTGTATCTCCCCAGACGTGAGCTCTCTTGAGCGGAGTCTGCGGGGGGGGGGGGGGGCAGCCCTGCGCCCCACGGTCCGTGGCCGTGGTGGGCGCTCAGGGTTCTGATTTCTTACAGCGAGAGGCAGAGTGGCGCCTGGGGGGCTCCCGACGGTTTCAGTCTGGGGAGGTAGGCGGTTTTTAGGAGGGTCAGGCCAAGTCATGCCGGAGGCCAGGGCAGAAAGCGCTCATGCAGGCTGGGGACCCCCACCCACGAAGCTGTGCGTGCCCGGGACCCTCCGGGCAGCTTGCAGGGCACGGGGCCAGAAGGAGCGGCAGAGAGACAGACGCCGTGGACTCGGCCACGCTGCTCTCCCCTCCAGACACCGGAGAGTGAAGCCACGCCCTGGCCTTCTCCCCCAAGGCGACGCTGGCCGGGGCGCTGCCCTACCTGGTGGTGGGAGACCGTTTTCTCCTCTCGCAGTGGACGGCGTCGAAGAAAGCCGCGTTCCAGAACCTCAGCGTGTGCCTGCGAGACAGAGGTGTGCGTGAGTCCTCGGCAGGCGGGGCCGGGAGGCAGGGTCTCAGGGCGCCGGAGGGGGAAGGACACAGGCTCCTGCAGCTGTAGGCGTTTCCAGCGAATCTCAGCGACGGAGAGCGGAGCGTGCGCCTTTGTCCCAAATCGAGGTGGTGCCCCAGGCGGCCAGGGGTCACGACAGCACCCGCACACCTCTCCCAGGACGAAGGCCCTACGTGGGTGACGTGTGGGCCCGAAGGCAGCCGGGCGGGTAAATCCTGCCTCCATCGGGTCAGGGCTGAACCCGCCACCTGCGGGGCCTGGATGAAGACGGTCTTCCGCTTCCCCGCCCGCGCTGGGCCTCCCAGAGGAAGCAGGGGATTTGGGGGCACCTGCCGCCTCAGGTCAGGGGCTGGTAACACAAAGGGGAACCCGGCACCGACAGGCCACGTGCAGAGCACAAACACGTTCCGGGGACACAGGAGTGAGAAGCGTTCTCCTTAAAGATCAGGGGTCAGCACCCCACGCGCCGGGCGTGTGGGCCGGAGCCGGCCTGCGGCCTGTGTGCGTGGCTCAGATTCTGCGGGAACGGAGCGGGGCCCGCTCATACCGTCTGTGACAGCTTTTCCGCGGCAACAGCAGAGATGAGTGCTGGCCGGCAGAGCCTAAAATTTTTATCACCTGGCCCCTTCTAGAACACTGTGCCAAGGCCTGCCGCCGGTGGTAGGACAGCAGCCGAGTCACAGCCCGGAAGGGCCGAGACAGAGCCGGAACAGGTGTGACGTGGCCGCCAGCGTCTCCCTGCTTCCCCTGAACCCAGCACAGGGAGGCCTCAGGACGGCCCAGCCCTTTCTGGCCACGGTCCTGTGCCACGTTCTTTCTCTCAGGGCCGCAGCGTGGTCTTCGAGAGAGGGGTGCATGGGACGCCCTGTGGGCTCCGGGTGCTACCTCCCTGCCCCCCTGTGAGTGAACACGACCCAGGGACGGAGAGACCCCGGAGGGACCAGAGCAGCACAAAGCGGTCACACAGAGCGAGACAGAGCGCAAGGTTTCCCCTGGCCACCCGTCTCTCTCGTAACGATGACTTCCGTCTCTGTACGCACGGAGGAACGAGCTTCGTTGGGACACGATTCCCATACCATGAACTCGGTCTTCCAAAGCAGACAGTTTTGCAGTTTCTAGTGTATTCGGAGTTGTGGCACCATGACCGCTATCTACTTCCAGAACACTCCTCATCCCCCGTAAGGCACGCCCCTGCCCATCAGCAGTCCCTCCGCGTCCCCTGCGCACCTACCCTGCCTCCAGGGACGTGCCTGTCCTGAACGGTTCGTATAAGTGACATCACACACCGTGTGGTCTATTCCGCCTGGCCTTTGCACTCGGCTACGTGTTTCCCAGGTTCCCCCACGCTGTCACCTGTCAGTGACTCCTTACGCGGCTGAGCACCGCGTGGTATGGACACGTCGCATTTTGCGTGTCCGCGTGTGGACTTGGATCCACTCCACCTTGGGGCTGTTAGAACCTGTGTGCGTAAGGTTTTGCTCGAAGACCCGTCTTGGCTTGTGCTGAGCACGCTGTCGCCCACGGGGCGCCTCTATGTATGACATTCTGGGGAACTGCCAGACCGCTGTGCGCGGCGGGCTGCCCGGTGTACGCTCCCCAGCGCCTACGAGGCTCCCGCTCTCCCCACGGCCTCGCCGACACTGGCCACTGTTCAGCTTTTTTATCGTGGCCCTCGTGGCGGGCGGTGACCGCGGTCTCTGAGGGGGACAGCGGTGCCGGGGCTGCGGCCTTACCAGATGGGCTGCTGCTTCAGGTGCGTGTACAAGTAGATTTTCTCGCCCTTCCTCTCTTCCTCCGGGCTGCACACGGTCACTGCGGGCAGCGGGGGGGGGGGGTGGTGTGTGAGAAAGACCGGCCGTGGCTCTGGCTGCACCCGCGTGTTGGGGAGCCCCTCAGGGAGCCTCCCCTCGGGCACTGGTTACGGAAAAGTGCCGCTGAAATTCGAGACTGCTCTGCCCCCCCAGGGCCAGGCACGCGGTGCCCCCCCCACCCCCAGCGATGGGGACTCCTGCTGAGGGGCTGAGGGCAGTGTCCCCGCAGCAGCTCCCCGCCCGCCTGAGGGCACTTTCCGTCACTTCCCTGGGACAAGGAGTTCGTTTCCTGAATCCTTGAGCCAGAGGAGAGCTTTTCCCCAGGAATTCAACGGGAAACGACAGACTGGGGTGGAGAGAGGTCGGGGTCACCCACGGCAGAGTCTGCTGCCACAGGGGACGGGGCCCAGGTATTCGGGGGGCGCCTAGCGGCGCTGCGGGGGCCATACCCGGGCCCCCACTGGGAGGCGCTCACCCGTCTTCTGCGGCTTCTCCCTGGGCCTGTTCTCCTCCTCCCTGCGGGAGAGACACCACAGCAGTGATGCAGCGGCCCCCCGCACCTTTTCCCAGCTCTACCCTGCTGGCACGGGATCGGGGCTTATAAGCCACGGGTACGTTTACCGCGGCTTTCTCTGGAAAAGGGTTATGAAGTCAGCGCTCCGTTTACCCATCGCCAGTCTGCCACAATTACGAGGCGGCATTTCAGCGTCCTTGCACCATATTCTCTGAATCCAAAGCCAGCTGGGCCACACGAGGAACAGAGCCAAGTCGCCCGGCGGGAACCCGCCACGGGAGGTGATAGTGGGGACTGGCGGGGGCGGGGGGACGGGCACCGGGAGGCCCGGGGAACTCGCTTGCTGACGGGCCCCCTTTCCTGGGAGGTCTTCACTTCGGCCCCCCCGTTCTCGAATGCCCCGCCCAGAAGGCTCCTGAGCGCCTGCGGGAGAACAGCGGTCTCTCTGCTGCCCGCTGACCCTCACCCCGGGGCTTGCGCTCCCGCTCCTGCCTGCGGGCAGTTTCCCTACGCCCCCCCCCATCAGTCCTAGGAAACACGGCCTCCAGGGGACACCCCTGCCCAGCAGCCAGCCCCCCGGCATTTGCAAACGACAGCACACTCGGGGCGAGGACTTGGGCGGGGCTGGCGGTCATGCTTCCCGGGAGCGGCTGGCGGGCCCCCAAGGTCACCAGACTCCTCCGCGGCCAGGCCAGGGCCTCCCCGCCACCGCCACCGGCAGGCTGAACGTGGCCTCTGCCGTGGGTCCCGGAGGGACGCGTGCCCAGCGACACTCACTCCTGCTTCCTGGCCGGGGGTCCCTTCAGCTTGGTCTCCAGCCCCCCGAGGAAGCCCTTGACGCTCTCCGTCTTGGCCGACGTGTTCTTCAGCAGCCGCTCGGCGATGTCCTTCTTCTCCGCCAGCCAGCTGTTGGCGGACTTGAGGTAGGAGTCAATGCTCCCCACGGGTTTCTCCTTGGACTCGGGGGGCAGCAGCTGCGGCTTGCCTTGAGCGGGGAGAGGCGGGAGGGGCAGGAATGGAACCACGCTGAGGGGCAGGGGCCGCTGGGTGCTGGCGGCCGCGACAAGCAAGGGCCCCCAGACGCCCGGGAAGGCGGAGGGTGAGGCCTGCTGGGGAGCCTCGGGGCGCCTACTGTGTATGAGAGGGCAGCCAGGTGCGCGGGGGCTGAAAGAAACAGGTGAGGGCCCAGCCCCGAAGAAGCTGGAGGGTCTGAAGCAGAGCGGCTTCCCGGGAGAGGACAGTCCACAGGCCACGGCCCCCTGCAGCCAAGGGTGTCCTGCAGGTCAAGGTGCTCCCTACAGGTCAACAAGTCTCCCCTGGGTCAAGGCACGTCTACGGCTCAGGACCCTACCACAGTCAAAGATACCCACTTTCGGGCAAAGGGCCCCCTCGGGCCAAGGTGCTGAGCGTCCCCTACCAACCTAAGCTGCTCTGTGCACACAGGGGACTCGGACGAGCAGCACCCGCTGATCTTTGAGAAGGGGGAGCCACAGTTTGGACGTGGGGAGCCCGCGGATGAAGGGCCCGCCCAGTGCTGGCCGGGCCCCGGGCTCAGGCCGCCTGACCAGCTATCCCGCCAGAGGACGTGGGGTTACAGCACAAGAGCAAACCCGTGTGTCCTGGGGGACGTGGGAAGGGAAGCCAGGCTTAGTGCCGCCCCGACCCAGCTCTAGTCCATGTGCGGCCTTCTGCCTGTGGGGGCCTGAACGAGTCCCTCTGTCATGCCCAAGGGACTTCACACAGGGAACCCTTGAGCTCCAATTACCAGGAAGTTCCAACACAATGAGCCAGAAGAGCTGTCAGATCTCGGAATAGATCCACCCCGAAGGGGGTATCTTTGACTGAGGCAGGGTCTTGATCTGTAGGTGTGCCTTGACCTGAAGGGGAGAGCCTTGACCTGCAGGAGACCCACTGACCTGCAGGAGACCCATTGACCTGCAGGGGGCGCCTTGACCGGGAGGAGACCCATTGACCTGCAGGAGACCCATTGACCTGCAGGGGGCGCCTTGACTTGGAGGAGACTCTCTGGCCTGTAGGGGGCGCCTTGACCAGGAGAAGACTCTCTGGCCTGTAGGGGGCGCCTTGACCGGAAGGAGACCCATTGACCTGCAGGAGACCCACTGACCTGCAGGGGGCGCCTTGACCTGCAGGAGACCCACTGACCTGCAGGGGGCGCCTTGACTTGGAGGAGACTCTCTGGCCTGTAGGGGGCGCCTTGACCAGGAGAAGACTCTCTGGCCTGTAGGGGGCGCCTTGACCGGAAGGAGACCCATTGACCTGCAGGAGACCCACTGACCTGCAGGGGGCGCCTTGACCTGCAGGAGACCCACTGACCTGCAGGGGGCGCCTTGACTTGGAGGAGACTCTCTGGCCTGTAGGGGGCGCCTTGACCTGCGGGAGACCCTTTGCTGCAGGAAGCCTTGGCCTGTTCACCGCTAAGTCATCTCCAGTCCACACCCAGGGACGCTTTCCTCCCTCAGGCCCGGGGCCACTCCCCCCGCCTCTCTTCAACAGCCAACAGCATCACATTTTCCTAAAACATGAAACCGATGCCCTCACATCGCGCTATCCCTGAGTCTACCGTGAGGCGTCCTGCCAAGGGAGCCTGTTGTCTCTCCTCGGAGCTGCTGGGCAGTCTCCTTCCTCCCGTGGAGAGGCCACCTCGTGACCCACGGTACGGACCACGGCTTCTCCTCCCGTTTCGGGAATCGCACTCATCCTGCCCCGACAGCAGGTTCTATAGTTTTCCGGAAGCCTCCCGACCTTGGCTTCCATCGGGAAGAAACCCTCGCTTGCTGTCACGTGACAGCTGGACGGGGCCTGGGTTTCCACATCTGCCTCCGCGGCCGCCGCGCCCCCGGGCCTTACCGATGTGGTAGTAGGTGAAGCACATGGTCATGAGGTTCTTGGCGGGCCCGAAGTCGTCCATCTGGTGACACCTGAAAAGCCAGGTGAGGGGACGGGGTGAAGAACGGTCGTGCCCGGCTTTGTCCCCGCAGGTTCATGAAACAAGACCTAACCGTTTGGTAAGCACGTCCCCGTTAATCCTTCACTCCCCAGGTGCTCCGCCGCAGAGGCAACAAAAATAACCCCCATGAGGTGAGGTGGCCACAGGCACACAGCTGGGGACAGCCGGGATCCTGGGAGGAAGGCGTTCCCGGCCTCTCCCCCGCCTCGCCTTCCTGCCCTTCCAGGTGGAACAGGAAAGCCTCAGGAGGCTTCATCCTACACCCAGGAGTGGCGCCGCGACTGGGAGTCGGGCCCCAGGTCTCAGGCCAGGACCGCTGGCCCCAGGCCACGCGGCCCTCCAGCCCCTCCGTCTCGGGAATTGGCAGTGAGTCAGAGGGTCCCCTCTGCTCAGTGGTTTTCAGACTTGAGTCACATCAGAATCACCGTGAGGGCGGTTAAGACGTGGACTGCTGGGCCCGCCCCCCGAGCCTGGCTCCGTGGGTCTGGGGCAGTTGGCCTCGGAGCGTGCCTTCTAACGGACTGCCTAGTGAGGCTCATGGCCTGGGGCTCCTGGGCCCCGGGATGGCACTCTGAGAACCACTTGCCGAAAAATCAAATTATTATATACGAGAAACTTTCTATACTCGAAAATGTTCTCCAGAGGGAAGAGATTGTAATTATCGTACTGTACTTACTGTGTTAGGGTTTATGGGCTACACAGAGGTCCGGTCAACTTAGCAAACAAAAAAGGGGGAAAAAAATCTTCAAACAGAGGCCCTGTCGGCCGCTAGGAACGTGCACTGTGACAGCTCCGGCGGCTCTAGCGGTGGCCACCCGCACTGAGAGCCAGGGCAGGCGAGGAGAGGAACAAGCTCCCCTCCACGGGGCACGAGGCGGGGAAATTCTGGCACATTCGGACATCGGAGCGCCGCAGAGCCATCACAAACGCACACCTGCACGTGGGCGCGTGGACTTTCTCGGAGAGACACCCGTACTCCGGGGTGCACGCCATCCACGGGGATTATGCTTACAAAGGAACGGGGAGATTCTGTGTTGCGGTCCGGTTGGAGTGTGAAAGAGTTCCCCCCCCCCAATTTTATGTAAAACTCAAAGGAAATGGGGAGTGAAATGCTCCCTGCCAGGGGCACAGGTAGTGTAATCTCTGTCCCATACGGATTCGGGACGATCCCTGCCGATGTGACTGTCCTGAAGCCGGGTGGTCTCAGTGCCCGAGAGCGTGCGGCACACAAGACAGCTGGGCCTGCCTGGAACCTTCTCCCTCCGCGATGCCTTCTTGTCCCCGCGCCCTCACCAGCTCCAGGACCCAGAACCCCCGACGGCAGCCCATCTTCAACCTGGGACATTCTGAGCAAGCGCCGGAAACATGGGGACTGTCCTCTCTATGGTCTCTCCCCTCCGTGCTCGTAGGGGGACAGGAGGAGGTGAGGGGACAGCCGGACACGGGGGGGGGGTTAAGGGTCACAAGGGCAGTGACCTTTCTGCGGGGAAAAGGGGAGGGGAAGGGAAAGAGAAGGGGGAGGGATTTCAGGCCTAGAAGGACGAAGGGGACATGGGGACGAGCCACAGGGCCGGGACCTGCTCCGAGGCCATGATGACGGAACGAGGGTAAGTGGAGGCACAAATGACTGGGATCGGGGCGTCCCCCCGCCCCCGCCCCGTCCTTTCCCGCCCACAGTGCCCTGCCCCCCGCTCCCCTGCATGGGTAAAGCTGCGTTCCACTTTCCCAGGCAGAGCCGCAGCCCCTCCACCCCATGCTGGGGGGCCCACTGCCTGCACTGATGCAGGTCCAGGATGGAGGACGTGGGTCTGGCAGCCTCAGACTCCTGGAGCCCCAGGGGCAGAGAGCCGGAGACTCATGCGGCCTGCCTTCCCCCCCACCCCAGCTACACGCCCCCCTACAGTGACTACGGTGCTGTCCGTGACAAGACGCTCGGCAGGGCCTAATTAGTAGGCAGGGCGGGCTGCAGGCCCCGAGCCTGTCATTAAGTGGGCGGGGATCGAGTTGGAAGTGCTTCACGGCAGGCAGCAGATCAAGAAAACGCCAGGCTCTACGGCAGGGGGGCAGGGTCACGTGCTTGTCATCCCAGCCCATCCCGAGGGCCTGACTCACGCCCAGCTGCAGTCCCCTAACCCCTCCCGGGGGGGGGGGGGGGCGGGAGGCACCTCTAGGACGAAGGCTCTGAGCGACAGCGTGACTTACTCGAACAGGACCACGGCGAAGGACTGCACCAGGCGGTAGAAGGTGGCCTCCGAGACGCACTTGGAGTTGCAGCGCTGTCCGGGAACAGGGCAGACGCGTCACGGGCCGCGCAGGCGGGCACCGCCGGACACCTCCGGGCTGCGAGCCCGGGTGGCAGCGGCCTCCCCGGCGCTACAGAAACCAGGACCCCGAGCGGAGTGCCGGCCCAGACCGACGACCGTCGCCTGGCAGAGCCCAAGCCAGCGTTTTCCTGCGTCCCCTCGAAATGGTTAAGACTAGGAACTCCACGCACTCGCCCAGGCAACCCGGAACGGCGTGGAGGGACTAAAGTCCCCAAACGACCACACGGGCGATTCCTGGACTGGAGATGAATGGGTCGTTTTTCTATTTTTGCTGATTTGCATTTTCTAATTTTTCTTTGAAAGAATAAATTGTGATAAAAAGACTATAAAGGCCGGGGCGCCTGGGTGACTCAATCAGTTAAGCACCTGACTTCCGCTCAGGTCACGATCTCACAGTTCGGGAGTTCGAGCTCGGCATGGGGCTCTGTGCTGACAGCTCAGAGCCTGGAGCCTGCTTCGGATTCTGTGTCTCCCTCTCTCTCTGCCCCTCCCCTGCTCATGCTCTCTCTCTCTCTCTCAAAAATAAACATTTCAAAAATACTTTAAAAGCTAAGAGATTAAGCTACTTTACAGAAAAAAAAAGAACCTAGCAGGTATTTACAAAAAGTAATTCTTTTCTGAATTCGCCTGGCTGTCACTGTCTTGAATATATTATCTTTGTAAAACCTGAATATTGTGGTTTAGTGAATAAAACTATGCATGGACACAGTCCGCATGCTTGTCCTTAAAAAGCTAACTTGTCCGCAGTGCTCCTGGGTGGCTCAGTCGGTTGAGCGTCCGACTTCGGCTCAGGTCATGATCTCGCGGTCTGTGAGTTCGAGCCCCGCGTCGGGCTCTGTGCTGGCAGCTCAGAGCCTGGAGCCTGCTTCAGATTCTGTGTCTCCCTCTCTCTCTGCCCCTCCCCCACTCATGCTCTGTCTCTCTGTCTCAAAAATAAAATCAAACATTAAAAATAAAATTAAAAAAAAAAAAAAAAAAGCTAACTTGTCCGCAGTGCGCCTGGGTGGCTCAGTCGGTTGAGCGTCCGGTTGAGCGTCCGACTCTTGATTAGGGCTCAGGTCACGATCTCCTGGTCGTGAGATCGAGCCCCATGTCAGGCTCGGAACCACCATGGAGCCTGCTTAAGCTTCTCTCTCTGTCCCACTACCCATCTCCCCCACTTGCTTGCTCTCTCTAAAATAAAATATAAACTGTAAACAAAACAAAACTAACTTGTCTGTAACGCCACGCAGTAACAAGGCCAGTGGACTCACGCTTCTTTCTAGTGGGGCATCCGAGTGAGCCGCCTCCCACTCCCTGCTGCCCTAACGAGGCCTTGTCAGAACGGCTGCAAGTCAGTTTTCCTTGTTTCTCTGCCGGGTCATTTCCCTGGACTCTTTTCTCCAGAGTGGGTGAGGCCGAGGGGGCAAGAGTGTCTCCCGTCACCAGTGCCTACCGTTGCCGCCCCTCACCTGGGCGCTCACGTAGCGGGCGAACCACTCCCGGCCTTTTCCATTCTCACTGCTACAGTACTCTCCGAACTTGGCTTTCTCCTCCTGGTCCAAGTCCTCCCTGAAAGGAAGGAAGGAAAAGCAACTTAAAGTCCTCTGGAACAAACACGGCCACAGCAGTGGGGGGGGTGGGGAGAGGAAGGAGGAAGTACTACCCCCCCACCAGCCAGGAGCGGATGCCCCACTGGCTCACCACCCACCCCCCCAGGCGACCTCAAGAGGAAATGGGGTTATTTCTATTTCAAAGACGAGGAGACTGGCTCAGAGGGTCAGACACAGCAGGAGACTGGCAAATGGGATCTCCATCCAGACTTCCTGGCTCCAAAGCCCAGGTTCCATCCCCTCGGTCCTGCCTCCAATGACCTGGGAGCGCTGGCAGGGGTAACACGAGCCTCTGAGGGCTGGTTCTCTAGCTCAGCCGCCTTCCCACTCACTGGTGCTGAAGTCAGCACAGGGCCCAGCGGACTCCAGAACACCTAACTTGCTCGGTCTCAGCAGCACACACCGGCTGGAGGCAGGGGGGCACGGTCGGTTATTGCGAGGAGCCAGCCTGCTCTGCTCTCTGGTGACCCTGGCTCTGTGTGTGAGGGACGGAGACCGGGGGACCCTGGGGGCGGGGGGGGGTGCGGCGAACGGACTGCTCCTCTGACCTCAAACCACTTCTGATCACTCCTCGTGGAAAGCCGATCCTCACCCCGCATTTAAAAGCCAAATAAAGCAGCAGCAGAAGGCAGAAAATCAATTAGCTCATGCGATTTTTCATTTATTGAAGGTTTTGTAGAAAACATCTTGGTCTCATTTATCCCAAAATACCAACACCAGATGAAATAGGAGAATGTGCCAGCCGGTTTGCGGTGATTTCTGGAAGGCTCCGCAAGATGCGCCCAGCGCAGCTGCCCGGGCTCCCTGTTGCTGACGGGCTGCGGCAAATATAGACCGGCCCTCCCGACAGATTAGCAAGCTTCTGGGCTTGCTCCCCTTTCATTAACTGGGTGTGCTCAGAGGAAGCTGACTAATTCCAGTGTTAGTCAAACAAAATTAGGAGGGAGTCACATCTACTGCTCTCCCGAGATGCGCTCAAAATCAGACATGAGTGCGCTTTCGGACAGTCCAGTGTTTGGACTACCACTCAGCTCTTCCCTTTTTTTTTCCTTCTTTTTAATGTTTTATTATTATTTATTAAAATTTTTTTTAAAGTTTATTTTTGAAGGAGAGAGACAGAGTGTGAGCGGGGGAGGGGCAGAGAGAGAGAGGGAGACAGAATTGGAAGCAGGATCCCGGCTCTGAGCTGTCAGCACAGAGCTCAATGCAGAGCTCGAACCTCCGAACCATAAGATTATGACCTGAGCTGAAGTTGGATGCCTAAGTGACTGAGCCCCCCAGGTGCCCCTGGTCTTCCCTCTTCTAACTGCAAAGAAAACGGAGGCGCACCTGGCAAGGGCAGGCGTCCACTTTGCCAGATTACAAACACGGGACCTAAATCACGGCAGAAAATAATGCCTCTCTGCACCATGCCAACGGGCAGAAGGTCGTATCGCTTTAATAAAAACTGGAAAATCATCCTATTAGGTCCTCGGCTCCTCACACGGAGGTGTGTGTACAGAGAGTCCAGAAGTTTTGTTAAAATGCAGATTCAGACGCATGGGTCTGGCTGGGGCCCGAGACTCTGCATTCCTAGCAAGCTCCCAGGACGCTGATGCTGCAGGTCCGCACGCGGCAGAGGAGTGGCAAGGCCGCCAGGGACTAGCGTGCAGCTGGGATGCAAGGCCACGGTTGACACGGGAAACCCATGACTTCGGGTTTGCACCCCACCGCCACGCGGAGATATTAACAAGTGTGGGCCTGCCCAGAGACACCCGCTCCTCCGTCTGATCCTAACCCCACCTCTACTCCGTGGTGCCAATCGCCAGGGCTCCTATGTACCCCTCAAGAACCGCAAAGGAAAGGCAGAAGAGGAGCAAGGGGCATCTGGGGGACTCAGTGGGCTGGGCATCCGACTTCGGCTCAGGTCATGATCTCAAAGTTTGTGGGTTCCAGCCCCACGTCAGGCTCTGTGCAGACAGCATGGAGCCTGCTTGAGAATCTCTCTCTCTCTCCCTCTCTCTCTCCCTGTCCCCTCCCCCAGTCGTGCTTTCTCTCTCTCTTTCAAAATAAATAAATAGAAAAAAAAGAGGATCAAGGAAGCCCCCGCCCCCGCCCCCGGCAGCTGCCCACAAGCACCAGGAGGAGTCTGGGTGACGGAAACCTTCTGGCCTTATACTGCCCCGAAGTTTAAAGCCCCCTAAACTGCTGCGCCCCAGCCGAGGGCGACTCACAGGAAGGCCGAGGGGCAAACCTGACAGTGGTCAGACTCGGGGAAGCAAAATTGGGGTCCTTGTGGATTTAGCAGCGAGGACGTGTGGGGGTCAGCGGATGCACGGCCAGAGGGTGGGCGTGGCGGGGGAAAAGTGGTGAACATTCCCCAGATGGCTCTACCTGCAGCCGGGGGTAGGGCTGAGACTCCCCAAACTGCCCCACCACCACAGGTGAGGGACGGAAGCCCCGCCCCGTGGAGAGTCCCACCCCCAGGGAGAGCCTCGCCCCCGCGGAGAGCCCCGCCCCCAGAGAGCCCCGTCCCCACGGAGAGTCCCGCCCCCACGGGGAGCCCCGCCCCCAGAGAGCCCCGTCCCCACGGAGAGCCGCGCCCCCACGGAGAGCCCCGCCCCCACGGAGAGCCGCGCCCCCACGGAGAGCCCCGCCCCCGCGGAGAGCCCCGTCCCCACGGAGAGCCGCGCCCCCACGGAGAGCCCCGCCCCCACGGAGAGCCCCGCCCCCGCGGAGAGCCATACCCCCACGAAGAGCCGCGCCCCCACGGAGAGCCCCGCCCCCAGAGAGCCCCGCCCCCGCAGAGAGCCGCGCCCCCACGGAGAGCCCCGCCCCCGCGGAGAGCCCCGCCCCCGCGGAGAGCCCCGCCCCCGGGCTCACCCTCCGGAGAAGATCTTGTCCACGTAGCTGCGCATGAATTCCCGCAGCTCCAGGGTCTCCTCGTCCTTGGCCGACTCGGCGCTCTGGTTGGAAGAGAAGGACTCGTTGGAGGAGGAGCGGCGGTACTGGTCCCAGGACGGGTGTGAGGGCGACTCGCCCATGTCGTTCTCGCTGTCGGCGGACTCCGTGGTCTCGCTCTCCGAAGCCCCGTCGCCCTGCGAGCTGTCCCCATCCTGCAGCTTCGGAGGCGGCGCCTCCAGGGGCGAGGACGCGGACGGCTCAGTCCCGAAGTCGATCAGGGCGCCCACGGGCACCTCCGGGGCCTCCATGGTCGGTGGGGGGGGACTTCCGGGCGGGAGGGCCGCTGGACCGCGTTCAGGAGTGTCGGCGGGAGCTGGAGGCCGCGCACATGAGCTGCTGGGGCGCTGCTGGCCGCCAGGCGTCCTCTGGGGCGGCTCTCGTGCCCCTAAGGCATCTAGAATGGAAGGCACAGAAGCGTGACCACCACGCCCTGCGGAAGGGGGACTCGGCTCTGAGGATCCAGACTCCGCCGAATCAGTGAGGCCACAGACTCCCTGTAAAGGGAGCAGGCAACAAACTTCCAGAACCGGGGACGTCTCTACAGGGACCTCATTTCCCCGCTGGCTACTTTCCTGTTAGAACACCTGGCACGTGGTGGGCACTCAGGAGCCACTTGTGGAATAAATGAAACTAAATACCAACAACCGGTATTTCTCCCAACTAAACAGACTTCGGAGTCACTGCACCTGCTGGCCCACCGGACTGATGCCCACCGGACTGACGCCAATAAATAAATAGGCTGGCCCCTGGCTAGAACCAGAAAGTCACCAGGGACACGTCTGCCCGCTCACTGCCACTACAGTCAGTGGCTACGGGAGATAGTGTCGTGGGGCTCGGTGGGAAATGCCGCGTCTCTTGAGCGCGTGGGCCCCTCACCCCCTGGGCTGGCATCTCTCCCCTCCTGGGCTCCTTTCTGAGGATTCTAACACTCGGGACCCAGAACCTCCCCAGGCTGCCAGACAGCTGTCCCTTGTCATTTCACCTGCAAACCCTCCGATGGCTTCCGAGTGTCAGGTGCTGCCCAGGCCACCTTCTCCTTCCTGCCCTCCCCCTGCACGCAGCCAGCTGGTGCATCTTGCGGTGCGCGTTTCTGCCGTCGCGCCCCCTCCGCTCCACGCCTTCTCCCGGCCTCACCCTGCCGGGATGCCGTCCACCGCCCCCAGCGCCGCCTCTGCTGGGCAGCTCACTCCACCCCTGCTCTAAACTCCTCCGTGATTCCTCTGCACGCCTCTGGGACTTAATTCATATCCGCTTATGATTCTGCTTGCTTGACGGGTAGATACTAGTATTTCTGCTTATCCCGCTGAAGGAAGAGCGCCTGGAGCACCTGGTAGCAATTCAGCATCGAGCAAAGTCTCGACTAAGGCGGTGTTGGCTGTACGTCTGTGACTGGGGGGACACAGCTGCCCGGGAAGGTACTCGAAGAGCCTGGAGCGTCCACGATGCAGACCTCGCGGCGGCAGGGCCGGGATTGGAATGTGGGCACCTAAACGGGGTCCCCTGACTGTCAGTTCGGGAGTCACCCGCCAGCTCCGCGACCCTGCCTCCCCAGTGATGAGCGGCAGACGGCTAAGCGCGAAGCAAGAGCCCTCCGGACGCATCAGCTCCTCCAGGCGACAGCGACCTCCAGACCGGACGTGTCCTTCCCCTCACCCTCTGCAGACCCCAGAGGTCTCACTGACAGGTGGCCCCGACACCGTGGCACTAATGCACCTTCTGAGGGTATTTCAGTATCAGAACCGCATCTGCTGCCTGTTAAGAGCTTAATGTCCACAAATCAATCGTGGGTTCCTCCAAATTCCCCCGCCCAGGATATTTTTAAATGCCCTGAGTCAGAAGGTTGGCACGCGGCTCCTCGTTGCCCGAGCAGCCACGCACACCTTCGGTGGAGTCCCGCAAAGCTTGCCCTGGTCCAAAACAGAGAAGTGTCAGTCTCCACTTTCCAGAGCTTTCTGGGCCCGGAGGGCAATGTGGCATTTTTAGAGGCTCGGGAGACAGCGCCACCACTCAGAGAGCCAGAGACGGAGGAGCGGTGGTCTGGAGCTGGGGGCGGCCCAACCTGTGCCCGTGGCCTCTGCTCTCTGGGCCAGGGTCTCCTGGCCTGAGACACTGTGGTCTAGCTGGAATTCTTTTTTTTTTTTTTTAAGTAGGCTTCATGTCCAGCATAGAGCCCAAAATGGGGCTCAAACTCACCACCTTGAGACCAACCCCTGAGCTGAGATCAAGGGTCAGGATGCTTAATGGACGGAGCCACCCGGGGGCCCCGGACAGGCTTGAATTCTAAGATCCCTCCGGCCGCCACCTTCCCAGATTCTCCAAAGCACAGAAAACCACACCTCTAACAACACGCTGGATGTTAACAACAGAAAATCACGCATCAGGAAAATGCGTGCAGTCAGTGTGACGGGGAAACTGGGTCAGCAATACCCATGTCATAAATCCACCCAAATCCAACCGAAAACTCTAAATTCGAATAGGTACACCAACTATTCAAATTGGCAAGTCACGAAGAAACACTATTACTAAAAGCTTAGACAATTCTTCAGCCAACGCTAATAACCACGCATGTAGATAAGCGAATTAAAACAGTTAGGTACCATTAGGTACTAAATTAGCAGAAACTTCAAAATGCAATCTAAAGGCTGATGAGGTTGTGGTAAAGTTAATATTCACAAGTAACCCTGGCAGTAGGGATAAGTAAGACTCTAGAAACTTTATACTTACTGACTGATTTGTTTATGTAATCTCCACACCCAATGTGGGGCTCAAACTCATGACCCCAAGATCAAGAGTTGCATGCTCTTCCGACTGAGACGGCCAGGTGCCCCTAGAAAGCGTTTTCTAGAATTCTTACTTTTCTATCGTCTGAGCCAAGAATTCAAATGCTTGAAATTTATCCTAAGAAAACAATCCGACTCAAGGCAAGCTATGTGGAGAAGCGTGCTCCTTGCAACAACGGTGTTTCCTTTTTTCTTTATAAATGTTTATTTTTGAGAGAGAATGAGAGACAGAGCTCGAGTGGGGAAGCGGGAGAGAGAGAGAGGGAGGAGACGCAGAATCCAAAGCAAGTTCCAGGCTCTGAGCTATGGGCACAGAGCCCGATGCGGGGCTCGAACCCACGAACCGCGAGATTGTGATCTGAGCCGAGATTGGAGACTTAACTGACTGAGTGCCTCCCGGGCGCTCCAGCAACAAGAGGGGGTGGAGGGGTGAATCTAAATACAGGAAAATGGCAAATACATTCTAACAATTTGACGCCATGGTCATCCGTGAACGAGGCAGTTAGAAACAACTAGAACGTGAGTAAATGATGCTCACTTTACAGCCAAGTAAACCAAACAATCTGCAGTCAAGGAAGAGTCACTGAACCCCCCCCTGCCCCCACCCCCCCCCCCCCGGCATGCCGGGCTTTGGTCTGGCTGCTGGGGACGCTGTCGTGCGTGAATTGCAATTTTCTTACATAACGATGAAGCATCTGCACAGAAAGGGGCCGGAAAGGAAGACAGAAGCGTGTTGGAGTCCCGGCCCTGGGGCGACTGCCCCTTTTGGTTTTGTCCTTGATCTTCAGGATGGGGTGTGTGAACAAGTAAAAATTCCAGGAAAGGGAAACAAATTTCTCTACCTGGTAACAGTTTCCGGCAGTCGGTGGGGGCGAGCGGGTGGGCTGCACCTGTTCAGGGAAGCAGAACGCCGGGTGTCAGGGCTTCAGGATCCGATGGAAGCGCCGCGGCTATTTCTGGTCCAGCCTGAGGCTAGCGAGCCGCTCTGCCCGCATCGCCCTAGCTCGAAATTCTGGGAGCGTGTGAGTCATCCTTTCCCAGAAGCCTCCAGGGTGGGCTCAGGAAGGAGGGCCACAGTGATGGGGAGAGGCACGAAGGGGAGGGAGAAGTGGCGGGGCACCGGGTCCTGGGCGCGTGAGGGCTCGTGGGCTGCGGCGTGCAGGCCCGGACCCCGGGCCGGGCAGAGCACAGTCCCCGCACGCTGCTGGCCCCCGGCCCCCTCAGCCCCGGGGACCTCATCTCTCACGGGAGAGAAGGCAGGGCTGCCGAGTCTGTTCACGGAGCTGATACCAGGGTGAAGCGGCCGTCGGGGGTAAGGGCCTGGAAGCACCCCCGCCCTCTTCCTTCAGGAAGGACACGTGATTTTGAGCCTCGGTACCGGACAAGGTGACGGTCACTCTGAATACACAGGATCTCGCGCCTCCCATGATCACCTATGTTGGGCTGGGGAACACGGAGGAAGTGGGCCCCTCGGGAAGCAACCGCACTCAGGAGGGCGGGCCCGGCGGCACCAGATCTGGAGAGTTGCCGAAGATTTGCTGAAAGCCTGCTGCGCGAAACCCTCCCATGCCCCAAAGCACTAGCGGCTGATGTAACTGTATTTCAAAACCTGTCGTGGGCCGCAGAAAACACGTCCGGAGACTGCCCCAATCGCCGCGGAGGCTGCTGGACCCGCTCAGGGTCCCGAACTCGGAGACTCGGGGCTGTACACCGCAGGGAATCTCTGCGACTCCGCGGCGCGCGTGCTAAAAACGCTTTCCTGTAGCCTTGAAGCTGAGCGAACCTTCCGGCGACTGCACTCTTAGGCGTCACTTCCCAGGCCTTCGGCACAAAGCTTCCACCCACCAAATTAGGCTGAAGTTCGAATTCAGGGGCGCCTGGGGGGCTCAGTCGGTTGAGCTTCCGAGTCTTGATTTCGGCTCAGGTCATGGTCTCAGAGTTCGTGGGATCGAGCCCCGTGTCAGGCTCGGCACTGGCAGCACAGAGTCTGCTTGGGATTCTCTCTTTCTCTCTGCCCCTCCCCCTGCTTACACACACACAGACTCTCTCTGTCTCTCTCAAAAATAAATTTAAAAAAATGTTTAAAAATAAATAAATAAAATTCTGAGTCAACCTATAACCCAAAGGCCTTAACCACCCAACCTGCTCTTTCAACAAGTCTCTCTTTTCTTTTCTTTTTTTCCAGTAGGCTTACGTCCGACCCTGAGATGGGGAGTCGCACGCGTGGCTGAGGGAGCCAGCCCGGCGCCCTCGGCTGGAGCGCGGTCCCGGATGAGGCTGTAAGTTGTGCCAGGGCAGGCGCGGGCTAAGAGATCGGGCACTGGAGGGGCCGGGGGTGGGGAGGGTCGGAGACAGTTAGTAACACAGAGACCCAAACGAGAGCTTCAGAAGCACTGAGGGCTACTGACAGTCCCCAGGCGATGTCCCCGAGAGGCCGCTGAGAAGGGCTTCTTTGGGCTGGGGGGTCAGGGAGGCGGCTGTGAGCTGAGCGGCAGGGAGCAGCGGCCGAGAAGACTCGGGGTCCTCTGACACAGGACCGTGGTCCAGGCCGAGGGGACGGCCTACACAAGGGCCCCAGGCAAGCGAGGACTTTGGAAAGTTCAGGAACCAGGAGGCTGAGGGGCAGCTGCGGTAGGAGCTTAAGCACAGGCATCTGTGTGCACGGGACAGGGGCGACGGGGCCGGCCGGGGCGGGCCAAAGGGGTGGTCTTCGGGCCCCCTCCCCGCCCCCACCGCAGCCTTCCCGCCACCGCGGCCCCAGCTGCAGAAGGAACTCGGAAGCGGGTTGCCTTCCTGTGGCCGCCCAGCCGCATCCCCCGGGGGCTTTGCTCCAACTCTGATTTCCCCAACCCGAGTCACCGCTTCCCTCCAGCAGGTGCCCCTTGAGTAATCAGAAGAGGCTCCCTGGGGGAGAATCCGGAACTTTCTGTAACCCTGCCCCTTGCCGTCGGCCTCAGGCAACTCCCTCTCTTGCAGTGTCCTCAAGAACTGTCAGACCCGCTGCCAGACACCGCCAGGCTGTCCCCCTCCAGCTACCTCTCTGGTGCTCCCCTGGGGGGAACCGTTCTGGACGTGGGGTTGCTGGGTCGGAGCCTTGCACGCTACTAAGGCTGATGCTGGGTGCTAACAAATCACCTTCCCCGAAGTCTGTTCCGTGGCCACACAGACTCGGTGCACCTTCCTTTCAACCGTCAGTTCGAAACCCCAACTAGCTCCCAAAGTCAGAACGCTGACTCCTCTGTCTCACTCTGGGCTACGTGTGGGGCAGCACAGAAGGAAAGGCAGGTCCATCCTGCATCCCGGGGAACTGGGACCCACGAGGCCAGCTGTGTCTCTGCAGCCAGAGCCCCCCACAAGCCCCAGCCTCTGACGAAGGCATCCGGTTTGATACTTTGCCTGCCGACAGACCCGAACAGAGAAAGCCAGCCTCCTGCCTCAGGTCCAGCTCCCCTCAGGCTCACACCGGCAAAGTCATTCATTTTTTTAAAAATATTTTTTTAACGTGTATTTATTTTTGACAGAGAGACAGACAGAGGGCGAGCAGGGGAGGGGCAGAGAGAGAGGGAGACACAGAATCGAAGCAGGCTCCAGGCTCTGAGCTGTCAGCACAGAGCCCGACGTGGGGCTCGAACTCACAGACCGCGAGATCATGACCTGAGCTGAAGCCGGACGCCCAACCGACTGAGCCACCCAGGCGCCCACGTTTCTTTTCTTAAAGATTTTATTTTTAAGCAATCTCTGCGCCCAACACGGGCCCGAACCCACAACCCTGAGATTAAGAGCCGCACGCCCCCCCGACTGAGCCAGCCGGGCGCCCCCGGGAAAGTCCCTGAAATCAGCACCAGTTCCTAGTTTTGGGAAATGTGACGGTGAATGTTTCTCCTCCAGTGTCACCTCGAGTATTCTCACGACAAATGGGATAACACACGGCGGGTCTCACGGACGGTGTCCTCGTCCTCCTGGCCCACGAGGAGAGGCTAGCAAGAGCCCTGCCGTGGCCATACTGACCCAGCCAACAAAGGACATCGAGGCCACAATTACCGGAAAAGCTGACATTTTCCGAGGGACAAAAAGACGTAAAAACGTTGTTCTGGACCCCTCCGTCACGCTGTTGGGCTGTTTTACCGTGTTTTACTCCCACTTCGGAGACACAGTCCGGGGCGGGGGAGGCAGGGGCGCCGCTGGGCGAAGTCGCCTGGTGGAACAGGACCACCTACTGTCCGGGGACCAGAGGTCAAAGGTCGCTCACGGCTACTGCCTGGGCGTCTGTGACGTTCTGCCCTCTCTCCAGCCACAGCTGAACGTCACCCTGCTGGCGCCTCACAGGAGTAGTGAGCTAACCTCCCCACAGAAAATCTGCCTTGCTTTGCCTCAGGCTTGGGGGGGCCCGGGCGAATCGGGGCAACCGCACCCCGGACAGGTGTGGACGGCTTTCCTGAAAGTCCTTGGCGCTGAGACTCGAGCCCACCTGCCCCGCGCGAAACAGAGTCCAAACAGAGAGAGAGAAGGCGAGGGTCTTGGGCGAGGGGCAGGACGTACGTAGCTCCCCCTGCAGTCCTCGGACTCACGTCGGCCCCGGGCTTTAGCCCCTGCGCAGACGGCTCACTCCGCACGTGTGGGCCTCCTGTTCAACTCACGCGGCTTTCTTCCCCGACGGCAACTGGATGCCCTCCGGGGCTTTTTATTAAATTTCGTTAGGGAAATACACCCGAAGAACCCAAGCAGCGTGTCCCTTCCTCCCCTGTGGTTGTGGACCCGGGGTGGCCTGAAGCGCCTGGCCGCGTGTGCTGAACAGGAGGGCGGGTCTGTGTGGCCGGCTCAGGTCAGGGGGCCGGGGACCCTGGGCCCAGCCGCACCGGGCCCGGAGCCGACTGCGGGTCCGACGGCCTCTTCGGACCGGGCACTGCGTTCTTTCCTGGAGCCGCGTCTTAGCCGAAAGTGGCCCACAACTAGAGGAGAGAGCCCTAGCTGGGGGGGACCCCCGATCCTCCCGACGTGAGGCATGGCCCACGGAGCTGAGCAAGGGTGCCTTCACCCCGAAGCTGGGGTTCCCGAGCTGGTACCGGGGCACCCCGGATGCCTGAGCAAACTCCCGGAGGTGCAGTGGGGTGTCTCACTGTTCCGAGGCAAACACAGCCATACAGGACATCTTCCAGACGCGAAGCAGATCCCCAGCCGCAGGGAGCTGGGGGCTGCGCCACTAGGTCGTGCTGTACTGCTTCCTGTGACCTCAGATCTTTGCGAAGCTCAAGTTTCTGCAGTTTACCGCAATGAAAGGACTAGGCAGAAGTCAATACGGAACGAGAAAAGAGAATGGCCATGCCCAATGAAGAATGAAATAAAAAATAGTTTTTCATATGGTGTAGTGCGCTACACAGCGGCCCCCCCAAAGTGTCCGCATCCTCACCCCCAGAACCTACGCATATGTGACCTTACACGGCAAAGGGTCTTGGCAGACATGATCGAGTTCGGGGCCTGGGGAGGGGGAGATGGCCCTGGATGACCCAAGGGGCCTGTGATAATCACAAGGGGCCCCGGAAGAGGGAGGCAGGGGGTGGGAGGGAACAGCGCTCCTCTGTAGATGGAGGAGAGGCCTCCAGCCAAAGAATGCGGGCACCTCTAGTGGCTGGAAAACTCAAGGGAGTAAGAGACGCCCCCCCGCCCCCCCGCCCCCCGCCCCGGGGCCTCCAGAAGGAACCTGCCCCGCCCACACCTTCCCGTCAGCCCCATCAGACTGCCCCCGGAGCTGGAGGCCAGTGAATGTGAGGCTCTAAGCCACCGAGTGTGTGTAATTCACAAGGGGCCGCAGGAAACGGACACAGAGCGAGGCTGCTGGGAGGACATGAAGACCCACCAGGGTGCCCGGTGTTCGCTTCAGCCGAGGAGCCTCGGGATAAAACAAGCGAGACACTAAAGCGCTGTCAGCGTGGGGACCTCGGGCCCTGGGCCCGTGCACGAGCCACGTGAGCCTCGAGCCCGATGTGGGTTTCACGTGGATCCCTAGGAAGCCGACGCGTCCGGCCCTCGGTCCAGCCCGCGGAGCTCATTTGTCCCCATCTCCCTCCGTCACGAACTCATCATTACAGAAAGGTCCAGAAGCGGAGGGGGGATAAAGCCTTCTGACGCCACTGCGCCCACGAACCCCATCTCCGTTTCCGCGTGTCCCCTTCCGGTTCCTGTGCCGTAGCACGTCCACGCCGAGGGAGATCCGAATGTTTGCTGTGCACCCGGCGCCCCCTCTCCCAGCCGCAAACACGCGGTGACCCTGCGGAAGAGTCCCCTCCGGTCCTCCGGAGAGTGTTTATTTCAAGGTGACCTAGCAGGAAGATCGACAGGGTTTGGCAGCAATGAGGGGAGCCAGACCCTTGGCCGAGATTGCCGGC
The DNA here is from genome assembly GCA_030068075.1 of Paguma larvata. Classification (NCBI taxonomy): domain Eukaryota; kingdom Metazoa; phylum Chordata; class Mammalia; order Carnivora; family Viverridae; genus Paguma; species Paguma larvata. The sequence goes on along the minus strand of CM057841.1, from coordinate 57,103,906 downwards.
CTCCGGGGTGGTCTCGGAACAGGAGAAGCTGCTGAGCTGTCAGGTTACGGCTTCCTGGGTCTGCTCCCTCTTACGTGATAAGACAATGGCCGGCCTCCAGGAAGACTGTGCCTCACCGAAGCTGCCTGAGCGGAGGACAGAGAGGAGGCCAAGAAAGCTAAATGCACTTGTTGTGTAGCCAAAGGGGCTGCTGTGAACGCCCCGGCTGAAAGCGTGAACCCTCGAGGTTCTACGGAAACCCCCCCTCTCCGCCCCGCACTGCTCAGCTCAGCAGATGCTTCCCACCGCCCCCCTCCTGGGCCCCCACCTGCCACAAATAACCAGCCTCAGGGCCAGGGCTCTGCCTGCGCTCAGTCTGCATTGGCTCAGTACCCTCTGTGCTGCCCCACTCGCCCCCCCCCACCCCCCGCAGTCCCGAGTCAGAGAAGGACGCCAGTGGGCCGGCCCGGGGCGGGCTGCGGCGAGGACACCCCCTGAGCCCCTCTGCACAGCCCGGTCCTCCAGCGCCCCAGCCAGACCTCAGCCCCTAGCCCAGGCTGGCAGAAAGCACACTTCCTGTTGCTCAGAACCTCGCGCGCGCGACACCACAACAAGGACTGTCGCGTGCCTCTGCCAGGCGCCGAGTGGCTCAGCCCCGGGGCTTCCGACAAGCGAGTCTGCTCAGCCCCTTCCGCTGACTTTGCCTCGGAACCAGGAAGAGGGTTTTCGGCCTTCCGCGGCCACGAGGCAATCCTCGTTCCGGGAACGAATGCACTTGTCACTTGCATGAGAAATGTCACCCCCGTCCTTTCAGACGTCAGGGCGTTGGGGCGGCTGTTCAGACGGAGATTCATACCTGGTCAGTGTGGACCCGGCCAACTCGCAAGCCTGTGGCATCAAGGAAACCACCACCCACGTTGGCCAAGGGGCTTAGTGGAGTTTCTTGGAGCAAAAGCAAAAAAGGAAAGGCTACTGGGTCATACGATTCTTTTCGTTCTGAGACAGTCATCGGCGGAGCAACTTTTTCCAGACACCGGCTTTAAAAATTAAATTGTCCAGAAAGTCCACACATGAAAGACACCGATGGCGACCATGAGGTCTGGAGAAGACCTGCAGGAGTCACGCGGCTCTGGAACAGACCCAGAGATGCGGAAACAGGTCTTTCTAAAGGACTCTCCCCAAGTCTGAAGGCGTGCATGAAATCCGCTCAGCACAAGTGTCCGTGCCTGGGGCACACGCGCCTCTAGGGTGAAGACGAGACGTTCCCGGGGACACAGGGATGCAGTGGCACAAGCCTGGGGACGGTATGATTAATGTGCCCACGAGGGCCCCTCTCCCTCAAAGACCAGACGTCCCAAAGGGCTCTCGGCAGGCACCGGGTCACCGACCACTCTGAGTTCTCTGAGATGCCAACGTTCTGATTTAACAACTGAAACAGGGCCCACGCGCTGCCGTTCCCAGCAGGGAGAGGACCGTCGTCTTGCTGACTCCCTCCCTCGGGCAGGGACGGCAGCGGGATCTCCGGTGGCCGCGGGGGCCACCCTTGTGACGACAGGGACAGTGGCAGCTCCCCACGACGTCCCCGCAGCCGGGCGCAGTCACACCTGGCTCCCACCCAGGACGGGCCGCTCACGGGCAGCCCTCTACGAGGGCGCGTCAGAGCCAGGCACCCGGCAAGAGTGTCCTGACTCCTGCGTGTCGGGGCCACCGTCCGGTGGGCTGCGCCTCTTCACGGCCCGGGCTTGGTGACCGCAGCACTGTGGAGAGGCTCCCGGCAGGCGGCAGCCTCGTCTGCTCTCTTCGCTGCGGGTTCTCAGGGCCGGAGCAGTTGTGGGAAGCTCACAGGTCAGAGTTCAAAGGTGACCACAGGTCAGAGGCTGCACTTGCCCAGGAAGCTGGCTCGCCCAGCCGGTCCTAATCGCGGGCACACACTTCCTCCCACACCCTCGGCCTCCCCGAAGGGAGGAAGCTGCTGAAGGAAGACTTCAGAAAAATGCTGCTGCCTGTGGTTTTTTTTTTTTTAATTTTAATGTTTATTCTTGAGAGAGAGAGAGAGAGAGAAATAGTGTGTGTGTGTGTGTGTGTGTGTGTGTGTGAGAGCAGGGGAGGGGCAGAGAGACAGGGAGACACAGAATGCGAAGCAGTCTCCAGGCTCTGAGCTGTCAGCACAGAGCCCGATGTGGGGCTCGAACTCACTAACTGAGTGATCATGACCTGAGCTGAAGTCGGATGCTTAACAGGCTGAGCCCCCCAAGCGCCCCCCACGGCCCGTGTTTTTACATCTAAAAGGAGGAAAGTAGGATCACTACGGACTTTTCGGTCAATAAAGTTAACACGGCGCCTGGGTGGCTCAGTCGGTTGAGCGTCCGACTCTTGGCTTCAGCTCGGGTCAGGATCTCACGGTTCGTGGGTTCGAGCCCCACTCGGGCTCTGTGCTGACAGTGCCGCACTCTCTCTTCCTCTCTCTCTGCCACTCCCCAACTCGGGCTCTAGCTCTCTCTTCCCCAAATAAATAAAACTTAAGAAACTAAAAGTTTACAAGCCCTGCCCCTAAGCCTTTCTGCTAGGCTGCACGCGGGGTGGGGGGCACCACCCACTTCCTGACCTCGGTGGGCTTGCAACACAACCCAGGAGGCAAAGACAAACGCATTCCACCGGCCAGCTGAAATAAACAAACCTGTCTTCCGTGTCGGTGCAAGGAGGAGTTCACGGACTCAGTCTTTACGAAGTGCACACCTGTCAGGGAGACGACGAGGATCTGACTGACTGTGTGTACAGGCAGGGGCACCAGCACCCCAGCCGGCAGAGGGGGGAGGAGCGGGGCGGGAGGGGAGGCCACGCCCACCAGGCGTGAGGACCCTCTGGGTCAATGTCCAGTAAGCAGAGAGACAGGAAGAGGAGCCCTCTCGCAAAACCATCCCGTGGCACAGTCCTGACGTCTCCCGTCTGCCGCCTGGCCCCGGGGACACTTAGACCGCCTTGGCCAGATCTGAACCCAGAGGCTGCCAAGGCATTCAAACGGAGGGGCCGCGTGTTCCGAAGTGGCCTCCCGGAGGTGGGCTTCTGTAAGATGTCCCTGACAGAGGAGCACAGGGGGGAGGTCTGGGGAGGGGCAGGGGTGCCTGTGGCCATTTGGGGTCCACACTCCCGACCACGGGCCCTCACGCCGCCTGTCCCCACACCGTCCCCCGCTCCCTGGAGCTAGGACGCACCTGGCACGCGGACAGGTGAGACGAGATGGCTGTAGCTCCCGAGAGATCCCAGGGTGACGGTGGACTTGGGGACCGGGAAGCGGTAGCACGCAGGAAGCACAGGACCACTCGGAGGGCAGAGGAGGGCCAAGCTGGGCGCTGGGGGGCGGGGCGTGTAGGAAAGGGGCGCCGGCGGGTGGGGGAAAGAGCTCAGGGTCGGCCCAGGGCCCCGCATGACACGCCGGTTAGGGGGCTTTGATGGGGCCAGGGAAACATGCTGTGCTCCCGGCCTCTCCAGGGGACGCCTCCTCCACCTCTCGACTCTCAGGAAGCGATGACGACAGGCGGGGGACGTAGGGCAGGGACAGACGTCAACCCCGCTTCTGGAGGGGAAAGCGGAAGATGCTGCGAATACACCGAGACGGCCGAGCCAGGGAACAGCGAGCGGTTACTAACGGCGCAGCTGCGGGAGCGCCCGAGGGGGCAGCGGGGAGGTCACGGTCTGAGCGGCCTCATCTCGGGCGCTGTTGGTGTTTCTTTACGCCCGGAGATCCGGGGGACAAGGTGCTGACCGTCCATCGGGGCTTACGTTCGGCGAGGTACCTGACAAATTCGTTACGGCTCTGGGGGTGCAGTGGACGGCCGTGCCCTGGGCTCTGCGCACTTAGGCAGATATGGACAAGCGTGGACCCTCTTTCGGTTTTCGAAGGAACTAAAGAAATAGACTACAGGTGCATAAACCATGACTAGATCACTCACTGAATTCCCCCAAAGGGAACGGCCCCCTGTAACCACACCCCTCTCAGGGAGCGGCGCGGGACGGGTCCTCCCCTCCCCTGCTGTTTTCCCCCCCCCAGAGGGACACGGACAGGGCGCTCACGAGGCGCTCCATAAACAGCATGTTGATGGCAGAGAGGATGAGATTTTCCAGACACCCACGGACTTCAGAAGAACGGGTCTCTGGATGTAAAGAAGTTTCAGAAGTACTTTAACCAACTTTGCTTATGGTTCCCTCCTCGTAGCGGACGAGGGATACGTGATAATAACCACGTAATTTTAAAGGCATTCTTTCAATAGGAACAGAATGAAAAGTCTAAGTGGCAAGAAGCATCAGGCGACGGTACAAATCGCAGTGTTCCATCTTCCTTTGTGGTGCATAAAATAATGGCGAATCTTAAAACCGGTGAGGTCTTAACTTCGACGACCTATGGTGGCTGGTCGCACTACCTAGAGAGTGAACTCGGAAGATGGCCTCTCACTCCAGTCCGGGCTCTCCCCTACCCCATCATTAGTTACTCAGGCTTGCAGGTAAATAGCGTGGTGACAGAGGACGTGTAGAACCCAAAGCCAGCCACCACAGGGAATGACACAATCGGGACTCGAAAAGCCAGATGGGCCCAGGTCTCCACGAAGACCTCCCAACGACACCGTGACTCTGCTGGCTCGAATTCAGTCCACTGGGCCGGGCCCGGCGCTGTGTTCGGTATGGGGAAGAGCCAAATTTCCTGCCTCGTGGAGCTTGCAGAAGGCTCCGGAACAAATCCCGCTTCGCCACATTGCCCCCAACAACAAGGTATCCGGACGTTCCGTGAGCCCCGGGGGGGTCGGGGAGGCGGCGAGGGGACGCCAGGGTTGCCTGCCGACGGCTCCTCCGTCGTCCGGGATTCTCAGTCCCCCAGCCCACGGAAGTTACCTCACACGGGCACCTGGATGGGCGGTGTGCACTCTGCTGATGTCTCGTTGGCCCCGGGCTCCTCCTCGGCGACCCGCTGAGTGCTCCAGTTTATGGCGACCTGGAGGAAGCGGGTGACGGGTGCTCCCCGCTCATTTTCACCGCTGACTCGCTGAGTCGGCCCCACCATAACCAAGTGGCAGGATTGACAGAGAAGCATGTCCCTCCCTCGGTGAGCGGCTGTGCTTCCTTACTGAAAGAACACAGCTGACGATTTGGGGACAGCTGGATTCAGCCTGGACACATACGGACACGGCCTTCCAGCCTTTTGGATAGTCTGACAACATAAATTGGTTCTGCTCCCACCCCTGGGACGGAGAGCGCCACGCCTAACCCCCAGATGGGGACGGCTCCCGCGAAGCCCTGGGACTTGGTCCCTCTCCGGGGGCGGGGCCGGGGCGGGGGCGGAGCGGGAGCGGGTGGAACAGAACCAACGCCCACAGTCTCCGGCCTCCCGCTTTGCCCCCGTGGGCCTGGAGAAGCGGCGCGCACTCTGGACATCTGCGTCTCCGGGAGGAGAGGCTCCAGGCAGATCCTGGATGCCGTTCGCCAGGCTGGCGGTCAAGCGCCCGCGAATCCGGCGCGGGTCAGGGCTGCCCGCACGGCTCTCCAAGGCCACAGGCGGAGCGGGCGTTGCCACGGTCCCAAAGCAACCTGGCGCCAGCTCTCGGTCGTTGGCTTCAAGACGCCACTTCTGCTTTACTCTGGCTCGTTTCCTCTCCCTCTGCTCCCCACTTCCCCCCTCTCCCTTTCTCTCTCTCACACACACACACACTGTGCCTTCGTCAATACTTTCCTCATTTCCCTAGACAAAGAGCTGCCTCCCTCTGGCTAAATCCCTCCACACGTCCCGAACCCGCTCTTCGGCAGGGAGAAACCCGGGGCTGGCCGATGAGCCATGCCGGGGTGTGTCCTGCAGGTCATTCGAGGTCTTTCGAAACCCTCTGCAGTGCTGAAAGTGTTTAGCAGTATTCTAAAAGTCTACTTAGCGTCTCCTAAGGAGCTGCCCCAGAACGTGGCCGAGGAACCTCCACGCCGCACGACTTCAAGCCGCAAGAGAAGGGACAACACCCGACATGCGCGACGAGGGTTCTGCGGCTCCGACTCCGGCGCTTCATCCGAATGTCGCCGACGGCGAGGACGGTACCGCGGCGTCGGGAAAATGCTTACGATGAAGGAAGAGGGGAAACCGAGATTGTATCATTCTCTCTGGGACGACAACTACGTACACAAAGTGGGACAATGTCGCGCTGTCCTGTCTGCCCTGGTGGTGACATCCAACGAGCGGATCAAGCAAAGACAAAACAAAAACCACAAAAGAACAAAACAAAACGAGGCTGCAGCGCAGATTCTGAACGGTTTCACCAGCGGGCATTTGCAGAATGTGCGGTACACGAACCCCGGGGAGACGGAAACCCTGAAGACACGGGGGCACCGCGGAGCTGGGGAAAGAGGCCACTTCAGAAGCTCTGCTCTACGGTTCACACCTGGTCTTTATTTTCATAGGTGTCAACGCGTTGCGGGTGGAAATTCGGAGAGGTGGTTACCGGCTGCAATGGGCTGCTCATTCGGGAAGTCTCAGCAACACAAGAGTTGTTCTCGCAATAAAGGCTTTGCTTTAATCACGCGAGGGAGAGAAAAGGAGAGACGGATGTACTTCACGGGATCGGCTTTGCTCTCGAGACCCCATCAGATGGCGCAGCACGAGGCCGGACACGCTGGCGACTCCCTGGACACAGACGCCAGCCGTCCTGAAGTAGACTCCTTCCTCGTGGAGCGAGCTCTCTCCGTGGGTACATTCCCAACAGCCCCGGTGTGGAGGAGTAAAGCTCATTCGCTTCTGGTCAAACCAGACCATTTGCTTCGGCCCCGCAGGCTGGGCAGGGGCCGAGGAACCCCCTGCCCACGCTGTGAGGGCAGACACCTCGGGATGGGAAGGAGGAAGCCTCGAGCGAGGGGGCTCGCTCCACGCGTCCCTCTCGGGACCCTGCGTGTCGGCTGTCTCTGTTAACCGCTACCCACGCCTTCAACCTTTGTTTGCCCCTGACCCCGCACAAACCACAATCCTCCCGCACCAGCGACATCCCGGCTTCCTCATTGCTTTGTGCCATCCTGGCTCTGGCTCCTTCCGGCTTCCCGTGGCTGTGAGATGAAGTGCGCACGCTCCGCCCCGCCCCCTCCGCCCCGCCCCGCCCCGCCCACTGAACGCGGCTCTCAGACCTGGACAGAACGAACAGAGCGGCTCGCTGAGGTCTCTGAAAGGCAAACGGCGGCAAGGAGATGAGGGCGGTGCCACTAGCGTCGCGGGAAGGGTGCCGTCTCCCCGTCTCTGCCTGGGCGCGCTAGCACCTGACGCCCGGCGGTGGCCGCCCGCGTGGATGGCAGGGACCTGGTGGAAACCATCTCGTCCTGCCCGGGGAGCAGGAAAGGGGCCCCCGATTCTCAGCCGCAGTGAGCCTTTTCGCTCACGGCTCTTTTTTTTTTTTTTTTTCCCCAACGTTTATTTATTTTTGAGAGACATAGAGACAGAGCGTGAGCAGGGGAAGGGCAGAGAGAGAGAGGGAGATACAGAATCGGAAGCAGGCTCCAGGCTCTGAGCTGTCAGCACAGAGCCCGACACGGGGCTTGAACTCACAGACCGTGAGATCAAGACCTGAGCCGAAGTCGGCGGCTTAACCGACTGAGCCACCCAGGCGCCCCGCAGCTCTTTAGCTGCTGGTCTCGAATTCTACATCCAGCAAAAAAAAAAAATGCTTCTGGAATAAAGGCAAAGTGAAAAGCTCCTCAAGAGAGTTTGCCGCCAGCACAAGTTTCATAAAGAAACTTCTATGGACAGAAGGGACCTGACACCAGAGGGACATGAACACCAGGAGTGCGTGGAGCAAGCGCAGAAGAAAAGGGGGGCCTGGGGGGACACACAGGAGCTGGTTCTCCTCCTCTTGAGTTCTCTAAAATATGCTGGACAGCGGGAAGCAGAAATCGTGGGACTGGCTGACGAGGTTGTCAATGTAATCGGATGTAACAGGTAGGAAACTACAACACGAAGGGGAGAGGATAACGGCACCTACATCATGGTGAGGTTTCTACTCTCCCCTCAAAGCGGTCAGAGCCTGATTCTAAATAGAATGAAAAGTTCAGTGTGCAGACTGTAATCCCTAGAAAAAACACTGGAAAACCCACAGCAACCAAGCCAACGGCGATAGTTGAACAGTACAGTGTGAACAGCACGGGTTCACTCTTTCTTATACAGTACAGTGTGAACAGTACAGTGTGAACAGCACGGGTTCACCCTTACACAGTATAGTGTGAACAGCACGGGTTCACCCTTACACAGTACAGTGTGAACAGTACAGTGTGAACAGCACGGGTTCACCCTTACACAGTATAGTGTGAACAGTACAGTGTGAACAGCATGGGTTCACCCTTACGCAGATTTTTTTCAATAAGTACAGAACACTATTGTAATGTCTTTCCTTTTCCCTGTGATTTTCTTAAGAACATTTTCTTTTCTGTAGCTCACTTATAGAATACAATCTATAAGAGACATATAAAATATGCATTAATCACTTATTTATGTCGTCAGTAAGGCTTCGGGCCAACAGTAGGCTATATGAGCAGTTCGGTTTTGGGGGAGTCAGAAGTTATATACGAGTTTTTGACTGTGCAGAGGGTTGGTACCCCTAATCCCCATGTTGTTAAAGGGCCAACTGTATAAAGTAAAAAAGACTCAATAGATAAATGAAAATGGCATGTTAAAACATTCAAAGAATCCTGGAGGATACTGGAAAAGAGACACAGATGAGAGAAAACTCCATGGAACAGAGAGAAAACCAACAAGAGAATGGTAGACCTAAATCCCAACTTATTAATGATTCTATCAGGTATAAATTGTGCATACCCACCAGCGAAATGACAGAGGTGAACAGAGTGGGTAAAAAGACATGACCTAGCTACATGCTACCTACAAGAAATTGACCTCGAATATAATCGCATTAGATTAACAACAGAAGGAGACAAAAGAAATATGCAAACACTAATCAAAAGAAAGCTAGAAAGGCTGTAGTAGTAACAAAGTCTAGGGCTAACCGGGAACATTACCTAATGATAAAAGGGTCAATGCATCAAGAAGATGTAACAATCGTAATGCATGTACTTAACAAAAGAGTTTCAAAGTACGTGAAACCAAAATGGACAAAATCGAAAGGAGAAAGAGACAAACCCACAATTGCAGTGGAGACTTTGGGACTCCCCTCTGACCCACCTGTGCAAGTAGTAGACAGAAACTCAGCGGGGACAGGGAGGGGTGGGTCGATATCAACCAAATGGATCTCACTGACATTTATAGAACATTCCACCGAACAGCAGCAGAATAAACATTCTTTCCAAGGGCACACAGAGTATTCCCCAAGAAACTCCACGTCATGGCTTCTAAGACAAACCTCAGCAAATCTGAAGCGACTGAAATCACACACGGCGTGTTCTCTGACCGTAACGGAATTCGACTAGAAGTTAACAGAAGCACGGCAGGAAAACCTTCAAACGTTCGGAAATTAAACAGCTCACTTCTACACAATCCACTGGTCAAAAAGAAAGTCTCCAAGAACACGAGAAAACGTACCAAACTAAAGGAAAGTTAAAATACAACGAATTAGACTCTATGAAATGTAGCTAAGCCAGCGCTTAAAAAGATGTTTACGGGTAAAAGTTTCTTACGTTAGATGAGAACAAAGGTCTCAAATCAATAATTCATGCTTCTTTCTTAAAAACTAGAAAAAGAAGATCGAAACAACCCAAACTGTTTAGAAGGAAATAAAAAAGAGCAGAAATCAATGAGGTTAAGAAAGAGAAACAACAAACCAACACAACCAAAAATGTCCTTTGAAGATCATTCAACTTGATAAGTCTCTAGCAAGACAGATGAACGAAGAGAGAAGACACGAATGACCAAAATCAAGAATGTACAAGAGGGATGTCACTGGAGGTCCTGAAGAGTTTACAAGGATGACAGGCATAAACATAAAGCCAAGAAGCTGGATGAGATGGTTAATTCCAATTCCTTAAAAATCACAAACTACCTAAACTCACCCACGATGAAACAGACAACCTAAATAGTCCCATAACCATGAAAGAAATGGATAGTTAGAACCTTCCAAGAAAGGAAATCTCCAGGTGCAGATGGTTTCACTGGCAAATTCTACCAAGCATTTAAAGAAACAACCCCAGGGGCGCCTGGGCAGCGCAGTCAGTTAAGTGTCCAACTTCAGCTCAGGTCATGATCTCGTGGCTCATGAGTTCGAGCCCCACATCAGGCTCTGTGCTGACAGCTTGGAGCCTGAGGCCTGCTTCGGATTCTGTCTCTCTCTCTCTCTCTCTCTCTCTCTCTCCCTCTCTCCCCCTCTCACACTCTGTCTCTCTCTCTCCTTCAAAAATAAATAAACAGTAAAACAATTAAAATTTATATGGAGAGACAAAGGAACTGGAATAGCTAAGACAACTTTGAAAGCGAAGCAGAGAGTTGGAAGAATCATACTTTCGGATTGAAGACTTACTCTGATCGGTGTGGTCATCAAGACGGTGTGAGGTCAGTAGGTGATCATCACACAGGTCAAGGACACAGGACAGGGTCTGGAAATGGCCCCAGACAAGCACGGCTGGTTTTTAACAAAGATTCAAAAGCAACTCAATGGCGCAGTGATGTTCATTTCAGCACGTGGCATTCAAACAGCTGGACGTTGTGGGCAGACAGAGACAGACAGATGACAGGGAGATACAGAGATAAAGATAGAGAGATAGATGGACAACAGATAGAGAGAGAGATGACAGAGACAAAGACAAAGATCTATGACAAAGACGGAGATGGCAGATAAACAGGGAGGTAAGTAGACAGAGCTAAGTAGGTAGGTAGGTAGGTAGGTGATGACGGGGGCGGGATAGGTAAAAGGAACCTGTGCCTAACCTTCACACCTGATTGAAAAAGAATTCAAAAGGATCGCAGACCAAACGTAAACAAAAAACGTTCAGGATATAACAGGGCGAAGAGTTCTTAGACAGAACATCAACGGCACCATCGACAGGAAAGGTTGGCACCCTTGACTTCGTAACGATGGAAAGATTTTGCTGCGTGAAAACTGCTGTTAAAACAACGAAAAGGCGAGCTACGGACCGGGAGAAGACACCGGCGGGTCACACGGCCAACGGCGGACTTGTGTCCGCGATGTGGACGGGGCCCTCCAAACAGTCCTTGAAGAAGAGGCGGCCGACTCGGTAGCAAGGGGCAGGAGGCCGGACACGGCACAGAGACCGTGGGGATGGCGAGTCCGCACATGAAGAGGCCGTGTCGTTAGCTGACGGGGAAGGGCGGGTGGGAACCATGACGAGCTACGATGACACGTGTTACGGTGGCGAAAACAGAAAATACTGAAAGCCTCAAGTGTTGGCGAGCAACTGGAACTCGTCACTGGTCGCGGGCGGGGACGCCAGGCGGTTCGGCAGGTGGTGTATTTTTTTCTTAATAGACTTTTAGAATGTTGAACCGTTCCAGATTTATGGAAGAGTTACGAAGACAGCGCAGAATTTCCAGACAGCCCCCATCGAGTTTGCCCCACTGTCAGCACCACGTATCCGCAGGCGTGCCTGTCAGTCTCCGGAACCCGCGCTGCTGCATTCTCGTTAACCAACGTCCCTACTTTATTCCTAGTCCCTCGGCTCTTCCCTGCTGTCCTCTTCCTGTCCCCGGAACCTGTTCGTCACCCGCCTCCTGAGATTCCTCTCAGCTCTGACGGGTTCCCCCCCTCCCTTGCTTTTGAAGACCTTGACGATTCTGAGGAGCGCGTGTGTGTTGGGTATTTCGGAGAATGTTCCTCAGCTGGGATGTGTCTGACACTTTTCGTGGCTAGACTGGGGCTCTGGGTTTGGGGGAGAGGCCGAGAGGTTAAGGGCACCGTCGTGACGTCGAATCGAAGGCATACGCCATCGCAAGGACTTCGCGCTCCTGACCGTGGTCACCAGGCTCACTAGCACAGGGTAACTCCTTCCACCCTCTGCTCTTGAGAGGACGTCACTGGGGGGCAGCCCCTACACAGGAGTGGGCAGTCACGCTCCCCCTCCTTCAGGGCGGAGTGCCTTCCCACGTCATGTGGAACTCTGCCTGGGGGATTCCGGTCGCTTCTTACAAAGTCGAACACATACTTGCCACACGACCCACCCACGCCACCCCTAGGACGTATTCAACGAAAGCTCGGGTTCACACGACAATCCGTCCGCCACTGTTTCCAGCAACCCTGTGGTCATCACCCACGCCCGCCAACGACCCCACGTCCGTCCGCGGGTGAGCCGATGAACGAGGCACGGCTGCTTCTACGATGATCCACCTCTCGGCAAGAAAGTCCCACGGCACGTGACGCCTTGGGTGAACCTCGGATGCATTTCGCTGAAAGCAGCCACTCTCCGAAGCTCCCCCGTGGTATGATTCCAGTTCCAAGGTGTGCTCCAAAACAGGGGCGTCGGTGGTCGCTGGGGGTTCGGGATGGCGCGGGTGGGACCACCAGGGAGAGAACCCCGGGAGACTCAGGGGGGTGGTGGAGAAACCGCCTTGTTTCCCAATTGAAGGCAGTGGTGGTTACACAAATCTACACGTTTTAAGACTTACAGAAATGTACTCCAGAAAAGGTGAATTTTACCATACGTTCATTAAAAAAGAAAAAGAAAAGAGGTGGAAAAAGCCGGTTGAGTTCCCAGAACACAGTAGGGGTGGAGTAGATGGTAGTTCCCTTTTCTTATAAAAAAGCTGGGCTCTGGAGCCCTAATTCTGCTCTGGTGCTCGCCCACCATCCAGCTTGGTGCCTGTCCCAGATTTCTCGGTGTCTCTGTCCACGCTTCTCCCGGGCATCCGCTTAGGGCTGCACGCCCTTCCTGACCGGCGGGTTCGGACCCTGAGTCCCTGCAGACCGTGGGGCAACCGAGTCGGCCACCTCCATCTCTACCAACAGCCAACCGTCAAGGACGGGACCCGTCTCTGGATCGCTGTCCCTCCCCTGAGGTTTAGGCGCCGAAGCTCTCGCCCTTGGGGAAGGAACGGCCTCTGCCGCGGAGGAGGAAAGCAAGAAGCAGGTGAGGACCCGCACGCACGCAGAGAGCGGCTAGAAATGATCAGGGCGGGGGCGAAGGGCCTCCGGGGGGTGACCGCTCCAATTCTGGGGAGACAGGGTCGAGCATCAGGGACGTGCGAAAGGAGGCAGAGAAGTGGGGGTGTCTACGATACCAGAGTCCCCGATTTTTCTGTGGCGTCGCTCATCCTGTCTCCACGGAGGAAGCAGGTCGTGCGTGTAGCGAGTACGCCACGTTAGGTCAGCTTGGTTGTGAAACTCAACAGGCGAGCCCCTCTTAGGAGAGTGGCCGCACGCAGCAGGCGTGACCGCGCGGGGGGAAGAGACACGGGCAAGGAAGAGTTCACGAGGGACCCCCCTCTCCTGCCCGCCCCCGCCCCGGGCACGACTCCCTCGGCTGCTCTCCACGAAGCACGAACAGCCGAAGGCCGAGGCGAAGTTAAAAGCGCCTCCCTGCACCCGGGAAGCTGGAACCGAGCTGCGCCGAGCGTGCGGGCCCGGCTGGCTTCCCGGGGGCCGCCCCGCACCCTGCCAACGCGTCCTTTTGGACCCCTCCCTGGGCGGACAGCCCCGGAGGGCGGGCCTCCCCCGTGAGGAGCGCAGCCGTGCACCCGACGTGAGTCCAAAGAGCCCGAGCTGGACGGCAGGACCGAGGTCAGCCACGCGGAGGGGCTCCCCAGAACCGCGGGCCCGCTGCGGGTCTGAGAAGGCGACGATCGTCCGTGCGGCCTGACCGGGCCGGAGCACAGGCCCCCACGCGCAGGGCGGAACCTGCTCACCTGGCTGAGGGGACAACGGCCTAGGATCACGGAGTCCTTGAAGGGGAACCAGATGTCAGGAACCCCCTCCGTTCCGTTCTTAAAACGAGGTCACGCATCACACGCGAGGCTCTCTCTCCTCGAAGAACGGGGCTCACCGACGCCCCGAAGGGCTCTGGACCGGCCGGGGGAGGGGGCCATTCGGTCCTCCTCCCTTTGCCCCAGGTCACGCCGCAGACACGTCTGGAAGCGTGTTCGACTCTCAGGGACCATCTGCAGGAGGAGGGACGGAGCCTTCCTTCCTTCGTGAGTGACCTCGCCGTAGTGGAAGGAGAGAGGCTGCTTCCGGAGCGGCTGGAAAAGCCGGGGTCTCGCTCTCGGAAGGGCGGTGCGGCCGAAGCTCCCCCTTCGGGAGCCACGAGGGAGAGGCCTGGTTTCGGATCCCTGGCCCTGAAGGCTCGTGACCTGCCCCGGGTGACACAGGAGACGACCACCCGGCCTTCCCGGGGCCCGAGGTCCTGGCGTGCGCCGCGGCACGGGGTCGCCGCCTTCCTTCAAACCCGCGTGGGGATCCAGCCCCTCGAGACGCGGAGAACCCGCCAAGGCAGCCTGTGGAGAACGGACGAGCCTTCGGGAACCAGGGCCCCGCTCCTTCTGAGCCACGGTGGTTTCAGGAAACAGACGTGAAACGCTCACCTCCCTTCCTGGGACGTGAGGTCGCCGTGAGACGTCCCAGCGACCAGCCCTTGGCGGAACCAACCAAGCAAAGCGGTGTGGCCGTGGGGCCAGGGGTCACGGGCTCCTGGCTTGGCCACGGCCTGACCCGAACCCCTGCCGGTCATCAGCCTGTCCCTCGGGCCGGGGACAGCCCCGCCCCGAGGCTCAGGAGAGCCCAGGGAGGGCGCCCCGGTCCCCCTGCCCGGCCTGCGAATGAACCCGGACTCCTGTTCCCCGACCGCCCCCGGCCCCACGGCCTGCTTTGTGTGTGCTCCTTCCTGGAGTGATCTGCCTCCTCTCTCAACTGCTGTTCCTGCACTGAGCAAATCGGAAGGTCTTCCTAAAACCCCATCCCAGACTCTCAGCCGGAGAGATCGAGTGTGCCTTTTTTGGACTCAGCATCCCCCAAAACATGACCTGGAGGAAAGTGTCATTTCATGGAGCGCCTCTGGCCGCACCGTCCCTGCCGGGCTGGCCCCATGACCAGAGAGAGGCAGGAGACAGAAGGACAAACAGGGAGGGAGACAGGGGGCCGGGACACGAGCGCGGACACGCCGTGCTGCATCTAACGACGGAGCGTCGCTGGTTCTGCAAAGTCGGAGACGTGGGGTGAGAGGCCTTTCTTTCACACATTTTGAAGGTTTTTATACCACCCGGTATAGAAGCTACATCGAATCACATTTTCCAAAATTTTTTCCCCTTACGAGTTCGTGGTTGAATAAAAGGGTGGCATTTTCAGGGGCGCCTGGGGGGCTCAGCCGGTTGGCCGTCTGACTCTTGATTTTTCGGCTCAGGTCATGATCCCAGGGTCGTAGGATGGAGCTCCACACTGGGCTCCCGGCTTGAGACTCTCTCTCTCTCTCTCTCTCTCTCTCTCTCTCTCTCACCGCCCCCCCCCCCGCCCTTTGCCCCTCTTCCAGCCTCGTGCACACTCTAAAAAAATTTGTTTTATTAAAAAAACGGAAGGATGGCCTTTTCAGACCCCTCGAAACAGTCACCACCCCTCCGTCTCCTGCGCATGCCACACTGCCACACCCGTGTGCGCTGTGGTCCAGGGGTCACGCGCTCTCCAGAAGGTCGGAGACGCTGCTTCCTCCTGGTGCTTTGGCTAACGCCCTGGGGTGAGAAAGCCGAGCTGGTTTGGGTGTTCTCTGCCATAGTGCTAAGTATTACTGTCATTTAATATTTTCTCGATCATTAAAGAATTACAACGAACATTCATCGTGCGTCCACGGCACGCTGGGCTCTCTGCGGAGAACCGGATCTAACTCTCCCGTAACACGTGGGCTACGACTATTACACCCCCATTTTTTTGAGTGAAGAAACGTCAGGCTCAGGAAGGCTAAACAGCTGTCTGAAGCCACAGAGTCCGATGAAAGAGCCCCGAAAAACGCAAGCAGGGTCAGGCTCCACGGCCTTCCCGTGACGCGAGCAGGTCAGTGAGCTACTTTGGGGTACAGAGAAGGACCCCCCAAACGGCGGAGGGACACCGGTGTGGATCCACCCTCTCTCCCCCATCTCTACGGAGAAGACGCGATCCGGGAGTCTCCCCGTTTGGAAGTGCGGCGGGCAGCGTCTGGTTTAGGCGTTTACTCCACAGCATTTAAAGATTCCCAGTTCAGCAGACATGAGCACACGAGGAAGGTTCGGCAGCCTTCGCCCTCAAACGCTAGGTGTTCTGTGCCTCCAGGAACGAAAGCGGATGACTGAAAAATCGCGAAACTAAGGGAGACGCTTGCAAAGCGGTGGGAACAAAGGAGCTATGCCCTAAATAATTCTAGGCCTCGTGCGCTCACATAAAATTCCAGGACGCGAGGGTCGGATGAGACTTTAGATTTCCGGAAGGCGGTGGGGGGTTGGCAGACAGACAAGAAAGGCACAGGCTCACAGGAGTGGTTGCTAAGGTGGGCCACAGAGACCCAGAGCAGTGAAGCGACAGGGGGACACCAGGGCAGCAGTCCCACAGGGCTCCCTACAGAGCTTCGCCTAGAGCCCACGCTCCCTGCCTACGATGTCACCACACGGGTAACACGGGACCGGGGAAAATGGCTACTCGTGTCTCTGGAATGGACGGTCATCTCTCTGCTCAGGGGCACGTCCTGCAGCGTCACCACCCACGGCTGCGGCTTCTCTTTCCTCCTCCGGAGGCGGTACCGATGCAGACAGGGACAAAAGTGCTCTTTTGTAGGATTCAGCTGGTTCGTTTCACAAACATTTATCAAGCCCCTACCATGTGGTGGGAACCGCGGTGAGCCCTGGGGGCACCGAGATGAACAGGGGACGCGCCTTCCTTTCCCCGACACACCCAGGCCCAGGGAGGCGCGGGGGCGGGAAAGGACCGCAGCCAAGTCACCAGGGCGAGACTTCGGGATGCGCACTCCATTCTGCCTGGGGAGACTTTAAAGGCCGAGGGTCGGAGCTGAAGGAAGCCTGCTGGTCCCACGAGGGAACATGCCGCCAACGGAGAAAACACAGCGCGAAGCGGCAGGTGAATCCCCCCCACCCCCGTCCCCGCCGCCAACTGAGACGAATTCCGATCTCGCTGGAGACTCGGGGAGGGTAACAAATCTCGCCAAGTCTGGTACAGCTTCAGCTCGGGATCTGCCGGTACAGGTGACTCTTGAACCACGCGGGGTGGGGGCGGGGGGAGCGCTGACCCCCTCAAGCAGTCGCACGTCTGCCTAGGACTTCGGACTCCCCAAAAACTTAAACTACTGATAACCTACTGCTAACCAGCAGCCTGACCGCTGGCATACACAGCCTACCGGCATGAGTGTTATACGTTATGTGGATTGTGTATGCTGTTCTTACGATAAAGTTAGCTAGAGAAGAGAAAACATTATTCAGAAAATCATAGAGAGAAAATACAATTACGGGACTATGTTGTATTTATAAAAAATATATATCTGCATGGAAGTAACGGGTGCAGTTCAAACCCGTTGAGCCTGTGGTTCGAGTCCAGTGTAAGCCCCCAAACCCGAAAATTGAAATGTACATAGTCAGTTGCTTTCCTACCCTCACTAACAAGGGAGCTGAATTCTCTCGTTTGGGGGCAGGGCACTTAACGTACCGTGAGAATTAGAATGCATATAACTCTGTGCTCCAACCCTGCTTTGGAGAGTAAAGAAGCATTTTTTTAAACGCGTTTGCTCGCCTGTAACTGAAAAGATACCAGTTTCTGTCGCTGCTTCGCTCGGACGTGTCTAACTAGCTTTTCGGGGGCCGCCTGGGGCCCATCGACCCCCGGGTGCCGGAAGCACCCCCCCCCCCCGTTGTGATGGTCAAAAATGTCTCTAGATGTTTCCCGGGTTGAAATCTCTGATCTATGTGAACTCGGAGCGGCAAACAACGCCAAAGAATCTCAGTGCGGGTAACTGCTTCCCGGGGCAAACCTTCTCTCTTTGGTATCGATTGTACCCTCCCCCCCAAATAAATCCGATAAAAAGTGATCGCAAGAGACCTCAGACGATACACGAGTCTCTGTAGGAAGAGTTATTATTTTGGGCCGCAGGAAACCTTACGCGTGGGGTTCCTCCGACTGAAACCTGGCGTCAAACGCGCCGGCTGCGTGACGGCCTCTGAACGGTCAGAGGATGTGGGGTGTCTCACTCGTTCTGCCTCGGGTTCGCCCAATCACGCGACAAATACTACCGTGCGTGCGCAGCGTGCCAGGCACCGTCTAGCGGAACTAGGCAAACAGGAGGCTGGCCCTCAGGGAGCTTCTGTTCTCGGCAGAGAACAAAGAGACTCAGGAAACCGCCACAGTCCGCCACACGTGCCGTGAGTACAGGGGAGCCGGCCCCGTCTAACGCACAAGGCTAGCGAGCCCACGCAACTGTGGCGCGCCGCGCTGCGCCGACCACGCCGGGCTGCAGACTCAGCCTGAAATGGGAACACAAAAGTCTCGTTAACGACTTCTATGTGGACGAGGGAGGGACGTGATATTTTGGTGTAGTGCATCAAGTAGAATCCGTTATAAAAAGTCATCTGGCCTGTTCTCCTTCCTTGCTCGGTGCGGCTGCTGGACCCGCAGGAGAAGGCACGCGGCTCTCCCTGTGTTTCCACGGGGCGGCGCCGGGCCAGAGAAGCCAGATGGAGTGGGAGCTCCCTCAGCCCGGGACCCAGGGAGGGTCACTCTACCATCTGGAGGACCAGCATCCCAGCCCGAGGAAATGGCACACGTCCAGGCTCTGCGGAGGCAACGGACCTGGCCCGTTAAAGCAGGAGTGAGGCTGCGTGGCTTGGCGGGGGAGACACAGGGAGGGAGAGGAGGGGCTGAGGATGGCGGGGCCGCCAGCCGGGCACCAGGCAGGGGCCTGGAGGCCCAGCTGAGGGGTTGGGATTTCGTCCCAGGCGCAGCGGGCGAGCACTGGAGGGCTTCCATCCGGGGAACCTCATGATCTGACTACGCTCGGCCAAGACGCGGCGTTCCGGGGGCTGTGTGGGGGCGGGAGGTGCGGTCAAGCAAGAACAGACGCAGGACCACCGGGCGGGAGACATCGGCCCGGCGGGACCCCCTCGGCTGCTGCCACTCGGGGTCAGCTGGCAGGATTCCTTAGGAGAGCAGGGAGGTGACATTGGAGACGCGACTTCTCTCCCAGGGGATCCGGAAGTCTGGGTAACGCCACTCACGTTAAAAGTTCAATTATAGGGGCGCCTGGGTGGCTCAGTGGTTGAACGCCTGACTTCGGCTCAGGTCACGATCTCAGAGTTCCTGAGTTCCAGCCCCACATCAGGCTCTGTGCTGACAGCTTGGAGCCTGGCGCCTGCTTCGGATTCTGTGTCTCTCTCCCCCTCCCCTGCTCACACTCTGTCTCTCTCTTCCTCTCAAAAATAAACATTCAAAATAATTTTAAAAAATTCTGATTATAGGTAGTACCTCTTTCCTCCAGAAGAGCAGATAAATGGGGTATTTTTTGTTCTCCACACCGAGCATCGGGGATCTCAGAGCGAGCCTGCTGCCTAATGAAGTTATGAAGTTCAGGCTAAGCTGCCCCCTCAGAGGAGGGGGGGTGTTGGACTCGCCCCCCTCAGCTAACCGGTTTCCTGCTTCCTTGCACCCCGCACTAATTAAGATTTTAAAGTTGGATGGTTTCTTTAAGGCGTGTCGTTGTTTTAGCTCATTGAGTGCAAGTACTTGAGTCTTGCTGTTTACTATTAAGTCAGAATTTGGTTTTCTTCTCTCAGGAGGCCTTTGCCTCTTTTAATGGGGCCCTACTTTTGTATCTCGGCCTCCTGGGGTCACCCCCGAACCCCCTGACTCAGCAGTGTCAGCAAACAGCAGCCCTCAGGGCTCCTTTGCGCTGGCATTTTCCACCTGCCGTCTGCTGCCCTGTTGCTGGATTCTCGTCTTTTCCCTCGCTCGTGGGGCATTTCTGCCCCTGGGAGTCATTCGCCCTGAGTCACGCCGGGCCGCGACGCGGAGGCCGGGAAAACGCCTCAGAACACACCTGGCTCACAAAAGGACGTCGCCGAGGAGTGCGCTGTTTTCCTAAGTGGCCTGGGTGACTAAAGAAAAAATGATCCCCTCCCCCCCCCTTTCCTCCCCCAGGTTGCCACTCGCTACAGATTACTCCTGGGGCCGGACGCGTCTCGGTCACCCGTCTCGGACTCCGAGAGGCGAGGGAAATTTCTGGAACGAGCCCAGAAAACCCCCGAGGATGAAAGCAGGTGCTCCCACGGAGCACTCGGCCTAGTGAGCATGCGGAGCCCCCCCACCCCTCACCCCCCCGCGTGCCCCATGGGAACTGCGATTCCTCTTCTCCGGAGCTAGAAGACCCTGTTTCACCAGGGACCGCCACCCCGGACATGAAACAGGGAGAGATGACAACTGTCCCCAACCACAGGAAACCGGGGAGACCGAGGACGGTAACGTGGGGCCCGGACCGGACGCTGGGGCAGAGCGACAAGCCGCCCGGATCCGCAGGCCCCCTCGGCCCTTACGGGCGGCAGGACGGCAGGCCTCAGCTTTCCCATCTGCGAACCGGGGACGGCGCCGGCAGCTACCCCGTCGTGTTCCCGTGAGGGTTCAGGCGACCACCCCAGAGAGCGCGGGGCACACTGCGGGCCCAGCCCACTCGAACTGTCGCAGCAACGACTCCCCCCGCCCCACCCCCGTTTCTTCCGGGAGCGCTCAGCACTGTGTCCTTGTCGGGACTGAGCCCCGAGTCACAGGAGCCGGACTCTGAAAACGGGCCCAGCCATACGAGCACTCCCCCCTCTCCTGCCTCAGAGCCCCACATTCCACACGCGCCTTCCTTCTGAGCACCCTCCCTCCAAACGGGAAACTCTCGGCGGCAGTATTGTCATCAGCCCCTAACACACGAGCCCGAATCGGCCCGCGGGTGCCCAGGGAAAGGGTTCTGGAAGCACAAGAGAAGGACAGAAAGCAGGGACAAAAGCACAGCCCTCGGGGCGTGTGTATGGGGGGGGGTGGCAGTCAGGGACACTAAGGGGACATCAGATCCGGAGGGAGACACAGGAAACTGGTGGTGATGGGTGTCGTGGGGAGGGAGGGCAGGGGAGGCAGGGGGAGGCACTCCTTCGCACCCGGCATCCTTTTTTCTCGTCTGCATTTTGCCCCCTCTTCGTGGATTACCGCGTCCAAAACTTAATTAAATCAAACCAGGGAGGGAAAATCTCCCTTAATAAGGTGAGGCAGAGCCAGAAACAGAAAGGTCTCGAAAGGCACAGGTGCAAATGATTTCAGACATTTTGCTGGCAGCCTGCCCGGCTCGCACGCACTCCCCCTGCCGCCCCCCACGGCCCCCCCCCCCTCAGAAGAAGCGTCTCCGCGAACTCCGGGCCGGCGCATGCCCAGGACACCAGCCGTTCTTTTTCAGGCCCAAATCTGCGCTGAACACCAGGGCTCCTGGAACCTTGTGGAAACGCCTTCTGAACCCCTGGGAAAGCCGACGAGGGGAGACGCAGGTGCTCCTGAGGTGACAGCATCCATCCAAGCCGGCCCCGCGAGTCTCATGCTCGGCGTGGCAGGGCCCTGCGGCACCCCACGGCCCACGGGGCTATCGTGGCCAGGACAGGGGACGGCGAACGGCCAGGGGGGTGGGGATGACGCCTCCGGGGCTCCCGCGGGGCCACCAGGGAGATCCCGCAGCTACCCCGGGCTTGCGCCCCAGGAAGGCCTGTCCCCTAGTTGGAGGGGGGGGCGGGGAGACCCCGGGCCTCGCAGTCGGACGCAGGAGATTCACCTTGTCCTCATGACCTTGGACAAGTCACACAAGTGCTTGGACCCTCTGTCTCCTCACGTGTGACACCTTACCAAGGGAAAGACCACGATGCTTTTTTTTTAGTACTTAAAAAAATGTTTTTATGTTTATTTATTTTTAAGAGAGAGAGACAGAGTGCAAGCAGGGGAAGGGCAGAGAGAGACGGAGACACGGAATCGGAAGCAGGCTCCAGGCTCCGAGCTGTCAGCACAGAGCCCAACACGGGGCTCGAACTCACAAACCACGAGATCATGACCTGAGCCGAAGTCGGCTCCCCAACCGAGTGACCCCCCCCAGGTGCCCCAGGACCGCGATGCTTTACATAAAAGAATCCAATCCATGCCATTACCCCTAAAAAGGACCCAGGACCTCCTGCCAGTTTTTCCCTTTAAAATGTCACCGGACCTTGAAGGGAGCCGGTGTTAGGCATTGAACTGTGTCCCCTAAAAAGATCTGTTGCATCCTAAGCCCCAGAACCTGTGGACTTGATCTTATTTGGAAATAGGGTCTTTGCAGATGTAATCAGTTACATTAAGATAAAGTCACAAAGGAAGATGACCAATTTGACGGTGTCCTCATGAGAACACACACGTTCGCGCGCACGCAGCGAGAAGAACGCTGCACGCCGAGGCACACCGATGACTGCTGGAACCCACAACAGGCGGGGAGGGAGGCCCAAACCGGTCCTTTCCCTGAACCCCCACGAAGAAGCCAACCTTGTCAGACCCTTGATTTTCGACTCCTGGCCTCTACAACTTCAAGGGAACAAATATATATAGACTTCAGCCTCCCAGTGGGTGGCGCTCTGTTACGGCAGCCCCAGGGCACCGGTATAAGTCATCCGGTTCTCCTGGAGATCCACGCTGGAATTACCTTGCCCAACGGCTGGCGAGGCAGCGTGTGTCTGACTGTCGGTAGCACAAGAAAACTAACTTGTATCTACAAGGGCAGCAATCCCTCCCACCTTTGAACAGGTCTGTCGTAAAAATCACTCATTCAACGAATATTTATTGAACATCTACTATATGGCCAGGCACTACTGTGGGGCACTACTGACACAGCCGTAAACGAGCAGCACACAATAAGAGTATTCTCGAAGAAGGTCATTTGTGATACTGTTATAAAAAAAACCAAAACACTGTAAAGTAACAGAGTGGGTGCACTGGGGACCAGGCGGAAACTATTTTAATTGTGAGCGAAGTTCCAAGGAGGGGACGGTGGAGCAGTGACTTGAATGACAGGGACACAGCTGTGGGGAAATCTGGCAGAAGGAACAGCCAGTGCAAAGGCCCTGAGGCAGAATGAACTGGCTGTGTTCGAGGCACAGAAAGAAAGGGCGACTTTTGTGAGCGGTGAGTGAGGACGCTGGAGGGAGACATGAGCGGGTGGGCTCGCACTCACTTAGCCCCCCACCAAGGAGACCACAGTGAGAACTGTGAATTCGACCCCAGAGCACCCGCAAGCCACTGGGGAGGGGTACGCCTCAATTCTGGCATGGCAAAGCCCTAACAGCTGAAGTCTAACGTCAGACAGAGAGCTCGCGTCCTTCGGTTCTTAGGCGGCTATAAAACAACGCTAATAAACGACAGCCCTAAACCTTCTGGGATCGCGGCTCCCCAGATTCTCAGGCTTCCCAGCCTGATTCCTTCGCCGGATGAATATTCTTGATTTTTTTTCCATGCCCTTTATTACATGTGGTGTCCAGAGAAGCACACGAGATTCCGGGCACGGGGCGGCGGGCTGGACCCATCCCCTCTCTCGTTCGAATCCACACACCTTTTGTGGCGCCTTTACAATCGCCTTGGCTTTAAACCTTGTTTGGGGGGGGCGCCTGGGGGGCTCAGTCGGTTGAGCGGCCGACTTCGGTTCAGGGCATGATCTCACGGTCTGGGAGTTCCAGCCCTGCGTCGGGCTCTGTGCTGATGGCTCATCAGAGCCTGGAGCCTGCCTGGGATTCTGTGTCTCCCTCTCTCTCTGCCCTTCCCCTGCTCACGCTCTGTCTCTATATCTCTCAAACATAAATAAACGTTAAAAAAAAAAATTTAAACCCTGTTTGGGACCACCGCCTGCTGAAACGGATCTCAGGGCGCGTCCCCCCGCAGTCCTCCTCCGGATCTCGGCGCCCAGCTCTCCAAAGCGGGATTAAGGCTTGTTCTTTCCTAATGAGAACAGCTGTGCCCGGTTAAAAAAAAAAAAAAAAAGTCACCGGAACCCAGAGAATGCCACGTAGAAAATACGGCATCGAATCAACAAAACTACGGGTCAGCGCCTGAGGTTTCACAACCGCCGCGTCTCCCTTCCGGGTGCAGGACGGAGGGGAAAAGTCTCAGGGCGCGTTTCCCTAGGACTGCCTCCGCCTCTTGCCTCACCCGGCTGAAGACACCGAGACTATTTGGACACACGAAGCGGTTGAGCAAGAGGCCCCTTGCGAGCATACTTCCTACTAGATTTCTCTAGGTGGATAAACAAATCTGAGTGGCTGCGGATTCTCGGGCTCGGGTGGGGGGGCGGTGGTGACGGGCACGGCCGGTGACAGGCTCCCGCGACTGGGGTCAGATGGCTACGTTTAACATTCCGCTTTGCCCCCTCCCCTCGTGCCGAAGGGACTCTGGGAAGTCACTTGGCCTCAGTTTCCTCATCTGTGACACGGGAATGAAACGCCACCTATCAGTCCAAGTTTATTGTGAAGATCCCGGGAGATTTTGCGCGCGAGCCCTTTGTCAAGGATTCTGTCAAGTCCCAGGGAGGGGCTGTTACCGGCAACGGGGTCTTATTCCGTCCTTTGCATCTTTTCCCTGCTGCTGGTTGAATTTCCATGACTTTTTTTTTTAATCTTCCCAGGCTGCTTTGGATATTTCTTTTAACCTGATTATTTTCTTTTTTTGAGGAAGGACGCAGAGAGAGAGAGAGGCACGTCGAAGGACTCGTTCCATCCTAAACCTTTCCTAGCGTTTATCCTAAAAGGTGTCCTCTCTTGGGGTCCCCATAAAGCAATTCGCCTCTGAAGAACCCGAGTTGGCTGTCATGCAAAGAGCATCACTCTTCTCCACTTTCGGGGATTCTGTAGCCTATTAAGGTTTGTGATCTATTCGTGTCACGGAGCGGTAGCTTTTCGCTGCCCTTCGTTGTGACATTCTCAAATCATCCAAACTAGCTTCCCATTAGCTGACGGGCGCCATACACAAGACAAACACTGCAAACAACAACAACAGGGGATCGGACCCCAGCACCGATCGGGGGGCTAATCTGTCATCACTGAGTGCCTCTGTGTGTGTCCTCAGCCCTCCTCGGTTCTTTTATGGGAAAAGAAAGTCACCTGAGTCCACTTTTTCACCGCGGATTGATCTCAAAAGCCTTGCTCCCGCAAGCAGTCCTATTTCGGAACAAAATGGAAAGCAGCACAGGCGGCAGGGGAAGGGGGAGCCTCCGAACCAAGGGAAAACATAAACTCCCGGAGGGAAAGGTGTAGGAGACCCGGAGGGGGGCTCACGCATAACCCATCGACGTCTTTCTTTTTTTTTCCTGTGCTTATTTTGGGTCCTGTATCTTGGCCGCCCCGGCTGAGGCTTCCGGAGCGGGGTGCCTCTCCCCGAGCCCATCTCAAACACTAGCCTCGGGGGACGGCGGGCTGGGGGGCGGCCTGACCGAAGCAGGCCGGTCCCTGACGGCTGTCTGCGAGCCTCCACCCCTGACTCCCCGCCTCGGGGCGCCTCCCCTGTGCCGGCGCGGAGGCAGGTTCCTGCTCCGTCCGCAGGTCGGCACCCGCGCCCCACGCCGGCCCGCAGGGCTCGCGGGGCCGCCGCCCGCTGCGAAGTCCTTCTCCCGACTCCAATCCGGGGGCCCCCCGGCGAAGCCCACAGCGCGGGCCGGGCGGGAGAACGCCCCCGGCTCCGGGAGGACCGCGGGCCGTCCCTTCCGGGCCCCCAGCTGCTGGCGCGGTCCGCCCCGAACCGGCCCAGCGGCTGGGAGGGGAGCTCCGGAGGCCGCGCCTGTGGGGCCGTGCCCCCTGCAAACCTCCGGCTCGCCGTCCCGTCCGGGGGATGGGGAGCCGGCCAAGGCACGCGCGGAGTGGACGGGGCGGCGCCCCAGGCCCCTGCCCCCCCCTCCACAGCTCCCCCGCCTGCCGCCAGGACCAGAGAGGCAGCAAAGTTAAGACTGAACACACAGCACGACTCGGCGAACGTCTTTCCCATCCTGGTTCCGGCCACCCCCCTCCCCGGCAGGCCCTTCCAGGAGTCTGGGGGGTTCTTCTTCCCCCCGGACCCAGGGGCCGACTCCACCCCAAAGCCACCTGGCGACACCATCTGCCACCGGGGGGTGGGGACCCCTTGTGCATCCTCCCCCAGGGACTGCACTGGCCCCCGGGCTGCGGGCTCCCGGCTCCCCTTCCACCCTCTCGCCCCCAGCACGCGCGGACCCCGCAGAAGCCCCCGACCCCCGACCCCGCGTCATCCCGCCGCCCCCCTCCTCCCAGGCCCCTCACCCGCCGGCCCTCGGAGAGAGCCCCGCGCCGCCCGGACAACTGACGCGTCCTCCCCTCGCAGGCGCTGGCGGGAGCCTCTCTCACCGCGGCGGGCGCCGGCCGACCGGTCAGACAGGGGAGCGAGCGGGCGCCTCCGGGCTCCGCGCTGCGGCCACTGCGCGGGCCTGCGAGCCGGGTCCTTCCGAAGCGACAGTCGCGGGAGCTGTCAGTCAGCCGGCGGTGCCCGCCCCCTCCTGGCGCCGTCTGCGCAGGCGCGCGGCCAGCCCGAGAGCGGGTCACGTGACGGGGCGGGGCCGGCGCCGGCTGCTAGCGCCTGGCTGCTGGCGCCCCGCGCGGTTAGGGTCACGGGTCGCCCTGGCCAGGACTGTCCCCGGACCGGAGGCCTGGTCCCGCCGACCCCGGGAGCACGGTCGGAGTCCTCCTGCGGATCCCGTTTCCTGGATCCCTTCAAAACCAGGGTTCCTCGGGGGACCCGCCGTTCCGCGAGCGCAGGAGAGCAGGGTTTGGTGATTTGGGTCGGGGGACCGGGAGCCCTGGCAGGGAGCCGGGGAATAAGGCCTGGTTCTGGTTGCTTCCGGTTGTCTTCACCTTTAAGACAAGGATGCCATTTGCCATCTCCTCCCCGCCTATTCCAGAGTTAGGGTGAAGTCTTGACGTCAAATCAACACACTTTTCAAACAAGGCAGGCGAGGGTGCATGGTGTGGGAGGGCAATCTGAGGCCGGATTTATTTTTTTGAAAGGGGTCATCTCGAAAGCCGATAGATCCCACTGCACTTGGCACCAAACGTCCTAGGCGAGTCTGCAGCTTTTCAACAAATACAGTACACAACTTTCAGCCCATTTGGTTTCTGTTTCTTCTACACCTCTAAAGTAAAAAAAAAAAAAAAAAAAAAAGGTAAGCGAAAATAGGAGTGTCTCCTATGGACGCTTTTTCAGTTCTAGAGGAGG
The DNA here is from genome assembly GCA_030068075.1 of Paguma larvata. NCBI lineage: Eukaryota > Metazoa > Chordata > Mammalia > Carnivora > Viverridae > Paguma > Paguma larvata. The sequence goes on along the minus strand of CM057841.1, from coordinate 57,076,766 downwards.
AAGTACAGAAACAAACTGACACCAACTCCCAGTACTACTGGGGTTATGTCAGACTTGCTTCCAGCCCCAGCGAAATAGAGAGTGTGTTTCCAGGGAGAGGACTCACCTCCTCCAAACACATTCCCATTGTCGGGCTCTAGTGCCCCTTCTGGTGGTTGCCTGGACAAAATAAAGCCCTGTCTAGGGGCGCCTGGGTGGCTCAGCGGGTTAAGCAGTCGACTCTTGATTTCAGAACAGGTCTGGATCTCGTGGTTCAGGAGTTCCAACCCGGAGTCGGGCTCTGCGCTGACAGTGTGGAGCCTGCTTAGGATTCCCTCTCTCTCCCTGTCTCCCTCTCTCTCGATTTCTCTGCCCCTCACTCTCTCCCTCAAAATAAACAAAAAGAAATAAAGCCGAATCTCAGTAAATGCCGTGGTATCTCACATAGGACTGCCACATCAGTTTCTAGAAAACTGCGGGCTCTCTGAGGTCCTAGGGGTTCTGTAGGAGGATCTGGAGTCCTGCTACTTAGGAAAAAAGGTGACACGGCTTGATGACCCAGCATCTTTCCTGTGCACCTGCTGCTTCCTGTGAAGATGACCTATGGAACTTAAGACTTGTGTGGCAAAGTTTAAGGAAACAACAGGAAGGAAAAAGCTGGGAGCTGCCTTTCCATGAGGTTAATGGGGCCTCCAGTGCCTCCGCTGCTTCTGGTCCATTCCAGATGCCCAGCTCAGCGTGGCCATCACGTAGGAGAAGCCGGATCTCTGGGTATTTCAAGTTTGGCGTGAACTCGGGAAGGGAAGGGGTGGACACTCGCTTTCATTCCCTTACGTGGGCCAGACAGGTGGGCGAGGCATTGGTCCCCGCGAGGTTCTGCCCCGTGCCCAGCAATACACGAACCCATCTTGGGGACTTGATGGGAACAGGATCGTATCTGTGGCTGGAGGGACGCCTCCCCTTGTTCACCGAGGGAATGTAGCTTGAGGCGGGGACTGCGGCAGCCCCTGACCTGACTCCGGGGGTAACAACTATTTAGGAAAATTGGGACGTGTTGGCTCATTCAGGGTCGGATTCCGCTTGGGGAAACTGCCATTTCTCGTCGAGAGATTCACATGAAGCCTGTCTCTCCATGCCTCATGGAAGGTGTTCTGATCTCGCCAGAAGGGTGGAGAGGGGCAGGTACGTGGCCATTAAACAAAGGTGGAGAGAAAGCAAGTTGTGCAAACCACAGGCCAGGGAGCTAGATAGTGGGTGTGGGAAATATTCAGGTCAGATTACCAACACCAACAAAAAACACCATTGTGACCCCTCAGAAGAGGAAGCATGACAAACGCCAAGTCATGCTAGGTTAACCACGCTCCCGTGGTGAGAGGCACAACCCGCTAAATCAGGAACTAGGAGAGAAATCGTGCATTTGGACCTGGGTTTAGCAGGATTCTTTCAGTTCTACGTGAGAGAACTCCACGCAAACTGGCTTTTCCAAGAAAGGGGGAATCTATCAGCTCACGTAACTCCCCTAAATTCTGGGGTTGGCCCAGCCAGCCCCAGGGGTGCCGACGAGGTCATCGGAACGTCGTGTCTCTCCCCCTGGTTGACCTCCCTCTGAGCTGGCTTCATTCTTGGAGTAGGTGCTTTTTTTTTTAATAAAGTGGTCTCCAGGAACCACGGGCGACCTCAGGGGGGAAAAGACTCTGTCCTTCGATGTTTCCGGACAAAGACCTAGGATTTGGTCTCAATAGGCCACCCGGCTTCTGTCGTACTCATCCCCTTGAACCAGCCCCTGAGGCCGGGGGTGTTGGGATGACTGGATTGGTCATACTCGGACACGAGGGAGGATCGGCTCCACCCGGCCACTTGGGTGAAGAGCCCGGGGCGGGCGGGTCCCCACAGGGAAATGAGAAAGGAGACGGATTCCGGGCAGGCAGGCGCACAAGGCGACAGCTATCCCGGACCAAGCCTCTACGGAGACCTCGCGTGATCGACCGTATAAAGGACATGCAGAAAAGGCGGGAGAAGTGGTAAATTTATTGGGCGGCTGAATCAATACTCAAAAACACTTGGAGCAGAGGATGGTTCCGGAAAACGATTATACGGATAAGCCAGGCGATGCGACTTGGCCTCCCTTCTGTCTCTGGTTCTCGATCACGTCTATTTCCACCCCTCGCCTTGTAACATAGGGCCACGAACGCCGTGGCTTTGAGACGGCACAGACTTAGTGTCTTACGGCTCTGCAGGCCGAACCCTAAAATCGAGGTCTCGGCAGGGCTTCGTTCCTTCTGGGGGCCCCTCCCCCATCTTCACAGGTGGTCTCCTTTAGGCGGGACTCAGTCTCAGCTCTTCTCTGTCCCGACGTGTATTTGGAGCACGGACTGGTTTTTGATGGGACGGCTCTCGGTTTAGGTTTTCCTGATGGCCCCTATATCGTCAGGTGACACCGCGTGGGCAGAAGTCAGCAGCACTGACGTGTGGCCTCTGGGCGTCATATCAGGAGGCGCCGACACGTTTGTTCCCTTACAGCTGCTGCTGTCCGCCCGATGGCTGAGACGGCGACACGTCTCCCTAGCGTAAAGGAAAGATCCTTTGAGACTATTTCGACGGCCTGTTTTTCCAATGAACTTTCACCCAGTGGTTTGGCATCCATTAACGACACCGCGACGCCGACCGCAAAGCGCTGCGGGTTCCAGTTCCGAGGCTCCAGTGCCATTTCCTGGTTGACATTTTCCTGCGGCTCCCCTGCCCCTCTCCAGTCTGTTCGCGGGGCAGCCGGGGTGACCTTTAAAAACCCCAAGTGGGACCCTCTCCTCCAGTGGCTTCCTGCTGCCCCTCGGATGTGGCCGGGATCCTTCGGGTGGTTGGCATGAGCCGGCCCTTCCAAGCCCCCCGGCCCGGTGTCCCCTATCCCCCCGCCTGCATCCTCTGCACACTAGCCGCTGGCGGACCATCAGACGATCGATGCTGCCCTCGCTCTGAGGCCTCCCCACCAGGCCCCTTTGCCTGGAACCCACTCCCTGCACCCCGCCCCCTGCATCCCTTCGCTTATCTAATACCCGCGTGTCCTTCACGGCCCCACGTGACCCCTGGGCCGCCCAGATTCCCAGGTGCACCCTTTCCCCACAGGACGTCCTTGGCCTGTGGAGGAACGCACCTGTTGGTGATTGTGCGCTCTTTATTTGTTCACTTCGCCCATGCGCGCCGTAACAGGCACGGACTTGGTCTGCTTTTGCTCAGTCGTGCGCCTGCCAACCCCCGGCACGGTGCCAAGCACGGAGTAGAGCGTTAGATGCTTGTCGAGTGAGCCAACAGGAGTTCCGACCAGGATCTGGGGAGGAGGGCTGAGGAGACGGTAAGCACGAACAGGCAGGGGCTTGCTTCTGGGCCACTCGGTGACTGGGCCCTGGCGGTGCAGAGGGGTCACCTGGCCAGCTTCGAGGGGCTGCAGGGGGTGAAGCGAGTCTATGGTACGCCAGCAGCAAAGAAGACAGATCTGCGTCCGGCTCCTGGCTCCACCTCGCCCCCCCCAGCTGTGGGACCTTGAGCACGCTGCTCAACCTCGCCGAGCCTGTTTGTCCATCTGTGAAAGGGTCACCCGTGGTGTGTTCGCGCGCTCATTCGAGGTACATCTCTTGGTTGATGGGAGCTGGGGGAAGACGAGTGGACAAGAGCAACAGAGCCCCCCGCCTTCCGCGAGGCTTGCATGCAGCCAGGGATAAACGGCACAGGAGGCGAAGGCTATGGCGTTAGCGGAGACGGGACAAGGAGCAAAGGAGGGAGGCGGAAGTTTCAGATGGGCTTCCGGGGAGGAAGATGCTCCAGAAGGAAGCCCTGAAGGGCACGAGAGAGCTATCGAGGCGACACAGAGAGCCAAGCCCAGAGCGTGGCACTCAGCAGTGCCCCATACCCGTCCGCTAGCCGGACGCCTTCCCCGCCGAGCAGGGGCCTGGTGCCGCAGCAGGCTCTGCCCACGGCCGGGGGCCGGGTGGCCCGTGCACTGGAACTCAGGGCACGCCGCGCCACTTTGGGCTCTTTCGACTCCCTGGGCCTCGTCTGATACCGTGGCTGTGGACGGTCAGCGTTCTAGCCGCCCTAATTCCGGCCACTGCATTCGATACCGGAGTCCGTGGAGAAAGACAAGGAACCACCCAAAGACCCTTCCAGAACAAACCTCTGATTTCCCACTGTACGGCCTGGGGAAGCGCCCGTCGCTCTCTCTCTCTCTGCCACTGTCTACTTGCAGTAGGGCGCACGAGTATTAAGTGCACAGAGCTGGATGGCTTGATGGCAAGGGGACACCCGCACGGCCGGCACCGAGATCAAGGCATGGAGTGTTATTAGTTCCCTGGCACCCGCCTCGGCCGTGAGCGCTGCCCCTTTGATAATGGAATCCCGCAGTACGTACGGCTTTATGTCTTGCTTCTTTAACCTAACACGTATTTGTGCCGCTGGTGTCTCTTGTGTATCGTAGTTCATTGGACGAATATACACTATTTATCCATTCTGTCGGTCATTGGTGTCTATTTTGTATCGTAGTTCATTGGATGAATATACACTATCCATTCTGTCGTCACGGACATTTAGGTCGTGAAATGTCTGTTGGTGAGCGTAGGTTCTCGAATGTTCGCTTCGGCAGGTGCTCGGAACAGCTGCACAGTTTAACGATTACCCCCCCTACCAGCGGTGGATGGAAGTTCTAGTCCCCCCAGTGCTCGGCGTTTGCTCCTGCTGGCCGTTTCGGTGGGCGTGTGAACGTTTCCCTGCGGCTGCGGTTTGCGCTTCCCTGATGTCTAATGAAAACAGGCACTTTTTCGTGTTCCGGATTGTCTCTTCTGTGTGGGCCCCCCCCCAGTTGCTGTAGTGTGCTGTCTCATTTCATTATATTTTTACGGCTCTAAACGTGATTACAGGGTTAAAAAACTAACCATGTTCCAGGGGCGCCTGGGTGGTCCAGTAGGTTAAGTGTCCGACTCTTTAATTTTGGCTCAGGTCACGATCTCACCATGTGTGAGTTCAGGTCACCATCTCACAGTTCCTGAGCTCGAGCCCCGAGTAGGGCTCGGTGCTGACAGTGCGGAGCCTGCTTGGGATCCTCTCGCTCCCTCTCTCTGCCCCTCCCCTGCTCTCTTCCTCTCTCTCTCTCCCCGAAGAAATAAATACACTTTAAAAAAACCCGACCCGTTACTTACCCATTGTAGAGCAGCCCAGGGGTAACCTATGAACGCGAGACGCAGAGGTCTCGCCACCCTGCTCTCTCACCCACCAGCGCGCAGGTTTTATACAAGAGACCGGATGTACTTGGAAGAACGGACATCCGGATGCATGCACACCTGCCTGGCTCCCTCCTCACGGCCGGACGGCACTCTAGCCCCATTCGCGCCTACAGCCCATTTTTCCTAATGTTTTCACACGCCTGCGGGCCACTGCCAGGCTTTTGCTCCCGCGGCCGTAGCAACTCCAGGGCAAACAGCTTGGTGCACGTGGGTAGGTCCGCCCGTGGGATCATTCCTGGGGAATGGCTGAGCCCGGTTTTGGGGGCCCGTGTTGCTCTCTTGCTCTGCGAAGAGATGGACCAACTGACCGCTGCCTCAGTCAGGATCTGTGTGCCACCCCGGGATTCCCGAGCCTTTATCTCTGCCAATCCGCTACGTGGAAAGGGGCATCTCTTGGTCCTTCGGATTGGCATTCGTTCCTTTTTTTTTTTATTTATTTTCCCTTTTATGTTTGTTTATTTTTGAGAGATGCAGAGACAGAGCATGAGCAGGGGAGGGGCAGAGAGAGAGGGAGACACAGAATCGGAAGCAGGCTCCAGGCTCTGAGCTGTAGGCCCAGAGCCCGATGCGAGGCTCGAACCTGCCCACCGTGAGATCGTGACCTGAGCCGGAAGTCGGACGCTCAACCGACTGAGCCCCCCAGGCGCTCCGGCATTCATTCCTTTGACTGCAAAAAGGCTGCGTATTTTTTCAGATGTTTGACTAGGGCCTCCCGGTTAAAAGGGCTGCTTCCCGGGAGGAGTGGTGAGCTGGCAGCTGGCTCCTGGCGGGCAAACGGAACTGACGCTGGGCGTGGGACGTCTCCTCTCTCTGCAAGGGGAATGGCAAACAGCAGGTGTCTTGCTCCCAGGGCCTCCGTGAAATCAGGGAGAGGCAAAACGCGCTGTGTGGAACCACAGCCTTAAAACAGGAAGAAACCTTAGAAATCAAATCTAATCTCCTATTTTAGAGATTAAAAAAAAAAAAAAAGCTGAGGCTTGGAGAGGGGAAATGACGCGCGGAGGACCGTTTTAAAAAACATCCCAATTCTGTTGAGAAAGAGATTAAAAAAATCCTTGATGACGGTTGAATCGGTTTTGCCAGCTTGCTAAACGTCATTAAATATTTTCATGAATGATTTTATTGTGTCGTTTCCTTTACCAAGGGGCGCACTTTCCAAGTTAGGATAGACAAGATCCTCGGGGATTAAAAACATAAGCAATCTAAACAAGGGAGGGACTAGAAGAAGACTTCCAGGGTGAGGAACCCTCTACTCTTCATAGTTTTGTGAAAGACTCTGAACAGGGGCCACGAGATTATTCAGGGTCTTCAGGGAACAACTCGACACTGTCCCGCACACCCTTCCGGGTAATCTGGTTCTCGATTAAGCGTCCGACCCTTGGTTTCAGCTCAGGTCATGATGTCACGGTTCGTGAGCTCCCTGTCTCCGCTAACGCCCAATAGCCTTCGCCTCCTGGTTCCATGAGGTCCTCTCTCTAAGCTATTTCTGACTGGACAGGTTGCGGAGGCTGGACGGCAAAATGAACTTTGTCTGGTGGAAGTTCAACCGGCTTGCGCCCTGCCCCCCCCCCCCCCACCGCGTAGAAGCCAGTTCTGCATCTATTAAGCAAATTCATCTCAGCCTTCCTCACGGAAGGATACATACAACTATCTGCCTTTTGGATTTATCTCCAAACCAACTGCAGCATCTTCCGCACTTCCTCATTAATTAGTGAGTTAAATTAAATCTTTCATAGGTGTTTCTATTTGTCCGAGATAGTCTTTTTCTGTTTTAAAAAGCTCTATTATTTTAACTCTGTTCATGACAAAGATACTCCAAGCACAGGGCCACTTGCGGTCTAGGGGTTATTCAAAGATCACCAGTCTTTCTTTCAGCCCATGCGAAAAGAATCGATCGCTCGCTGGCCGAAGGGCTCGCTTGCTTTCCTCCCTTGTGGAAACAAATCCCAAAACAAAGACAGCAGGAGACAGGAGGCTCAGAGAGGGTGAGCTAAATTCACAGCTGCGTTTTGTGCACAGAGGTACAAGATACAGTAACAAAAGTTTAAACATTGAAACGCAGGCCCCCACCCTTATTTCCAAAAGTGTAGCTGGAATGAGTTTCTGGAAGCAAGAATGGTAAACGGTGAGAAGGTGGCTTGTAGACCATGAGATTCTTCTGATAGATCTTTTGGCTGTAATTACTGCTTTCACTCCTCTTACAACAATTTGGCGAGCACTTACTAGTTTAACAACAAACACTAACTGATCACCTACTTCGCAGGCCTGCGGAAGTCGTCCCAAATACTATAGGAAAGCCAAAGAAATAAAAGCGTGTGTCTACCTTCAAAGCACTTAGGACTTACCGTCCGGAGGGAATCGCTGGGACGCTGAGAGCGGGGATCAGAGGCTCAGCGGACCCCAGGAGTCCCCGGTCCAGGGCGCTTCCCCTTTTCCCCACGTGCTTTCTGGCTCAATCGTTTCCACTCCCGCTCCTCCATTTCCCCATTTTCTGAGTTCTCGCTCCGCACACTGTACGAGCCACACCTAACGCTGGCTCCGAGCCGCCTCCGCGGGCTCCGGACAAGAGCGCTCCACGGAGTTCGACAGCCTAACGGCGCGGCTTGGACCGTGCGGCGGCCCGTAGCCCCCATCCTTGCCCTTCCGCACTTCGCTTTGGATGGAGCCTTTTATTTTCGCGAGAGGAGCTTTCGGCCAAGAGCTGCCTTCCACAAGGAACTGTTAGTCCTCAAGGCTGTCGGCTCCACGACGACCCCGGCTTCCAAGCCGCCACCAATCGCCTCCGGCGGCCCTCTCCGCGGCCGGAGCGGCGCGGCCGGAACTGCGCAAGCGCGGCGCCGCTGACCTCGCGAGGTTCACTTCCGGGGGTCGCGCCGCCCGGCTCTCCAGGCAGGGCTCCGCGCGCTCGTGTCGGCTCGGCGGCCGCCTCCCTGCGAGCGGCCCGGCGGGACCTCCCCGAGCCGAGCCGCGGGGCCCGCTCCGGCCCGGCCATGAGCGCGGCCGCATGATGCGTCCCTGCCTCGGCCGCTGCAGTCGCCGCCGCCGCCGCCGCAGGCCGGGAGGAGCCGCAGCGCCGGGCGACCCCGCCCGGGCCTCGGGTGAGTGCGGCGCGCCGGGCCGGGGCGGGCTGCTCACGCCCCGGTCTCCCCGGCCACTCCGGGTCCCCGGCCTGCCTTTCCTTCGCCCCCCCACCCCCTGCGCCCTCTCCTCCGGACGCCGCGCGTCTGCGACCTTCCCGAGCTCCTCGGGGGCACCTCTGTGCCACCTCTGTGCCTGCGCTCGCCTTCCCTTCCAGGTGTCTCCTTGGCACTCCTTCGTTGATCTCTCGGGATACGGCCCGAATCGCAGCCCCGGGCGCTTTGCCTGACCTTGGGCGTGACACTCCGCTCTGCGAGCCGCGGTTTCCCCCTCTAATAAACTAATAACGGGGTTGTCGTTAGAGCCAAAGGAGAGAGGCTATAAAACTGCGCTGTAACTGGAAAGAGTGCTTTATAGCCGTGCATGACAATGGGCTCTCTCGAACTTCGCCCGCGGCTTCTCCAATGCTCCTGTTCCCCCCTTCCTTCTAAAAAGTTTTAATTACTCTCTTATTCTTTGCCCATCTTCCTGATTATCTTCCCTTCTCCCCATCATCGATCTTTGGGGGGGGGGTGCGTCTGGGCCAGTGAGGTCAACCTTCAGGACAACCTCCTCCTCTTTCCTTTCTGCCGCCAAGGTTCATCTCTCCGGGGGCGGCGTTGCTGCTGGAAAGAAGTCTCTTTGCCGTTGGAGGGACACCCTTTACTAGCCTACGAGTCACCGACTTCTTGTTCTGGGGGTGAAATTGGAGTGTGGGAAGAACTGTTGAGGTGGCTGCCTGGTCGCTTCCTCTCGTGACACGCTGTGCCGCGCGCCTGCTTAGCGTAGGTACTTACTGGCCGTGCGTTTCTCGGTTTTACCCTTCCTGTCTCAGGTGCTCCCAGAATCGGGATCAGTACGTGTTTCTCCCCAAACTCTTCCCGTCGGGGACGAGGAGGTTGAGCTCTGATCCCGTTTCGCAGCCTGTCCTTCCCCGCAGCCGCCTTGTAAGAAGTCACCGTGTTAAGTGTGCTCGTTAGGAAGTCAGAACTCGATTCAGGTGCCAAGGTCTTGGGATGGCTGAAACACTGGGGCGGGACCAAAGCGTCGGATCGCATTCCTTGAACTTTCTGGAAGGTGGAAGCGTTCGGGTCATTGAAGTGATGTGGGTGTTGTGTCGTTTCGGGGGTCAGACCGGGGGGTTCGCCTTGACCTTTGCGAGCACGACTCGGCGAAAAGTAGCTTCGGAAAGAGTTCATCCAGCCACCATCGGAAGGAGCTCTTGGCACACACAGCGAGCGAGGTGGAGTGTTCCAGCTGTGCCAGTCAGTCCGTTACAACAGCGGAAATCCTCTCTAGAAAGGGCACGTAGTAGCGTGAGCAGAATGGCCCTCTCGGCGAGCAAAGGAGGAGCAGCTTTGGTTCAGTCAAGAGTAGGGATACGTTTCTCCTTTCTTACTGTGTCACCTGCAGGCTCGAGGCCCTTCAGTGACACAGATGGTGTCGTCTTCTGTAATTTGCGGAAATAGACTAGAAAGATGTTTAGCCAGGAGCTTGCCGACTGGGCAGCAGGTTCCCCGACGGTCTCAGAGCTTCCCGGCTCCCCTGCGGGCCGGGCCGCGCTGCGCTCTAACTGCAGGATGCTTTTCCGAAAGCGACTCGTCGGGGTTTTGGTTCTTAAAAATAATGCTGTAATTGTAAAAGTGATACCGCGCGGGGCGCCTGGGGGGCTCAATTAAGTGTCTGACACTTGGTTTCAGCTCAGGTCATGATGTCACGGTTCGTGAGCTCTCGAGCCCCGTGTCGGGCTCCATGTCTCCCTCACTCTCTGCCCCTCCCCTACTCTCTGTCGCTTTCAAAAAACATAGTTAACTTAACAAATATTACAGCTTATTTTGTATAAAAAAAAATGCAAACCCTCGAGTGGAGCGTGAGGTCTGAACACTCCTCGTACTCCCTTTTGTCCCAGAGCCAGTGTCCGGGGTCGGTGTTAGCGACTGGCCGTGGGACTGTCCCGCCGTAGCGCCTGGGAAGCGTGCAGGCCCCCCGTGAGAGTGGGCCCGTTCCAGGGTTCAGGCGTCAGCCCCGTCAGGCCGCCCTCGCTTCTGACCCCCGCCGCAAGCGTTGGGGTTCTCAGAACCAGCTTCGGGCCTGATCGTCGTTGAGAAGGACTCCAGAACTTGGGGACAGCTGCCGTGCTCCCAGCTGGGGTTTTTACGGGTAGAGGGGAAAGGTGAGAAGCAGCCCAGTGCAGAAGCTTCTGGCTCAGAGCCCGAGGAAGGAGCCGGGGCGAACTGTGTCGCCTTCCCTCTCAGGGTTCAGGATGCGTCTCATTCCCGGCGTCGGGGAGACCGTACTCGCGGGGTCCTGCCGGCGGGGGAAGCTCCGGGGGGCCTTGGTGTTCGGTCCTCATCGGGATCCATTTCACCAGCATCAGCGGTTGAGTCAGTGAGTGCCCATGCTGGTTCCATGTGGCCCAGAGTCCCCGGAGCACCTCGCCGGTCGTCCCGGGGTGGCCAGCTCCCGCCCACATCGGACTGTCGGCCGGGGACAGAGGCCAGGCCTCCCGTTGGGCAAGGCCGAACTTTTGATGACACACGATCCTTCCTTCTCCCACGGTCCCTTTCTGCTTAAAGATACACTCGTTTGCCTCGCCCCTGACCAGTGACTACCTTCTGGAACACCGGGGAGACCGAGCCCCCCGGGAGAGCCCTCGCAAGCCCGACTCTTCTCTCGCTAAGCTGACCCTCGGTACCCGTCAGCCTTTTTCTTTCCTTTACGTCTGAGGAGGAGAGACTCCCTCTTGCCGTGAACTCCGTGTCTGTCCTTTGGGCAGCCGGTCAGCCGGTCACGGGACCGGCATTCGGTCATTTCCTCTTACTTTTGCCGCTTCGATTTCTCTTTCACCGGCTTCTTCGCCTGTCTACAGGCGTGTCCTTGTCTTGCCGATCGTAGCTCTGCTTACTACTGAGTCGTATGCCATTCTCGAGCAGCCTTGCTAGAACCCTCTTGTCTAACAAAATCCGAGCCTCATGGGCCCAGGACGAGGCCTCATCCTGGCGCCGGGCGCCCTCCAGTCCCCTGAGCGCAGCGGGGGCTTGGTGAGCGCCTGATTCATGAATCATTTGGCCGAGCGGAGGGCGAGCTTCCTCAGCTTGGAGGAAACAGCAGCACAGAAGCGCAGGGGTAACGGCGCGGTGAGGGAGCCGGCATGAGCACCGCACCCGAAAAGGAAGGGGAGCCAGATTCCGGGGGGCCTTGACTGCCAGGGGCACGGCTAAAACGTTTGGTACCAGACCGACTCGGTGACGCACCCTGTGGCCTTTGGTGGTGACTCCGGCCGTGGCGTAGAGGGCGGTTGGATTTGGCGACCCTGGAGAGGAGGAGCCTGGTCCATGCCAGAGGTGCCTAAACTTGGTCACGGGAGAGCCCAGAAGGGAGGGGCCCTCGGCGGGACGTGTCCTGAGCACGCAGGGAGGGGTGGAGTGTGGTGTGTCTAGAGGGTGTGGGGTACTTAATAAATACCGGTTGCCTGAGGAGTGCTCGCGGTACACGGGAGGAGAGGGAGGAGAGGCGGGCTGCGTGTGCAGCTGGGGCCTTGGAAAGGGTGCGGTTTCCCCGCCCTGCCTAGTGGGGGGGTGCAGGCAGGCGGGAGAGAGAGGCTCAGTGTGTCTCGAGGCAGCCTCTTACAGTCTCGTGTCTGTGTTGAAATGTTCTGAATTCTTGCAGTTCCATATTCCCTAATTCAGTTTATTCATTACAGAGTCCATTTTCTAAAGCCAAGTGCCCTGGGAGGCGGTGTATTTTAATGGAAGAACATTCTGGAGTCAGAACGCGCCGCATCCACCCTTTACTGGCTGTGCGCTCGGGCAGGCCGACGTGGCTCTGAGGCTTCACCTGCTCGCGCCCGCCGTGAGCTGACACTAGGGTCTTGCTTTTAGGGTAGCAGCCGGCCTCCACGGCATGACATGTGCAAAGTCCCTGGGGCGCACGGGAGGCACGTAGCGGTTGGCCTGTCTGATGTTTTACATTGTCCATAGTTTGCAGCTAGAGCTTGCTGTATTAGCAGCACGTCAGATGCTCAGAGTGTTTCGGATTTGGGCGAGTCGGATGTTATAAAAGTTCATTTCATTTAATCATCTCTGGATTTAGAATTCCCGAGGGTTCATTTACCATGTTGGGATCTTTAAAAAAGCTGCTGCATTCGACTTTCGAAGACAGGCTGGGGCCCTCGCACAGGATGGCCGTGGAACCTCCGGCGTATCGGCGAGCGGGTCCTTGAGAGCAGCGCATCCAGCCCGCGCTCGGGGTGACACGCTGGAAATGGAGACTCGCCCAGTGTGTAGGTTTCTCTCCTTCTCCGCTTCTCCCTCTCTCCCCTTAACCCTTCTGCGTTTCTCCTTGGCTGCTTTTCCCAAGGCTCCCGGACTTCCGGCTGCGCCCCACTCCCCCACCCCGGCCAGATCCCACTCCATCCCCTTTGTGTGCCTGAGTCTTCCTCTGCACGCTCCTGGCCTCTCGCTCATTCACTCCACAGACCCGTGGGGAGCGCGCAGGGGCTGGCCGGGACGTTGCAGGGAGCGGGGCGGTGGGGAGGTCCGCGGGCTCTGGGTTGGGTGGAGCTGGAGACCTGGAGACCGCAGGGAGGCCTCTGGCTGTTCCTCTGACGGCAGAGGCCTCCCAGGGTGGCTTTAAGTAAGCGAGGAGTCTGATCTGATTTACATCCGGGAAGGCTCGCTGGCTCGGGGTGGACCGTGGCGGGAGGGAGGCAGTGGCGGTGGAGACCGAGAGTGCTGGGGAGGCGCCCTGCCTGCGGGCGGTGGAGGGGGCCGACTTGGACCGGACAGGTCTGGGAGATGGCGCCCACATGACCTGCTGAAGGGTTCGATGCGAGGAGGAGGGGGAGGGAGTTCAGTGGAGAGCGACTCCTGTGTTTTGACCTTGAGGACTAGCCAGAGGTGCCCCCCATGGAGCGGTGAAGGTCGTAAGGGCCTGGCGGGCCGAGGGCTTGTTGGGGAGCCATCCGTACTAGTGACGCATGGTCAGTTTCGAAGCTTCCCGGATGTGTGTGTCGTCAGCAGCAGGTCCGTGCGCCTGGGAGCCCCGGTGGTCGAGAGAGAGAGAGAGAGAGAGAGAGAGAGAGAGAGAGAGAGAGAGAGAGAGAGAGAAGATAAAGGGAAAACCCAGGGCCCGGCCCTGGCACCGCCACCGAGCCATCGATGAAGGGGGGCCCGGAGAGACTGCGGCGCGACCCCGCGCACTCCCGCGAGCGGCTCCTGGCCAGTGCGTTTCTCCGTTTGCCGCCTCCAATCGGCAGTGTCCCGGGCCTGTTCTAGAGTGGTTACGTATTTTAGTGTCAGAGACCTTTCTGGAAACCTTAAATAAGTTTGTTGTTCACGGTACGGATGATGCTCCAGCGTATTACTGAGACTTGGCTTCAGTTAGCGTCATGTTCTGTTGCTTTTTTGCCTGAAATGTTAATATTCTGTTCTTTGGACTCGATGATTTGAGAAGATAGTGGTTTTGTACGGCATACATTGTTGGAAGGGTTCGAAAGCACCAACTAAATCTTTCATGATTGCAAACTGACGGAAAGAACGTTTGAGAACATAATTGCCAGAAATACGCTGGAGCAGGTGACGGCCGCTCCGTTCTTCCGGCAAGTTCAGCTGGGACTCTGCGGTTCCTAGTCTTCCCGCTCCAGCCCGGCTCACGCACCGTCCAGCTTGAAGGCCGGCGCCCCGGGCCTTTCCCTTCACATCCTTCCGGGTCGCAGCCTGTTTGCAGAGCCCCGCGCTGGAGCCGACTGTCCCCCCGAAGGGCCCTCTGCCGTGTCCCGGAGCTGCCCTGCTGATCGGCCTCAGCCCGACCTGCTGCCTCGTCCCTTCCTCCAGACCTGCTGCCTCGTCCCACCAGGACCTGCAGTCACCCTGCGCGCCGCAGCGAGTCACGGCAGCTCCAGCCTCGCCTGTGATCCCCGGGGTCCATCGTGTCACCAGGCACCGTGGCTGCTCTCCAGCCCCGCGTAAGCCTTCGGGTGCTGAGCCGGGCTTTGGGATGGCAGAGCAGCCAGCCCCCTCGCGATGTTAGAAAGGGGGGGCCTGGGCCCGCCACTTCCGGGGCTGCCCCCCTGCAGCTCCCCTTCCGGCACGTGTGACGCCCACAGCCTGTGGTTACTCTCTGCCCCGAAAACGGTGCTATGGCGTGTGAGCGCCCGTCTCCCTGGTTTTCCAGACCCCCTGCCCCGCGTGGCTTCCTCTGTCTCGGGAACCAGGATCGTGCCCCGCGTCTGCGAACTTGGACCCTCGTCCTCTCAAAACACAGCCCTGCCGTGACCTCAGTTACTTCTGTGGTGGCAAGGCAGGTTCAGATAGTAGGGAATCAGAAAGAAAGCAGCAGCAGGAGCAAGCATGGTGGGGCCTCGTAGCTTAGGCTTTCGTCGGCTGCGGTCTTGACTGGCCTCACTGCACGTGAATTCTTCCCCGTTTCCATTAAACCGCTGGGGGCTGTGGTAGGCTTTTAAAAGCGTGGCACAGTCACACCAAGGTGCGGTGCGGCGAGACCTGGGTGCAGCGCCTGTGGGTCCAGGCGGCCCGGCTGCAAACGTGGCCGCCGGACGGCGCGGCTCAGGCCCCGCAGGCTACTCACACGTGAAGTTTTTTGCTTACGGTACATCTCACCGTAACCGTGTTTTCTCTTAGACTTTCGTAATGCTGCTTTTCTTTTGCGTACTTGATCGTAAGGCTACGTTCAAAAATTGTGTTCACGGTCTGTCTCTCTCCTCGTGAGGCCTCAGGTCGGCCGTAGGCCAGGAGGAGTTAAAGCCGGGCGGAGCCAGACGGTGCCCACAGGTCCGACTGTTCGTGGGGACGGCGTCCCCAGCCCCGGGTTATTCAGGGGTCCCCGTGCGTCGTTAGGGTCGTTGTAGCACTGCAGGAGACGGTGCGAGAGGGCGGAAGCTGAGAAGCAGAGTCCCCCCTGCTTTTCCTTCCAGCCGCGAGGATCCGGGACTGAGCTGTGCTTTGGAGAAGCACTTCTCTAGTTTCCCCCCCCCCGCCCGGGCTCTTCCAGTGCCTGCGGTGGGGGGGGAGTGTCGGAGGGGGTGGGGGCGAGGTGCTGACCTCTCCAGCCTTCCTGCTCTTACCCGGCCCTTCCGGCGCCCTTGCTGGCTCTTCGGACCCCTTCCGGGGCTCTGGCCCCACGCTTCCGTGGCCCCTTGGGTGGCCACGTCCGTTCCCACTTGGCTCGCCCCTCTGTGCTGGCGTCTTTCTGGGTCGGGGCAGTGGGTGCGCAGAGGACCGCGTGCTGTGTCTCCCACAGGTACCTCTAACTCTGTAAGGCCGTCTCGGGCTCTCTCCGGAGTCTGCAGCTCCTCGTTCCAGAAGAAGTGGCCGGGGCAGCAGTGTCTCTGAGTCCCTTTCATGTCCTTGTATTGTGCCCCAGCCGCCCCCTGCCTTTGGTCCCTGCTAGGCCTTTCCTCCCTGGGCCTGGCTCCCAGCCGGATGCGCAGCGGCCCCGCCCCCTCGGCCCTGGCCTGCGCCTGCCCTGCTCTCGGCGGCAGCGGCCTCCTTCCATCCCGGTCTCACCTTGTTCTGTTTTAAAGCATCTGTCTCTTTACAGAGTCCTGGTGCCTCCCATTCCAGCGAAGGAGTCCAGGCCTCCAGACTCCCTCACTGGCCGTTCCGAGCACCTTGTCAGTGGCCCCAGTCTGCCCGTCCCCTTCCGTCTCTCCCTTCCCCTCTCCCCGAGCCTGAGGCCCTTCTCTGCGGTCCGTACCCTGCCTGGTGTCACGGCCCGCCGCGCGGTCTTTGCTCCTGGCGCTCCCGCTCCTCCAGACAGAATCAGCTCTTGCCCTCTCTCCCTCCTCACGCCTTGCTCCTAATCTGGGGGCAACACCTAGCATGTTACATACCGGCCTGCTTGCCACCTCTGCCGGTCTGCGAGCTCCCGTGGCTAAAGCTCCTGTCTGTGGTCGTGCGTCGGGGCCCTGGTGTAGAGGGGGCGGTGCTTGGAGCCCCCCCCCCCCACCGTGTTTAAGTAGCTCGCTCATGGCTTCTGTTTGCGTCGTGTGCTGTTCCTGTGCCTGAAGCGGAGAGTTGCTTATTCCTGCTTTTTATAGGTCATCAGTGGGTGTATGAATACTAAAGCCATAATGAGTTTAAACAGCATTGTAATATAAACAGGAATACCGCGCTCTAGGCTAGACATTCTTCTCACTGCAGTAGAGAAAGTAATTATATCACGATTGTTTTTTTTTTTTTAAGGTTTTATTTTTTTAAGTAATCGTGACGCCCAGCACGGGGCTGGAACTCAGACCTCCAGGCTCGAGAGCCGCGCGCTCCTCCCGCCGAGCAGGCCGGCCCCCCTCTTGATTCTGTGGTAACTCCTCACCGAGGAATACTGCTGTCTTTGGCTTATTTGTTTTCGGTGTGTGTTCGAGAATACATCTTCTGTTTGTAGCCAAGGTAAAAAGCGAGGGAAGAGGCTAAGAACCTTGTCCGGAGCGACGGCTTGTCAGAGACGTCTTGGCTCCGGAGAGCAGTTTCTGGAGGAAACATCTGGCTGGAACTCGGCCCCCGCTTGGCCTTTCCCACCCGCCACGCGCACCCCTGCTGGTCCCTTTGCTCCTGTTCAGCCTTTTATCGAAGCGTAATTAAGGTACGGTGAAGTGGACGATTTTAAGTGTACTCTTGATTGTTTTGGGTTTTGTTTAAACAGTTCCTTGACAGTCGCTGTGTCCCTCTCCGGACACGGGGCCTTTCCGTTAGCCGGGGAGGTGGCCTCAGGCTCTTCTCCGGCATTCCCCTCGCGCTCAAGCCCGCTTCGATGCCTTAGAAAGAAAGCCAGGCGGCCTGCTTTCGAGTGTCGTGTGGACGGCAGAACGCGGCTGAGCTTGGTCCCTGTCGTCCAGGCCCCAGCAGTTTTTCCCTCTTCATTGCCGAGAAGGCGGCCGTTGTACGGGCATACCCGGGCGTGTTCATTCGTCCCTGGCGCTGCACGCGCGGATGGTTTCTGGTTCGGGGGGTGTGAATGAAGCCGCGTGCACAGTGCTGTCCGCGTTCGTGTTCACAGTCCTCTCTCTGGGGTAAATACTCGCAGGGGAATTGTGGAGTCATAGGGTGGGGTTTAACTTGGAGAAAGTGCCAGGCCGCTGCCCAAAGTGGTTGCTGTGTTGGTTACTTTTTAAAACTTATCAAGTAATTGGGAATTCGGTCTCATTGTAGAGATTCTGCTCTAAACGTGATGTCTAAGAAGTTTGGTGTTTGGCAAAGCTGGTTTTATTTTAAAACGTTATTGTGTAAGCCTATTTGAAAATAGTTCAAAATATTATTACGTATTTACAGTTGTTGGTTATTGCATAGATATTTGACCATAGTTACTATGTATACATATTGCATTTAAAAAATCCCCCTCCCCAGTTAGTTTCAGCGGCTTGGGAGTCACAGCCGCGTTTGTTCCTTAGAAGTTCAGAAGGGGCTCAGAGCTGCAAAGGTGCTGGGGACAGTGGCCCGTGGGTGGAGGCGGAAGGGCAGGCAGGGAGGTCGTCGGGTAAGTGCTGAGGGAGAAGCCGCTTTGGAAGAGTCTCGCAGGGAGTGGTAGGTAGGGGAGATGACAGGGCCCGGCCCCCGCGGGGGGATGGCAAACTCAAGGCAGAGCAGTGAGCAGCCTCCACTCTGCTCTGGAGAGTCTGGTGGCAGAGACCGGGGGCCCTGGGAGAGGCACCTGCCACCTCCCCACCCCTGGCCGCTCCTCCTCCCCTCCTTCCCTGCCAGCCTCCCGGCGTCCCTAGTCAGGGGTCCTGGTTTCAAGAGAGAGACGCCGACGGAGGGTTTGCTTAAGCAGAAGACTAGTCTCTTGGAAGGAGATGGGGAGAGAACGGCAAGGCGCCGGGGCAGTGGGCCAGCTAAGAGTGTTTTCTTCTCTCTCCTGACGTCTTTCTCTTTGTCACTTAGCTCTCCTTCTGGGAGAGTTCCTCAGTCTCTTGTCCAATCCCATTTTTAAAATTCTGTCATCATTTTTATTTTCAGTAACTAGGAAGTTCTCAGAATGTTCCTCTTTTGTTTCGCAGATATGATTTCTTACTTCTTCTTAAGTTTTCCCTCTGCGTCTTGCCTGTTCTGTGTTTCTTTCTGGGGCTCTAGCCTTTCACGAGACCTGTTTGGGGCTTTTTTCAGAACATCTGAGCCGTGAGTAAGTCCAAGCATTATGCCGCACACCTCGAACACCCACGGGGATGCGTGCCGATTATATTTTGGAAAGACCGGAAATAAGTGGAGAGCTTGAAAAAACTCTCATGAATAGATTTGTGCTGGAAATAAAGACTCTCTATGTTGGGGCTCCTGCCCGTCGTGGTATCTTTAGGCTTCGTTTCTCGGGGCCACCCACGAGTGCTTCTAGAGACGTCGTGTCTGGTGGCCCACCGGCCAGTGACCGGGGCCCGGAGGGGGACGCGAACAGGGACTTCCTCCTTCCGTGGGTGGGCCTCTCTCGGCTCCCCGTTTCCCTCGCTGCTTTTCTCCCCCCGCAGTGGGCGGGTGTTCCTGTCCCCCCTCGCCCCCAGCCCCGGTCTCCCTCTCTCCCGCTTTCTCTGTGATTCTTCTGCCGTGGCTGCTGAAGCACCTGTTGGCTTTTGAAGCCCAGGCTGGCCAGGTTTGGCTCGGGTTGTCCCTGGGGCTCTCCCCAGGAGCTGGCGGCTTAGCGACTCGTAGTCAGCGCTGGGGCGGGGGTGAGGGGATGGCTTTGCGTCCAGAGGTGTCCATCACTTCGTCGTTCGCTAGTGACAGAAGGGCAGAGTGATGACTTCACGGTCACGGGTGGTTCTGAGTGACAGAGCTCGCCATGTCAAATGTGACGTTGGTCATGCAGCTCCCCAGCTGCTCACTTCTGCTGCAAGTGGAGTGACCTTTCGCATCCCACTCGATTGTCTTTCAGGTCCTGTCACATAGGACACTATGCACCGTCAGGTCCTGAAGAAGAGGCGCAAAACGTCCCGGTAATGTTCGGAGATCGTTCGTGAGGTAAGCGAGTGACCCTGGTTACCCGTGTGGCCGCTGCCCCCTTTCTGACGCGGGCGCGGACTGGGTTCACGGGACGGGCGGTTGGTGCAGTGTAGACGGTCGTCCTTCCGCCTCGGGGCTTCGGCCTGCTCGTCCGCCCTGGGGGGGCTGCGCGCCGCCATCCATGAGCCCCGAGTCTCAGGGGACGAGGCGAGCGCCGAGCAGGACCTAGTGAGCCCCGTCCCCTCACGTCGCGGGGACCTGCCATGCCGCCCACCGGGTTCTGGGGAACCGCCTGGAGTGTGCGCATCAGCAGCGCAGACAGAACCCCATTAACCGGCCGCTACAGTCGGGTGACGGTGACGCGCCATCCGCTTGCCCGCCGGTCGAAGCGCGCTGCTCTCGGGCTCCCTCGGAAGCGGTCTGCAGGCCTCGGACGTGGGTGACGGTGCGCCCGAGCGGGAAGGGTTGGCGCCTCGCCCCGGCGGCGGCCGCCTCGTCCAGCGTCCCGGGTGCTGTCCCGTGCGTGGCGTCTGCGCCTCGGCTCCGTACAGAGGGCTGCCGCTCCCCTTCCTCCCCGCCCCCGCCCCCCCCATCGGCTCCGCGCAGTGCGAACACGGTGACCCGGCAGAGCACCCGCGCTGGATTACCGAGCCCTGCGTGTATCCGGCCACACCCTGCCGTGTCCGCTGCTTGTTTCCTGGGCAGTCAGGGGACTTCGGGGTCTCAGCTTCTTTCCCGCTGCCTTCGGCTGGAGCTTACAAACGTGGCTGTGACGTGCACAGACGGTACGTGGCGGCGTCCTCATAGGCGCGTGGAGGAGCGTCCCCTCACGCCCAGGGTCGGGCACGTGGGCGCTTCTCCTGCAGGGACACACCGGCCACCCGCGGTCCAGGTGAGGGCGCACCCCCGGCACCTGCACCGGAGCGCCGAGCGGCACTGATTTGGCGTTCGGCGTGCGTGCCGCTAGAGGACTGCCGGGGCCTGCTGTCCGGACGGAACTCCGGCCACACGCACCTGCTCTGGCGGAAGGCTCGCGCCTGCCCGTCCGTCCATCCGGGGCCGCGTCCTGCTGGCGGAGTGACCATAACGCAAATCGGATGCTGGCCGGAGGGGCCTTCCAGCCCAAGGCCTTGATGTGTAGTCACGACTAAGACCTGTTTACGGAAATCACTGTGAAACTAAACTACTGAAATCTGAGAAGGGACCGGTTTCTTGCTGGCGCCTCTGCCGAATAGTGAACGTGCACTCGCTGGGGGCCCAGCGGCACCTGCGCACCGGACGGGAGCGCGGGGGGGCCCGGACCCTTCACGAGGGCCCGGCAGGGAGGTGAGGCGCACAGAAGCCCTCTGAAGGTGGAGAGGGGTCTGTGCGCTGCGGGCAGCGCTGGGGAGCTCGTCCCGAGAGTTCCAGGGAAGGGAGAAGCTTCCGGTCACTGCCTCGGTCCTGCCAGGAGTGGGCCGGACCGGGGGTGTGGCGGAACCCGCATGCCCCGTCCTCAGATGGTCACACCCGGTGCGCGGAAGCCCCTCTCAGCGCGTGCTCGTCAGGGGCGCAAGGACCCGTCAGCGTGGCTGGCTGGGGAGGGAGGACGTGCGGGCCCTGCGGGGCACGGGGGCTCCTGCGGACCGAGTGGACCCTCGGGAAGGCGGGCAGACGGGCCGGGCCGCTGGGGGGGTCAGGAAATGCTGGCCGGAAGGCTGGCTGTGATCCGTCCACGCTCTTTTTATCTTTCGTTTTTTCTGCGTCACTTGGATAAAACCTTCAAGGGAAGCGTGTCCGACCTGCGAGCCGGGCTATCTCATCGACTCAGGAGTCCGGGTCTGGTCCGGCGCCGGTGCTCACTTGTGCCCCGAGCGGCCTCTCGTCATCGTCACCGCCCTGCCGCAGTCGCTTCGGAGGGGGGCTCCCTCGCCGAGCGTGTCCTTGGGGCGCCTGACGAAAGGCTGCGGGTGTGTCTCCGCCCCATGCACGAACCCCAAGGCCCAGCGGACCCCGAGTCTCCCTTTGCCGCCGTGATCACGGGCGCTCGGCCGCTCGGGGCACTGTCAGGGCAGGGCGCGCCTTGGCACGGCAGCCGGAGCCGGCCGGAGGAGCGCGGTTTCCCCGAAGTCCCCTCCCGTCCCCCGCGCTGTCAGGGAGCAGGCCGCGCGGGAGACACGGGAGAGGCGTCCGAGAAGGGCTCGGCCGGTGGACGAACGAGGCCAGAGCTGAGAGGGGAGAGAGAGGAGGGCACTCCGGAAACAGCACGGAGCTCGGGGCGACGGAGGGGCCGCGGGAGTGCACCGCACACAGCGGCCCCGGGGAAGGCGGGCGGGGGTCCGAGTCGAGGGACCCCGTGGGGCGGAGGACGGGGTGCCGGGGCCTCCACACAGGCGCGGCGCGGGCCTCCTGGCAAGGCTGGCGGCCACGGCACCACTCACTTGGTCTCCACCGGGGCCGGGAGGCTGCGTCCGGCGTCTTTCCGTTACGTTTGTTCGCCGTGGGCGGCTGTGTGTGCCTAGGCATCACCCGCGCCGTGGGGCGTACCGTGTCACAGCCGGAAACTAGTCCCGGAGGTGAAAGAGGTTAAAATTCAGATCTTGTTCAGTTAACGTTCTTTTCTGCCGCGTGTGAAGTGGTCCAGAGCAGAGTGGCCCGTCCCGTTGACAGGTACGCGCCCCGAGCCTCATCAGCTCTGTCCCGTCTCCTAGGCTGCGCCGGGGGAACCATGCCGTCATCAGGGCACCGGCTCCGGGACGTGGAACACCACCCTCTCCTGGCCGACAACGACAACTGCGACTCTTCGTCGTCCTCTTCCTCGGAGGCCGACGTGGCCGACAGGGTCTGGTTCATCCGCGACGGCTGCGGCATGATCTGCGCCATCATGACGTGGCTCCTGGTCGTCTACGCGGACTTTGTGGTGACGTTCGTCATGCTGCTGCCTTCCAAAGACTTCTGGTACTCCGTGGTCAACGGAGTCCTTTTTAACTGCCTAGCGGTGCTGGCCCTGTCGTCCCACCTGAGAACCATGCTCACCGACCCCGTGAGTACCCGCCATCGCCCTCCGTCCCCTCGAGTCTGGTCCTGTGGCACCACAGACTCTGTGGCCAAGGTCCTCCTGCTCCTCTGGCCTCGGGCTTTTATTACTTACTGGGTGCAGACTTGTAGCGGTTTTCATGGTTTTTTCTCTTCAGGTCTCTCTTTTTTTTAAGTGTATTCATTTATTTTGAGAGAGAGCGAGCGAGCACAAGTGGAGGAGGGAAGCGGAAAGGGAGAGAGGACCCCAAGCAGGCTCCACGCTGTCAGCGCAGAGCCGACGCAGGGCCCTGACTCGGGAACTCTGAGACCCGTGAGCTGAGCCGAAGTCAAGAGTCGGACGCTTAACCGACTGAGCCCCCCGGGCGCCCCCTTCTTTATTTAAAGTAGGCTCTGCACCCAACAGCCCAACTCAAGCTCATGACCCCGAGATCAGGAGCCCCGCGGTTCCCCAGCTGCCCCGGCCGCGCAGCCTGCGTGTTTCACGTCTGAACCGGAGCATAAACGTTGCTCAGACGACGCGGCGCTGCCCCGCAGAAATGAAAACACAGCCCCCAGGGCCGTGGGTGCAAAGGCAGGACGGTCACCGGGTGACCGCCACAGGCACCCCGGGCTTAAGTGCTTCGTTTCTCTGCGGAACAGACTGACGGCTGGGCCATCTGGGGTCTAGATTCACCACTTAGCTCATCTTCTCCGTTGTCTTTTGACCAGAAGCCACCACTTGGACGTCTTGGGGCTAAATCGAGGTTAGATGTCCTCTCTAAGTCCTTTCCGGCTTCCCAGTTCTCTGACTGTCCTGTAATTACCAACGGAGACCGAGGCCGGCGTCTCTTTCTAGCCAGAGGAGGGTCGAGGTCCGGCTCGTCTGTGCAGCAGGGAGGGAGAGCCCCCCCGGCGACCCCGCCGGTTCCACCAGGGGTGGTCGCGCCCCGGGAGGAAGTGACGGCACAGCCGAGGTCAGGGGGGAGCCCCGACACAGGTGTGCGGTGTAGTGTGGACAGAACCAGGGACGTCTGTCGGGCTCCTTGTGGGAGGGATTTCCCTCAGAGCAAAGATCTAACGCGGCGCCCTGGCCTCGCTCCCTGCGGTCTCGCAGCCCCTGGATTCAGGCCCTCCGCCTTGGGCTCAAGGATCTTTCCCTGAGGTTCGAGACCTCCTCTAGGCAAGCAGAGCAGCTCCGGCCCCTCCAGCTCAGCCGGGAGGCCCCTCCAGACCCCGGCTCCAGGCTCGCCGCAGAGCCTGGCGGGGGTGCCGAGGGCTGCTGTGTGGGGCGGGCGGGCGACAGGCCCGCGGAGCCGTTCTTGCCATTGGCGCACCCGGACAGACAGGTGCCCTGTGGAGCGTCATTTGAAAAACGGGTCTTTCAGCGGCATTGAAACAGTGGTTTAAGCCCAGGCGCAGGGGGCTCCTGGTTTGTGCATTACAGTCTGCTGGGCTCGTGTCTGTTGGTCGCTCTCTCTGAAGAAACTACTAAGGAGCTAGTGTCTTGTACGGGTTTTTTTATGAATGAGATTAGGAGTCTGAGGATGAGCTGGTACTGCTCAGTCCACAGAGCGTGGTTCCGTGGACATCGATCTGAGTTTTGCCGTCTGAGTTCAGATCCCGGGCTTTTCCCTGCTCTGTGTCCTCTGTCCCTTGCCTGGTGGGGGTCCGGGGCAGAGGGCAGCATACAGACCCGGCCGGGTAGGTGGCTGGGAGCAGCACCGCGGGATAGACTCAGATGCACGGTCCGCAGTGGCTTTGTGGCCTCGCCTCACAACCTCTGGCCACAAGCCAATCTGATATCCCTCGGAGACTTTGAAAGGGCCCTCTCCCTTCCTTCCGTGCAGCAAAGCCTCCCGCTGGGAGTGAAGCCTCCCCTCTGACCCTGCAGGCCATCCCCCGTCCCGGCCCCCCTCCTCCTGCAGAAAAAGGTCTCAAGCCTTCGAGGAAGCCCCGGGAGCTGGGGGAGGCGGGCGGCAGTGGCAGGGGGGCGGTAGTGGCAGGGGGACGGTGTGGGCAGACACTGCGTCTGTCCCTCACCATCACGTCCTTTCCCTTGCTGGCTCACTACACGGGATGCTGGATGAAGTGTTCAGAGGGAGGGCCTGCCAAGGTCAAGGAGTTGTTTGCGGTCTTGAATGTTGGCGTTTTAATTCAAATTTAAGTCATATACCACAAAACCTTGTTTTGGAAGTGCCTAGTTAGGTGGGTCTTCTTACTCGGAGCCGTGAAACCCCCACCACAGTCCACGTGAGGCCGTTTCCGTCACCTGGGCCTTTGTCGGACGCTCTCCTGGCACCTGGAGTTTTCAGCTACCGCCCTGTGTCCTGGGTGTCCCTCACCGAGGATGCGGGTCTAGGGCGAAGCCTCGTTCTCAGCCGCCCCGTGGTCAGGTCTTGGGGGTCTGGAATGCGTGATGGGGAGTCAGGGGGACAGACGGAAAGACATGGGGAGAAGTACTTTGTAAAGTGTGACTTCCCCGGACAGGTGCCCCGGCTGGGAGCCTGTCCCTGGGGCGGGCATCTGGTCCCCCCTCTCTGGCAGCGGGTTAGCGGGTGTGGCAGGCGCACAAAATCGGGCCCCGGCTGGGGCAGCAGTGAAGCAAGGAGCCGTTGGGAGAACTCTGTTCCTCGGGGGAAGGCTCGGGGCCGCCTGGGGTCGCAGGGAGCCCCGAGGTGCAGCTCTGGTCTGGGGAGCCGGGGGTGCGACGTGCCTGGTGGGTTGAAAGGAAGCAGCCCTGGTGTGGGCGAGGCAGGCGCGCCAGCCCGGGGAGGGACTGCGCCTCAGCCCTTCCGGTTTCCTTGGACGAAGCGCGACCCCACTCCGGGCGGGACCCTCGGAACCCACGGTGCTGAGCAGG
Organism: Paguma larvata; assembly: GCA_030068075.1. Taxonomy (NCBI): domain Eukaryota; kingdom Metazoa; phylum Chordata; class Mammalia; order Carnivora; family Viverridae; genus Paguma; species Paguma larvata. The sequence goes on along the minus strand of CM057841.1, from coordinate 57,051,606 downwards.
GGCCGCCTCGCCAGCCCCTCTGCCCCGTGTCTGCCCCGCGAGAGCACACGAGAGGGACTCGGAACCGGGGTGGGGCCTCCGGAGGCCAGAACATGCCCGAAACGCCGGCGGGAGCCTGCAGCCATTAAGCCCCGAGTGAGGGCCGTGCCGCTGCCCTTGTGGCAGGAAACAGTCGTGAGGGAGCTCTTGGAAAAGGGGGCCGGTCGTTGGGGTGTCTCCTTTCCAGAACGGCACTGTAGCGGGTCGGGTCACAGTTTTTCCTGGGGAAGAGAACACGTGTGTCTCACAAAAACTCAGGTGTGTGGGGTTTTAAAATCGGGTCCCTTGCTCTTACTACGGAAACACAGAACCCTGGATGTCACCAGGAGCGTGTACGTTACGGGGTTTGTAAGATCAGCGTAGCGGTACAACTCCCCGATTGGTGGGGGAAACTCGATTCGAGACTCCAGGTCACCGTGTGTAAATTCACTGAAATGGTTAACATCCTGATTTAAATTCCCAAAGGCAAGAAATTTTGAACCTTAACCTTTTCATCTTTTTAAGGAGAAAATTGCAGTGTTAGGAAACGCTAGGGTCCTAACCAGAACAGCTTCCCCGTGCTAGGACGGCAGAGGGACAGGTGCTTGTGTGGAGGGAGGGAGACTGAGGCAGGGGGTGGGCTGGGCCCCTCCTGCTGGTGCATGGGTATTAGGGCGGCCCTCCCCCACACAGGTTCCGCTCTCCCGCCCTGGCGCCAGCCCGGGCCCCCAGACTTCGGAGTCCCTATGCCGTCCCCACCCCTGCTCGCTGCCGCCTCGTGTCTCGGGCCTGCGCTCCCTCGGCACGCCTGGCCTGCAGGGCCCAGTGTGCGCTTCTGCTTGGGGCGCAGGCTTCGTGGTGCTAACCAGCAGGAGATGGGACCTCCGTCCCACCTTGAGGGCCTCCTTCACTAAGTGGGTCGCTTAGAGTCACGTCCCACAGAGGAGGTGTCCCGGCGTAGCTCTGCTGCCCGCTGCTCGGGCCTCGCTGGCTCTCTGCCTCCTGCTATCAGCACACGTTTCCGGAACCTGTATTTCTCCACCTAGGCCAGCACACAGGGCGCCCCTGCCGGTGCCCCCTCCATCGGGGCCGCCCCACGGCCGACACTGATCCCGTCCCGGGGTGCGCTTTGCAGGTGTGTGTCCGAGAGTGCCTGAGGTGAGGCCCACGGATACGTACACAGCTTTGCAAACACGAGATAAAGTCCTTCTTGATCCCGCCCTGTCAGGCTTGCCCTGCTGCGGCTGATAAGAGCACTCTGTGGACCACACTTGTCACGTACGCGCTGCCCGTGGGAACGCGGTGACAGGGCAGGGTGTCGACAGAACACGCTGGCTCCCTTTGGGGACAGCGCCCTCGAGTTGGGAAGGCTTAACAAGCAGGCCTTGCCTCTGGCGAATCCTGCCTTAAGCCAGGAAGAACTCAGATGACTTACCAGTTAGGAAAGGAGAAAAAGGTATTTTGAGTGCATGTTTAGGCCCATGCTGTCTTTCGTGGGAATTAACTTCGGTCCTGCCTGAGTGGTAGTTACTGGTCACGTTAATGCGCTTCCCGTGGTGACCGCGGCCTCGCACTCGATTTTCCTGCTTCTGAACTCTAAGACTGTGCACTTCCGGGTTCTAAGCTTTCCTTCTCCGGAACCAAAACACATCCTTGTCCAACTGCAGGGGGCAGTGCCCAAGGGAAACGCCACTAAAGAGTACATGGAGAGCCTGCAGCTGAAGCCCGGGGAGGTCATCTACAAGTGTCCCAAGTGCTGCTGCATCAAGCCCGAGCGCGCCCACCACTGCAGGTACGCGGCGCCCCGCCCGGGGCGGCCCCCCCAGAGGAGCCCCCCCCCCCCAGAGCAGCGACCCCCCCCCCAGCAGCCCCCGCCCAGAGCCGGCCCCACCCAGAGCAGGCTCCCCCAGAGCAGCGACCCCCCCCAGCAGCCCCCGCCCAGAGCAGGCTCCCCAGAGCAGGCCCCTCCCCAGAGCAGGCCCCACCCAGAGCAGCAGCCCCCCAGAGCAGGCCCCCCCAGAGCAGCGGCCCCCCAGAGCAGCGGCCCCCCCAGAGCAGGCCCCTGCCCCAGAACAGCCCCCACCCAGAGCAGGACCCCCTTAGAGCAGGCCCCCCCAGAGCAGGCCCCCCCAGAGAAGCCCCCTGCCCACAGCAGCCCCTCCCCAGAGCAGCCCCCTGCCCAGAGTAGCCTCTTGCCCACAGCATCCCCCCCTAGAGCAGCCCCCCACCCAGAGCAGGCCCCCCCTAGAGCAGCAGCCCCCCAGTAGCCCGCGCCCACCACGGCCAGGACCGCAGCCCCTGCCTAGAGTAGGAGGCCCCTCTCAGCGGCGTCTCAGCAGCGCCGCGTGCCGTGGGCCACCCATGGGGCCCGGGCGGTGTGTTCCCCACGGTGTGTTCCCCGCGCGGCGCACTGATGGACTTCTCCCCTCCAGTATTTGCAAAAGATGCATTCGGAAAATGGACCATCACTGCCCGTGGGTGAACAACTGCGTGGGAGAGAAGAACCAGAGATTTTTCGTGCTCTTCACCGTGAGTACAAGCACGCGTGCGCTGACTTCACGTGACGTCTGTCACGAGAGTCTTGCCCGGAGCAGGTGAATTCATTCTAACGTGCGACGAGCTTCTCTGCAGCCTTTGCGCTCGGGGCCACGTTATAAACGGTGCTGTCGTCAGTAGGATGCACCGTGGCAGGTGTGCGTTGCTCGTGTCATTTTAGGCGTTCTCCGTGGTTTCTTTTGCCCTCAGATCCCGGAGCCGCAGTCGCTAACAGGATCTGGCCAGAACGTGTCCCGGGTCCAGTGTGATCTCGGGTGGGCAGCTGGCCCCTGCTGCGGCCCACCGTCCCCTCGCTAATGTTTACTGACGGGCGAGACGGGAGAGTGGACGCACGGACGTGGCCTTTGCTCCCCAAGTACGTAGTCGCTCCCGACGGCTAACCGGCGTCTCTCTGGTTCCAGATGTACATAGCTCTGTCCTCAGTGCACGCCCTGGTCCTCTGCGGCCTCCAGTTCGTCTCCTGCGTCCGAGGGCAGTGGACGGGTAAGCGCGGCCCGCGTTTCCTTCCCGCCGGCGCCTGCTGTCGGGCGAGCGGGGAAAAAGCTAGAAGAATTGATTTTCTAGTCAGTTCCTTCGTTCCTTCAGGAAAGAATGTGGGTTTTCACACTGCCGTTTTGCTAGTGTATTAAAGTCCCAGAAACCTAGTTCTTCTTCCCTAGTCCGGAAGTAGTTTGTGCTAAGTTGTTCTGTGGCGTGTGACACCGCCTGAAAGTTAGCATCGTCCCACCCGACCTTGCGTGTGTTTTCTGGTTAGCCGCCTGGGAATCGGTCAGTGTGGCCCTTGCGTTGCTGGGTCCCCAAAGCGGAGTGCAGCAGGAGCATTGAGGTGGGCGCTGACCGCCCCTCCCTAGACCGGCCGGCAGGTCGGACGGGCTCGCCCTCTGGGGGCCCGTGGGGAGCGGCCGAGTGAGGGCTTGCTCGCAGGGGCGTCCTCTCTCCCGGCTCGCGTCGAGGGTCAGCACACGGTCGCGCGCGCACGTACGGCCTTCGTAGAAACCTTGGGTGATACGGAAACTGACCCAGAGTCGGTGGTGTGCGTTTGTGCCTGGAAGGCCTCCACCTCCAGCCTGTGGTGAACAGTGACGGGCCCGTTCACAGACGAGCACGTCCGTCCGTCCGTCCATCCGTCCGGGCTGCCTTCGGGGCCAGCACCGCGAGGGTCGTTCGGTGTGCTGACTGCCGCGCCGCCCTGTGCTTCGGGGTGGCGTGCTCCGGTGCCCGCTGACGGCTGGCTCTCCCGTCCGCAGAATGCAGTGACTTCTCGCCTCCAGTGACTGTAATCCTGTTGGTCTTCCTGTGCCTTGAGGGTCTGCTGTTTTTCACGTTCACCGCCGTCATGTTCGGAACCCAGATCCACTCCATATGCAACGACGAGACGGTAGGCGTCCTCGTCCGCTGCGTTTGCTCCACATCGGGCTTGAGTGAGGGGGAAAGGCCGGCGTCAACACCAGACGCAAGCGTATCACCTCGGGAGGTAGAGAGGGCCGCCTCGATGAGCCGCGACAGGCCCCCGTGTCTGTCGTTCTGTCTTCATGCGCCCTGCCGACTCGAGGATCAGCCTGATTCGAGAGTCAGCAGAGCCGTGCGGGTAGCGCCAGGCCGGTTCCCGGTTTCCAGGAGACCCAGCCCCTAGGGGAGCCGAGGGAGGGGCGGGGGCCTGACCGCCTTCATGCCTTCACCCCGGAGGGTCTCGAGCAGGCACTGGGTAAAGATTCGTGACAAATGAAGTCAGGGCTGGTGCCCCGCCCCCACCGAGCGCCGGGGGGCGGGGAGGGGCGGTGGGCGGGGCGGGGTGGCTGGCCGCCTGCGCCTCCTGTTTCTTTGGCCGGTGGCTGCAGCCTGGATGCGCTCAGGAGGCCATGGGTCGGTAGGGCAAGGAGGGTCTGCTCCCCTGACCGCGAGGCCACATGTCACCTGAGCACGTGGCTGTCGGGTGGCAGCGGGTTCCACCTGCGGCGGCTCCTCTGCTCTCACCGCGTGTGTCGGGGGCTTTGCCGGTGCTGCCCGCCACCCCCCTGCCCTCCTTTCCACCTCCAGGAGATCGAGAGGCTGAAGAGCGAGAAGCCGACGTGGGAGCGGAGGCTGAGATGGGAGGGGATGCGCTCTGTCTTCGGGGGGCCCCCCTCGCTTCTCTGGATGAACCCCTTTGTCGGCTTCCGGTTGGGGCGGCTGCAGACCAGACCCAGGAAAGGAGGCCCAGAGTTCTCCGTCTGAGGCCTCGTCGCGCGGAGACCTGTCGGCAGACGTGAAGTGACTTACTCGGGGTCCGGAGGGGCAGCGGCCGCTCCCCTGTGACCGGGAGGGCACGCGGGACCGACACAGACCAGTTGCTTGCAGCAAGCAGTTTTATAGACTTACAGTCACAGATCGCAGCTTGTCCAAGTCAGTGGCGGGATGCCGCTCCGGCCAGGTTCCGCCCGGGCACCGAACAAGGTATGTGGCCGCGTGAAGACGCCCAGTGTGACTCTCCTCCTGCTCAGCCAGGAGTCTGGTTACGAACACTTAGCGTTTTCTGCGAAGTTGTGCGGGATGTCACGTGGGTATTAAAGTCCTGTGTACCGAGCTGCTTTTTTCAGTCATGAAGAAAACAAAAGTCAATCCGGTGAACCAGAGTTCTCCAGCTTAATGGTTTCAGGGCGTTCCTGTTGACCCTGGGATTCGTTAGTGTACGCCCTTGACCAAGGAGGGGCCTTTACTTAGAAATACACTTCGGTCTCCATTAGCTCTGACACTTGGCACTGAGTGTGCAAACGGTCTGTGCGCTGGACGGTGAAGGTGGCTTTAGGTACACACCCACTGCCCGGAAAGAGGCGGCTCCGACCCTCTCGGCAAGTCTGCGTGCGTGTCTGTGCGTGTGTGCGCGTGCGTGCATGTGTGCTTAAAATTGGCAGTGTTGTTCAGGCGACCTAACAGGGACCAGCGGTGTGCGGCCAGCGAGCCGTGTTTTAGAAACCAATGTTTCAGGGATGGGGAGAGAGCTGCCTCGGGACCCTTGTCCCGTGGGGTTTGTTACGAATTATGAATGTATTGCATTTTGGAGAGTATCTTGATCCAAAGAACAATCACTCCGGTGTGGTCCTTCGTTGCCCTCCTGTTTTAACTTTAGTTGAAAGATCTGGAGTGCGTGAGGGCCTGGGAACGGATGCTTTTTCGTTCCAGCCAAATCGGCAGCGTCCAGACGGCACTCGAGAGAGGGAAGAGCAGGGTCTCGTGGTGGCCCAGCGTGCCGTGCGGCCGGGCGTGCCGGAGGGCGGGCGCGGCCGCAGAGGCTCCCGAGGGAGACGGGCGGCCCTGAGGACGTGAGGGGACCCCGAGCCTCACTCGCTCGCTCGCCGAGCGTTCCGGACGCCAACAGCTTTATTTTTTCTATCACTCATGTCTGTTTCTCTGCCCACGTCACAAGTGATTACATAGGACCTTTGGTGCAGAGCTTCAGATTCCGTCAGAGCGCCAACAGCTCCCCTCCGTGGGGACTCGCCTTAACCTGCCGGGTCCGCACCTGTCCCGTGGGACTCCGGAGGACGCGGTCCTGGACGAAGCCCGAGGCCCTCCTTCCAGCCTGCCTGCCCGCTGACGACAGTCGGCGGCCCCTTCCCGGCTCCTCCGCCTCTCCGTTCAGCTGTGAACCGTTTCGTTTGCCTTTCTGTGTTTAACGAGTCCACACCCTGTCCTAATCAGGACGCTGCCGCCGCTGCCGCAGATCCGCGGGGACCCGCCTGAGACACAGCCGTGGCCGGGCGGGCCGAGTGGCCGGGCGTCTCTGAGACGGGCGGAGAGCCCCGCGGCAGGGACCGCGTCCCCGCCGGAGGGACAGGCCCGAGGGGCCCAAACGCGGGCGAGCGGCAGAGGTTGCGCCGCGTACGCATTTGCACATCTGTCGTCCGGGGTGGCCGCGTGTGTTCGGCTTCGGCGTGAGGCTTTTCCCGTGTGTACCTGTTTATCAATAAAAGTGGTCGAAGTGGTTGAGCCTCGTGAGACTTGGCAAGTGTGTGCAGATCGGGTCCTCACCGCCTCCAGCACCGCCCGTACGTGACCGAGGCCGCCGCCACCGGCCCCAGACGCCTCGGTCGGTGGCCCAGGTCCTCGGGGACCGGCGCTGTTTCCGGTGGTTGGCTTTTCCTCGGTTACCGTCACTCCTACGTTGTCGGCAAAGCCCCGACCCGCTTCGGTGCCGTGACGAGTGGCGTGGGCCTTCCACGCTGCCCTCGCCACCTTTGTCCCATCCACACGCAACATCTGCTCCAGGTTGATGCGTGTCGTCGACTCGACTTCATCGTACACGTCCTGCGGTGTTTTTAGTACACTTTCAAGTAAAAACACTTCTTAAAATCCCGTCTCCCGGATCCAGAACCCCAGGCACCTACGACTTCATTCAACCAAGGTAACGTTTGTGCCTGAGGGAGCCCGAGGTCCGTGAGGAGGGGCACCGGGCCGTGCGCTCCCGCCGCCGTGAGGGCGGGCGGGCAGCTGCGTGCATGAGCCATGCGCGCACCCACGGGGAGGCCGCACGCCCGCCTCGCCGTCCCAGGAGGCGCTTGCTGGCGTCCCAGACGTGCAGGAACACAAACGTCCTGGAGCACGGAGACACGGCCCCGAGCTCAGACACGGGGCCGGCGGCGGCTCTCAGGCTCCTGTCCACGCGGGATCTTGGCGCGCCGTTCCCCGTGTTCCTCCTGACAGGTGTCAGGTGGACTCCGTACGCAGGGTGTGACAGTGGCATTAAAATGGATAATGAAACCGCTACCCAAACAGAAAGGGGGCTGAGTCCCGTCTCCTACCGTACGTGAGCTCGGCTCGGCTGCCGAGGCGGAGAGGAGTGTCCCGAGGTGGCCCGGCCAGAGCACCTGCGGAGTCGGGTCGGTCCGCGGAGCCCCCAGGGGAGGGCTCGGACGCTCCCGCTGGCAGGGCAGGCTCCCTACGGTACCGACCGGGGCCAGATCCGAGGCCCGATCCAGTGTAGGCAAAGGCGGCCTGAGGACCCAGAGGGAAGAGCGGGCGATACAGATCTGCGACTGCTTTTGCTGTTTTCTTCAAAGTTCCTTTATTCAGAGAGAGACTCCCAGGCAGGCTCTCTACTGTCCGTGCAGAGTTTGATGCTGGCGGGGCTCGACCTCACGTGGGGCTTGAACCCACGAACCGTGGGATCGTGACCTGAGCCGGAATCAGAGTCGAACACCTGACTGACGGAGCCTCCCGGGCGCCCCGGGTTTTCCTTTCCTCTGTCACGAAGTCTTCCTCCACCCCGGCACGCCTCTCCGGTTACAGGGGTGTTCCTGCCCGGCGGCCCACCCCGCCCTGGGAGCCCCGGCTTCTCAGGTGCGCAGCCGTCCCGAGACGCGTCTGCTCAGGCTCCCCGCCCCTGGGGTCCGCGGAGGATGCTACAGCTCTCCAGTACATTCTCTGGTCCTTGAGCAAGGGCCTGGCACGCTCCGGGTTCCCAGCACGGGCAGCCTGTCCGAAGGGACCTTGTTCCGCTCTCCCCTCGGCTGACAGGTGGGGAGCCAGACCGTGGGTTCCGGAGTCAGCCCTCTGTTCCTCTCGGCGCAGGCGCCATCCCGTCCCCTCCCAGCACAGGTGCCGCGAGGGTCTGCGCCCCCGGTTCCCCCGTCGCGTGATTTCACGTGTGCGGGTGTGTCCTCGACCGAGTTTATGTCCGCTTGTCACCAGCTCCTCGGATGGAACCCTGACGGCCCCGGGCTCGGGCTCGCGCCCCCTTCCCGTCTCAGACACGTGCTGCGCACTTCCGGCCGGGGCGCGGCGCCTCCTCTCTGCACACCGCGTCCTCTCCGCTTCCCTGCGCTTCTAACTCGGACTCCTCGAGGGCCGCGCCGCCTTGGCAGGTCTCTGATTTTCTTTCTGTCTGCTCTTTGTTTCCTGAAAATACCCTTCACTTTGTCTTCTAGCTGAGTATTTTATTCAGGCAACGGTAGTTTTAGCATCCAAGGGCCTTTCGCTGTCTCTTTTTTTTTTTTTAAAGAAAGGGAAAAAAGGACAAAGTTTTAAAAACTGGTTTTATTTCACAGCGAAACTGAAGGAAGGTTCGGAGGGTTTCCGTATGCCCTCGTCCCCCGCTTCCAGCAGAGGGCACCCCTGTGACGCTGGTGAGCCCTCACCGACACGGCCCGATTGCCCGAGGCCCACAGCGCACGGCGGGCTCTCAGCGTGAACTCTGCGGGGTTGGGGCGCTGCGCAAGGACAGGTGTCCACGGACAGAGTGGCCTCACTGCCCTGGAAAACCCCTGGGCTCCACCCGCTCGTTCCTTCCCCTCCCCCACACCCCTCATCCTCCCTGTCTTCATAGCTTTGTTTCCAGAAACCGTGCCGCGCAGTTGGCATCGGACCAGATGCAGACTTCACACTGGCTTGTGTCCTTGGCTTAGTGACGGTGTGCCACAGGTGATGGGTCCCCCCTTCCCGGAAGGGCGTCTTGGTCCCCGCCCCGCTCTGGCAGTTCTGAGCCGCTGCAGCCATCCGTGTGCAGGTTTCTGTGTGGACCTAAGTTTCCAACCCTGCTCTGCCCCGCGTTGTACAGTCTGAGGTCTTCTGTTTCAGTCGAATCCATTTTGAGTTGATTTTTGCCGAGGTGGGAAGTTAAGGATCCAGTTTTCATTCTTCTGCGTGGAGATTCCCCATTTTCCCACTGGCATGTGTTGAAGAGACTGCCCTCTCCCCACGCCGTGTTTTTGGCACCGTGGTCAAAGGTCAGCTGAGCCTAAGCGCCTGGGCTCATTTCTGGGCTCCGTCCTGTTGCGTCGGTCTGTACGCTTGTGTTGATGCTGCCACTGTACGTTTGATTACTGAGGCTTCGCGATGTGTCTCGAAGTCCGGAGGTGTGGTACTTCGGCTTCATTCTCTGCTCTCAGGACTGATTTGGCCTCTGGTCATCTTCTGTGGTTCTGCTCAAGCTCACTAGTGACCCCTTCTGGTTCCGGACTTCTCTTTGTTGGGAGGTTTTTGATGACGGATTCAATTTCACTATTAGTGACAGGCCTGTCAAGACTTAATAGGGGCGCCTGGGGGGCTCAGTCGGTTAAGCGGCCGACTTCAGCTCAGGTATGATCTCACGGTCTGTGAGTTCGAGCCCCGCGTCGGGCTCTCTGTTGACAGCTCAGAGCCTGAGGCCTGCGTCGGATTCTGTGTCTCCCTCTCTCTCTGCCCCTCCCTTGCTCATACTCTCTCTCTCTCTCTCTCTCTCTCGGCCTCAAAAATAAAGATTAAAAAAATAATTAAAAAAAAAGACTTAATAAAATTAGAAATGACGGAGAGACATTATAACCAATGCCACAGAAATAAGAGTGGCCACAGGGGAACACCGTCCCTGCAGTCGAATGCCGCCTAACGGACACCGAGACGGAGGGTGAGAAGCGAGCAGCCGGCCGGGACCGAGGCACGAACAAAAGCCTCCCACTTAGGGAAGCAACCCCCGACCGGGACGAGCGCTGTGGGCGCACGCGGGGAGCAGGAGGCCGAGCGTCCGTGCTCCGGGGCGCAGGCGCATTCACGGCGCACCCTCTGTTCTGAGGAGGGGTGTTTGTTTTGGGAGGAGGGACTTGAGACCTCAAACTGCTAAAGAGGGAAACTTCCGACAGTGAAATGTTTGGCTCATCACGCTTCCTCTCTCGCTGCATCTTCTCATTTCACTGTCATCCTTGGGGACGCCAAGGCGGGAGGAAGGGGGGGCTCCTACCCGGCCAAGACCACGGGAGCCCCAAACAGACCAGGACGCGGCCCGCCGCGGGGCACGTGAACGTCCGAGAGCTCGGCGGGGGCCGCAGGAGCGGCTGCAGGGTCACGGGTCGGACGTGAACTCGGTCCCTGCACGGTTTCCGGATCACACATGCGCAGCTCCGGGTAGGACGGGACGCATGCAGAGAGCACGGTGACGTCACTCAATCTCGCTGACGAGACTCAGCCTCACCGCTGTCACCCGGCCCCCCTTCTCGTGTCCGGCAGCCCGGACCCTAAAAGCCTCTGGCCCGGCGTGCCGCCGGCTCTGTCTGGACCCAGCCGGGTTGTGGAGGCTTTGCCGCGGACGGGCCGAGTTCCTTCAGCGCCGGCGCATCCCAGCGAGCCGTGACTTCGAGGCCCGATGACGCAGGAGCGAGTGTGCACGTTTGCTCGGGCCCCGCGGGTTCCTATCAGTGGCCCCACGCGTGGTCCTCTGGGCGCAGAAGCTCAGGAAACGGCACGATTCTGACTTCACGGTCAGGCCCTGCCATGTCCCGGGCACGGCCCACACGACGGCGCGCCCGCTCTGAAATCCCTCCTGCCCAGCGCCCGATACTGGGCGGCCGAGCCCGACGTGCCGTTCGCAGGCCTGGTGGGTGCGCGAGGACGCCACCGCGTACGGCGACCCGCCCTCCGAAAGATAGGCTGGCTCATCTGCCCGGGGCCGGGAGAAGTGGCTGGAGTTCCAAGGAGAGCTCCATGTGCAAGGTTTAGTAAGGATGAGGACCCCAGGACCCCACCTCCACGCGTCCGGTTTCCAGGACGCCCTCCTGCTCCCGCTCACGCCTCACTACGACCCGAGGCAGGTCACGGCATGCCCGTCTCCTTGACCACAAGACTGAGGCTCCCTGAGGCTACGGGAGGAGAATAACCTAGTTCCTCCTCTGGTTGTTTTTCTAATTACTGAGTTTAAAAAGTAATAAAAATACCTTTGCTGTTTTTGAGAGCGAGAGAAAGCATGAGTGGGGGAGGGGCCGAGAGCGAATCCCCAGCAGGCACCACGCGATCAGCACGGAGCCCGATGCGGGGCTCAGTCTTACAACCGTGAATACACGACCTGAGGTAGAATCAAGAGTGGGACACGTAACCGGCGGAGCCGCCGGGTGCCCCTAAAAAGCCCTTTCTGAATAAGCAAGTCAGAACCAGTGACTGCGATTGCGGCTTTCACGGAGGCGATTTCAGTAACGTGTTTGGTACATGGTTTTGAACCGCGGAGTATATCCTCAGAACTCTGCTGTTTCCAGGCCGAATCACGGCCCCGTGACCCCCCGGGGCACCCGCGCAGCGCCCGTCTGCGTCCCCGTGACGCCGTCCCTCCAGAGAGCCTCCGTGCTGTTCTCCACACGCTGTGCAGGGGCTGGGGCCCTGGCCCGGACTCTCCGGGCTCCGCCCCGACACTCGGACCTCGGTTTTTAGCGTCTGGGACGCGTGTCCGCACCTGTTCCCTGGCCGGGTCTGTGCACCCGCTGGGCCTTTTCTCGTTAGCTTTAACGCACACCCTGGAGGGCACAGAGCTGGGTCAGTGGCCAGGACGTGCCCACCACGGGGAGCCAGCTGCTGAGAGAGGGCACTGGGGGACAGGGAGGGAACCCACGCCCCAGGGTCCCAGGCGATGAGTGGGAGAGGCCGCTCCAGCCCCGCGGGCGGCTCACGGGGGCCGTTTTATGGCTAACGTTATTCACGGCAGCGACGTAATAATAACGAGGGAAGCTGGCTGACCTCCCGACTCACCTGCTCATCCAGAAGCAGCTCACGGGACTCCACGAGGACCGATTTCTGCCGCCTGCATCGCGACCCTGAGAGGGGCCGGCCCAGGGGAGGGAGGGCTGAAAGAGAAAGGGGTCGGCCCTCAGTGTGGCGTCAGCATGCACCACCAGAGGGCGCCACCGGACCACGGATATCCACATCTGCCCAGGCCACAGGAACTCCCGCTCAGGGCTCATCCGACCTGGGGGTCCACAGACACTTCCCGGGTGCCTTCTGTGTGCCAGGAAGGCGTCTGCCCCCAGTGGACAGCGACACGAGAGACCGAACATATAATTATTTACTGTGGTTCGTGCTATGGAAGGACAGCGGCAAGGAGAGGGAGCATCAGGATGCACGGTCACGGAGAGTGAGAAATCCGGTGAGGGCCCTGGGGAGGGAGTAGCCACGCAAAGGCCCTGCGGCAGGGCAGGGCCGGTGAGTTGGTAAGTCCACTCCTGGCCGTTAACATGCACCTGGAATTGGAGCTGCTCAAAGCCAGAGAACGCCTGGGCGGGAGGAGCTGGGGGAGTCCCCGAGGGCCGGCCGCTGGGCTCACAGAAGGTGCCTGGGGCTCACAAACGCACACAGCAGTGGTCACTGGCCTGGGGGGGGCGGGGGGCAGAGGCTCCTACTTGGAAGGTTTCCCGAGGCGCAGGCTAGTGTCTCCCCCAGAACCCAGGCCAGAGTGGACAGGCGTCTGAAGGTCAGGGGCCGCGGGCGTTTCCCCCCCAGGGTGGGCGGCGGGGGTCCTCGGGTGGGCACGCCGGAGACAGCGGGAGCAGGGGCGACGTCCGCCCTGGAAAGCAGGGATGGGGGAGGTCACGTGGCCAGGAGGGGTCTGTGCGTGGCCGGGCTTTCTCTGACCTCGGTCTAGGTGAGACCCTGTCGGGGCAGTGGGGGCAGTGGCTTGCTGGGCGGCCTCGACGGCCTGCCGGCAAGGGGTTCCATTCCCGCCCCGGAAAGCTCGGTGACCAGGCGGCTTCTGTGCGGGCCACGACTCCGTGGGCGGGTTTGGCTCGGAGTGGCCATGGAATACGGTGGAAAGAGCCCTCAGATGGGGCCACAACTCCCGTCCCTGCCACCTTCCAGCCGTGTGACCCGGGAGGCACCTTCCCCTCTGTGCCTCGGTGTCCTCGGCCGCAGCCTGACGACCGACGGTTCTGCCTCGTGTGCTCGGTGGGCGGAGCGGAGCCCAGGGCCTGGCCGGGAGGCCCGTGCACCGTGGGCACCCGAGAAACATCGTGTCCGCTACGGGCGGGGGGCTCCGCGGCCACGGCCAGACCTCACGCCCCACCCGACGTGCCGCGGGCGCTGGACTCCTCCTCCATCTCTTCCAGCCTTTTCTCGGTTTTTCTGGACTAACACGGCGTTCCCAGTTGGGATGGTCTTGCCGGCCTTTTTTTTTTTTTTTTTTTAAACAAATAAAAACTTAGCCAGCTAAACAAAACCCGGTCCATTCATAACAAGGTCCCACCAGAGCAAACATTGGCAACCCCCCCCCCCCATTTAAACAGGCTGCAGCTTATGTCTTGAGAAGCCACCGGAATCCTCGTGTTGGCCTGGGCCTTTCTCTCCGCCGGGAGGTACTTTTCCATCTGGCCTCCTTTCTCCCGGCAGAGCCCGGGACGTGGGGGCGGCCGTGCGGGCGCCGGGCCAGGGGCGGGCACTCCAGCCCTGGCTGCGGAGAGGCCGTGAGCTGGTGCCCTGACCTGGAAGCGGCCCCACGGCTTTGGTCCAAGACCTTGAGCGAGTCTCCCGTGTGCAGGTCAGGAGGGGTCGCCTGGAAATGCAGAGTCCCAGGTTCTCCGGGCCCCAGTTCCTACCTGGCAACCTAGCTGGCAGCCGCCCCCCTAAACGCACACGTGCCCAGGACAGCATTGGAATTGTTTTTTTTTTTTTCAAGTAAGCTCTATGCACAACACGGGGCTCGAGCTCACGACCCCGAGATCAAGAGTCACGTGCCCCAGCGACCGAGCCAGGAACCCCTGGTTTTTCTTTTTCAGTAACTTGCCAAAGCCAGCTTCACGTAACAGGAAGCTAACCATCTTAAATGAACAGTCGGGGGCATCCCGTGCCCTCAGGGTGTCGGGCGCCCCCACCCCGAGAAGCCCCGGGCCCGTCAGCCGCCGCTTCCCACCCCTCCCCCGCCGGCCGCCGCGGGTTGGCCTCTGCTGCACGTTTGTCCCGGACGGAGTCGCACCAAGGCGATCGCCCTCCTTGGCGTAGCGCGTCTTCGGGGGCCGTCCTTGCTGCGGCCTAGGTCGGGGCTCCACCCCTCCTCGTGTCCACCTGCATGGTACACGCCACCCCCGGGGCCCCGGCCCCTGTTCCGCTGCCGCCCAGCCCGCCGGCTCCCCGCAGCCCCCGGTGCCGCGCACGCTGGCAGCCAGCGCCCCCGCCGGGAGCACGGTCTCAGACGGCCGGCCGCGGGGCGATGTCGTGGCCAGTCCCTGCCTGGGGCGTCACTCACACCCAGATACGCACGCATGTGTACGCATGTGCACTGGTGCGTCCTTGTGTGTGGCGTTACAGCCGCACGATGGCCGCCAGGCGCTTGGCTGTTTGTCCGTCACTGGTCTCTCTCGGGGATCATTCCACATCCACGCAGAGAGCTCCCCCTTGTGCCTGCTGCACACGGGTCCACGGCACGGAGGCCCTCTGGGCGCTGCGACCCTCAGCCAGGGGCCAACACCCGACAGCATTTGTACTTCACGGACAGGGGGGAGAGGCCTATTAATTGAGTAAATGAAAAAGTGAATGGCTACCTCTCACTCATTGTTTAAGGCCTAGATCAGACACCTCCTCCAGGAAGCCTTCCCCGAAGGGTCTCGGCCCTTGCTCTGGGCCTGCAGGCCCCTCTGCTCGGCACAGCACAGAAGCCCACTTGTTGTGGCTGACAGCCACCGCACTGGCCTCCATTGCTCCCGGTATGCCCGGGAGCGGGCGGGACCCCAGCACAGAGCGGTGAACGGAGAGGCCCCGATGCTGGCACACAGGCGGGGGGGGTGAAGAGATGGCGAGATTGACACCGGCGGCCGTCTGTGCCGCATCCAAGCACACCGAACAGTTTCTGCTTCCACCGGGCTCTGCGGTCATGCCCAGTTTGCGGCTGAGAAAGCCGAGGCTTGGAGAGACCCGGCATCTTCCCCGAGGCCACAGAGTTCCTGACGGGAAGCCCCGGCCGACCCCAGGCTGGCCACACCTCTCCCTCTTCCCCGCCCTCCTGTGGGGGCTGGAAGGGCCCACAGGAGGAGGGCGTGCTGGGGACCCCAGGCGGCGAGCTGAGGTTCGGGGTGGGGGTGGGGGGGGGAACACGACCCACGTCCCGGCGTGCCCCGGGACGCCAGCTCGGAGCAGGAGGACAAGCGGGGACCAGGCGACCCCACGGCAGTGCTCTGTGCACGCACCAAGCCCCTGGCCGCGGGAGGGAAGAGGCTGGACGGAGCATCAGCCCCCCAAGAACCCCCCACCGGGGCCTCCTCAAAGCCACTCCCCCACCCCATCGCCTCCTGAGGCTGAGGCGACCGCGTCGGCCCCAGAGTCCAGGTGATGATCTGTACCCCCTCCTCTCCTTGGGGGACAGCAGGAGGGGGGAGGAGCACGCCCACCACAGGGAGGCCCTGAGGATGTCACAGGGCTCCGGGGAGCAGGGGAAGCAGACGGGAGCCGAGGGGAGCCGGCAGCCAGGAACGCGGGGACCCGCGCACACGAGTACCTCTACGTCGTGGGTCCCCCGCCAGCTACGGGGGGTCTGATCTCCACCCACTCAACTGCCTCCTCCTCCCTGCCTCCTGGGCTTCTGTTACCCCCAGGCTGGTTCCAGGTTTTAGGGAGACTTGGCGGGGGGAGGGGGTGGAAAGAGAAGGAACCGGGACCTACAGAGGCAGGAAGGTGAGGGTTCTCCCCCCTTCTTGTGGAGACGGCGGCGGAAAGCAAGGAGAAAACCAGCAGGGCTGGAGAGAGGAAACCCCTCCATCATAAAGCAGGGTTGAGGCCGGGGAGGGGTGAGAGGCAAAAAAGGAAAGCTGCAGTTGGCGGGGGGCGGTCTGGGGTGCATGAACAAGGCGTCCTGGGGTGGCGGCAGGTGGGTAAGAGAATCAGGGAGACGCATCCGACTTCGGCTCAGGTCACCATCTCACGGTTCCTGAGTTCGAGCCCCGCGTCGGGCTCTCTGCTGACGGCTTGGAGCCTAGAGCCTGCTTCGGATTCTATGTCTCCCTCTCTCTCTCTGCCCTTCCCCTGCTCACACTCTGTCTCTCAAAAATAAATAAAACATTAAAAAATTGTAAAAAGAAGGGAGATGCCCTTAATGTTTCAGGGACTTGCAAGTAAAACTCCAGGTTTCTTCCGGATCGCACTTGTCCGCAGCGCTCTCTAGACCGTGCGTCCGGAACCCCGGCTCCTACTCGGCTGGCATTCCAAAGGAGGAAGCCGTGGGTTCCTTCACAGCCCCGAGAGGCGGGGGGTGGAGGCGCCAAGAGGTCACACGTGTTGCCCAAGGTCACAGAGCCAGAAAGGGGCCAAACCGGGACACACCCCGTGCGCTCCAGACCCCAAGCCCCGACCTCTTTTCTCTCCCCAGCTCTGCCCCCGGGGAATGAGCCTGTGACGCCCAATCGTCTCTTTCCCAGAGTTGAATGTTCTGGGCCGATTCTGAGCGAGGTTTGCTGTTTCCTCCCAAGAGTCTGACCTGACCTCCGTCCGGGCACCGCCGCCCGGGCCCTGGCAGGGATCCCCCGTTGGCAGGGGACGGGCCAGCGGGCGGGCCGCTCTGGCCAGTTCAGTAGAGACTCAGATAACCCAGTAAAAGCTCTGATTTACCTTTGCGGTCAAAACACCCAGGACAGTTGCGAGGTGTCGGGTACGGTAATGCCAAGCGTTGGCACTGAGGGGCGGGGCCGGCGGGGGTGGAATGGGCGCCCCTGGTCTGTGCCGTTTAAATCTGTACGGCTTTCTGGAGAGCAGCTCAACACTATCAATCAAATGACTTGAAAAACACAAAGGCTCTGACTCAGCGACTCCACTTCTAGGAACACAGCCCAAGGAAATAACCCTGCACCATAAAATCGTCCTCCTCCACGCACCAGCGGGGCGCTGGCGGAGGCTTCCGCGCTGTCGGCGGAGTTCGTATCTAGCAGCTGTTCTCCCACAGACCGACTTCGCTCCCCCCCATCAACGGAATAGCATTTTGCTGATTTTAAAAATAGCACCCGGGGCGCCTGGGGGGCTCAGTCGGTTAAGCGGCCAACTTCGGCTCAGGTCATGATCTCACGGTTCATGAGTTCGAGCTTGGCGTTGGGCTCTGTGCTGATGGCTCATCAGAGCCTGGAGCCTGCTTCGGATTCTGGGTCTCCCTCTCTCTCTGCCCTTCCCCCGCTCACGCTCTGTCTCTATGTCTCTCAAAAGTAAATAAACGTTTAAAAAAATTAAAGAAAAAAAAAGCACCTAAGTAGGCGTATGCATTTCTCCTTATCTCATGGTTGGGCTTCCAGTTCCCGGAGCCACAGGGTTTTCAGTGCAAGGGGACCTTAGGGGTTTTCGAGTCCACCACTGCCCAAAGCGTGGCACACGAGAGGTTAGACGTAAGGGGAGATGAGAACGAATGCTTTTTGTGTTCAAACGATCGCAGGTTACAGGAGAATGGAACACGGTCTTCCCTGCAGGACTTATCAGGGTCTTTGCTACACAATGGGCACTGTGGGCAGAGAGAGGGGGCAGTGGTTCTGCCCCATGCTTGGCCGCTGCCTTCAGTGTCTGGGGCTGCTGTCACCAAGGACCAAGGATAGGGTGTCCTAAAACTCTCGCACAGCTCTGGTGGCCGGAAGCCCAAGAGGAAGGCACCGGCGGGGCCGAGCGCCCTGCCACAGCTCCAGGGGAGGGCCCAGCCTTGCTCTTCTGACGCTTGGTGGCCCCAGGCGTCCCCTGGCCGAGGGCGCGGCCCCTGCCTGTCTTCAGAGGCTCCTGTGTCTGTGTCCAAGCTTCCTCTTCCTACGAGGACCCCGAGTCCCTGCTCTCGGGCCCACCCCACTCTGGTAGGACCTCATCTAACCTTGACCTCCACCACGACTCTCTTTCTAAGTAAGGTCTTGTGTTACAGATGGCCGTGAACTGCGGGGGGTGGGCATGCGATTCACCCCAGCACAGATGGCTCATGGGCTCGGGGACCTCCCCTGACCTGCTGCACCGGGACGGAATGTAGGGGTGGTGAGGGAGGGGACGGAGACAGCGGCAGGGGGCCCCCTGCGAGGTCCCGGCGAGAGGACACGTGGCTCGGGCCAGGTGGGGGCAGTGCGGGTGTTGGGGGGGAGTAGCTGGCCTTGGGGTGCATGTTTAAGGTGGGGAAACAGGTGACCCAGCATCCGAACGTGTGACCCACGGAAACGAGGCATCGTGGGAGATGAGCCCGAGACACCGGAACGACAGAGGTCCCCTCCGCGGAGAGAGCCGGCTGGTCACCGGGCGTACTTTGGGGACGCCTGACGCGCCGGCGGAGAGCGGCTGGCCCCCTGGAATAGCTCGGACGAGACCCCGAGCCCATCAGCCCCAGCTGCAGTCGGCCCGTTTCCAGAGAGTTCCCACCCCCAGAATGGCCCCCGACGCCCCGCGGGCCCCGAGCCATCTCCTGCCTCCCGCCCCAAGGGCCTACACCTCACCCGCACCCCAACTCTCTGCACCCCGCTGCGGGTCCCGCACGACACACCCGCCTGTCAGCAGGGGGGAGGCTGCGGTGCCAGGACCCAGCAGGCTACTCCTCCTCGGGGGGCCTCGGTGTCCTCTTCTGAAATACGGGGTCCCAGGGCTCAGAGGCAGGCGCTGGCGGTCGCCTTGCCGGCCCCTGTGGCTCCGAGGACACGGCACCCCACCCACACGCATGGGGCCACGGGGCCTTCCCGGCAGCCGGTATGTGCCTGGCGTGTTCTGGGGACGGGAGGGACGGTTGTACCCAGGCTGACACCCCCCTCCCTACCCCCCCAGGAAGGGCGCCACTGTGGGGGCCCCAGCAGACAACAGGGACTGCACAGAGCAAGAGAGGTCACCCGGGTGGGGAGACTCCTGTGGCTTCTGGTGGCTCTCGGTGGCTGCGCAGCTCGGGCTCGGCTGACCAGCCGGGCTCAAGTTGTCTAGCGGCCGCAACCTCAGGCCCAGAGCCCGCTTCTGTCTCGACAGGGCCGAGGGTGGTTTGCGCTCACAGAAGTGGGTGGCGCTGCCGGGGCTGGAGTCACCGGCCGGCTCGCTGCCCCGCTCTCCACGAAGCAGGTCACAGCGCCGGGCAACCGTCCTAATTTGAGCTCTGAAATTTCTTGTCAACCTCTCCCGTTTGCCGGGAACTCTGAGGACTCAGTCCAACCTCTGGGCAGAAAGGAGGCCGGCCTGGACGGGCGGCAGGAGGCGGGGTTGCGAAGCGGCAAGCCGCAGCGCGGGCGTGGGGAGCCCTCTGAGAGCCTTGGTTTTTCCATCTGTGAAACGGGGTATCGCCGGCCGCCGGCCCTTCGTCAAAGGGCGGCCTAACCCTCAGCAACACAGCGAGCCCACGAGCTGCGGGAAAAGCCAGCCTCCCATTTGGACGTGCTCAGTTAGCTCGGAGGAGACCAGCACGTTTGCTCGTGTGCCGTCAGAGCGGTGACCGCAGGGAAGGGGGTGACAGCGACAGTGGGCGTGGGCATGTCCGGGGGCTGCCGCAGCAACGGGCCTCCAGGCTGGGGGCTCAGCGCAGCAGGCCTGCGGTTCCGGAGGGGCGGGTCCGAGATAGAGGCGTCGGCAGGGGGCGTTCCCTCTCGAGGACCCTCGCTTGCGGCCCCAGCGGCTGGTGCCTCCTGGGTCCCTCGGCTCACAGGCCTGTCACTCCGACCTCCGCCTCCATTGTCACGTGTCACATTGCCTCCTCTTGGGGCGTCTGTGTCCGAGTTCTGCTCTTACAGGGACCGCAGTCGCTGCATCCGGGCCCACCCCAATCCAGCGCGACCCCGTTGACCCGCAAAGACCTACTTCCAAATAAGGCCACTCCCAGGTTTGGGGGTCAGCTGTCTTCCCATGCTGGTGGTGAACAGGAAGGAGGGCCGGGCCGTGACCCGGGGACGGGACCCAGCACCCCAGCCCCAGCCCTGCGCCCAGGCCGAGTCCAGGAAGGGCGGCAGGAGCAGGAACTCCCGGCAGAGAGATGCAGGCGCCTTTGCCTCTCAGAGGGAGACTGGCTTCGCCCTGGCCGGGCCGCGCGCACAGACCCCACGGCGGCCACCAGCCTGGCCAGTCCTCTGGACCGGGACCGAACTGGCTCTCGACCTCCCTGGAGGCTGGCACCGCAGGAGGTGTCTGCCGACCCAGACGGCACACTGCCCAGAGAGGTGTGGGGACCAGCCTGAGGTCACACAGCCAGCAGTCGGGGTCTACACGACGGGCCAGGGGCCTTGCCTCCCATTCCTGCCAGCGGGAACCTCGTATAGCCTTTGTCCACCAGGGTGGCATCTGTCACGGAGGTCTTTGCACACCAGAGTGGCCTTTGTCACGGCTTTGCGGCCAGCAGGCGGGAAGAAGAGGTTTCCCTCGCACGCCCATCCTTCCTGGGGGCTCGGGCCGGCTGGACCCCCCACTCGGGCCTCTGGAGTGTCCCGTCACGTCCTCAGTGGTGACGAGATCACAAGCCCGGTGGCATCCGTGGTCATGAGGCTTAAGGATTCCCTGCCAGCAAACAAGCACGCGGTAGGTGCCTGGGAAAGGGGGCGTTTCTATTTTCTGCTGCTTCTAGAACCCATTTCTGCCAACGTAGCAGCTTAAACAACACAGATTGTCTTCAGCCTGGAGGTCAGAGTGCATGCAACACGGGTCTCACTGGGCTCCATCCAGGGGTCGGCAGGGCTGGGTTCCTTCCGGGGGTCCCGGGGGGACAAGCCACTCCCTGCCTTTCTGGCTGGCGTGTTCCCGGCCCCAGGTGTCCCCAGCCAGCCCCTCTCTTCCTGAGCCCTCTTCCCTGTCCCCGATCACAGCTGCCAAGGTTCTGGAAGTTTAGGACTCAGCGGTTACCTGGGGCCCCCCGGGGCCCCCCAGGACGACCTCCAGATCACAAGGTCCCAAACTCCATCACGTCTGCAAAGTCCCTTTTACCGTGTGAGGTCAGGTACTCACAGGTTCCGGGAATTAGAGCAAGGATGTCTGGCGTGGGGGGTGGGGCGGGAGGGGGGAACATTCTGCTGACCACAGGTGAGTGGAGTTGAATGCCATCAAGTGAGGGAAGACCGGCCTGGTCCCCGCAGTTCTTTTTGGAAGAAGTGGATTCCACTAACACCAGCTCATTCAAGAACCATTTCCCATCCTTCTGCTGTTTTCGACTCTCTTCAAAGAGGCACTGTCTAGCCAAGGAGACTGGGTCAGGGCTGCCAAACGTTTGCTTCCAAATAAACCCGGCTAGGAAATTTCCATGGGACCTGGCCCTTTTCTTTCCCCCCACGAACCTGCCTGAAAGCCCGAGCCCGAGCCGGGCCTCTGGGGAAAAGGCCGTCAGCCCCCACGCGGCCCGGAATGGGGCTTCTGCCGTCTGTTTGTTTTTCCCCGTCACACGCCGCAGCGCCAGGTGGACCGTCGCGCGGGCAGCGTGAACTTGGTTTAGGACATCATCGACTCAGAAAGGGACTTCCAGCGCCCCTCCCCCAAGGGCCCTGAACTGTCACCGAGTAAATTCTTCAGGGGTCCCTCCTCGCTGCCGTCAGGGAGGGCTCGGCCGGCTCGCAAGCACACCGCTTCCACAGGGAGCGTATCTGCGGCCAGCACGCTCGCAGGCACACAAAGCCGACCCGCCTAATGCCGCGTGTCCCTTGACCTTGACTGACCCACCAAGTATTACTTGTTTTGGATTTCGGACGGGTTGCAAGGACGGATACCATCTCCTGCGTTCTGCCCATGAGGCTGGCGCCCCTGCTTTCCTGAGGAGGGCGCAGGGGTGGGATGGGGGAGGGGACTGGGTCGTGGTCCCTCAGCGGGTGAGTGGCAGGGCTGGGGCGTGAGGGTTGGGTTTCTGTCATTCCGGTTCACGGCGGCAACACCCGCTGTCCGGAGTGGGAAGGAATTTGTCTGTGGTCTTCGTCCCAGCTTCCGGGCATCGGACCCCCCTACAGCCCTCGGAACTTGCTCACAGGGGCATCTTTGTGTGTCGCTAACCAGACCCCCTCCGCCACAGCTGAGTCTATGCTCATGAGGGGACGACCCTTGTGGCCCCCAGACAGCTTCGACGTGGGGCAGCCCAGGGAGCCAGGCGTGGGACGAGAAGGTTGGGAGGTGCGCCCCCCCCCCGCCCCCCAAGCTCCAGGGAAGGGCGTGGCTACACCCATGGTGCCTCCGTAGCGGAACCTGTGTGAACACCCTGAATGAAGGGGTTTGGAGAGCCTCTGGCTTGGTGCCGGGGGGTGGCTCACCCAGATCCCATGGGGACAGCTTGTCCCTCCGTACCTCGCCTTGGGTACCCCTGCACCTGGCTGTTCACTCCTATTTATAATAAATCAGTAAGTGTAAGGAACGTTTCCCTGCGCGCGGTGAGCTGCTACAGAAGGTTCTCGACCCTCAGGCGGGGGCGGCGGAACCCTCAAAGTGTCGCCAAGTCAGACGAAAGCGTGGGTGACCTGGGGCCCCGCTACTCGTGACTGGCGTCCGAAGTGGGGCACTCGCGTGGGGCTGAGCCTTGAACTCCGGGGTCCGTGCTCACTGCAGGTGGCATCGGGATCGAGGTGAGTTGTAGGACACCCAGCTGGTGTCCACAGTGGACTGGAAAACCCATTCACTGGGTGTCGAAGGGCAGTGTGGCCCCCGGGGCCCTGCACGCCAGGACCACTGTGGGCAGCAGACCTGGTTCAGTGGGGGTGGGGTGCGGCCATCCCTCGGGTCACTTTTTACATTCCCTTTTAATTTACGGAAGTGGCAGGCCGAATAATTGTCCCCCAAGATACCAGCTCCAAAGCCCTGGAAACCGTCTATATACATTCGCTTCCATGGCCAAGAGTTTCCAGATACGACTAAGGGTCATGAGATGCGTGAACACTCCCGGATGAAAGGGGGGGCCCCAGAGCGACCACTTGTGTCCCCGGAGGGAGGCAGAGGGAGACGCGACCGCAGAAGTGGAGGTGGGAGGGGTGTGGCTACACGCGGAGGCCAGCTGTCAGCCACCAGACGCTGGAAGGGAGAAGGCAGGGTTCTCCCTGAGAGCCTTCAGAGGGAGCCCGGCCTTCACACTTTGATTCCACAGTCCTGCCTGGGGGGACTGAGCGCTTCTAGATTTATCCGAAATTCAGCCCTCTTACCCCCCAGGTTTATCATATGTTCCTACAGCCATCGCGGCAAACCAGTGCAGGGAAGGGCTTAGGACCGGTGAGAGGCGCCATTCACGGGCCATGCACGCACACCCACGCCTCGCCCTGCAGGCCACCGCAGAACGTTCCCGGCCTCCCGGAACGCACCCTGGAAATGACCGCTCCCCACCGGCTGTCCCAGAAGTTCCGCCTGCGGCAGAGCCTCGCCTCCATGGGCTCCCACCCCGTGTGCTCTGGCGCCGGGCCGCGCTCGCTCCACTTACCATCGGCGAGCGCCAGGCGTGTGGCTGGGTGGTGCCATCGCATGAAGAGGTCACGGCTGGTGCATCTCTTCTGCAGACGGGCCGGGGGCTGCTCCCGGTTGTCAGCTCTTGGCAGCAAAGCTGCGAGGAGCCTGAGCCTGGGGTGGAAATACGCCTTCATGTACCCCGGGCGCACACCGGGCAGGAGTGACCTGGCCCCGACGGCCACAAGGCCCGAGGAACCCAGCTGCACCCCCGCGTCACGGCCGCGCGCACGAGTAACCCACCTGCACGCCGGTGGCGCGGAGAGCCGGGGGCCGCGAGGGTCGGAGCCGCGGGCGCACCCGGCAGGCCGCCGGGCCGGGTCGCGGCGATCTTTCTCGAGCGGCCTCAGCTGTGGGCCTTTAGCGGAGGCTCTGGGGCAGCGTGCTGCCGCGCAGGTGCGCGGGGTGGGGGGGGTTCCGCGGGCTCTTCCTGGGCCTGCTGGCTCCGGGGACACAGGGAGCCCCCCGGGGGCGGGGGGCGGGAAGCACGTCTCCCCGGGGTGGGGGTGGGGGCTGCAGCCGTTTGCTCGGGGAGTGGGGGCGGGGGCTTCAAAGGCGGTGCGGTTCCGGGTGCGCTTCCTGGCAGCGAGGCCCAGGGGGCGCTGCAGCGCGGTTGGCGTTCGCCCCCGCGGGGTCCCGGTGACTCCATCCGCTGGCGGTGGTTTACGGTGTGGCACAGGCGACCTCGGGGGGGCAGTTCTGGGGGGGGCGGTTGGCTAGCCGCTCACCACTCCCCCTTTCCTCTTCCTCCCGGGCCAGCTGGGCTACCCTTCCCGGCACCCCTTGCAGTCAGGTGCGGCCATGTGACCAAGGGCAGGTGAGGTCGAGCTGCTCTTGGAAGCCTCCCGCACCTGCCCCTCCTCGCTCCGGGCCTACCTGCCGGCCTGCCGGAAGCAGAGGGCTGCTAGCTGGGTGGCACAGCCGGACAGGAAGAGCCTGGTCCCTAAGTCCCCCTGTTGGAAGAGCCACCCTCCTAACCCCCGCTTGGCACTACCGAGCGGACCCCGAATGCCGGTTGTACGGAGTCACTGAAAGGCAGAGGCTTGTTCTAGCCGCTGGCGTGTCCGTAACTGGCACCCTGGGCTCCTCCAGACTCAGGGACCGGGGGGGATCGGGTTCCAGGTCCACGCCAGGCAAGAAGCGATTCCTCCCCCCGAAAGAAGGACTTGCAATGCGGAATGAGGAAGCGTTGGCAGAAGGACACGGGCGCCAAAGACGCCACCGAGTAACACGTTAGCTCCAGAGCCGCAAAGGCGGCGGCGGCGGGGGCGTCTGTGGGCCGTCGAGAGGGGCGGCTGAAATCCACGGACGGGCGCTCAGATGCGTGAACACGAGCGAATCGTTCTTCTCTCTCGTTTTGCTCTCACCTGCAGCAGCTACACCTCATCCCGTTCACTGACACTTCGTTCAAGTACACGGGCTCTCGAGAGGCGCGATGTTTCTGACAGTTCACGAAATCCACGCGAAGGGTCCTCGGGCCCTCACGGCAGGCTCCGCGCTGCACCGGTGTCCTGTCCCCCGTGTTGCGGCCTCTGAGCCGAGGAACTCTGAACGGATGGCTGTTTTGAGCCCTCCCCAGCTTGCTGTCCTGTGACCCTCCAGCGGGGTCACCCTGCGCCTCGCGGTGGCGACCGCTCTCCCGCCACGAGCACGCCCACCTGCCCCCCGGAAGTTCTCGAAGCCAACGCGCCGCACGCAGGCTGTGGGAGGCAGGCTCTTCTCCCAGGCTCCTTCTCTGTCCCCACCGACGCCCGTGCAGGGCCACGTTGGAAGTGGTGCCAGGCCAGGGGGTGGGGGGTGTCCCAGGCTTTCCCGTCCTCTGTGTCACAGGGTCCCCATGCCTGTGTCTCCCAGGTGCCCGGAGTGAGGCCAGTGGGGGGCCCCCTCCTCCCTTATGGCTACATCTCTGGTGGCCGAGGGTCTCCTCCGTGGCTCCCGCTCCCTCCCGGACCCCGGCGCCCCTGTCCCTTCAGCTCCAGACCTGGAGGTCCCCTCCGCGCAGCTGAGCCCAGGTCACGGCTCGCGGCCCTCTGTGGCCTGCGCGGCCAGCTCCCCGCGTTCGGTTGGCTCTAAGTGCGGGGAGCGGTGCGATTCCCGGGCAGGACCCCCCCACCCCGGTTGCTACGTGGGCCTCCACCCCTCCCCGTGCCTCTCCCGATCTTCCTCCCCAAGTACTCCTTTCCTCCCTCGGCTGCATCCCGAGCCTCCCCCCACCCACCACCCCGATTCCTGCGGAGGTCAGTCCTCCACGTGTGGCTCCAGAAACGTGATGTGCTCTTGAACGCCTGACTTTCAAGACCACTGGCCGAGGACTTAAGAAAACCTCTCTGGGGCGCCTGGGGGGCTCAGTCGGTTAAGCGTCCGACTTCGGCTCAGGTCATGATCTCACAGTTCGTGGGTTCGAGCCCCGTGTCGGGCTCTGTGCCGACAGCTCAGAGCCTGGAGCCTGCTTCGGATTCTGTGTCTCCCTCTCTCTCTGCCCCTCCCCTACTCATGCTCTGTCTCTCAAAAATTAAATAAACGTTTAAAAAAAAAAAAAAAGAAAACCTCGGGAAGTCATTTTGAAGCTCAGAGCTGAGCGTGTCTCCCTTCGTGTCCATCCTGTCCCTGACCGAAGCTGCATTTCGTGGCGGGCCAGGATAGCAGAAGGGGTGCTGACGGGGGGGGGCCCCAAAGGAAATCTCTGAGCTGTTTTACAATCTCCTTCTCCTGCAGAAGTAAAGCCAGCAGCCAGCAAGGGACGGAGCGTCCCCCCAGGAGCAAACTTTCTGTCGAAACCGGTGATGTGTTGGCCCCCACGTGCCTGGTCTCCCTGGAAGGACAGAAGTTGCCTCGAAGCGGGAGGGGGACGGGGGTGTGGGTGGCAGGGACGCGGGGTTCCCGACGGCCCCTCTGGCCCCCGTCCGACTGGGCAAGGGCGTGACCCTCTGAACGTGGAGGAGGAAAACCGTCTCATCCCTCTTTCCAGAGCGTCCAGTCGGCTCAACGCGTCCTGTCTGAAACACGGGGGAACATGGAGAAGGAAAACAGCTGCCCACGGTCTCCGGTGTGAGGCCCTGCGCCGCAGAGGCTCCCGGGGCCCCGCGAACCCCTCGCCCGCCCTTTCTGATAAGCGTTTGCGGGTTCGGGCGGAGACGGGTCCACGCGCGCCAGGGAGGGTGTGGGCGCAGCCGCGGCTCTCCCGTCTTCTGCCCGGTTGGGGCTTATCTGCCGTCGGTTAATGCAGGGATTAGACTTGCCCTCGTCCTGGCTCTACTCATCGGCCGGCTGTCAGTCTGTCTGTCTGCGCACTCACACGCACGTCCTCAGCCGAGGTCTGAGATCGAAGGTCAGAGATGACTCAAGGGACGGTTATCGGGGTCCCTCCCTTCCCTGTCTGAGGTCAGACCCGGGCCGGGCACCTCTGGAGCAAACCCGTGCAGCCCATCCGGTGTCCCCCGGAGAGCCCAGCCTCGGGGCACGGCTGGGGAGGCCGGCCCCCGGCGAGCCGTGTGTCCCCCAGCATCGACGGGGCGGGCGCCCAGAAGGACCGTGTCTACAGACTCAGCAGGGAACGCTTAGAACCCCGGCCTCGGTTTCTACAGCCTGGGGCTGCCGACGAGCATCGAAGATGCCATTCCTCAGGTAGCCACCAGAGGGCACTGTCCCACGCCACGTCACCCCTCCCTGTCTGAAACCTTCCATGGCTCCCCATGGCTCTTAGGAGAAAGCCCCGATTCATAAACCCAGCTCGCAAGGCCATGACTGATGTAGGTGACTTTGCCGGCCCCTTCTCGCCCCCACACGCTGCTCCGGCAATAACGGCTTTCTCGCAGTTTCCGGAAAAGATGGTGTTTCCTGCGGCCACGGGGCTTCTGTAACCCCTCACTCAGCCACAGGACTCCTAGTCATCCTGTGCGTTTTCCCTCAAACAGCAGCCCGGTCCCCAGGGGAGGCCACCCCAGCCTTGGGGACTTGTGCGGCTCTGAGTGGCACCGCCAGAGCCTGCCTTTCTCCTCTCGGCACTTGCTATGGTGCAATTCAGTTGTAAATTCTGTCCTCCCAGCTAGACCGTCGGTGCCCCCCGTTTGCCGCGGACTCCCCACACCCGTGCTGCCTGGCGCACTGCTAGAAGCCTGCCCGCGGGGGCACTGGTGCCAGCCACCAACAGCTTCCGGATGCTGCTCTCCCAGGCACCTGGCAGGACTGCGTGCAGGAGATGAGCTGGGAGCAGCAGGACGCCGTCGCCCAGGCTAGCGCGCTCGACGGCCGACGCGACGGCCTCCAGCCCGGTGCCTGGCCACCGTCGGGGCGGCCCCCGCTGGCAGAGCTGGAGTCCCTGACTGTGGTGAGCCCGCCTCCCCTGCCCACCTGTCACGGGCGTGGAGAACAAGCAAGGAGCAGATCTTCGCCGTCTTCAGCCCCCGGGATTCAGGGCTTACTAAGCCCTGACACAGCCCGTCCTGACGGACCCGCCGTCCGCGGCCCAGACGCAGGACACGTGAAGTCGGGCTGGTGCTCCAAGTCGGCCAGGGGGCCAGATATAGGAAGGCTTGTGACGCCAAAGTGGCTATTAATTATATAGTAACTAATACATCCATCGTAGATTTCTACTAAGACATAATTTTTATATTCATTTCACAAAGTAATGGCTGGATTTGCATTTAATAATTTAAAAAAATAAATTATTAACTACAAGTTAATACAGTAATTAATTTAATGGTTCAGAGAAGGGCCTTTCTTCCCTCCTTCTTGAACTCACGAGGTAGATTTTCCCACTGGGCCTGAAATTTCACAGTTAGAGAGTCATTTCTTGGGCGTATGGGACACGGGGGCCTGGCAGGGGATGTGTGCTGAAGGGCGATGGGGATGGCACCCCTGGGGGTGTGCAGTTTGGTGGCCCTGAGGTGGTATTTGAATCCTGTTCGTGTGGGAGTTTCCTGCCAGCCCCCTGTCTCGGCTTCAGCCCTGCCTTCTCCATCCTTCTCTGGGTGCTGGGAAGGCCCTCCCCCACTTGGGCTTCCAAGAGCCTTCCCCGGGCAGTGAGGCAGGTGGGGAGGGGAAGGGGGAGACCCATCGAGAAAAATGCAGCATAAACGAATGCCTTGAACAGCATCGGGCCACACGATACTGTCCTGAAGGACTGTCTCTTCCTCCTGTAATCTTTGCTCACACCAGGCTCCCCCACCCCTCCCCGCCCCTGGCCACAGCAGACATCACTAATGGATCGCAGCTCTCCAAGCAGGCATCTCCAATCGATCTGGGTGAGGGAGACGCTCTCTGTGGGCCCCCCTGGCCGTTCCGTGTGTGGCATGGTGCTTGGCACGGGCATTAGGAGCGTGCTAAATAGTCGTTCAGCGAATGCAGGATGAGGCCGCTTGTTCCTAAGACTTAGCATCTGACGACCGAGGCCACCTCTCCGTTCCTACGGCTGCATAGTCTGCGCACTGAACAGACGCACCTGGCAGGGGCCGTGGGGGTTGAAGCCCAGCTGTGAGCTACCGGTGTCCTTGGCCGTGGTGCATGGCGTGGCGATCCCTCCCAGCGTGCTAGACTTGACCCGCCTGGCCTGCCTCTGACCCGGGAGATGGGGCCCAGAGTCCCGAAGCCATAGGCTCAGACGGCAGCCTCAGTTCTGGAAAAACGGAAGCCGGGAGCTCCAGAATGGTGAGCAGGGTGGCCTGGGCTGGCCGATGGCCCAGTGCTCACCCCGCTGGCCAGCCGAGGGGGTCCCTGACCGTCAGGGCAGGAAACGGAACCAGAAACTAACCCCGCTGCTTCCTCGTCAACACCGTAAGTCTTGTCCCCGAACCACGAGAAGCAGGTGACCACAGCTTGGCCTCCCCAGGCCGACTCCTGGCCGAAGACGTTTACTGGGGAAGCGAGCCCCTCCCGGCCAGTTCACTGAAATGCCTCCTCCCGTTGGCAAAGCGCGAGGCAGTCCCCGTTCACTGATTCAGACACATGCGGTCGTTTCTGCTTCTTTCAAACCTGACCCTGCATTTCCAGTCGGTCCACGGTTCCTTCTCACTTGGCCCCGGGCCGGCTGGGGGGCTGCTCCCCCAGCCCCGCGGGTGGCCCGAAGCCAGCTCCGGCCGGGAGGACCAGGCCCTCCATGCAGCCCTCCCTCCCCTCGGGAACGAGAGGCCACGTTTGCTCCACCCTGAGATGCGCAGTCCGCGCTCTTAACGTCTCTGAATTGGTTTGCACAGTGCGCATCCCTGTGGCCGTGACGTGGGTGCGACGGGCTGCGCTCTGCCACCACCGCGTGTCCCAGCCTCCTCCTCATTCGGCATCTCTGCAGGCAGGGTGCATCTTGCATGCGGGAGGGAGGCAGGGGGCATCTCTCATCGTTGCACAATGCCGATTGTGAAGTGGGTTCAGAGCGTTAGTCCTGACACGAGGACTCTCGTAAGAAGGGCCGCCGTCACCACGCCCTCGGTGACGCAGAGCAGACAGGCCGACACCGCTGAGCCCAGAGGTGATTTGGAAGAGCCGGGGTCCGAAAGCGAAGACGGGTAGGGTATCCCGTAACTCGTTGGCTCCTGCGGCGTTCGGCGTGCCCAAGACCGTTTTGTCTGTGTCGAGACGACTCGGCGGCGGCGGCTCTTTGGCTCAGTATCGCGTGAAAGCTGCGTGGCAAGCGTCCGCTAAAACCAGAACAGCACAGAGACGACGGCAGGGCCCCCGCTCTGGGATGACCCACGGATTCGCGAAGCGACCCAGAGTTTTCAACTATCGACGAAGCTAAAAGACAACCTACCGGACGGGAGAAGGTATTTGCAAAGGACCCTAACCGACAAAGGCTCAGGATCCAAACTCTATCCGGAACTGATCCAACTCGACACTCAAAAAGCTCATAATCCAGTTAAAAAATGGGCGGCAGACACGAACGGGCGTTTCTCCAAAGAAGACATCCAGACGGCCCATGGACACACGGACGGACGCTCGACACGGGAGCTCTCTTCTCCTGCCTGTCGGCGTGGCGACAATCACCGACCACAACGACCACGGGAGACAGCGGGCGTGGGCGAGGATGGGAGAGAAAGGCCCCTCGTGCACGCCTGGTGGGACCGAGGACCGCTGCGTTTACCGCCAAGATAGGAAAACGCTATGAGCCCCTATGTTTAGAGCAGCGTTGTGTCCAATGGCCAAGCTCTGGAAGCAGCCTGAAAGCGCGAGCAGGGGAGGGGCAGAGAGAGAGGGAGACATGGAATCGGAAGCAGGCTCCAGGCTCCGAGCTGTCAGCACAGAGCCCGACACGGGGCTCAAACTCACAAACCACGAGATCATGACCTGAGCCGAAGTCGGATGCTCAGTCGACTGAGCCACCCAGGCGCCCCCCCCAGGCTCAGAAGATTCTTGAAGGAGCCCAGGCCTCCTTCTGGTAGTGAAAAGCAGAGGGGGATTGGAACCGGCACTGGGCTCCCCCTCTCCTGCTGGGCATTTCTACTTCTATTCTCTCTAGTCGACTTCCCACCCCGGTTCTGCCCAGGTTGCACAAAACTGCGTTGGTCTGGAGGGCACTTGGGCGAAACCTCACCAGCGCACCCCTAGCACTCTGACACCCACGCGGCTTTCAGGGTCGAGGCTGCTGTGAGCAGGGCTTGTCCCAAAGCAGTTTTTCCTGGGTGACAACAGGCGGGTGGGGGGACCCAGTCTACCCAGGTCACAGCTCACCTTGTCAGAGACTCCTGGTGGCCTGGCCGACCGGCTACTTGTGACGGGTGTGACCCATCACCCGCTCCTCACATGGAAACGTAGCGAGCACAGACACATAGACGCACACGGACGCACCTGTGTGGACATTCCCAGCACCTAGAATAGTGCCCGGCACACGGCTGGTCCTTGGTAAGCATCTATTTAGTGAGTGCCTAGACTGTGAAATGAATCAAGTCATGTGCTCACTGTACCACGTGCTGGTGGAAAACCCCCCAAACACACAGGGTCTTAGGTCAGAACCCCCCAGAAGCCCAGCCCCCAGGTGGGAACTCGGGGGTAACTCGAATGGCCGAGGAACCGAGGAGCGGGGCAGGATGGGGGGAGAGCCGGGAAGGGTGCAGCTTCGGGCCGTCCCTGCGTCTGCACGGTCCCACGTAATCTGTAACCCGTGCTGTGCTTCCGTCATGCACACGGAAATGCTTCGGAGGGAAAACCGTCTTAACAGGTGTGTCCTGAACAAGGAAGGACGAAGGAGAGGCATCAAGAGCCCTGGGGGCCTCAGTTTCCCCCTGTGTAAACACGCGATGGCCCGGAGGCCGGGCCCGCGAGGCTGGCGGGCAGCCTCAGATGTGACGAAGTGTGAGGACACCAGCTCCCCGTGGTCACTCACACCGGCATCCGAGGCTGAAGGCACGGACCTTCTTCCTCGTTGGTTCGCGGGCGCATCCGAGGGGTGAAAGGAACCACACTCTTTCCTGCCCCCAAGGAGACAGAACGAAAATAAGGTCAAGACGGAGCTCCAGCCTCCGCCGGCACCGTCCACCAGGCCCCGCTCTGCGGGCCCCACGCGGGGTCCCCCCGGCAGCCCGGACGGGCACTCTGCCTCTTGCCCGCGGCAGGTGGGCCGCGGGCAGCCGAGCCCGGCCAGGACGGGGGGTCCTGTGAGCATGCAAGAGGGGTGACGAGCCGGAGCCGGCCCGGGCCACGGCTGAGGAGGCCACCGGCAGGAAGTGTCCGATAAGCCTCTCTGGGCTGGACAACGTCTGTTTAAGTGGAACTGTCAATCCGCTCCGAGAAGAAGACTCCGTCCCTGGAGAGAGGCCAGGTCTCTCCCTGGCCGACGGCCTCGGGCCAAGCGTGGGCTGAGCCAACTCGGAGCCCAGCTCCTACGTGGCAGCAGGAAGTTGGGGGGACTTGAGGGGGCCCCGAGCGGGGCCAAAGAAGCTTTGGCCTAGGAGGAGGGGAGAGAGTTCTGATGATTCTCTTCCCTCTTCCCTCCCTTCCTTTCTTTTTTTCCTTTCCCTCCCCCTCTTCCTGTGTTTTTGATTTGGCCAAATATTTATTAAATGCCTACTACGCCCCAGATACCGTGCTAGCTAGGCACTGGGGATTCAGCAGCGAAGGAAGAGCACAAAGAAATCCTGCCTTCGTGGAGGTGACATCTGAGCCGGAGAGATGGACAATGAAACAAATAAAGTTTCAGAAAGTGCTCTGGGGACCAAATAAATAGGGAAGAGACACGCAGTATATTGGTGGGGGGCTGGGGGGGCAGCTGCACTCTCTGCTGGGGCAGCCCGGGAAGGAAGGTCTCACGGAGGGTGGTAAGGAAGGAAGATCACCGAAGAAGGGCATTCCAGGGAGAGGGCACGGCAGGTGCAAAGGTCCTGGGGCGGCAGTGTGCTTGACATGTTTGAGGAGCTACAAGAAGGCTCGTCTTACCCCGTGCCTTCTCTGGGCCGTTGCAGAAACTTCCCCCGGTCCCTTTGCTTCTGGGTGGTTCTACGTCTCTGACCCGAGGACGAGCTACGAGCCTCCACTTCACGTGTGATACTGCTCTCCGTTCCGGGGACTCGGAGGAGGAAACAGAGAAAGATCTGCCCTCTTGCCGGTTACGGTCTAGTCCAGATACCGCAAGCCGACGGCTCCCGGGCTCTGCGGGACCAAACAGCTTGTTTCCTTTGGCTGCCGCTGAATTTTTTTTGTAAATCGGTAACTTTTCAATCAGGTATAATCTCACACTCGCAGCGGGATCGCAGGAACAGTCCCCGGACCTCCCGCCAGTTCTTCCCGCAGACCCCTCCGCTGCTTGGGTTTTGTCACTTTATACATGTGTGTCCTCTCTGAGCCCCGTGACAGTCCCAGCCAGCAGACGCTTGTACCCAAAGAAGGGACATCTTGTCCTTGGCAACAACGCGGGTGGACCCGGAGGACACCAGACTCAGAAAGAAGCCAGACGCAGCCGGACAGATACCGCGAGAGGCCGCCGACACGATGGACCCAACGCTCAGACTCGCAGGGGTACAGGGAGCAGGCACGGGGCGGTGGCCTCCGATCCGTGGACTGAGTGAGTCCCGCCACCCACTGCGCTCCCAGAGCCCCCGGCCACGCGTGCCGTGCCGTGCACCTGACAGCCACTGTGCCGAGTGTCCTTGTCCCTGAATGAACGAACGAAGGAAGGAATGCGGCTTTCGGAGGTGACGGCGGTTTGTGGCACAGATTGGGGTGACGAATCCACTGTCCTTATCTCCGCATGCAGCGAGCCGCACCTGTTAAACACGGGAGCTGTCTGGCTCTCCATCGGGCCTCAATAAAGTGGCTACAAGGTACTTGGTGCACAGTTCTCGAGACCAGAACGGGGGCATTCTCTTCCTTGACCGCGGCGGGAGGATCAAGCCTGGAAGCTAGCCCAGAGAACGTTCCGGGGCCGATCGATTTTACTTCCGGTTCGGGTTCCCATGGCACCTGCTGCCCCAGTTACGTCCTCTGGGGCTGTGTTTTCTTTTAAAAAAAAATTTTTTTTTAACATTTATTTATTCTTAAGAAACATAGAGACAGAGCGTGAGCTGGGGGAGGGGCAGAGAGAGGGGGAGACACAGAATCCGAAGCAGGCTCCAGGCTCTGAGCTGTCAGCACAGAGCCCGACGCGGGGCTTGAACTCACAGACCGTAAGATCATGACCTGAGCTGAAGTCGGCCGCTCAACTGACTGAGCCACCCAGGTGTCCCTGTGTTTTCTTTTTCTAAACCCAAAACACTGCCCAGGACCCCACACTGCGGTCACCCGTCATGTCTCCTGAGGCCCCTTTCCTCGTGAAGGGGGTACGTGACTTTTTTTTTTTTTTTTTTTTGGTCTTCCATGGCGACGGTTTTGAAGTACACAGCCCAGTTATTTTGCACAACGTCCCTCAGTTTGGGTTTGCCTCAAAATCAGACCTAGGTTCTCGCGTTTGGGGCAGGAATACCACGGGAGCGGTGACACGTCCCTCTGAGTGCATCTTCTCCGGAGACATGACATCAGTTTGGTCTCATACGGATGACATTTGCGTTTTTTAAAACATAAACCTGGGACGCCTGGGTGGCTCAGTCGGTTAAGCATCTGACTTCGGCTCAGGTCATGATCTCGCGTTTCATGAGTTCAAGCCCCACTCGGGCTCTGTGCTGACAGCTCAGAGCCTGGAACCTGCTTTGGATTCTGTGTCTCCCTCTCTCTCTGCCTCTCCCCCACTCATGCTCTGTCTCTCTCTCTCTCTCAAAAATAAATAAACATTAAAATTTTTTTAGTCCCATCAATCTGAAAGTATGTTAGCCCTGGGAAAAAAGCCAGTCCGCAGAACCAGTTCGTAAGCCCCCTCTGAAGCAGGAAGCTCCCAGAAAGCTTCTCTCTCGTGACCAGAAAGTCACTGTGCTTTTGGTCCAGGATACGTTGGGGTTTTTTCCTCCTATGATGACAAACGGATGGAAGGAGCTGAATCCGTGAATGAGCACGCTTGCCCCAAAGGTGCGGATAAAGGCAGAAGTGATCGCCAGAAGACTCATACGGCGCTTTCTGGAACAGGGCCCGTCTGGAGCCCAGGCGAATTGTCTGTGTGTGATTACGTACCGCGTGGCCGGTGCTCCCGGACCCACGGCAGGGGTGCCTCTGCCCAGGTGGGGGTGGGGCAGCCCCGCTCGGCTGGGAGTGCGTGTGAGGGCCGCCGGGCTCGGGTCCCGCCTGCCGGGGGGCTGGGGCTGGCGTGAGTGGCCTGGCGGCGGCTGATCGATGTCCCTTTGGGCTGCTTGCGTCTGCTTGTTTGCTCCCAGGAGAAATTACCATTTTCCCCTTCGTAAAATGGTATACTTTGTGGCTATAAATTCCCTGTTCCTCCAAACGCTGTCACCGTGAGCTTTTTGGCGTCCGTCGGTGGCCTAACCACCATTCTGCGTGCGTTTATTTGGAGGCGGATGTATTCGTGGGCAGATGTATGGTTGCGAGGGAGACGCTTTCTTTCAAAGAGAGCTTTCTCTTCTCTCTTATTGACTCTCTTATTCTTTCTGTTTCTACCCATGGAGCATGCGTGCTTCATCCATTCTAGCCGCTGTGGGCGGGGCGCATGGCTGGGTGGGTGTGTTAGCTAGCTACTGCCGTGTAACAAATCACCCCCAACACTTACCTGTCAACATGGATGATCGCTCACAGTTTCTGTGGACCCGGTACCTGGGCACGGCTCAGTGGGACAGTTCTGGCTTGGGGGTTCTTGGGGTCAGCATGCAGGCCTCGGGGCTCGATGGCGGATAGAGGAAGGATCCGCTCACAGCCGCCATGTTGGTGCTGGCTGTTGGAGGAGGCCCCAAGTCTGTCTCACAGGGGCTCTCCACAGGCCACTCGAGTGTCCTCACGGCCTGGCAGTGGGCTTCTCCCAGAGCAAGTGACCCGAGAGAGGGAGGAGGAGGTGGGACAGCACGGCTTTCGCTGTGGTCTGTTCATCAAGAGTGAGACTTCGGGAGTCCGGCCCACACTGAAGGGCGGGGCCTGACGGTCTGCCTTTAAAGGAAGGAGGTCAAAGGATGTGTGGACGGCCCCGGGCTCCTCCAACGTGCACGCAGCGTCACCTTGTGACCCAGACATCCCCTCCTAGCTGTACATCCAGGGAAATGAAATCAGCGACTCGAACAGTACTCGAACGTGGATGCTCACGGCAACACCGCTCACGGCAGCGAAAGCTAGAAACGGTCCAACCGTCCGGCACCCGGTGATGGATAAACCAAAGGCAGGCTAGCCGAACGATGGAATCTTACCTTGTCGTAAAAAAGAAGGGAGCACTGACACATGCCACGACACGGGTCAACCTTGAAAACCTCACGCCGGCGGAAGGACGCTGGACGCCAAGGGTCACAGCATGTGTGACCCCGTTTGTATGAAGCTCCCAAAATAGAAAAATCCAGAGACGGGGCCTGCGGGGGAGACGGGCTAGGGGGCGACAGCTTCATCATGCGGGGCTTTACTTGGAGGGGAGGGACACGTTTCGGAAGCAGGTGGAGCGGAAGGTTGTATGACACCGTGGAGATGGCTGGGCGCCCGCAGACGGGGCACTTCAGAATGGTTCATTATACCTGCTGGGTGAGTTTGCCTCAAGAACGTTTTTTTTTTTTTAGCATTTATTTATCTTTGAGAGACATGGAGACAGAGTATGAGCAGGAGAAGGGCAGAGAGAGAGGGAGACACAGAATCGGAAGCAGGCTCCAGGCTCTGAGCCGGCAGCACAGAGCCCAACTCGGGGCTCGAACTCACAGACTGTGAGATCATGACCTGAGCCGAAGTTGGCCGCTTAGCCGACTGAGCCACTCAGGCGCCCCAATAACTTATTTTTAAACACAAAACAGAAGCCCCGCGTTGGGCGAGCCTGAGCAAGCGGCAGAGCGGTCGGAGCCGCGCGGTCTGTTGGGGTAGGGATGCGGCTGGAGGGCGGAGGGCGGGCCCGGGAAGGAGCGTGGGTGTGCGGAGAGGTTTCCCCCAGAACGAGCAAGGCAAGGAGAGAGGTGCCCCAGATACTGGAGGGCCAGGTGGACGGTGAGGACTGTCGGAGTCCAGCACACAGAGTCCCCGGGGAGCTTCTAGAAGAAGAGCGATGAGCTGTTTGTGTGCTGGGGTTTGCGGTGCTGGCGGGGGGGTGGGGGCCCCTGAGGGTGCGTGCGAGGGAGCGCCTGCCACTAAGTGACTCAGAGGGCGGGCGCCTCACCATCTCTCTGGGAACACAGGCGACGCGCCGTGTCATCTGAAACCAGGCCTCCCCCCCACATTCCGGGGGCCGGGCCCCGATCTCGGAGCGGCCGGCGCCTCGGCTCAGCCTGGCGGCAGGCGGGGGAGCGTGTCTGTGCCGGGTGGCGCCTCCGGGGCCCGGGGGGTCTGGCGGGCCGCTGGGGAGCTTGCTCACGGCGGAGGCATGTCCCGGCATCTTCTGCACTTGGCCCAGCTGAGCAGAGCGTCCCTCATGTCCGTGGGACTTGGCCGTGTTTCTCTCTGGGGGCTGGAACCCGGCGCTTGGGGGCCAGACAGAACCCGTTCCTTCACCCCCTGAACGGAGCGGAAACGCCACAGAAAGATACCCAAGATTCCGAGGGACACTTGGGGGTCAGAGCAGACAAGATTTCAATCAATGCCGAGCCTGGGGTGTCATTACCCCAGGCGACAGTCACGATGATGGGAACCCCAAGTCCCCGTTTAAGAAGGAGGATGGGGGGCGCCTGGGGGGCTCAGTCGGTTGAGTGTCCGACTTCAGCTCAGGTCATGATCTCTCGGTCTGTGAGTTCGAGCCCCGAGTCGGGCTCTGTGCTGATGGCTCAGAGCCTGGAGCCTGCTTCGGATTCTGTGTCTCCCTCTCTCTCTGCCCCTCCCCTGCTCACGCTCTGTCTCTATGTCTCTCAAAAATAAATAAACGTTAAAAAAAAAAAAGGAGTTTGGGCAACGGTCATTCCGCGGCAAGGTTTGGGGCGTATCTCGGGGTTACGAACTTGGCCTCGGGGTCAGATGGACCGGGAGTCAAGGCTGGCACTCACTAGCAGTTCATCTGGGGGTCACGGCACCTGACCTCTCTCTGCCTCGGCTCTTCCTTCTGTGCAATGGGGCGACCGCGGTGCCCGTCCGATACCACCGTGCAGAAGTGGGGCGACCGCGGTGAGTGTGGATCGCTACCTTTACCTCTCTGTGACGCACCCGGGGGGCGGCCAGGCTTTATCGAACCCTCCGCCTGCCAACACCTGTCCGGTTTCATGATGGTTCTCCCCATTTTATCAGGGGAGAGACGGTTCCGTCCAGGGGTACCTGGGGCGGTCGCATGCAGGTGATTTCGAACCTCACATGCTGCTATTTCATGCTTAGCCTCTCACGGACCACGCGCGTCCCTTTCAGAAATACATTCCGGAAGGGTCCTGTCTTAAAACGGCCACAGGGATCGGAACTCCCAGAGCGAAGCCTCCGCGGTGGGCTCTGGGCTCCCGCTGGGGGGTCCCAGGTCACAAGCAGTTGGTCACCAAGCAGAACTCCCCTGGGTTTGGCTTCCGCATCTCAGGACAGGGGCTGGACGGAGCGGGTCCCCGCGGGCACGCCTGCATCAGGATAACGGAGGGAGGGCCCGGGAGCCGTGCATGCCCAGGTGGGCGGGAGAGGCGGTGGCCTGGAGAGGACAGCCCGGGGCCGGAGGAGGGACCCACGGGCCCGCCAGGGAGGTGTGGGGGCAGGGCCCCAGCCGTGGGACGTGGCCAGCCGTGAGACCCCCAGGGAGGGACGTGCAGGAGTAAATACCCACTTGTCTCCTCCAGCTCCTGCTGGTGTCTCCCACCGGCCACAGCCTACAGCACCCTGAGGGCAGCCGGCCGCTGCAGGTGGGCCCCAGGATGCCCAGAGCCCAGGATGGAGCCAGATGAGCGACGACAACAGTCAGAACGAGCCCCGCGTCCTCAAGGCCGGGAGGGAGGGCCCCCGCCGGGAGCCACAGGGACGGCAGGGTGGACACTCCCTGGTCCCCGGCTCCTCACGTGCAGACCTCACAAGGGAGAGGAGGGGACCCTTATCCTGCTGTGTGTAAACCTCAGGAAGCCAAACAAACGGTCCTTCTTAGAAGCCAGGCCCGGACTCGCCCTGGACATCTGGAGAACGTTCCCCTGTTTCCCAATCTCCGCTGACAGTCCTCCGCCACCTCAGGAGTGGGTCCAAGCCGACAGGGGCCCGGGGCACTGAGGAATGTCGCAGCTGATGGCCAGAGGGACAGCCGAGAGGCAGATCTCACTTGGATGCCACCCCGCGTGAGGCATGGTGTTCCGGAACCTCATCCTGGAGCGCAAGGCCTCGCTTAGGCCTTCTCTCCAGA
Organism: Paguma larvata; assembly: GCA_030068075.1. Classification (NCBI taxonomy): domain Eukaryota; kingdom Metazoa; phylum Chordata; class Mammalia; order Carnivora; family Viverridae; genus Paguma; species Paguma larvata. Next base: position 57,012,218 of record CM057841.1, on the reverse strand, counting down.
CCCTCAGCCGCCTTCACATCCGAATACATCTCAAGCCCCTTCCCCGCGCTCTCGCGGTCCCACCCCCTTCCCACCCCACCCCTGCCCCCCTTCGGCTCTCAGGGAAACGCTCCCCGTCTTCCTAAGCTGGCTCACAGCCCGTCGTGAGCTCTCGGAGCCCCTGGTTAAATAACCCGTCACTCGGTCAGTCCCCACGCTGTCAGCCCCGGGCCGGGTAGGGGCGTGACTGCCGGATCACAGTGAAGACACTGTTTGCTGACCGAAGGGACAGATCACTAGAAACCCCAGACACAGGCCTCTCCCCGACGCCCATGCAAACGGGCTCAGGCACACGCGATGACGGAATTCCTAACTTTTCTCAGGTGCGTTTCTGGCGTGTGTGGCCGAATGAAGACACGGAGGAATCGGGGCGACCCTCGTCAGCATTCGGAGACGCAGAAGGGCTGGACTCGCCACCGACGTCTCAGGAAAGCCGGTTCTGGAACACTTGCGTAAGAAGAAGGAAAAAAAAAGCCGAAATAAACAAGAAAAAGAAGGGAAAAGGTTTTTCTTTTTGAAAAGCTGGAACCAATCTTGGGGTTAAAGCAGCTGCCCACACAGATTGATTTCAGCTTGTCAAGCGTTATTCTATATGATTTATTTCCTGCGAAAGCGTCTGACGACTCTCGTGTCAATGGTTTCCACGTATTCCGGAAACGCGTCTCCTCCGGCGGTGGAGAGGTCCTGCTTGGGCCCAGCAAAATCAAAAACAGCAACTGCTGGTTTTGATTTGGCAAAACAAAACCCACGAGAAGACCGACGAGTAAAAGAAATGCTGATTCCAAAAGCGGTCTTGAGACACTCCGGAATGAGTCACCCGGGGCCCCTCCGGCCCTCCCCGGGAGATCTAGGTCCCAGTTCTGCTGCGTGTCTTTGGGCGAATTACTTAGCGCCTGTCTCCTCATCTCTGAAATGGGGGGCAGTAGTGGGAGCACCTCGCAGGGAGGCGGGGATCACGACGAAGATCGGATACGGCCCTCGGCGAACTCCGAGAAACGGTCACGGTCGCTACCCTCATAAAACCACTTTGAACCACCAAGGACTCTTCCTCGCTCTGCGCCAACACGTCGGTTCCTACTGCCAGGGCCCCAAAGAGGACGGGGTAACACCTGGATTCCGGGTCGGGACCCGGAAGTGAAACAAGCAAGGCTTCAGGAAGGAGAGGGACCCACCGGCTGCCAAGGGCGCGCACTCCGCTGACGGCAAAGTCATCTTCCGAATCTAAACCAATCTTTTGGCGCGCCTGGGTGGCTCAGTCGGTTAAGTGATCAACTTCCGCTCAGGTCACGATCTCGCGGTCTATGGGTTCGAGCCCCGCGTCGGGCTCTGTGCTGATGGCTCAGAGTCTGGAGCCTGCTTCGGAATCTGTGTCTCCGTCTCTCTGACCTTCCTCTGCTTGTACTCTGTCTCTCTCTCTATCTCTCACAAAAATAAATAAACATTAAAAAAAAAATTAAACCAATCTTTTCATCAGAAAGGAAAGGGGGCCTCCTTTAGAAGAAAGTGGTCCACAGACCTCCTGACTGAGCCAGGATAAAAAACAAAACAAAACAAATCTTGATCGAGCCACTTCTGCGAAGCTGCTTGGAGAGCCGCTGTGGGGTGCGGTACAAGGGAGCCCTCCCCCCCACCCCGGCCGCGGTTCACGGCCGCCGGGCTGGCCCGAGGGGGTCACGCCGGCCCAAGCGTGCGGGCTCAGAGCACGGGGAGGGGCCGCTGCTGCCCTTACGGCCACCAGCACGTCTGGGCACTGGGGAGACGGGCCGGGGCCGGAGGCCAAGAGAGGGATTCGAGGTCGGCCCCGGCACAGCCAAGGGAAGGACAGAGGGCGCAAGGGCAGGCCGGTGGCAGCCCCTGGGCTCCAAACCAAGCCAGGGCTGAGCTCGCCGGGCAGAGTCAGCACAGAGATGCCGACTGCGCCGCAGAGGGCCTGGCGGTGGTGGGGAGCCGCGCCCCGGCCCAAGGTCTCCTGGCAGTCACCCCGCCACCGCCCGAGGACAAAGGCCGCTCACCCTTGGCCACGCTGGGAAGGGGCTGCCGAGGGGCCGGTGGGGACGCCGACGCGGCAGAGCCGCTTGGATGACCTCAGTGTCTGGGGAGGCCCCCCGTGGCTCCGGCTGCTCAGCCGTAATGTGTGGTCTGACTCAAGGCTAAGCTTAGTGCGGGCCTGGAGGGGACTCAGGACAAGGACCCCCCCCCCCGCCCCAGCACTCCAAGACCCTTCCCCGCAGGACAGGGACAACTCATGTGGGTGGCTGAGTCTCCCCACAATATTCGTGAGCCCCTCTGCCTCGTGCATCAGGTTGGGTCCCCGGACACAGAGCCTGAGACAAGGATTCAGTAAGAGTCGTCTGGGCGGGGGTGGGGGGGGGGATGGTCTCCCAGGACGCGCGAATGAGGGAACATAGGAGGGGGTCGAGTGGGGGGAGACGATGAAGAGGGAGGGGTCCTGAGGGGGCAGCCTGCCGGGGAGCGTCCCGAGGGGCAGGGAGGGGGATTATATACCCCAGCTTGTCCTTTGCTAGAGGGCCGCTCCTGGGACAGTAACTCCTCCAAGGGGTGACCCACCGCTCCAGTCTGCCTGGGGCTAGGGCGTCTCCCAGGCTCGGGGACTTGGAGTGCTAAAGATGGGGGGGGGGACCCGGGCAAAGTTGGCACAAGTGGGTCACCCGGCCCTCGGGCTTTTCGGGGAGCCTCGGACACGTGCGGAACTTGCACCCGCAGCCAGAGAATGTCTCAGACAGGGTGCTGCAGGTGAGAGGCTGTCGGCATGAACCACAATGACAAGTTCAGAGGGGATGCTGCCTCCGCGGGAGCAGCCACCCCCATAAACCTGCGACTCCCCGCCCCCCATCCTTCCTGCTGTGTCCCCTTACCGACTGGCCGCAGCACGCCAGGCAGCCGCCATGTTCCACAGACTCTCCTGGCCCCTCTGACCTCAGGACCTTTGCACTGGCTGTTCCCTTCGCCTTAAAGTCTCTTTCCCGGATAGGCACGGAGGAAAAAGGAACCTCCGTGAGAGAAGGGTGTTGGGTCTGAGCACTGCACTATTCCCAGGGCACAGAACAGTGCCTGGCACAGAGTGAACATTTACCCGCTAAGCACCCGAATGAAAATGATCTCAAAACAGCGATAAATAGAAATAAAAGTCTCCAATGCACCCGGCGACGAGTCTCCAGACTGTTCCACCCGGGGAGATTGCCTGCTCCAGGGAAACGGGGGCGCTGTCTGATGTGGACGCCCGAGGGAGACCTGGGATTCTGGACTCTTCTATTAGCTGTTCTGCGGCCTCACGCCCTGGAGCCTCCGGCCATCCCTGCAGTGGGCATTTGAGGGGACACAGCGCAGGACCAGGGCTCCCACGTCCCCCCCTTCGGGAAATTGATCTGCAGAACCTTGGTGAATAAAGCAGTGTGCTTTTGCCTTCTGGAAAGCAGAGGCGGGGAACCGGGACCTGCCTGCTCCCCAGTTCCCTTGCGGGGAGCCCAAAGGACGACCCTAGGGGTCGCAGGGGACTCGGCCCGGGGCAGACAGGAAGCTCCGAGGAGCTGCCATCAGAGCTCCCAGCCCGGGGTCGTCAAGCGTGGAGGCAGACGCGGAAGGTGTGAGCACGTCCGACCAGCTCCCAGGTGGTGCCAATGGCCTGTGGCCAGGGCTTCGAGCACACCACGAGCATTTGGCAATGTCTGCCCTCTCTGCCGGAGTCAGGAAGGTTCGATGATCTGGCCTGCAGTTTCCAGAAGCTCAGCAGGGGGGATGTGTCGCAGAGAGGAGGCAGAAGGCCCCCCGGACCACCGGCAGCGTGAGAATCGAGGCAGCCTCTCGGGTACGCTCGTAAGTCCCCGCGTCTGAGTTAGGGCACCGTGTACCACAGCGTCGTCTGCTGTGACAAAGAGGCCCCCTGGCGCGCTGGCTTAAACAAGACAGTATTTCTCGCACCATCCGGAGGGAGGGGGTCCGGGCTCCTGGGCTTCCTGTCGCCAGGAAACTGGCTGCACCCTAAACCTGAAGCGCGTGAATGACATTCCAAGGGCTTTGTGGGGTGCGGACCAGGCAGGCAGAGAGTGTGCGGTGGGCGGACTCACGGCCCCCAAAGATGTCACCTTAGATGACAAAAGGTATGCGCAGGTGTGATCAAGGACCTTGAGGCAGGAGACTGTCCCGTGGGCACAGTGTGGTCACGGGGGTCCTTATAAGGGGGGGAGGGAGCGGCAGAGAAGGGGCGGGGACAGAAGCAGAGGTCAGCGACGCGCACCGGAGGTGGAGGAGGGGCCACGGGCGCCTCCAGAAGCGCGAGAAGGGCCAGGAAGCCGACTCTCCCCGGAGCCCCTGAGGGAGGCAGCCCTGCCCCGATCCCACCTGGAGGACCAAGTCCTCCAGGGCCGCGCGGGAACGCGCCGCTGGGGTTCTAGGCCGCCGGGGTTGGGACCGACCGTGACACACGGCAGCCCCAACCAACTCAGCGCTGGGCAGAGCCCGCCCGGGCCGGCGAGCTGGGGCTGCTGCCTCGGAAGGCTGTTACCCCCACACGCCCCGCTCTGAGTGTGGGGGCTGCGCCCTGACTTGGCCCAGGCCTTCGGGGCTCTTAAAGACTCCCCCCCCCGCCGCCCAAGCACAGACTCGGCGTCCCCCGCCGTCGGCTAGTGACAATATGTGGCCGCCAGACACATCCCGAGGCCCCGCGGGGGCTCCGCAAGTTGCTTCCTCGCTCAGAGGGACAGAGGGACAGTCCTTCCCTGCAACTGCCTCGGACACAGTGGACGCCCACCGCCCCAGCGCTGGACACATGCGTCTCTCCTGTTCGCGGGAGGCTCGCGGTCCGGAGCGGCTGGCCCCGTGTCCCCCCAGGTTCCCCTAAACCCCCGCCTAGGCCCCCACCCAGCACCCGGCCGGCCACACCTTCCCTCGCACGGGAACCCCGCTCCCCCTCACCCTGAAAACCCAGCGTTCTCTCCCGCTCAGAACCGCCCCCCGCCACGGCTAGCGTTAGAAGTAACGCTAACAAAGGCCCCACGCCCGGCGCCGTGCCCACACTTCCCGTCATGACTGTCCTTCCCAATAAGGGTGTTGTTGTGCCCCCCTAGCCCGTTTTGGGGAGGCACATGGGTTGGGGGGCAGGGTGGTCAGGGCTTTCCCAAAGTCACCTTGCAGGGAGACAGAGGAGCCGGGGTTGGAATCCCGGTCTGGCCCGCCCCGGCCTCTCTGTGCCCGTTCTGGGCTGTCACAGGAGCGGGCTCCAAAAACCACGGCCTCTCGTTGGCCGAAACAGCTTGTCCACGTTTGCTTCCAGAAGGGTGGGCCTCAGGGTCCCCTGGGACCGTGTCCCTCTTCTCCTGCGGGGGCAGAGACAGAGCTGGCACGCGGGGTCTCGGGCTGGGTGGGGAGGCAGCGCGGCCCTGGCCGGCCGCCTGCTCGGAGCCAGGACTGATGAGTCAGCAAACACACGGCCCGAGCCCGGGGGACGGGCTGTCCTCGGCCAAAGGACACGTGACCTCTTGTCCTGGCTGGGCCTGGCGGCTTCATTCAAATGGCATCCTCTCAAGGAGCTGTGCCGGCCACGGAGCGGGTGAGGGCAGCACCTGGGCATTCCGGAAGGTTCTGGAGGGAGGGCAGGAGGGGAGCTGCGGCTGGAAGTGTGAGTGGGCGGCCAGCAGGCCGAGTCTGGAGGAGGAGCCACCTCGGAGGCAGAAGGCAGTCAGAGCGCACGCGCACCCCTGGTCTCGGAGTCTCCCCTGGGCGTGCTTCAACGCAGAGCCGTGCAAAGGCCCCAGGGTGTGGGGTGCGGGGAGAAGTCAGGGCTAAGGAGGGTCTATACTGGCAGATAGGAGCAGGCCCGGCAGGGGTGAGGTGGGGAGGCCCGACCCTGAAGGCCTGATGTGAACCCGGGAGGGTGATGGGAGGCCATGGGGGACTCCGAGCAGGAGAGGAGGCAGGGGGGGCCCCGGAATCCTTCAGCCCATGTGCCGGGAGCACCCCCCCCCTTTCCCTCTGGCCCGCCACGTCTCTGCTTGGGCCCTTTCCTCCTGGACGAACCTCTGGAGGAGGGTGGGGACATTTCCTTCCAGAGATAAGGTCCGGGCCGGTCGCCCTGGCGGCTGCCTTCGAGGACAGCTGTGGGCCTGGAGCTTGCCTCCCTGGGCCCGGAGACGCGGGGATTTTTCTGATGCTGAGTTAGCCCCAAGGCCCCGAAGATCCGAGCGGCTCAGCCCCTCTCGGGGTCCGCCCGGTGTTGACAGACGAAATCCAGCCGGAAAGTCTGCAGCCTCTGAAAACAAGCCACGATCTGACGGGCTGCTTTGCTTTGCCGTTTTGGGGGGCCTGACCATGAACGAGGCGCAAGGGTCCCCAACTTGGAGATGGAACTGAGCTCAAGTACCTTCTCTAAACGTTTTTGCTTAGCTGTCAACTTGGGGAAAATTTTAGTATTCGTAGGTTACCCGCCCCCCCCACCTCCATTAACAATAAAAATAGCTTGAGGGCATCTCATGGGGAAACGGGCTTGGTTTTTGAACAGCGCCCATGAGGTCTAATCCACACACGACACAGTTCAGCCATGGACAGTGTACAAGTCCGTAGTGTCCGGCATACGGAGTCACGCTGTCGATACAGTCAGTTCTAGAACATTCCATCACCCGTGCCCTCAGGTTTCACCTTCCATCTCCCTACCTTCACCCCGGCCCCGGCCACCACGAACCTGCTGTCCCTGGGAAGGCGCCCATTGTGGTTCACGGCCACGGGGTCACGCGCGAGGCGGTCTTTGCGACCGCCTCCTTCACCCAGCCGTCAGGGTGCGCCCAGGCAGCCCGTATGCGCCTCTACCGCCGGGCGGCCCGCCTTGTGCTGACTCATCATCGTGGGTGCACAAAGGGTGGTTTCCCCTCCGCGGCCGCTGGGAAGAGCGGCTGACAGGTTTCTGTGCGAACTTAAGTGTCCGTGTCCCTTGGACTTATCCTCATGAGCGCCTTCGCCGGGTCACACAGGAACTCGCTTTAACCCGTTCAGTGAGAAGATTCGTGAACTCCCGCTGGGTGCTACGAGCCAGGTGCCACAGGTATCTCTTCTTGCGCTCCCCACCACCTGCCCGTTGGGTGCTGGGCACGGCTATTGTCCCCGCTGTTCAGGGACAGGAACCGAGGGATCGGAGAGGTGGGGTCACTGAGCGGGGCGGCCCAGCATGCGTAAGTGTGGAGCCGGGATCCCCCGCTCTGGCCCAGCCGCCCGGGAGCATGCCGCCCGTTCCGTGTCCTCCCTTTTCGTCCTCGGAACCACGTCGACAGGCATCTGCGGGTAAATCCCCGCTCCCGTCTTGCCGGGGTCCCCACAAGCAGTAGTTCTCAACACTGAGCTGCGCCCCGAGAACCCCCTGGAAGGCTTGTTGAAACCCACGTGGCCAGGCCCAGTCCCTGAAGATTCTCAGGCCGTCCGTCTGGGGCGGGGCCCGAGAATCTGCATTTCCAACGAGCTCCCGGGTGAGGCTCGGGGTTCCCCGGGGTGCGGAGAGAGTCCGCAGGACTGGGGCTGGTCCCCAGGACCCTTCTCTGAATAACGAGTAAGGTGCTTTGGCCTCTGCGTGGGCAGAACTGTGTTTGCGAAATTATTCCTGCCTCAGCTGGGGACCTTTCTGGACCTCCGCCTGAGTTCTGTACGCTAATGAAGACCTTTGCCCGGAAGGCAGAGGCGGGGCTGCCTAGACGGGAGTGGGGGGGTGGGGGGGTGGGGAGGGGTTTTGTAACTCACCAGGGGTTCACTGGGACCCCCGGAACTAGATTTATGAACCATCCCTGGTGTTCTGCTGCCCCCTGGTGGCGGGCAATTCTGCACCACCTCCTTGGGGGGGCACCCCGTGGTTGCTGGCTGAGGCCGAGGTGCCTGCTCCAGGGACCCGGAGGCCCGGTTCCTCCGCCCTCGCTCCTTCCTGGTAACTGATCTGCTATCGGTCATTTGTACTTTAGCAAGCTCAAGTCCTTGACCGTCCTCTCCTGGGAGGTTTCTACTTGAGCCCACAGCTCATCCCTGAAGAGCAGGAAGGCTCCCCCGCGGCTTTCCGTTTCGTGCGCCACAGAAGCAAGGGGCACGGGTGTCCCTCCAGACCCTCACAGAGCAACCGTCTCCTCCGACCCTGGGAGGCAGGACAACCTGGCTGGGGTCCTGCTTCCCAGCCGCCCTGGGCTCCTGACCCGGAGCCGTGGGGGGAGGGGGGTGCCGTCTGTATCCGTCTGAAAAGACACTAACCTCTGATTCCGAACACCTACCCCGTGCTCGGCTGCATTTCTGTGTCTTCCTGGGCGGCCCGCCGAGGTCACAGTTACCCTCGATCCTTCTCTCACGGACATGGCCATGGGGGTGCAGACAGGCCAGGAGCCTTGCTCCCTCGACAACCAGGAAACCACAGGCTCAGAAAGTGTCCACGGGGGCACCTTCTCGCGAATCCCAGAACCCTAGGAGCCTGGAGCTCAGAGAGACAAGAGCTGAATGTGGTGAGATTGCCCCGTGTCAGTGGTGCCTGAAGGCAGCTCTCCTGGGGTGGGGGTCGGGGGGCGTGGGTGACCGGGGAGGGAAGAGGCCCGGGGTCGGCCATCGGAGGGGACAGGAAAGCAGAAGGAGAGGCCAGGGAGGGAGGGAGAGAGACAGGGAAGGTGACAACGGCAGGTGCGGAGAGGCAGACACCAGCCGGGAGTTGGGGTCTTTAAGGAAAATCCGCCATTTGCTCCACCCCTTTGCTGACCATAGTCCAATCCTGTCCGGTCCGAAGGGGGCGGGGCAGGGACGCAGCCGGAGGCCCCACCCTGGGGGCGGAGCCGAGTCAGGTGCCCCTCCTGTCATTCTGCCGGAAGGCCAGCGTGCGAAAGGATTTGCAGGCTGCATGTATATACGTGCATATAAAAACAGCGGACTGAATGGTGGCCCGCAGAAAGACGCCTCCACGTCCCAACCCTCTGAGCCCGTGACTGTGGGCGGGTTTGGCGCCACGGTCTTTGTCGTCGTCATTAAGCTAAGGCTCTCAAGACGAAGTCCTCCTGGGCCATCCGAGCGGGCCCTACAGCCAAGGACACCTGTCTTCCTGAGACATAGACGAGGAGCAGACACGGTCAAGGGAGAGGCCGTGTGACGACAGGGGCAGAGATGGCCCATGCGACCACAGCCGAGGGGCGCCAGGAGCCCCCGGGATCCGGAAGAGGCAGGAAGGACCGTCCCCTAGAACCTCCAGGGGAGGCGACACTGTGACACCCCGATTTGGACTTCTGGCCTCCAGAGAAAGGGAGAATGTTCCTTTGTGGTTTTCAGTCCTGTAGTTTGTGATTATTTGTAATAATACAGCCCCAGGGATCCCCTGTAATACATATGGGTGTATCTATACGTGTCTAACGATGGAGATAGACAGTAATAGTGTTTCTCCAGGTGTGGCCTGGGGAAGGCTGTCATTTAAACCCCCTGGGGCCTTTGTCAAAGATAAAGTTCCTCGCACCGGCTCCCAGACCCACGGCACTGGCCTCCCTGGGTGGGGCCCCTGGATACAATTTCAAACCAGCTCTCCGGGGTTGCCGGTGGCCCCGGAGGCCTGGGAACCGGCAGTCCCTGGACGTGGCCTTGAGGATGACTGGAGGGCACGTGGGAAGAACCTCATCACACAAGACGGGTCAGGAGTGTGTCCAAGGCAAACAGGAGGGGAGGCCACCGGCATCCTTCCTCCAGGCTGGCGTGTGCTGCGGGCCCAGATGTCCGGGGTCACGGGGACCCGGCCCCGCCCCCGCGGCACAGCTGCTCCGGGGAAGGTCCCGGAACACAGGGAGGCTGTGCCGGGCCCATGTGCACACTCAGCACCCTTGGCCTCCCCAGCGTTCCGGCAGCTGCTCCAGGAATTCCGAGGCCCAGGACGGGGGCCAGGGCTGACATCCTGGGAGCAGCCGGCGGGGTGGGCCGTGGGGCCATCTGGAAGTTTCCAGGCCTCGGGGAACACTTATGTAACTGGTTCGGAGGGGAAGTTTGGACGATGGGTTAGCTCGGAGCCAAGGACACACTGTGTTCCACACTCTGGGCCAGGGGGCACCGGGTGGCGACGAGAACGTTCTCTGACTCCTCGGCCCCTCGGCCCCCCAGAGCGCTCCGTGCCGTCGAGGACGGAAGCACAGGAAGGCCGTTTGAGCTCTGTGAGGGCGGGGCGTTTGTTCTGCTCTGTCACCCACGGGGCTCAGGCGCCGGGCTTGGCGCACAGTCGGAGCTCAGTCATGTTCGTTGAACGTACGTGTGCTGTTACTGCCGTGATCACTGTGGCTGCCGTTACCGACATCACTACGGTGCCTGGGTGGCCCGGTCGGCCAAGCATCTGACTCTTGGTTTGGGCTCAGGTCACGCTCCCGGGGTCGTGGGATTGAGCCCTGTGTCAGGCTCTGCACTGAGCATGAAGCCTGCTTGGGATTCTCTCCCTCCCTCTGCCCCTCTCTCCACCCCTCCCCCACTCTCTAAAATAAAAAATAAAAAAAATTTAGAAAAATAAAAAGAAAAGAAAGAATTGGCTGGAGGTCCCTGACCGAGGCTGGGTGATGCCTTCTACTCCGGATCCGTTTCTCACGCTGTCCCTGGAACGCGCTGTCGAGAGCATCGCCCCCCAGATGAAAACTTGAACGGCTGCGGCCCATGGCTTCTGGGATCAAGGCCAGATGCCTCCTCCAGGAAGCCCCCCTGTCTGCGCACACACAAAGGCCCCCACCACGGTACCGTGTGTCACTCCCTGCCGTGCTCGCAGGTGTTTGGGGTCCTCCCCGAGTCACGGCAGTCTCCGGGAACCACTCTGTCGGTGCAGAGAGCTCCAGTGCCGTCCACAACCACAGTGTCAGAGCGGGGTTAGAATTCCCGTGGCCGAGGCGCAACTGTTTTCCGGGCCCCTGCCTCGCGGACCTGTGATCACTCTCTACGCCCGCCCACCAGATTTTGGTGTTTGCCGCCCCTCACGCTGAGGACAGCACGACTGTGCGGCTTTTCCGAGCAGGGTCAGGTCTGCTCCCAGGGCTGGAGAATTTCTGGAGCTCGGCAGGAAGCGGAGACTGGGGACCACCATCCCCTGGACTCTGGCGGGTTTGCATGCACCGCCTGCCTCCTAGGGATGGGAAGGTTCCAAAGGCAGCTCCGTCCCAGGTCGCCTCTCCTTGCTCGCGGTTTGGAGATGCGTGGTCCGTCCCATGATGACACCAATCACTGCCTGCCGTCACGGAGGAGCGAGCCGCCTGGGGCCAGAGTGTGTGTGTGTGTGTGCACACGCGGAGTTGATAGGACATGGGGCCATTCCGTAGGACACCAGCCGGCGGGGGCCTGAGGCCACAGGTCCAGCCCATAAGAGAAAGCACCAGACTCTTGCAGTGGCCAAACTCTAACCCCACCTCCCTTCTTGGCTATAACTTTGGGGTTAGGTCCCGGGGCCCTTGGGGCCAGCACACAAATGACCCAGGAAGAGGCCGCTGTGGGTGACACGCAGAGAGCGCGAGGCGGTCCCAAGCTGGGACCCGCGGCTGCTGACACCTCAGGCAGTCCTGCTGCGATCTGTGTCCTTTTGGTCAAAAGAAGAATCCTTCTCTTGCCAAGGGGCAGGTGGCAGGGGGTGTTGCCAGCGACAGGAGGAAGAACAAACCTCCACAGTCGGAAGGAGAGGCAGCGGCCAAGGAGTAAGATCTGGGCCTCGGTCCGGAGCATCTGGGCCGCAGACGGAGAGAGTGACGAAGCACTGGAGCCTCAGAGTGATCGCGGTTCCGCGCAGCTTCGCCTGCCGTCGCTGGGACGCCTGCCCGGCACCGAGCCACCGCTCCGGGCACTGTTCGTGTCTGTTCCGGAGACAAGGCCTCAGGGGCTTAGACTCCAGACCCGGAGCTTGTAGGTGGCGAGCGGGCCTGCCCCTGCCCACACTCCCTACGTGCTGGTACCACCTGCTGTGCCCCCTGCCCCCGCCCGGCCATCGGAGCAGGGGGGTGGGGAGGAGACTAGAGTCCAGGGGGCAGGTTAAGGTGAAGGGTGGGGCCCGCTGTGGGCACCAGTGGGCTCCGTCTCTTTCTTATAGGAGGGGGTGCGGGTAGTGTTCGGGTGTGAACCCCGGGGCTGCCATCCTATCCTAGCCCCGAGACCGTGGGCGTGTGAATTACACACTCGGAGCCTGCTCTCCCGCCTGTAAAGAGGGCTCATCGTACCTACCGCACAGATTTGCTGGGGATCGTGTTGCCCCCCACCCCCCTCCCCCAGCTTTCCTTCTCTTCCTGCACAAACTAGTCCCACCTGGAAGCCATCCCAGCTCCCAGCCTGCCCCAGACCAGGGGGTCCCCTCAGCACCCCCCAGCCTCTGTCTTGGGGCCTCTCGTCTTTACCCTGTGTCTGTGGGTTCTCAGAGGGCAGGGCTGGGCCTGCCTCTTTGACCGTGGGTCAGCTCCCAGTGCCCGACACACAGCAGGTGCGTTTGTCCCCACTGGAGCTGGGGCGGGGGGGGGGGGAGGAGGAGAGGGTGTCTGGGGCACCTGCAGCCTCTCGGACACTCTGAGCAACAGAGCATGACATGTCCTGCGGCCACTCGGCGGGCCGAGAGGGCGCAGGTACGTGTCTGTGCTGGGGATGGCCGTATCTCAGCGAGACGTCCAGACAGCCCTTGTAAGGACACCGATTTTTGTTGTTGTCATGTTTTGGTTATTAAACTCTGTAACTTTTCGTTTTGGTATAGTTTCAAACCTGCAGAAAAGTTGCAAGAATAACAGGGAATTCCTGTGCACCTGCCGTGTGCGCTCTTTCCCGTTAGCTGTATCCCTGTGTGTGTGTGTGTGTGTGTGTGTGTGTGTGTGTTACACACCACTCGAGAGTAAACTGCGGACGCCAGTCCTTTCCATTCCTAAGTGCCTCTGTGTATATTTCCCACGAACGGGACTCGCTCTGAACAGCGCGATCTGAGTGGGGGGCATCCCACCACGAGAGCAGGACCGTGCATTTAGTTTCCCATGAAAATACCATCACCCAACGCCCAGCCGTGTCACGGCGGCTCCCGCCCGAGCGCTCTACGGCCGTCCCTGCCCCCAGGGGTCCGGGGTCCGGGGCCCACTTGCCTGCGGTTATGCCGTGGCTCTGGTCCCCCTAGTCTGGAACGGTTCCTCGGCCTGTCTTTGTCTTTCTTGACTCGTTGCCTTTGAAGAGGGTGTTTCTTGTTTCGACCCACGAGCTGGAACCCGTGACAGCCATTCTGAGCCGAGTTTGGGGAATGAAGTGCGTTAGGAAATTGATGCCCCCACAGCCGGTCGGCACGCGTGTCCCGCCACGTGGCTCCGATGTGTGGCTGCTGGCGTGGCGTGCGCTGGGGTGAGGGTGGCGAGGGCCACGCTTCGGGCTCAGATCCCAGTTCCGTTCCTTCCGGCCTGGGTGCCCTTGGGTAAGCGGCTCAGCCTCTCTGTGTCGAAGTTCCCTCCTCCGGGAAACGGGGGTGATACTGGTACCTACCTCGCGGGACGGCCACCGGGATTCGTCAGCTAATGTCCGCGAGGAGGGGAGACCGGTGCCCGGCGCCTGTGAGACAGGGAGCGTCCGGGAGCCCGCGGGCTGTCTGGTTTCACTCCCACGGCCTTGGAGACGCCTTGGATCGGAGCGCTTCTGGGCAGAGGCTCAGCCACACAGGACGTGGTCACGCGTCTCCCGCGTCCTCTCCCTTGGGGCTCCCCTTCCCTCGCGCACACCCCCACGCGGGCACGCGCAGGCCAGGAGGCAGAGCCAGGCTCCCGCACACGTGCCTGCAGGGCTCGTCCGTCGGTCTCGTGTCCGTTCGTCGCTCGCTCTCGCTGGTGCCTCACGGCGTTCCTGGCCCCGACGCTCGCTGCTGCCCAGCTAGTTTTGTAACTGCTCGCCTGCCGGGGTCACGTGAGCCGACGCGTTTGCAGGGCTCGGTGGTTACTGATGGCTGCAACGAAGTGTCACGCGCTGTCGTCCGCACCTTCCACTCGCTGTCTCAGGGAGTCCCTGTCACCACTCCGGGAGACGGCTCCGTGACGGTCCCCCTGGCGCCGATCAGGAGACGGAGGCACAGAGAGGGGAAGGCTACAGAGCTTGCTCAAGGTCACACCGCTGGAAGGGCCATGTCAGGGTTCTAACCCTTGAGTTACCCGCCCCCCCGTGGTTGTCCTGGGGTGAAAAAAGTCCGGGGGAAGCAGGGCCGATGGCACAAGCATGAGGGCGTGGGGAAAGCATCCTCAGAAGGCGGAAGCACCCAGATTTGAGACATTGTGGTAAACCGAGTCACGGTCAGGCCGCGTGGGGGTGAAGCCCAGCTCAGACACGTCTCGGCCGTGTGACGAGTCTCCGAGGCAGGTAGGTTATTTCCTGAGGCTCCCAGGGGGGCACTGAGGCTGAGCCCACCCGTCAGGGGCAGGGGACGCAGGGACACAGCGCGGGCCTCTGGGGCAAGCCCGGGCGGCGTGCGTGTCCCCAGCCTCCTCGGTCACAGAGGACGGCCGGGTCTGTGCAGAGCCTTGGCCACGACCTTGGTTCTGCCTCTTGTCTGCATGTCCTCGGCCCAACGGTGGAACTCACGCCGCGGTTTCCCCCCGGGGGGATGGGCCTAACCGTTCTCACGCCGCGGGGCTGTCGTCAAGGCCGACGTGGCGGTCCAGCAGGCGGCCCCGTGCTGCGACTCTGCGCCCTGTTTGCCGCCTGTCCTGGGCAGGCGGCGGGGGTGGGGGGTGGGGGGGGCAGGGAAGGAGAGGGAGGAGGGCTGTGGTATGGTTCCAATTAAGCTGTTTATACGCGTCCTCGTCCGGTGACAAATGGCTGCAGTGACGGGGGATCCTGGTTTCAATTTTCCGTTTGGAGTCAGACGTCTCGAGGCTCTGCCAGCCTCGCCCGGAAACGGGCAGGTCACCCAGCGGCCTGGGAGCCAGCGACGGCGGTTCCTGACCGTCGGGCCTGCTCCAGGCCACCGGGCCGGCCAGGGCAGGAGGACGGTCCTCGCAGAGCTCAGCCCGGGGCCGCTCGGGGCCCTTTCGGTTCTCCTTACGCACTTGCCCCCGCACGCACCCCGGCCTCACAAGACCACCTTATTCTGGGGGTAAAACCAAGTTCACGCGTGTCCACGCCCGTCAGCCAATGCTTCTGTTTCAACTGACCCATTTGGCCAGAGTGGGCTCTTTCCAGGCCAAGCCGGACAGGGCGGGTGGAGGGGTACAGGCGGGTGGAAGGGCAGGCCCGGGCTTCTGGTAGTTTCCATCTTGATTTTCAAAGTCCCACAGAACGTGACGGCAAGCCAGCTTGACTCCGGCTGGAAGGAAGCGTGACAGGATGTGTGTGCGGGGACGGCGGCCTGGGGCAGGGCGCGCGGCGGGGGCTGGCGAGGCGCTTGGCCCCGCTGGGCCTCGGCTCCCTCGTCCGGGAACATGGCGTCCGCGCCTGCCTCGTGGGCCCGTGGGGAGGAATAAACGTGACGACGCACCTGAGCCGTCGTTACTGGAGCCACACGCTCATTTCCTTTCTCTGCAGTGAACAACCTTGACCTTCAGCTCTCAAGGCTCCCCCCACGGCCCCCCCCACCCCAAACTAGGTAGAACAAAACTGGCCAATCAGCAAAAAGCAGCCTGGCTTTACTGGTGTCCAGTTCAAATCCACGCATTCGGAGTGCTCCTGCCCCTCCTTGAGCTGACGCGGCTTTAAACACGGACGTCAGAGCCCGTCGCTCTTCAGCCCAGAGCCCTCCCGTGGCTCCCCAGCTCCTGGCGGGGAAGCCCAGGTCCTCGCCTTCCCTCAGGTCACCTCTCCCTCCGCGCTGCCCTCCTGCGGTCCCTTGGGCCAGGCTTGGTCCCTTCTCAGCAGCCCGGAACTCTCCCTCCCTCTGACACCATCCGGCTCCTCCATTGCCCCCTTTACAAAGGTCACCTTCTCAGTGACCTGACCTCTTCCCTGACAGCACTTCTTACACCTGACACCTAAGATGGGTAACTTGTTCTCTTGCTTCCTGTCTGCCCTCGCCTCGCCCTGCCGCCATGCAAGTGTAAGCTCCACGTGGGAGCCCACATGCCTGTGTCTGCTTCTCCACTTGTGGTACCTCTAGGACCTAGAACAGTGACCAGCACACAGTAGGTTCTCAAGAAGCATTGGATGGAGAAAGGAAGGAAAGAAGGAAGGAAGGAAAGAAGGAAAGAAGGAAAGAAGGGAGGGAGGGAGGGAGGGGGGAAGGAAGGAAAGAAGGAAAGAAAGAAGTTAGGAGGAAAAATGGATGGATGGATGGATGAAAGAAGGAAAGAAGGAAGGAAAGAAGGATGAAGGAAGGAAAGAATGAAGGGTGGATGGATGGATGGATGGATGAAGGAAGGAAAGAAGGAAGGAAGGAAAGAAGGAAGGAAGGAAAGAAGGAAGGAAGGAAGGGGGAGGAAGGAAGGGAGAAAGGAATGAAACAAGGAAAGAAGTTAAGAAGAAAAATGGATGGAAGGAAGGAAAGAAAGAAGGAAGGAAGGAAGGATGGATGGATGGATGGATGGATGATGGAAGGAAGGATGGATGGATGGATGATAGGAGGAAAGAAGGAAGCACAGTGGATGGGTGGATGGATGAAAGAAGGAAAGGAGGGATAGATGGATGGATGGATGATGGAAGGAAGGAAGGAAGGGAGGAAGGAAGGGAGGAAGGAAGGATGGCTGGATGGATGAAGGAAGGAAAGAAGGAAGGAAGGATGGCTGGATGGATGAAGGAAGGAAAGAAGGAAGGAAGGATGGCTGGATGGATGAAGGAAGGAAAGAAGGAAGGAAGGATGGCTGGATGGTTTGGCCTGCAGGCTGGGGAATTCTGCAAGCTCTGGAAGGAAGGAGGGGAGGAGTCCCTTTTACGCTCCAGTTCCCCAGACTGACCTGGGGGCTTCCCCCCTCCTCCCCCGCCTGGCTTCAGCACAACAAGAGGTGGGCACAGGTGGCCCTTCCCAGTGCCCTGCACTCCTGTAAACAGAAAAGGGACTTGTCACGAGGCCACTGAGGAGGCTGCAGGAGCTCGGGGAAGGTGGGAAGACCAGGTGGGAAGGTTCTGCCGCCGGGGAAACGACACCTAGATCACACCCCAGAGCTGGTCTGGCGGGACCCGCCTGCCGGGTGGCTGAGCACGGGCACGTAGCCCTCTGGGGTGGGGGCCTGGGCTCTCCTGTCAGCCCCACACCCGAGATTGCCAGATAAAACACAGGAGATCCAGTTCAATTTGAATTGTAGATAAACAGTGAATCATTCTTTAGTAAAAGTATGTTCCACACAATATTTTATTGTAATTATTCTATTTTAATTCCTTTAAATCCGTCATCCCTACCCACTGCCCCAGAAGCCCCCACCGCTCCTCGGAGAGAAGTCTCTGGACACCAACTTCCTTGCATCGGCGGCTCCCAGTTCAAAGTCAGGGAAGCATGTCTCTTGTGTGCACCCTAGCTGCAAGGGAGTCTGGGAAAATGAGCATCAGATGCTCTAAGCTCTCCAGTAGGAGGGGGGGGCTCCACCTCAGGGGCTGGGGAGCCCCCCAGACTATGGCCAGCCCCTCAGGCTTCTCTCCTCTTCTCTTCTCTGGAGAGCCTGGGTAGGGGGGCCTGACTCTCTCCAAATCTGTGTGTTCCAGGAGATTTGACTTTTGCAATCCAAGCATCCCTCCATCTGTTTTCTCTGCCAGAGACTTTTATGTCTATTTACATACAATCTCCGCTAAAAGGAACTAAGGCTCCTCGGAGAAATGGCCGATCCGGGGCTGGGGCAAGGAAAGTACACGATGAGCCGGGAACATCGTGCTGTGCCAGAAAGTTGTGCCAAAACGGATAGGACTGTGTCAGAATCGCACAGAAGCCAGCTGGGAGGGGCTCCCGCTGCTGCAGGCTGGGGTGAGGGAGCGATGACGCAGAAGGCGATAGCAAGGCGTCGCGGTCTGCCTGAAACAGGACTCAACAGGCTGTACCAACATGTGCAGGCATGCGTGTGTGCATGTGTGTGTGTGTGTGTGTAAGTATGCATATCACATATAAAGTATTTATTTATAAAATACAAAACACAACATGTGTGTGAGTGTGAAGAAATGACGAGGGGAATCCCAGCTAATAAAGGTGGAAGGCAGAGAGTGTAATTACAAAGGTTTCCATCTGGGGGCGCCGGAGGGGGCTCAGTCGATTCAGCGTTTGACTCTTGCTTTCCGTTCGGGTGGTGGTCTCGTGGCCAGGGGCTCGTGACGCGGACAGCACGGAGCTTGCCAAGGATTCTCTTTCCCTCTCTCTCTGCCCCTCCCCCCTCGCACCTGTACGCAGTGTAAATAAATAAATAAGTAAATCTGAAACATAGAAGCTGCCATCTGACGAGTTTCCCAGGGAATGGGATATTTACACGGTCTCAACACATGTCTCCCCGAGAGAATTACCTATGACCCCAAACCAAAAACCTTCGCAACGGAGAAATCTGGCAGACGCCATCTTTATCAAGTGATCGGAACTGACGTGGACGGCAAGGGAACCGACAGCCGTGTGCCCCCCGCTGCCCCACAGTGAGACAGACAGAGTGTCACGTGTGTCAGCCTCCTGCCCAGAACGTGTAGCCTGAGCCTCATGAAGAGGCACAGAACAGACTCCATCTGAGGGACCCTCTACGGAATGTTTGAACGATCTTGAAAACACATCCACGTCGTAAAAGGTGAAGACGCAGTGAGGGGCTTGGTTCAGACTCAAGGAAACTAAAAAGACACGGAGACCGAACGAGATTCGTGATTTGAGAGTCTCGGTTACCACGAGGGCGCTGCCGGGACGGGAGGCGACATCTGGTTACGGTCTGCATTGTAGGTTCGATCACATGACGCATCCATGCTAATTTCCCCATTTAGAGAATCATCCCACGGGTACGTAAGAAAAGCCCCCCCTCTGAGTCAGAGAGTGTCCTTATTCTTGGGAATCACACACTAACGCGGTGAGCGATAAAGAGGTCTCGTGTCCGCAACTTCCTCTGAAATAAGGTAGAAAAGCAAAGGACCCAGCAGCCGCGGTAAAGTCCGGAGGACCTGGACGGAGGTGTCTGGGAATCCCGGTACCGTGCTCGCAACCGCGCCGCAGGTCTGAAATTATGTCGAAAGAAAAAGTCAAAAAAACAGACAAAAAAGTCTGTCTAGAAACTCAAAAGCCAAAATTGGCCCTCTTGTTCCCGCCGTCCCTCCAGGGGCCTCCCTTCCCGGAGATAGAAGCCAGGACGGCAGGGGCTGTTACCATCGGCTGCTAAGAGCCTGAGGTCTTAAAGACCCAGAGGACGCGGCAGCTGGAAAGTAGCGGGGGGGACCCCAGAGAGGAGAGCACTGCAGCAGGGGAGGGTCCGAGTCTCTCGCCGACCCTTGAAGTGTGCAAGCCCAGAGCGGCGAAGGCCAACAAAATCGGAATGATTTCAGCTGCAGGCCGTGCAGTGAAGCGGCATTCGGAATGTGAGTCCAGACTAGTCACTTTCCTGCCCGAAGCATAACGATCTAGGCTCCACGACGCATTAACACAATGTCAAGACATAACCTAAAATGACTAGACACACAAAGAAATTCGTTTTAAATCTCTACGCTCGAGAGAAGAGATCAGTGAACTGTGGCTCACAGGCTGGCCGTCTGCTTTTAAAACAACACAGTTTTAGTGGAACACAGTCCCGTTCCTCTGCTTCTGTACTGTCTGGGGCTGCCTCCACGCGACAACCACAGAGGTGAGTCTTAGTGACAGAGACACTATGGCCCGCAATCCTAAAAGAGTCAGCGGCTGGGTCCTTTAAGAAAAAGTGTGCCAACTCCTGCTCAAGAGAAAAGACCATCGAGGGCGAGTGGCCCCGCCGTGACACAGACAGAGGGATTAGCTGACATATATCTATCCCGAAGTCATAAACGAAAACATCTTCAAAATAAATGAAAAAAAAAAAAACAGAGGAATTTCATGGAGAATTAGAAAATTAGGTAAAGACCCAAATGAACATTCTAGAATTGAAAACAGACCCTATCTAAATGAAGGAGAGAGGGTCAGCTCAGCTGCCATGTGGGACAATCGTCCTTGTCCCTTTTCCTTCCTGGGATATCTGTGACATGCTGGAGAACAAGCGGTCAGCTTCCTTTTATTTTTTTTTTTTAATGTATATTAATTTTTGAGAGAGAGGGACGGGCAGAGAGAGAAGGAGACACAGAATCCGAAGCAGGCTGCAGGCTCCGAGCCGTCAGCACAGAGCCCCACGCGGGGCTCGGACGCGTGAACCGCGAGATCGTGACCCGAGCTGAACTTGGAAGCTTAACCAACGCTTAGGGCCACCAGGTGTTTCTAAGCAGTCACCCTTCAACCATAGGACCAACGCTGTGTGCTGAGGACGACAGAACCGGAAGTGGGGCGGCCACTGGCGACTTCCAAGCACCAGATCCCTGGGCCTCTCTCTTCCCCTGCGGCTGGGTGTCCGTGACACGCAGCCAAATGCATTTTTAACGGACACTTTGGTAAATAAAACTGAATGCCGCCTCAATTTCATTTGGCAAACCTAACGGAATTGGCAAGTCCGTCGACAGAGGTGTGTACTTGCTAAACAGCAGCATCTATTCGGTGCCCAGCCCTGGACCTGGCGCACAGTGGACACCTGCGCAGGTGAACTCCTTTGCCACCTTCCCGAGTCGGGGTGTGTCGAGGGCAGTGGGACGGGGAGCAGGCACCCGTGGGGACCACAGTCCACTGTGGTGGAAGGAGGTGAAAGCAGGCTGCTTGCTGCCGGGCTGGCCCATCCCTTGTCCCGCGTGGTGGCAGCCACAGGAGAAACCTTTCCCCCACCTCGGAGCCAGGCCAAGTGCTGATGGAGGGAACGGGTTTCAGGGCCTCGCTCCCTACTTCTTTTTCTCTTTTTGTCTATTTATTTTGAGAGAGGGCACACATGAGCCGGGCAGGGGCAGAGAGAGAGGGCGAGAGAGAATCCCAAGCAGGCTCCGTGCTGTCAGCACAGAGCCTGACACGGGGCTCGAACCCATGAACCGTGAGATCGTGACCTGAGCTGACGCTCAGAGAGGTTCAGGAACTTGCCCAGCCCATGCTATGGCTTTGACAAGCGGAGGTGTGGGGACAAGCACAGGATTGGGGGACCCCAGGACTTCAGACGCGGGAGGAAGAGGCTGTTATCTGGGACAGCGGCGGCGGGGGAAGCTTCCCGGTGGCCCGTGAGGGCTGCCAGTCGGGCGCTCCATGAACTTGGCCACGCACCCGTCAGGACCCAGTGTTGGCCCAACGTCGGTCGTCGGCCGGTCTCCGTGATCTTTGCGCTCCAGCCGCACAAGCGCTCAGGGACTGTTTTTAATTAAATCACCATTTTAACAGTGTAAATAGATTCAGTACGGAGGAAAGCTATCCCCACCATCGATGCAAAGACTGTACAGGTGACCGAGAACACAGAGGCAGAAGCGTTGACAGTGGATGGAAAGATCAGCCAAAGAAAGCCTCTCACGGCTACAGTGTATTGGGACACCCGGGGACACACGGCTGCAGTCTCGCCCAAAGGGGCCGATGTTTCCCCTCCCTCCCCAAGTTCCTGTGTGGAAGCCCTGACTCCCAAGATGACTGTATTTGGAGACGGGACCTCTAAGGAGTTAACTAATTCAGGTTCAAGGGGGTCATAGGGGTAGGGCCTTGGCCGGACAGGACTGGCGTCCTTACAGGAAGAAGCACCAGGGGCACCTGGGTGGCTCTGTCGTTAAGCGTCCGACTTCAGCTCAGGTCATGATCTCACGGTTCATGAGTTCAAGCCCCGCGTCGGGCTCTGTGCTGACGGCTCGGAGCCTGGAGCCTGCTTCGGATTGTGTCTCCCTCTCCCTCTGTTCCTTCCTTGCTTGCCCTTTGTCTCTCCCTCTCTCTCTCAAAAAGCAAATAAACATTTAAAAAGCTTTTTTAAAAAAGGCAAGCAAGCAAGCAGCCGCAGCAGCACAGAGAAAAGGAACAGGGGAAGGTGGATGGCTTCTCGGCGCTGCAGACGCCTTGACCGTGAACTTCCGGCCCCAGAACTGGAGGGGGTGGGGGGATCCATCTGGGTCGTCTAAGCCACCAGGTCCGTGGTGCCTGGTTGTGGCCGCCGGAGCAGATGAACGGCTGACACACCGACTATGCTCCGGGGGCCGCCAGCGTGCGTGTCACCGGGACCGTGCGAGAAACATGGACTCTCGGGCCCCGGCCCGGACCCGCTGTGCCGGAACCTGCATTTTGGCCAGCCCCTCCTCCACCCCACGCACGGTTCGCACACTCGGAGGGACAGCCTCTTGCTGTTTGTCAGGGGGGTCTCCCCCGAGGCTCCAGAAGACACCGCGGCGATGAGCACCCCCGTGCCCGCGGCTGGCACCCGTGGTGGCAACAAAACCACAAACGCCTCCCGGGTGGTTTTCAACGTTTTATTTCACGAACTTCAGATTTGTCCAACAGGAGACACGTCAGAGAGCCACGTGAGGAATCGAACCAGTTTTATTGAAACAACGGCCACGTGGTCCCCGTTCATGCAAAGCACACACACGCCAAATTTACAATAAACTTTTGTACACAGGAAGTAGTAAAATACATCATTTTTCATAGAAAAAAGCGCACATGTAAGCTGCAGGCTGAGCAAGCCTACAGACAATATAAAAAAAATCAGAAACACCAGGGGGCGAAAAATCCGAAGGAAGTGAGAACTTTTCATTTGGGGGGCAGGAGACCCAGAAAAATCTGCTGGCCTGAATTCTCATCTTTCTGTGGGTCGAGCGCCCCCGGGGGCAACGGATCCTGTTGGCACGCAAAATTAGAGGCGGTCTGGGACCGCGGGGGCCTCGCCGTTGGGGCCCTGTTTCCATTTTCCGAAGGAAAAATTCTAGAATTTTCTGGAGCCCTGTTTCCAGTTTCGAAACGTCTGTGAGCCTGGAAGGACAAGTTCGGGCTCTGGGTGAGGACCCTCTACCCTGTGGGACGGGCCGGTTCCTGAGACGTTCGGGCACCCGAGAGCCAGAAATGACGGGGTCGACAGGCTCTGGGGGTTCCAGATTCTTCCTCGGGTAGGCCCCTCCCCCCACCCCGCCCCGGAACACCCGAGGGCCGTCTCGACTTCTAACAAGCCTGGAGTCTCCGCAGAGCCGCAGCCACCGAGGCTGGTCCCAGAGCAAAGTCTGAGGAAGCCCAAGGCCAGCGGCACAACACCTCGAATCCAGAAGTT
This sequence comes from Paguma larvata, assembly GCA_030068075.1. NCBI lineage: Eukaryota > Metazoa > Chordata > Mammalia > Carnivora > Viverridae > Paguma > Paguma larvata. The sequence continues at coordinate 56,989,023 of CM057841.1, read as the reverse complement.
TCCATGGACTCAGATCTTCGGCTGTAACTAGACACATAACGGACAGGCTGCCCAAATCCTTCGGCTCCGACATTCGGGGTCGAGGAGTCAAAAACCTATGAATTCCCACAAGCCCACGAGGCGCAGAGGGGCAAAGCAGCTCATTTGAGCTCCCTCGAGGCGGAGAGAAGCCGTTGAGCCCTGGTTGAGAATTGAGGAGGGATGTGCTCAAAACAGGCCAACCTACTTCCCCAGAGAGACTTCCCCGTCCGGACCATCCTGGCTTTGCTTTAGGGAAAAAACAAAAACAAAAAAAAACAAAAAAAACCCCACCGTCTGTGAGTTCCTTTGCCTTTTAAAGGTTTTGATGGAGGGTGAAGTCAGATTGGAAACCGGTGCTCCCGGAAGCGGTCCCCCGGCCGGCCTGGTGGGGGGGGGGGGTGTTCCCTGCTGCAAAGAACCGCTATTTACGAGAGGGTGTTTTCCTGCCCTGTGGGTTTCTGGTCTGGGCTTGTGAAGGGCTTTTGTCAAGTGGCAGCCAGAGCGCGCCGCGCTCCTCGGAGCCGGAGGAACGCCTGGCAAGCGCCGTCCCGCAAAAACAGGAAGCGAACTCCTTCTAGAGTGTTGCCGGCGCGCTCGCCGCCTCGCCACAGGACGGTTTCATAACCCCACGCGCACCCCCCCGTCCCCCCCCTGGGGCCGCGAACCCCGCCGAGGAATGTACGGAGGCATCCGCCCCTCCCGCTGCTAAAAAAACTAGGTCACCCCGGGGATGGGGACTCTGCTCATCTGCCTGTCGCTTTTTCAGAGCAGCCGCGGAACGCTGGAACCGACCGACGCGGAGAGTTTTGGAACGAAACGAGACAGTGGGGCTGCCCACAGACCCCGGGGCAGCGGGGGGGGGGGGGGGGGGAATATTGCGCATAAACCAGGTTGGGCTGGGGTGAGAGCCACGTGGGGGGGAGCGAGAAGGGATCCTGGTTCATTTGTCCTGAAGGAGATGAAAGGTCACGGCAGCAGACGGACGGGCCACGCGGACGCAGGGAAGGACGGGGACGAGAAAAATCTCTGGGGTGACTGCAGAACGCTAAATAGGCCAGCCCTGCTGTCCACAGAACCAGCCTGCGCGACGGAGGGGGCCGGCGGGGACGGGGGGCCAGGGTGGAGCCCGGCCCCCGTGTCCCTGGCCCCGTGTTCCAGCCCCTGTGTCTGACCAGCAAACATTAAACCCATTTTCCCTCCACTGGAAGGGACGGACTGTGTTTTCCAAGTTTTTAAATAACCACCTTCTACTCCCTTCCTGAAACCCTGTGGGCGCCCGATAAGCCCCTCCCCGCCCCTGCCTGCCTCCCGGCGTGAGCTCCGAGTCCTGCCGTGTCCCCAGGCCTGGAACCTTCCCCTCGCCCCCGGAAGAGCCCTGGGAAGGAGCGCCTTGGTGACCGTCCGTGCAGAGGCGGCGCTCGGACGGAGACCCCCGGCCTCAGCAGGACCGGTCGCCGGCCGTCGGGCCGGGACCCCCAGGGCGCCGTTTCTCTGAGAGCTTTGAGTCAAAGGCACCAAGGGTGTGACACTGAAGGCCACGGAAAGGAAGTTTCCCGCCTCCCTATATCCCCAGCCCACCCCCCCAACGACGAAATAAAAATAAGAAGCGAAACCCTGAAGCCCTCTGGAAGACGCCCCCTTCGCCCGGGCACTGGAAAGTCACTGTCTGACGGCAAAGATCCGGAAGGCCTTCCCGTCTCGATGGGTCCTCAGGCTGAAAGAGAAGGCAGAGGGCACGTTACCGCCAGGTCCGGAGGGCCGCTGACAGCCGGCGAGGGAGAGCGGGGCGTCCCCTGTCCCTGAGGCAGACGAGGTGCGGCCAAGGGACGCTTGGAACGGTCTCCCCGCGCCGGGACCAGCTGGCAGACTCCGCTGCCTCCGCGCCCGCCGGGGTCTGAATCCAGGTCAGACGGGGCCACGAACTCATTTCCCTGGAACGCCGGGGCTCGCCGGCCCCAGTCTGGCCGGACCGAGCGCACCCTCCAAGACCGCTGCCTGCCGTGGGCCACCACCTGCCGACCTTGGCGGTGGCCACCTGGTGGGCTGAGCGGTGGGACGGCACGGGCACGATGACGCCTGAGCTGCTGGTACTGGAACAGGGCGCACGGGCTGGGCTCGGACACCGTGTACACGCCTCTTACCCCCGTCCCCGGGGGGCAGGCAGGCGGGGGGGGGGGGCGGGGTGTGTGTGTGTGTGTGTGTGTGTGTGTGTGTGTGTGTGTGTGTGGTGTGTCAGTGACCCTGGTTTTCGGGCGAGGAGACAGAAGCAGGATCTCCCTGAGGTCACACATGGCCACCCAAGGTCACACAACTAGTAACAGCCACCCTCCCAAGGCAGGAGTTAAACCCTTCCGCTAACTGAAGGCTTTAAAAAAAAAAAGAAAAGTAAAAAAATAAAAACAGCTCTCCTGATTAACGTGCCACGAAGTTCGCACTTCTGAGGTGTACCATCCAGGGATTTTCGGTGATTTTGTAGGGTTGGGCAGACACCCCCACAAACACCCCAAATGATCGTGCGTGCCCAACTTTAATCAGTCCCCCTCCCACAGGCCCTGCCGACCTCCACGCGTGCGGATTTGCCTGTCCTGGACACTTCGTGTACACGGAATCGTGCAGGAGGGGCCTCTGGCGACTGGTTTCTCTCACTCAGCTGGGCGTCCCTGAAGCTCTCCCACGTGGGAGCGTGGCCCTGTACCCCATTCCTTGTTAGGGCCGGGGAATCCTCCACCAGGGGGACAGCCCACATGCTGACCCGTTCCCGGGTGGGGAGAGATTTGCTCCCTTTCCGCTTCGGGCTCCCACGATGAAGGCTGCGGTGAGCGTCTGTCGCTAACATGTCTCTGAGGACGCATGTCGGTCGAGTCTTTGGGACACACAGCGGCTAGGAGCGGCACCTGCCGGGTCATATGTTAAACGTCTGCCTTTTTAAAAAGCTGTTTTCCGGGGGCGCCTGGGGGGCTCCGTTGGGTGGGCGTCCGACTTCTGCTCAGGTCTTGATCTCCTGGTTTGTGGGTTCGAGCCCCACCTCGGGCTCTGTGCAGACACCTGGGAGCCTGGAGCCTGCTTGCATTCCATGTCTCCCTCTCTCTCACTACCCCTCCCCTGCTCACGTCTCTCTCTCTCGAAAATAAATAAATGTTAAAAAAAAAAAAAAAGCTGTTTTCCAAAGCAGTGGCGCCACGGGACACGCCCCCAGCGGCCCGTGCGGGGCGTGTCGCGTCTCCGCGTCCTCGCCAGCACCTGCTGTCTCACGGCTTTGCATTCGGCTGCAGAGTACTCTATTTAGGTGTGAGCGAACTGGGTCCCTAGTAACACGCATTCAGTAGCCCCTAATACTCTGCTCTTGCAAACAAGGCTGCAGGAGCCCAACCCCGACCACGGGACTTTGTGCAGGGGTCCGAGGGCACCCATGGATAAGCCCCGGGGGCCAGCAACGCTGGATCGCAGGGTGGGTGCACGTGCCAGCCGGACGGCCTGCCCAACCGCCCCCGACTGACGAGAGCCATCGACGTCGCACCCGGCAGCCCGTGCAGCCCCCCAGCATACCCAGCGCGTGGTGCCGGCTGCTGGTTCTCGGCCATTCTGACGTAGGGCGGGGCAACCAAACCGAGCGCTCATTTGCATTTTGCTCATTATGAATGAGTTTGAGCGTAAGATGAACGGCCCGGCCAGGATTTAAGCGTGACTTCCTAGGGTGGAGGTGGGGGGGGGGTCTCCCCTCCAGATGAGAGGGGCCCAGATTGGAACCTGCAGGACCAGACGCGGGGCCCCTGCCCCCGCCGACTGCTCGGGGAGGCCGGCAATCCCCGGGAAGCAGGCTGCTTGGAATTCCTGCTGTTTTCCCCTTTCCCCAAGGCAGCTCCGTGCTTTTGGCTACCCCGGGACTGAACTTTCGGAACGGGGATCAGACGGGAGCGCTTGGCGAGATGGGGCCGTGAGGAAAAGCCAGGCAGTCCAGACAGCAGAATGTGGGCAGCCGGCCCGCACGCCAGCGCCTCCCCACCGGCCGCGGAGGGAGAGAGTGGCCTGCGGGGGCCGTGGTGACCCCGGCTGCCCCTGCTGGTTTCTGGAAAGCTCCGGTTCCAGGGCCCTCCGCAGGCCTCTGGGCTGCGAGACTTCCCCCAGATTCTCTGCCCAAACGAACAGTCTGGGAGAACCACCCAGAGCCGCAAGGCTCTCGGCCACTCCCCACCGCGGGCAAGCCACGCCAGGGAAAACGCCGCACTACTGTAACTTTTACAGACGGAGCAGTGGGTTCTCCCGATCACAGGGCCCCAGACAACCTAGGGACAAGGGGGCCATTGAGAATGTCATCTGGCCCAGCACCCAAGGTACCTGGACTCTTGCCTGGGCCTGCCGAGCATCTCCATCGAGCGACCCGTCCGAGGGCGTCAATACGACAAGTGTGGGGCTCAGCCGCTGTCTCGGGCACAGAGCTCCTCCAGGTTAGGGCTTCTCGGGGGGGACCCCCCCCCCGTTCGTGCCTCAGACGCTCCCCGAGCTCCAGCCCCGCCGGCTCGGGCGCCGGCTGTGCGCGTCCGAAGAAGAGTCGGCATGACCGATGAACTGTGAGCCAGCCCGCCCGCCCTCCATTTCAGACCTTGCCCTCGGCTCTCCCTCCAGACTGCTTGTAACTCCCGTGCACACGAGAAGGGAGTGTCCCCCGGCGTAGCAATTCCGGGCCATTTTCAGAAAAGGTGTTTAAAAAATCCCTCGAAACGAGTTCTGAACCAATTTCTGAGCTCAGCGAACTGCTGTCACCCGCCGGTGTGAAGCTGAACCCCTACTATGTGCCGGGCTTGGGCCACGTGCTGGGGACACGGGGTTGACAGAACTGATGGAGTTCTTGCTTTCACGGAGACCAGGCTGGGGGCAGGGGGTAAACAGCTAAATACGTGTGAGAGACAATCCGGAGAGTGACGGGTCCTTACGTCAAACCACCCGGGAGCATGAGATCGGAGCAGGGCAGGGGTGAGGGACACAGGGTGATGGGACAGGGACAGGAGCAGAGCAGGGGTGAGGGACGCAGGGAGGTGAGATCGGAGCAGGGCAGGGGTTGAGGAGCAGGGCAGGGGTGAGGGACACAGGGTGATGGGACAGGAGCAGGGCAGGGGTGAGGGATGCAGGGAGGTGGGACAGGAGCAGGGCAGGGGTGAGGGACGCAGGGAGGTGGAACAGGAGCAGGGCAGGGGTGAGGGACGCAGGGTGATGGGACAGAAGCAGGGCAGGGGTGAGGGACGCAGGGAGGTGGGACAGGAGCAGGGCAGGGGTGAGGGACGCAGGGAGGTGGATCAGAGCAGGGCAGGGGTGAGGGACGCAGGGTGATGGAACAGGAGCAGGGCAGGGGTGAGGGACGCAGGGTAAGGGACAGGAGCAGGGTGGGGAGGCAGCATCTGTGCTTTGGGCTGAATGACAAGGAGACCCCACCCCCCCAACCCCGCACACACACAGGAAAACATGGCGGCCGGGGGTCCAGGGTCGGGTGAGAACAGGTGCAAAGGCCCTGGTCTCAGCGTGTCCCCAGAACGGAGAAGCCAGTGCATGATGGGTAATGAGGAGGAACGAGGCGTCGAGAGGGTGGGCGGACAGGCGGGGGTCACGTCAGCTGTGACCTTGCCAGGTAAGGAGAGGGGACTTCATTCTGGCCGCCCCGGAGGCCACCGGGGGCCCGTCTCGCCACGGTCTGTCCTGCGGCTGTGCCCCTTCTGCTACAGGGAAGTTCCCTTACGAAACTGTCGAGAAAGCTCACGGGCTTGTGCAAAGATGTTCTGTCGTGTTGTTTATCACAGCGGAGGGGACGGGAAACAGCCCGGACGTCCGTCCGCTTGGTTGCAGGTGGTGGCCCGTCCATACACGGCAACAGAAGGCAGCCATCCACCTGAGGGCTCGGAAGTACCTTCGCAACCTGAGGTTCGCTGAAAAAACCCGTTAACCTGACAACACAGGGCGTCTGATCCCTTTTAGGTAAAAACAGAAACAAAAAAAATAAGGTGCTTGTGAACAGAAAAAAATCTGGAAGAAAACACGACAGAATGTTTACAGGGCTGGTTTCTGGGTGTGGGATTTTCAGTGACAACTTCTTAAAGTTATTTTCCTAGCATCTCTTAAAACTAAGATTTTAATTTCTTAAAATTAATTTAAAAATTTTTTTGATGTTTATTTATTTTGAGAGCGCAAGCATGCATGAGCAGGGGAGGGGCAGCAAGAGAGGGAGAGAGAGAAAGTCCCAAGCAGGCTCCGAGCTGTCAGCACAGAGCCCAACACGGGGCTCGAACCCACGAACCGTGAGATCATGACCTGAGCCGAAGCCAAGAGTCAGATGCTCAACCCACTGAGCCACCCGGGCACGCGCTTAAAATTAATTTCTTAAACTTATTTTAAAATTAAAATTATTTCTGGAGATCGAATTGCATTTTAAAAAGAAGAAAAGGAAAGAAGGGAGAGAAAGCCAACACACGAGTCCCTTGCAGAGCTGGGGGAACCAGAGTTGGCGGGGGGGAAGCCTCGGGAAGCCCCTCCGGCTGACTCAGCACCGAAGAGGGCTCAGCCGTTGGCGCAGAGCTGTGACAAGGGTGCTCTGGGAAGCGTCCAGTGTCTGCGGCCTCAGGGGGGGGTCGCAACTCAGCCCCGGTTAGTGGTCTGCAGCCTTCCGGTGGCCACTCACCCCGACCACCCCCCCGGGCAGGGACACACCTCTCTGAGCCCGCGGCCCCGCCCAGCTGTGTGACCCGACGCCGCCATCACGGTCCTTAATCAATCTTACCCCTCGCGGCCACCCCACGAGCTCTCCAAAGTTCTCGCCACTTACAGAACGTGAACCCAGGCTCTAAGAGATGACACGATTTGTCCCAAATCGAACACCTGTTCCAGGTGCCACCAGGCTGTGGGCCCAAGTGTGTGGAGACCCTGGGACCCTCTCCGAACCACCATCCTCAGCAATCCGGCTATGACCCTGCCTTCTCTGAGCAGGACACTGGCCCACCCCAGGTCGCAGTGAGGGGCTCGGGGGCTGGGGGCCCCTCGGGAGGGGGAGGTCGCAGGCCCACGAGGAGCCTCGAACACAGAGCTGCGTCCTGGGCTGCCGATGAAGATCACTCGGGGAGGGACCGACGGCCACTTGGTCATGACACAGGCTGCAGGACAGGCACAGCACGTGACTCTGGGCAGGTGTAGGGCAGCCTGTCCCGGGAGAGACTGGGGGCTTGTCCACAAGCTGGGAGCTCGCTCCGTGGACTCACGGGACCCGGCGTCAAAAGGACTGCAGGAAAGGAACTCTCGACCGCCTTTCTGGGTTTTAAACGTGCGATTTCTTTTTTATCATTAAGAAATACCATTTCCCAGTATGTGCGCACACGTGTGTATTAACACGTAGAGATGTGTGCCTGTGTACGCGTGTGTGTGTGCGGTTCGCCTCAAGGACTTGACCCTTCTTCTCCCAGAGCCTCACCTGTTCTCGGATCTTTCGGGAGAATTCAAGAGTTAGACTGCAGGTGTCCTCTGTAGGACCTCGGTTAACGCACTGCTCGGACCCGTCTCTGCGTCCGCAGAGCAGGGTGTGCGGAGCGCCCATGAGGCTGCCCGGGGCGGGCGCCGGGGCGGAGGGCGCATTCGGCAGGACCTCGACGGCCCCGAGCTGCAAATACCCTCCTTCCCGCTCGGTTTCAACCTCACTCTCCCCTCAGGGAAGGGACGGTGTCCCTGGGACGTGGCGGGTGATGTGCACAGTGATGGATGCACTGTCCGCAAGAAAGCGCGGGCTCCGGGGAAGCGTCTTTCATGGAAGGTAAAAATATTCTTTAGGGAAGGGCTTCAGAACAGTGTGATCAATCTTGGTTTTGATTTTCAGGCACGTTGTGGGAGCAGGGGCTGGGGGAAGGGCGGGGAGGCCTGAAAAGCTACAAAGGATCCATGAACAGAGGTGACCAGGGCACCTGTGGGGAGCCTTTATTTTCCCCTCCGTAGACGTATCATTTAAATAAGTATGTATTTGTTGTCTAATAAATACTTTTAAAGCAGGAAACAAGTGCAGCCTGGCACTGGCGGCTCGTCCAGCCTCTCCTGGGACCCAGGCGCAGGGACCTGTCCACAGTGGGGCATCACGTGGACCGTCAAGAGTGTGGGTGCCAGGGTGGGCGGCCTGCGTTCAAGCCGTGGTTCTTGCTGGCTGACCTTGAACGAGTCGCTTGAACGAGTCTGGGCCTCCCTTGCCTTACTCATAAAGTGAGGATTCCTGGGGTCCCCGCCTCGTGGGGCTGTGGGGGGAATTAGAGGCGCTAACTTGGGTCTAGACCTTAGAGGGTGGGAAGGGGGAACCCACCGGGTTGCGAGTGGAGGGTCCCAAGCCGGCGTGGGGGCAGCGCAGAGCCCGTCATGCCTGGACGCAACAGCTTCACGGTTTCTGCTTAACTTCTAGATGCGCCGAGGGATTTTCAGACGCCCGACCCTTCAGGGTCCAGAGCTGGGCTGCCCGCGGGTCCCAGCAGCCACCGAGCACTTGCAGTGCGGCCCGCCCCAATGCAAGATCTTATCTTAAAAAAAAGACCCCAAGATCTTATCTTAAAAAAAGAATGCATAGTTAATAATTCTCTCTTCTACACAGTGAAACGATATTTGGATACCGCGGCTTAAATCCAATATATTCTAAGTATTCCCTGCTGCTCCCTCTCACCGCATCCGCGAGAAGCTTTAGGATCGGTGTGGCTTGAAGTGTGTGCCGATGTGTCCCAGGAAGACGGTGTCCGACACACGGAAGCTGGTACATGAACTGTCCGCTGTTGGATGAAAGGCCATCCGAGCCTAACCCATCTTCATGGACTATGTTTGTTAAAACCAAGCGACCGAAAACGCTCTCTGTCATTGTTGGTGTGTTTCCCCATCTCTCCTTGTGAAATCTGTCTTTTAAAGATGGCCCTGGTCTAGGAAAAATTCCCAAACGGAGGGTCGTCCCAATGTCCAGCTTCCTTCCGAGAATACTCGGACAACCCCCCGTTCTCATGTCGAAAGCTCTTCCTGACACCTTTCCTTTCCTCTGCTACCCTCCACGGACACGTGCGTGAGACCGAAGGCGCCGGTCCGCTTACGACGGCCCGGCTCTGCACACTCACCTTTCGAAACGCTCAGGAAATCTTCTAGAAAAAAAACCAAAACCCACCACTAAACCAAAGCCGCTTCACTTTACAGCAAAACCACCTCCCGGCCTGTGTGCCGAGAGCTCTGTTCGGGAGGCTTCCGTTTGTCTGCTTGGAGGATCCCCTGGGTCTAAGGGAGTTGGGCTGCGAACAGGTCCCCGAGTTTCCAACATCTGCCACTCCCTGGGGACCCGTTGTGACCGCTCTGGGGTCCTGGTGCCTGGGACGTGGCACGGGCTCACCGAGCGTACCGCCTGACAGGGGAACACGCGGTGGAAAGACGGGTAAAAGGAGGACAGTGAGTTCCTGGGAGCTTTCCCTCCAGCCCCGAAAGGCCATCCAGGCAGGCGCTTATGTGTGTGCGAGAACCACAGCCCCTCGAGCTGCTCCGCCGCCTTGTAAGCCGTCATGGCAACGAGGGCCGCCGACTCATCGGGCACTCAGAGCGGGCCACCGGGAAGTGCCCGGCACAGACAACCTCAATGATCCTGACAGCGACCGCGTGATAGACGGGAAGCTGATGCTCACGGAGACCAGCCGCCCAAGGACGCCCAGCTGGCGGGCGGGGGAGCAGCGTCCCAAACGCCATCGGACCCCGCGCACCCTCCTGGCCTCGCCCTGGTCCCAGCGCCCCGTGAATGCGCAGTAAAGAATGAATTTTAATCATAAACGATCAGAATTCTGCACGGTATGTCCCGGGGACACGACTGACTAGGTCACATCGTCGTCCCAGCCGCACCAGGACCCCGGGAGGCCGTGTCCACGTAGCCTGCACAACCCATTCCGGAGCTCCAGACTCGCAGGCCTGGGGGGCCGGTGTGAGACCCACCCCCTTCCCCCTAGCCCAGGCGGTAGGTACTCTCGCCTTCCCTTCACAGGTGGGGAAACTGAGTCACGACAGAGCGCGTCCCAGGAGGAAGGGGAGCAGGATCTCAGCTCTGGATTTGCTCTAGGAACTCACTAGAACCTTTCCGAGTGGTGCAGCAGGCACCAGCCCCTTTGGGGCCTGGGAAAGGCTGTCTGGAAGGTATTTAGAATGGTGGCAGCAGTTCGGGAGGGTCCCTCGGGAAGAGAGAAAAAATGACGGGTTTCCCGGGGTGGGGGTGGTGACAGCAGGAAAGAAGCCACTTTGGGGACCCATCTCGGTCCCCTGCCCGCCCCAGACAGCCACCTGTGGGGGCCGCACAGGAAGCCATTGTGGCCGCCCTCGGGGGGGGGGGCGGTCTGGCTGCTCAGGGAGAGCCAGGCGGAGGGCCCCCGGGCCGGGTCCCCATGCTCCCCAGCGAGACCGTGTCCTCTTGGAGGGGGACAGAGAGCTCACCAGAGCGGCGTCCCGGGATGTCCTTCCTGCCTGGCCAGCAAGCTCCACCTCCTCGGCCGCCTCGCTTCCCTCCCATTAAAACCAGTGGAATTTCCTTTCATCAGGCTTTTCCCAGACAACGGTTGCCCATGCTGAAGAAGACGCGCAGCTGTGGGCTCCGGCGGTTCGGGGCTCAGGGCAGGGTTACTGCGGGGTCCCCGGGGGTCTGGAGGAGATTCTGCCGCGTCTCCACGCACGGCGGAGGCTCCCAAGCAGGCCGGGAGGCCGGCACGGGCACCAAGCTCCTTGGAGCCACAGAAGTCTAAGCTTCAAGGGTCCCAGCACCTGTTATGTTCTTGGGCGCCTGGGGGGCTCTGTCGGTTAACCGTCTGACTTCAGCTCAGGTCATGACCTTGCCGTTCATGAGTTCGAGCCCCGTGTCGGGCTCTGTGCTGACAGCTCAGAGCCTGGAGCCTGCTTCGGATTCTGTGTCTCCCTCTCTCTCTCTGCCCCTCCCCCCTCTGTCTCTGTCTCTCTCTCTCAAAAATAAACATTTAAAACTTGTTTTAAAAAAGAAGACCGCCTCAGATATAAAATTTCAGCATCCCCGTTATGGACTCAGTTGTGTCCACACCCCAATTCCTCGGTTTAAGTCCCAACCCCCAGCGTCTCAGAAGGTGACCTATTTGGAGACAGTGTCTTTAAAGGGATAATTAAGTAAAAGGCGAGGTCACAAGGGCAGGGCCCTGATCCAATCAAAGTTCCCTAGAAGAGATTAGGTCGCAGATTCGCGCAGGAGGGAGGACCTTGTGAGGACAGGGAGGAGGCGCTGTCTACCCACCCAGGAGAAGGGCCCAGAAGGAAACTCCCTGCCCGCACCTGGACCGTGGCCCCCACCAGCTTCCTGAACCTGTGAGCTAGAGAGGTCCTGTGCTTCGAGCCCCCTGGCAGCACTAGGAACACACACATCCCGAGTGGGGATCTGTCCCCGGTGCTCTGGGACAGGCTGGTGCCTTGTGTGAGCTCGCAGGGCTCTCCAGCGGAAAGCCCAGGACTGGGGCCCGGGGTCCTGGGCTGTGAGGCCCGTGACTCGCTTCCACGGACAGCAGGGCACAGGCGAGGAGGAGCAAAAACAGGCTGGCAGCCTGAAGCGGCGCTGGGACCCCTTCAGAAGAACATTCTGGAAAGGCATACCCGGAAGCCCTTGACGTGTGCACAGTCTTTGATCTAGAAATGTCACTTGCAGGGATTGAAGGGAACCGTCCTGGCACGTGCGAACACTCCCCTGTAAGGACGCTGACCGCGGTGACCATCAGCCCCCGGGAAGGAAAGCGCGGGACTGTCCAGCCGGGAAGGGAGGCGCGCTGCGCTCACCGGACGCCATCGCGTCCTCGCGATTTAGGAGCGGCCTCGGCGATCTACTGCGGGCTCGTCGCCCTCACACGGGCACCGGATTCATCCTCCAGCTACCGGGTGAGGCCAAGACCAGTTTGGTCCCCTGCCCCGGGCGAGGAAACTGAGGCACAAGGAAACGGGGTGGCGGTCACGGAGCTGGTGGGAAGCAAAGCTAGTCGGTTGGGCGCCACGCCTCGCGCTCTCCCTTCTGTAAGTAACCATATTCTCACATCACTAGAGAGAACCGGGTCACCACGGTTTGCCCCCACTGGTTCCGCGGGGGGCCCACGCGGATGCTCGCGGGAGAAGGACCGCCAGCGCCGAAAGCCCGGCGGCGTCTCACGGGTGCTTCCAAATTCTCATCACAGAAGAAAGTTCTTATTTTCAAGACGGAAAGGCAGAGAAAAGAACCCTCGCGTCCCAGGCATCCCGGGGGGAACACCCTCGGCCGGCCCTGGGCGTCGGGAGCCGGAGAGCGCAGCCCTACCTTTCAGACTGAACCCCGTTCCGGAGCGAGCCCACGTAGGCCTTCTTTTTGTCCACGGGCATCACATCGACGTAGCCCCCGCTCTCGCTCCTGATGACTCCCGCGTGCACCGCCGTCTTACAGATGCTGGAAGTCTGAAAGGGCAGAAGAGCCGTGATCAACACAGACGCAGTGCTCCCGGGGGAGGCCGTAGCGCCGTCGACCAGGACTCGGCGGCCTGGTTGGGGGTGAGGGGGGCGCAGATCAAGCTCCCCCTAAGAAAGAACCGTCGCCTCCTGGATTCCCCACGGGTCTCTCCGGAGAGACCCGGCTTCGTGCATTCGTTCATGCGTACGAGTCTTTTCTGAGCACCTACTATGTGCTAGGCTCTGGGTTAGAGGCAGGAAAGTTCAGCAGGGAACCAAATAAAGACGCTGCCTTCGCAGAGTTGGGGGAGACGGACAAATCAACACGCACACAAAACAGCAATCTGCCCCTGAAGAAAACGGAGCCCGATCGGGAGAGAAAACGGCGGGGAGGAAGGGCTGTTTCAGAAGAGTGAACCAGGGCAGACTGCTCTTGGGGTGACAGCGAGGTCGGGTTTGGGCGGCAAAGAGGACTCATCCACAGCGGGAGGGTATCTCTGGGCAGAGCGGCCCCGGCAGCGGGAGCGGCTGGTGCAAAGGCCCCGGAGCCAGAGCGAGCCCGTCCTGCCCGAGCCACAGACAGAGCGCCAGGGAGGCCGGGACACAGAGGGGCAGGCGGAACGTGGCAAGACGGGTGAGCGAGGCGAGCGGGCCGGTCACGAGGGGCCGTGGGGACCACAGGGGGAGGGCAGGCTTATGCTAGGGGCCAGGGGAGCCGCTGGCTTTCAGGAGAGGGCACGGCGTGCTGTTTTCCAAAGTTACCAAGTAGCCCAATTCCTGGGTAATAACTCTTGAGTTAAACTTCCCTTAGGACTTTTTTTTTTAATATTTTTATTTTATTCTTGAGAGACATAGAGATAGAGCGTGAGCAAAAGAAGGGCAGAGAGAGAGAGGGAGACACAGAATCTGAAGCAGGCTCCAGGCTCTGAGCCATCAGCACAGAGCCCGACGCAGGGCTCGAACTCACGGACCGTGAGATCATGACCTGAGCCGAAGTCGGCTGCTCAACCGACTGAGCCCCCCAGGCGCCCCCCTTAGGCACTTTTCTTATCCCGTGGAGGGACAGTCCTCAGGATGGCCCGTCTGAGGCTAGGGAAGCGACAGGTCTTGAGCTGGACAGGTTCCTTCAGGGGTGGGGTGCTGGCCCTCGCTTGCCCTGACCGGCCGATTCAGAATCGCCCCGGACGGGGGGCCAGGTGGTGTGAGGCCCGCTCGAGGTTAAGAGCTATTGAGGGGACACGCTTCTGCCAGCTCTGTGATGCGGTTGTCCAGCCTGCGATAATCCCCACCCCCATCCCCACCCCACCCAGGCGCTGCGGGGGAAGCCGAGACCTGGAATCTGAAACACGGGTTCGGTGGCTCTCCTGTGAGGCCAGGGCCACACACACCTGTGCCCAGGTCCGTCTGTGGGGCCAACGGCCCCGAGCTAACGCGGGCTCTGCGCTCACCGCACCCCAGGCCCCGGCCCCCTGCCTTTGGCTTTTATCTCATTTACTCTTCCAATGAGACGGGCAACTACCGCTATTCCCATCCTAACGGGCCGGAAAGCGTGGGTTTGGGGAGACCCAAACTTCGCCAAGTTCCACGCGGACAACAGCCTGTGGCTCAGCAGAGATCCCTGCCGAGGCCTGGCTGAGCTCGAAGGCTGTGCTTCTGTGGTCAGCAGAGGGGAGGCGGGAGGGGCAGAGCCAGAGAGAGGGACGGGAAGACGTCAGGCTGCTGGCCGTGCAGGGGGAGGAGGCGTCCCAAGCAGGGGCTGGGGGCGGCCTCTCGAAAGTGGGAAAGGCAAGAGAAACAGGTACCCTTGGAGCTTCCAGAAGGAATTTCTGCTGACAGCTCGGCCCCGGGGAGACCAGTCTGGGGCTTCTGACCACCAGCCGTGAGTAACTGTGTTGTTTTAGGCCACAAAGTTATGAAGCCTGTGGGCACTTATGACGGCGGCCGTGAGAAACCCACGTGACTTCCAACCCCCACCTGATGACAACGCTGTTCCATGGCTTAGGTCCCTTAGGAAAGAGAAGCGGGCAGGAGAATGGCCCCAGGGACACCTGAGGACACGGCTGGCCGGGCTGACGGAGCTCAGGCTGGTTCAGCAACCTGCTGGCTGAGACATGAAAGGTCAGACCGCCGTCTACAAGTCAGGAGAGCAGACTCCACTCCCGACTCTGCTCATGAGCTAGTAACCTGTGGCCGTGGCCATGGCCGGGGGCTCAGCCTGCAGACTGTGCGTGCGTGCGTGCGTGCATGTGTGTGTGTTGAGAGCGGACGCTGCATTGTGCCATCCGAGCGCAGCGCAGGAAGCGGGGGCAGGGCCACCGCTGACCGTGTCTCAACCTTGCAAACCCCGCCCGGTGCCATCACCCAGCAGGAGGGCGGGTCTGGGCTTCGCTGTCTCTCAGGGCCCCCGGTCTGCACAGAACCTGGGACCCTGTAATCACCGGTAGCTCGGGCCCCCACCACTGGCCAGCCCAGCCGGCACCTCCTTCGTGGAGAGAGGCGGGCGGTGAGGGAGAATCCTGTACGATGTTACCAGCCGTCGGCAGCGGCCGAGTCCCCAGACCCAGTTCGTGGACTGGAAAGTGTATCCTGAAGTACGCTTGAACGGGACAAGCAATACACCATCCAGGCAGGTTCCTAACCCCGGAGGCGAGTGGACAGACTAAGAGGGGCTGCTTGAAAAACTCCGATTTGAAATCTTGCGTGGAGCAGGCACTTGGCCCTGCCCGGAACCTTCCAGGCGCCCTCTGGGCTGTGGGCTGCGGCCCCTTCCTTCCACACCGGGTCCTTCCAGAGAAGCCGCCGGTTTTATGGAGCAAAGTCGCCTCACGGCAGCAGGGGCCGCCTGCTTCCGCCCTGGGAAGCTACGCGGCGGGAAGGTGGAGGGTCCCAGAGCCCAAGCCAATGCTCACGCTAAGGACTGGGTACTGGGAGAGCCTGCTTCCTGTGACTCGGTCGCCCAAGTGACTCAAAGGCAGCTGCAGTCCTGCACTGACACGTCTCAGCCCCTCCAGTAAATAAACTCGGCTCCAGGGGCCCTGGGGTGTCAGGTGGGACCCTGTGAGCCTCCACGGTCAAGCAAGAGCTTCCCCGATTCTAGCAGGAAACCCTCGGTCTCAGGGAAGCCGGACAGCTGTCTGGGTCACCCCGTCCACAACACGAAGCCTTTTTAATCCCGCCTCTGCGGAAAGGGTCCCTGAGCTTCCAGTTCCCAGACGGGTGTGTGCCCCCCTCGGACTCGGAACCAGTGTGTCCGCGGCCGTCTCCGGGAGAGACAGGGAGACCTTCGAAACGCAGCGATCGGTCTAGACCCCTCTAAACGCACCTGGGCTTGGCGTTGAGAACAACATGCTGATGGTTCTTACTGGCGGGCAGAACGGGCCTGCCTCCTGTCCCCCAGGTGCTGCTCGGTCCCAGGTCCCAGAGGTGAGGCCCCGGGGCCGGTTCTCAGCTGCAGCGCCAGGAGGGACCCTATCCGGCCTCCCGCAGGCGCGCCCTCCTGACTACATGGTGCCAAGGGGCGGCGCACGCTGGTTTTGTGCCCTCTGCGACCGCCCTTCGGCTCCCGTCCCCGGATTTCTGGACACCAGAGGCACACGAGTCTCCTGCGATACCATCGAGCCCTCGGCCGGGAGGACGGAAACCTCACGCCGACAGCCCCCTCTTTCTCACGAGACAGGCACGGCCCTGGGCCCTCCTCCCCACACACCCCTTCAAGCGACCGCGCCGTCGGGCCAATGCTGGTCCTCCCCTTCCTCCCGCACGCCTCCCCTCGCGCAGCCGGCATCCGTAAAGACACAGGTCGTCCGCTCTCCCTTCCGAGGGCCCGAGGCGACACGAGTATCTGAACATTTATCAACGGGTGCTCTCCGTGCGGCCGGAAGCGATCCTGCCTCCGCTGCTTCTTGGCCAGGCGGCCTCGGACGGCCTGTTTGAACCCCGAGCGCCTCTGTTTTCTCGATACCAAGTGCGGATCGCCGGGGGTAACGTTTTGGAGCCTGCGCCCAGGCAGGTCCCGGTCTGTGTGTTTCACACGCAGAGATGGAGAAGTCTCTCAATCATCCTACGTGGTAGGTATTATTCTGCCTTACAGATGAGCAGAGCAGGGCTCCGGGGGTTAAATGATTTGCCCGGCTGGCCAACGGCATTGTCGGGATAGCCACGGGGAGCCGGCAAGCCCTACACTATCCTTCCTGGGATAATAAGAGCCTAAAAGGGCTATCGTGGAGATACTATGAACTCCGGGGCGGAACGCAGGCGCCCAACAGGAAGGGCTCAGTAGATGTGAGTTCGTGAGACAAAATGGTGTCACCAGAATCACCACGGTCCCCACCGCTGGGATCAAAAATTCTCAAGGGGCTGTGGTCCCAGACCAGCAGCAGCAGCAGCAGCAGCAGCAGCATCTGGGAACTTACTCGAAATGCAGATTCTCTGGCTCGACTCCAGACTCAGAGTCAGAAAGGCTGGGGTGGGGCCCAGAAGTCTGTTCGCAGGAGCCCTCCGGGGAATTCGGATGCGTGCCCGAGTGTGAGAACACATCCAGCCCCCAGGGGAGCCGGGGAGAAGAGATAAGAAACTGAAGTTCAGGGGCTGGGGAGAGGCTCGCCCACTAGCTCCCAACGGGGTCTTAAACTCTCACCTTGACCCGGACTTTGCTCCTTAGGCTACGCCCCGATGCCTCTCCGGCCAGCAGCGCGCCACAAAGTGAGGCGAGCAGGGGGGAGCGGCGGTGCCCGTAGGCCCTTCGAAGATCTGGAGACGACTCTCCCAAAATAAATCTCTTAGCTAAACAGACATTTTCCGAAAAGACATCATCATTTCCCAGAATGCGGAGTGACCTAGAAACCAAGGCCAGCAAAGGACCTTTACGCTGAACGGAGCGTTCCTTCTTCTCTCTTTACTCTGCCCGTCTCCTCTCCCTGCCTCCCCTTCCTCTTCCTCTCTTTTTCCCTTGCTTCTTTCCTTCTTTTACTTTCTGAACAGCTTAATATTTAAACATTGACTAATGTAGTAGCCTCATTGACTTATTCCTTCGACAAACATTCATTGAACACTTATTACGTGCCAAGCCCCACTTGGAGCACTGTGGTTGTTCCAAACACAAAAACCTAGCGAACAAGCAAAGGCTCCATAGGGCTCTTCACCCACATGCCTGTTCACATCAGTGACATTATGAGTACAGACGCCTTCGAGCAAGGCACAATCGCGTGGGGGAAAGGACAGAGCCTAAAGCAAGACACACCTTCATGGCCTCTCACCTTGGCCTGGGTTAGTTGTGTGATTTGGGGACAGGTTATTCTAAGCCTCACTTTGCTTTCCTAGAAGATGGAGACAACAATACCTAGAAGTGATATTTTTAAAGAACCTAAAACAAAAGAGAGTTTTATACTATTGTTAATTTACATCAAGTCCTCCTTGCCGTTCTGACCTTTAAGAAAAAGAAAACTTTTGGGGCGCCTGGGTGGCTCAGTCGGTTAAGCGTCCGACTTCGGCTCAGGTCATGATCTCGCAGTTGTGAGTTCGAGCCCCATGTCGGGCTCTGTGCTGACAGCATGGAGCCTGCTTGGGATTCTGTGTCTCCTTCTCTCTCTGTCCCTCCCCCACTTATGCTCTGTCTCTGTCTCAAAAATAAATAAATGTAAAAAAAAAAAAAAAGAAAAAGAAAACTTTATGTGTTTAGCTGCTATGTTGTTTGGTGCATACAGATTTGATCTCATAAATCTGATCTTCATAAATTATATCTTTTGTGCCACTACACAATGAATTGTGGTGTCCCATTATGTTCAACCTTAAATTCCATTTTATCAGAAGGCAATATTGCCACGCCTGTTTTATTGTTTCTCTGTATTTAGCTGGAATCACTTGACCCTCTCCCTTAGTTTTCAATCACTTTAAAATCAAAGTCTCTGCCTTTTCATATCAGACGTCGGCTCAAACATTTACTGTAACAATTGACATCCATTATTTTACTCCTTCATTAAACTTTGAAAACTCAGTTGTGGCTGAATGGCTTCTGAGAAGAAAAAGACTCATTTAAAGAGGAAAGAAAAAAAGATCGGAAAAAAAAGGGTTAGCCGTGAAGGTTGGTTTGACCTTACAGGACTTAGTGACCTCACATTTACAGGAATCTGGAACAAATGAAGCAGATGGAGGCAAAGATGATGGTGGTGGGCGGGAGAGAACAATTAAAATGACGACGGAAAAAAGTGGAGTGAAATTGTTAGCTGGGGAGAAGCAGTGCTGATCTAATCATGAAATTTGAGATCTCGAAGATGCCTTGGACTAGAAAGATCCCAGCTGGCTCACTCTACAGAGAGGTAAGCAACTTGGCAAGAAGATCCCACAGCCTGTTGAGCAAGGCTGTGACCACAGTCCCATCTTTTGGGACGCCACGTCCCTCAACCCTGGGCAACTGGAGGCGAACGGACTACATTCTGGAGGATTCACTAAGAAAAACCCGGCGGAAGTTTCCTTGCTAAAGTTAGTAAGGAAATACAGAAGAACAGACTCCGGGGTAATAAGAGTGGTTACTACCAAGTAGTAAATCAGTGTCGTTTGTATTTCCTCCCGTGGGTTTTTAGCTAAGTGGGCACGTAGCCAAGAAGAAATACCAGGCGTAGCATGAACCAGTTCTGTTAACGCACCGGGAGAGCTGGAAAGATGATTAAAGATCTGGGGAGATCGCTGCGTGAGACGGGAAAGCCCGCGCATTAAAAAGGCACCTCAATGGGGAAAGCGAGATTCAACCCAGCTACATACACCAACGGAAGTACTAAAAGCGCTACAAACAAAGAGATAAGGGCAATGATTGCAGAACGAAGTGGCCTAAATTTAGCTAGAGCCACAGGGATGAGATCTGAGGTTTCTGGCTGTCCAGCCCTTGGAACGTGGTGTCTGAGGTCTCAGCATGCTTTGAGAGGTGGTCACGGAAAACGCCAGCATACTCACGTCTGCGTAGATGTTAGTTCCGAACACGGGAGCCCAGTAGGATGGCTCATCCTTGCAGTGTGCCGGACAGTGAACTCTGGAAAACAAGACACACTCGTGTCACGGTCATGGCCAGCAGAAAACAAAAGTTCTTCAGCAGAAGCTGGCCTTCCCTCTTTGAATTTCAAGATTTAACTGCTTAGGTGGGAAAGGAAACTACCCTACGGGTTCCTCTTTGAGAAAAAAAAAAAAAAAAATCGACCTTTCCCACCCGAGCCGTGGTAAAGATATTTTCCCTTTTCTTAAACGGTGCAGAATTTTAAAACTCCGTACAAAAAAAGACAGGCAGAAGCAAGGTGAAGGAGAACAAACGTGTAAGACATGCAAATACGGGGATGTCGGAGGCTGTACCTCCGTTGATGGGTGTTGGCCAATTCATACCGTGGGTACATTACAGAGATTATAATCAATGGACTTTTTTAAGGGCCTGTATGAGGGCGGAAAGGGCGGAGGGCCCTTACCTCCATGAGTCAGACTATCACAGAGAGGGGGCGCTGATACCCTGGGGCGGAAGAGGTTCGGTCACCGCTGTGTCAGTCACCACATCCTTGCTGTAGGCATAGAGGATTAGGAGGGCACCTCACCCTGGAAATGGGTGGGCCCCAGGTGGTGGGAGAGACTCGAACCCGGGGAAAGCATGAACTCCACCTCAGAAGAGGCGCTTTTTTTGCCTTTATCTGGCCCCGTTCACCACGTTGTGGGAACCCAGTGACCAGCAAACCAACATGGCGCCTGGAAGCCACCTGGCCCCGCGACAGGCAGGATTCCGGGAGGGAGGAAAGCCAGGCAAAGGGACTGGGAAGTTCAAACAGTCCTGTGGGGGCGGGCAGGGGCGGGGGGTGCGGCGGGGACAGGGGCGGACACAGAGAGAGGATAGATGTGTGAGATCTTAAAAAAGAAAGCAGACTTTGGGAAAGAAAATTCTTTCTGCCTTCCCGGAAACCTGTGTTCTATACTTGGACTATGTCACGGTTCTCTTTTTGCGCATTTGTTTTTTTCTGAAATAATTTCCTTCTGCTTCTCTTTACTATTTGGGGTTACTATTTATATTTAATAAAAGGCGGTTATTCTCTGAACATTCAAAGGGGATCGACGTGGTGGTGGTGGAGGGGCCGTGGGGGCCGGTGAGAGGGCCCCGAGGGGAGTGTGAGCAGCACAGGAGAGGAGTGGGGGTCCCCGTCCAGCATCTCCCCCCAACAGCAGGCTCCTGGGGCTCGTCCCTGCTCACACCTTGGGGGTCTCCACATGTTAGTTTTAAGGTCAGTCTCACGGACGACCCATGGGCCTCCAGGCCCAGAAGAAGGGCTCTGTTTATGTGAAATGCTAGAAAAGGCAAAACTATAGTGACAGAGAGCAGACCAGGGGTTGGCAGGGACGTGGGTGGGAGGCGGAGGGACAGGGCCGACTCCAAGGGTACTTTCTAGCGTGATGAAAACATTCCCTATCTTGACGGTGGTGGCGGCCACGCGACTGGCAACGTTTAAGACGCGTTGAATCGTGCGCTTGCAACGGATGGACTTGACTCTGTGCAAATCGCGCCTCGGCAAAGCTGGGGTGGAACGAGCTGGATTGAAAATGATCCGCAGAAAAGGTCACAGATGAAGCCCAAAAATCAAGGAGCGGACTTCAAGGGGAGACGGGGCGCCAGGAAGGCCCCAAAATGGCACTGCCCTGCTGGGCCCCTCCTGGGGACTCCCATCTCAGCGGTCAGGGGCAGGGGCCCCGGGAATTTGGCCTTTTGAGGCCCCTCAGGCAGTGCACATGCAGCCAGGGTTGAGAACGAGCAGTCTCCAGGGGAGGTCCCGTATGTTCCCTGGTGTCCACACACAAGAGGCCCCATCTGGAACCCGGCCGTGCGTCACGCTACAAGACGACCCCCAGAGTCGTGTGACGCCGCCTTCTCTCGGCCCCTGTGTTCGCAAAACCAGATGCTACGGAGCCTTACCTTGGGCAGTGGGTCCCCGGCTTCTCAAAGGGGCAGAGCTGAGCGACGGTGGTGTAACAGTCCAAGTCCTGCACTGGGGACAGGAACACAACGGGGACCGGTCAGGTCGTTGGCAGGCCGGGGTCTCAGGCTACCGGCCTGTGAAGCGGCCTGCCGGACGACCAGGGTCCTAGAGGCTCAGGGCGCCTGCGAACGGAGGTGGCAGGTGAGGCCCGCAGGTGCCCAGCCCCAACGGCACCGGCGCCTCGCCTCGGGCCCCTCAAGCGATGAGACGAGCGTGCCCACGGCTCAAGTGTGGTGCCGCCCTCGGCATTTCTCCAGAAGACCGACAACGCCTTTCGTTGGCTTTTCTGTTTTGAAGTCGTTTGCCTACCTTATCTTCACGGGAGCTATTGCTCTAAGTGTACAGAGGAGGAAACAGAGGCCAGAGGCCAGGGAGGGTGGGAGGCCAGGTCCCTGACCCCCGGCCCAGAGCGCTTCGAGGCGGCATGTTGTGTTTCAACAACAGAGGTGGAAAGGGGCTCGAACACCGGCCACCCGGAGTCTCTGAGGGGCGCGCCTTCAGCCAGTCTGGGGCTCGGCGAACTCTTCCTCGAGGGCCAGAGGGCAAGAATTTCTGCCTTCGTGGGCCCTACGCAGCCACTCCGCTCTGCAGCCTCGACGAAACCGGCCACGGAGCACATGTAAGTGAATGGACATGGCTGTGCGCCAATAAAACTTTATTGACAAAGGGTCGGGATTTGCCCTGAGGGTGGTATTCTCACCCGTGGTCCAGCCTGTCACTTGGGGGTCTCGGGGGAAGTAGCGATCTACCAAAGGGGATTGGTTCCGCACCCGGCGACGGCTGTATCACGGAACGCAGGGGAGGTCACTGAAACTGGGTTCAGAACACCACTTAAAGGCACGGAAGTATCTTCCTGATACGTTATTCTTTGGAAAAAACCATCAGGTGACCGAGCTTATGTGATTCCATTTTGGAAAGTGTATCGACGTATTACCAGTGCACACGCTCCTAATCGGAGGGAAAATAACCGACAAAAGTATCCACCCAAACGTTGACAACGGAATCTGGGCTAACACTTCTTTGTAATTTAAAATTATTTAAATTATCTGGAATAAAGAGGCGTTGTTTTGTAATAAGGAAAACAGCTGCTCTCTGTTTTTATGAAGCTAGCTCACCAGCTAGCCTTGCCTCCAGGGCCTGTGACCCCTGTCCCAAAGGAAGGGGTTGTGGGGCCCGTTTTCCCGAGGAAGGGGCCCGGCAGGGTGCCCCCGGCACCTCCACCGGCCTGAGAGCTGAGACCATCCCAGCCTAGCGCTCAGTCCGCACAGCTAGAACCCTGCGGCTCCACTTCTGCCCACAGGACACCCCCCAGGGGTACGCCCTCCCGCGCCGAGTGAGCGCACCCTAGACAGTATTCCAGAGAGGCCGCGAGTGTGCCACGTGCCTCCTGCTCCCCTCTGTCGTTCATGGCAGCCGTTCCTCATCGATCGAGGGCTGTTTTCCGAAGAGCCCAGAAGGAGGCTTCGGGACCCTTCTCAATACTCCACCCCCACCACCGGCGGCAGAAGCAGACTCTCCCTCTACGACCTATGGGCTGCCCTGGACCCAGGTATTAGGGTTTCGTGACATTCAGCTGGGCACCCTGGGCCCGTGTTCCTGGCAGAGCAACGCGGGGCCGGTGCCAGGTGCAGCTACGTTTAGAAACTGGGTCAAGAATCGACATCATCAGGAACCTCTTTAAAGTCCTTTACGATGCTGAGAACCGCAGCGTAAAGAGGCAGAATACACGTTACGTCAATAGCTAAGGAGAATGAAGTCTCCAGGGAAACCCAATATAGCCTGTGTGTTACAGGTCACATGAAAAAAAGACTGGCCAGCTTACCTTTGACTTTTGACACCGTGAATGAGCCGGAAGGCTTGTACTTGCTGGAAAAGAAAACAGAAGGTGAGCGCGAACGGAGTTGTTTCTAGAAGCTCAGGGTTCTTCTGTGTTTATTTTGGCCTCAACTTTGTATTTTCCTACTTGTTTCCTATCAGCTTGAAAACCCTTAGAACATTCTAGAGCGGGGCTTGTCAACCTATTCTGTGCCAAGAATCCCTCTGGCACCCGGTGTCCTGTTCAGAATAATGACTTAAAACGCAGATCATAAATTTAAAAGATTAACAGGAACCCAGTGATTAGTGGTATCGCTATCAAAGTATTAAAACGAATTTGCCGGGCGCCTGGGTGGCTCAGTCGGCTGAGCATCGACTTCAGCTCAGGTCGTGATCTCAGGGTTCGTGAGCTCGAGCCCCACATCCGGCTCCCTGCTGTCAGCGTGGAGCCCACTTTGCGCCCTCTGTCCCCCAATCCTCCTCTCTCTCTGCCCCTCCCCCGCTCACACTCTCTCTCAAAAAGGAACGTTTTAAAAAAAATGAATCTCATTTGAGTAATAGCTGCGGTTCCCTGAGAATGGTTTCAAGACGAACCGAGAGGCGGGTCTTCAAACCACTGTCTTTTTAGGGTAATGAGAGCAGACAAGGCTTCCAGAAGCCTCCAGCACTTTCCCCCAGGGAGTCAGTTGCTGGTGCTGGTACCGAGACTCCCCGTTGGGGACCAACACTCTGCCAGCAGGAAACACTACATTTCAATTGGATGTTGGAGAAAATAAAGCTTCGATTTGCTTTATGTTGAGGTCTGCAGTCCCCCGGAGACGTGGAGAACCGCGCTCCGGACGCTAAGCCGGCCGCCGGGAGGCCGGGACAACCGCGCAGCCGCGTGGGGCCGGAACCCGGCCAGCCCCCCGCGTCCTCGGTGCCCGCACTGAGCCTCCCGCGGTGGCCGGCGTTGGGTCACCGGGCCGCCAAGGACGTGCTCTCTGCTTCCGTTCAGACCTCCTTGCTCCTGTGTTTACACAACCCCCGAGTCCCTAGCTGAGACGAAGAGGGAATGTCGCAAGACCTCTCGAAGCACCAGACCTCACAAAGGGGAATGACTCAGGCGGATTTTGAAACATTCTGCGTGAGACTCCCTGGAACGAACGCTCACGGGCGCCTTGGTCGCTGTGACCTGCGCTGGGGACCCTGGGACGGGCACTGACGCGGGGAGCCTCTCTTGATGCGATGACGACGACGCACCGGGGCCGGGGATGCAGGGAGCTGGGGCGGGGCCCCAAGGTCCCTGTGGGGCCAGGCTCTGGGTCCCGGATGCGGGGAGGGGACTCCTGAGCCTGAGGGGCAGTTCCCGGGGCTCTGGGCAACCGACCTTTCCTGGCGACCGTGGGGGAGTTGCAGCATCTAAAAAACGGGCTTCCTGCACCTGTGGGGACCAGCTGGGTCCTACTTGGGCCCTCTTTCCCCAGCGAGGCCCCTGCCCAGAAGGGATGAAGAAACCGGCCCAAGGTCACAGAGCGGGGGACGGGAGGAGCCAGGCCTGTCCGGCCCCTGCTGGGCTCCACGCTCCCCAGTGACTCTGTGCCCGAGTCTATGGACAGAGCACGCTGTGGCCTCCCGGGCCGCTCCCCAGAAAGTCAGGATGGCAAGGGCAGGGCCCTAGAGCCGTCTGCACACCTTACCCAAAACAGCAGTATCTTGCAAAAAAATAAAATAAAAGTAAATATATTTAAAAAATGAAAAAAAATGAAAAGCCTCATTCTCGAGGAAAACAAACGCTCATCAAAAGTCAGCCTAGAAACTCAAGCATGTGAGGAAACGCAGGAGTCGAAACTCAGCCAAATTAAACCATTAAACACACACTCAGAAAAAGCCACATGGGGGGTGGGCAGGAGGACAGTGAGCTGCCCACGGGGTGATTTTTGAGCTCCAGGGTTCAAGCTCAAGTTCAAGGGTGATAGTTGTTCTTCCTGCTGCTTGACACCATTCGGGACTTTTAAAAATTTCGACAGTACTTTCATAACCAGAAAAAAAAAAGCCTTACGGAATCCCAAGCACAGGACGGTTACCTCCGAGACTCCACGCCGTTCCTCTCGGACCTGACGAAGAAGGGGACCTTCCCGTTCCTGGTGACGTCCACCAGGCCACCTTGGGCGTCCAGGATCCCGTAGTGAACGGCGGCCCGGCAGATGCTGGACGACTGGGGGGCGGGGAGGGAGACGGTAAGCGCGTCGGAATGAGCCTTCGTCCGGGCCGCGTGAGGGATGCCCAGGTGTTCGTGCTCAGCCCACAAACAGCCGAGACGCGGGGCCAAGGCTCACCCCCTCGGCCTCTCGCCTGTCCCCAGAGCTCGTCTTTGTTCCTGGGGTTGCTTATCTACGAAACGCCGTCGGAGGCGCTTTGGGAAGTAACAACGGTGACAAATGGCCCTTTCTCCCCACGCAGTGGGGCATGTGAACGCTCGGGCTCACGGGGAGCCTGACCTTCCCGCGGGTCCGCCCCCTTCCCAAAGCGGCTTTACTAGTCTGTGAGCCCGGAGCCAGCACGGGTCAGCTCGCGGACCGAGGGGCCGGAGGCGACACCTGCTCGGGGGAGAACCAGCGACCTCCTCCACAGACGCGCGTGGGCCACTTACGCTCTCGTACAGTAGCGTCCCGAACACCGGCGCCTTGCTGTCGAGGCAGCCCGGGGGGCACTGGTACCTGCCGGGGAAGAGAGCAGATGAGTGTCACAGGCGGAGGTGTCGGCGACCTCCCGCCAGGAACTCACGGGGGTTTTGCTCCTCGAAAGTTCCTTGATTAACAGCGGGAGAAGCGGGATCCGCTGTTTTCCAGGGAGTCACGACCCACCCAGGTGAAATGTATACACACACGGAACACCACTGCAGGTTCGATTGGACCTTTTCACGTGTTTAAGATTCAGGCTGGAGGGAGGGGCTCCTGGGGGGCTCAGCCGGTGAAGCGTCGGACTTCAGCTCAGGTCGTGATCTCGCGGTTCGTGAGTTCGAGCCCCGCGTCGGGCTCTGTGCTGACAGCTCAGAGCCTGGAGCCTGCTTCGGATTCTGTGTCTCCCTCTCTCCCTGCCCCCCCCCTCCGCCCCCGGCTCATGCTCTGTCTCTTTCTTTCTCTCAAAGACGAATAAACATTAAAAATTTAATAAAAAAAGGAGTGCCTGGGTGGCTCACTTGGTTGAGCATCCAACTTCAGCTCAGGTCATGATCTTGTGGCTTGTGGGTTCGAGCCCCGTGCTGGGCTCTGTGCTTCGAGCTCAGAGTCTGGAGCCCGCTTCAGATTCTGTGTCCCGTCCCCTACTCGCGCTCTGTCTTTCTCTCTCTCTCAAAAATACACATTAGGGGCGCCTGGGTGGCTCAGTCGGTTGAGCGTCCGACTTTGGCTCAGGTCATGATCTCACCGTTCCCGAGTTCAAACCCCGTGTCGGGCTCTGTGCTGACAGCTCAGAGCCTGGAGCCTGTTTCAGATTCTGTGTCTCCCTCTCTGTCTGTGGCCCTTCCCTGCTCATGCTCTGTCTGTCTCTCTCTCTCAAAGATAAATAAACATTAAAAAAAAATTAAAAAAAAAATACACATTAAAAATAATCTTAAAAAAAAAAATTCATGTTGAAGGCAGAGGCGCCAACCGACAGACAATTCACAGAAGAAAATTAAGTGGGTTCAAAGGCGCCAGAACAAAAATCCTCAATCATCCGTCATCAAAGAAGGGGCAAATTTAAATGCCGTGCCTCTTCTAGGTGTCAGATTCCAAAGGGTTTTTTTTTTAATAAGATAAAATTCAATGATGGCATCGATGCCCGTGAAAATGCATACATTGACCTTTCCGGAAAGCCTGAAAAATTCCTATCTTTCCATTCTTAAATTCTCCCTGTAAGTGGACAGCCCAGGCCGGGAGCCGGCAAGTCAGGTCCACACGTGCTCCCAAGTGTTTGGAATCGCTAGGAAACCAGAGGGAAGGCGGCACGGTCAAAGGAACAGCCGAACCCATATCTGGAGGGCCGTACGTTAGAGTATGATGCCTCCGCGAGAAAGGAAGTCTTAAAATGTCTTGAAAAACAGCTGCCTTTGGAAAATCTTACAGGAACACGAAGGCACACGAGGCGCGAGGGCTGTGGGGGCCTTATCGCGGCACAGACAGAAAGACTGGAAGGGAAACCCCATCAAATCTCTACGGTATCAAGGAAACGCTGGGATCTTTGGTTTTCTCTGCAAACGCTGGTGGTGGTGCTGTTTTCCTGAATTACTTACAATAAACCGGAATCCTTTTTAAAGTCAGGGGCGGGGGAAGAAGCCCCAGTGTATAATCCGATTGCCGCGTACCGTGTCCAGAACACCAACGAGTCAGGGGCAGGGCTGCTTCCAGGAGCCAGACGCTGGACGCTCTTGTGTTTGACCCCTTGCCTTCTCCCTGCCCTCGGAGGGTCCCCTCTACTCCCAACTCCGGAACTTTCTCCATGCTCTCTGATGAATGTTCTCTAAACGGCATCGTTTTTCCCACTGACGACTCCGGCGTGATGCTCTCTAACGAGCTCGTGGGACAGAAAGGCACCTCACTGCAAAGGGACAGCTCGGCGTCCCGGGGACCCCGGAGCCACGCAAATGCGCCCTAACGCCGTGCACGGGTCATTCCGCCAGGCACCGTCGCCGCATTTGCTCACTGCCCGCAAACTGGCTGCTTTCGCTTCTTCTGCTGGCCCTGGGATGCTCCGAGTCGACTTCCTAACGCGCCCGCCACAGTCCGAGCAAAGCGTCCTCCTGGCAAACCGAATTCCAAGTCCCCGGGGTGCAAAGGAGGACGTGCTGCCTTCTCCTTTCGGCGTGTGCGCTAAATAGCACGATTCACCTTCCGACGAAGACTCCACAGGAGACGGCCCAAGGGCCCTACCGCTGACTCGGGTTTCCAGCCACGAGCCTGGCGTTCCGCGTGCGCCCGTTTGCTGCCCGAGAGAGCAGCCCAGCAGCCGCCTGGCCAAAACCGAACCCGGCCTTCCTGGCGAACGTTCTCCAGCGTCTGAATGAATGACACTAAGTGACCCCATCAGCTGGACGGATTCATTCAGCCGCCGGGGGACCCTGCTGGCGGCGCCTCCTCCTGCGGGGACTCGGGTCACACGGCCGTCCAGCTGGATCTGGCCCCAGCCACCAGTGCCGGCTCGCACGTGTCCTCCCATGGCCCCCGCCCTGACCTTCTCTGCACGGGCCACCTCGGGACCCCTTCCCGCAGCAGGTAGACTAGAGCCCCAGCTGGGCAGGCGCTCCGTGTCTACGGCACACCTGCAGCCTGGGGACTCTCTGTGGACCAAGAACCCAGGGCGTCCGTAATTCGGGTGCCTCCTCCCCGCTGGAGACGAACGACTTAACTGGAATATACTATGACCTGACTCCAGTGCACAGAACAGCCCCCGGCACAAAGAACGATCTGGCCCTAAGTGTCCAGAGTGCCAAGGTCCAGAAGCTCAGGTCTAGGCAATAAATGGGGGCCGTCGGCGGGAGCTCTGAGACGCAAGGCCGGTCTAGCCTATGGCAGGAATGAGCCTGGGTAGCATCCCGCTCCACCTGGCACAACTGTCGCGCTAAAAGTAGAAGAGAACACTGTCCCCCGAGCTTCTACCCCGCTTGGCTCAGGTGGCCAGCAACGGACTGTCACGACAGGACCCATCACCCGCGGCCCATGCCTCGAAGGGCGGCAGGCGTCGGCAAGGGAGGGGCGTGGCCAGGCCTCACCTGTTGCACGTGGACCCTTTGCACTTGTCCTTCATCTTGGTGTCACACCTGACGACTTGGGCTAGGAGAGGAGAGCAGATGTACAGGTCAGGGAAGCGGGAGGACCGGTCTGAGTTAAAAGACACTCCCCCCACCCGACCCCACTCCGAAGAACTTTCTGGAACATTCTGGAATCTGTGCCACAACCTGAGCAGGAGCACTGCCCAATGGTGGCCTGCATCAGCTGTGAGGTTCGAATCCCAGACCCGCCCCTTGAGAGTAGCAGTGTGACCTTGGGTATGGTCCTTCCCCTCCACAACGGTCAGTTTCCGCCTGTGGGCACTGGGGGTAAGTCCTTTGGGTGCTGCTTCTGTGAGCATTCACTGAGAAAGTGCACGTAGCTTTGGAGGCGGGGCCTGGTAGGCACCAAGTGCCCCGAAACTCCAGAAGGTTCCCCACAGAGACAGCCCAGGGCCAAGGACAGGGGCCCCCACTCACTCATGTAGTTCACCGCGGCCGCTTTCTTGGGCTTTGTGGGCCTGGTCACCCTCGGCTGGACCCAGACGTGCTTCTCCTCCGGAGCGGGAACCACCTCCACCTCGTTCATCTCATCCGTTTCCGGTTTGGGGACGTAAGTCTCCTCTGAGCAGCGGAGAGGGTGAGAAAGATGACGTGAAGGTTTCGACAAAAAGGCACGTTGCGGCGGTGGGGGGAGGGGTGCGGCGCAGAGACGGCCACTGGGAAACCCAACACGCTTGCGGTTCGCTGTCACAAAGACCCATCTCAGCGGCGGAGAGAAAGTTCCACGCCGGCCCGGGGCTGGCCAGGCGGCCGGCTCCCCGCTCCCGTGTCTGCTTTGGACGCGGGAGCAGCGGGGCCGCACCCAGGTGACCACACTGGCCAGTTGTCCTACCCGCTCCCGCACGCTGCCACCTGCCCGCGGGCGTGGCTCCGGGTTAAACAGTTCCTTCGCCCGATGCTATCACCCCTCCGACCTCGACAGTGACCCCCGTGTTTTAAAACATGCTAATTAACCCAACAAACTCCATTTCTCGTCAGCACCAGGTGCACCCTCGAGGTTTCATCCTAAAGACAACGGCGAGCGGCTCCTCAGAACCCGCGCTCAGGCCGTCACGGCACCGAGCTGTACCCTCCGGCCGGTGCACGGAAAAGTCTGGCTGGTTTTATTTGCTTGAGTGGCCTTGTCGGGGGCCGACTGAAGGGCCGACCTTCGCCGGGAAGACTGCCCACCCGTACGGCGGGCACGCCTGTCCCCCAGGGGCGTCCGTGGACCGGAGCTGGAAACCGCTGCCTTGGACCCTCGCCACCCCCCCCAGTGAGGTCGACATAAGGGGCCTCCCAGCCTCTCTGTGGCCCTGGATTGAAATCCAAGTCCTGAAAGTGTTTGTCACCCCCCCCCCTCCAGCCTCCTTCCTGCTTCCCCTTAGGAGCAATGACCTCTCTTCTCCAAAGGGGGACCAGGTGTTCCGTAGCTATGCAAATCAAGCATGCAAACGAGGGGCAAAGTCTCCCCTGCTTTTCAAGGCTGGGCTGCTCTGCCCCCCACCCCCCATCTCCCGGCCAGTCCCTCGGCCCAGGGGGGTGGGTGGGATTTGGGTCCCAAGTGCTGTCCTCAGCAGAGCTCTGTTCGCAGGTGTGAGGTCACCACCCCCGGCCCCTCCCACCAGCTGCAAACTCCCTGGGGCCGGGAGCGGGCCAGCTGGCTTCACCCCCCCCCTCCGCTGGCCAGCCGGCTCCCGGCACAACAATTTTGCCCAACCAAATCTGCCGGAACGAAGGATGAGCTAACTCTTAAAGAGTTCTTGGGGGAAAAAAGAGGAAAGGGAAAAAAAAAGAAAGTCCCAGCTGAGTTCGAAGCCATTCAAGGTGCCCATTCCGACAGCGCCATTTGTAGCCCAAAGCGCTCGGCGACACCTTCGCGAAGACCCGGGGTTTGCCTCCGTCTCTGGTCCGCTCTTCCCGCCAACGTCGCTCTTCAGGGCTGCCCTGCAGCCAAAGCCAGAGCCCTCGCGGGGATGAGCCGGGCTTTCTCCCTCTGGCCTGCAGGCCTTTTGTACCGCACAGTCGTGGCTTTATACAGCTGCATATAGTTCGGTACGGCCGTCTGAAGGGTGTGAGGGCTTCCTGTTTAAGAAAATGGGCGGACGGTCCTCGCCCTCAGACGCACACATGACAAGTGGCGAGCCTGACCCAGAGGACGGGCTGTGTGTGAGCACTTCCTGATGGAGACCCCCTGTGTGGGCCGGAACGGGACGGGAAAGTTCAGGGCCCAAGTTCACTGCAAGGTTACGGTGCGCGCCGTCCGGCCCTGGGGTTTCTGGGCACACAGCCCTCCTGCCGCTGCCTGCCTGGCTCTGTGGTAGAGACAGAGCTCGGGGCTGAGGGTGAGCGACTCCACCTGTCCTTCCTGGAACCCCATGTCCTTGGTGGCCACGCAGGTTCCCGGCTGCAGGCCGGAGGGGCGGAAACTTCTCTTAAGGCCTATCTTGATCCCTCCTCCGGCTCCATTATAGGTCAAGGCCTTGCCAGGCACCCTCAATAAACGCTTATTAAGGAGCTTACGCGGATAAGCTGGGTTATAGGGGACTTTCTACATGGTTGGCTCTGGAAACGGGGAGTCCCGCCAAGCACAGTTGGGCCTCTTCCACCAAAAATAAAGAAACAAGTACAAAGGCCTCATTGAGGGGGTGACCCGGCCTCTAAGGTGTCTTTGTGTGCGTCTATTCTTTCAAAACGTCCCTCTGCGGGTACCGGGGGCATATGTCCTCGGACAACAGGCAGGACACGTCCGCTACATGACCCTGGAGGCCCCAGAGCGACCCAGGAGTCGTTAACGACAGGTGACCAGGGCTCGAGGAGAGTCTTGGTCCGGGAGGAGTGCAGAAGCAGGTGCACGGCCTGTGTCATCAGGGACGCCTCCCTGGAGGAGGTGTGGCGCCAGAGCTGTGTTTCCAAGAAGGAGAAGGTCTGCCAGGCTGGGCCCAGGCAAGGCCAGGAGGGCCCGCCACGCCTCCCCACGACCTCCCCGAGGGGGTAAGGAGCGCGTTCGTCAGGCATGAGGGCGGGTCACTGACGGGGACCGACCCCCATCCTTCTCTCTGCGTCCTCCCAGCAGAGCTTCCCCGGAGGGCCCCCGACTGTCGCTGTTAGAGATGGGGAAACCGAGGCACAAAGGACTCGAGCATTACGCCAGAGCACGCGCCGCCAGTGACAGTGGAGCTGCCCCCCGGCCCAGGGGGCTCTGGCTTACATGCCTGGAGCCCCTCACGGAGGGGCCGACGTGCTCTGAGAACAGTCCCAGCCCAGGGCATCCCTCCCTCACGGTCCCCAAATCCGCGTTCGGGATCCGACGGGGGACTCACCCCTGCTGGGTGACCGGACAGCGACCACGAGCCGTGCCCGCCTCTGCCCGCTTCCTCGCACTCCCTCCGCAAGGGCCCCCTGCGGGGGAGGCCGTCCCCAACCCTGCCAGACCACCGGCGACGCTCCCACGAGGTGCCCCGTGGCCTCAGCTGTTTCCCCGGAAACTAAGACATCCCTGCTCGCGGCAACGACCCCACTGGACCCCGGTCCCTGGAGGCAGGGCCGGAAGTGTCCGATCCACGGTCACCCCCACGGCCACCACCCGGCCCGCCCCGCACGCAGCGGCTGGCGGCACCTCCATAGCAGAGACACGGAGGGAGCCTGAGATGCCAGGGTGACAGACCCGTGTCATCGTGCCCGCTTTCCCGGTGGGCGGAGTGACCGAGGAGTTTGAGAACCAGCCCCCTGGACACTCGGCCGCCCGCGATGACGCACGGCCCAGGTTGCGGCACCAACGGGTTTGTCACACGTCCAGATCCTCGAGACCCCTCCTCCCCCTCCTCCCACAACGGGCAGAAACAGCCGCGAACATCGGGCCGGGACGCCAGGGCCTCGCCCGGGCCTGGCACCCACCCTAGCCCCGTTTCTGTGCCCCAGGGCCCCTGGATTCACGTCCCCTCCAG
The DNA here is from genome assembly GCA_030068075.1 of Paguma larvata. Classification (NCBI taxonomy): domain Eukaryota; kingdom Metazoa; phylum Chordata; class Mammalia; order Carnivora; family Viverridae; genus Paguma; species Paguma larvata. The sequence continues at coordinate 56,956,042 of CM057841.1, read as the reverse complement.
CGGGGAAAGCCGACGTGGAGCCCCGGGAGGCCCCTCGCTGCTGTCACAGGGCCCGCTGACCCGGCCACGTGACAACGACATCTCCAACACGAAACCCCGGCCGGCCCCCCAGCCCCGCCGGCCCAGCCCCGCCCCTGCTGGGAGGGAGCCCTGGGAAAGGGGGCAAAATGCGAGCGACACTTTAGGCGCCAAAAACACGCGTCACTTGTAGCGACGGGCCAAGTGGACACCTCCCGGGGGGCCGGCCGCACGCAGGCGGCGGGTACGTGGGAAGTCCACGGCCGCCAGAAGCTGGGGCCTTGCCCGAGCTGCGGGAGGAAGGGAGCCACGAACGCCGACGACAAATTGGGCAAAGCGGCAGCAAGACACAAACACGGGTGGGCGGCCGGACCGGGAAGGAAGGAGGCCGACAGCCCGGAGGCGACCCCCGCCTCGCCCGGAGGTCAACGGCCACGGTCTGGTCAAGCGCTTTGTGTTTCTTGTTTGTCGTCTGTTGACGCCAGACCGCGTAGAGCGGGGACGTGTGCGCGTCCAGCCTCCGGCTCGGGAGGTGCCCACCGGGGCGAGGGGACGTGCCAGCACAGCCCCTGTCCCCAAGGAGCCGGGAGCGGCCGCCACTCAGCGCTGTGCAGGGGCGAGGGCCGGGGCAGGGGCGCGCCGTCTCCCCGTTTTCCCGCGGGCCTCCAGGACCCCAGACGGAGGGGAGAGCCACTCCCAGGGGTCGCGTCCTACCTCGGTAACACAGGTTGTTCTTGCAGCCGCCTCCGTAGCTGGGCGGGCACTCGGAGCAGGGCCGGCCGGTTTTGTAGGGGGCCTCTCCGATCCAGTTCCCCCTGCGGACAGAGCAGACGCACCGTCAGGAGGGGAAGGCGTGCGCTGGGTAAAGGGAGACGGGCAGCAGCACACGGTCTAGAAGATTCTAGAAGAACCCCAGCCGTGTCCCGTCACGTTAGACGGGCGACGGCCTTAATCCCCCACCAGGTCCTCAGAGCCAGCGTCCTCCCTGACACATGAGGCCGGCGGGTTTCAAGACCCCCCCGCTTCTGCCGAACACCACCCGAGAGCCCACTCCGGCAGCCACGGCCCCCGGGCCTGGTGCCACAGTCGCCATCCGGAATGGCCAGCGACTCAGACTCTTAGGAGAGGGGCCGCGGCCACCGCGGAGGTCCACGCGGCAGTCAGAGCGGCCTGCCGAACGGCCAACACCGTGGCTAAATCTCGACCGCACGGCGTGGAGCAGAAGATGCTAAGCACTACAGGGCCGATCCGTCTGGTCCGTTCCCCTGAGGGTCCCGACCAGACGGACCGGCCGATGGGGAGAGCTGTCGGAACGGTCCCCCCTCCCCGCCCCGGAAACACCCTGGGGCCCTGGAAACGCTTTCCGTCCTGAGCTGGGTGCCGGTTACCCGGGTGCAGACGGATCGCACAGACTGAATGTGGGTCTCCCCGCCGCCCGCTGAGTCCTGTGTCGCAGCCCCAACCCCCGCGTGGCCGTAGGCGGAGACGGGGCTGCCCAGGAGGTGAGTGAGGTTCAAGGCGACCGCGAGGCTGGGGCCCTGACCCGCCAGGACTCGAGTCCTTACAAGAGGAGACACTGGGGGCGGGGGGTCCTCTCACCACCATCCCCTCCCCCCACCCCGTGCACGCACTGAGACCCGGCCTCGACCCGGGATGGACGACCTCTGGGACGTGAGCCCCCAGCCCCCGGCGCTTGGTCACGGCCGCCCGCACCGGCCGGTCCGCATAGACACGGGTGTGCTGAGACGCTTTACCCAGAGCGGCTACTTTCTTCCCGACCTTAGCGATTCCCCCCTCCCCCACACTGCCTCCTCGCGGCCACTCCTGGCCCCAGTGGAGTAAGTGAGGTCATTCTCATTGCCTTGAGTCAACGAGCAAGGATGCCCCCAGGGCATGCTGTGCGCAGGGCTCGGTGCTGGGGTGGCGGCCGGCCCCGGGCCAGCGTGCAAGCCGCAGGCTCTACGCCGAGAAGATCGCGCTCTGAGATGCGGCACGTATGTGAGGCGCAGGGGCGGTGAGGGAGTAAAGCGACGAATGGCACACCGGTGACCTCAGCATGCCGCGAGGAAGAAGGGGGGTGACGCGGAGGCGCCACGTGGCCTCGCGTGAATACGGTTCCTAGAACGCGGCCTGTGCGTATTTTCAGAGAAAAACGGAACATCCCTGTGGCGCACCCCACTGGTCGGCCGGCCCGCAGCTACTCCCACTTCCGATTTGCCCAGGTGGTCCCAGGTGACTTGCAAAGCCAGTGAGGGCAAGTTCATCGGTTAAAGCCAACTGGGGAAATCTCATGCCCCCACCCCTTGTCTGTGAGTGGCCTCGTTCTGGCCGATGACCTGAGAAAGCGGGGCAGGGGTGAGAAAGGCCCAAGAGAAAGCCCCTTTCTACCATTCTCTTCCCTTTAGTCGGCGAAGATGTGATGGTTGGTGCTCTGCAGCCATCTTGGAACCATGAGGCTAGGCTAGTGCAGCAGGAAAACGGAAAGAGCCTGAGTCCACGTGAAGCCCACAACGAGGCTTCGCCATCTAAGTCGATCTGAAGGGTCCTCCACGGCGAGCAAACGCACCCCAGCCCTTCCAACCGTGCCCTTTGTTCTTACTTTGGAGAGTAATTGCACACGAGGTAGACAGCATTCTCCCAAACATCTCCCCAAACGTTCATTCTCCGGCAGGTGTTCACGGCACAGCCGATCTTGTTGGTGGTGGCCCAGACTATCTGGAAAGGTGACATCCACGCGTCAGAGTTAAGGACAAGTCGACACCATGTGACTTGGGTCTACCGGGCGCAGGTGCTAAGGCGGTATGAGTGAAGGGGGGAGGGACCGGGTTTTTCCCCATCACTGAGATCCCCACGTTTGTTACACACGCACACACACACGCACACACACACACACACACATGGGAAACGTGCCAGAGATGCCAAACTACCACGTGACTCTCTAGCGCTCACTCTCAGCCTCCGCCCGCGGGTCACGAGCACAAGCCCGGCCCAGCGGCGGCACGCTCGGTAACGCCACGTCGAATTACGGCAGTGAGGGCGCCGAGTCTCCCGGCCGGGCGGCAGGCCCGCGCGCGGCCGGGTGAGCGACGGGGTTCGAGGGCGCTGGGCAGCCCGCGCCTCGAGCCTTACCTGCGTGTAGTGGGTGCACATGGGCCCGGAGCACCTCTCGGGACACCAGGGGTTGCACTCGTGGGGGTAGGGGTACGTGTAGTCCTTCACCTCGTCGTACCAGGACTGCACGTGGAAGCCGGGAGAACGGTACCTGCGGGGGCAGATTGGCGGGTCACGTCCCGCCCCCGTCCCCCCCAGCAGAGACGGCAGCTCCCGGCGCCACCGCGCAGGGGCGGGCTGGGGGCGGGGAGGCGTTGGGAGAAGAGCCACGGACTCCTCCCAATGCCTAAAGCCCGACCTGGCAAAGGGCTCATCTGGGTGTCCCCAGGGTCCCTCCGGGCTCAGGAGTGTCCCTGAGCGACCCACCTGCCACCTGGGTGTGCGGGAAGCATCTGCCCAGCCCCCAGCGAGTCTTTCTTTACATTACGATTATGCGTTTATTTTCACGTACTTTTGGGAAAATATATGCGGCCCCCGAGCCCCTGTGTTTCCCCCTGATATAGCTTAAAACACAACTTGATTTAAGGCGTGAGTCCCCTGAAAGTCAGTGCAGAGAAAAACAGTGCCTAAGCATACAGGTAAGGCCCGGATAGGACACCCGCAGGGGTGGGGCGAGTCTGAGAGCCGGGAGATCGCTGGCTATGGGGCGCACCGGTCCCTGTCACCCCCAAACAAGAGCCTGGAGACTCCCGTTTCCATGCTGTGCTGGCTTCCTTCCTGCCGGGGATCCCAGGGGTCAGACTCAAGGTCGAAAAGGAATTCGAGACGAAACCCGCAGCTCTAGGCCGAGCTCTGCCGTCACGTGGGCAAACCCTTGGGGGAACTTCCTATTTAGGATTTTATCCCCCGGGCCCTCGCTTGCCCTCAGGGGAGGAGACGCCTGTCCCCACCCCGGTCACCACCGTTTCCGGCCACTGGCCCCATCCACCAAGTTGGCATCATTCTTTTCTTACCAGGCAAGAAAATTCACTGGATGCAAGTCTCTGGTCACCGTCCCCAGCAAGCGTAAACAAAGGGGTTCATACAGAGGAAAGACGGGAGGGGTGCGGCCACGTCTCAGGGCCCTGGGGTGCCCTGGGCAGCTCGGAGGTCTTGTAACAATTACTGTCAGACTCCAGACCGAGTGGTGACGGTCAGTGATGTGGCCGGGGGAACGGCCTCTCTCCCGAGGGCCAGCTTAGGGATAGACCCTCGTGGCCACACAGCTACGGGACGAAGGGACGCTCTGGCCCCTCCGTTTCCCCGGAGCGCCACGGCCGGACTGCTCCGGGGTCCTGGACAACAACAGGCTCTTGGGGACGGCAGGGGGGCACGACGCGCCGGGGAGGGGCGAGATCTTGGCGCCCCCTGCACCCTCACCCCTCCAGGTGAGCCCGACGGGACCGCGGCACAGACGAGGTCCGAGGGCGGACTAGCTTGTTGTTGGCCCGTCGGCCGGACGGCCCAGAGGCAGCCTGTACGGCAGAACCCGCGACAGCGACAGAATAGAAACCTTGTCTGACCTTGCCCCAGAGGGGACGGAAAAGAATTAAACACCGTCCTGGCCGCCGCTACAACTATGTTGACCTATGCCAGCCCGCAGCCAGGTGCCACCCGGGAGTCCAGAAACACGAGGGCGGCCGAGCCAGGGCGGTGAGTGGACAGAAGGCTTTCCCCCCGGGAGGCGTTTTCTTTTGGCGCTATCGAAGACTGATTCTATAAAAAGCAGAATTCACCCCAGGGCCAAAAAAAAAAAAAAGGGTTAATTCACTTCCGCGAAGTCTCATAGCTGGACCCCCCACGACACCTGCTCGCATTCTGTCCCAGAAGAGCCCTCCACCTAAGGGGAGGGTTCCGCTCGCAGCCACGCCGAACGCGGGAGCTGGCGGAGCTGGGAGGTGTCCGGGCTGCAAGTCAGGCGAACCCCGACCTGTACTTCGGGGGGGGGGTGGGGGGGACACTTCGAGCCCAGTCCAACCTTTCGGCGGTTCGGCCACAGCACGAGGGGGCCCGGAGGCCCTGGCTGGCGCCGGGGTCAGACCCAGAGGACTCACGAACGCGGCACGTCGGCCGGTGGGTCGGCGGGCCTGCACTGGCCCGGGAGACACGTTCCCCACGTCCCGTAAGGAGAGCGGCCCTCAGGCGGGCAGGTGCTCGGCCGCGCGCCCCGCTGACCCGGGGGGAGGCCAGGGGACAGCCGCTCACGGACCAGTGTCGAGAGCCTCCTGCGGGCAAGGCGGCCTCGGCGGTGAGAGCCGGCCTCCCAGCGGCCGCATGAGGGGGGGACGGGGAAAGGCAGCAGCTCGCAAGGCGGAGCCCGGCTGGGCCTTGAGAGCGAGCGGGACCCAGACATTCGGGGGCAGAGAAGGCGCTCTGGCCCATCACCAAAAGAGCGACGTTCCCATGTTGCCGGCTTACCCGGGCGGCCCCCTCCAGGCCGGCCCTCCTCCTTTCCAGGAGACGGGATGGAGGAGCCAAGCTCTCAAAACCCCGAGCCCGGTGCTCAGGGGCTACGGACGCTGGAGTGACTGGGCACTGCGCCTATGTCCCTACCTGCAAATGGCACGGGTGGCCGTGAGGGTTGGACGTGACGATGGACAGTGGCGGCCGGTTCACAGGCGGGGGGTGGGGGGGACCGCGGTGGCTCTTACCTGCCCCAGTGGACGGCCAGGTTCTGCCCGATGGACACCAGCAGGCTGGTGGGCCCGTGCTCCCAGATGCACTCCTGAGCCCACGCCGCCGCCGACCGCTCCAGCTCCTCGTCCCAGGTCTGCGGCCGGGGGGGGGGGCGGGGAAGCCAGAGTCAGGGCCCGGTGTTGGCGACCCCCCCCCACCACTTGGGGCCAGGGCGGAGCTTCGGGCCGGGTCCCAGCTCCTTGGACGCCGGGTTCTGTGCGGACCCTGGGTGGGGGCTCCTGAGCCAGCCAGCGGGGAGCAGCAGGTCCGCAAAGAGCCCAGAGAAGCTGGGCCTACGGCGGTCCTCACGCTCGGGGTCCCCCTGGCTGGGGACGCGGGGCAAGCCTGTCTGCGAAGCGGGAGGGGACCCACGGCCTGGTCGTGGTGCCGGCCGCTGCCCGGTACTGCCGGAGTACCAAAGGCCACAGAACTAAGTGCCTAAGGGCGGTCGGGACAGTAAATACCACGTCCTGTGCGCTTGGTTGTTGAAAAAAAAAAAAAAAAAAGCAAGAAAGGCCTTCGCCTTGGCCCAAGCTGCTCTCCTCTGGCCCGGCCCACCCCGCATCAGGGCGTCGTGGGCAGCGTCCCGCCTCCCAGCTGGCCCGGGGGCGCACGCGAGGCCCCAGGAAGGAACGCGGGGAACAAAGCAGAGGGTCGTTGCTCTTCTCCGGGGGGACAGACGCCAAGTGGCCCTCCGCCAGCTGCCGTCCCGCCTCGTCCGGTCATCGGGCAGCTGCTCCGGCTCCGGGCCGGCTGGGAGGTCCGTCCCCTGTCTGCAGAGCCCCAGCCCCCCGCACACAGTAGGTGCTCACGGAAAGGCTGTGAGGCGGGGCCCCGGGACGTGGCCGGGAACGGGAGGCCGAGGGACCCCAGTGTGGAATCCCGCCAAGCCGAGCGTCCCCCTCCCCCCACCCGCCACCTCTTTCCAGCCTCGAGGGCACAGAGTCCTGAACACCCAGGGGCAAGTCCCGGCCTGGGGCGGAGAGACGCCTCTGGGGACCTGCGCCACACCCCTTGACGCAACCCCCGTCTCAGCGGCAGTGGACATGCCGCGGACGCTCAGACACCAGACTCATCTGCTGCCCACAGCGCCCCACCCTCAGTGCCCACCGAGCACTGTGCTGCGTCTGCCGGGGATCCCTCTCCAATGCCCAGGCGCGGCCCGAAGCAGGGACGGAGTCAACGCCCCAGAGGCCACGCGCAGCCAGCAGGGGACAGGCCTGCCTTCAGGGGCGTGATCTACCTGCCGCTCCCTTTACCTCCCGGCGGATCCAAGCCCCCGCTCACCCCATGAGACCCCCGGAGCAGGCCACCACGTTGGACTCCCTTCTTCCCGCCTTCTGGGTTATGGATGTCCCCCTCCCAAATAAACTACCGGTACCAGCTTGGCGACTCCTTCTCCGGCCAAGGGACCACCCGACGCCCCGTGGAGGAACAGACACCATTCCCTGGGGGGGGGTGGGGCAGTGGGGACAGGCGGCAGCGTGCGCCAGGACCCCTCCGGATGTGGCCAGCTGAGGTCCCTGTGCGGACAGGACCCCGGGGGTTTGGGGCTCAGGCAAGCTTCGGGCCAAGGAAAATTCTCTGCTCGCTGGCGGGCACCACACGGAGCCTTGGGGCGGGAAGGGGCACGGGAGGGAGGCTGAGCTGAGAGGCAGAGAGGGTCCCTTCCCCACAGGGATGGAGGCGAAACCACCCGGTCCTGGGACGATGGGGGAAGAGGCCACGCCCAAAGCCGCAAAGAAATCCGCTCTAATTGTCTACAACTTTGACCTGAAGAGAGTCTGCACCCGCTGTCTGACGGGGCAGCATTTTGAAAGGGCGCCCACTCCTCCTCCTAAGATCACCACAACCGCAGGGCGACCGGACGGCTCGGTCGTTTAAGGGTCCGTCTCCGGGCTTCGGCTCAGGTCATGATCTCACGGTTTGTGAGTTCGAGCCCTGTGTCAGGCTCTGTGCTGACAGTGCGGAGTCTGCCTGCAGGTTCTCCCAGAGGAGGGAGATGAGCCAGGTACTGAGGTGGAGGTCCCTTACGATGGGACGAGGCCTGAGTTGGGGACCAGACTCCTGGGGGAAGAGGGAGGGCCTGGTGACCTCTTCGGGGGACCCCGAGTGGCCTCTCAGGACACAGGGGCTCCTGGTCACGGGCCCCGAGTGCCAGGCGTGAGCACATGGGCTCCATCCTGGGCGCGCAGGGGCCTGGGGGTGGCTGAGCGGGAGACACACGTCGTGAACGTCAGGAAGGGAACAGGAAGCAGGGTTCGGGGTGGAACGGCGGGGGGCCACGCGGGAGGTGAGAAGCCCCAGGGCTAATCGAGGGGTGGGGGGACGGGCACGGAGGATGGAAAATGCTGGAGAGGCCTGCGGATGCCAGCAGGGGCTGTGCGGGCACCAGGGTTTAAACCGAGTGCGGACGGGTGGCTTTGAGCCCGAGTCCCGCCGTCAGTTCTGCCGCTCCCGGCTCTGATGTCGGGCCTCAGTGTCCTAGTCTGTAAAATGGGAGAAGAGCTGCTTGGTAGGGCCGGGGCGAGGGGACGCGGTATCGGCAGACGCGCAGAGGCGGGAGGGGAGGCGGGGCTGGAGGCACGGACCTGGAGAGCCCACTCACCTTCTGCTCCTCCGTGTCCAGCTTCCCCGGGGTCACGGGAGACCCTCCCCCGTCCCCTGTCTGCCGGCCCCTCGCCAACAGACACGCCGTCTCTCATGGACCCGGCCCCCGCCGCAGCTCAGGCAGAGCGGGGTGGCCAGAGGGACCGGATGAAGACTAACAAGGGCGCCCAGGGTCCCGGGCTGAGCCCTGAGTTTCACATGATGTCATCGCGCCGTCACAGAACCATGGGGGGAGGGGTTCTCAAAGTGGAGGCCGAGGCTCCACTGGCTGCGGACGCATCACGGTCACACGCGAGGAGGTGGCGGGGCTCCTCTGCACGGGGACCTCACGGTGGAGAGCACAGGCAGGGGGCTCTTGCTTGCCGGAAGCCCCCGACCCCCCACCCCCATCCCGGGAGCACAGCACTTACCATGTACTCCATGTTGGAGGCCGGGGGGTGCACTTGGCCCCGCAGCTTGTTGTGGAGCAGAAGGATCTCCTCCCTGTCCGACCTGGGGATGGCCCTCCGGACCCGGGCGTGCGGCCCGTCCTGCTGGTATTTACTGAGCAGCTTCTCCAGGAGGGTGACGTTGGGCCGGAAAAAGTCCTGGGCTCCGCACACCACCAGCAGCAGCCCCATGGGGACGAGAGTGTTCAGGACGCGGCTCATGGCGCCAGGCAGGCAGCGCGGACCGGGGTGACGAGCGAGGCAGGCTGGGCTCCTGAGGCGGCGCTGGGAGGGAAGGGAAGCGGAGGGCGACAGGGACGTCAGTCGGTATTAGGCCAGCGACAGCGCGGCCTCGGGCAGCGAACGGGCAGCCGTCGCTCTCCCCACTCTGCAGACGCGAAAACCGAGGCTCTCGGAGGCTCAGACGGGAGGGGCGGCGCTCGGGCTGGAGGGCGGGTGTCTGCTCTAGGGGGAGAGTCGGTCAGTCCCCGGGGGACCTTGACCGGGCATCCATTTGGCACTGGACCCAGGGACGGGAAGACGGAGAGGACCTTGTGTGTCGTCTCAGGGAGCTCCCTCTTGGGCCGGGGACAGAGGCGAGGAAAACCACAGTTGCCCCGGCAAGACGCGTGGGGAATGCTGACCCGCCCCGCACCCCGAGAGGCTCTGCCGGTGCCTCCAGCCTCCTCCGGTGCTCCCCGGCATGAGCACTAACCAGGGCTCCTCCATCAGGCTGGCTGGGGCTGCAGGGGGCACGACGCAGAGGGCAGGAGAGACAGGAGGCAGAGCGCGGACCCCAGGAGCCATGGGAACAGGGCCGTTCCCGCGCTGAGCCTGGAAACTCTCCAGGGTCCTGACCGAGCCCTGCTCCGGACAGAAATAGCCGCCGTCCGGCGGGGAGGCCCGGCTCTCTCTGCGTCTCTCCCTCCCAGGGAGTTCCCTCCGGGGCTGAGCCCCGGAGACCGCACGGCAAGCCCGTGCCCGCCTGCCCCACTGGGAACAAGCCGGTAACGCAGACCCCCGGGGTCCCGACCCCTCTCCCGGGTTAGTGGCGTCACCATATATGAGCATTTTCCAGCTGGCGGAGGTGCCGAGACGCTGACGCTGGGTGGCAGGCTGAGACGGAGTGAGAGCGGAGACTGACGTCATGGAGCGTCCACCCGGCATCACGACCGCCCGGGGCGGCCGCTCTGTGCGCCCCGGCAGCATGAGGGCCCGGGCAGCCCTGCGGGTGGGGTCAAATCACCAGTGGGCACCGCTCAAATGACTCTCACTCGGGGACAGGTAAACAAAGCGTGGGGCACTGGGCTCCAGCGTCACACGGCAGGCAAAAGGAACATCCCAGGAGCCAAGTGAGCGTCAGCACGAATGAATCCCAAGTACGATGTTGGTTAAATAATTAAGTTTTAGGTGGGGGGTGGGGAGGGTGGGCACTTGAGCAACTCATTCGGTGTTAGGTGTCCAACTCTTGATTTCGGCTCAGGTCATGATCTCACAGTTCATGAGTTCGAGCCCCGCGTCAGGCTCTGTGCTCACAGCTCCGAGCCTGGAGCCTGCTTCAGATTCTGTGCCTCCCTCTCTCCGCCTCTCCCCTGCTCATGCTCTTGTCTCTCACGGTCTCAAAAATAAACATTAAAAAAAAGAAGAAGAAGCAAAGAAAGGGTCTCCTGGGCCCAGGGCTCACAGGCTGGTCCTTCTCTGCGTGCCCCTGTGAGAATCCGGAAAGCCTTGGGCCAGCCCCTGAGTTGGGAGCGGCACGAACGAGATCGAGTCACACCCTCCTGCCAGAGAAGACTTTCTGCCAAGGCCCTGCTCCGCCGTGCCCCGGCCAGCCACTGCCCAGGAAACGCAGCCTTGGCCCAGGTCGCGCCGCTCCCAGCACCTCGCGGGCAGCACGCCCAGTGCACTGTTGGTTCCGAAGGTGGTTTGGCCTCCCGGAGCTCAGGGAGCCTGGGGTCCCCGCTGGGGAGGGGCGAGGCCCGGGTCCGGATGTTCTGGCAAAGTCTGAGCTGCGGGAGAACCGTAGGGACAACAGGGCTGTGGTGCTCTCCCCAGAGCGCTCCCCCTTCCCGCCCCCCAAAGAGCTGGCACACAGGAAACTACCATGGGGTTCTGGACTGAGCTGTGACCCCCCCGGATCCACAGGCTGAGGCCCCCCGCACCTCAGTGTGTCTGTACTTGGAGGCGGGGCCTTTAAAGAGGCCGTGAAGTTACGATGAGGTCACTAGGTGGACCCGATCCGACCGCTGGCCCCGTAAGAGAAGGAGTTAGGAAGCAGACAGCCACGGAGGAAGGACATGTGAGGCCAGGGAGACAGGCCTCGGGAGGGACCCACCCTGCCCGCACCGGGCTCTCGGACCCCACTCTCCAGAATGTAAGAACATAAGAGATGGCTGCTGAACCCGCCGGCCGGCCGGTGGGGCCTGGTCACCTGGTACTGGTCGCATCAGGCAGTAAACACAGGAGCAGGGGTGCGTTCCTGATTCCCACCGGCCACTGGACGGGAGGAGGCAAAGGGAGGGCACGGGAAATCAGAAGGCCGAGGGCCACTTCCCGGGGCCCAGGCCAGCACCCGGGCCTCCGGCCTCCGCCGCCCGCCCCGGCAGCACGAATCGGAACCGAGGGCCTAGGCGCTTCAGCCCCTTTCCCGCCTACAGTCAAAACATTAAAACTGGTTTCTCGAATGACACATGTGCAGTGTCCAAGCCTGCCCGGGGCCTCCCGGTGACAGGCGCTCCCCCGCACCCCGCCCCCCCGGCCGAGCCGGGAGGCTGACGCTGAGGGAGACCCGCTGGGAGCCAGCCTCTGGACATCCCATTCACCCACCGAAGACCCGGGGCTACTGCGCCCATATCACAGAGGAGGAGACTGAGGCCTCTGTGGTTTCAGGAAGTGCCCGAAGTCAGACAACGAGGGAGCAGAAACCCTGCGTCCCATCTGGCCCCAAGGCCCTTTCCTTGCACTGCCCTGCCTCCCCGAGGGCGGGCTTCCTGGAGGAGCTCCCGGCCCCACCCTGCCGGGGACGGGCCCTCGACAGCCTTGAGTTACAACCCTCCTTCCACCGGCCTGGCCTCCAGGTCTGACCAGTCTGAGGGTGGTTCCCGGCGATGAGAAGGCACCCATGTGTCACCCACCGGGGACTAAAACCTTCACTTCATAGTGACCTTTTATCAAAATACGCCTCCATCACCGGGATGGCGCACAGCCGACCTCCGTCTGCCGATGGGCCCTTGGTGCCCCGCGGCACGCTGACCTCCGACCTCCGGCGTGGACAGATGCTCTCTGACTTGGACCCCTGAGTCTCCTGGGGTTGCCAGGGGCAAACCTCGTTTCTAGAACAGCCCCGCTCCCCCCTGTCACCCCTGGCCTGTCTCCGACGGCTCGAACCACGCGTTGTGGACAGCCGCACGGCACGGCAGAGGTGCCCTCCGGAAGCTCCGGCTCCCCCTCGCCGCAGCTGCAAAACCGAGCCCGTGAGGGGACAAATAAGGCAGCGGGGCCGAGAGCTCACGGGAACACACCGGATGTCGGGCCACCAGGGAGGCGGGGAGGGAGACGGACGGCAAGACCCCAGCCTGGCAGGTGGAAGTCGGGGGATCAAAGGCCCACGACACTGCCCGGGGCGCCTAAATGCATTTGGAGTCTGCTGGGGAGGTGGCTGTTTCCAACCCCACTTTACAGCAAGTAAAACTGAGTCCAGGAGACCCTGGCAGGTGTCGGAGGGGCTGTGCAGCCAGTTACAGAGGGAGCCACATTGGGAAATCCAGCTTTCTGAAGGCTTGGGGAACTTTTCACTTAAATTTATTTTTGAGAGAGATGGAGTGTGAGTGGGGGAGGAGCAGAAAGAGAAACAGAGAGAGGGAGACACAGAATCGGAAGCAGGCTCCAGGCTCCGAGCCGTCAGCAAACAGCCCCTGAGGGGGGGCTCGAACTCACAAACCGCGAGATGGTGACCTGAGCCGAAGTCAGAAGGCTATCCGACTGAGCCCCCCAGGCGCCCCCGGAGAACTGTCGGCACACAGCTCAGGGTGTCAGCAGACACTCGTGTTCCCAATCCAGCAACGGGGTCCCCTCGTGGTCATCTCCGGGGCGAGGCTGCCCCCAAACCCGCCTCTCGGGAGCGAGCGAGAGCAGAGGGCCCGCCCTGGAGGCCGTGCGTCATCCCCGGGGGCTGCCCCCGCTGTGTTCGAGAGAGCCTGCCAGGAAGCAGCGTTGCCACTCCAAGCTTGTCAGCAGCGGCTCCGAGAGGCGCCCAGCTCTTCCCGCGCGCACATGCTGTCCCCACGGCTCATCCCGAGGCCCCCCCACCCCCCGGCACAGGCACACTCATTTCTGCTCTTTTGGTAAAGACTCGGCTGCAGGGTCGCTGCTGAGTCACCCACCCCGAGACCCGCCAGGCTCCTTCGCCGCTGGGTGGCCGACATCAGACAGGTCGGGGTTCAATAAATATTTCTGAAGTGAGTGTGTGCTCTCCCGACGAGAGCAGCAGGGCCGTATAAGGACTAGAGTGGCGCTGGCTCCCTGGTCGTTCCCCGCAGCAGGGCCCTCTGGGAACAGAGCTGAGTGAGCTCCCGATACCGTCCCCTGCCCGCCGTGGGGCCTGGGCAGGGCAGGTAGCTTCTCGGGGCCCCGGCGGCCACATCTCTAAGGCAGAGGGGAATCACGGGGCTTGTCTGACATTGGCGAGTCAGCGGTGAGCAAGCCAGACGGGTCTGCGGACGTGCTTAAGCGCCAGGAAGCTTCTAGAAGGCAGCGGCCTCTCACCTGAGTGCTCACCGATGAGCAGGGCTTCACCCACCTGGGCTGGCGGGGGCCGTGGGATGAGCTGTGTGCTGAGCAATGAACGAGACGGTGAACACGAGCGCCTCGTAAGTGGTCACTATTATAATGACTCCGATGATGCTAAGTGCGCCAGAGAGCATTGCCTGAAGAAGTTTCTAGAAGGCCGGGATTAAGGGGAATGCAGTACAGACTACTCTCCCTTCCTTACTTCATGACATGGTTGCCGAGCCCCACCTCCACCTCGAAACCCAAAACCTAATTATTGAAAACTGCCTTAAATGTCGAATGCGTGGGGGAATTAAAAACTCTCTCCTAAGTTTGAAACACACTTTGCTCGGTACGTGCCTTGAGCCATGGCCGCTTTCCCCCAGCTTTCTGGGTAAGCGGGTTCCAAGATGTCATGAGCCAGGTCTGGAGCCTGGCCGGCTCCGTCAGTGGAGCACGCAACTCTTCATCCCGGGCTCATGAGTTCGGGCCCCAGGTTGGGTGTGGAGCCTACTTAAAAATTTAAGAAATTAAAATGACCCAGGTGTGGGGCGTTAACGCTGACTCTCTGGCCAGGAATTGCCTGTCCTTAGGCACGCGGTCATTCGCAATGATGACAATGACCCAGTTCACGTGCTGTGACGGTCACGAAGCTCCGCCTCCTTCCGGGGCCGAGCCTTGCCTGCGATAAGAGGCGGCAGGTGCCCAGACTTCACCGTCCCCGTGTTGGGCCTGCTCCTTCTTTGTGCCTCTCCGGGCAGACTGTGTGCTTCTCGAGGGCTGGAACCAGTGTATATCGGTAAATGTCTAACAACTATCAAAAAAAACTATCCAAAAAAAAAAAAAAATTCAGGGACACCTCGGGGGCTCAGTCGGTTGAGCGGCCAACTTCAGCTCGGGTCATGATCTCACAGCTCCTGAGTTCAAGCCCCGCGTCGGGCTCTGTGCTGACAGCTCAGAGCCTGGAGCCTGCTTCGGATTCTGTGTCTCCCCCTCTCTCTCTGCCCCTCCCCTGCTCATGCTCTGTCTCTCTCTCTCTCTCAAAAATAAACAAACATTAAAAAAAATTTTTTTAATTCACCCTGATAGGTTCCCTTGGTATAAATATCCCCACCGTGGCCAATTTCAAGCAACCCACGTGAGGTCACTGAACGTGGGAATTCTGGAACTCTCCGGCTAGCACGCCATGCAGAGGTCTTTCCATCAAAGAGATGGGACGGATCCCCAGAACCTCACGGGCAGGGACGAGAGTCAACTGCAGTAAATATCAGAACCCGGTAAGTTCTGAGTCCTTGTTAGCTTCGTTTTAAACAGGAGTCACTGAACTCTAAGTGTATGTGACGTGATGTGTACCGAGGGCCGTGTCGAGCTGGCTCACAACCTTCCTGGCAGTTTAGCAGGTCACAAGCCGGTTGCAGCACGCCGCCGGCTGGCACGGAGTCTCGTTCCTGCTCCTACCCCAGTGAGTATTAACTGTCCCACAAACACTCATCACGAGCACCGCAGCCGACGGTTCCAGAACGCGCACGAGGCGGCAGGCAGGGGAGGGGTCCCCCGCGCCCCGTCCTCTGCGGACCGATGGACCGCTGCGGCCGGCAGCCCTGTCTTACGCACGAGGGACCCGAGGCTCTGAGCAGAGGAGAAGCGGCTTGCTCTCGGTCACACACAGCACGCGTCCCGCTCTGGTCTCTGGGCGCCTCTGGCCGTCTGCGCGGCTCTCCCACATGTCAGGGCGCCTCTAGGCTCCGGCCCACGTCAGCCCGACTCATCCGTGAGATGCCCGCCCCACGGGGCAGCAGCTAACCCGACAGGCCGGGGGGGGCCCCAGGCTCTGCTCTTTCTCAGAAGCACAAAGAACTCGATGTGTGAGTAAGACCAAGGGCAGATCCCAGCCATACCCACAAACCACCCGAAATTCTAGGAAGGGAGCGGGGGCTGGGAGCGGGGAGGAGGGACGCCCCG
The DNA here is from genome assembly GCA_030068075.1 of Paguma larvata. NCBI lineage: Eukaryota > Metazoa > Chordata > Mammalia > Carnivora > Viverridae > Paguma > Paguma larvata. Next base: position 56,940,491 of record CM057841.1, on the reverse strand, counting down.
GCATGTCTGGGGCAGATCCCAGGACTGGCCAGATCCTCCGGGGAAGAGCGTCTGGGTGAAGCCCAGACACCAGAGGGAGGAAAGGGGGGCGGGGGGGGGGGCGTCTCCTGAAGATCAGGTGTGTTCAATGTCAACCCAGAGCCATTTTAAAGTGATTACACAAGAAAATAATACAGTCTCAAAATACCCTGTCCCTGACTCCTGAGGCCCCTCGTCTGCCTTCTCGGACACATGCAAATATTCAGCCAAGCTTCAGATAATCAGCAGGAAACCTCCGGCCCCCGCCGACAAGCGGTCGAGGACTCCCCGAGGGCAGTGTGGCAAAGCGCGGACCTGCGGTCAGACCCGGGTTCGAATCGCGACTCCACCATGCAGAGCCCCGTGCGGCCCCGTGCGGCCCCTCAACCTGAGTCTCAGCTCCTCAAGGGGGCAACGAGGCCCTGACTTTCTCCGGGGGGGGGGGGAGGGTAGAGGATGGAGGGAAAGAAGAGGAGAGAACCAGTGGCTGCAGGAGTATCTACTGACCGCGTCTTTCCTTTCTCTCCCGGGGCGGATTCGGGCGTCAGAGATCATTCCTGCTCCAGGCTTCGGGGCGCCGGCCCAGCCTCCCGCCTGACGCGCACGACTCGCCGGTGTTGGGTGGTATCTGGGAGGGGGAGTCCCGGCCCCGGCTCTGGCCCAAGCTCAAAGACACGGGGCGCAAGAATCTTACACTGCCCGGCAGATGAAAACCCCGGACGAGCCCTCAGGTGGCCACGGAGCCCTTGGGGAATTTGAGGCCACAAGACAGTCTGTCCTCGAGAGAGGAGGAGACATCGCAGCGATCAGATAAGAAAGGCGTGAGGACACAGCTTGGAGGTGGGGATGGCGACGCCAGGCAGAGGAAGGGACAGCGGCTGCTCTGGCTGGGTGGACGCAAGATCCCGTTGAAATCTCAAGACAAGGGAACGCCAGGCAGCAGGGACAAAGGATCGGGATGGTTACTGTCTTGGCATGAGCCAGGGCAGCCACAAAGCCAGCGGAGCTGGGGGGAGACGGGGGTGGCAGAAGACGGCAGGGCCAGGTGGCCAGGGGCCTTGAAGGCCACCATTAGGGGTCTCGATTGTACTCCAGATACAAAGAGGAGTAGCAGCCGAGGGGACCGGCCGACAGCACGGTCTGGTTTATGTTCGAAAGCCCATCGGCACGCAGCGGCTCACAGACATAACAGCGAACGAAAGAGGCCAGGCTCCAGCGGTTAAACGTGCTTGGTTTTGTTTATGTCGAGTTCAAAGCCAGGCAAAACCAACCTAAGCCGTCAGAAGGCCGGAAACGGTGGCCCCCCGGGGGGCGGGGCCGTGGGAGGGGCCTGGGGCAGGTCAGGCTCTGGGAAAAGTCACTGGCCAGCACCGCGCACCAACGGGTGTGCGTTCCTCTCTGCTATGTGAGACTTCCATAAAACTGTTTGTTTTTTAAGTCTGCAATCGCTCTGGCTTCTGTTTGCAGAATGATCGAGGGAAGCCTGAGAGGCGGCGAGGAAGAAGATCCTCGCGCTGTCCCCGGCGGGGGATGGGCGGGGGGTGGGGGGGAGTCGCGGGGCAGAGGCGGCTCCAGGGCCTGGCCAGACGCCGCCTCTCCCAGACAGGGCCCAGTGCATCCCAAGTCTGAGAGAGCACTTTGTCCGGCGACGCCAAAGCCGAAAATACCTTCAGTGCCAGTGACGCCCGAGCCTGGAAGGTTCCCGGGAATAAACAGGGTTTTCAGGGGCCGGGCGCTCCCCGCCCCCAGGAGAACAGACCGGCTGTGTTGGAGCCGGTTCGGGCGGGAGGCAGGAGTGGGGACGGCGGGAGGCGGAAGACAGACACGCAGACACGTTTTCCGTGCCGTCGAGGGAACAGCTCATTGTTTCAGAGGGGGCGTTTGGGGCGCACAAACGGGTGTCCTTCGGAAGCTGTGGGGCACACAGGGCACCGTGTGTGCTCTGAAGGAAGATGCTAGAACCCCCAGGACACTTGCTCAGGCGCCAGAGCAACGAGGGCCAGCACGCCGAACGTTCTTCCTGAAGAAAAGCGAGGAGTCTGCCAAGAACTTGTCAAAAGGCCTCTGGACCCTGCAGGGAGGTGGCCACACTGGCCCCCGAGGGCTCTTCCTCCCGGCTGGCCGTGGGACCTCCCTCGGGTCGCACCAGGCCCCCGTAAATGGAACCTTCCGGGCAGCTTCACGTCGTCCCCCCCACTAGCCAGCCATCTCCACCCCATGTTTGTGCCAGGGCCCCGGGGCCAGTCTTCATCTGCTTTCTAGGGCGGGAGGGCCCCCGTCCAGGCCTTCACCAGAAAGCATCGTAAAAACAGACTGCTGGCCCCACGCCAAAGGCTTCTGGCTCCGGGGGCCTGCTGCTTCTCCCTGAGCGGGGGACCCCACGTCGACAGCCGCTGCCCCAGACTGTAAGTCCCACATCGCAGGCCCCACCTGACTCTAACAGCATTCCCCAAGCTCCGATCCCTGGCGTGCCCCATTCCCCAGCCTGATGCTCAGATTCGAGCCACGCCAAGCTTCTCACCATTTTCTCTAGGTGCCTGGCACCTCCCCGTCCCCGGCCTTGGCGCACACACGGCCCCTCCGCAGGGGGCGCCGTCTGTCACCTTTCCCTGCGTCTGCTCTGGAAGGATCTCTCGGGCTCTCATCAAGTCGGTCCCACCAGATGCTTTCAAGGGCCCAGGCCCAGAGAGAGCAGAGGGCGTTCTTTCCAGGCCTGGAGAACCTTGGAGCAGGCTCGATTCTAGGACCGTCTGACCACAAGCGGGAGGGAAGCTCTATTCTTTCTCCTTCTGGGGCGCGGCCTTGCTGCCCTCGCAATGGGGCGCGGCCCGGCAATCTGGATCGAAAACGTGGGATTTCATCACTTGATATTTCTGAAAAGCTGGTCCAGAAGTTGCATGACCCGCATCAGGAATTTCTTCCCCCCCCCCCCGCCCCCCCGGATCCTGTGGTTTCGTCTAAGCTGACGCAGCACTCGAGATGAGAGAAGACACATCTCCCGGGGGCCGAACCACGAGAAACCGTCTGTCCTCGCAGCCTTGACAAGGGGCGTCTGTCCACAAACGCCCACGGCCGCACGGCCCGGGGCACGAAGCCTCAGACGGGATGCGCTGCCAGCTGCTGCTGCGACGCCGGGAGGAATGTCAACACGTCCCCCAGAACCCCCGGCCACAGTGCAGGGCACGGGACTGGTCTGAGATGCAAGGACCTGTGTCTCCGCTTCTCCAAGAAGGAGGCCAAGAAGGGAGAAGGCAGAGGTGAAACGAGGCCCAGCCACGCCACGGAATACGACTCGGCCGTGGAAAGGAACGGACCCTGACCCGCGCTACGATGTGGACAGACTCCGAAAGCATCATGCTAAGCATGAGAAGCCAGCCGCGAAAGGCCATATGTTCATTCTGTCGTTCTGTTTCTATAAGAAGTCAGAATATGCAAATCCGTAGGCATGGCAAGTACACTGGTAACTGCCAGGGGCAGGGGAGGAGAGAAGGGAGAGTAGCTGCAAATGATGGCGATTGGGTCACCTTAGGGGACGATGAGAGGGTTCTGGAAGTAGCCAGCGGTCATGGCCGCGGAAGGCTGTGAAGGTGCCAGTTGCCCCTGGACTGTATACTTGAAAATGGTTACAGTGCGGGGGTGGGGGCGCCTGGGGGGCTCTGTCGGTTAAGCATTTGACTTCGACTCAGGTCACGATCTCGCAGTTCGTGGGTTCGAGCCCCGAGTCGGGCTCAGAGCCTGGAGCCTGCTTCGGATTCTGTGTCTCCTTCCCTCTTTCTCTGCCCCTCTCCTACTTGCGCTCTGTCTCGCTCTCTCTCAAAAATAAATAAACGCTTAAAAAAAATTTTAGCGGCACCTGGGTGGCTCAGTCGGTTAAGCATCCGACTTCGGCTCAGGTCATGATCTCGCAGTTCGTGGGTTCGAGCCCCGCGTCGGGCTCTGTGCTGACAGCTCGGAGCCTGGAGCCTGCTTCCGATTCTGTGTCTCCCTTTCTCTCTCTGACCCTTCCCCTGCTCGTGCTCTGCCTCTCTGTCTCTCAAAACAAAAAAAAAAAGACAGAAAAAAGGTTATGGCTGGTCCTACCAACCACCACCCAGATCCGCCCTCCCCTTCCTTTTCCGGAACAGAGCGAGCTTCGTTTAGGACTTTACCAGAGGCTCGGGAACCCCGTCCCACGAAGGTCTGAGCGTCTATTCAACTCCATGAACGGAAGATAAAATGAGACGGTGCCTGTGTTGTATTTTCCTCGCTGGACAGGCCGTCAGCCCCGGTGAGCGAGGTTGGGCTTGCACATCTGGGACTGATCAAAATCCAGTGAGTTTACAAAAAAAAAAAAACAACGCTTCCGAGGTCTGGAGCAGGCAGACACCGAGGCACCTCCCGTGCCTGGTAAATTACGCTGGTGACAGAGGGAAGAATGTTCCCGTCCTCACAAGGCCAAACAGGTCAGCACTTGGGAGTCCCGCCTCTGGGAGACCATTTTCAAACGCAGCCTACAGAAGGCCAGAGATCCAAGGGGAGGGATGGAGCGGGGGACTGCGCCGCCAAGGCTCCGGGCCCTCCGCTCCCAAGTCCGGAGGGCAGGCTCTGGGAGCAGCACCGATCCGGGTCCCGGAGCCGGGATCTCTGCCCATCGTGACACTGGGGCCCGGCAGCAGAGCAGAGCCCGAGCCCCTGTGTCAGGACGTCCCCTCTCCGGGTCCGCCCTCAACCCAGCAGGGGTCCCGACCTCATATGGCACCAGAGACCCTGACCCCGGCCCCACGCAGGCTAGCCGCTGGCTGAATGCCTTGCTCCAGAATCTGGGGTGGGGCCCAGCGGGAGGAGGGGGCGAGGGGGTGGGTGGTGGGGAGCTCTCCGCAGCCCTGGCCGCGTCCTGTCGCCTACATGCCTTAATCATCCGAGACTCAGTTTCCTTCTTGTAAAAAGGAAGAAGACAGTGCCCACCTCATAAAGAAGGCAGTGAGGTCATGCACGTATAACGCCGGGGCACACTTGGCTCACACTAAGTTTCGGTACCAGCCGCGGGTATTCTTAGAAAACTACTCCTACATCTTAAGAGACTCTGTTTAAAAAAAAAAAAATCCAAATCGCCTCCCAGGGGGCATATCATTGGGAGCTTGGGGCTTGGGCTTAACTCTACCGACAGGTTTCACCTGGAACCTTCTCGGCCAATACAACATCTTGTGTGAAGGTCAGGTCCAGAGGTCCAGCTAGGGGCTGGGGAGAGAACTGTCTCCAGGGAGGCAGGACCCAGCAGTTAAGAGCGTTGGATTGGCGCCCGGACAGCCAGCCGGGGGACCTGCCGCCCGTCCCTTGCCTCTCTGAGCCTTGGTTTACTCATCTCTGAAACGGGATCGAGAGGCCTCCTGCCCACGTGTGTGAGGGGGTGGAAACGCAGGGAAGAGGCACGGCCTCCCACACCTTCCGCACCCACGTGAAGCCACAGTTCAGAGGCCGAGACGGAACATGAGAAGAACCTTAGGAGGCCTCTCTGTCTGCAGAAGAAGGCATGGCCCTCGCCTCGTGCTGCTGGACCCCCGGCTCTCGCCTGGCAGACTTGGACCCTAGAAGTCCCCGCTGGGGTCTGGCGGGGTCACCCCCACTCTGCTGGAACACGGCACCCAAGTGCTCCAGGTGGAAATTCACAAGCACACTTGGCAAGGCGAGGGGGGCCCTTACACAGGCGCCCAGCAGCTTCTCTCCACCGGAGCGGCAGCTCGCCTTCTGCCTAAAAGCGTTCCAGGTCCAGTTAGACTTCAACGGGCAGGCGTCTGCTAAGACTTCTCTGGCTTGGCCACCAGCCAAGCCCTGGGCAAGGGAGGCTCTGGTCTCCCCAGGACCGCAGAGCCCAGCACTCAGGTCGGGAGCCTCTGCCCCCACCAGGGGCGTATGCAGATGCACACTCTGGCTAAGAAGCCCTGCATGCGTTCCCAAACCCGCAGGCACCTGGACACTTCCATCTGGAGCTACGGAGGCAGCCCTGGCTCTAACTGGGCAAACTCACTCCCCCCTCTGACCCTCAGTGTCTTCCTCTGAATTATGGGAAGAGAGAGCCGACTTGGCAGGTTTGGGGCAAATGAAACCACAAAGGGGCGTGGCCCTGTACGCCGGCGCAGAGAACACGCGGTAGGACTACCGTGGCCATCACAGGTGGGCAGACACATTCGGACCCCTGCGGGCTTATTCGGACCCCTTCCATTTATTGACGCCCACTGTGTACACCGGAGCGCAACAGATGCTAGGGAACTGCCTAAGGGAGGCAAGAATACCCGGGCTGCAGGAACACGAATACGCTCAGACCTTCAGACCGGCTTGGAGCCCCGACTCCCTCGCCTCCTGGCTGTGAGGTCGCGGGCAAACGTCTGGTCCTCGCTGAGCCTCAGTTTCTCCATCCGTGAAAGGCCACGCGGCCGAGCCCGGTTCGGGGCCGCAGGCAGCGCGCCCAGCACAGCGCCCGCCCAGAGTAAGCCCCGGAGGGGAGGGGGGACGGGGTCAGCTCCTCGGGGAGCACGGGAGCCGACCGCAGCCTGGAGGGAGAGGGAGCGAAGCCACACTTACCTCCGCAGGGCTCCCCAATCAGTACCACGCCGATGCCTCCCGCGTCGTGTGCGCGGACTCGGCGGGCACGGTGTGCGCAGCGGGCTGGTGGTAGGAGCCGCGAACCCGGGCAGCGCGGGGAGGCAGTAACTGCGGGGACCGGCGCGCCGCCTCTTTTAAGCTGCTCTCGCCCCGCCCTCCCCAGCGGCCGGCGGCGCTGATAGGGCCGTGGAGGCGGCGCCCCGCCCCCCCGCCCCGGGCCCCGCCCCTCCCGCAGCGAGCCGCGGGCGCCGGGGATCCCGGCGGGCGGACCCGGCGCGGCGCCGCGAGGGCTTGGCTGGGGAAGCGGACGCGCGCAGTTTCTTCGTTGCCACCGCGAAAGTACCAAGTCCCGTTTCCACTGGGCGCTTACCATGCGCCCGGCGAGGCGCCAAGCACTTTCCACCAGGAGTCTGCAAATTTTCCAAATCCCATCTCCCTGTGGTTCCGACGGAAAATGGCAATAGGGAAGTGACCTCCCGGGTTTGTAGCAAAACCGGGAAGGGTGTGGGCTCCGTAAACTGCAGCACAGAACACACTTTGCTGAATTTACTCCCGTCCTCCACACGGTGGTAGAAAACTCCACTCATCACATGCACACAGTTACACACACACACACACACACACTCCGTGCAGACGATAAAGGAAGCCTCTGGGACATTTCCGGATGGGGGCAGGGAAACCATGGTCCAGGCTGGGGACTTCACCTTCATGAGCCCAGAACACCTTCACAGGAATCCAGTGGCCTGGTGGGAAACGGTCCCATTTCACAGATCAGACACCTGAGGCCTGGAGAAGAGAGTGTCCCGAGTCCCGCAGCTGGGGAGCAGTAGACTTGGTCTAGCGACCTTGTGCCCGCAGGCATTTAGCGTCCTCAACCTGCACAGGTAAATACCTGTCAATTTAGAACCAGACAAACTGCCTTTGAAACACGTAAATCGAAGGTCCTGGCCAGCAGGTGAAGAAACCAAGGCTAGAGGGACTATGGGACTAGAGAGAGGGTGGGTCCTACTGTGTGCAGACCGGGACAGGAGAGGCTGTCCTGACGGCGCCTGTCCCTGCACGAAGACTTCGGGGAATCCACCAGCGTCACCAGCCCCTGTGGTCTGCAGCACCAGAGGGCGGACGGGGCCCCTCTGGGATCTCAAGCATCAGGGCACCAGGAAAGGTCAGAGCACATGGGGGAGCGCACATAGAGAGTGAGTGGGGCAGGGACGAGGGAAGGCCCCTCAGTGACGGGACAGGGCCTGCGTGGCACGGATTCGGAAATCCGAAACGCTTGCCCGGGGTTTTGGTGCAGCTCAAAGGCCCAATACAGACACGGTACGGGCATCCTGTTATCTTCGTTCGTTCCCTTGACTCTTCTCACTTTGCAGCATCATGCCAGCTCAGCATTCATCCAGGACTCACTAAGCACCTACTGTGTGCCAGGCTCTGCTCCAAACACTGCGGACGGGACTCAGCAGTGAGCACTCCGGTCCAGAACACGTTCCCCGTTCGACAAAGGACAAACCCTAAGGAGAAGGGATGCTCCTGGGGCACCGGCCTCGCGGGCATGGTCCTGTGGGTTCCCCCCGCCCCCAGCAACGCTCCGACGCTGGTGCCGCCGGCGTCAGGAAGGGCACAGAGTGTGAGTAGTTTCCCAGAGGCCACGCGGCTCCCGCGGGGAGGAACTGGGGTTTGGCCTCACCTTCTCGTCCCCTCAGCTGCCGCTGCCTGGGCACCAATCAACCCTGGGGACGGGGGAGGGGCTATAGTGGGTCCCCACCCGGGCAGAGAGGAAGGAGAGCTCTGTGCATGGGGTTAATTAGGGAGGGGTAATACTTTTATGTCCAGATCTCCGCTAACTCGAGCCCCACCTCCTTACCAATGATCTTTAGGGCAGCTCTGCGGGCTCCTTGCTGGCCCAGGACGGCTCTGGGGACACCCTGCCCAGCCTCTCGATGTCATCCCCTAACCAGCCTCCCAGCTCCTGTCCAGCCTGGCAGCCCCTGCCCCAGGGCCCTGCACACCAGGGAACCTTCCAGGCCCTCACCCCCTCCTCTTCTCCCTCTGTGGTCTTCTCCTCATCTGCCCCCCACCCCTGCTTCTCGTCTGCCCCACTGAGCACTGACTTCCAGCAAGCACTGCCCCGTGCCGGGCACTGTGCCCAGGACATCATTGGCATCCGCCTGTGACCCTCTCACAACATAACTAGGAGAGGGGCTCTAGGGGGCCCTATTTTATAGATGGGGAAACTGAGGCTTCGATCACTTGGCTATTGAGTGCTGGGGTTGAAACTCCAATTCGGCCAGTGCAGGACCACAGCCCATGACCTTGGCCTCGAAACCAGGTGACCGGAGGGGATTAGGGAGTCTGGGTTTGCTGCAGTGTGAATCCACTGGGCGTTTCTGAGCTATTTCAGTTCTCTTTATTTTTAAGATTTTTATCTTGAGAGGGGGCAGGGCCAGAAAGAGAGGCAGAGAGAGAATCCTCACTGTCAGCACAGAGCCCGTTGTGGGGCTCTCAGTCCCATGAATCTTGAGATCATGACCTGAGCCGCAGTCAAGAGTCAGACGCTTAACCAACTGAGCCACCCAGGCGCTCCTCGTTTCTCTTTAATATCCCAGTCTGGCTACCATTTCTCAGATGGGATGCTATGGCTACTATTGCTGTGTAACAAATTATCCCAAAACTGAGCGGCGGTATTAACCTCTTTTATTTTGCTCACAGTGTTGCAGGTCAGGCGTCTGGGGAAGCCCCGGCTGGATGGGTCTCTTGTTCGGTTGCCATCACACGCTGGCTGGGGCCTCGGCATCTGAAGGCTCGGCTGGGCTGGACACCCAAGCTGTCACCCGCGTGGGGGGAGCTCAGCGGGAGGTCTCCGCCAAAGTGCCCCCACATGGTCCTTCCCGGAAGGGAGTCTCAAGATAGTCCAAATTTTACTCCACCCAAAGCGAGCCGCCCAGGAGAAGCAGGCGGAGGGTACATGACCTTTCGAGACCCGGCCTTGGAAATCACGGAGCGTCATTTCCGCCCATACTCATGGTGGAATCCCAGAGCCCGCCGAGGGCCAAGGAGAGACTCCAGGCAAAATCTGCAGCCTCTTCTAAACAGGTGGAGATCAAAACATGTGCAGACAAGATACTTGAAAACACACACCTGGCACCGAGCAGACCCTCAATGAAAGACAGCCCATTCTTCTTAGGGGGCTAAGCTACGCGGTCCGGGGGAACGAACCCCATCTTTCCGTCTCCACGGAGGAGGGCCAATCCGACTCCACCACGCACAGCTGTGTGTCTTTACTCGATGCACCTGACCTCTCGGAGTGACCGCTCCCTCCCAGGGGGCCGACTGAATCTGCAACCCGCTGGTCGGTCGGCACTGTCATTTGGAACCGGTCGGGCTGGTTTCCAGTCCCAACCTCTCCACTTGCAAGCTGGTGGCCTGTGCTCGGCCCCCTCCGTCGGTAAAATGAGGGACGTCCTTCTCCCTACGGGCTGCCTTGGAAACATTAAACGGTTTCAAGGTATAAGTTAATTAACGGAAAATAATTAGAACAGGCTCTGGCCCGTAGCAGGAACTAGTTAACAGTACCGTTATTAGAGCCACCCACGTCAAAACAAGAGACTGAAAACTTTGATTTTGATGAGTTTTCCATCGTTGTGCAATCTGAGAATCTAATTTCCGAAAAGTAATCATTTGAATTTGAATCAGATGGTGTGTCACGGCGAATGTGGGTTCCGGACAGGCCCGGGATGGGAAAGGGCCAAGAGGTACCCGAGAGTCTTCGTGGGAAGGGACCGGCCCCTTCGCTCCTTGGAAATCCCAGCCAAGGATCCTGCGTGCGAGCCAGACAGGAGGCAAGTCACGGAGCGTCGGAGACGAAGGGAAAGGTCTCTCTGGTGACCACGGAGCCCAGCCTGGAGAGGGAGCGAGCCCGTCCCAAAATCCGGAACTTGCTCTCTCGGAACCCAGGTGGGCTGCGCAGAGGGTCCCACACGGAAGCGCAGAGCAGCACACCTGACCATCCCATCACTTCCGAGCAAAGACCGGGTCTTCCTCTCCTGTCTCGACGTGGTTGCCACGGGGCTGGCGGGTCCTGGACTCCCCCCGGCATCTTCTTCACCAGCTGTTTCCATCAGAAGCTCTCGGGGCTGGACATCAAGAGCCCAGGCCGGGGAGTTCCAGCTTCTGGGCCGTTCCTGCCACACCCGCTCAGCAGCTGCAGAACGAGCCTGAGCCTCAATCGGCATGAGAGACCACGAACAGTTTGAGACAAGGAGCCGTGTATGGAGGGGCGGGGGGAAGGGGGGGAGGACCGTTCCACTAACGATTTGAGAAAGGAGACGCGGAGGGGGTACCATTTTGTGAGGGGCATGGCTTAGGAAGAGGAACCAAAGGATCGTGAAAGACGACGGTGACACGTCTGGGTTGACGGCGGTCGTGTGGTCCTCTGGGACCTCGGGGAAGGGCTGGCTGGCCTTGCTGCAGGGGACAGGGACGGGGTGGGTTCCACACCTCACGTAGGAGGCAACTCTGGGGGCCGCACAGATCCTGCCGGTGGGGAAGTCTGGAGCAACGTCCCGATGTTGTGACAGAAACGCACTCGGGTCAGTGTAGGCAGAGAGGGGACTTCTGGAAGGATGGCGGCTGGCCGTGGAACCCAAGAGCAGTCAAGACATTCGGAAACTAGAGCCAGCCCTGGCAGGCGCCAGGTGGCCTGGCGATACCTTCCGTGCGGTTCTCACAGCCCCGGTGTGGGGGCCCTTCCTCCTCCCTCTGCGGCCAGGCCGAGCCCACTTCCTGTGCCCGTGACCGTCACACCCCCCTACCTCCACGCACCAGCTCGGGCTGGGCCCGGGGACCTCCCAGGTCTGATTCCCAGAGCCAGAACCTAACGGGCCCCAATGGGAGCACAAGTCCACCCCTGGTCACTTGAGTGAGACGCAGGTGGCACTGCCAGGCCACGTGAACACGACGGCAGGCGCCAGGCACTGGGGTGACGCGCCCGATGGCCAGGCTGATGGGGACGGCCCCCGGCTGAGTGTTCACATCCTTCCGCAAGGGGAGACCCCGCTTTGTGATTTCAGGAGGCTCCACGCCCACCCTGCTTTGAAACTATTAATCGGGGTCAGTCCAAACCAACGTCCAAGACCCGCCCTGGGGCCCCGCGACCTCCAGGCATCAGGCCAGAGACGGCGATGACCCTGACTGGAAATCCCTCAGGAAACCCAGCACTTTTGGCAAAGGCCGCCAACGGTGATTGCCTTCTCCCTGGGTGACAATCAGGCTTTTCCAGGGGAGGCTCGGCCCCAGAGTTTCACGCCCAGGGTGTGGTGTTTCCGGAAGATTCTAAACCTTTCGTTCGGCCTGGGAGGAAGCCAAGCCTCGGGATGTTGCTCATTCTTCCGTGGCCCCCAGGGCGTGTCCTGGGTCCTTCTGTGAGCTGGACCCCCCTCCTGGCCAGCACCCCCTCTCCCCCCCGCAGCTGGGGGGGGCCCTCACCACCTCCTCACGGCCCTGAGCTTTCCAGATCCCCTCTGGGGCCTCGGATCCGAGTCCAGCACACCTGCCTCGACGTCTCTGTCCCCCGGTCTCCTCACCTGTGAATGGAGGGCGAGCCCCCGTGACAGTGTCGTGGAGAGTCCTTAGTGTGGACAGCCCTTAGTACCAACCCTTCCATCCTGGTTCTCCAAGCCGTCCCCACTCCTGTTTCCGTAAACGCCGTCCCTGCCAAGCAAGAGCCTCTCTAATCACCCCACCCCAGAAACAATCGATCAAGCAGTTAGTGGTCAAAGTCTGAAAAGCAGGGTACAAGAGTGCACCGGCGTCAGGGGACTGGCAACAAATGACCACGGATGGGGCAGGGGTGGGGGGCGGGGGGAGGCTGAAGGCGCCAGGAAGCTGTTCTCTCCCAGAACCCAGCGTCTGAAACCAAAGTGTCGGCAGGGCCGTCTTCCGCCTGGAGCCTGAAGGGGCGGGTCCCGTCTCCTCCAGTTTCTCTTCTGTCCAGACCTTGCCAGGATGCCGGCCACGCCGGCCACGGAAGACTGGGACCGCGCCGATCCGGCCTCATCCCATCTCGTCTTCCTGTATCTGCAAACACCCCACTTCCAAACACGGCCACATTCTGAGGTTCCAAGTAGACATGAGTTTGGGAAGGACCCTCTTACCCTGACTCCGCTCCCCCGGCCCCGGAAGGCTCCCCACCGTTGCCGCCAGGAAGCCCAAGCCGCCCTGCCGGGGGTGGGGGGGTGGGGGGAGGAACCAACAGCCGGCAGCAGCGTGCAGTCAGGAGTGTGCCATTCCGGAACGGGGCCTCCGGACCCGCTGCCACGTGAGCGGAGGGACAGCTGTGTCTCCGGCCACCAGGTGCTCAGACGGGCTCTCGGGCAGCAACAGACAAAAGGACGGGAAGGATGAAGCCGTGCGGGGCATACAGCAGGCGCTCACCGATGCTTGCCGACGGGGAACGGGCCCCTCCCTGACTCCCGAGGAACGAGTGGGCCCTGGTAAGGACTGACGCCATGAACAAACACAGCATGCCAGGGCTCCGTCTTCCTTCTGGCCGAAACCAAGGTGAACTGAGACTGATTTGCCAAGGATGCGGTGGCTTCAGTGTTCCTGGGAGCTCGGCCACACGGCCCCCGAGGGAGGACAGACCTCCCCCAGCCGGTGGCAGGCGGCGGGCTGGGACCCGCGGACGTGCAAGTCCTAGCAGGTGCTTCCACCCGGGGCCAAGTGTGAGAAGGACTTCATCCTGTATGCAGGAGTCTCGGTCACGGCCCTCCGGTCGGTGACTGGGGTCTGGGGCTCATCGGGGCTGGCTTTCAACCCAGGCCCCAGAGGAGACTGTCTCCTCAAAGGAGAACTGCCCGTGTAAACACTGCAGACCGTTCTAAGGACAGCTCCCAGCGGCCCTCGGATCCCCAGGTCCTGTCGCTTGCGTGACTCTGCTCCTGGTCGGTCTCGCCCAGAGGTGGAGGGGACTTCTCCCGCGCGTGGGCCGGCCCCGTGGTTTACCTTGGCCAACAGGCCGCGGTGGAAGCGAGGGCTCCCTGCTCCGAGCTTGGGACCTAAGGGCCGTGCAGCCTCTGCTCTCGCTCTCGGACCGGGGACGGCTGCGGAGACGCGCGGTCCAGCCTTCGGGAGGTCGAGAGGCCGCGTGGGGGCCACGCGCCCGAGCTGACAGCCAGCCCCCGCCGCCCAGCCTCGGAACGGGTGACCTCGGGCCCCCAGCCCTACCCGAGCTGTCAGGCAGCTGCACGAGCGAGCCCCGCGAGACCACAGAGGGACCAGACTGCCGCCCCACGGAACGGGAGAATGGCATGGCCCCGCTGTCGGCGGCCCCTGCAGGTCGGGGTGCTCCGGCGTGCGGCAAACGCTAAGGAACCGCGTCACGGAACGAGCCACAGGTGTCGCAGAGAGGTTATTCTGAGGGCCATCCCTTCCCCCTCCAAGCGGCCGACCGTCCAGGAAAAACTCCTGGGGAATATTCCGTGCTTCTAATAAAGCCCCCCCCTCCACCCCTGCAAATTCACGTGCAAGTCCTAGCCCCCAGGGTCTGAGAAGGGCGCTGTGTTTGGAGACAGGGCTTGTTTGTTGTGGTTTTTTAATGGGAATTTATTTTGAGAGAAAGCGAGAACGAGCGGGAGAGGGGCAGAGAGAGAGAAAATCCCCAGCATGGAGCCTAACCAGGGGTTCCATGCACACGGCCCTGAGATCGTGACCTGAGCTGGAACCAAGAGCTGGACGCTTAACCAACGGAGCCCCCCAGACCCCGCACGGAGCCAAGTCTTTACAAAGAAATTAAGGTGAAACAAGGTCATCCTCATGGCTGGTGTTGAAGCCCTCCCCCCACCCCCACCCCCATCCCCCCCATCCCCCCACTCCCCCAGCCCCATCCCCCCCCCCGCCAGCCCCCATCTGCCGCACGTTGCCATGGCGCTCGAGCTGAGCTGAGCCCTGCAAGCTGCTTACAGCTCAGACTGTGGCCCCACCCCCCTCGTCTACACACCTTTGAGCTAGAAATTTGAATTGACCTTGGGCTCAACCCTCTGTTGTCATCAGAGGACAGGGACCCGTTCCCCGTTCCCTCCCTGAGGGCCCAGTTGGCCTCCGGCCCTCTGGTCTGACGCTCGGGTGCCCACTCGGCCCTCCCCGAGTTAGAACTTACCTACGATACAGCCCAGCCGTGCAGTCTGTTGTGCAGTCCACACCCTTCCCGCAGGGCACGTGCTGTTTTCTCCCCTCGCTCTCCAAGGAAGGAACCAAGAGGCCCAGAGGGGCGGCCCATCCCGCACAGGTGCACAGCTGAGGCTGTGGGCCCCAGAACCTCCGGGCCGAGGTCTACCCCCCCCCCCCCCCCCGCGTGGGTGTTCCTCCTCACCTCCGAGGTTCTGTGGCCGGCTGAGTAATGGCCCCCAAGGATGTCCCTCCTACTCCCTGGCCCCCAGGCGTGTTAGTCACAGGACACATTCTTCTCCTGGGGCTGTTGTGACAAGAGCCACCAAGGTGGGGCGGGGACAGTGAAGCAACAGAAAGGCGGGCTATCCCGGCTCCGGAAGCCAGAAGTCCAGAAGCAAGGGGTTGACGTGCCCCTCTCTCAGTTCCCGCTGGTTCGTGGGCAGCTGCCGGCGTTGTTGCCTCGCCCCGCGGTCTCCGCCTCCATCGGCGGGGGGCCGTGTTCGCTGTGCGTCCTGGCCCGCACCTCCCTCCCCCTGTGAAGCCGCCCGAGCCTCCCTCCCCCTGCGAAGCTGCCGCTGCCTGCCCGCATCGGGGCCCGTCCCGATCCAGCCCGACCTGGTCCCATCCACACACCCTCCTTCCTAACCAGGTCACATCTGGAGGGACTGTGTTCCAGCCACGCCTCAGGGGACAAGGGACCGGGCTGGTGAGATTCAGGATCTTGAGGAGATTACCAGCTCTGCCTCGCGCATCGGTGTGATCAGATCGGGAAGCAGGGGCGTCAGAGGTCAGAGAGGAGATGCAGAGGTGGCAGCGACTCCGACGGGGGAGGAGGGGCTACGAGCCAAGGGCCGCGGGCGCCTCCGGAAGCTGGAGCAGGCCGGGGAGCAGACTCTCCCGTGGAACCTCTGGAAGGGCCGCAGCCTGGACTTGGGCCCCGGGAGGCCCCTTTCGGACTCGGGACCTGCAGAACCCGTCACGGCAGCCACAGGACACGGACACGGACACGGCCCCACGATTGGCTGTGTGTGTGAACGGGCCCAGGTTGGCTGCAGAGCCGGGGGGGGGGGCCCCCTGTACCGCCGCTCAGAGGGGGAGCTGCGTCCGGGCGGAGGGCAGTGCGGGCCCGCGGCGGCCCCGAGTCGTCGGGCCCCGAGAGGCGCCGTTTGGAGCCTCCTCACCAGAAAGGCCCCCCGGGTTCGCCCTTATTATCTTTCTAGCCATCGAGTAACCCTTCCCAGACGCGAGCCTGGTCCGCCCGGCCTCAGATGCTGCGTGGTCTGGGGGGTTCGAGCCCCGACCCGGCTGCAGGCAACCAGCCCGCGGCAGCCTGGGTGTCCCCCCCACCCCAGCCTCCTTCCTCGGGGCGCCTCTCGCCTCCGCGGGTTGGGGTGGCCGCTCAGAGGGCTGTGTGCACTTTCCGGAACGGGCGGGTGGGTGGTGACGGGAGCCGTCCTTAACGTGAACTTGACCAACAAGCTGGATCCCACTTCCTCCCCGGACCTTGTCTCCGTTCAGTACAGTCTCCGGTCAATGACATGCCCCCCAGAGCCTCCCACCGCTGCGTGTCCCTCAGCTGTCCCCTTCCTGAGACACCCACGGGAGTGGAGGTCGGGGTCCTTGCGGTTTTGACGGGAGACGGCCCACCCCAGGTCCCCAGATCCGTCTATGAGACCCGGGAGCCAAGCGTAGCGTCCTGGGGCCGCCAGAACAAGTCCCCACAAACGGGGGGCGCTCGAGACAACAGGGGGCTCCTCTGTCCCACTTCCGGAGGCCTTGAGCCCAAACTCAAGCGAGGGCAGAGCCGCGCGCCCTCCAAGGGTCCAGGGGAGAATCCTTCCTGCCTTTTCCAGCTTCTGCGGCTCCGGGTGACCCTGTGGCCACATCACCCCAGTCTCTGCCTCCGTCCTGTTGTGGCCATCTCCTCTGCCTACAAGGACAGTGGTCACTGCGCTTAGGGCCCACCCAGGAGATCGGGGGCCATCTCGGCCTGAGACCTGCGGCTAGCTCACATCTGCAGACTCTGCCCAAACTAGGTCACGCTCACGGGTTCCGGGAATCAGAGCTGGGCTGGATCTCAGTGGCCCCACTCAACCCGCTGCAGCCCGCGTGGGCTCGCCTCTGGCGGGTGTCCCCCGGCCAGGCCACACCGGCTGCCGGGCTTGCGGCGCCGCCCGCTGGAGCCTGAGGTCCCCTGTCCACGTCACCCTGGGTGGGGGTGGGGGATGGGGGGTGGAGGGGGCTCTCAGCCCTTCAGCCTCCAGCCTTCCCCTCCATCGACCTCCGTCGCGCCCCCTCCCCCATCTATCGTCTCCCCTCCCCCTGGCCAGACGCTGGAGCGAGGACTTCCCCCCTTCCCCATAGTGCTGTACGAGGGGGCTCTCTTTCAAGACCGTAGCTCCCCTCTGGCTGTCATCGGCTTCAAGGTCAAGCTCAGCAGGCCTGACTCTTGCTGTCCGAGCGGGAAGGGAGCTGAAGGAACTTCAGGAAATCCACTGTCTTCTGTGGTAAGAATGTGTAAGCACCCTGGAAACTGCGCTGAGCCCCTGCTGAGCAGGCGCCCCCCCCCGCCCCTCCCCTCCCCTCCCCCTGCCCAGGCAGGCGGGAGCCTCAGCTGGGAAGGGGAAGGGTCCCGAACACCGAGACACAGAAGAGGAAGGCACGTCACGTGTCCTGAACACCTGACCCCCTTTCTGCTGACCCGTCGCACCCGCGGGAGGCCTCGGGGGCCCCTTCAGTACAGTAAGGTGCGCACAGAACCCGGAGTTCTGACCAATGTCTCCGCCCCCGTAATCGCAATCACAACACGGGACGTTTCCACTGCCTTTTGGCCCTCACCCCCCACCCGCCCCCAGCTCAGGCCCGTTCTAGAATGTCAGATAAACTCCCGGCCCCTCCCCTCCCCTCCGAGGGAGCACAGCGAGGCCTCCAGTGCATCGAGCTTGGCCAGTGAGGAAAGATTTTTAAATAAATATAAACCCGTCGACGCGTATGTTTAAAAAAAAAAAAAAAAAACGAAACGATTTCACCGGGTCGCTGTGGGCTTCGGATGGGGTCCGGTGTACAGTTGCGATTGTGATGCCTCGTCCTGGCTCGCTCTGCAGCCGGAATTATCATCTAGAAACCCAAGCCTGACTGACACACTCCAGCGCTGACAAACCTCAGTTAGCTTCATTACTGGCAGCTGTCTGGGCTCCTCTCTCTCTCTCTCTCTCTCTCTCTCTTGCACCCGGCCCCGTACCCTCTGCCCGGCCCGCAGAAGCTCACACCCACCCCGTACTTCAGCTTCACCGAACTTCCTCCTCTCTAAATCCACAGGGGCCTTTTGTGCCCCTGGGCCTTTGCACATGCTCTACCCCCTCCCGCTGAGGGACGCCAACCCACCATTTAAGACCGGGCACCAACGCCACCTGCTCTGGGAAGGCACGTGGCTGGCAGGCTGCAAGGCATTCACACCTACGCCTTCCTTGGCACGACCCGTAGCTTCTGGATCATGCGAATTTCTTCACTCAGCTCGAGAAGGTCAGCTGAATTACTGGTCCCAAGTCTTCACCCCTGCTAGAAGACTGTTCTACGGCCCCATCGCCTTGGGGCTTGGCCATGGCCTCGGGGTGGGCAGAGAGGACGTCCCACCCTTTGACTTCGAATTTGGCCACGTGACTTGTTTTAAGCCGTGGGCTTCTGCTGTGGCCACGAGCAGACCGGGCCCCAGGTCACCCTTGGAGGGCTGGGCACAGGACACAGATGCGGGGGTAGAACTGGATCCGGCTTGCAGCTCGGAAGCAAGGCTGGCCACGCCCGGCCTAGACCGGGCGACCCCGCTGCCCCCACCCTCGGCTGGCCTGTGGCCGTGGGGGCGAGACAGAGGCGCCGAGTTACAGACGGCTGGTTACTCAGCCTCACTGGGCAACAGCTACCTGTTGCCTCACCACTGTTTATCGCAAGCGTGTGTGAGACAGAGACCGAGTGCGCTCCCTCCGCCTCCCCAGCACCAGCACAGGGCTCCTGGCGGGAGGGGAGGACGTTTTAGAAGGCCGTGTGAAGTTATGCATCACCCGCGTCAGCCAGAGGGAAGGAAAGGCAGAGCTAGGCGATCCCAGCAGGGCGGGCCCTCCCGGGACAGCTTAGGGGTTACGACCCTGGGTTCTGGTCACTGGACGCCCCAGGCTTAAAGCCCAGCAGCTTTCTTAGGGGCCCGAGCCTCACAAAGTAGGGCTGAACAGCAGCGTGAACCTCAGAGCGTGGCCCCCAAAGCCTCCCTAAAACTGGTATGTCAGAGACACAGGCAGGCTAACCCAAGAACTGCCGTTAACAGTGGTAAGAACGGAACACCCTCGTTACGAGAAACATCGTTGGCTGGGGCCTTTTCAGAGCTTGGAATACTCAGCTCCGGAGAGAGACAGAAGGAAGGAGCACCACAGGGAGGGGAGGGAGGGGCGCAAGGCTTTCCCGTTGACCGAGCTGGTGAGCCATTACCCAGTTTCTCCCACATTTCCAGAACCCTCCACTTTGTTCCTTTGAGGATTCCAACCATCGACACCGCGACCGTGAGCTTAAGGAATAAAATGTTTCTGGCGTTAAGCATCTTCTGTTTCCTAATGGTAACCAGGGGCAAATCCAAACATGCCTTCTTATGACTGACCTTTTCCTTAAGCAATCGCCTTGTAACTTGGCCTCGTTATTTTAGGGAAAACCTCTACTTTCTATACCCCCCTAATGAACTTCCAACTTTTAAAATATCTGCAAGCAAGTAATACAGGTAAATTGGAATCAGACGAGCCCTACAATTAATCTGAAAGAAGAAAAATGAGAACAAAGTGACAAGAGAGAGATGAGACAAATTGAAAACAAAGAACAAGATGGCAGGTTTTACGACGATGCTAGTATTTACATTAAACGTAAATGGTCTAAACAATCCACCTGAAATGCACAGGTTATCAGATTGTATAAAACAGCATGACGCGCTGTCTGCGGGAAACAAACTTTAGATACAAAGCCCCAGACACGTTAAAGCAAGGGGATGGGGGGGCGCCTGGGGGGCTCAGTTGAGCATCTGACTTTGGCTCAGGTCATGATCTCGCGGTTCGTGGGTTCGAACCCCGCGTCGGGCTCTGTGCTGACGGCTCAGAGCCTGGAGCCTGCTTGGGATTCTGTGTCTCCCTCTCTCTCTGCCACTCCCCTGCTCACGCTCTGTCTCTCTCTCTCAAAATTAAACAAACATTTAAAAAAAATTTTTTTAACTAAAAGGATGGGAAGATGTAAACCAACCAACACACGCTCATCGGAAGAAAGCAGAGAGGTGGTATTAGTATCAAAGCGCACCTCGGAAGAAGGAATCTTTCCAGGGACGAAGAGGAACTTATTACAATGATAATAAGGCCGACTCACTAAGAATGTTTCAAATTCCTATTTTAGAGGAGAGCTTTGAAACACAGAGAGCAAAAACCAGAGAACTGAAAGGAGAAACGGATACATCCACATCATAGCTGGAAACTCAAATTTCCAAATTACTGTCTATAATAGTGTACGAAATCCGTAACGCTTCGGTCTAAATCGCCCAAAAGATGATCAAGACCTAGACACCAAACACTGAGCTGCTGAGAGAAATCAGTGACCTAAATACACGGAGAAAGACACTGTGCTCACGGACCAGAAGGTGAGGAACTCAAATCGATCCATACGTTACGTGCAATCGCAATCCTAACAAGTTTGGGGGTTGGTTTGGTTGGGTTTTTTTGGAGAAGGTAGTGAGCCCATCCTAAAATACGTACGGAAATACAAGGAACGTAAAACGGTACAACAACTCTGACAAAAGCACGGAATCAGGAGACGGACAGTGCGGCTCAAGACGGCGGTTACAGGACGGGAAGCGTCCTGTATGGTGCTGGCGGCAGAGAGACAAACGGGTCAACGGAACAGAACGGAGAGTCTAGGGACAGATCCGCGAGACGCGGCTGCTGTTTCCGCAAAGACGAAAAGACCCACGTGACGTCACGGGGGAAGGAGGGCGCTGCCGACACAAGGGGCTGGAAGAACTGTCATATGCAGCATGAACCCTGGTCTACACCGCACACCATGCACACGCGTGAACTCCATCCAGTCTTAGACGCAGACTAATTGAGAAACTGACTGTTTGAAGCGAACGCTGTCACCCCGCCTTGCTGGGTACACAGTGTGCACGGGTCACAAGAGCGCAAAGTCAGGGGGAGGATGAATGAACTACGCCGTGGCCGGGGTCCTGCATTTTCCTGGAGGGATTCGCTGGTAACCTCCACTGGGCTGCGGGAAGTTACAGATGCACGCTGAAATCCCCAGAACCGCCCCAAAAAACGGCGGTGTTTTCTGTGGCCACGGGGGAAAGCTTACAAAATACGCTAAGCAAAAAATAGAGAAAAACATCGTATCAAGGGTATAATCCTAAATATATATTTATATAGGGGCGCCTGGGTGGTTCAGTCGGGTAAGTGTCCTGCTCTTGGTTTCGGCTCAGGTCAGGATCTCATGGGCCGTGAATTTGAGCCCTAAGTCGGCCTCTGCACGGACGGTGTGGGCTGGGATTCTCTCTCTTCCTCTCTGTCCCTCCCCCACTCGCTCACACTCTCTCTCTCTCTTGAAATAAATAATTAAAAAACCTAAATATATAAAGAAATCCTAAATCTATAAAAGGAACAGAAATAGGCCAAAAAGAGGTACCCACTCATGTGAATGACGAAATGATGGCCGTATTTCTTTTCTGCTGTTCCGTGCCCAATGCACCTGCTCACAGTGAGCACGCATCACTTTAGAGGGAAATGTGCAAAACAGGAAAATGAAAGAAACGCGAGTGGGAGGGAAGAGGAGGAAAAAACAAGAAGGGAGCGAGGCAGGGACGGAGGGAGCGGAGCAAAGCGGGTGGCGGGGAGCCCCGCAGGGAGGACGCAGTGGCTGGCTGGCGGGTGCGTGAAGCCGGGAGCTCTCCCCGCCCCCCGCCGGCCCCCACGCTCCACCCCCCCCCGCCCGGGGCACTGATCCCCGTGGGCTGATGGCTGCCGGGCGACGGGCCGGATCACAGCCGCCCGTGGACTCGGAGCAGAAGGAAACCTACCTGATCAACAGTCCGCACCCCCAGCTGCACCGTGTTGCCCATCACGACCCGAGGGCAAACAGAAGCCCGCCACCGCTCCCTGTCCGGTAATGACCGCAGCCCGACCCGGCCCCTGCAGCCGTGCCAGTGTGCGAGTGGCGGGATCCAGTGCTTCTGGGGTCCCGGGGGACCCCCCCCCCCGCCGCCGCCGCCGCGACCCATCCCTTGGGATTCATCAAAATGACGGAGTCGGGGAAATTTCTGGTCCTGCCTCCCGAGAACCGGCCCTCTCTGAGTCAGGGCCGCCGACCGAGGCTGGGCCGGGTCAGCGGAAGGGAAGGTTAACGAGTTCCCGTGAGTGACGTGATCTGGCTCCATCCGGGGAAGGAGCCAACTCCGCACGGGAAACCGTCGTCTGCACAGAAAGACATCTCCGGCTTCCCAGAATTCTTAATCAGAACTGAGCGCCACACGCGCACGAACGTTCCGCTCCATGGCTCTTGCCGAACGGTTCCCACTGATACCCCCCCGGCTCCTCTACCAGCGCTGCGCAGAGCGCTCAGGGCGAGGTGGCCGCCGGGGTGAGGATTCAGGCGAGGCAGGGAGAGAGGCTGCAGACCCGAGTTCCAAAAGTCCGTCAGAAGATACGCCGGCCCGCCGTGTCTACCTGGGAGACGCCGCATTCGATTTTTTGAATTTTTCCTAAAGAGGCATCACAGAAAGGGGACTGTGTCGGAGCCTTTGCCATAGCGCTTCCATGCTGTGTGCCCTGGGGAAAGTCACTCCCCTTCTCTGGGCCCCGCTCTTCTTGCCTGTACATGAGGCTAGGAGGCATGATCTACCTGACGGGGCCGCTGGGCAGCCGCGTGAGAAGGTGACGACGTGCTGAGGACCCGGTAAGTGCCCGGCGTTGGCGTGCGAGTGCGCGTTTAAGGAGCGGCGGCACTCGCTATGAGCATTAAAAACAGAGATTCTTGGCTGTGTGCGCCCGCCCTCCCTAGATGAGTCATGCTCTGTGAGCGAGCAGAAGGAAGGAAATAACGGAGAGGAAAGGGAAAAATCCATGACATTGCAAACAGAAAAGCAGAGAAAAGCATCAAAACCAGGCCCTGCTACTTTAACAAAGAGCAATAAAATCGGACAGACTGTTGGGGTGACTCACAAAAAAAAAAGGGGGGGAGACAGAGAGGGAGAGAAAGAGGGGAAGAGACACATGAGCAATACTCAGCATAAAAAGGAGCTATCGCCAGGCCTCGCAGACGCTAAGAGGGTGAGTAAGCGGAGAACACTTTAAGCATCTCTACAAACACACTCAACAATACAGGTGACCGGAACTCATCCGAGGTGAACCAGACTGTCGTCCGAGAGTCTTCCATCTTGGACTCTATCTTAAAGAAACCGAACTTGGAAGCTCAAAACCTTCCCAACGAGAAATCTGCAGGCCCGGATGGTTTTACTGGTGAATTCTCCCAAATGTCTACGGAAGAAACACCACCAAGCCTACACCGGTGTCTCCCAGAAAATCAAAGACAAAGAAGTCCTCATGCCTTCGTTTTATGAGACCAGGATTATCCCGACCCCCACACCATGTGAAATTAGGGCAGGAAATATATACAGACGAGTGGGCATCACGAACACAGACGCAAAAATCTTCAACAGAGATGAGCACATCGAATCCAGCAATATATAAAAAATATAACATACCCTGACCAAACGGTGTTTATCCCAGGAATGCAAGGTTGGCACGGTATTTTAAAAAGAAACCAACTGACACACTCCATCGTGTTAACAGACTAAAGAAGAAGAAAACACACGACCACGTCAAAACTGGTGCGGAACAACACTGGACAAAATTCGGCATCCGCTCATGACAAGAACACGCAGAAACAGAGAGGAGGGAACTTCCTTAATGTGACCGAGGACACCTACAAAAACTCCTGGGTCAGCATTATACCTGATAGGGAAAGACCAAACGAGCTCCCTTAGACTCGGAAACAAAGCAAGTATATATATATATATATATATATTGCCTACACCATTGTCTACGTAGTGAATTTTAAGGAACCTGTGGAAGCAGCTGATTGAACTAATGAGTTGGGCAAAGTCTCAGGACACGAGGATGACGGAGTTCAATCACATTTCTCTACACTGGCAACAAACCCGTGGTAACAGAAATCTTGCAAAAACTACTGTTTACAGTTGCTCCTCCAAAATGAAATACTTAAGGGAAAAATCTCCCTCAATTTGTACGTGACCAGTATGTTCCCCGAGAGCACCGATGAAAGAAATCGAAGACCGAAATAAAGGGAGAGGTACTGTGTTTCTGTCTCGGAAGATTCGATGTGAGGAAGTCGCAAATTCTCCCCAAATCCATCTCGAGGTCTTGACACGTTTCCGAACAAAATCCCAGCACAGGTGGTGTAGACAGAGGCCAGCTCGAAGCACCATCGACGGGGAAAGCGAAGGACCCGGAAGACAGAAAATACTTCTGAGAAAGAGTAAGGTTGAACTTGCCCTGCGCCTGCACAGTCTGCCCTCCCTCTGGGCTCTCCCGCCCCCACCCCTGTGCCTGCACAGTCTGCCCTCCCTCTGGGCTCTCCCGCCCCCACCCCTGCGCCTGCACAGTCTGCCCTCCCTCTGGGCTCTCCCGCCCCCACCCCTGCACAGTCTGCCCTCCCTCTGGGCTCTCCCACCCCCACCCCTGCACAGCCTGCCCTCCCTCTGGGCTCTCCCACCACACCCCTGCACAGCCTGCCCTCCCTCTGGGCTCTCCCGCCACACCCCTGCGCCTGCACAGTCTGCCCTCCCTCTGGGCTCTCCCACCACCACCCCTGCGCCTGCACAGTCTGCCCTCCCTCTGGGCTCTCCCGCCACCACCCCTGCACAGTCTGCCCTCCCTCTGGGCTCTCCCGCCCACACCCCTGTGCCTGCACAGTCTGCCTTCCCTCTGGGCTCTCCCGCCACCACCCCTGCACAGTGTGCCCTCCCTCTGGGCTCTCCCGCCCACACCCCTGTGCCTGTACAGTCTGCCCTCCCTCTGGGCTCTCCCGTCCACACCCCTGTGCCTGCACAGTCTGCCCTCCCTCTGGGCTCTCCCGCCCCCACCCCTGCGCCTGCACAGTCTGCCCTCCCTCTGGGCTCTCCCGCCCCCACCCCTGCGCCTGCACAGTCTGCCCTCCCTCTGGGCTCTCCCACCACCACCCCTGCACAGTCTGCCCTCCCTCTGGGCTCTCCCACCCCCACCCCTGCACAGCCTGCCCTCCCTCTGGGCTCTCCCGCCACACCCCTGCACAGCCTGCCCTCCCTCTGGGCTCTCCCGCCACACCCCTGCGCCTGCACAGTCTGCCCTCCCTCTGGGCTCTCCCACCCCCACCCCTGCGCCTGCACAGTCTGCCCTCCCTCTGGGCTCTCCCACCCCCACCCCTGCACAGCCTGCCCTCCCTCTGGGCTCTCCCGCCACACCCCTGCACAGCCTGCCCTCCCTCTGGGCTCTCCCGCCACACCCCTGCACAGTCTGCCCTCCCTCTGGGCTCTCCCGCCCCCACCCCCTGCGCCTGCACAGTCTGCCCTCCCTCTGGGCTCTCCCACCACCACCCCTGCACAGTCTGCCCTCCCTCTGGGCTCTCCCACCCCCACCCCTGCACAGCCTGCCCTCCCTCTGGGCTCTCCCGCCACACCCCTGCACAGCCTGCCCTCCCTCTGGGCTCTCCCGCCACACCCCTGCGCCTGCACAGTCTGCCCTCCCTCTGGGCTCTCCCACCACCACCCCTGCGCCTGCACAGTCTGCCCTCCCTCTGGGCTCTCCCGCCACCACCCCTGCACAGTCTGCCCTCCCACTGGGCTCTCCCGCCCACACCCCTGTGCCTGCACAGTCTGCCCTCCCTCTGGGCTCTCCCGCCACCACCCCTGCACAGTGTGCCCTCCCTCTGGGCTCTCCCGCCCACACCCCTGTGCCTGTACAGTCTGCCCTCCCTCTGGGCTCTCCCGTCCACACCCCTGTGCCTGCACAGTCTGCCCTCCCTCTGGGCTCTCCCGCCACCACCCCTGCACAGTCTGCCCTCCCTCTGGGCTCTCCCGCCCACACCCCTGTGCCTGCACAGTCTGCCCGCCCTCTGGGCTCTCCCGCCCCCACCCCTGCGCCTGCACAGTCTGCCCTCCCTCTGGGCTCTCCCACCCCCACACCTGTGCCTGCACAGTCTGCCCGCCCTCTGGGCTCTCCCGTCCCCACCCCTGCACAGTCTGCCCGCCCTCTGGGCTCTCCCACCCCCACCCCCGTGCCTGCACAGTCTGCCCGCCCTCTGGGCTCTCCCCCCACCCGACTCCCACTGGTGTGCTGTGACCGGAGCACACCCCGCTCTGTCCCTCCTAGTCCTGGGCCTGGCGTCCTCCCACTGACCGTGACTTCATCGAAATGGTCAAAATTCGAAGTCGTCAAAATTCTCACCTCCTTTCACTTCTGATCTCCCCGCAACTACAAGCCAAGCGTGGCACGGAGTCGAAGCTCAGTAACGGTCTGAAGAGTGAATAAATACAGTTGACGCCGACCCAAGGTCTGATTCTGGCAACGGTCAGGAGTGGACTTGGGGCAAGTATTTCTGGGCGGGGAGGAAGGACGCTTTGCGACAGTGGAGGTCTGCGAGGAGAGCGTGACGCCCACACGCCGTCGCACCAGCACGGCTCCCCCGGAGAGGTCGGCTCCCCCGGAGGGGTCTCCTGAGCCATTTACAGCACGGAGAGCAGCCTGCCAGAGCCCGTGTAGACCCAGTAATAACGTACCAACTGGGATTCAGGCTGGAGCCAGCCAGGGTTTGGAAAATGCTTTTCAGATTATTTTCCAAGTGTTTGATGAAACCCCAGAGAGATTTTTCCCAGGCGTATTTTCCCCAGAAGCTGGAAACCCGTAAGCATGTAAAGGAGAACTTAATCCTTAGGTTTAGCCTTCGTTTGTGCTGAGCTCACCCCAATGGCACGGCACGCGACGCCCGGAGGCTCGCACACCTGGTGTTTGAAACGTGCCATCAGACACTTGCCCGTCGGGTGCCCGGCGTGAGCCTCCTGGTCCTCCTCAAACCAGCACTTGAGTTCCAAGAGGGTACACGCTTGGCACACGTGGGCCCCCGCTGCTGGCATCAAAAGAATTCCCCTGGGTCTTGCAACAAAACCAAACGGCACGTCCGCAGGGGTGTGACAACGGGGCGGGAGCAAACCAGAAAGAGCCGAGGTGAGCGACGACGGACCGAGCGTGGCGGCGCTGCTAATCCACTAGCTAATCTTCCTTTTCCTTCTTTCCAACGGGATGGATCCTGTTCGCCCCGGCCTGAGAGTCTGGTGGGCATCAGGAAGACACGGCGTCAGCACTCGGCGTGACCGGTGTGGCCTGCCGCGTGGCTACTGGGCGCGCCTTCAGTGAACGGTTCTACGTCGTTCTCAACTAGGAGAGGTTATCCCCTCGAGAAGAACTTCGGAGAGGATCTGGCGTTACGGACACTGGCACACTCTGGCTCTGTTTCCGTGAGCTTAAACCTTCCTGCTGTGGACTTTTACTCACGGGGACTCCGAGCCCACCGAAAGGATCGTGCTAACCCTGCACCGCGGTGACAATCGTGACCGAGCGCCACGGCCGGCGTCCTCTCTCCTGGCTGCTAGGAGTGGAAGCCAGCACACTCTCCTGGAAGACCGCGTGACCGTGTCTACGGACGTGCGCTACAGGGCCACCCCAGGACCCTGCACTTGCCCTCCTGAGCCCCATCCTGCCCCCCACTCCCGGACAAACAAGCCCGCACGTGCACTGAGAGAGAAGAACCTTCTTAGCTTCATTCGGCCCCTCCGTCGGCAGCAAAGTCACCGACACACTGCGGTCCTCCCGCGCGCACGGTGGAACGCGACGCAGCCGTGACAAAGGACGGGCTGCTGGCGCAAACCCCCATGTGGGGTAATTGCAGAGAAATTCTGCCGAGTAAAAGAAGGCCTTGAAGACTACGGCCTCTGTGACAGCATTTACGCGAGGTCCCCAGCAGTCAAAACTGTCCACCGCGGCAGTCCCGGGCCAGGGGTGACTTGGGCCACGTGGGGAGGTAAATGGAGTTGTCACAGCTGGAAGGGGTGGAAGCCAGAACACCGCTACCCCCCCTACGATGCATGGGACTCCCCCCCCGCACGCGCACACACAGAGAACGCCCGGCTCCAGATGCCCAGGGTGCCGAGCGGGAGTAACCCGGGGGCCCTGGGGGGCCGGGAGGGCTCTCCGCGTGTCCGTGGGTGCGTCAGAATGCAGCCACCCACGGAGCGGCATGCCTCCCACCCCTGCGCCGCGCCAGGGGGCAAGCGGCCCCCCTCCCTCCGCAGCACGGCCCGGCGCGGCCCGGCCATCGCCCCCACTTAAGTAGGACAGGGCATTTCAGTCGATGAACTACTTTCACTCAAGTGAAATTAAAGGGTTGGGTTTTCGGGCCTTCCAAGTCAAACACGAACCATATGAACACGCAGACGCGCGGCAGCCGCTCCGATCTCTTTCTCAACGTGTTCCAAACCACCGCCGTCGCAACGAGTAGAAGCACAGAAGCCTCTAGAGTTTACCCACCCCCCTCCCCCCAGCCCCGCCCCGAGGTTTTATTGCCCTGGCACCATCGCTTCGGGAAACTCACCATTTCCGTGAAAGGGGGAGCAGGGCCGGGCCCACCCCTTCCTGCTCCACCGGCCACAAGCCCGCCCGGGGCTGCCAAAGACCCAGGGGTGTTCAAAGACCCGGTGTGGGTCCTCGGCCCGCTGGCCCTGGGGGTCACTTCAGAAGGGCCGGCCTGCAGCTCCAGTCCTGAGCCAGGACCCGATCCCATCCCGTCCGAGGGAAGAGTGGGCCGGCGACGCTCCTGCCAGACCCCGCGAGGAGGTCCTGCCGTGGCCACGGTTCCCGGAAGAGAGCACGGGGACTCGGACCCGAGGCCCCACTGGCCTCTTATTGGGGTTTTCTTCAGGGGATTTTCCTTTCCCAGGGATTCAGACACCCTGTCACCAGGAGGACCCACCCCAACACACTGAAAGAGATTCGCTTTTGGGAGGAAAACACTTGGAAGTCACAGTGAACATGGGTTCTTTGGGCGCGGGGGACACAGGAGCCCAGCGCCCCAAGACGAAGGCAACCACTCGCTTGTGACCGACGGACGGGCTTTCGGGCCGACTGGACACGCACGTCCAGTCTCTAAAATGAATTTCTTCTTTTTCTTAATTTTTTTTTTAACATTTATTTATTTTTGAGAGACAGAGCACAAGTGGGGAAGGGGCAGAGAGAGAGGGAGATACAGAATCTGAAGCAGGCTTCGGGCTCTGATGAGCCATCAGCACAGAGCCCGACGCAGGGCTCAAACTCACAGACCGTGAGATCATGACCTGAGCCGAAGTCGGCCGCTCAACCGACTGAGCCACCCAGGCGCCCCTCTAAAATGAATTTCTAAAATGCAAGCCGTTCCCCGGGTCCTGAGACCTGCAGCGCTCGAGGGCGCGGTCTCCGGGAGCACGCGGAGGCTCTTCCCTGCGGAGACGACGGCTTAGTGTGACCCGGGCTGGTTCCGGCGGCTGCGGGCAAACGCGCCGGCCCGCCACGGAGACGTGCAGACACGTCCGCACCCCGGGGCGGCCCTGGGCCCAAGTCCCTCCCGGCCTCCTCGCTCGTCCCCCTGCACCCCCGGCTCCCCTCCCACAGCCTCACCCCCCCTTCTGTGCCCTTAACTGGCCTCGATACAGAATTAAACATTTTAAAGGGTGTGCTGTGTTTACTGAACGCAAAGGATGCCTTCTGGTGTGAGCGGGGAGTCGAGAGCTTTATTTATTTGAGAACAGTCTTCGGTGGTTCCCGCTGTTAGGTCGGACTCATCTTTGGTTTATTTTTCCCGTGTTCTAGTGATTTCGGATTGTTTACTTTTTCTTTTTTTTAAGTCCCATTAGAGCTGTAGAGGAGAGGAGACCTGAAAAAAACACAGGGCAAGGGGCGCCTGGGGGCTCAGTCGGCGAAGTGTCTGATGTCAGCTCAGGTCGCGATCTCGCGGTTCGTGAGTTCAAGCCCGCATTGGGCTCCGTGCTGACAGCTCAGAGCCTGGAGCTGCTTCCAAGTCTGTGTCCTCCTCTCTCTCTGCCCCTCCCCTGCTCATGCTCTGTCTCTCAAAAATAAATGAACATTAAAACACACACACACACACCACCACGTGGCGTGCGTGCAGCCAGCCCCTGACTGTGTGTCTGAACCAAAGGGAGGCAGTGGGAGCAGGAAACTTCCTACGGAGAGGTTGGGGAGGACTCCCGGGCGGTCTGTGGTGGGGCTGCCAGCTCCCCACTTGCACTCCTCTTCAGTGGAAACGGGGCTGCAGGAAACGTCTCTCCGCTCTGGTGGGTCCCGACCAGGCAGGAGGCATCACCCGGCTGTCGGGAGTCGGGCAGAAGCATCTAGAACTGACCAGACGGCAGAACTGGAAGGAGTGAACAAGGGAGCAGAGTCAAAGTGAGAGGCAGGTCAGAGGCAGAAGTTCAAGGTGAGGTGTGAGCAGTGAGGCCCTGGCCGCGAGCCCTGCGATGACTCCGGAAGGGCCACCAGCCTCCGGGGCTCCCTGCCCCCAGCGCTGCGCTGGGCGGTCGCTTCTGTTAACCTGCCTGGTCCTGTCCCCGATGGGACGGGGCAGTGACACCCTGGCCATCTCACAGACCAGACGCTGGACCACCTCCCAAGGCCACCTAACTGGCTGGCGCAGGGGGAGTTTGCAGTGCAGGCTGCGGGGCGTCCATAACCCGTTTTTTATCGTTTTGTCACTTTGCCTTTTGTTTCAATGCTACGAGCACCGAGGGCTCACGGAGACGCCCCCCTCCGCCTGGCCGCAGCACCCACCGGCCTCTGCCGTTCCAGCTTGCTCCCAAGTGCTGAGCTCAGGAAAGCAGGGCAGGCCGCAGGGGCGAAGCTGGGGGCGGGGAGGGCACCTGCACACAGCACAGCCTCCCAAGCCAGCCCAGCCACCTCGAGGGGTCGCCAGAGGACCAAGCGCCCGCACAGAGCTCAGGAGCCCTGTCTCGGCCACCATCGACATCTAAGAAAAGGAACCAGGCCATAAGCCAAAGGAGAATCCACGTCCCAGAGACAGCAGAGGCAGTAGGGAAGGGTGCTGAGGGGACGGCAAGAGGGAGCATTCAAGGGTGGCCGCAGAGGACGCCGCGGTGACTTGCGGCCCGGCACCCAGGGGTCACCATCAGCAGGGCAGGTGGCAGCTCCGCGGGAGTGCGCTGCTCGCGCTGGAGGCGTGCCCCTGTGGGCCGCGCGCAGCTGAAGCCCGGGAAATGGGGCCTGACCCTAGAGAGCAAATGTTCCTCACCGCCAGGTTAATTCGCGCTTTGCCAAAAGTAGAACAGACTCTGTCACGGCATCGCCCGCTAGGAGGACCCACCCGCTGGCCTCGGATGTGAGGGTGGGTATGTGCGGGGAAGCTGAGGCACCAACTTACTCTGCAGAGAATACGGGAGTGCCAGGCCCGGTGCTTGACGCTGCGTGTGACAGAACAAGCACCACAGCAAATCCAGCCCTGCGGCTGTCAGAAGCCATCAGTATGCAGCCGCCTGGGCAGAAGCCATCAGTATGCAGCTGCCTGGGCACAAGCCATCAGTGCATGGTTCACCTGGGCAGAAGCCATCAGTATGTGGCCTCCTGGGCACAAGCCATCAGTGCATGGTTCACCTGGGCAGAAGTCATCAGTATGCAGCCGTCTGGGCAGAAGCCATCAGTATGCGGCCGCGTGGGCAGAAGCCATCAGTACGTGGCCTCCTGGCAGAAGCCATCAGTATGCAGCCATCTGGGCAGAAGCCATCAGTATGCGGCCGCCTGGGCAGAAGCCATCAGTATGCGGCCGCCTGGGCAGAAGCCATCAGTGCATGGTTCACCTGGGCAGAAGCCATCAGTACGTGGCTGCCTGGGCAAAGACTGACCTGCAGATTGACAGTGCCGAGGCCCTGCGCCGGGCCCCACCAATGTAAAGAGGGCAGAGTCAAATCACACATCAGCAAGTAAATCCACATTGTACACGAGAGGCTTTCAATCTTTTTTTCTTTGGAGAGAGTGTGCATGTGCAAGTGTGAGCAGGGGAGGGGCAGAGGGAGAGACAGAACCCCAAGCAGGCTCCGTGCCCAGCATGGAACCCAACACGCAGGGCTCAATCTGTGATTGCAGGGTCATGCCCTGGGCCAACATGAGGAGTCAACGCTTAATCGGCTGAGCCCCCAGCCGCCCCTCCATCTTTGTTTAAAAAGAAGAATGACTTTTTCTTAAATCACATAAAGAATCCCCAAATTCTCTCAAAAGACATGAAGAGGCTTGCTTTCTTTGAAGGACGGGTGGGAAACCCGAGGTCAGCTCCCCAGACCCAACCCCGGAACCCCGGGGGGACCCCGGACCCCGAAAACCACGAGTACGGCCGCGTGACAGACCAAAACACACTCTGGATGGGCTGAAAGACTCATTAAAAAAAAAAACAGCTGGTATCAAAAAGGCAAAAGAGAAACAGAGCGGTGAGGCTTATCTGGTACCCGAGTGTGCCGAGGACAACATGAGCACTCCCCACGGTCCGTCCGGGAACTCCGCACATGCACACACACGCTTTCATGCCGTTGGTTTGGTACAGAATAAACAAAGCCACCCTAATGTTTTACTTGTGAAAGAACACACAGGACACGTTTCCAACAAACAAAGGGCAAGCACTTCAACACTCATCTGTGAGCGAGCAGAGTTTGTAAACAAGCAAGAACATTTCAGCTCTACCACTCGGCGTGGAGTCCTAAGGTCAAAAGCGTCCCGACCGAGTACAGATCCTTTAATGCAAATGCAGCGACTACAAAGCGTAGGGGCGCCCGGGTGGCTCCGTCAGTTAAGTGTCCGGCTCTTGGTTTCGGCTCAGGTCATGACCTCGCGGTTGATGAGCTGGACCCCTGCATCAGGCTCTGCGCGGACAGCGGGGAGCCCGCTTGGCATGCTCTCCCCCGCCCCCGCACCGTCCCTCCTCCCACTGGTGCCCTCTCCCACGCTCTCAAAATCTATATATAAACTTTAAAGACAAATTTAATGAGAAAACAAAAAGCTGGTTGTTTCCAAGGAGGGATCACTTGAGAAAAACCCTCGTGTTCAGCAAATCGGTGCTTCGGAACAAACGGTCTCGATCACGGTCAGGGTGCAGCAGGAGACGCAACCAAGTGGGAAAAACAAAACGCGTGTGCGACCCGGAGACCTGTGCAGTGCGCACCGTCCGGAGGAAGCCCCCGCTCACCACACAGCAGCGCGCCCTTCCCCTGGGGGCGGGGCGCCAGACCAGAGGCCGGGCGACTGCACGAGGGGGCCCGGCGTGTGTTTGCCGGTTCATCGTTTAGTCCTTAAAAGAACAAACGCCCCCGGAGTGAAGCCAGGCCACAGAGCGAATGCCATTTTTCAAGGAAATACATTTTTCTCCGAAAGATATAAATAAGACGGGAATCTTCAGAAGAGAAACACTTACAAAAACAAACAACAAATCCTTGGAAGCCAGAGAAAACACTTCCCGAAGAAAAGGCACGCCTGCTTCACGATGTATTTGACTGGTTTTAAACGAAAATCAACTCGGGGCGACCGGGTGGTGGGGGGGGGGGGTTCCGCTGGCTGAGCATCTGACTTCGGCTCAGGTCAGGATCTCGCGGTTTGCGAGTTCGAGCCCCGTGTCAGGCTCTGTGCCGACAGCTCAGAGCCTGGAGCCTGCTTCAGATTCTGCGCCTCCCTCTCTCTCTGCCCCTCCCCAGTTCATGCTCTCTCGGTCTCAAAAATAAATTAAAAAACAAAAAAAAAGAAAATCACCTCACGCATACAGCTGGCTGGCTGTGAACAGGAGGTCTTCCTGGACGCCGACTGTCTTAGGCGCACGATCCTACTGGGGACAGTCATCGAGCCAGTGCAGTGACAGAGAAGGCCCGGCTCTTCCGTCTGTCCCGACGGACTAAACAGACCATCAGATGGGGGTATCCGCACTGGCACAGCTCACTGAGGCCGCAAGTCGGTTGTGCGGTTGTGCAGCGCGAAACCTGCTGGCTGATCTGGTGCATGCAAAGCGTGGCGCTTGGACCGCGACCTCGGCTTCCTAACCGGGCGGCCTGGTCAAGCGCGAGCAGCCCGTGATGGCGGCAAACCGGAACTTCTACTCCGAGAAGGGCAGAAGATGGTGTATTTGTTGATCGCAAAGCTCCTGCTCGCGGCGCCCCCGCGTCAGACCGTGAGGATGACTGGTTACGCTAAGAAATGCGAGCGGAATGCTGCCCTGGGGCCCTCGGGCCGCTGAACCGGGCACCGCGAGGGGCGAGGAGAGGACCACCATCTTCCACTCTGAGCGGAACCCACGGGACCTCGTGCGCTTTGTTGGCTCCTGGGCAAACACGCCAACCAGGTGAGTTCTGTGATGCTGTTCCCTGTGGACCTTCCACGTCTTGTTAGTAATCGTTCACACGTTAAAGGAAAGTCTCCCCGTCAGACACTTCCGACACCCCCCTGCCCACGCACACCGGCTTAAAGGCCGACAGAGACGTGCCGCCCACGCTGATGGAGGAAAACCACAGCACCTACGTCCCAACGCCGAGGCTCACGGGCCCAGGTCTGAGTGTAACTGACCTAAAACCAGGGAAACGGTCTATGAAACTTACAAAAGACTAACCGTGGCAGCACACGAGTCTGAACCCAGGACACATGGCTAACGATTCACTGGGGACGCTGGAGAACGCTGGATTTGCTAGAATGATCTCGTTCGCTATCCAGGGACAACAGGGGAACGCTGGATTCCGGGCTGACTTCCTGCTCCGTGTTCTGCCCCTCTGGGAGTTTACTCTTCTGCGTGTGGCTGGGTGTGCGGATCCGTTTTTAAGCAAAGGAAACTAGAAAGTTCCATCCCTGTCACATACACATGCTCAGGGGAGGCAGGCGGCAGGGGGGTACGCATGTTCCCTCGTTCCTACAAAGCCCGCGCCGTCTGGCACACAAATGACATTTGGACCCAAAGGGGCAGCAGGATCCCTTTGCAGGCTGCCTGGGGTGACCGGGGCAGTCCAGGGTCCCTGGGGGAACAGCAGCAAGAGCGAACGCTACCCGTCACAGGCTGACCAAGACGCCCACGGCCCCACTGGACCAGCTCACTCCTACCTCCCTTGAGAGGGAGACCGGAGATCTTTCAAAGAAAGTTCCTCGATACCGCGGTCGTCTCTGGCAGAGTTGGTGCTGGACAAAATACATACCGTGGCGGCGGCGCAAACATTACGCAGAACGATACCCGGGGGGACGGTCTCTCGATGGAACGCACGGGAAAACAGGCGTTCTTTCACCCCTTGCTCCAGATTCCCGTGAAAAGGCACCCCCGGATCCGAGGGCCTCATTCCCGAGAGGGCGCTTGGTCTGACTGACGGGGGACGGGGACAGGCCGGCGACACTCACCCTGTGGGGGCGGGGGGGGGGTGTGAGCGGCACCGGTTGGAGGCTGGTGTGTCCCAGGACGATGAAGCCACGTGTGCCGCAAGGGCGTGACCTGGGTCACGGAACCGAGGCGCGGAGCTCACCACGAGCCCTATGACACAGCTCTGGCGCGTCCTCGGCTGGGCTGGAGGCGGCGGGGGCTGCTGCCCCGGACCGAACGCGGGCTCCAAACACCGTGTGCGCGCCCAAGCAGCTGCTGCGACGAACACCGCCTGTAACCTGTAGGTGAGCCAAGCAAACCGGGTTAGGGTGACGCCAGGGAAGCGGGCTCAGCGGACGGCGTCAGGCCTGTGACTGTGAGGACGGAGCACCAGGCCACGCCGAGGAACCCCGGCCGGAAGCGCTCGGGGGAAAAGGCTCCGACCGTGTGAGCGTACTCGTCGGGGAGCCCAGTTCATTCCCACGAACGGTCTGCACGGGCCGGGCCACTGCGGGGGGCCTGACCCCCACGTGACCTCTCTCTTCGTCTCTTCTGCCCGGGAAGGGCTTCCTGTCCCCAACCCGAGGGTGGTGACCCAAGTGCTGCTAAGATACCCCAGCGGCACGATGCTTGGCCATGATGTAAGCCCGCCGCCCCAGGGGTGTGGACACCGCCGGGGACGGGGACGACGGAGGGCACTTACCTCCCTTTCCTGCTACTGGAAGATTCAAAAACTCCATCTCCCCAACTCGCCAGTTAGTAACGCTGGCCATCCTAAACGAGCACACCCCGAGGCTTGGTCCAGCTGGCTGGGGGCCCCGTAATCCTGCGGGAGCGCCAGGGGCCGCAAGAGGCGTCGGCGGGCAAAGAAACAGCGCGCACAGCGTTAAACCAACATTGTGATTTTTATTGACGGGCGACCGCTTCGAGCTCCTGGAGCTCACTGCCCCGGGCACAGTCGGAGCCGCAGCGTCGCAGGAGAGCGGACAGCAGAGTTAAACAGAGCGACTTAGGGACAGATCCGTCTTCGCTGTTTTGCCCATTTTTCATTATGTGTACACAGAAGCATGAATGCAATTTAAAATCTTTTAATGGCAATAGAGTTTACAATCACCCATCTATGTGGACTAGCGACTCCAAATACCTGATCTGCACTGTGTCCGGAAGCAGCTTTCACCGCACAATTATTACAATGTACTTCTCCTGTTAGGAACCAGCAACTTATTTTGTTGTATTTATGTTTCTTTTGAAGTAAGAACTATTTCTTCTCTGATAACTGGCTCATTTTTATCATTTATCAAAAACTAAAGGGTGGGGAAGGAAAGTGTGATGGATTAAAAAATTTATTTTTTTAAGGAAAGATAAAATTCATTTTCACAAATTTACAAGTGTTGCTGGTGCAGGATTTATTCTACTAAGCGATTAGACTGGGAATCAAATGCAAGTTCACCCTTCTTACTCAGGAATCAGCATTATTTCAGAAATACGGGTTCTGTGTATTCTTTTAAATCAAGCGACAGTCTGTTTCAACCGAATGATTTGGATCTGGAAGGCAGGCGCCAACGTGAACCGCTGCGCACAGACCTCGAGGCGTCTGCTCTCCGTTCCAGCCCATTCTGCCAAGGACAACGAGGCCCTCTCCAGAGAGCGCTAAGGACAGGAAGGAAGTCAGAGGGAGTCGGCGTCTGCAAGCGGGCGGCGGGCACGCGGCGCGGCGGCGGCTACAGCAGGTCCACGCGGCGGTAGTACAGGAGGTAGGCTGTGCGCTCGGCGGTGGGCCTCACCACCTGGTGCTGGCTCACCACCTTGACCGTCTGGTCGTCGATGCGCAGCCAGCCGTTCAGGCCGATCTGGAAGACGTCCGTGGTGTAGTGGCCGCCCGTGGCGCTGCTGCCGTGATGGTAGACCACTGCAAGAGAGGCCGGCGCCCCGGTGAGAGAGGCGGGGCATGCTGCGGCCCGCTGTGCCCCCGTGACCCTCCGCGAGGCCGCCTCGTGCGCACACCTCACCGGGGCACGTGGGGCAGAGATGCCACTACACAAAGCACTGTCACTTAACCCCAAACCCTCGACGACTCACGAGGGAAAGTTACACACACACCTTCATGACACACTTAAAATGTGTACTGCCTCAGGATCCAGGGGGTCGCCCGCCGGGTGGGGCGGTCCCACGCGCCAGCCCTTCGGGTGAGGGCTGCCCACCCCTGAGGCGGAACCGGCAGCAGCACGCACGGACCGACCTCCAGAAACAGCGCCCGGAGACCCCAAACGCTCACGCTCTCGATCCAGCCCATCCCCCTCCGGACTGTTTAAAGAGAGCGTCTGGCCCCCCGCGAAGAGGCGGTATCAGTGAAGAAGTGAGGAAACCTGAAGGCCGTGCGGGAAGAGGAACTGCTGCCGCCTCCGCCCCGGGGAGACGCCCGACGGAGTGCGCGCAGATGCCGGAGGACCTGGTGTCACGTGACGAACGGAGAGTTCTAGGTTTCCTGTGACTCCCGCCACGGCGGGCGACTGCGCTGGCCCAGGAGGGACATCGGGACAGCCGTGTGGGTGGGGCATGGGCATCCCCTCCCAGACGGCACCCAGCCGTTACCCTTTCTTCCTTGACGTGTTAACAAATGATGCCAAATAACAAAAAGGACCCTTGCCATTTACTGAGAAACATTCTGTAATTCCGTCAAGAAGCCTGTAGTCAAGGTCCTAACCCCAAGACGAGCAGCCACTGGAAGACGCCGTGAAGTCACCTAGAGACACCAAGGGCCACGTCTTCCGCCCACGAGCAGGAGGGCCGGCCGGGCGGGCCGTGTGCCACCGCGGTGGAGAGGAACGACACTCGGCTGCTGGCAAGGGCGCTGGGCCCCGGCGGCAGCAGCCGCTCCAGGGGTGGCACGACCCCGTCTGGACCCGTGGCCGAGGCTGGTGAGAGGACAGCCCCTCTGGCAGGGGAGCCCCGTGCTGGGGCTGCGGGGGACGCTGGCGCTCCAGCCCCAGCCGGCCATGGGACAAACTCGACTGGCCCTCCGGGGACAAAAGACTGCAGGAGGCCCCGGCAGGACGCCAGGGGTGGGACCGGCACACGTGCCGCAGCTCACAGCCATCAGAAGGTCATCGAGGACACAAAAGAGGCCAGACACAGCTTGTCCCCGGGACCCCAAATCCACTTTAGCGCTTTCTTCCTGGATTTTCCCCTCAAGACCTGACAGGCAAGAGCTTTGATGAAGTGACCAAGTCAGCGGGATGTAAGGACCTGTGGGCTCGTGCTCCCGGCAGGACACTCCCGTTCCAAAGCTTCAAGAGAAAGCACTCCCCAGCGTTCCGGCTCCCGAAGCCGTAGCCAGGGGCCGGGAGGGCCGTCGGGGCTCCCTCGGGTCCCCTGGCCGAGCGGGACCGGCCAGCACTGCGCTAACACGCTCTCGCGGCTCCGTGGTCAGAACCCGTCTTTGCAAAGTGCTTCCTTACTCGCACTCCTGACAGACCAGGAACTCCGATCCATCCAACCTCGGGCCCTTATTTCTGGAATGAGAAGCCAAGAGAAGGCTCGGGAATGCAGGGGAGCCCTGGTCAGATGCTGGGCCACGGGCGGCAGGCAGAGCGGGACCACAGTGCTCCCTGAGCAGAAGATGGGACCTTGGGGCCCAGCCACCCACGCAGGCCAGCCCCCAAAGGCCTCGCTGGTCCCAGGGGCAGACGGCAGAGCTCCCATGACAAGGCAGGGCTGCAAAGGGCCGGAGACACCGCAGGAGTAGGGGCCCCCGTCTGGGGAGGGGCTGTGACTGACTGACGTGGGGGAGAAGGGAAAGTCAAAAGCACGGCCTGGTAGGAAAAAAAAGCTGACCGGGGCCCACGCCCTCCCGGTGTGGCTTGGGGACCTGACCCGCTCACCGGGGCCGAACCCACTTCCTAAAGGCGCAGGACGGGCTCAGGGTAGGAGTGTGGAGCCCGGCCATGCACCGCGGGCCAGAGTGGAGGAGCGTCTCTCGGGATTTGGGTTTCTTGTTTTATACGACAGGGACACCGCTGCCCTCACGCAGGACTGCTGGGAGGCGTAAACGAGGCACCGCGAACACGGCACCCAGGAGAAATGTCCATAAACAGGCAAGCGCCAGGAAGTGGGAGCTGAGTCTGAATCACATGCAGACGGAGCGAAGCCAACACAAAAGGAAGGATGACGAAGAAGCTAACAAATTCTGATAAAAAATGGCCGGAAAGCACACGCAGCTGTTGCAAACGGCAGCTGCCGAGAGACGCATAAAGCCTCAAAGGCCCAGAAGACTCCGGCCAGGACAGATGGAGGGCGGGAGGACAGGTGGACAGCACTAGACGAACTGGTGCGCGGGCAGCTCCGGGCCGAGGGAACAGGGCTCCCGGGGACCTGACCAGACCGGAGGCAGCGGCCGCAGCAGGAACGGTCCCGTCTGCAAACCGCCAGCCCGGCAGCCCCTGGCCCGATCCTGACTGAGAACGGATGCGGAACAAGGGCTGAAGATGGAGTCAGTGCAGAGCCAAAAGGACACTGTCAAATTCCAAGCGTCAAGTGTCAGGTCACACACGCGATTTCAGAAGACACACTGCCTGCTCAAGCCCAGGGGGCTCCAGGAGAGAAACGTTTCCTCTCCACAGTAAGCAGTATCGCGGCAAAATCGGGCCTTAAACCCCCTTACCATTGCTTTACTAAGGGGATGATGTACAAATTTACTTACCTGCAAATAGCCTATAGGTTCTGTGGCATTTAAAATTCTTATTCTTAACCCCTGGAGAAAGCAGCTCTGAAAGACAAAATACCAACAGCCGCAATCGATAAGAAGCACTCACAGAAAGGCTCAGGGGGACAGAGACGAGGTGGCGATGGCCCCGGCAGGCCAGGAAAACAAGACGGGCCCCATCCCTTCCTCGGCAGGCCCTGCCCAGGAGGGAAGTGGCCACCAGTCCGCTAAGAAACAGCAGAAATAACCCAGCCCTTTAACCTCATGCTAGAAACCTCTTAGAAGCAGATATTCTGAAAAACGGAAAAGAGGACAGCTGCCCACTTAGGAACAAAAGAGCCCCACCAAACCTAAGAATTAAAACATTTTCCAGGTGAGCGAGAGCACAAAACTCCCACTGTGCAAGGGTAAAAGGTCTCTCCAAAGAGGCCCCGGCCCTCCAGCCGGGCAGGCGAGCAGCCCGCCCTTCAGGGACCCGGAGACCCAGGCCAGGACCTCCGGTCCTCGCTCATCTCACTTCTCTTTCTAGAAAGCACTTAAGGTGGCAGCTCGCGTGGAAACACGCACAACAAGCAAGACAACCTGAACTTGCTGTCATCAGAATGCGTCGATGCCGACGAGGCCCGGTGACCTGACGGACCCGTGGCTGACAGGGTGCCACAAATCGGACACTCGTGTCACTGCAAGTGGAGGCCGGAGGAAGCCCCGTGGCCTATGGGAAACAGTCCTTCACCTCACTAAAAAAACGTCCATTTTACAGGCTGATCTGTGCAACTGCTAATATTTAGCATAAAGCAAACTGTCTGTACTACTAACCCACAAAGTATTTCCAGAAAAATGATGCTCGTTTTAATGGACAAAGTCGCCTCCGTTTTTCTAATCTAGTAAGGTATATGGTTTATTCATTTTTTGCATTTTTCAAGAGCTACCCTGGTGCCAATTTTAATATCAAACTGTGTTACACATCGAGAAATTTAAAAGCAACTGTCACAAAAGAAAACTCCCTGACTCTTG
Organism: Paguma larvata; assembly: GCA_030068075.1. Lineage (NCBI taxonomy): Eukaryota > Metazoa > Chordata > Mammalia > Carnivora > Viverridae > Paguma > Paguma larvata. The sequence continues at coordinate 56,899,531 of CM057841.1, read as the reverse complement.
AGGCCTGGCGGACATGCCAGCGGCCCAGGCCGCGGGCCCCGGGAGGGCGGCGCCGCGAGCGGCCCCCCGCCCCGAGCGTCACCTCGGCTGATCTCCAGGTCCACGGGGTACTCCACGCTCTTGGCGAGCTTCTGGCACCCGCCCGCCTTCTCGTAGACAAACCGCTTCAGGTGCAGCACGAGGACAGGGGGGAGCGTCTCCAGGGTCACCCTTCGGCTTATCTCCACCTAGGACACAAAGCAGAGCAGGACGCGCCGCCCCTGAGTCCACGCGGCAGACGCCACGTGCGTCACACGCGGACCCGTTTGAGAGCCGCCGGCCGGAGGCTCCGCGGGCCCGCTTCTCACCTCGCCGGGTCGGGTCGGGGGAGCCTCTGAGTCCGAGCGCCCTGCTGGGAGGCCTTCTGAGAGCCACGCACACGCCTCCCGGCAAGATGCACGCATCTGTGTGAACGCAGCGGTGAAGGCTGCCACGGATCCCCCGGCCTGTGTGCGACCTCCACGGTAAGAACCCCCTGCTGTCCGTCAAGCTTCAGGCTTCGGGTCACGTCATGATCTCACGGACTGTGAGTTCCAGCCCCGCGTTGGGGGAGCACAAGCCCCCTTCGGGTGAGCCCTGCTGCTCTCTCTCTCCGTCTCTGCCCCTCATGAGATTCTCTCTGCCCCTGGCTCGCTGGCCCTCTCTCTCTCAAAAACACAAAACAAAACAAGAAACCTCTGCTCTGTGCCGCTGATGACAAATTGGCACAAAAACGAAAGGCTCACGCAGCCGCGGTCCCTGCACTATGTCCCTACTAACGCTGTCTTAGTAACTCCCTGAGTAACTCAAACTGAGGCCACAGTGCTTCTGGAATTCGGCTCTAAGTAACCCGAAAGTTGGGGCGCCTGGGTGGCTCAGTCGGTTGGGCGGCCAACTTCGGCTCAGGTCATGATCTCACAGTCTGTGAGTTCGAGCCCCGCATCGGGCTCTGTGCTGATGGCTCGGAGCCTGGAGCCTGCTTCGGATTCTGTGTCTCCCTCTCTCTCTGCCCTACTCCTGCTCATACTCTGTCTCTATGTCTCTCAAAAATAAATAAACGTTAAAAAAAAAAAAAAATTTTAAGTAACCCGAAAGCTGCTTCTCACCATTAGTTGTGCAGGTTTAACAATTTACACGCCTCTCGCCTGCGTCCACAGGTCTGACGAGCGCTGCTCGTCACTACGTGTGTGCTTGCCAACAGTCCCTACCCCCTTTACGTACTGTCTTCGGAATTATCAACTCCTTGATGCTTCCCGTATTTATATGAAGAAAACCTTTGGTAGAAATATCTGTTCGGGTCACAGTCCAAAAGAGAACAGTGTAGGCTAAGTGTATGGAAGCTTCCAGAAGACCATATATGCTTCTGGGTGGAGGTGTCTTAACGGGTGCCTGGCTTCCGAGCCGGACCTGGATCCCAGGTGGGGAACCATGCGACCAGCCTTCAGGACCCCGTCACGGGCCTGGAGCCTAGTGTCCCCGGGCCCGGTGAGACGGAAAGCAAGGCTAGGGCTCCACAGTTAGAAACCGAGGTTCCGGCAAGAGGACGCCGGCGTCCCCACGGGTGAATCAAGAGCTGGGCGAACGCGTCTCTAGGACGCTCTCAGTGCCCGCGACCCAGGACTGTGACCGCATACTTTCGGGCAAGTCACTAAGTGGCTAACTGGAAACTCATCCAGAAGTTTTGGGTTTCCGGACAAACGGAGACACTTTCCTTCACTCGACAGAAGCAGACCCTAGTAGCCAGCGAGTGTTTCGGGCGACCACACATTCCCACGGCCCCTCATCACGTGTTCCCACGGCCCGGAAACCCTGGAACCTTAAAACACAGTAACATTAAACTCGGGCTTTTACTAAGTAAATTCAAAGAAAGCACATTCCAGAAAACGTGATACTTGCTCTTTCCAGACCTCTCCACCCCGCACGAGCGGTCCAAGACCCCCCCCTTTCTCAGACATCTGCTTTGCGGGGCGTTTTCGCTCTTCCCGGGAGCGCGCCACCGCCATGGCCGAGCCGCGGCACTTAGCGTGTTTCTCCTTCCTCTTCCAGGCTCTACCGAAAGGCCTCTTCTTTCCTGCATCCTCGGGCGCACCCTGCGCCCAGCTCTCTAGGACAGGCCGCCTTCTCCCCCCCGCCCCCCCCGCCTCATCTGCACCCTCTCGAAGGCACGTGTCTCTGCAGCAGCAGCAGCAGGAGGAAAAGAGAGCGAGGGGATAGGGCCCTGCTGGCAACCCCCGGAGAGGCTAGAAGCCGCCTGCAGGGCGAGTGGCCGCCAACGCCACAGGTGGGTCGCAGGAGAGCGAGAGCGAGCGAGAGAGCAGGAGAGCGAGAGCGAGGAACACGAGGCGTGACAGCGCCGCCGCCCCAGTGCCACGGCTGCCCCAGGATGAGCCAAGTACGCAGCTCGGCCACGCCAGCCAGCCCCCCGGAGACAGATAGGCACTTTCTCTCCCGTTAAGCCCACCGCCAGCCCCGCTCGCTGACTCCAGCCGACCGCCGGCCCGGTCTCTGGCGCCTGTGCTTTTTTTCTGTAAACAAAACCACTCGTGGGAAGCAAGCCAGGAACACGGGGGAGGACGAGGCAGGACTCCGTGCGCATCTCCCACGAGGATGGGCGGTCCAGGCGGGAGGCCCCAGGGAGGTGCAGGCCCCCGCGTCCCCCTCTGCTCTGCTCCCCGTGCGTCCTCGGCCACCATACCCCGCCCTGCTGAACCTCGCTCCTCGGGGAGACTACAAGTGTGTGGACGGGTGCTGCCCGCAACCCGCCTGCACTAGTCTCTGCGACACGCTCTTCCGAATTTACCGAAACGATCTCGGCAGTGGATACGACACGCTCCACCCTTGGGGGTGGGGGGACGACGGGGAAACGGGTGTCTGCCGGCACGTCGGGACCCCCGGGCGCCAGCGAGCCCTCCGGGAGCAGGACGCTCCCCCCTCTCCCGACTCGGCTGACAAGCACCCCGCACGCAGCTCTCTGCTTCTCCTGACGCCGGAACATGAAGACTCAAAGACTTTTCTCCTTCCCAGATCAAATTCAAGACAAACAGGCATGAAAACAGCTACTTCCTACTTTCCCGACAGCCTGGAAGGCCTGCAATCAAGCACAAACGCACGTGGTGCTGACTTTATCGGAAGGCGATCCGACCGCCAGGAAGCGAACAGGGCCCAGGACAGATACCCCCGGCGAGCGTCGCCCTGGGATGCGGGCGGGCGCCAGGGCCACCCGCTCCAACCACGCCCCGCCACGCCTGTGGGAACGCTCCGTCCCCGACGGAGAAGCCACGGGTCTGCGAGGCACGGACCCGCTTCTCGCTGGGGGCTCTCTCCAGGGGCCTGAGCGCCTCGGCACAGACGCTCGAGATGAGCCGGGAACGCACCTCCTGTTTGGTTTTGGTGGTGTACCCTTGCACGGACTCTCTGGCCACCAGGCTCTCCAGGGCGTCCTGCACCGTCCGGATCTTGTCAGACTGGATGTCCAGCTGCAGCGTGAAGAACGGCTGCAGGGTGGCAGACTCCTTGGAGCTCTGCTGGTACACCACAGACCTGAGGGTTGAGGACGAAAGCGGAGAGCTGTGAGCGGCCCTTCTCCCCACGCTCCCTCAGGCTTTCCGGCAGGAGGAGCGGAACGGACGCTGAGAGCGAGACTTCTCAGTATCCCTTTCGGAAGACCAGAGAGAAAAGAAAAGTCAAAGTACGCTGAACTGACGCGCAATCGTGCCGCCGCCCCCCCTCGAGACTCCTTCCAGCAGCATCCGCCGGCTGGGCCCTCATGTTCCCGGCGCCAGCACACGGGGGGAGCGCCCGGCGCACCTCCCAGCTCCTGCCCTCCGCTCCACGCTCTGTGGAGCGCGCCAGCGAGCAGGTGCCCCTCCCGCCACGGCCTGGAAGTGCGGGTGCTTTTCCTTTTCTCCCAGCACCACAGCTGTTCTAATAAAACAGGAAACCCCGAGGTAAACAGTATTTTTACGGCATTTTCCCTGGTATAAAACGACTTGCAAACGAAGAGGAACCGGGTGTGTCTAATAAAAATCAGCTAACATTCCAGAAAACGTGGCTACCTACCACCCTCGAGAAGAAGGGTGCCAACTCAACCTTGTTTTCTTAGCTGGTTTTTCATTTCATTTCTCTTTCTCTAAGTTTTTCTGAGTAAAATTTACTTGTGTGCTCGGCCCCTCTCTCGCTCAGGCCCCGAAAGGGAACATTCCAGGGGCTCAACGAGAACTCCGCTTCTGCAGTCGGGGTGACCTAGTTTACGAACGGAATCGGATGGGTGTGCGCGGGGATTCGGACTTTCCGGAGCAGATGCCCTGAAAAGCGAACTAAACGCTCTTTCCGCCCCGGGTTGCACGTGCACACGCGGCATGGGGCAGCCCCCCCCACCCCGCCCCCGCGGGAGCGGACTGGGGAGCGGCGGTCGCTGGACCTGGCGGAGGAATCGAGAAGCGGTCCTCCGGTCTCCAGTGGCCTGGAATGTATTCAAGGTTCCGGGTGGGGGAAGAAGGCAAAGAAAGGAGCAGGTTTTCCTGGGGGAAGTGAAAACCCGCCCAAAAGAGGATGAATTTGAAAAGAAAACCACTCTTAACGGTGGCCGCTCAGCACAGAGGAGAAGTTCCTAAACTAGAAGAAGTAATTCCAACCTTCACGTTGTCATTTCCCCAAAGTATCAACGCTCAATTTCCACGTAAGAAGCCCTCCAAGGCCAAGGCCGGAGGTCATGGCAGGGCCATGTAGGCCAAGCTAGAAATGTCTCCAAAGTGGATTCGGGTTTTTCCCACTGGTTATTCTCAAACAACCAGCGCAGCCTTGCGTGCGCTGGCCTCGGGAGCCGGGCGGTTCTGATGCCCCGCCCTCAGGGACCCGGTGCTGTCGCGCCCGCCGGGCTGGCCGAGAGCGCTGCCATCAGGCCGCCTCAGGCTGCCGGTCTTGCGCAGAGCGAGGGGCACCAGACGGCCTTCTCTCATGGCCGTGCCGGACCCGGACCCCCGCCTCCCTTTCCAAAACAGTCCCGCCCAAGCAATCGGATCCGGCAACGACCAGTTACGGTGGCGGCCGTCAGGGGCCAGGGGTCCCCAGAGCGCACCTGACCACGAGGCTGACGTGGAGACGATGACAGAGAGGGGCCCGCAGGCTCCAGCTGACAGCAAGGAACACGGAAATGACCCATTCGAGGTGACGAGGCGGCACGGCTGGCCTCTGAATCCGGTCTGGCACAGCCGCACGGTGGGGCCCGTGAAGCAGCCAGGGGGCGTTTGGGGTTTACGAGCCTACCTGAAAGGGGCTCCACCGACACCGTGGTAGAGCAGACGCGGCCGGAACTCACTTTCCGGGCCTTGCAAAAGGTGTGACTGCTTTTGGATACATGGCATTTGGGACAAGCGAAGGTGAGTCTCACCAAATCCTGCCCTTGCAGGTTACAAGGCCTCCGGGAGGAGCCCCTGCTCCCAGGGGGCCCTTCGGGATGCCGGTGACGGCCCCAGGCTCCTGAGCTCCACATCGAGTGGTAATGAACTTCTCTAACCCACTCAAACAGAACTCTTCTAGAACGAGGTCACTGAAGAGCAACGAGCGAGATGCCAGGGGAGGGGGCTCCGTCGGTTAACTGTCCGACTTCAGCTTGGTCACGATCTCCATCATTTGTGGGTTCGAGCCCCACATCGGGCTCTGTGCTGACAGCTCAGGGCCTGGAGCTGCTTCGGATTCTGTGTCTCCCTCTCTCTCTGCCCCTCCCCCACTTGCGCTCTGCGCCCCTCTCTCTCTCTCTCTCTCTCTCTCTCAAAAATGAATGAACATTAAGAAAAAATTAAAGAGCAGCGAGCACCTGGCTATGGGAACGGGGCCGGAGGAGGCGCCCAGGCCCTCCGCAGGCTCCGCGTCCCCTGCACGTAGAAGTCTCTCCCTCCACACTCCTTTCTAGCTCACTCGGTTCCAGCGCCTAAAATTCCCCCAGCCAGACACAAGACTTTCTTCTCTTAACAGAACCTGCGTTCCCACCTAACAAGTCTTTCTCTATCAGCAGTGAGAAGCTGGCCTGAGGGGACGGAGTGCTGACAGAGGGAGGAGTCACTGGTCACTGGGGCGGCTGGGCCCTGGGGGACAGTGCCCGCGGCCGCAGGGCCTGGTGTGCTGGCGAGAGCGGCGAAAGCGCTAGGCAGGAGAGGCATGGGACGTCCAGGGACAGAGCCCGCCCAGAGGCGTGAAGGCACACCATCGAGTCCGAACTTTCTCAGACAGGTCTTACACCTCCCCCTCCGGCAAAACAGCAAAACCCTGGAAAAGGCAAACGCTGGAGTATCTCAGAAAAGCGTAACCTGATGTGCCCGCCGAAAATGCCGGTGATGGGGGTCTGCTCAAACCCGGCCTGGCGGGTGACTGAGGTCTTATTCCTGGGGCCCACTTGCTCCCATTCGTCCTCGCTGCCTTCGCCCGCCTCTTCCTGCTCGTCTTCAAGCTCCGGGCGGCTCCTGGGCCCGTTGGAAACCGTGAGTTCTGAAAAGGAGAGGGTCTGCTTAGGTCTTCTGAAAAGGCCTACGTGAGCCGCCGGCAGAGCGAGCTCTGAGAGCGGAGCCACGGCGTGCTCGGCGTGAGAGCGAGGGCAACGCGGGCGCCCGCCCGAACCCCGCTCGCACGGACCGCCTCGGACGGCATGCCCGCGACACCCGGAGACGTGTGGAGACGTGTGGAGACGGACCGGACCGTCCTCCCGCCAGGGTCGGGAGAGCACCCTGGGGACGCGCTCGCTCTGGCATTTTAGGGGCGAACTGAGCGGTCGGTCAGGAAGCGTGTGCCGCCCGCGTGCGGGGACGGAGAGAGCACGACCAGATGCTAACGGGGGCAAACCCCAGCGGTTACCCGGGCGTTCGCCCGACTGTCCTCCCGGCTCCTCCACGGATCTGATCATTTCCCTAATTAAAAGCTGAAGGAAAAAAAGCAGAGGTACTGGATACACTCTGATTTACCCAAATGGAGAATTCTCCGGGGTGTAAAAAGTAAGCACTGTAGAGAGGACCGGAGCTGCCCCGGTGAGAAAGTGACTCAAAGGGCCAGTGACCTGCGGAAGGGGCAACTCGGTGTGTGAGCACGCGACAGCTGTTCAAAATCCATTCTTTTTTTTAATTTTTTCTATTTTTTAAACTTACATCTACATTAGTTAGCACACAGTGCCACAGTGATTTCAGGAGGAGACTCCTTAACGCCCCTCCCCCATCTAGCCCCTCCCCCCTCCCCCCACCCCCACCCCCAGCAACCCTGTGTTTGTTCGCCATGCTGAAGAGTCTCTTACGTTTTTGTCCCCCTCCCTGTTTTTATATAATTTTTGTTCAAAATTTCTTAAGGAAACGCTCTCATCACACGATTTTGTGGCAAACAGACCATAACCTACTTTGGTTATTGGGCGACAGAAGTTTCTTTAGGCTCAGCATTTCCTCATGAAGTCCGTTCAGAATGAAGCCCAAGTACTCCTCGGCGTCCTCCTGCCGACCCTGGGAAGGCCAAACACGGGCACGTTAATCCTGACCGGTGGCCACGCAGGGCACGCAGGGGTGCTACGCCTGCGGTCAGACGGAGTCTGCTCTTGAATTTTTACCAAGATTTATTGTCTAGTGCTTCCAGCAAGCACAGGACTCCTTGGGCCCAGCAAGCACAGGACTCCTTGGGCCCACAGAAACGGGAGGAGCGAGGGGCCGGGGGCGGGGCGAGGGGACAAAGTAAGCCCTTCCATCTGAGCATAGAATGAGTAGAGATTTGTATTTACCCTGTCTTTCTGTATTTTTGAAATTTTCTACAGTAAATATACATTACCTTTATAATAAAACAGTTATTTAAAAGTCTCTTCTGTCGACATGAACGGGAAGAACGAGCACTAGCGATCGGGGCCGCCTCGTCTCACAGGGGCCACAGGTCAGGCGGGGCCTGCGGGAGGGGCCCTGTGTGTCCCGGCTGTTGCGACCATGGGCAACGACAGGGGAAGGACGCGAGTGATGCGTGAAAATCTCCCCTGATCCCAGGACAGTCTCACGTTGCGCACACACGTCAGCAAATTCATCGCTACATGAGTCGCACGACGGCCAGCTATCTGCTCTGTGGTCTCAGGATCAGTCCCTAGTCCTTCTGTGGACCAGAACCACTCGCGCGAGGCCTCTCGAGCCCTTCCGGCAGTCTGGGTGCGCGGGCTCCGACAGGACTCGCGTCGGACGGCGGCCGCCGGGTGCGGAGCGCGCCCTGCGTGTGCGGAGAGGGGCGGAGAGCGGCAGAGCTCAGGAAGCAGAAGGGTCGCACGGTGGGCCTGGCGCTACTGCTCTTGGAACGGGCCGCGGGCCGGCTGGCTCCCTGGCTGGCATCTGGGAACTGGGATCGGGGGAGGGCCCCCCACTCCGCGAACTGGTAAGGGGACGTGCCTCAAGCGTACAGCGCGGTGTATGCTGACCGCCTGCTCTCTCGTGCGGGTTGGCACTCCGGCTCGTGCTGGCAGAGGACGCCTACGTGACGGCCCCCAGTAACCCTGGGCGGGGAGTCCCCAGTGCACTTCCCCAGCAGACGACATCCTTACACGTGCTGTCGCGCTCTGGCGCAGGAATTAAGTGAGGCACCAGGACAGGAGTCTCGGGGCTTCCCGCGGCCCGGACGTCTGGTCCTGCTCTGTGTCCTCGCACTGTCCTATGCCCTGACTGTGAGGGTAACAGCGTCTGGGTCCTGCTGAGTCCTCCCATCGAACCACCAGGCCCAGGGGCGGTCTGGGAGACCCGACACGGCCAGTATTCGTGTAACTTGGAAAGACACGTCTGTCCATGAACGTGGCTTCGGAGCCGGGTCTCAGCGGGGCTGGACCACGGGTGTCCCCCTGGACCTGGCAGCCCCACCTCTGCCCCCGCCTGAGCCGGCCGCCCTCCTCCGGCTTCTAGAGCATCTGCGTTTGCCTCTCTCTCGGTACTGCCGCTGCGGCCCGTTTCCTGAGAGTAAACGTCTAGTCCCCATATTGCTCCAGGCAACTCCGCGAGAAGGGCGCGCGTCCCTCTCGGACAGCTGGCGGGGCCTACACGGGACCCCCTGGGGCCTCGGTCCCGCGCCTTTAGCCGCAAAGCATATGACAAAGGCGCAGGTGAGAGAGCCGAGGAGCTGCTAGAGCGTGTGAGGGTGGCGAAGACTCGGCTCTCCCGCACGCCGCCGCGGTTCCGGCCCAACGACCACACTCCACCCGAGAGGCGGCGCGGCGGGCAGGGAGCCGACTATGACGCCGGGCGCTGCCTCATGAGCCCTGGGGCCTGGGAAAAGGCTTTCCCGCGTGTCCACTGTAACAACGAGACAACCACGGTTTACTCGCAGGGCCGAGCGAGCGGACGGACGTCCGGAAAGAACTCACGAGCGTCCAAGGTGCGCAGCACGCGGGGCGCGGCCTGCCTCTGATTAAGAGGCTCATCGTCCTGTTTTTTAACTCGGTTCGAGCGACTGGCCCCACGGCAAGCCCAGAGCTAGCCACATCATCAGGTGACCCGTCGGAGAGCAGCGGGGGCGCGGGGCGGGCCTGGGAGCGGCGCGAGGACGGACGCGGCTAACCTTTTCAGACAGGCTCGACTTGATCACGGTCAGGAGTCGGTAGATGTAGGTCGGTTCAAAAGCGGCTCCGGGGCGGATGTCCCTCACGATTTTGTCCCCGAGAGCTGCAAAGGAAACGCGATATGGATCCTCGTGACTAAACCGGAGGCTTAAAAGGCCGGAAGGCCACGCCATCAGACGCCCCACTGCCCCCACGAGACGCTGACAGGAGAGGTGAATCGCCTCTTATTTTAAAACCCTTTCGTCTCCGACAAGACCGGACGCGCGAAATCCAGCCACCGGCCCCCCAGCGTCCGCACGATGGCATCGGGAGGCCTCACTGCTACTCACCTTGTCTGGGTCTTGGAGGTGCTGGCATATTAGTAAACTCGTTCATTAGCCGAACACTAAACACGGGGGAGAAAAAGTTTAGTACATTGTTTTAAAAGACACACCTCACTAAAAAGCCTCGATGGGCACGCAGCGTATTAGTATGAAGACGGCAAACTTTCGGTAACCAATGCTCTAATAGTGAGTGTATTCCTCTATCTTTTCTATGGAAGCTTCTGGAAGGTCTTCAGGGATACACACTGGCAAACACTAAACTCATGTAAACAAATCTGAAGAACACAGTGCTCCAATTCCATTTCTGGCTAACTTCCACATAAAAACAGAAACAGTAAATTTTAAAAAACAAAGAACTTCTTTGCAAGAAAGCAAGAACTTTGCTAAACCATGTGAATTGGAATTATCAGAGGTGAAAAAACCCCAGCCCCGTAACACCTCTGCGGGCACCTTACTTACAAGCTATCTATCATGGGCGTCGACGTGCAAGGCCTCTGCACTCTGGAGTACAGAGGGATGAACTTCATCAGGTGATACATCGGAGGGCAAGCGACCAGGGCCTGCAGCGTCTGCGCAGTGGCAGTAAGGAAGCGTAAAGGAAATGAAACAGACGCTCCAGGCTTCTGAAAGGCACGTTAAACACGAGGCTTATAAAACTACACGAGCCAGGACGCCGACGGACTTACACAAGTAAACTTTTAAGGAACAGGCCAAATAACCATGAGGACACCGGCCCCGTGGTTTCCGTGGAAGGCTTTACTGTGCAGTCAGCAGTTTACACAGAAAAACTTGATTCGACCAAGATACGTTATTAATTAAAACAATGTTTCCGCTCTAAGTGGACACGTGCCCTAGCACTCAGGGCCATTCCCGTGAAAATGAAACTTGCCTGATTCTGTCACTCAGCAGTCAACAAATCATCTTTTTTTGGTCAGGAATAACTCTACTCATTAGCAAGGTGGGCAGACTAAGTAAGGGACCAAGGTTTGGGATTCAGACTTCGGGCCGGAGGCGCGGGGCGGGGGGCGCGGGGCGGGGGGCGGGGCGGGGCGCGCGGGGCGGGGGCGGGGGGCGGGGGGCGCGGGGCGGGGGGCGCGGGGCGGGGGGCGGGGGGCGGGGGGCGCACTGCGAAGGATACGGCGTTAATGTAGCACCAGTTTCCTTTATTGATCAGCCCCCGGGGTTGCAGTGACACTGGCTTATGCACGAGGGTCACGTTCTCCAGTAACTCTGCAAGAGTGAAGAGCACACGGAAGTTAGCGCCTAGGACAGGGCAGCGGACCGGGTGCTGGCGCCCGGCGGGGTGCTGGAGGCCCCTCGGGACAGCGCTCAGCCAGGGCACAGGCACAGTGTCGAAGCTCCGTGGGGTCCAGCAGCCGGCACGATAGTCCATGACTTACAATTTTTAAAATATTTCCCCCCCAAACGCTACATTTATTTCTCTCTCCCTGGGCAGCCGCCCAGGGAGCAGGAGAACTAATTGAACGAGAAACACAGAAGGCTGACGTGCGTCCGTAAGAGTGAGCGGATCCGAGGGACCCAGGCTCGTGCCTGCACGCTGACGCGAGGCGGGCCTTGCTGACAGCACGGTCCCTCCAACGCCAGCCACGGAGTTCAAGTGCGGAACCTGGGCGGGGGCCCGGCACACTGTTCGGTAAGGGACGACACTCCTTTCTGAGGCAACTGCCTCACGCTAACTCGGCCCTGTTTCTCACCGGCAGGCGGGTGACCGACGCTGCGTGCTCGGAGGCCCTGCTCCAGGCAGAAGCACTCGTCTCTGCGGTCACCGGAGGATGCGAGTGCCATCTTCACAGAACGCCTGAATACTTTAATTAAATGCTTCCAGTGATTTCTTCAGGAGTTTTGAAAGAAGAGAAAGGCTCCCCACGTCCCGTTACGAACCCTGAGCCGGGGAAGCCGCAACCTACGGACCCGCTTTACGCAGGCGAGCGCCCGAGGACCGCAACTTCACGGGCTGCGCCCGCTCCTCAGCGACCCCGGGGGCCGGCGCTACTCCCGTGCCGCCAGGAAGGAAACGGGGTCTCTGAACCCACCAGCGGGCTCGCCTGCATCACCCAGGAGCTCCGCGACACAGCCGGCGCCCGGAGGCCCGATCTCAGCCACGCCACACTGCCTCCGTTCACTTGTGACTCGTGTCCCGGAACAGAGAGAGGAAGAAAGCGCGCGTCTGAGGCCGACACCCATGCGAGGCAGCAAACGAGGCAGCTCTTCAATTCTAAACCACAGCTGGACTGACAGGCCTCCGACTTACACAGTAAACGAAGAAATTAGTTTGCAAAATTCTAACGTCCGCACGCACGTGTGCCCTCCCTCCTGGGAGAGTAAGTGCCCCCTTTCCTCTAACTGCGGAAGCACAGCGAATCATTTTCCCACTTGGGCATAGAAGACCCAGTGGGACCTATTCAGGGAGTCTGGGCTCTCTCTCCTAGCACCGGGCGCAGCGCCGGGGGCCACGAGGACCGCGTCAGGTGAGACCTCCCGGCACAGCGAGGACAGGGCGCGCGGCGGACACCGTGCTGGGGCCTCAGCTGTACTATTCATCACTGTCCTCACAGCCCGGTCAAGGAGACACCGCTATCCTCCTCGCGTCGCAGGCCAGGGAACAGAGGTCCAGAGGCTTCGGGAGCCGGCGCCGGTGGGCTGCCTGAGCTGCTGCGTGGCCCGCGACCGCGACCCCTCCGCAGGCACCGGGCTCCGCTCCGCCACCCGTTCACACCAAGGTTTCCGCGCCAGCTTTCCCCACAGGCTTAAGATCTCCTACTTACAACAGAGGTGAGCGCTCGTGTCTGAGGCGTATGATCATGACGGCCACACTTGCCAGCGGGGGCCGCAGAATGGCAGTTATTTAATATAATTATCCCGTTAAAGAATCTGTGGTTTTCAACTAGGCATCCACCCCAGATGGACGCTCTAGCAGAGGCTGGCCACTGTGAATCTCTGCATTTTTATACCTACAAACCAAAACACTGTTTCTACCGAACCAGAAGACTCAAAATCAACTGCCCCCCTACTGCAAAGACCTCTGTTAAATGATACGCTGCCATTCAGCGAGCCCTGCTGGGGCAGCGGGCCCCGGAAGCACAGAGGTGACCGAGAGGAGGGCTTGCTGGACCAGTGCAAAGGGACAAGGCAGCACAGGCTGAGCTGAAGGGGGATCAGCGGACGGGAGGCTGGCCCGATCCAGTCCGGAGAACCCGGGAGGCAGCGAACGGCTCCTGGCACCGCAAGGCCTCCGGCTGGGCTGATGGTGCCTTCCACCCGGAGTGGGCAGTGCTGAGGTCACGAGTTCAGTTTCACAGGTGCTGACACGAGGTACCCAGATCACACCAGTCAACAGCACACTCACACTCACAGAGCAGCAAGAACCACACACACCTATACATGCACACGCGCGTGCACGCACACACGCTCACACACACAAAGGCCCACAGCCCAGAGCTGGCACTGAACATCCCCGAGAGGGGTGACAGGTCAGGAGGAGAGGGGAGCCCTACGCACCACCCATACCTAAGTGGCAGGCCAAGAAGAACCTAGAAGGATGCGGGGGTTTGAATTCACACTGGAGGCGGCAGCAGGCTCTAGGGCCCTGGGAAGGCAAGCCAGAGTGAAGTGGCCGAAGCCTGCCTGAGAAAGGACACAGGACGGGATTGCTAAGGGCTCTCGGGACTGTGGGAGGGCGGGAGGGAGGGAGGGAGCCAGGGAAGGGCTGACTCACCACGGTCTAGGCTGGGGAAAGAAAGGAAACAGCAATCTCAATTTCTTTTGAGGATTCGAAGGAGGCAGCGGCTTCTAGGGTGGAGGGAGGGGCACAGACAGAAGAGGGAGGTGGCTTAGTGACAGTAATTCTTGTTTAGCAAGACACTGAAGGAAAATGGAAAGAAAATGACCAGAAGATCTGAAACTTCCCTCCCACGTTAACGGTCTTAACAGACTCAAAACCATGTTTGTAGATGGCCAAAAGTACTCTGAATTAGAATCTTGTTAAACAAAATAAAAAAATCAACTCCACTCTCAAAAGGGAAACAGGCAGGGGCGCCCAGGAGGCTCAGTCGGTTGGTTAAGCATCCAACTGCTGCTCAGGTCATGATCTCGCGGGTCCCTGAGTTCCTGAGCCCCGCGTCCGGCTCTGAGCTGACAGCTCAGAGCCTGGAGTCTGCTTCTGATTCTGTGTCTCCCTGTTTCTCTGCCCCTTTCCAACTTGTGGTAAGTCTCTCTCTCTCTCAAAACTAAGCATTAAAAAAAAAAAAGAAAAAGGGACACAGGGACAAAAACATCAAGAACTAACTGCCCTAGGCAGCCCTGGAAAACGCACCTCCTCTTAGGTCTGTGACCAAGCTCCGGGCCCGGAATAGCCTGCACGCCCGCGGGCTGAAACACTCAAGCCCTACGGAATCGGGGAATATATCCAATTAAGGCCGGCGGTTAGCTGACTTCTCGCCAACACTGGTCTGGGAAGCACGCGTACTGGCTGCCCACGGAACCCTTTTGTTTCCCCACCGACTCTTCCCTTTGAACCAACGGCAGCTGCTGGCCATGGCTCTTGCTTCACTTATTTTAAGGGAGGGAAAAAAAAAAGAAAAGCAGCTCACTGTTTGGCATCTACGATCTTAAACTCAAGTCCCTCAGCATCACCTAGTGGTTTGCTCAATGCCGGCAAGAGACAGAACACGGCAAAGAGCCAGGCATCCACACGACGAACCAGGCGAAACCGCAGAGACACGAGATCTGGGTGGGACACAGAGACCCTCAGCACATTTACGAGAGGCTGTACTGAACTCGCTTCAAGTCTTCAACATTCTTTACCAGAGCCTCTGGTACAAGGTTCAAAATTTGCAGACTGACGTCCTTAGGGCAGAACACGCGGAGGAGAAACACTGAACGTCCAGATCTCCCTTCATCCTGCCGCTGCTACTCTGGAAGAATGCAAGTCCTCCCCAAACTAAAGTCAAGTCACCATCCTGTGGTTAGGGTCTGCCCCGCGCCTAAACGCTACCCTGAAGATGGAGTGCCGGGAAGCGGTCTGCCCTGAAGACGGGCTGCAGCTCTCCGGGGCAGCAGGTGCCACCACCGCACCTTGGGCGGGACACCGCCCCACGCTGCTAAGTGCTCGGCGGAGTCCCTCCTGTGTGGGTACCGGAGCTTCCTGGCCTTCTCCGCCCCGGCCTGAGCTTGCCGTCCCCACTGATCCCGGCACACCTCCTACTGGCCTCAGCCCCCCGAACCCCGCTGCCCACGATTACTGTCCCTCTGCTGACACGAGCGGACATCTGTTCCTCTCCTATCTTACTCTTCAGACAACGCTCAAGACAAGGCCAACCAAGGGGCGCCTGGGTGGCTCAGTCGGTTGAGCGTCCGACTTCGGCTCAGGTCATGATCTCGCGGTCTGTGAGTTCGAGCCCCGTGCTGGGCTCTGTGACAGCTTGGAGTCTGGAGCCTGCTTCCAATTCTGTGTTTCCCTCTCTCTCTGCCTTGTGCTGTCTCTCTCTCTCAAAAATAAACAAACATTAAAAATATGTATTTTTTTTTTAAAAAATGTAGGCAGAAGAGAAGGAAAAAAGAAATTATGGAAAACTCTGAGTACTTCAGTACTTCAAAAACTTAAATTACTTAAAATTAAGTTGTGAACATTTTGTGAATATACACGAAAAGTTCCGTCTCAAAAGAAATGAAAGTTTGTAAAAAATTAAGATTAAATATCTTTTTGGGGCGCCTAGGCGGATGAGTAAGTTAAACTCTTGGTTTCGGCTCAGGTTGTGATCTCACTTTTCATGAGTTCGAGCCCCGCATCGGGCTCTGTGCTGACAGTGTGGAGCCTGCTCGGGATTCTCTCTCTCTCTCCCCCTCTCTCTCTGCCCCTCCCCCACGCACTCTTTCTTTTTCTCTCAAAATGAATACGCTTTAAAAAAAGATTAAATATCTTCTTGTCTGGAACTTCTCTGAAGAAACACATATCCAAGCGAGGTCAAGGTCCGGTCCTGGGACACTGGGCGCTGGGGCCGCGCCCTGAAGGACTGCAATCACCAGAAACTGGGCGGGACGGAGGCCCGACGCCGGACGAGGTCTGTCCGGGAGCTCTTCCTCTCCCTCCCAGTGAAAACACATGCCTGCAAAGATCCTAACTCCTATAAACGCTCATCCGTCACTATTACTGAACCCTGTTAAAATCGGTGAACGCTGCCGCTCTAACTCCTGACTTGCAACAAGCCAGGATGAATATGGCTTTGGTCTAACTGTATTTAATTAAGTTCCTTTCACATCACCGATTCCGCTCACTATTGTATTCCTATCCTGAAGTCCAACAAGCGCGGTAAAAGTGACTGAGGTCAAAAGAATGAAAACCAGGAAGGGCGGAGCCGGAGGACAAAAGGCAGGGCACCTCCTGAGGCTGACGCTGGAAGACGGGCCTGGGAGTCCGGTCATCCCGCCGAGCTCGGGCCACCTTCTGGGCGCAAACGGGCACGAGTGAACCGTCACCACAAACTTCTCCCCCGGAGGCCTGCCTTCCAGCTCGTTGCTGTCAGCGTATCCCGCTCCTCGGAGCAGGGACAGTGGCGCTTGGAACCCTTCGCCCGGGGCGAGGGCTGCCCCGCCCCGCGTGCCTGGAGTGGCACAGAACGCCAGAACGACTCCATGTCCACACGAGGTGCAGAGCTGAAACCGGTGCCTTCACCTCTGTAAGAGCTTAAACGTTAAATGGCTGAATTAAAATTCAAGTTTCTGACGGCATCTGCTGACACACGGGAAAGGTGAGTGGTTACCAGCCTTTCCTGTGTCTGAAGACATACCCGGGGGCTCACAGGCATTGCCCCCAGATCATTCCGATGAGATGATTTACAAACTCGGAGGCAACACTTGCACTGTAAACTCGTAAGTCAATATAAAGTAGGATTATTTTTATACGTGTTTTATGCATCAAATTTTGTTTTCCTAAAATTAGGACTTAGCGGTCCTATTTCCTTTTAAAATCTGTGGAAATGCAGGGCAGAGAAGCTCCCCGGACTCCCAAGGGCCCGTGACCGGCCTGTAATCCACGTTCTGAGGCTGACCGGCTTCTCTGTCACCTTTCTAAGTTGTCCAGAAAATCCGACCGGTGTTTTCTTTTCCTCGTTACATCACTTTGGAAGAACATGTCTCTCTCAGTTACCAAACCAGGTGGAGGACAGCAAAGTGACCAAAACGCGCCATCTCCACTGGCTATACAGACCAATACAGGCTTTGCAAGTGAACGGGGTCTCAACGGAGTTCTGTAAGGTAGAGACAGAACACGAATACCAGCAAGACCAGAGACGCACGGAGTCGGATACGGACCGTATCCACTCTCTATCCACAAGCGTGGGTCCCACAAACGAGTGCTGAAGTACCTTTGTAGCTTCGAGTGAGCTACGTTATCACTACCTCCGCTACTCTGGAGAATTTGAAAAGGAAATACAAAATATTTAAGAAATCATTCCCCTAGAAAAAGGGAAGTATAAATGATTCAGAAGCCACCAAAAAATGATCAGTCACAAGGTATGTGTGGCTCAGGCGGTTAACTGTCCAGCTCCTGATGTCAGCACAGGTCACAATCTCATGACCTCGGAGCCTGCCTGGGACCCTCTCTCCCTCCCTCTCTTCCCCTCCCCTGCACATTCATGCTCTCTCATTCTTTCTCTGTCTCAAAATAAATAAACTTCAAAATTAAACAAACAAAACAAAATAAATTAACTACACTTTTGCTTAATTAAAAGATCTTCTTGACTGACCTAATCAAACTACGATCAGGAAAGTAAACCTGCTGGGGAGGCACTACCTCAACGCAAATTACTTGGACTGTCTGCGGCAGCGCTCTCGCATAGCGCAAGTAACCAGAGCCCTCCCTTCACGGTTCACAGACCGATGAACAGATTTTAGCCGGTGAGATGTTAACATATGTACAAAACAGCAAATTATGTATCAAACCACATTTAAAGTCATACGATTAAAACGTTTTTAAAACATTTAAAAATGAAGATTTTCTTCCTTATTTGAAATCTAGATTGAGGAAATTTCCCAGAAGCTGGAAGTTTTCCTTTGTGAAATAATTTTCAGGAACGAAAGTAAAATTATAACACCTTCTTAACTTTGATCTTAGAACACACATCTTTAAAAGCATCCCACCATGCGTTTCTCAGAGTTCGTAAATAAAACTTTTAACTTCTGATTCTTACACAGGTATACACGGTCTTACCCTAACAACCTTCCCTTGCAGTGAATACATTGTAAAACCCCGAATAAAGAAATCACCTAATTTTTAAAAATACAAAGTCCAAAATGACTGGCCTACCAATCACCTTCTCATTTCAAGGGAACTCCAGACACTAAGATTACTCAAAAGGACGTGTCTTGTCAGTTGCTGGAATTCTGACCGTTCCTAACAGGGGATGCGTTTTGCAGCTTGCTACGGCCCGGAGCCCCGTCCCGGGGACACACGCTGCCGGGCGTTCCCAGGGTTACGGCAGCACGTTTCACACAGAGCCTACAAGACTCCGCGTACTTTCACTCCACTAACGGGGAAGGCCCTGAAGAGCTGGCTCCCGGCCTTCTCGGAAGAGAGACACCGGAAGCAGCACTCCGGCTCCCGAGGTGTGTGCAAACGGGACCGTCCGGCACTCCGACTCCTAGTGACCTCAGCTGCACGTCGGCCCTACTTCTGAGCCTGAACGCTCAGAACCGATCGTCGGCTCTGGCCCAACTGCTGAGGGCTTGCTTCCCTGCTGAGCTGACCCCGGCGCTACAACGGGGTAAAACCCACGCACTCCATCCAAAGCAGGCGATAAAAAGAAAAAACCCCAAACGCTTCCTCATATCCCAAGAAACAGAAGAGAAACAGTGCAGAGCTGAGCCCACGTCAAGGGTTCCACAGCAAAGGTGTGCAGCAACAGCTGGGACACAGGCTCACGGCCACCCGCTCACACGACGGAGGATCACGGGATCGAAAGGCAAGACAGGGAAGCGTAGCCGGTCCACAGAAAAGGACTGGTGACGGACACGGACTGTCACTGAAGATAAAGGTATGAGCCCCCCACCGCCGCCCCCTGCACCGTGCTTAGATATCCTTCTACTTCTCGAAAGGTAACAATTAAGGCACGGCCATCCTCGAGAAATGCCCTGGTGACGCGCGGGTCACGGCCTGCTGCCCTGGGGAAGCGCCTCCCCCCCCCCACCCCGGGGCGGGGCTCTGCCCCTCCCCCACTTCCCGCCGTACCTTCTGAACTGTACCTGCGATCTTTATGGCTACGGGATCCTCTGAAACTGGAACAAGCCCTTCTTTCACTTCCACCTGCTTTTCAGAGCCCGGGGGGGACGTGGCAGGAGGGGAAGGCTTAGTTTCCACGGAAGCCACGGGCGAGGAGGAGGAGGGGGGCTTAGAATCATGGAAAAGACTGGCCCATGACTTGGGCTGGCAGGCGGGAGCGGTGCCCGCCACGGAGGCCGGGGCGTCGGCGGCAGGGGGAGCGCCCTCGTCCTTCGCGGGGTCCGCGTCCGGGCCGTCCACAGTGTGCAACTCAACCCCGTTGGCGGCTGAGCCCTCGCCAGAGGATTCAAGTATCTGTCCATTAGCAACTGCCAGGTTGTCAGTAGTATGAGTTCCCGCGTAAGGCTGAGCCACCGCTGTCCTCGACGGGCTGTCCCTGGCGGCCTCTGCAGGGAGGCAGGACTGTTCCGAGTCAGTCCCGTGGCAGCTCCCGGGCTGCCCTGCAGTCCTCGCGTCTCCGTCGAAGGCTCCGGGGAAAGGCCCGCCAGACACAGCGTCGCTGCCGAAGTCCGTGGAATCCCGAGGGCTGCCGCAAGTCCTGGGTGTCCCCGACGGGGGCGCTTCGCCCGCTAACTCCACATCCTCGGAGCCCACGCTGTTCGGGACTGCTGGGTTGGCGTGGCCGTTGACCAGGGCGTCTGTGGGAATGCCACCCTCACCGCCGTCCTTCAAGTAACTGTAATATCCTGGTGGACGTTTTTTCTTCTTTTTACGCTCCCGTTGTCCGAGACCGCCCGCGACACCATCGTTGTCTAGAGCCTCCGCCTCCACGCTCGAGCTGCCGTCCAGAGCGAGGGCAGCGCCGGGGTACTGGCAGTCCACGGAGCTGTAGGCCGCTTCTTTATCTATGTCGTCAGGGGTCTTTTTGGAAGTTGTGCAACTGAGGATAAATTCAGGGGCCTGAGGATTCAATGTGCTTGAAATACTGTAGCTGGGAGTTCTCGGCAAAGTGTCATTAGGTTCGATTACTTCATTAACACCAAACTCAATTCTCTGATACTCGTGTCCTATTTAGAAAGAAAATGATCGGTGAATATCCCATTAGTTGAGAGCACAGCTACACAACCTATAAAAGTCTCAATAATTATTTTCTTTTTGAAACTAAACCCTTAAAGTCTTCTTCTAATTAACAAAGCTATGTGCCAAATACTCTGCTGAAAATAATTGGTAACTATGGAATTTTATTTAATTTGGAGATATGAAAACCAGAGCCCGTACTGATTTTCCACTCTCAGGGTAGCTAAGGGAGACTTTCGGAAGGTAGAAATTCAAATGAAATTATACTAGAAAGCAAATAATATTTTGCCTGTCTAAAAACACCCCCCCGTGAAATCTGGCTTACTGGCTCACTTTCTGGGGTATATGCATTTTGGACAACTTAATTTAAAAAAAAAGTCATGACAACTAACTTAGGGACTTAGAGTCACTGCTGTATTTACGGGTCCCCTAATCACTGTCGTTTAAGGACTCAGGAAATACGAGCCACCCCAGAACCCTCTACACAAAAGCGCACTTCACAGGGGCTCTTACAGTCGCCCGGCTCCTGATCTCTTCCGCGGACAACCTCAACGACCGAAGACCGAAAACGGCTCTCCACGAACGCGGGTCAACGCGAACTAAATGAATTCATACTGGATGAACTCCACGGGTGTTGAAGATACTTCCAAAAACACCAAGAGACAGGACTGCACACTTCTAGGAGTCTCTTGGGAACCCTTCAATACTTCCTGTTGCCAACGGACAACAGTCTACACGTGCCCCCGTTCCAAAGGGTACGTTTTTTGCATAGTTGACATTTCTGAAACGAGGTTAGGTTTCAGAATCAACGGTGTCTTTCAACAGACATCAAGCATCAGTGTCCTCTTCGATCTGACGCAAGAGTTCTAAATTGTGAAGTTAAGGAAAGGACACGTGACTTCTAACTCCTCGTTGACGCATAGTCGAAGCTACCTCCGAGTCTGGCACAAGAAGGCAACTTCTTCTCGAAGCATATATTTCAAAAACACCACCGCGCTACGAGAAGAACCGTGCTCTCTTAGAAACAGCACAGATTTCACCTTGGAGGCCTTTTAAAAAGCAGCCCCCAGGAGAGGGCAGTTCCGTGCAAGCTCCTGGAGGGCAGGGATGTAAAGAGTCTCCTAATTCTTCACCTTCCCCACAACACAAAGTTCCTGAAAAAGAATACTAATAATGGTCGCACCTCACAGCACTTTCACATAAAGCCACCAATATGACCATGTGACTCCTTGGGTCCTTGAGCACCGAGGTTTTGTTTCCTGACTTGGAGAAGAATCACTGAAGAGAAACTAACTTCTCTAACATTATACCCAACAGTAAACCGCCCGCTCTGCTCCCGGGCATCCCCTACTCCACGGTGCTCCGAGCGGGCAGTGCCGCTGCGGGGACCGACACGGAAGCATCTGAGGAGATGAACACTGCACACGAGGAGCTACCCTGGAGACTGGGCGTGTTGTGAAACCGAATGATAAATTACTGTGCACTGTGTCATGCAGTTTGTGCAAGATTTTAATTCCAACAGACACAGTGCCTTCCACATCAATCCTTAATCTTATCGTATCACAGAATATTCTAGAACATGATATGACATTAAAGGAACCATTTCAACGTGCTGTGGCTCTTATCTATCAAAACATTTATCCTGTCTAGGGTCTGACTGCATCACTGGAAGGCAGAGTCCCACCCGGAACAGCTCCTCCTCTTCCCCAGAACACACACTGTGGACACACGTGCGCACTGCCCCACACGGCAGAGGGGTCAGCACGAAGCCCAATCCACGTGGGCTGACGGACCCGTGGGCGCCTGCAAGGCTGGGCTTTACACAACACAGTCGATGCGCTGGGTGAATGGGGACCGCCCTGGGCTCAGGCCACGCAGGCAGTGGGTTTGTTGGAGAAGGAAACCAGCTCAAATAAAACAATGACATGCTAACAGCGTTTTGCCAAGTGTGCTCCCTGCGGCTCCCAGGGTTCCTGGACGGGCCCCGCGATCTGCGTGCTCAGGGCCCCTAGAGACTGTCACGCCCACCACTGTCTAAGAACTGCCGCCTGAGTGGCTTCCTCGGCTGACTTCTCCAGTTAACAGAGCACCCAGCTATGTGCAGAGTGCGTGTGACGATCACGGAGGGCTCAGGGGTTAGCGAGGCCAAGCCCCTGCCGCAGGGAGGTTCCCTGGGGACAGACAGACACCGAGGACTGGAGCGGACAGTGCGGAGGGAGGGCACGTGGAGGCCTCAACGGCTGTACAGAAAGAATGCGTCCAGGTACAGGAAAGAGCGACCAATTTCAAGGCGAAGCTACGGAGGAGTCCGCGGGACCAGCAGGACGGCTGACTTGGGGGAGCGGGGGGAGCGCACACTCTTTCAAGCTGTAGGGACGACTGGAGAAAAGGAGAGGGGTAAAAGGCACCCGCGATGAGGAGCCCCTTGCGCAGAGCTCACTGCAGCCGCCGAGGGCGGGAGGTGGAACAAACGCTCCTGAACCATTCATCCAACGGCACGCTGCAGGTTTACAGCAGCCCAGACACCACGCCTGCGGCCGCTGAGCGCGCACACACGCACACGCACACACGCACGCACGGGCGATGACGCCCCCTGCCACCCGCAGCTCGACCCAGCCTAGGGAGGGAGCGGACAGCGGGACAGCGGGACAAGCGCGGGAAGAGAGAAGCGTCGTGGAAGCACGAGAGGACGGGGAGGCCCCGAGGACGGGGAGGCCCCGAGGACGGGGGCGGGGGCCTTTAAGCCGGCTGGTCTCAACAGCGCGCGGAGGCGGCAAGATCCCAGCCACGTTTTCAGCAGTTAAAAGGCGGGCTTGAGACAGTGGAGAAAGGGGGCCAAGGAGCGGAAGGCGGGCATGGCTGAGAAAGGGAGGCAGAGAGCTGGACGCCGGGAAGGGCTGGTGGGGCCTCCGGTCTCCGGCCCGCACCCCTTGGGGGGATGGTGGGGCCGTTAACGGCACAAGAGTAAAACGAGTGACATGAGAGGGAAAAGAATGAAACACTTTAAAGCACCGAGCAGGCGCCTGCAGCACGCTTCCCATGTGCACAGTACACGGACACGACTGACCCCACGGACACGGGAGACGGGTGCTCTGGGGGCTGGGGGGCAGGGCAGGGCAGCGGGGAGGGGGGCAGGCAGCGGGGCCGGGGAGGAGGGGGGCCAGCTCCTTCCGCCTCACTTCACTGCAGTCGCGTCCTGAGCCGCGTCCGGAGCTGCCCTCTCCCTCACCACCTCCGAGATGGCGGCGTCCCAGAGCGCGGCGGCCGTGAGACACAACCGCGCTCCGCCTTCACCGTACATGGAGTCTGGACGGGCTCTTCGAAGGTGATGCTTAAGTTATAACTAAGAGCCCCTGCTAACGAAGCAGGGGACCAGATCCCTGGCTCTCGAAGGAGAAGGTCAGCATTAGCTTCTCCGAGGCCAGCAAGGGGCTTTAGTCCAAACTGGACGGCGGTCCCCACGGCTCTGACCTGCGGTCACCACACCGCCTGCATTCCTCAGCACCGCCTCCTCGACCACACACAGTCACTGCGTCCCAAGAAGCGCCATCTCCAGTAAGCGGCTCTGCGTCTGTGACAGAGACCAAAAACGTAGCGGACCAGGAAGTGAGAAGGTCACCCGAATTCGCAAGAGCACGAAGTGACAGACAGGGACATGGAAGCAAACTGCGGGGAGGAGCCGAGCCGCCTCCGGCAGAGAGGCGTCCGCAGAGCGGCGGCGGCGGCCCCGGCCCGGCGGCCCGCACCAGCAGGAGAAGGCCACGCAAGAGCTCTTCCAGAAAGCACCGGCCGCGAAGAACAGGCCCGTGCCGCTGCGAGTGGGGAAGAAAAAGCAGAATCGGGCCCCCAATTCCTTAACTAGACCTGGAACCCCTGACGCCCTGAAGCCCAGGCTATGGTTAAGTCACCAGTCCGCAGGGTTCCGTGACTAAAGACGCCACAGGGTACAGCAAAACCGTCGAGGGGCGAGGGGAGGCCGCAGAGCACGCGGGGCCGCGGCGCACGTCGGGGGGCGGGCGGGCAGCTTACCATCGGGGAGCTCATCGGGAGCTTGCGTGCCACACAGAGCTGTTCCGCTGTAGGGAGGGAGCTGCACAGGGAAGTGGAAAACAGATTTTAATTCGACAAAATGTTAAAACCCCACACATGGTTTTTCATTGAAGCAACACTTCATTAAAACTCTGTATCCATTCAACTTCTCGTGACATTTGTTTACCAAAATAACACACACCGACGGACAGTAAAGTTAAATCACCTTCACTGAAGAAAAAAATACCACAGGAATGCTTTTAAATATTGTCATCAGGACCCCAAAATGAGGCAAAATAATAAAAACGGACTCCAGCGGACACGGACGCCAACTACGAGGACGTGCGACGACCGACGCTCCGCTCACGGGACGTCCGGCTGCCCCGGGTGCCGCAGCCACCTGCCCTGGGCCGCCGGCGAAGACGGCGCGTCCTGCCCGCCGGCATCTCGTGTTCGCAGCAGCGCGTGTGGGCGCGGCGGGCGGAGGCCAGGCCCGGGGCCGCGGCGGGGCGCGGGGAGCCCACGGAGGAGGCTGAGCGCCGCGGCTCCTGTCCAACACAGCGCCTTAGAGAAGGGAGTTAATGGCGGGAAATCACATTCCGTGTTTAGAAGAGAGAAAGCAAAGCCGCAATATCTGACCTCTTTGTAAAAGGCAGGAAAGTAGTATTAAAATGTCACCGATTTTTCGCCTTCCTAGCTACTCCACAGTATTTAGGAATTGGAAATGTTTTGAACGGACACACTTGGGACGAGAATGCCGAGGGCCAAGGCGAGTGGACCTGAGGAACAGAACAGAAGAACGAAGCAACGGCACCCTAAAACAGCACTTCGCCACGTGTGTCCCCCACAGCACCTGGGCTTCCTGGACCGGCCCGGGGACTGTCCTGCCCGTCACTGTCCTAGAACTGCGGCACAGGTGGCTTCCTCAGCTGCTTTCTCCCATTAACTCTTAGCAAGTCAATTCAATGATCACAGAGACACACACTTACCACTCCAAGTAATCAGGCTCTCTCCCCTCAGAGAACCCAAGGAAACAAAGGGCAGTTCAAACGGGACTGAACACTTCTCAGGACCTGAGAGCTACGCACGTTCCCACCACGTACTTCCACTAGGGGGCGCAGGGCACCCATCCCGCGGACGCACCAGGAGCACCCATCCCGGGTGCCGCCAAGGGCTCCGCCGGGACTCGAGCCTGCAGCACAAGCGCCAAATCCTCGCACGCGAGGCTGCAGCGCGTACCTCTATCGCGGACACAAAGAGGAACAAAGGCGCCTCTGAGGACCCGCCAGGTTCCCGTTCCTCTGCAGCCACGAGAGAATTTATTTACCGAGCTCCCCGAGGCAGAGGGCCTTCTCCTTCTCCATCGGTGACACCAGGGTGCCCCCTGGTGACGAAAATCTATACACCTATAAGGCACGAAAAGTGCTTGGTTTTTTAACCATGCTGTACTTATACAAAACGTGGTAAGGGGGAGAGGCAGGTCCTGAAAACAGACCCCCATCCAGCAGACCCCAGGGCAATACTGACAACCTGTTGGTATTTAAAACACTCACTCTGGGTTACTAATCTGGTAAGAGAGCACATGTGGCAATTAGGAAAGCTGGAATGAGTTCTGGCACGAAAGAGGCACAGAAGTGTGTGAGTGTGAGTGTGTGTGCTTCTTTCTTACCCCGTGAGCATATGGCACCTTTAATTCAACAAACCTCCACCAATCATAAAATGCCCCTTAGTCTGTGGTAAATGCGGATTTATTATAGATGGCAGAATGAAATTGTAAGAATTGTTCAAAGTTCCCTCTTCATTGAGAATACCAAATTTTAAATCAAAGCAAAACCATAAAATCTCACACATGAATGCAAGGTGAGCAATGCAAAAAACTGAAGTCTAGTGGTATTATGCACAAAGTCAAAGCCACTTAGTCCGAAAATAGTGCTACCGTCTTGTGAAGTCAATACTTGAGCTCTTTGATTAAGAAGGTAATGTTTTAAACAAATACAGTATGATATCCCTTACCTTTGGAATCTAAAAAAAAAACAAAAAACAAAAAACAAACAATAACAACAAAAAACCCATAAATCAAAAAAACAAAGAATGGGATGGTAGATAGTTACCAAAGGCTGGGGGCTGGGGGGACAGGAGAGATACCGTTTAAGGGTATATACTTGCAATTAGTAGCTAAGTCCTGGATATCTAACACAGGGTGCAGGGATTACAGGTAGCAAACCTCATTATAAACTTGAAGGCCGCTAAGAAACCAGATTTCAACTGTTTCCACCAACTAAAAGAATGGTAATTATGTGACACGATGTAGCTAACACTACAACCACAATCTTGCAATAAAAATGTATCAAATCAACATGGTGCACACCTCAAACATACCCGATTTCATGTGTCGATTATATTTCATAAAATAAAATGTTTTAAAATCTTTTTGGCACCGCCACTATTTGCTCTGCTGTCTAGAAGACCCTTACAAACCTTAAGTCTGTCCTTTGAAAGCCCATGAAGACACCAAACGGCTGAGAATAACAATCTTAACTCTCCACAATCGCACGCGCACGCGCACCCTCACGTGCCTGCGGCCTGGCCTGTGCCATTCTAGGCTTGTTTATCCCACAACTGCATTAAAGCACGTGTGTGTGTTGCCTCCAATACTGAAATTCCGGAAGTCCCAAGAACAATGAGCATTCGCTCTTTATTTTTGAACACTAATGACATGATTACGACTGGGGTTCAAAACATGCTTCTCTGATAAACTGTATTTTGGAGAAATTCACTTCTATATCTCGCTGGCTTATACACCAGAGCGCAGCTTTATAACAAGACACGCCATCTTTAAATTCCTACTAATATTGAAGATCACACGCAGAAGCCAGTGGAGACTTTCTTCCCATCCTGTTAAACCACGGACCATGCTGTCGGCCAGTGGCACGCTTTCAAACCGGTAGCGTAGAACAGCTCGGCTGAGGGAACGGTGCTTCGTGGGAAAGCAGACTCTTTTCAGTCAAACACTTTCTGTTTCTCAAACTTTGGGTTTTTTCAGTTCTTGGATCCCAGCTGAGAAAAAAATGCTAACAGCCGAAGTGGACCACCACCTGGGCTGGCACCGGCCCACACGACGGCCACGCGGCAGGCGCGGCGCGGGCAGGAGCCGCCACCATGGTCACTGCGAGGCGACGAGCCCGAGCGCCGGCGCCGCAGCGCGAGGAGCCCGTCACTCACACGCGCCGTCCAGCGCACACCCTGCCATCCCGCAGTCGGCGCCCCACGTGCTCCTACCGTTGGCACACTCCGACTCCGGAATCGTAATAATCACGATACTGAGAAAGGGAGCTTGGCCCAATCTCGTTGATTAGCCCGTATTTCCCTTTAGTGGCTCACCGGACCACATGCGATTTTGACGGCCGACATCTGTCATTCCTTCCTCCAAACTCAATGCCTGCTCAAAAGCAAAACGCAGCAGCCCGGAAATGAGCCGGACTCACTGAGACGCTGGCTGTCACTCACTCTGTTAAGACACAGCCGTTATTTCTACAGTAAAAAGTCTGCCGTGACTTTACCGTCAACGCTCTGATCTGCCGGGGCCTCCCACCGACACTGAGAGGCCAACGACACCCCCGGTTCGCACGCGGGAGCAGGACGGGCGGGAGGAAACCGCAGACACCGCCCAGCCCGCGAGAGGACGGGTGAGGAAGGAGCCCAGCTCTTCGGGCTTTGAAATATGCGACATTCTCCACCTCCACGTCACGGGAAAACCTACGTGAGTCTTCGGGCACCCGCCTGCCAACGGGCTCTCACAAACCCACGCGAACGCGCACGCTTGAGAAAAGCTTTTGTAAAATACACGAGTGGGCACAGCTTTATCATTTTTTAAATCCTTAACGGGCACGAGGATGGGCCGTCCTGTCCCTGGCAGGTGCCTCTGTGTTCTACTGCGATTCAAAGGCAGAAATGACTGAAACCTCCAACCATTCGTATACGGAGTAGAACCTCGACTCCCACTAACACTCGGGGAATACGGGATCTCAACATGTTTTTCCTGGTGGTTATTTTTTTTTGTCAGGAAACACTAAACTCCAAGCCTTATTCTACGAAATCTACAGCGCACAGACACATTTTACCGCCTGAGGAAATACAACACAGAACTTGGCGCTCGCGGTTTCCCGGCTCATATCCTCAGGCTCCTTAAAACCCTAACCGTTACCATCCGTGAGCACAGGACAGACAGCGCGCACTGAGGCGGACTGATTCATCTCCCCAACTGTCACCCGACGAGCCGGGTTTTTGGTGACTTCTTCCTTTTTCCAGAAGTGAAAACGGAGAAACCAATGAACCGTTCTCTCCTCTACGCAGCTGACATGGAGCTGTCAACACGCTGTCATGTAATCCTTCCTCCCCAGCTCCAAACAGGGTTCAAGAAGCCACGGTGAACCGGGAAGGACCGGCCAAGGGCACTAGCAAGGCCACATACGACGCTGGCCACGTGGCTCAAAGCCTAAGGAGTCAGCATCTCCGGTTCCATTTTGCCGAATACAAAGAACCCCACTCGAGAACACTCTCTGCGCGTGTAGGGGAGGGCGTCTAAGAACCCCACTCGAGAACACTCTCTGCGCGCGTAGGGGAGGGCGTCCAAGTGGCTCTGCGGTCTCATCGATGTTAACTAAGGTTCTACTCGATTCGCTCCTACTCCAACCCCCTTTATCCTCTTCATTACAATTTCAACCGTTTTCATATTGAAAATACGAACATGAAAAAATATTCCAGCTAGGTTTTATTCAACTAAAACAGAAATCATGAATCGCATAAAGAATGGACATAAGAGACCTGAATGGAGAAACATACCAAAACCGTGTTGACAAAAACGATCACAAAACTGTTAATTCTCCTACAAATTAACCAATAATTAACACAATTCTAATGGAAATGTCCGTGGGAGTTTTCATGGGCTGTGGTGTGCTGGTCACGAATCCGGAAGGAACAGTTAAGGATGGAGGAGAACCAAAACACTCGTGAGTAGAGGCTGGGGCCCTCTGGGAGCCGGGTCACAGAGCCGCAGCGGTGCAGCCGAGCGGGACCGTGCCCGGGATGAAGCGGGAGGGCCCGAGCTAGGGGGCACTGCGACTCCCGGCCCCGGGCGGGACGGCTCCCAGGGCGGGGACGGCTCGCGCAGCCCGGGGGCGGGACGAGGCAGAGCCCATCGTGCATCCACAGCAAAGACCATTTCAGCTGCCTTTGTACTACAGTGAACACAAAAACCTTAAACCTTTCCGAAGAAAACCAGTGTCTTTACGTCAGGGCAGGGCCGAATTTCTTAACGGCATTTAGAAACCGTAAGGAAAAAAAAAAACAATACGTTTGAAATGAAAGTTTAAAGTTTACTTTCCTTACCCGTCAAAAAAAAAAAAAAGGGATATCACACTCAAAGTTTAAAAGCCCTCATGCTAGGGGCACCTGGGGGGCTCAGTCAGTTAAATGTCCGACTTTGGCTCAGGTCATGACCTCACGGTTCCTGGGTTCGAGCCCCACGTCCGGCTCTGTACTGACAGCTCAGAGTCTGGAGCGTGCTTCAGATTCTCTCTCTCTCTCTCTCTCTCTCTCTCTGCCCTCTTCCCCGCTCACACTCACTCTCAAAATAAAATAAAGACATACAAAAAAATTTGTAAAGCCCTCGTGCTAGGAAAAGACACCTGTAACATGGAAATCCAAAGACTATGAATCCTGTAAACAGTAAGAAAAAGATGAGCCACTGAACAAACACGGGGACGAGGGAGACGGGTAGCTCAAAGGAGCGGGAGGCCGTCTCACTGCCGGTCATACGACAGCAATAAAGCAGCTCGCGGCCTCGCGACCGGGGAACACTGGGAGCAGCACGGTGAGAACCCGTCCGTAACCAGCCCCAGAGTCACAGCAGTTTTGAGGACACCGAGAGTGAGAGTAAGTGACAGCGCTCTGAAAACGAGATGGTCAAAGCGCCCACGCACAGCCGACGGGGACGCGGCCGGTTAAACCCTCAGAGAGCAGGCGAGCAGCGTCCAGCAAGACCAGACGCTGCGTCCGCGCAGCTCGAGCACTTCCGCTCCGGAGAACGCAGCCTGGAGAAGCCTGCAGAGCACGGGGAGACGCAGGAAAACACGTTCATTCAGCATTTCTGTGAAAGCGTAAGAACCAAAGACCCCGACGCTCCTCGACAGGAAACCAGGGGAATGAGCCGGGCGGCAGGTCCTCCTGGCGGTATTCAGAAACGAAAATCAAAGAACGAGAACAAAACCAAAACATATGAGCCTAGATAAATGTAGAGAATGTCACCTTAAATTAAATAAACTACAAGATGATGACTCTGCAGCAGGCCCGCTGTTTTCTAGCAACACAGAACAGAACTGCAAATGTATTTTCTCTTCCTCATTATTTTAACCTTTTCTCTTCTCCAGCTTACTTTATTCTAAGAAGACAGTATGTAACACTTATGACACGCAGACGTGCTAATCAACTGTTCCTGTCGTCGGTAAGGCTTCCGGTCGACAGCGGCTGCCAGCAGTGAGGCTGTGGGGAGTCCGAAGTGGCCGCAGACTTCCCGCCGCACTGGGGCCAGCACTCCCAGTCCCTGTGTCGTTCAAGAGTCACCTGGATAGGACTGCATTCACCAGTGAAACCACAGGGAGCAATACGGTGCTCCCACCTGCCGACGCCCATGCAGCAGCGCAAGGTGAAAACCACAGTCAGAAAACAACACCGACGTGGCGGAGCTGTGACTTCCGGGGCGGGGAGGGCCGGAGACGGGGGCGGGTACAAGGGAGGCTCCGGAGGTACCCGTGAAGTTCTGCTATTTCCAAACGCAGCGAAACGTTAATATCAGTCAAATCCGGTCAGTGGGTTTGGGCGTTTCTCATATTAGTCTCTGCACTCTTCTGCACACTGGCTTTCTTTATCAAAAAGCGGAACTTAAACAATCACAACTAAAACATAACCATTAATTATACCTATACAAATACTCAAATAAAACAAGTTTTGTCTTACCTCAACTGAAGAGCGAGGGGTCACAAAGAACTGATTGAATTCATCAGGGCTAAAGTCTCCAAAAATATACTGGAAAAAAAAAAAAGTCACCAATCACATAAAACATACAATTTATATTTTCAGGGAAAATGCTACAGATTACACCAATGCTATGAAATATGTAGGCCGGAACACCCAAGACCCTTTCTCAATTAAACAGATCAAAGGTCTGCAAAAACAGATTTCTAGGTGTGGCATTTCCAATTATAAACAAATGCCATCTAGCCGCTTCCATCAACTGCCAAAGAACACTCCGAAACTGCTAAAGCCGATCTGGAAACAGGCCAACCTGGTGTCCCATCTACCTGCGTGCTGACTCACGCCACTACCTCCATTCCGGCGCTCTCTGCGACACACACTGATGAAAAGCAGAAAAGGTGGTTCGAATGGGAAGACAGGGAAACCCAAAAAAAGAAAAATGCTAATGGTCTTGATGAACGCTATGTAAGATATATATGTGATTATATCCTGGGATTTCATTTAAACATAACACACAGATACACACATTTTTTAAAGTTTATTCATTTATTATTTCTGAGAGAGAGAAAGAAAGAGAGAGCATGCACACACAAGTGGAGGAGAAGCAGAGAGAGAGGGAGACACAGAATCGGAAGCAGGCTCCAGGCTCTGAGCTGTCAGCACAGAGCCCGACGTGGGGCTCGAACCCATGAACCGTGAGATCATGACCTGAGCCGAAGTTGGACACTCAACTGACTGAGCCCCCCAGGTGCCCTAAAATATTTTTTAATTTTTTTAATTATTATTGTTATTATTTCATTTTATTTTTCAATTATTATATTATTATTTTCATTTATCCTGAGAGAGACAGTGAGAGTGGGGGAGGGGCAGGGACCGAGGGGGAGAGAATCCCAAGCAGGCTCCATGCTACCAGTGCAGAGCCTGACCAAGGGCCCAAACTCACAAAACCGTGAGATCAGGACCTGAGTCAGACGCTTAACTGACCGAGCCCCCCAGGCGCCTCCAGACAAACATATTATTGAACAGACACAAGTCTGTTCGTGAACTCTTGGTTCACAGAGTTCTGAACGTGACTTTCTGAACAAACCAGTCCACCTGCATGGAAGCAAGTCTGGCAAGTACCTAGCAGTTCATATTCTCCCTGAAGCTTCTAAAAATAAGTCATTGACAAGAATCAGGATGACCAGATTTCTACAACAGAGAACACTTACTGTATTATTCATTCACACAGTCGACAATTATTTAAAATTTTTTTTTTAACATTTTTATTTATTTTTGAGAGACATAGAGACAGAGCATGAGCAAGGGAACGGCAGAGAGAGAGGGAGACACAGAATCCGAAGCAGGCTCCAGGCTCTGAGCTGTCAGCACAGAGCCCGACGCGGGGCTCGAACTCACAGACCGTGAGATCATGACCTGAGCTGAAGTCGGCCGCTTAACCGACTGAGCCACCCAGGCGCTCCGACAATTATTTAGAGTCTACTAATGGCCGTGCACGGCGATGGGCGCTGGGGACAAAAATGGCAAGCAGCAGGGAGCCGGGTTGCGCGGTCAGCTGAGCGTCCAACTCTCGACTTCGGCCTGGATCATGGCCCCAGGGTCGTGGGATCGAGCCCTACGTCGGAGTCGCGCTGAGTGCGGAGCCTGCTTGAGAGGCTCTCTCTCCCCTCTGCCCCTCCCCCCTGCTTGTGCCCTCTCACTCTCTAAAATAAAGCAAGCAAAAAAAGAAAATGGTGAGCCGGGTTACGGCTCCTCTACTCTCATGGAGCTGAGAAACTTGCTGGGAAATCTACAAGCATGTGATTCAAAAGTAACCAGGAACTACATATTATAGACGTGGATAATGCCCGGTATTGCTGTAAATGTAAACAAATGACAATTAACCCTCGCAGCCTGTCAGTAAGAATGCACCAGTGTTTTTCAGGAAAATATTTCTGGAGGGCTTTGTGGCAATAGCTACCACTACTGTAAATATATACGAAAAACAAGAACAGCTTCACCCAATACTTACACATACTTGCGAAAATCCACAGAGAAACGGTGCACTGAAGGTAATGGTGAAAATAAGCAGTCCCGAAACAATTTAGAAATAATCACTGAGATACTTTCCTTCTGAACTTGGACCTTCGTATCATTTCCAACACCGGGGGAAAGCCTGTATTAATTTCAGTCGGGTGTAATACCAAGCAATGGAAGGGAAAGGTATATTTTGGTGAAAAGGAAGCAGAAGAAAGGGGGGGAGGGGGAGCAGGGTGTAACGGAATGACAATGCTGGCTGGTAATCCTTGACAGGCCCACTACAGACACAGTTCTTTAAGTCTAGATACAAATAGACCTGAAAAATTTGCTCAAAAGGAAATGAAAAGAGAAGCCGAACTGAAAGAAAATATTCCCAGCAATACCAAATGCTGACAAGGATTTGGAATGACTGGGACTTTCTACGTGGCCAAGACAAGAGCATGATGGTACAGCCGCTTTGGAAAAGAGCCAGGCAGTTCCTTACAAAGTTACTCACCATACGACCCAGCAATCCCATGCCTCCTCACTTACCCAAGAGAAATGGAAACCTAAGGCCACAAAAAAATCTGTAAGCTGATGTTTACAGCAGTCCTAATTCAAAACTGGAAATAACCCAAATGCCCACCAAGAGGCAAATGTGGTACATCTACAAAATGAAATACTCAATGGCTCTCCAAAGCACCATGCCAAGTGAAAGCAGTCTGACTTAAAAAGCTACATGGGGTATGATTACACTTACGTAACATTCTAGGGCACAACTATACGGAGAGAAAACAGATCGGTGGCTGTGTCAAGGGCTGAGGAAGGACTGATTACAAAGAGGCACAAGGGAACTTTTGGGGGTGATGAAATATTCACAGCGGAAGCCTGTTGGAAAAACAGTAACCCTCCTAACTGCCAAGGAAACACACAACCCACTAAAACACTAATGACTACAGGGGCACCTGGGTTCGCTCAGTCGGCTGAGCATCTGACTTCAGCTCAGGTCATGATCTCTCAATTCACAGGTTCGAGCCCCACGTCGGGCTCTGTGCTGACAGCTCAGAGCCTGGAGCCTGCTTCCGATTCTGTGTCTCCCTCTCCCTCTGCCCCTCCCCAGCCCATGCTTTGTCTCTCTCTCTCCCTTTCTAAAAATAAATAAAAACATTCTTAAAAAATTAAAAAAAAAAACAAACACTAATGACTTCATTCCCCTTACAAGGAATGGACAACAAAGATTCATCAGACATGTGAGAACAAAAATGAAGAGAATTACTTTTAAAAATGAGTCAATGCAGGGGCGCCTGGGTGGCTCAGCTGTGATCTCCTAATTCAAGGAGAATCAAGCAGGGATCAAGCCCCGCATCGGGCTCTGCCCGAACAGCACAGAGCTTGCTTGGGGTGCTCTCTCTGTGCCCCAAACTCCCAGCCCTCCCGCACGCTCTCTCAAAACAAGTAAACAAACTTTAAAAAACCAAACAAACAAAAAACCCTTTAAGTCACGCTTTCTAATAAGCACCCATTCTTACTTTGGTTCACACAGAATCTAAAGTGTTAAAAAGAGAGCTGTGGGTAGTGCAGTAAGAGAACTAAATCTCCAGACAATTCTGTAACACCATGTCAATAAAGGCGGAGGGGGCGGGGGGGAGGACGGGACACATGACCTCTGGTGGCACCTGCAGGCACTCATTCCCACAGCTGGCGGCTAAAGAAGCCTCACCGTCAACCCAGGCAAAGCTGAGAAAGATGCCAAGGAAAAATTTTGTCTTCTGTCATTTTCAATTTTACCATTTTTACTGCTTTATTTTTAAAGTATTATTTGAAAACCTTTCCTATATATTTTAAATGTATTTTTATTACCACTTCATGCCAATAATTTCTCCGAGGATATGCGCCTTCAATCTGATCACAAGACTACCCGGGGAAGATAAGTTAGAGCTGATGCACAGGGAGAAACCTCCAGAATACAGTTAAATGAAGAAAGCACGCCTTGGGGACAAACGGGAGGAAAAGCTGGAGGCAGTTCAGCGGCACCAGGTCCCTAGCATGCCTCTTGTCAGAATTCTTAGTTCTGAACCACAGAAATACCTTATTTATTCAAAAAACTACTTGTAAAAAGTCCACGTAAAAGACCGAAATCACTGCACAAGGATCCAAAGACACCCATTTTGCAGAGAAGATACAAGCTTGCACCTAAATTTGCACCTGTGTTCGTTTCAAGATCTCAATGACAACAGATCAGGACTTGATGAAAACATTTAATCCAAAAAAGCCATCCTAAGCAAGTGCTAACTGTCAACTATGCAGTGCTGAACTATCACTCCACACTCAACAAACGGCAGCGCCATTACCTCCAGCGCGACTGCCTCCACAGTGGCTCCCGCGTAGCCGTAACAACCCCGCCCAATCCCTCCTCCGATCCCTCCTCCTGCCGCAAGCAGACCAGACCCAAAGTGAGCAGTCACGCCCCACTAATCGGAACCCAGGCGCTTCCATCCTGTGGCCGAGCCCGCGGGGGGTGGGGGTGGGGGTGGGGGTTGCTAAGGGCTGGCACTGAGCACAGCCAGCGCTTCTGCAAGGGCTCGAGGAGCCCGGATTTCCGCTTCCTACAGGGTGAGCACTCCCGTATGTCCACGGCGGATAAACCGCACCAATCCCCTTCCTCTGTGTCTACACACACAGTGCCGACCTGTAACCAGAAATCCACATACAGCGAAGGGAGCGCAGCCGCAGGAAGGCCGGGTAGTGGGGGGGGGGGGTTCGTTCTCACAGGGCAGCAACGCCACGCCCCTCAGGCGTCAGGCAAGGGAAAGCTTAGAAAAAGGGAGTTTCCTGCCTTCACGGTGCGTGCAAGAAAAAGGACAATTCCTTCTTTCTAGGCAAAATAACTAATGTCTCTTTGGGAACCACGCAAACAGTCATTTGGAAGGATATAAGAAAATATCCCACATAAACTGAGGCTATGACATCATTTCAGGGTTTAACAAAATCACCTACACCATTCAAAACTGGCGACAGAAAGCACAGCCACGAATGAGCATTTTACTACTCACGCTATTCCAAAAAAGCAAATATAAGAGTGTTGCTTATAAAAGTACAATTTAGCTTAAAAAAATTTATTAGGAGCAAAAAAGGTCATTTTTTAACATCTGAATGAAAAAACTGCAAAAGCAAAGTCCAAACATTCACTCGACAGCACACCTGAACACATCTGTCCGGTGAGTGGACAGAAGTCGCACTGCCCTGTGTTGTGCTGACAACTATCCAACTAACAGCACACCTGAAGGCTGAGGCAACCGTGCTGTGACCCTGAACCTACCGCAGAAATCCAGGACAGCCAACCGCCATTTGGTGTTCAGGTTCCACCACCTCCTTGTCCAGAAGCCTTTCTTAATTTTCAATTACAAAATATTTTAGGTGTTTGGCAAAATGAAGAATGTGACCAAAAAGAGAGGGGCGGGACGGTGTTCTTCAAAAAAGTCAGTGCTGTGAGCGGTGGTAAAATGGCTCCAGATTGCAGAAGCCACAGAGCCCCGGCGACCAAGGGCAGGCCCTGGCCCCGCCGGCCCCGTCCTGCAGGGGAGGCGCTCTGCGGGTCAGCAGGCCAAGGGACAAAGTTAGAGTACGGACCGTCGGGTAGAAAAGCATACTGTCTCAGGGGAAACTTGTGCACGCGGTCGCGGTCCCGCTGGGGGCATGTAACAGCATACCCCTATTCCTAGGAAACACCCTCAAGCACACAGGGGGCAAAAGGTCCGGCTCGGAGTGCGGATGACAAAATGCGTGTCTGTGCGCACATGCGTGCGCGCATGTGGGGGAGTCTGGGAATACGTCTGTGGAGAGCACACAGGCACACACACAAGGACTACACCGGGGGCGGGGGGGTAGATCTTTTTTTTTATTTTGAGAGAGAGAGAGTGAGAGCGAGCAAGTAAGCGGGGAATGAGGGCAGAGCGAGAGGGAGACAGAACCTTAAGCTGGCTCCATACAGGGCTCGATCCCATGACCCTGGGATCTTGGCCTGAGCCAAAATCAAGAGTCAAACGTGCAGGTGATGAGCCACCTAGATGCCCCCAGAGGGGGTTAAATCTTAACTCATCAATCCGGGTAAAGGAGTAAACGGGGTTCTTCGTACCATTCTTATTTTTGCAACTTCTGTAAATTTGAAATTATTTCCAAATGAAGAGATTTATTTTTTTAAAGGCAAAGCTGAAAACACTCAGCTACGAGAAAAACCTTTAACTCCTCTCTTTACGTGACTATGAACCATCCTCCTTCCTCTGGAGAATTGTTAATTAATAAATTTTAAAGTCTTTTTAGGGAAAAAATATCGTAGGAGTCTGGGTTAAAAAAAGATAAATACAGGGCGCCTGGGGGGCACAGTCGGTTGAGCATCTGACCTGAGCTCAGGTCATGATCTCACTGTTCGTGGGTTCAGGCCCCATGTCAGGCTCTGTGCTGACAGCTCAGAGCCTGGAACCTGCTTTAGATTCTGTGTCTCCCTCTCTCTCTATTCTTCCCCCGCTCACATTCTCTCTCTCTCTCAAAAAAAAAGATTAAAAAAACTTTTTAAAAAGAAATGATTCCACCTGATTTCACAGGACTCATAATTTAGTAGGGAAGAAAATGGCACTGACCGCACGAGTCAGTTCTGTCCTGTAAGAGCAGAAAAGATGAGCGGGACAGCAGGACAACGGAGCCTGTGTGGAAGGAGAAACAGCAGGAATCAGCGCATCCTTTCTTGCATGCCCCAAGCCCGGCAGGGCCCCGCACAGACAGGTGTTCGGTCACTGGGTTCGGTGAGGATACAACACAAGAAGGCACCCGCAGGCCCTTGGAGGGCCCACCGCACTGCAGGAATGTTTATGCTGTCCTCAGTAACTGTGCTCTCCTAACGGCCGGCTCAGACACCGCCAGGCAAAGCGCAGACTCCCTCTAGGTTTCCAGCAACCCCCCCCGCCGGAGGTGGATGAACAACGGAGTCACGAGAAGGAACAAGCGAGCAACCATCGAAGGCTCCCTTGCCGGCTGCCACGCTGCCCACAGGCTGCCACGCTGCCCACAGGAGAGGCCCGCGCTCAGGGGCAGGCCCCCAGGGCTTGCGGGCTGCCCGGGCCCCTTCCCTGGGAGCAGGCCTGTAAGGTGCGGACGCTCCCGCCTGACACCAGGGACGCGGCGGACTGCCCCTCACTCCCAACTAATTCCGGCTCAGGCTTTCAGGGTTCCCACTGTTCGCATGTCTGATTATTTTCTGATCCTTCCTAGGGCGGACACGATAAAAAAGGACATAGGAAGTGCTTCCGGAAAATGGGGCAAGCCCACAACGCAGGCAACGCTGAGCCTGGCAGGGCTGCTCTGGGTTTCACCTTCCGGAGACCTGGTCTCCCTCGCACGCAGGGCCTGGCTCGGTGAACGCTGAGGAAGGGGCTAGGCAAACCTGGGAGCATCATGTCCACGCTAAAGGAAAAGCACAGACGCGATCTCAGCCCCAGGAAGGGGAGAAGGATGGATGCTGGCCGCTCCGGCACCACGCCCCGCCAACCCCGCACCGACCGGGGGACGCGCACCGCTGCAGCGCGGCACTAGGGGGCGCCGGAGCACCGCGAGCTGCACCTTGAGTCCCGCTGTCAAAATCTCCTCTCTAAAAGCACGCAGACAGACAGAGGGTGCCACCAAAGCACTGCTCTGCCTTCAAAAGGACGCGTGGAACGAGGAGATCAGCCTCAGAGAGAAAAATGAAGACAGGCGGCAGCGTTCGACGAGCACCTGGCCGCGCGGGTGCACGGTGCTTCGGGTTCCCGAGGCAGTGAGACGCCGGCGAGCCAGCTCCCAGAACCACTCCGGCCCACGGGCACCAGGCCACGCCGCGCAGGGTGAGAGGACAGAACGAGGCACAGCCCCCAAGAGGCTGAGAGAGACACAGGGTCTTCTCCTCCCTTGGCTCCCAACCCAACGAAGCTGAATTTGGGAGAGCTGAGGAAACAGGAAGGACTGTTTCGAGGGAGGAAGGTCTGAATTTCCTCTCTAGCAAACGGGGGGGGGGGGGGGGGGTGAGGGCCGGACTGGACAACCGCCTGGGTCCTGCTGGCGCCAAGGCACCTCCTGGATCTAACACGGGCAAAGAAGCAGGGGTCCGGAAACGTCCTCCGCTGATCCGTGCGACCACAGGGGTGAACCCTGAAAACCACACTGCGTAAAAGTCAGGCGTGAAGGGCCACGTGCTGGTGACCCCAGTCCTGTGAAGTGTCTAGAAGAGGCAAGTCTCTCGAGGCAGGAAGTAACGTGGTGGCCGAGGGTCCAGGGGACGGGAAGTGGGAAGTCACCGCTCGTGGACATGGGGTTTCTCTCCGGAGCGGTGACGTGCTCTAACACGGACCGTGGTGACGGTCCCACACCTCCGCGAACACACCAAAGCCACTGACGCGTACCCGTCCCCTGAAACGGGTGGATCCTGTGGGGTGAGAATTAGATCGCGACGAAGCTAAAAGGGAAGTCAGTGCCTGCACAGAAAAGTCTGATTTCTTCTCTCAACTTTACTGATCACGCCTGCGAGGTGACGGACGCTAAGTGGCCTCCACCGAACAGTCACAGTGCGCTTCCGACTCTGCGCAGTGGCGTGCAGAGTGGACACTGAGCACCAGCCATCCCCACAGAGTTGTGCTAGGTCAGAACACACCGCGGGCGAGAGAGACGCAGGGTGCAGGGCGCCCCTGACATTCACAGTTCTGTCACCGCACACGCGAGCTGCACGCCGCAGAGGGCCGCAGGGGGCAAGGGCAGACAGAGAGAGGCGGGGCAGGGCTTGTTGCTCAGTGGACCGGGCTGCAGCAGAGCTCGGCTTTCCCTTCCTGGGGCAGAGGGACCCTGCGGAGACAAAAGGGACGAACTCGGTTACGAAGCCCCTCCCGGGGCGGGACCCGCTGAGGATCCAAGCACCGCAGCGCTGCAGCACGGCGTCCGCCTCGCGTGGTGTGTGTGTGTTACGTGACCACTAAGCTCCTATCGGAAGGTCACCGCGCACCTCTCAACGCAGGGTCTGCGATGGACTGGGTGTGTGTTCCTGAAGGACTTTCATGGAGATTCTGAGCTAAAACTCGTTCCCACCAAGTGTATTTCCAAAATTAGAACTTATGATTCATCTTACAGAAATCCATTTCTTACCAACTTCCCAGTCCCGTACCTACATTAGTTACTTTACACATGGCAGTTAAATTTTAACTTCCTTTGCTCTAAACTAACACTAAACAGCAAGATAAAAGAGCCTTCATTATCCAATAACTCGCTATCTAGAACTTTTATCACATGGAAAAAAGCTGATAACTTACAAGGGAGAGAATTCAGTGCGTGTTATCAGGATAGCTCGGTAGAAGTTCAAGATTCCACCCATTTTCATTTTTATTACAATCACCTAGGTGCTAATCGAGGAAGGAACGGGTCTGGGGGGAGACGAGGCAGGGAGGACGGGAGGAAACAACAGAGAACAGAGGAGAAAAGGGAAAACAAGTAGAACCGAGACGTTGGGAGCGCCGCTCTCCCTCGGCTGGGGCCTGCGGGCGAATGCGCACGGGCTGCAGGGAGGGGACGTCTGGGGAGCCACAGCAGGGGTGGAGCAGCACCTTAACCGTGGCGGTGACCGCCTAAATGGATACGTTTGTTAAGACTCATCGGGTACACTGTAAGTGGGCGACACGCCCTGCACATAGGGTATGCCCCCATAATGGTTTCTTTTCAACGAACAGGAGCCAAGTTAAATTCATCTTTGCGTTGCCCGCAGTCCAAGCAGTACCTGGCATCCAGTAGGTGCTCAAAAAAGCTGTGCTGAACAAACCAATTCAGGAAGAGGAAGAAGAGAACCCCACTCTCTCACCTCAGATAGAAGTTCCCGGGATAAGGAATGACGGCCTCTCCACCCTCCACCACAAGGAACCGCCCACACGTCAGGGCCACCTCGTCGCCCTGGCTGCTCCGGCGGGTCACAACGTCATCGCCCTGCTTATGCTCCGCTTCTTAAGACCACGAGAGATGTTCCCGCCAGAAGCACAATTCTCACATCTAAATATCATCTTCAGGGGCGCCTGGGGGCCTCAGGCAGCTGAGCATCCTCTCTCGATTTCAGCTCGGGTCATGATCTCACGGTTTCCGGGTTCAAGCCCCGTGTCGGGCCCTGCACTGACAGCACGGAGCCTGCTTGGGATTCCCTCTCCCCCTCGATCTCTGGCCCTCCCCAGCTCACTCGCTCTCTGTCTTTCAAAATAAATAAAAGAAAAATCGACTTTCACATTTCGAATCTAGATGGAAAGAAGGGGGTAAAACCAACCACGCTGTGACTAGAGAGCACCGGGGCGGAGCAACCTTTTAAAGCTCCATTTCCATTCCCGACTGCCCCTACCGTCCTCGCCTACCAAACACGTCACCCGTGCCAGTGCGGAAAGGGCACGCTCCTAGTCTTTACTGCCTCCCTCTATTTTTGGCTTAAACGTAAACTTTTTTTCTGAGACACATTTTACTAAGAACCACCTATTCGCAGCAAGACCCACGCTTCTGTGATAAACATGACTCGTGTTCTCGAGGACAAAAAATTATTTCCTTTGAATTGATGCACAATGAAATGAACGAAACTGACAAACACCAAGGGCCGGGGAGGATACAGAAGAAGGGGGGTTCTCACGGCTGCCGGCGGAGACGTAAAAGACACAGCCGCTCTGGAGCAGGCTGGCAGGTTCTACAAAACGAAACCCACCACTCACCACAAGACCCAACAATTCCACTTCTAGGTATTTTCCTCACAAAAAGGGAAAATCTACGTCCACCAAAGACTTGCCCATGAACGCATACCGGAGCTTCATTCTTAACAAACACTGGAACAAAAACCTGCACCAGGAGGTAAAGAGAGAGGGGCGCCGGGGGGCTCAGTCGGTTACGCATCCGCCTCCCGATTCCGGCTCAGGTCAGGACCCCAGAGTCGAGGGACCAAGCCCCACATCGGGCCCCACCTTGAGGTAAGTGGGGAACCTGCTCCGGAGCCTCTCTGTCTGTCCCTCCCCTGCTCACGCACGCTCTCTCTCTTTCCCTCTCTCTCTCTCTCAAAATCAACTTAAAAAAATTAAAAAACAAATAAAAGCAGCTCTTGAAGACCAAGGACCACAGTACTAATCTTTTATTTACATAGCAGATTCTTAAATACTCTGTAAACATTCATGCGCTGAGATATTTTTAAAGATTTCGAGTTCCTTGGTCCATAGACGCCCGCTCATAGTGGCAACACCGCCCGCAGCACTGTGCGCGGCCCCTGGAGCCTGCTGGCCCAGAAGGGTGCCCGCTCTCGCACTTAGCCAGCCCTGCAGCTGAGATCGAGCGGCTCGGCCCTGCTGGCCGCCCAGACCCCCCGGCCACCTACTCAACCTCACACACAATTACTGCCGTAACACGGACTCAAACCTCGGGTGTTTCGTGAAACCGAGCGCTCCGCGGACAGAAACTTGTCCATGCATCTGTTCTGCAGGGTTTTTCACTTAATGAAACATGCTGGAACCAAACCAACAGCAGCTCGGCAACTCAAGGCCACCTGCCAAAAAGGAGCGTGCGTCACTAAACCAGAACTTTACGTTAAAACACGTTCGGAACAAAGCAGCGTGACTACATCAACAATTTTCTCCTACTCCTGCCGCCCACTGCCAGCGGTTTCCTAGAGGCCCTGCGGGAGCCGGAGCAGCCTGCCTCTCACTCACCCCGCGGCCCGCACACCCACACGAGGACCAAGAGAACGTCCCCCTTCGTGAGTCGCCCTGCCTGTTAATGAAAACCAAAGTTACTTAGAAGAGTTGGTCCCAGCAGGAAAAGCCGCAAAATTACGAGCTGCTGAAAACACGAGGATGCCAAGCCGGGTGCTGACAGCTAAGGCCGGGACAGGCCCACTGAGGAAGCGCCCACTTTTCGCTTTTTCGGCTTCCCTTCCACCTAACGATCTGCTGAAAACAAAGCCTGCAACTATGCAGAAACAGGTTACTTTTCCAGCCAAAATGACAGACCGCACTCCATTCTGGAATTATGGATCTAAGTTTGCTGTTAGGATTAAAAATCTTTCATTAGAAAAAACCAGACCTGAGACTTCAGAAAGTCTGCCCTTAGAGTAAACCCGAGGAGCTCGAAACGTGAATATCCTGGAAACGCATTTCACCCAATTAGCTCACGGCCCTCTTTTCCATCCAGGAGAAAACCATCCGCTCAGCTGGCAGGGGGTGGGGGGCGGCTTTGCAGGACAAAGGCCTCCGCAGGGGTTCTCCGCCCCAAGCTACCCCTAGAACCATCTGAGGATCCTGGGGCCGCACCTGCAAAACCCCAGGGTTCAGCCGGGACAAGCGGTGAACTCAGGCTTTGCTCGACACGCGAGCCACTTTGCGTCCTTCTGACATGCAGTTCGGGTTCAGAATCGCTGGGCAGGGTGCTCCCGCGGCCACACGGGCAACTGAGAGGCAGAAAAGAAGAGGGACGGCCGGGACAGCAGAGCTGCCTCGCCACTCAGTTACACCCCCGAACCAGACAAAGGCGACTATGAAAGCAGTGGAGATGATTATTCGCTTTGTGAAGGACCCTTGCCTGGCGAACAACATCCGGACAGGTTTCCAAAACGGGAACTCTGTTAGTGCTTTGAGGGGTCACTGATCACTAACAACTTAAAGGCCAACCACAAAGCTGAAAGTCGATCGGAAGAAAAACTATCATACAACTAAACGGGAAATAACTTGACAAAAAAAAAAAAAAACCCCATGCCCATGTAACTTCTCAGGCCCGTCTTTCCCACAAAGACCATCCTTCTATAACTGAGCTACTGCCCACTTGCTCCTAACTGACCTCTAACGCTCACCTCCGACCTCTGCGTTTTCAGAAACGACCCCCCAACCCCGCATCGTTCTACCCCCTCCAGCTAGTCCGTCTCTCCATCACGCATCCAATGTGTTAGCACCGAGAACTCTCTCTCTCTCTCTCTCTCTCTCTCACACACACACACTCTCTCCCCCCGCCCCCCCCCCCGGAGGTGGCTCCCGCCCCCTGCACGTCCAGACTGGGCTCCCACCAGGCCCGCCCCTCCTCCCGGCAGCAGGCCCCTCGACGGGGGACGTCCCTGCCCGCAGCTCTGCCGC
Organism: Paguma larvata; assembly: GCA_030068075.1. Taxonomy (NCBI): domain Eukaryota; kingdom Metazoa; phylum Chordata; class Mammalia; order Carnivora; family Viverridae; genus Paguma; species Paguma larvata. Next base: position 56,855,131 of record CM057841.1, on the reverse strand, counting down.
GCTCCCTGCTTCACCTGCGCTGGGGAAGCCCAGACTCCCACCTTCCGCCCGGGCCGGGCCGCTCGCTCAGTCGCAGCCAGGTCCACCTCGCAGGCTGCCAGCCCCACGGCACTTCCCCTCTGGAGTTCCTGTTTCACCTTCCAAGGGCCCGGCTCCTACACTCACGCCAGCGGCATACGTCACGGTTCTGCCGACCTCCCAGAAGAGAAACTTTGCAGGTTATTTTCAATTACGTACCCTTTCCAGCCCAAATTTCTGGGACAACCTCAACAAAATACCAAGTGTTCGGAAAGCTATATTTAGCAAGAACAAGGGCAATGCATGAACCGGAAGAAGCATCCTAAGTAACTGATCCCGACCGCCGTCCGTATGACCGAGACCCAGAGAAGGGTGCCCAATGAATCGACGGCAGGAGTAGCACCTTCCTGAACAGACGCTGCACGTTAATAAGATGGTGGGGCGCCCGGGTGGCTCGGTCAGTTGAGTGTTCGGCTTCAGCTAAGGTCTTGATCTCGCGGTCCATGAGCTCAAGCCCGACACTGGGCTCTGTACAGACAGCTCAGACCCTAGATTGAGCCTGCCGTGGACTGTGTCTGCCTTTCTCTCTCTCTGCCCCTCCCCGACTCACACTCACTCTTTCTCTCTCGCTCAAAAATAAATTTAAAAAAATTGAAAACAAATTATAAAAATAGGGTTCATCTCTTCAATCCTGCCATTACTGTTACTATCCAACCCGAGCCCTTACGACGCCCCCCGTCCCCCCCCCGCCCCCACCAGCTTGGACCAGTGAGATTCAGTGGCGGCCTCTCAACGCCTTGTCAAACACCTGACACGTGAGAGACCCTCAGATGCTCTCGGAATGGCCACCAATCCCAGAAGAGTTTGTCACCAAACTGAACAGATTTTTGTTGAGCACCAATGGTATGAAGGACATTAAAAAGGTATTTTAAATGTTTAAGCAATGTTTCCTGCTCAAAGAACGTGGCTGGGGGAGGAGGAGTGGGAGGAAGGACAGGGACCTCACGCGCAGCAGACCATCACAGGCTAGGACTGCACTAAAGGCATTGGGCAGCTCAGAGCCGGGAACCTGCTGTAGACTCCGTGTGTGTCTCTCTCTCTGCCCCTCCCTGCTCATGCTCGGTCTCTCTCTCTCAAAAATAAACATTAAAAAAATTAATATACAGATGTCATTTCATCATCAAATTCTTTCTTAAAGGCAGTGATTTCTGACTGTCATTTGGGGGCGCTGGGCCCCCTTGAGACTAGAGCCCGCTTCCTGAAGAAGGCGTGCGCCCGTTTCTGCACGGGGTCCCAGGCCTACGGAGCACCTCGGACACCCCGTGTTCTGTGCTGCCCTGCTCCTTGAAGGGCGGTCCCCCGGCCACGATAAGGGCATCACTCAAGCGCTGAGGCCGCTCTCGGGCCCCATCCCAGACCCACCGCACAGCAGCCGCCCTGGAAAAAAGCCCCGGCTGACTCGTGCTTAGTGCGGGTTTGAGAGGCGCCGCCGAAACGGGTGTCCTGTCCCCCCCAGTCCTGCCGCACGGTGAGCACCGCACCCTGTGCGCCGCCCTCGAGCAGGCCACGAGCTCCCTACTGTAAGTCAGGTGACTCGTCGTTCAAACTGGAGGCACAGCTCAGAGTGAAAGATTCACGGTAACTATCCTGGAACAAAGGTGTAAACCAGGATGGCCACTTCCTGATGGTAAGGCCTGCAGAGGTGGAACCTAAACTCTTCGGCCCGGGGTCCTGGCCGTCCCTGCCTCCACAATCCAGCCCCATGTCGCTGGGCAGCTCAGTGAGACGCAGCGACTCCCCTGCCCTGAAGCCTCCACGGGAGCGCTCGCCTCTCCTCCTCTCCCCTCACCGCGGTGACCCCCGGTGCCCCCGTGGAGGCCCAGCACAGGCACCGCGCCCTTGGGGAAGTCCTCCCACCCCCTCGTTTCCGTCACAGCGACCTCACAGCTCCCGGTCAGTGCGTGTTTACCTCTGTGTCTCTACAAAGGGACTGCGTGCCGGTCTTTCGGTTCTGGGTCCCAGCCACATACGTGCTCAAGCACAATGCTTAGACTCTAGCAAGTATCTGCTGACTGTGCGATAAAGATGGAAACCCTTGGAAGCCCGGAGAGAGGACTGCCCAAGATCTCATGAACAGGAAACCGGAGAGCCGGGACTGGAGGCCGGGGCTGGGGGCTGGCAGAGATGCCGTACGAGGCCCTCGGACCGTGCGGGGTGACGTGCCAAGAAGGAACGACAGAGTCTTCAGGCAGAGGAGTCCAGAAGGCGGAGGAAGTGACAAACCTGGAACAGGAGAGCGGGAAGGGCTGGTGCTCCCGGACGGGACTGTCATGGACGTCACGGCCGTCTCCGCGACTTCGTTCTCCTCCTCCCCGGCTGCTGAGCGGTCACGAGTTCAGGAGGCTGACACGCATCTCCACTCCCAGCTCTAGACGGAGCCCGACCTGCCACGACGCCCTCCTTGCCCACGGCGCCTGGTTCAAGGGTGACCCAGAGGGCATAAGCCCCAAGACCCAACCCAGAATTCTGGAACGCGCGTCCGCTCTCCTGTTCCAGTTGACGTGGGATAGGCGGGACACAAACGCGAAGCCTACGACTGCTGTGACCATTGTGTTGTTTGGAGGAAAACTCACCTTAGGAAAATGCTGACACAACGGAAGTGAAAAGAAACCAGGGCCTCAAAAGATATCGCTGAATTGATTAATCAAACCAACCTTGAAGCATGACCCACCTCTGGGATTCCTAGTTCCGGGAGCCAATAAATCTCTAGTTTATGGTACATGCCAATCCGAGCTGGCCTTTCTTTTACTTGTTATCAAAAGCATCCTAACTAAGACAGGAAAGAAGGGAGCAATAAAAGAGATAAAAGGCTTGTTCCAAGTTCAGTGGCAGCAACCAACGGACTCAAAGAAAGCAAGATCAGTCCAAAACCCGAAACCAGGTTGGTCTGAAATCTGGGCCCACTCCCTCTGTTTGCCCACACAGAAGGATCTCCGCCTTCCGCCCCATCTGCCGAAATCCTGTTTCAGGGTCAAGGCTGCTCACCCCTCCTCTCCTTCAGCCTCTGAATTCCTGCCGCAGAGCTTCACACGTGCGCCACCTAGGCACTTAACTACCCAGCTCAGAGCGCGCCCCGCTGTGTCCTACACCCTAGCTACACGCTTGGTCACCCACTACCTACCGGGTGAGAGCACCTCAGCCGCCTTCCCGAAAGCCGACAGCAGCAGCTCAAACAGTCGGCCCTCACCAAACATGAACCAGCGTACTGACAAATGCTTTATGAAAAGATCTTTCTCAATCTTTTCCAAATATTTCATACATATAACTTGCTTCTGATCATATCAGTACACAGTTTTAAAATCCAAACACTAAAATACGTCATGTTTGGGGCATCTAGGTGGCTCAGTCAACTGAGTGTCCAACTCTAGATCTCAGCTCAGGTTGTAGTCACGGGATCAAGCCCCACACCCGGCTCCACACAGAGTGTGAAGGCTGCTTGGGATTTTCTCTCTCTCCCTCTGCCCCTCTCCCCAGGCTCGCACCGGCATTCTCTCTCTCAAATAAAAATAAAAATATAATGATAATAGTAATAAAAAAACTTCCTATTTAAGGGGCGCGTGACCGGCGCAGCTGGTAGAGCCTGAGACTCTTCGTCTCGGGCTGTGAGTCTGGGCCCCACAGTGGGTGCAGAGGTTATTTAAAAATAAAATCTTTAAAAAAAAAAATGCTTCAAGTTTTAAATTACCTCTAATTACTTAATACTACTTAACAAAATATATCTTCTCCTCTACCCCCCAAATAATCAATGAATTAAATTTATCTTTCAGTTTACTTTAATGCTTTAAGGAGTTCTGGGAAATAAGATAATTCCAGAAACTGCTAAAAAATGTATCCAAAATATGTCCGTCACTGTTTTCAGTATGTGCAAAATATAGCTTGTGAACGAACACACCACAGAACTTAAAAAGAGCATTGAGGAGGAAGTTTAATAATGGAGAACATTCACGAATGCACAGATCGTATAACCCTACCTCCCCAAAGAGGGCAGTGCGCTGTCATCACTGAACACGCCCCGATGAAGCTGCCTGGTTCCCTCTGCATCCGTTTCATCTGGTCACCCAAAGCCTTATTCTGCCCCCCAGGGCCTTTCGTGCTTCTCAGCTGGTCACGGGAGCGCCCCAAAGCCCCTGCTCGCCTCCAGGCTCAGCCTCCACCCTCCAAACCACCTGTGGCCACCACGGCACTTCCTCCCAAATGGGCACCTGATTTTGGTCCCTGAAGCTGTCGGTCACGACAGTTCAGGACCAGAAGCCCCAGCGGAGCACTTAAGAGCCCGGGGCCCGGCCCCCATCTCCCTTCCCGACTCGTGGGCCGAGGCTCCCCACGGCCCGGCGCTGCGGTGCGCGCTGGGCTCTCACACCCGGGCCTTCGCTCCGGCCTGGACGATTTCTCCCATCCGAGCACACAGCTCCAGAGTCTCAGCTGTGCCAACTATTTTCCCAGAAAACCTGCTGCGTTTCCACACTCTTGATTTTAACAGCTGCCGAGCCCCCATCTCACGCCCGCTGCACACTTCCTCAGTATACGGACTAGGCTGCGCCTTTCATTCGTCTGTCCGTCGATAAATACCTACTGAGCACTGACCACGCTCTAGGCCCTGGAGATGTATCGGTGAACACAGAGAGCGAATCCCTGCCCTCAGGAAACTGCTGCTCAGCTGTGACATACGATCAGGCTCTCCGCCTGGGAAGGCTGAGGCTCTGTGGCTCTGGCACGGGAGAATTAACGCATGTGCTCCGACAGGATCAAAGGAGCACGGCCGCGGCTCAGAACAGGGCGCGGGAAAGCCGTGCCCCAACACTGTACTGGCATGGGTGACTGTCCTGCGATCTAGCTCAGGACCACGTTTACTGAGAAACCGCCCAGGGAATCAAACAAAATACCTACCTTATGACCTGATACACAGGTCAGTCTCCTGGATTCAAGGAACTACACAACGGAGATAATGAGAGCCATGAAAAATCTTAAAAGAAGTTCAGAGGTCACCTGTGCATACTATTTGTTTGTTTGTCTGTTTGTTTGTTTTAAACTCTACACCCAACAAGGGGCTTGAACTCACACCCCAAGACCTAGACTTGCTCTACTGACTGAGCCAGCCGGGCACCCTGCCCACTCCTTCTTAATGCAAAAATTACAATCAGAACACCTCACGAGCAGCCCATCCTTCTTACTCAGGTCTCGAACTCAAAGGTATTTCTACTGCGGACGAATCTGTCCCTCAGGGTCTGCACGCTGAGGTGACAACCTTCATGCCCAGAACGAGAAACCAGCACAGATCCACGTGCAGTCCTGCACGTACTGAATGACAACCAGGTGTCGTGTCTGTGATTTCCTCCAACCGGTCCCTCTGTCAGGTAACTCACCCACTGCGTGCACCGTAAAGGCAAGACCCTGTACTGGCAGTGGAGGTGCTGGAGGAGAGCCGGACCTCAGGAACGCCTTCCTCGGCCACCAACGCCCTCCCGGGATCCTTGCTCTTACTTCAGAGCACCCAAGAGAGCTCTAGTTAGACAACCCACGTGCACCGTTCCCGGCCGCCAGGCGAGGCCCCATCTGGGCACAGTGCCCACGCAGGGCCCGGAAGGCTGCGGGCCTCCATGAACAGCTGACTGACCCTCAGAGGAAGGACAGGGCATCTGCAGGATCAGAGTCCACGGGGGCCTCAAAGCTCACCATGCACACTACATGCGTGGCATTCCTTTCCTCTTTCCCAAGAAAGTGAAGGACTAACTGACAAAGCTAACTCAAAGCTATGTTCCCACCCAAAAAGAAATCAATGTCAAAGAAACAAAATGACAATGTACTTGACTCTCTGTCCACCTTAAAAAGAAAAGAAGTCCATCTGTTCAACTTGTACCATGGGACAAGAGGCAAACTCTTTCCAAACTCAGCTGTGGCAATTCTGTTTCCAAAACTAGTCAGGCTAGGCTATTGCTACAGTGTCACTCTGTGTGGAGTTCAAGTGATAGTCAGCTAAGCTTCCAGCCGGAACTACTGTAGAGAAGCTTTTTAGATTATTTAAAATAAAAAATAATAATAATAAAAAGCTTTCTCTGATCTCTTTCTCATTTATCTCTAGTCCCAGAAAAAGAAAACGTATGTTCCTGGCACTTAACTCATACCATACAGTTGTGGCACAGAAGAGGCAGGAGGAGTTCAATGAGGAGAGGGGAGGGGAGGGGAGGGGAGGAGAGGGGAGGGGAGGGGTAATTATTCTCGCATGTCTGCGAAGAAGTGGAGGCAAGAATATCCTCAACTGACGAAGCCATGACGAGCAACAAAGCAGGACAGCAAGAATTTCTGACGGCAAATGCGCTTCATACTGTACTCACGACCTCAGACAAATTTTGACTACAACCAGACTTCAGAATGATTTAGAAAGTTCATCCCAACTCACTGGGACATCAGAGGGTCAGGGTTCAAACGAGCCGCGGGGGAGCCTGCGCTGCTCCCAGCCCGTCCCCGACACAGAGCCCAGGGGTCGGCGGCGGAGCGTCTCTATGCCTTTGGGGAATGTATTTGTACTTAGATTACATCTTTGTAACTGTGTTTTGTAACTTACAAACCCCATCCAGGTGCTGGCACACAGCAAGAGCTGGATAAATGTTGAAAAGGAATTATCAGAAATCTCATTCTGAAGACCCAATGGGACAGAGTTTCAAAGTGGCAAAATTTTCAGGTATCTCATGCTGGTTCTGTCCCCACAATTCACTCTACTCAGTGCTAAAATTAGGTATCATCACCTCTCACAGGGGTACACACGTGTATGTCGGTTGTTGTTCACACTTAACTAGACTGGATAAATGAAAGTATTTTACCCAAAATGTGATTTAGTTAATCCTATTCATGGTAAAGTGCTCAATGCACTAAGGGAAACAAGTTGGAAAGGAGGCCGTATGGGGGCTCTGGAACCTGAGCACAGCCGCGCTACCCGGGAGGAGCTGTCCAAACCCCAGCTGCAGAGGCCTGCCCACCAGGAGCCCTCGGAAGTAGGTCTGGGTGGCCATCAGGTGACTCTGACAGAAGACTATGACCAAGGGTCCCAACTTAAGAAATACTATCACATAGGAGCGCCTGGGTGGCTCAGTCGGTTAGGCGTCCGACTTCGGCTCAGGTCATGATCTTGTGGTCCATGGGTTCAAGCCCACGTCCAGCCCTGTGCTGACAGCTCAGAGCCTGGAGCCTGCTTTGGATTCTGTGTCTCCCTCTCTCTGCCCCTCACTTGCTCGCACTGTCTCTTCTCTCTCTCTCAAAAATTAATAAATGTTAAAAAGAAAAAAAATACAATCATATAAAATGATTCCAAATTTCTAAAACCTACTCTAAAAAAGACTGAAGAGGTACACCTGGGTGGCTCAGTCGACTAAGCGTCCAACTTCAGCTCAGGTCATGCTCTCACGGCTGGTGACTGTCAGATTCGCTGCTGTCAGCACAGAGCCTGCCTGGGGTCCTCTGTCCTCCTCTCTCTGCCTCTCCCCAACTGCGTGTGCACGTACTTTCTCTCTCAAGAATAAATAAAAACATTAAAAAAAAAGGACTGAAAAAAAGCATTTCAAAATATTAACCTCAGAGGTCACCTCTGGGTCATGGTATATCATGGGTGCCATGTTTTTCTTGTATTTTCTTTACTTCCTAAGATCATAATGAAGAAACGAATGTTGTTTTTAAAGGTGCCCCCCCAAAACTAAAGGGAATAATGTCCCCGCGTGGCCTTCCCTAACAACTGTATCCAATTATCACTGAGGACATCCAAAAGCGGTTTGCCTTGCATTAATCCGTCTCAGGTGTCCCCAAAAGAATGCCCTACTTTTCCCCCCTCAAAGTTTTGGGGTTCAAGATGCTTGGGGTGCTCGGTGAGCAGAGAGCAGGCTCCCGGGTCTGGAGGACGGCTGGAAGAGGGAGCCCTCTGACAGCCCAGGAAGCACCACGCCCGGCCCCTGAGCCACCTCCACCGGCAAGGCCAACACCACTCCTCCAACCTGCGGCTTTAGGCCAAAAACCGTGGCTTCGCACAGACCCGCACCTGCCTACAACTCGAAGGCTCCTGGCTCGGACGCCCTCAGGGTCCTTCGCCCCTCCTCAGACTCCCGCCCCACCCCTGCACCCTACGCAGCGTTCCAGCCACAACCCTCTTCCGGGTCCCACGCGGCTCAGGTTTTGGGACTTTGTTCCTCCGCCCCCCCCCCCCCGGCTCTCTCTCACGTGCCCTGTTCCTTGCGCCTCTCTGCCCGAACGCCACCTTTCCAGAAGGCGCACCTCCCTCCCGGCCCGCCGCGAACACCACCTTTCCAGAAGGCGCACCTCCCTCCCGGCCCGCCGCGAACACCACCTTTCCAGAAGGTGCACCTCCCGGCCCGCCCGCCTCGAACACCACCTTTCCAGAAGGCGCACCTCCCGGCCCGCCCGCCTCGAACACCACCTTTCCAGAAGGCGCACCTCCCGGCCTGCCCGCCGCGACACTCAGGCACGCCCTCTTCCCGTTCAATCGTCTCGCGCCCGATACCTTCTGAGTCCAGCCGCCGCTCCAGACCGCACTCTCCCCGACGAGAGTCCAGAATCCCTCCGACCTCACCTCGTGGCCACCGCGGTCTCGTCACCAGTCTGTCCTGCACAGGGCTGTCACAGCGTGAGCCTACGACTCGGCAGGACTCCGTGCTTCCGTGGTCAAATGCCGGGCAGTGCCCTCCTCCCACATCTTTCTCAGGACGATGACCCTAAAGAAACCCCAAAGGCGGGGCAGACCCCCCGCAGGCCTCTCCTCCCCAGCCCGCAGGCCTCCTCCGAGCCCCCTCCCGGCCCGCAGCCCCCCAGCCACAGGGCCGCTGCACGTGCAGGTCGCGCAGTCCCCTCGCTGCGCGTCTCGGCAGAGGCGCCCCTTCCCGGGAAACTCTTTGCCGACCCCCCGGGCCACGCCAACACACTGTTCCCCTCCTTCGGGACGCGCTCCCCGGGTCTGGGACGACACACGCAGCGCTGTGATTATGTGAGCTCCCTGGCGGGAGGGACAATGCCTGTGTTTGCTCGTCGCCACATCCGCAGAGCCTAGTACCCAGCAGCCGCTCACTCACTGGGTGCTGAGGGACTGAATGAAAGTTCTGGACGGTGTTCTTCACACTCCTGTCACCGGAATCACCGGCCGACATCGGGACCCGCCGCTGGCCTGCTTCTCCCCCCCTACTGCTCTGCGACTCCTAACGCAGAGCCGCGCTCTCAGCTCTATGTCCCTAATGCCCCGGCGCCAAAGGGTTCTGTTTGAACAATCACAAAAGATACAAAGTCCTTTATATGTGGTTCTGAATAAAAGCGTCTGATAGCCTACAAATTAATTCCAACTGAAACAGAACGCTACCCTTGGAAGACCTGATTTTGCATTTTATTAGAGGCAGAAGCGGGTGAGTGTGGTTGTGTCTGGGGAGAGGGACCGGAGGGGGGCCATGGGACGGCGCTCTATTTTCTGCCATTGTAGCACTGTGATTAAAACGAAGGGGCAGGAGAAGAACACCTGATTTTTGCAGAAGACGGGAAAACCCAAGTTCATTACTGATTCCCCCACCATTCGCTCGGGCTGAGGAGCAATCTCTCCAGCTCAGGAGAGGCTCCTCCTCGCAATAACCTCCTCTAGTGAAGAGGAGACCAGGAGACAAGAAACTGAATTTGATTCAGACTGCTTTTTATCGTATAAAAACTGGATGGCATGGCTGCAATAACTGAGAGTTGAATTCTTCGAAACACCATTTCTTAAAAAAAAAAAAACAAAAAACTGTGTGGACATTTTCTTACTCGGAAATCTCTAGAGCGTCTCTGCAGTTCTCTGCACACTTTCACCTCTAGAGTGTCTGCTCCATTCCCTGGCTAAAGTCAGGTAAGGGGAAAACCTACTATGCTCGAATAGATGACTTCAAAAATTTTAAAACCAAGACTTGCTCCAGAAAGTTCAGCTCGGTGACCATGTGGTTAGAGGAGACTGTTACGTACCACAGGACAAGAGAAACTTTGCCCATCGGGAAAGAGGCATACAGCAAACTGAGCACTAAAGGCCAGAGAGAAAGCATGAGTTCTACTTTTTACTTTAAATATTTCTGGGTCGTTTGATGTTTTAGAAAGAGCACATCTGCAGTTTGTGTTTAAAAATAAAATCAATAAGGACACACCCCACACAAAATGTAGTAATTAGTGACGCGCTAGCAGCTCTTAGCAGGACCACAGCCTCGTCGTTTCCATCTGCAGCCCCCCGGCCGTCCACGCTCATCACCTCCCCGAGGAGCGGCCCGGCCAGGTCGCCCTGTGGAGCCGCACGCCCGGACCAGCCTCTCCTAGGAAAGCAGTTCGGCAAGGCAGAAAAAAGAAAGGGCTCCGAAGTCCAAGGACCCGCCTGCGAGCCCCCGACGATGGGGGACTTCAAGTCCCAGACTGCTGGGTCCCGCTTTTTCATCTGTGAAACGATGACGGCAAGACACGGCAGAACGGCCGTGAGGCTCCAACGAGCCACGGCGCCGTATAAAGCATGACACTCGCACACCGCACAACACTCTTCAAGCGCTGGTCGCTGCAATTCTAACGTTTTGTAATTAATATGTTCTTCCTTGTCCCGTTATCAGATGTACTCAGAAGGTCTACTCGGGCCTCAAATAAATATACACGTATTGACAGTCCTCTAAGTGGAATTACTACTTAAAATAATCGAGGGACGTATTTTACAACACTGGGCAAGATCTCAAAAAACTCTAGAATTAAATTTTGGTGTCAAATTCTCTTCCGTTCCCCTGAAAGCTTTGACGTGTCCTATCGAAAGGAGAAAGATCAGGACTCTGAAGGAAAAGGGAGCGCATACATTCTAATGACCCAGGACGAAAGTCTCTCGACAGAGGCACAACAGAGGTTCACTCTGCGAACCATAAAATGTCTAAAGCAGAAGAACCCCCCCAAAAAAACACTAGAAATCCTCTTGACAGTTATGAGAACACCAAACACATTCACAAGTTAGTTGGTCCCGAGTAAATATAAACGAATACAATAAAACTTAAAAGGCACGCCTCACACCCAGGGCGAAGGAAGGTCACCCCGTGTTTACGCACAGAGGGTCACCGTCAGACCACGAGGCCGCTCCAAACGTCCCACAGGCCTCTTCAACGTTCCTGGACAGCGCCCACCTCCCAAGGCCCGTGGCTGGCAAACACGACGTGTGCGGACGCCCAGCTTCGTCCACCGCGTCTGCAGCACGAGTGATCCTGACGCACACTCGTAACAGCGGTAAGCGACTCTTTCTGGGGGCGGTGAGGAGAACTCGGTGAGACAGTGGTCTCAACGGCCATCCCCACCCCTGCCAGCACGACCAGCAGGTCCCCACTTACGACGACAGCTAAGTGCACTATTCATGGCCCTCGGCGCGCCCCACCGCCACCCTGCCAATATGCATATGGTAGAGATGGAAAAAAATGCTTCCTCACAAAATAAGGACAAGGAAAACAAAATCTGCCACTATCATAAACGTTAAGAAAGTGAGGGACACAGAGGGGCGGAAAGAGGCAACCAGATGCAAAAATCAAGTACCTAAGGTGCCAGAGTGGGGAGCCCAGACTTTGTCCTAGGAGGCCCCTCCACTTGTAATGCACCAGTTGCGAGACGGAGAGCCAGCCGATGCGAAAAACAGAAACTGAGAATTGATCTGAAGAATGACACCCACTAAAGCGGCAGACAAAGCCCAAAAGCGAGGGGCCCTGCGTGTCCCAGGAGCAGGCGGCGTCAGCGCGTGGACGCCTGGCGGCAGGAACACGGCGTGCGCGCGGTCCTCTAACGCTCCTCCCGCGGGCCAGGAGAGGAGACGCGCGGAACAGGCGGCGCACGCTCCGCTCCGCACGACCGCGCGCTCGGGCCGAGAGCACGCCTCCGTCTCGGCGCCGCGCCTCGCCTGGCCCCGGGAGAGGGCAACGGCAAACGGCACGGGTCAGAGGGCGGGCAGAACAGTTACTGGCCGAGGGCTTCTGGTTTCTCGGGCCTTCTGCTGGCACAGGGTCACGGCTGAGCAGCTTTCGCACAGTCGGAAAACGGCCAGCCTGTGAAAAGTATACATTCTGAGGACCCCACGTCTAGGTTTGTGGGAGACTCTACGACGTCTGATCCTTGACACAAATGCTCTGAACACACCCCACGGGCGACCTTTATGCTGCCCACGCTGGTTCTTAATCCCGCCTGCAGTGACAGAGACGGTCACAAAAAGACCTCTGGGGAGACCACTTCAATAAACGGGCAAACTGCAGCCCAAGCACATGTGAGCCTTTGGAAATGAGCATCCACACTGCTGAACTGGCGCGGACGCGACAAATGACAGTAATCCAACGGCCCGAGGCCAATTAGCTCCAGCGCAAACAGATTTCTCTGTTCTGCGCACGGCGACTCTCACGCGGCAAGCAGTGGATAGAACTGTGGCAGCCTAATTACAAGTCCAAAAGCGAGCTCTTCCGACAGCTTCGGTACCCGAGCAGTAACCGTGCCCTCGGCAACCACCTTCAGTGATCCTCCTGAAAAACCAGATCTCTCCACATCGGAAACTCCCAGGTCAGATCCGGAGACACAAAAACAAACAAAAAACTGGCCTTGATGAAACTGCTGGTTCAGAGACGACACAACTTTCCTCAGGGTCCTGGATATCAGACACGAGCAGCGCACACACGCCGCCAGGCCACTGCACTCGGTAACTCTTTCCTCCTGCAAGTCCTCCCACGGGGAGCACTCTTCGAGCACGGCAGCTCCGCGGAGAAGGGCGCCAGCACGTGCGTCCTAGCTGGCGCTCTAGAAAGGGATTCAAAGTGAGGCGGGCCGGCTTAGCACTCGCTGCGATCTCAGTAAAGCGGGGTCCCCCCCAAGACGGACCCAACGGCACGAGGCGCCTCGTCTGCACTGCCGTTCTGTGGGCCACCGAGGCGGCCGTCAGCTCACCAACTTGAAACCTGTCTAGTCGCAGGACAGGTTTCGGTACCCTGCCGTCGCCGTGCGGGCGAAACCCAGCCTCTCCGAGCACGCTGCATCTCGGATCACTGCATCCTCTTCGGCTGCCTCGCTCTGCGAGGCTCCAATAAAAACGTATCTTCCGAGAATTACTAACACAGCTGTCAGAGCTACAAATACTATCGGCCAGGCAGCAACGCTCCGCCACACGCCGGCAGGTGGATCCAAGAAATCCCGTGATGTCGACCGTGGGCCCAGCCCCCTCGCCGCGAGGTAAAGAATGGAGGGGAGCGGGCCTGCTCAGAGGACCAGGGCAGGAAGCCGGGCGAGATCCGAATGGGGTGCGGGAGGCGACACGGGGGGATTTCACTGCAACGTCAACGACCACAAAGGTCTCTTCGGGTGGGAGGCAGGGCTGGTCAGTTCCAACTAAGTGTCCCAAACCATTTCCTCAAGCAGCAATACTCATAAAGTAGAGATGTACTCACACTTCAGCTGTCAAAGCTGATCCTTTGTATTTGTTAAAATGTTGAAAGCTATTGGCATCAGAAATGCTTCCAAGTTTTCCACTGGTTCACTTCAATCCAGGGAACAGGGTTCAATTGACAACAGGGAAATACAACATACTCCCGACGAATTAATTTTCAAAACTGTAAGCATAACCATCCAATTTTATTTTATTTCTTAAAGTTTACTTCTTTATTTCGAGAGAGAGAGAATGAGCTGAGGGGCACAGAGGATCCAAGAAGCGGGCTCCGAATGTGGGGCTCTGGCCCCCAAACCTCGAGACCATGACCTGAGCCGAAGTCTGACACTTCAACCGACTGAGCCCTCCCGGCGCCCCCACAATCCAATCTCAATATAACACCGCGGCTGTTACCTTGTGGTTGTCATTCCCAACTGTACACAACACGCGTCCCGTGGTGCCTAGCACATGGTGAGTGATCAGTATCCGCTGAATGAATGAATGAATGAATGAATGGCCAGGGACGCCGTGGGACTCTGAGGACAGAAGGTCTAATAAAACAAATTTATTAAAATGCTCAGCCCGGGGCGCCTGGGTGCCTCAGTGGGCTAATCACCCACTCGCCATCTGGGCTCAGGTCGTGATCTCACGGGTTCCTGGGATTGAGCCCTGAGGCGGGCTCTGTGCTGACAGCACAGCCTGCTAGGAATTCTCTCTCCCTCCCCCGTCTGCCCCTCCCCTGCTTGTGTGTGTGCTCTCTCTCTCCTGCTTTCTCCCTCTCTCTCCCAAAATAAATATTTTTTAATGGTGAGCCTGATTCAAGCAGAATACAATTATTGAACCCTGTCACATTATTTCGTTACTTGTTTTCATTACTGTTCTTTGAAAGAGAAAAAGATTATGAGAAATCGAACTATTCCCTGGCTCCCTTCTCCGTGCTAGAACTTAAAAGCATTTAAATTATGCTTAAAAATAAACCCATTAAAGGGGTAAACTCCAAGAGCTGCTAACATTTATGTGCAACTGACTTTTACCACGGCAATTCTCTCAACACGGGCATAGGCAATATTGTTTGAGACGTAAATACGAGAACCATGAATGCAAATGACATTACAATTAAGTTTACATATTGTCGTGCCTAATTATCATTTAAATCAATTTTGCCTTGTAATTGGTGCTTATGATCATGGACTGAATTCGAGGTGCCTGGCTGACTGTCAGGAGAGCACCCAACTCTTGATCTCACAACTCCTGATCTCACAGTTGCTGAGTTTGAGCCCCACAGTTAGGTGGAGACATTGCTTAAAAAAATAAAATCTTGAAAAAAAAAAAATAATGGACTGAAGTATGGCTACACGTGCCTTCTTCATTTCAAAACCACTATGAATACATTACACATTAGTTCACAATGAATCCTGTACCCATTCATACTAAAGTTACCAATGAGCTATCACGTTCATATTTAGGTTGAGAAAAAGGCAAATACCGAATCTCGTAAGAAAAAAAAAAAATCTTCCAATTACACGTGTGTAAAAAGTACTCAAATACTAAGCCCCCTCTTTTGTGCAAAGAATCATACGAAATACGAAAGAAGATGAACAAGTGAAAAGCGCAAGGGAGAAACTTCCACGGCAAACTAAAATATCAAACGTTTGACAACATTCCAGCCTCCTGTAATATCTCATTTAAAAAAAAAAAGGTTTCGCGTTTTACACTTCGCGATAGGCATTCATGTCGACAGCTTATTAAAATCGACTTCATTTCCAAAGAGCGAGACAACCAACCGTTCGCAGAGAGGACGTACCGGCCACCAGTTCTCCCAATAGCTACTTTGTTTCACTTTCCCGAATTTCGATACCAACCACGCGCCGATGGTATAAAGGGCGGTAATTTCTGGGGATCAGATGTCAAAAAACCCGCGGTTTAGAGCAAGCCCGGAGCCACGGTGACACCCAGAGTCATTGTAACGTGGGGGTGGGGGGGGGGTCAACTCTGGGCGCACACCTTCCTGGAAGGGAAAGGTGCGTGTCTTTTTCTCCACCGGGGGATCATTATAAACGGCCCCTAAACTTCGGATCCTGCGGCGACACGACGCGTCAGCGTCAGCCAGGCTGAGAAGGGTTCATGCATGAAGATGTCACTCAGATGCAAGTAAAAGTACGGTCCTGGCGACTTGATTCCCAGTTTTCTTTGCAACAGTAACCCCAGGCTGCTCCCCGGCGACTCGGGTCCACAAACCCGGAGGCCGGCAAGCCCCCCGCGGTCAATCGGGCTGAGGAGGCAACCTCTTGGGGGCACGGGGGCAGCGGGGCGCCCCCACGCCCTGGGGTCCCGGTGCCCGCCGAGAGGCGACCCGGGTGCCTGGGGAGCCCCGCCGCGGCGGGGCCTCTCGAAGCCCCCCCCCCACCCCCGGCTGCCTCTCCCGGGGCGCCTGGGGCCCCCCCTCCGCGCCCCGGGCTCCCCCGCGGTCCGCCCGGAGGTTAACCCCTTCGCGCCCCCGCGCCCCCCGCAGGCGGCCCGGCGCCCCTCCCCGCGGCTCCCCGGCGGCGGGCCCCCGCGGGCTCCGCGCGGGGCGGCGGCGGCGGGCGGCCGGGGCGCGGCGACGGCGGCGGGCGGCCGGGGCCTAGTCCGGGGCAGCGTGTCCCGGCGCCCTCCCCCACTCCCACACGCTCGCTCCGGGCAGGGTGCGCCCGCCCGCCCCCGGGGCCGCCCGCCGCGGCTCGGGGCCGCTCCCGCCCTGGGCGCGGGCCGGCAGCTACCTGCGGGTTGCGGAGGGCCATGGCGGCCCGTTTCAATGAGCCTCGGCGCTCGTCCGACTCCTCACGCTGCTTCCCCCGCCGCCGCCATCTTCTCGCCCGCACATACACACTCGCATCGGCCGCCGCGCCTGCGCACTGGCCGCGCGCCGCGGGGCGCGGGGCGGCCGGGCGCGCCGGGCGCCTGGTGCGCATGCGCGGCCGACAGGTGGGCGTGCGCGGCGGGAGTGGGCCTGGCGGCCTCTGGGCCCGCGCCCCTTCGCGGTGCGGGCCGCCGCCCCGCGCGCTGGAGGGGCCCCGGCTGTGGCCCCGGAAGGAGACGGGGCAGGGGACGGCGGTGATGATGCCGAAGCGCCCGGCAGGCCCGGGCCTCTCACCTGCTGGCAGGCCTCCGGGGTGCCAGGCCAGACTCGGGACGTCGGGAGCCCCGAGCCGCGCGACCTGAGGTCGGCCCTGGGCCCCGAACCCCAAGGTCTCCCTAGGCCGGGGTCTCCAGATAAGCGCCGAGAGCCCGGGAGGAGCCCCCCCCTGCTCAGGGCGATAACACTTCCGTCCATTCATTCATGTCTTCACCGTTGATCCCACAAACGTTGCCTGAGCGCCCGCTCCGGGCCACGCCTATTGCGGACGGCGGAGGAGACTGAACCGCACACGGAGGCGCAGAGCAGGGCGGCCTGGCGGGTAGTAAGCACTCAGGGAGAGTTGTCTGTTACACGCACGCACGTAGGCGGACAAATCAACTTTGGGGTCACCGATTCCAGAAGTGGTGAGCCCCCTCCCCGGCCACGCGCTCGCCATCCGGCTGGGCCCCCGTTGAAGGGGAGGGATTTCGGACCTGTTCCTTCTCTCTCCTCGCCTGTAAATGGGACTCATAGAATTTCTGAACCCGTAGGCTTCCTGCGAAGATCCTCTTAGATGAGTGAACGAACTGGCCAACTCTCAAAAACAAAGTAGCTACTGCGGTTACTGTTCACAACCCTCGTCGTTGGGTGCCACAGACGCACCCAGGGAGCTTCCTAGTGCCAGACCCCGTGCCGAGCAGCAGAGATCAACAGCGAAGGTCTAAGACCGAGGGCCTGGCCTCTTCAAGACTGGGATGCCATGAAACACACCAGGGAGAGAAAGGAAACTGTTCTAAAATGAAAGAGCTAAAAATAGAACCAAATACAGCGGGTGAATCTTGATGGTTATCGGATGTGTTTTTTAAGTCGGCGAATGTCTTTTGACAATCAGAGAAATTTGAGTATGGCTTGGAAAATGAGTTCGGTGAATTATCGGTGGTTGTAATGACCTACCGATGATACTGTGCTCACGTGAGTGTGTTCCTATTGTTAGAATATGCATCTGAACAATTGAGAGGTCACCCGTCCTGACGCCCGTGAGTTATTTTTTAACGGTTCAACAACAACAAAAAAAAAAAAACAGCATATAAAGACGCACAACTATACATAGAAAGCAAAGGAGGCAAATATTAACAATCAGATTAAAGCCGTACTATATGCTTTCCTGTGCGTTTGAAAAATTATATAACAAAAAGCGGGGGGGGGGGGATGATTAATATTGTAGCCATGCTATGGTTACAGTAGCAGAAAAGTTATATCTACGGGGGCATGAAGACAAAGGTATATATACGAAAACCCACTGGTGTCTTAGGGTGGTCGATGTATGATTTGTATCATAACGGTGTTTGAACAAATAATAAAAATTATAATAAATAAGACCTAGTTCTCATTTTCAAACCACTCGCAGAGATATTAACACATGATTTCAATGCAAAGAGGTAAATAGTAAAGAGGAGATACTGACAAGCATCGCGGACCCTACGGTGCTGAGCAAGCCCTGGTCTTTGCAATGAATTTAGGGGCGTCGGAGGAACCCAGAGTTGAGAGACGCCAGAATCAAAACCCTGAGTCCCCCACTCCCTGGTCGTGTGAACTTCAGCAGGTTCCTTAGCCTTTCCGTGAATCTTTTTTCAAAAGGGGTACGGTAGGCAAAATGATGCCAGACCCCATCCCATCCCCCAAATTTCCACGTCCTAATTCCCGGAATCTGTGACTACAGGACCTCATGTGACAAAAAGGATGTGATTCAGTTGGGGACCTTGAGAATTAAGGACCCCGAGGTGAAGAGATCTTTCTGGATTATCCGGGCGGGGTCCTTGGAAGTACAAAGTACCTTGTAAGTTTCCCGGAGAGTCCAACAGTCAGGCAGGGGAGCATGGCAACAGAAGCGAGCGGGGAGGGAGGGAGAAATCAATTTGAAGGTGTTACGCTGCTGGCTTTGAAGCTGGAGGAGCGGGCCATGAGCCCAGGAACGCACGCCGTCTCTAGAAGCTAGAAAACGGAAGGAAACAGAGGTCCTCCTAGTCCTTCCAGAAGGAACATAGCCTTGCCCCCGCCTCGATTTCAGTAAATCTTCTGACCTACAGGATTGTCAAATAATCATTAGTAAACCAGTAAATTTGCAGTCATTTGTTACAGCAACAATAGGACATTAACGCAAGGGATAAAACCCCCAACTTTGCAAGTATGTTGCCTCGAGGACACGAAATAATGGCCCAGCACGTGGAATATCGTGCCTGGCACTTTTGAATGGTCATTCGACGAACGGTTAAGGGACTTTTGTTTTATCCCAGGAAGAGTGTAAATTTTCTCCAAGGAGGTAACATTTGAGCTAAGGCTTAAGGGGTATGTTTTGAGAAGGGACTCCTATTTCCCCATCTAAATTAGCGGATACATGGTCTGACCAGTAGGAGTTAGTTCCTGCATCCAAGAGGGCAGACTATTCCTGTTAAGTCCTGTCCTACCTGGAAAATTCTGGAATTCTGATACTAGAGAGGAGTTACCATTAGCTGTGTGACCTTGAGCAAGTACCTAACCTCTCTGGACCTCCGTTTCCTCATCTGGAGAACAGGAGAAACAGTACCTCGCAGAGTCGTAGTGACTCTGGATACGGGACCAAGATCACATATGTCAATTGCTTAGCGACGTGTCCGGCAAACAGTAAGAGCTGAATAAATGGTAAAACCTATCGCGAAACCCGGACTCCTTGGGGAAGGAAGGTGATGTTTGCACAGGAAGGGTCTAGTACATTTGGCAGGATTTATTACTGTTCGTGAAATTCAAGCTCTCAACAAAAATTGGAATTTTGGGAAACAGAGCTACTATTGTGAGCCGGGAAGCTTCTCGACACTTAGATACTTAAAGATTTTTCTGGCGGGACTGGTGAAGATAGTAATAAAGGAGATTTTTTTCAATAATGAATAATGAAATGTTTCAACATTTGGAAAATCTACATAACTCAGTGAATCAGTATTTTCCAAGTGGCCCATGTGGGAAGTTACATCATTCATGAGTAAAAGATCCATTTTTTAAAAAAATATTTTAATGTTTATTCATTTTGGAGAGAGAGAGACAGAGAGAGAGACAGAGCATGCGTGGGGGACAGGCAGAGAGAGAGAGAGAGGGAGTTACAGAATCTGAAGCAGGCTCCAGGCTCCGGGCGGTCGGCACAGAGCCCGACATGGGGCCTGAACCCACAAACCGTGAGATCAGGACCTGAGCTGAAGTCGGCTGCTTAACTGACTGAGCCCCCCCCCCCGGTGTCCAAAAGATCCGTTTAAAGTACAAGATAGACTGATGGATTTTAATCTGAGTATGGAAAGGTTCACCGATATGATTTAACATCTCAATCTGAATTTTGCTTCAAGAAATCCATCCGCTTTGGGCAGAGCAATGAAGAAAAATGGCCACAATTATCTGAAAGCCCCACTCCTTAAAAAATAAATAAAAAATAAAGTAAACAATTAAAACCTCACTCCTTTTGAGGAATATACTTCTTAGGAAAAGACCCCTCCCTCTTTTTTCCCAAACCACATTCCCCGTGGGAGGCTGGCTTTTCTCCATACACTTCAACCAAAGCAACATATTACAACAGACCGAATTCAGGGGTGCGAGAGCCCAGCCGTTTCCTTATTAAGCCAGACATCAAAGAGTTTTACAGAAATCCACCTCAATGCGTCTCTTCTCACCCAAATGATCTGTGTTGGAAAAGAGTCATTTTCTATTTAAAAAAATACGTCATTTTTATGTTGATGTACAATAAGTTTATGATTAATACATTATGAGGCTTATTTTTAAATGTCTCCGCTTTCATTCCCCCCCCTTTTTTTTTTTAGAAAGAGAGAGAGAGAGGATCCCATCCCAAGCAGGCTGACACGGAGCTGGATCCCACCAACTGTGAGATCACGACCTGAGCTGAAATCAAGACTCGGCTGCTCAACTGACGGAGCCCCCCAGGCGCCCCTCAGTTTTCATCCCTCCATGGAAGTAACAGTAGACGGAACCTACAAAAAGAAAGGCTTTCTGGGGTCCCGCGGTAAAGCAGTTTGAGTGAGAATGACTGCTCCAAAGCACCAGACAGGCGGCCGCTCCCCCTCGCATATCTGCCCGGAACTTTCTGGCCCCTTGCTCGCTCAGGTCTCCGATGGCCACTGTCTCTAAGAGGAGGTCTCTGGCCACCCTGGCCCTGGTGGCCGCCTCCTGTCCTTCCGTCCCGTTTGTCAGATGCAGGGTTGGGATCGTACCCAGACACTGAGCCAAGTGCCATAAAAAGACATTACTGAGACCACCTGGGAGTGTAAGCGAGGCCTGGAGGACACCGAGGAACCCTTGTCAGTAAAGGTGACGGGTGGGCTGGTGTCCCTGCTGTCGTGCTCGAAGACGTCCCTCCGGGTTTCAGCAGATGCCTGTGCTCAAGTACACAGAGGGGAAACAGGCGATGTTTGAGATTTGCTTTAAAATATTGGAGGAAAGGGGGGCGCCTGGGTGGCTCAGTCGGTTACGTGTCTGACTTTGACTCAGGTCATGATCTCGCGGTCTGTGAGTTCGAGCCCCGCGTCGGGCTCTGTGCTGACGGCTCGGAGCCTGGAGCCTGCTTCAGATTCTGTGTCTCCCTCTTTCCCTGCCCCTCCCCTGCTCACGCTCTGTCTCTCTCTCCTTCAAAAATAAATAAACGTTAAAAAAATATTAAAACACAGAAAGTTTCCGCGGGGCCAAGGAGGACCCCCGGAAGCACGTTTGCCTGGCAGAAGGGTCCCGCGTCTCTCAGGAAAGAGGCTGCCTCGTGTGAGTCTCCGAAGGCTGCCCTAACGAAGCCCAAGCCAGGGACCCAACGCGCCGGGAATTCGTCCTGTTACAGCTCCGGAGGCCAGACGTCTGCAGGGACGGTGTGGGCCGGTGGGCTCCTTCTGGAGGCTTGGGGACCAGCTGCCCCAGGCCTCTCTCCGGCTTCTGGTGTGGGCGAGCCCTGGCCTGTGGCTACGTGGCTCCCCTCTCTGCCTCCATGGTCACACGGCCCTCTGCTGTGGGGCCTCTCTGTGTCCCTTAATAAAACCACCGCAGAGGACCTGGCAGCCAGAGCCGAGTGCAACCTCGGGTGGCCCACTCGAGCCCAGGCGCGGGACACGTTACGTGACACCCGATCGGTGCGCCACGTCAAGGCCGCGCTCGGGCCCGGCTGCCCTGGGAGGACACAGGGACCCAGACCGCCGCCTCCCAGCCCGTGCCTTCGCTGTGGCGCCCCAAGCGGACCCCTCGCCTTCTCTCCTTTCGGCTTAGCGGCACTGACCCATTTGAAATGTCCAGACGGCCAGCTCCTCCCTCCCTCGCTGTCGCTCTTTCCCGGGGCCTGGCCCAGACGCCACCATTGCCAGGGGAGAAACGGGTCAGGCACCCAAAGGCACGGTGAGAGGCCCCAGCGGGCAGGATGGCACTCTCCATTCTGAGCGCGAGCCACTGAACGGCGTAGCGAAACCACCGAGGTTCCAGAACGTCGTCCAGCGTGTCCTGCCCGCCTCCGAGGACGGGGCCAGGGGTCAGCCCGGAGACGGATGTGCCGGCGACTTCGGTCTCATGAAACGAGCCGGGAACCGCGGCGCCTTCGCATTGGCGAGACATCCAAGCGACAACATTGCCGTCGAAGGCCCTTCATTTGTCTCCGGCCGGCCGCCCCTGCCAGCCCTTCCTTCCCCCACTCAGCCAGGAATGGCTTGGTTTTTCATGCACTTTCATCGAACTTCGGTTTTTCGTTTCGGCTGGAGAGCTCGGAGGGGAAAAGAAACAATCTTCAATCTCCCACAGCCCACAAACCTAAGTATCTTTTCTACTCCAAAGGCAAGATTCATGATTATGACAAAACCAAGAGATTTTGAGAAACAAACCAAACCAAACAAAAAAAAAAAACCATGACCCCAGCTCTCCAGGACAATTACTATGACTTTCCGATTTTTTTTTTCTTCCAAAGCCTGTTGGTAACATGGATGGAACCTGGGACGCCTGACGGGCTCCGTCCATTAAGCATCTTGCTGTCGGCTCACGTCATGATCTCATGGTTCGTGGGTTCGAGCCCCACATTGGGCTCTGTGCTGACAGTGGAGAGCCTGCTTGGGATTCTCTCTCTCTCCCCGTCTGCCCCTCCCCTGCTCATGCTCTCTCCCTCTCTCTCTCAAAAATAGATAAACATGAAAAGATAAACTAAAAAAACACAGATGGGCCAGGACTCTCCGAATCGGCAGCAGGGGACCCGTGGGCAAGCCCACTGCTGGAAGTCTCCGTTCCTCTTCTCGCAGGGTGGGAGGGTTAAACAAAATCATATCTATCGGTTGGAGTGGGGGAGCTGAGGACGGCAAAGAGGCGTCGGCCGAGCTGCCCAAGCAGCCGATACCAGCTGCCCTTGCGAGGGGCGTGGGGGGGGGGGGCGTAAGCAGGTGGAGAGGAACTCGTCCAGGAAGCCCTAGAGGAATCCACGCAGGGCCTGGGGAGCCGGGCTCGGCTGGCAGTGAGCCTGGCAGAGAGGGTGTTGGAGAGACAGCCAGGGGACTGGGGGCGGGTTCTAGAATGACATCTGCCGGGTACCAAGGGCTGTGGGCGCGGCACTTGGGTAGCGTTTTCAATATGCCTCGGCCCGTCATGGATTCTGTCTTCATTCACTTGGCAAAAGTGCGCTGAGCGGCTACCGGACGCGAGGATTCGCTGAGATGCTGGAGACGGGGGGAGGGGAAGCGACAGGAACGTGTCCATTCACTGACCGCACACACAGAGAGAGGCACACGGGCTCTCAGCTCCTGGGGTCAGCGTAGTGTGTTTCCAGAAATCCCCCGACACTGAGAACGCTGCCGCGAGGGGTGTGTTCTCATCACCACCTCCTTCTGACTTTCTTTTTGATGATCAGTTGAACTGAGCGGTAACTTGGTGGCTGGTGAGCCCATTTCAGCTGGGGGACCACCCGAGGGTGTCCTGACAGCTGCGACTCCCCATAAAGGAGGCCACGTACTGCCGATGACACTGGGCGGGAGACCGACGGCCTTTTGTCCCACCTCACACAGGAGCAGGTCCCCCAAAGTCACAAGGCTCCCCCATTCTGCGTCAATAACTATGCTGCCGCCCTGGGGAGGGCCACGCACGCCTTGCTTCCTAGTAGCACCTAAACGGGAGGCGTAGTCCCCGACACTGTGGCGGGTGTTACGAACAATTGGAGCCCCGAGAATATTTGAACCCTAAGCCAGAGACTAGAGGCAGGCAGGCAACAGCTCTGAGTCTTCGGAGGCTCGAGTTTCCTCCTGAGTAGAGAGGCTCTTTCTTCCGAGCCGTGACAGATCGGGTCTCCCACACATGACGAGGGGACCCAGCTAGTTAGCAACGGAAAGATCAGCACCTCACCCCTTGGCTGGGTGATAGCGAGACCCTCTAACCCAACATCCTGGCCTTTCTTGCCACCACACTCCCAGGGCTCGCCGCCTGCCTCGACACCCCCAGAGCCGTCTGCGTGGAAGGTTACAGACGGCCGCTTCCGCTGATTCCCAAGGCGGCGGCCGGAGAGCCTGTCCCTCCTTCGCTGGGGACCTTCCCCTGGCCCCCATCGCTCTGCGTAGAGTCCGTACAGGGACCTACGAGGCCCTCCATGATCCGGTCCTGACCCCCCCATCCTCTCTCCTCTCCCTGCCACCCTCTGCCTCCAGCATGGCCTCCCTGCCGTCGTCCTGCCCCAGGACATTAGCACGGGCTCTGCCCTCTGCCTGGAATGTCCTCGCCACATGCCCATGGCTACTCCCCCACTCCCTCCCGAGGACTTGCCTGGTGGCCCTGAATCAAATGGAACCCTACCCCCAACCCGGCTTTTCCTCTTCTCTGTCTCTTTTTTCTCCTCAGAACGCATCCCTCGCATGCCATGTATTTCGTTAAATTCTTTTCCTTAATGTATGTCTCGCTCCCCGAAACGGAAGCTGCATGAAGGCAGAGACGGTTGGGCTGCGTTCTTTCTAGTGTCCTGAGAGCCCAGAACAGTGCCTGTTCCTACACCGAGTTTATGATTAAGGTGCTGATTTCATTAAGCGCTTGGCGAATGAGCCCAAATGGGGGCCTCCCCAGGGCCAGGACAAGTCCCTTTCTTGGTCTAGGGCGTCCCCTAGAGACACACGGAGGCCGTCCGCAAATGTCTGAGATCTCCTTCACCTCCAAGGACCGTGACCGCCCGACACTGGGATTTTGACTCCTCGTCCGTTGGTTCCAAAACCTTTTTTTTCTTCGCCTGTGAAATGCGCTCGGAAGCATGCTGGCCTTTCTTGCCACCACACTCCCGGGGCTCGCCGCCTGCCCTGACACCCCCAGAGCCGTCTGCGTGGAAGGTTACAGACGGCCGCCGGCTCCCGACACACGGGGCCCGCCTTCCTCCCCGCAACCTGCCTGCCCGTGACTTGCTTGACCAACAGAGCCCGCAGCAGCCACGCCGCGACAATTCCAAGGCCGAGCCCTTCTCTCGAGGGCTTGGAACCAGCCCCTGTGGGGTAAGAAGCCCGAGCGGCACGGAGAGGCCACGCGGGGGAGCATGAGACAGGTGCCCGGTCGCCGCCGGCCCTGTGGGTGAGCCACCGGCAACGCCCCAACCCAGTCGAGCCCCCGCTGCTGACACGCAGAGCGAAGAAGGGCCCAGCCGGCACGACATCACGACAGATCGTTGTTTCAAGCCAGTGGGTTTCGGGGGATCTGTTGCGCCGTCCCAAATAATCAAAGGCCCCGGCCTGTCGGCGCTTCGATGACAGAGGGCCTCAAACCACGCGGCCCGTAGACAGCGGGAGCGTGTGACCCGCGGATCCGGAGCCCGAGGAGTCC
Organism: Paguma larvata; assembly: GCA_030068075.1. Lineage (NCBI taxonomy): Eukaryota > Metazoa > Chordata > Mammalia > Carnivora > Viverridae > Paguma > Paguma larvata. The sequence goes on along the minus strand of CM057841.1, from coordinate 56,829,719 downwards.
GCCAGGAAGAGGCTCAGGGACGCGGGGGTGCCTGGGGGCTCGGGCGGCGAAGGGTCCGGCTCTTGATTTCAGCTCAGGTCATGATCTCACGGTTGGCGAGTTCGAGGCCCGCATCGGGCTCTGTGCTGACAGCTCGGAGCCTGAAGCCTGCTTCGGATTCTGTGTCTCCCTCTCTCTCTCTGCCCCTCCCCCACTCACGTTTTCTTTCTCTCCCTCTCTCTCTCTCACACACACACATACACATATACACACACAAAATAAATTTTAAAAATAAAATAAGCAGTAAAAAATAAAAGATTGGAAAAATAAAACCTCCCAAGGCGATACATAGTAATAGATAAATAAAACTTCCTGATGCGTTTTTGCCTCTTGTTTTTCCTTATATTTTTATTTTTTAAGTATTAAAAATATTTTTTAATGTTTTTTCATTTTCGAGAGAGAGAGAGAGACAGAGTGCAAGTAGGGGAGGAGCAGAGAGAGAAGGAAATGCCGAATCTGAAGCAGGCTCCAGGCTCCAGGCTCCAAGCTGTCAGCACAGAGCCTGACCTGGGGCTCGAACTCACGACCCGTGAGATCATGTCCTGAGCCAATATCCATAATCAGACGCCCCTACTTACGTTTTTAAAACAGCGACGCCAGACGCGATCCTAGACCGAGTCAATCAGAGTCTCCAGGCGCGGGCTTGGGTGTAGGTGTTTTATGAAGCTCCTCCCGCCCGACGCCGCTCCAGCAGGCAGTCTGGACAGAGAGCCACCGCCCGGGCCCTCCGGCCTCACCACGGTCTCATTGGCTGGCCAGCCACTGGAGGCGACGCCACCTCTCGCAGCTCGTAGCTTAGCAGCGCCCTTCCCTCTGTCTCCAACACCTTTCCCTCATACCCCCGGGCTAGCAAATGCTTATTGAGTCACTGTGCGCATCCCAGCGCCAGCACTGCTGGAACCCACACGGGCTTGGATCGGGGTAGACATGAGTCTGCCACCACAGCAAGCAATTCACCCTTTTTGGAAGGGAGGGAGACAGGGACAGAGGAAGAGAGAGGCCTGATGATGAGAGAGAGAGAGAGAGAAAGGGGAGAGAGAGAATCCTAAGCAGGCTCCTCACTCAGCAGCAGAGCCCAACGCAGGACCCGATCCCACTACCCCGGGATCATGACCTGAGCTGAAATCAAGAGTCAGACGCTCAACTCTGGCTACTTCGGACTGGGAGCTCGTCCCGTGCCACCCAAAGAGTGCCCCAGACGCGTTGTCGCTATTGTCGCGTACGTATCATTTCAGAAAGTTCAAACCACGACCTCATGCGACCACACCGGGAGCCCTGTCAGAGGTCTACTGAGCTCACGAGGGAGGGAAGCGGTGGGTGGGACATGACTTCCGGGAAGGACAAGAGAGCCTGATGTGGTAAGGTTGATGAAAGAAAGACCGATTTTCAAGACCGACACGAAGCGGGTAACGACCTATAAGGCAATCGATCGAGCGGGGACGTTTAGGGCTGCATTCTCTTCCCGATGAAAATCATCCTCATCTCTATGGGACAAAAGCCATCGGTAACTTACTGACATTCTACAAGCCCTAAGAGTCACCAGTAAGTCAAACCCAAGGACCTTTCCCGAGAGCCGCAAACCACCACGGCCCGTGGGTCTCGGGTCATCAGAGTTTCATTTTCGAAAGATACCTCGGGCATCAGCATGGAAACCATTCGGGGTGGGGCTGGGAAGGGGGTGCGGTTTAGAGAAACACGAAAAGACAGGAAGACTCGTCGCGAGTTCCGAGCCCGGAACGGAATCCCAAGCCGGAGACGCTTTGCGGACTCCTGGATACAGCCCTACCTGAAGCCGGAGAGAATACACAGACTCCCCAATGAAGCCGTCCTGAACAGGACGCTGGAGAGAAGCGAGGTCACAGGAGACGGACCTGGAAGGTATCGAGGTAAGGGAATCTCCTCGCTTCCGAATTGAAGGCTCCTAGGCTTAAACTCGAGCCCGGCCCCCAAAACAAGAAAATTACTCGTTTTCAGGCTCCGCTTCTGCCCCTGCAATCTTGCGACAGCCGGATGACACCCCGGTGCGGCAGTGAGGAGTACGTTTGAGACCTCGAATGCAAACTGCTTGGCGCGGTGCCTGGCGTACAGTAAGCGTCTCCTCAGAGGCGGGGGCTTTGAGCACTCTGGCAAATCCAGACACACAGACATTTTTGACTAACTGACCCGTGACACAGATTGTCTCTTTCCAATTTGAGATGCTTTTTTTTTTTTTCAATGGAAGTTTAAAAAAATAATAAAAGCAGGGGCACCTGGGTGGCTCAGTCGGTTGAGCGTCCGACTTCAGCTCAGGTCATGATCTCACCGTTCCCAAGTTCGAGCCCCGCGTCGGGCTCTGTGCTGACAGCTCAGAGCCTGGAACCTGCTTCGGATTCTGTGTCTCCCTCTCTGTCTGTGCCCCTCCCCAGCTCATGCTCTGTCTCTCTCTCTCTCTCTCTGTCAAAAATAAATAAACATTAAAAAAAAATAATAAAAGCATAACTTCCATCTCATAGGTAATTTCTCCGCGGTGCTTGCTCTAGGATTAAACAAAGGTAGTTTGCATATCAGAAAATATTGCTCCTGTTAACTTCGTGGGTAGCCTCTGGGGATGGTAGCCTTCCAGGAGAGGGAGGGGGGCGCCCCACAACCTGTCATTCAGGTCCCGCTAGTGCCGCGACCTCAGGTAAGTGGGAGGAAGGATCAGAGGTAGGAGACCATGGCTCCAGCCTAGTTTTAAAAATCCAGTTTCTTCCAAGGCACCTGGGGGGCTCAGTCGGTTAAGCGTCCAACTTCGGCTCAGGTCATGATCTCACGGTTCGTGCGTTCGAGCCCCGCGTTGGGTTCTGTGCTGACAGCTCGGAGTCTGGAACCTGCTTCAGATTCTGTGTCTCCCTCTCTCTCTGCCCTTCCCCTGCTCACACTCTGTCTCTGTGTCTCTCAAAAATAAAAATAAATGTTAAAAAAAAAACTTTAAAAGGGGGAAAAAAACCCTCGTAAACATTAAGTTAAGTGATTGTACAACATTCTCTCCTGTGTCCGTTTCCTGCTTCTATGTTGTTCGAATTATTCGCTCTTACGAATATCGGTGAACATCTTCACACTTAATGTCTCTTCTGCGTTTCACGTTCTCACACGGTATTGGGCAGAGTTTTCCAGAGACAAAGAACCGACAGGGCGCGTGTACGCAGAGACAGACGTTTATTTGGAGGGGTCGGGTCCTGTGATTATGGCGGCTGGCAAGCCCGGAATCCGCAGGGTGGGCTGGTGGGCCAGAGACCCTGGGGAGGGGCCGATGTTGCAGCTCACGCCTGAGGACAGTCTCCTGCAGAATTCCCTCTTGCTCTAGGAAGGTTAGTCTTCGTTCTATGAAGGCCTTCGCCTGATTGGACGAGGCCCACCCACACAGCGGAGGGCGATCTACTTTACTCGCGGTCCACCGATTTTGAGGTCAATCACACCCAAAAAAAACCCCCACTTTCACGGAAACAGCCAGATTAATGTTTGATGAAATACCTGGACACATAAAAATTGCCCGGCGTAGAGGCATGAACTGAATCAAGAGTCTAGACCTGAACTCTCAAAAGCCAGAGCTGAAAACATGGTCACCACATCGGGGCATCTGGGGGGCTCAGTCCGTTGAGCATCTGACTCACAGATCACGATCTCGCCGTTCGTGGCTTCGAACCCCGCATCGGGCTCTGTGCTGACACCTCGGAGCCTGGTGCCTGCTTTGGCTTCTGTGTCTCCCACTCTCTCTGCTGCTCGCCTGCTCACACTCTGTCTCTCTCAAAAATAAACATTAAAAATTAAGAAAACAACACAGTAACCACATCTCCCAAAGGGTGACACGCTGACACGCGGTCTCTGCAGTTGTTACAAGGGCAAAAACGGGGAGGGGGGAGGGGCAAGCGAGCTTGGGGACTCCTGGTTTAGGCAAAGCTCGATGGGTGTCCTCGACGGGACTTTTGGAGGCTGTAATACACACACGTGTCCCCTGCGAGACTCTCCAAGAGATGGACACTGTCTCCAGCATTTCCCAACCCTTTCCTGACCAGGACTCTTTAGGGAGCGGCTTGGGGGGGACAACGGTTCTCTGCGGGTCACCCCTGAGAGACACGAATCACTTCCGTCCATCTTGTCTCACGGCCCAAGAAACAGAAGCTTAGGGGAGGAGCTGCCTCGCCCCGGTGGTGTGGGACGGAGCCAGAGCTGGACTCCACGTTCCCGACTGTGGACATGACAGAGACGCAGTCCAGGCCCCGTGCTACAAACAGGCGCCTCGCTCGGGGCCGATGCATCATGAACACTGGATCGGAATCCAGGTCTTCTGAACCTCAGCCCGGAACAGAAGGGGCGTACGGCGCTGGCACCCTTAGAAGTTTGGAGCCGCGGCCGGGCCGTTATGTATTTTTAGCGCCTTCAGACGACAGAGGCGGTGGTCCCGCGGCCCCTGGGGAAGATGAGTCGCTGCCGTGTGTGCTGGCTCCGATGATTCCGCTGGGCCAGAGGCGGCTGGAGACCGTTCAAAGGGCTGGGCCACGCCGGAGCTTCCTGCCCAGGTCAGCAGGAAGTCCACGGGCGAGGACGGCTTTGTCTGGGAGACGGCAAGTGTGTGGCCCTGCACGAGTTTGCTCCGAGACCCTCGCCAGGCCTTTGGCCAGGGCAAACCGGCCACGACTGTCATCGATTTGGCAGACACGCGCAGCCCGGGAAGGCCTGTGGCCGGAGACAGGAGACGGACACCTCCGGAGGGCAGCGGTCCTGCAGCAAGCCTGTGAAGTCATGCAGTGCCGGCCCCGACCCTGGGGGGTGGCCGACTCGGCAGACCTGGGGTGGGGCCTGAGAGTCTGCGGGTCCAGCAGGCTCCCTGTGACGGTGATGCGGGGGTGTCGCCGGTCTGGGGCACCCCACCGCCCCCCGCCCCCCGCCCACAGAGGTGCTGCCCCACAGGCCTAGAATGATGCTGCTTCTATTCTCATCGTTCTGCCCCCAGTTTTAATATTTTTAAGTTTATTTTCAGAGCGAAAGACACACACACACACACCCACAGTGCGAGTGGGGAAGGGGCAGAGAGTGAAGCGAGAGGGAACCCCGAGCAGGCGCCACACCGTCAGCCCAGAGCCCGATGCAGAGGTCGAACCCACGAAACCACGAGATCGTGACCTGAGCTGACACGGAGAGTCGGCCGCCTAACCAACGGAGCCCCCCAGGTGTCCCCTGTCCCCGGTTTCAGAACCCAGGTGGGGAGCCTGGTCTCCTGGCTCTCAACCTGTAGCCATCCGGGAGACCAACCTGGACACTCAGAGAGTGGGCGGCACTATTGCTCTGAGAGCTTCACCACCTCTATTGAGGTGTCACTCACACAACTGGCAAGTCGCCCCGCTGAAGTGTATTCGATGACTTTTCGTGGTCTCGGGGATGCGCCACCGCAACCACAGTCAATCCGCGTTTTCATGGTCAGCAGGAGGAAGCTGGGACCCTTCAGCTATTGCCCCCCCCTCCCCGTCATCCACACCCCAGCCGTAAGCAACCCTTCATCCACTTCCTGGTTCCTTAAATTTGCGTGTCCCGGCCATCGCGTGTAAATGGGACCCTGCAGCACAAAGCCCCTGTGTCCCCCTCTTTGACTCAGCACGGTGTTTGCCAGGTTAATCCGGGACGTAGCCTGAGTCACGCTTCGTTCCCGTTTAAGGCTGAGTAATATTTCAATGAACGGTTAGAGCCCGCTTCGTTTTCCATTCATCCGCGGTCGGGCTTTAGCTTCTGCAGTAAATAATTGATTATTTTTTAAAATTCACGGGACTGTGCACGCAGGGTACATTTCACAGTATGCTACTTTGGAGAAAGCACACTGACAGCTTCCACTTCCGGTCTCAAAACGGGGTTGGGCCGAGGCGCCGGGGGACAGTTCGGCCTTCTCCTCTCGGAGACCAGCTTGCGGAAAGGCCAGGGGTGCGGTGGGCAGGGCCAGCTGAGGCCAGCCTCCCCGCTGCAGCTGGTGTGGCGTGGGGCTGTGCCACCGAGAGACCCCTGGCGAGCTGCGGGGGACAGAACCATCTCCCAGCGGCCATCCCGCCCGCCCCCTCCCGGCCCCGCCCCTCCCGGCCCGGCCCCGCCCTCTCCCGGCCCCGCCCTCGGAGCCGTAAACTACAAGTTGTTCTTGTGAAACGCCGAGTCCACGTGTGGTTTCTTTCAGGACGTTAGGTGGGCGGTGGAGCCTCCCTGGGGGAGGGGGATCTGTCGCGGACACCTCCTCGGCCAGCGGCCAGCACTGTCCACCTGCAGCCGGCCGTCTCCCTCCTCCTACCTCCCCCCCCCCTCCGTGTCCCTCGGCTCCACTGCGGCCAAGACTTCGCTCTGAAGACGGGGGTCAGGTCACTTCCCTCCTCTGTCCACGCCCCAGCTCCCGACCCTCCCCTCTCCCTGCCTCACTCAGTGCCTTCGCTCTCCCTCACTCCCCATGCACCAGACCTAATCCACACGCAGAAAAACCGACCCCGTTGAAGCCTACGCTTCGATACGTTCCAGGACATTCCACCACGTGTCACTACTGACCTGCATTTATCGGTCTGTGACTCCCCACTAGGACATAAGCCCACAGGGCAGGCACCGCGGGGGCGTGAGAGCACCGTGTCCCCAGCCGCCCCCCCCCCCCCGCAGCAGTGCCTGGCTGGCAAACGGGTGTCACCCTCGTGGACAGAACACAGGTCATCTGGGTCCACGGAGAAGGTGGTCTCCAGGATTGAGGGCAAGTCCTTGAGACGACGGCACGGCCTCCGCTGCTGTGCGGCGAGGACCTCGCCGGCGTGGGGCTCTGAAGGGTCGGGCGCGGGTCCCCCCCTCTGCCTTCCGCCCAGCCCCCCAGGTGCCCCGAGTGTTGGCCATTTTCGAGCAGTTGAAAGAACTGAAAGAGCCGGGTCTGTGTTCGAAGCTGTGCAGCTGCTAACTTGGGACGTGGGGTCTGGGAGCCCCTGGCGGCCACGTGAGAAATCTGGGCGCGGCCGCCATGGGGAGAAACCAGAGAGAGAGAGAGAGAGAGAGAGACCAAAGGGCCCGGAGGGGGAGGGAGGCAAGAGGAAGAGGAGAGATTGAGAGCGGGGTGCCGGGGGAGCCCCATCTCGCGTGAGCCTTTGGGCACCCACACCTGACCCCGACCGAGTGTGAGACCTGGGGGGCGGGAGTGGGGAGGGCTGCCTGGAGGAGCCCAGTCGACTCTCTCGGGTCTGTCCCCAAAGTAAATGCTTATTATCATTTAAAGCCACTGCTTGGGAGTGGTTTCTTCCTCCGCTGCAGATAAGACTCCTTGTCGCCAGCCTCGCCCGTCTCCCTCCAGCTTTGTGCGGGCCACCTCCCCAGATAAATCGCCTGCCTTGTCTACAGTTCCGCGTTTGAGAGAACCCAAGGCAAGACCAGCGCTGAGCAGCTGGGGGTGCGGGGTGGGGGGAGGGAATTCACCTTCGGGAAGACAACGTAGCCCAGGCCTCGGATTCCTCATCCGGAAGACAGGGCGGTGTGTCCTTTCTAACCTCAGATTCTTCTCAGGTTGGACGAAAGACCCCTGGCGAGTTTGATATCAGGTGGCCGGGGGCCTGCTTGGGGCAGCTCATCGGCTCAGAGGAACTCCTGGGCCAGGTTCCAGGGGTGATGGGCACATGGGTGCCTCGCACTGTCCTCCCGATGCCGAACTGCTAAGGGGACAGGGAAAAGGTCTTCCCAAGTGTGACTGCTGGCAGCCCTGCGAACCCCCAGCGGGGCAGAGGGGCCGCGTTTGCTTCTGGGGCCCGTGGGACAAACAGCCACCTCTGTTCTCACAGAAGTGTTCCGCGCTCTTTCTGATAAAGAGAATAAATCCTGTACCATAAGCTATGTTTCCCTCCCCCGGTTTCTGTGTTTCTCCTCTAATCACATTACCCCCATGGACACAAATTGAAGCAAATAGCTTCATTGCAGGTCACAGGACTTCGTGCCGCAAGCAGGAATCTGAATGAAATTCCTGGCCGAATACAGTAATTAGAGGCGGAATGAAAGCAGTCTCCAAACGTCTCCGCCTCCCGCAGTCCTAAAGGGCAGTCTGGTTAATTTCCAAATTATATCTGGGCTCCACACGCAAGGGGTTCTTTTTCGCTCCGGCAGAGAAAACAGGCCTGAAGATCGTTACAGTAACCACACAAGACTGGGAGTATAATTATAAAATAAACCGTACCCTAGCAGGCAAAGCGTTTTAATGTGTTTTGAGAATCGAATATTCTGGATGGAATGAAAGACAAAGGGGAAAAAAAAAATCAACGTGCAGATAAGGAATTAAAAAGAGGGAAGACACAGAAAACCTTCGAGCGAGCGTCATAAAATTACAAATACAAAAGCAACAAATTGAAACACACACACCCTCACACACACACACAATTACAGATTTGGATAATATCGCCAGATCGTATACCCGGTGAATTACTTAGTCGTCTCGGTATCTTAACTGATTTTCCGAGGGTGGCTGGTGGTGACGACAAACTTCAGCTGACCCCAAAGGATCTGAGTGTTCCGACCTGTGACCGTGAGGTCAAGTCACTCTGAGTTCCTTGTCTCAAAGAAAACGGACACAGAGGGTTTATCTCCTCGGCCCCACTCCGCCACCCAATTCGCACATTCAGGTGTCTCTTTTAACTAAGGCAACCAGAAGACAACTTCTCGAGACCTCAGAAGCCAAAGGTTCTTTTCACGTTAAAAAAGTGAAGAACTGACCCCCACGCTGAGGGCAGTAATTCTCTCCAGCGAGGGAGGGTTCACCCATACAGACCTCGTGTTGAAACATCTTTATTTTTTTTATTTTATTTTTTTTAAAGTTTATTTATTTTTGAGAGACATAGAGGCACAGCGTGAACAGGGGAAGGGGCAGAGAGAGAGAGAGGGAGACCCAGAATTGGAAGCAGGTTCCAGGCTCTGAGCTGTCAGCACAGAGCCCGACGCAGGGCTCGAACTCACATACCGCGAGATCATGACCCGAGGCGAAGTCGGCCGCGCAACCGACTGAGCCACCCAGGCGCCCCTGAAACGTCTTTAAAAGAAGGCGTGGACGGGGGTGGATGAGGGCCCCGAGGAGCGGTGACCCGTATGAGACGGGTGACGTGCGGCCCAGTCCTCGGGGACGGTTTCGCCTCTGTGCACACCGCTGAGGTAGGAGCTTCGGAAGAAACGCAACAGTATCTTAAGGGAGCAAGGCTGTCTTCTTGGCAAATCAGCGCCCTCTCGCTCGGCTGGGGGCCTAAGGTGGTCACGGTCACGGGCTAGGCGGGGCCACGCGTGACCTTACCGGATTCAAGAGTTGCTCTTAGAGGCAGCCATGGAGGAGGGCAAGATCTGAGACAACGCCACCAGAGGCGGCGAGACCCGGAGCGGACCACAGCGCACCTGCGGTCAAGGGCAAGTTTAAGGGGGTGGGGGTGGGGAGGAGGGCGGAAACCCCACAGCAGGCTACAAAGCGGCTGTTAGCAAATGGTATCAAAAAGTATCAAAACATTTCCAAAACTTAAACTGCCAGGCTGGGCAGCCGTGCAGGGTGGGGCCTCCCAGGACCCTTGGAGCTGCGAGGGCCCTGCCCCCCCCCCGCGCCCCTCCCCTCCGGATACATGCAGAATCCATGGGACACCCGGAGAGGGGGGTGGCCTGAGATTGGAGCCCAGAGCCTGGAGAGACACAGGCCCCGGGGTGCTCCCCAGGCAGGCGTGGCCAAGCCCAGGGTTAAGTTGAAGGCTACCGACTCTCCGAGCGGGTGGGGGGCGGTCCCTCCCTTCCCACCTTGCTGGCCAGGGACTTTGAACCGCAGGTTAACCCACTGGAGCTCAGGGTGGGGAGCCTGGGCCTCAGAGGTCGGACTCCCCTCCCCTGGCACCTGGGTTTCCAGCCCACACCGAACAGCCCTTAGGGCTGGCTTCTGGGGTTTCTGCGAAGTCGCCAAGAGGTCACCTTACCGTTAAGGAGCAAGGGGACGGGCCTTGCACGATACAAACACAGGCGCGAGGTTTTCGGCTCTGACCTGCGAGTCCTGCCCGGCCGCCTTGCTAAAACACGACAACGTTGACGCGTAACACCTAACGTGGGAAAGATCCCGAGCGAGCCACACGCACAGACGCGTCGCAGAGACGAGTTGTGTGTTGCGACGGCAGGAAGAACACGCGAAGTCACAGCGCTTCCTCCGTGCCGTCCTTCTGGCGCCACGTATGGGTCTTCGGCAAACAGGGTTCTGACGTGCGTGAGGAGCCAACTCAAAACGTACGATGACTGGGAAGTTAAAACTCTACTCCTTTCAAAGCGAGGAAAAAAAAACCCGCCACCCCCAAAGCTGCAGGGAAGCCCACCATGCGTCTCTGGAAGTTCACACGCAGCCATCGGGTGTCCTCCAGGGCACAACGTGGTGCTGCGTCTCAGTCTTTGTCGCCGCGGTCGGAAACCACACACGGTACACGATTCTGCAGTTCCAACGGCCACCTGCCGTCGGGGAAAAACGCCGTCCCATTCTCGGCCGGACTGCGCGGCACTGATTTGCATCCTAACACCCCGGACGGCTCTCGCGGGTCCCGGCACTGTGCTGTCCGGTCGCTGCTGGGTCACGCGAGGCTCTTTTCCACTTACCCCTAAGAAAGGCTCCAAAACCTTTCGTGGCACAGGGAGACCGGCCCCAACCACGTGACGTTAGTTTACGAAAAGGAACTTCTCGACCTCGCCTGTGAGGGAACGCTCCCAACGCTAATAAAATTAGGTTCTAAGCCGTGTAAAGACAAAGGCCTCCAGAGCGGCAAGAGTGACGTCATGAAGTCACTCACGTGGGGTGTGGGACCCCGTACGTGATCCGCAAGGCACGAGAAAATCAGAAGAGCGACCGGCACTGTGCCCTTATCCGGGGACATAACCCCGGGAGTCAAAAATAAGACCTCGTCCCAAGGTCAAAGCCATCCCGGCCCCCAAAGCACACGTGGAAGCTATGTACTCTCCCCCACCTGCCCCTGGAGTCTGATTGACCAACCAACCACCTCTTTGTTCGGGAGTTAGGCTGAGCTGGGGAGAAAAGGCCTCAGGTTCTGTGCCTTCTGAAGGGTCTTCAAATAACGACATCTTTCTTGCAATAGGAAGGGGGGAGGCTATCCCAAAGCTGGGCAGACAAGTTTCGCGGAGGGCTGCCCTAGATAGGAGACCAAAAAAGGGTTTCAGGCTCAGTGAAGTTTGGAAATGCTGGGTTGAAAAAATGCTAAGTTGATTAACGCAGGACTTCTCAGAGCCTTTAACACCAAAGCATTGTGGAGCTCCAAGAAGAGGGTACAGCTTTTGGTTCGTTTGCATGCTGTGCAGAACCTCCCTCTAGGGACGTCCACGTGCACAGAACTAGCTAAGTCGGCTGACGCTCGCCCCACTAACGACGGAGGGCAACGATTCCGGTACCGAGGCTTTCGATGCCCAAGCCGCTCAAAATCACAGGCATCCTTTCCGGGAAAGGAAAAGCAGCAGCAAAGGAGAGCTTCGTGCCTTTTGTTGTTGTTGTTTTTTTTTTTAGTTTCTGGATGACCTAGAGCCTTCCGATTCAGGAAGACTTACCGATCTGGAAAATGGGACGCTCGGAGACAGCTGCTACCCGATGGGGAAACCCTGGTGGGAACGTCCCATCTCCCGGGCGAGAAGTCCCAGGCTTGCCTGACTGTCCGGTGAGTGTCGCTCGGGCACCCGCTCACCCAGTTGGGGTCTCTGTGTCTCCACTCACGAACGCCAACGCACTTGACCTTGCCAGTGACGGCCGAACGCGGCCGGCGCTCAGTCGTTCCAGAAACTGGTTGAAACAGAGTTTCCAGGCACCCCCTCCGCCCCGACTCCCGCGGGCCGTGGAATGGGTTAATTCTGAAGCGGGGCCCAGGAATCTGCATTTTGAACAAGTTCAGCCAGTTGGAGGGGGCGTGGACCGGGGGATCTGCCCCTAGCTTCCCAGCGTGACCCCGGCCCCCAGGTACTCTCGGGGGGGGCGGGGGGGGGGGGGCGGAGCGCCCCCGGGGATTAGGAACCCGCACAGATAGGAGGGGTGACGTCCCGCCTGGGCCCAGGTGTAATTAATCAAGCAAGATGAGGTGTAAAATTATATAGAATATTTAATCGGTTACTGTGATATCATAGAAATACCAAGAATCATAAAAGTAAAAAAAAGCTGCTAAGAAGTCCGTCATGGTTCCGGATGCTGCGAAGTCGCCGCTGGTCCACGCCCTCCGGCGGCAGCGGCGGCGGCAGCGGCGGCGGCGGCAGGGACGGCGCCCTCGCGGCCCCGCGGCGTCACTGGCCCCGCCTGCCCTTGCCCTTCTTCTTCTTGTCCTCCAGCCGCGGCTTCAGGGCGCACACGCAGGCGGACACGCCGGCGATGGCCTTGGGCAGGTCGGTGCCGCGGCTCCACTTGTCCTTGTCGCGGTCGTACACCTGGACGGCCCTGGAGAAGGCCGTGCTCTCCCAGCTGTAGCCGCCCAGGATGTAGATGCGGCCCTGCCACACGGCCACGCCCGACTCGCTGTTGGCCTGCAGCAGGGGCGCCACGCGGGTCCACTGGTTGCGCTGGGGGCTGTAGGCCTCCACGCCCAGCACGTCGAAGCGCTCCATGGACTCGATGCTGTCGTCGCTGCCGCCGATGGAGTAGATGCTGTCGCCCAGGCTGCACATGCTGTGCCAGCCACGCGCCGTGGTCATGGGCCGCCGCTCCTCCCACACGTCCGTCCGGTGGTCGTAGCACAGCAGGTTCTTGCGGTAGGGGCCGATCTGGTAGTCGTGGCCCCCCGAGATGTACACGAAGTCTTTGTAGATGGTGCCCGCGTGGCCGTAGGTGAACCTGCGGAGAGACGGACGGACAGACGGATGGATGGACAGACAGAGACACGGAGGGGGCTCAGTGCTGGGCTGGGGCTCCGCGCTTTCCCTCTTGGAAAGCAGGGGGGGAGGGGGGGAGGCTGTGGGGCCCTGCGGGGACCACCGTGGGGAGCGGGCGCCCCCTACACACTTTGCGGACGGCGCTGCCACCGGACAGGAGGCGGCCGAGCCGGGCGGGCGGGTGAGCGCAGGGCGTGGCTCGGCAGTCGGACCTGCCCGGGCTCGGCCCGCTGTCCGTCCCCGCGTGGGGATGGGGGCAATCACAAGGCCGGTCCCGCTGGCGAGAGCTAACAACAACGGGCCGTGTGATGGAGGCACACGTACGCAGGTCCCTCTTCAAACTGCATGGCCAATGGGAATGAAACAAGCTGTGACATTCTAGAAAAGCCCACAGGCGCAGTGAGAACGCCGTGGTTGCCAGGCGCTCGGGTTTGGGTGGGACGAGCGCGCGGAGCACGGGAGGTTCGCAGGGCTGCGAGAACACTCTGCGTGACCCGCACAGGTGGAGTCACACCCCTGCACATCTGTCTAGACCCACGGCACGGGCGACACAGCGAGCCTTCGCTCAGCGTGCACCTCGTGAGTGTGATGTAGCCACTGGGGGGCGCCGGTTGTAACAAAGGCAGCGCAGGGGGGAGGAGCTCAGGGGAGAGGGTCTCTGGGAACGATCGTACCTTCTGCTCCATTCTCTGTACGCCTGAAACTAACAAGGGCCGTGTGGGGGCGCCCTGGGGGCTCCGTCAGTTAAGCGTCCCACCTCGGCTCAGGTCATGGTCTCACAGTCGTGGGCTCGAGCCTTGCATCGGGCTCTGTGCCTGGAGCCTGCTTCGGATTCTGTGTCTCTCTCTCTCTCTCTCTGCCCCTCCCCTGGCTTGTTACCACACGCCCTCTGCCCCCACGGTCTCCCCAGGGTTATTCACAGGCCGGGAGATTTTTCCTGAACTCAGTGGTCAAAATGTCTAGAAAGCGAGGCGGATCACTGGAACCGCAAAGTCGTCACGTCTGGGGACTCCGCCCCCCCAGGCCCCAGTTACCTCGGCAAGCCGGCCACGTAGGACCAGGAGTCGGTCTTGGGGCTGTACGTCTCCACTGAAGAAAGAGCTCCGTTCTCGTTCCGGCCACCGACGGCCACCAGCATGTCCTCGATGGAGGCCAGGTAGAAGTCCACGCGGCGCTGGTTCATGGAGGCCACCTGCGGAGGCGGGATGCCTGTACCTTCCCTTCCCCGCACCCAGACGTCAGCATCGAGCACTGCGTTCCTCAACGTGGGCCGCGGGAGCCACGGCCCGGGGCGGCCAGGCAGCGGCCACGTGCGGCTGGGGAAGGGACTCGACCCCGACCGAAGAGGGGCTCTTTGGACGGGACTCCTCAGAGCTCCCAGAGCCCTGGAGACCCTGCCAGCCCCCGAGGAGGGGACGGAGGACACTGGGCCCCCAAACCTGTCCGGCCACGTGGCTGACCTTGTGGACTCGAGTCCCGCAGAACGTTCAGGTCAGAACTGCTGGCTTCGTGGTCTCCCCGAATAAAAGGCCGTTCTCCCTCTTGCTCCTCCCCCCATCGGATACTTTTAAAAGTAACGCTGATTGCTATCGGGTTCACAGACGGAAAGGGGCAATCAACAGGAAATTAAAAAGCAGAGGACTCAACTTTTTTTTTTTTTTTTAAACAGCCCCAGCAGAACACAGTGACAGGGGCGGTCCCAAAGGAGCCCGCGCCTGCCGGCGGCCACCGCCACAGAGTTCCTGGTGACGGGCTCCGACGCGGGGAGCCTCTTTCCAGTGGCAGGGCTCACACGCTGGAGGGCGGTTTTTAGATTTTCGAGGATGAAACAGAAGGGTCAGGGGAGTCCGTTCCGAGTCTCCCGCTCAGCTAAAATCACAGGTGAAGTGGAAACGCTGAGGTAGGAGCACAAAGCAGACCGATTCTGGAGGGAGGTGGTCGGGAGAGGCGACCGCGGGAGGCCCACCTCCTCTAAGCTGGGGGCTCGCCCGTCCCCACGGGCCCCGGCCCCTGACCTCGGGGTGTCCGTGCCCTCCTGCCCCGTTTCCCGAGGCAGAAGCTGGGAGCCGGAGGGCGAGGACGCGGTCCGCAAGCCCCGGCGACGACGGAGCCCCGCTGGGGAGTGGACTCGGGCCTGACGCCCAGACCCACGCTGGCCGGCGCTCGCCGAGCAGCTGGGCCACGGCCACAGCCACGGCCAGGTGCGAGCCTCCGCGGCCTCCTCCGGCGAGCTCCCACCCTTTCCCAAAGGGGGAGCTCTGGGGAGACGCCGAGACGGGGGACACTGTTCGAACTCCGGGTCGGATCGCTAGGCCGGCACCAGCCAGCGCGGCAGCCGCCGGCCTCGTGCGGCCACTGACACTCGCACGTAAATCAGTTAAAAGGAAATAAAATAGAAATTTCCGTCCGCCGGTCCCACTGGCCACATCCTGAGGGCTCAGTCACCACAGGAGGCTGGTGGTGGCTGGGGCATTGGCCGGACGGCACAGGCGCAGAACGTGGCTACCGCCCGCGGACACTTCTATTAGAGAGCCCTTGCCCCGGACAGACACCGCGCCTGCGTGGCGGCCGGTCAGTCAGGCCCTCGCTCGCCCCGGGCGGGGGGGGGGGGGCGGGGGGAGGAGGGGGGGAAGGACTCGGGCTCGGGGAAGGGTGGGGAAGGGTGGGAACCCCACGGCTCGCCCCTCTGCCGCCACGCCTCGAGGGGAAGCAGGACGGGGCCCGGGGGCCGGGGGCCGAGGGGGAGGGGGCGGGGAAGGCTAGGTTAAGAGACCCAAAGTCCTCAAGAGTAAAGAAAGAATCCGGCTTTAATCTCACCTTGATCCACTGTTTACAGCGGGGGTCATACCTATAAAGAAGATTGGACGCCGCGTCCCCTCCGTTGTCCCGGGAGAAGCTGCCGCCGGCGATGAAGATGAAGCCCCCCAGCACGGCGACGCAGTGGTGGCTCCGCCGGGCCGGCAGGGGCGTCTCCTGGACCCACTGCTCGCTCGCGGCGTCCAGGTAGCAGGTGTCGTCGCTGAGCTCCAGACACCGCTCGGAGACCTCGCCGCCCACAAAGAGCAGGCGCTCCTCGGTGGTGCGGAGCGCCGTGCGCTTGGTCTGCAGCACCGGCTGCGCCGCCAGGCTGTTGTGGTAGCGCACCGCCTCCTCGACGAAGCCCTCGCAGCCGGCCTCGCGGGGCAGCAGCGAGCACACGGCCGGCTTGACGCGGTGCAGCAGGTCGTTCTTGGGGATGAGCGGGAAGCGGATGTTCTCCAGCACCCGGCGGGCGTGCGCCTCGCGCTCCGGCTGCTGCGTCAGCCACTGCAGGGCCGCCTGCAGCAGGTCGTGCTCGCACTCGCGCTGCACCTCGCTGCTGCCCAGGTAGGCGCACAGCTTCTGCACGGAGACGTTCTGCAGGAAGTCGGGCGTGAAGGACAGAGTGCCGAAGCGGCTCAGGACGAAGCCGTCGATGAAGGCGTCGAGCCGCTTGAGGCTGTAGACGGAGGCCAGCTCCTGCAGGTACAGGTAGTTGGCCTCGCTCACCTCCTGCTCCAGGAACTCGCAGCAGAAGTCCACCGCCGTCCAGATCTGCAGCAGGTGCGCCGTCTCCAGCACGTGGTCGATGTTGCCGCCGTCCAGCGCCAGCTCGCCGCCGTACAGGAAGTCCACCACGGCCTTGAGGCCGATGTACGAGGCGCCGACGAGCTCCACCTCCTTCTGGAAGGCCTCGCGCATGCCGAGGGTGAACATGGAGTTGAAGTAGTCGCTGCACACGGCCAGCAGGTTGCGGTGGGCCGGCAGGCGCTGCTCGTCCGCCACCAGGACGACGTCGCAGAAGAGGCCGCGGAGACGCTGCTCGTTCAGCCGCTGCAGCACCGCGGTCGAGTGCTCGGCCCAGCGGTACACCTGCGGCGGAGAGCGCGCGTCAGGGCCGGCCGGCCAGCCTGGGGTGGGGGCCGAAGCAGCTGGCACCCTCCCACCTGGCCCCCCGCCGCACGACCAGCACCTAGTGACCCGGGAGCAGGGGGCGACGACTCAGAGCGCACTGCGGGACGCGGGGGCGGGGGGCGCCCACTGGCACCGTCGCCGAGACTTTTGATCTCAGTGCTGCGGCCAGGAGCCCTACAGCGGGCACAGCCTTTACTTCCCAATAAGATGCTTAAAAACACTGTGGCGTATCAAATGCGATTTTTAAAACCTTACCATTCTCCCTCCCTTCCTACCTCCCTTCTTTGTAAATACAATTCCTAAAAACTTAATCTCTCTTCCCCGCTCGCTCGTCTGTCTTTCCTTCTAAACCCAATTCCTGAAAGTTTCATTTTTTCTCTCCCTGCCCCCTTCCTCTCTCACGGGGGGTCGTGAGCAGACAGGCTGAACAACCGCCGCCCTGTAGGGACAGTGAGGTTGCTCAGGCACAGCCTCTAAACTCGGACAGAATCTGGGTCTGAAACCCAGAGCCGCGACTTACTAGTCGAGTGACCCTGGGAAAGCCACGGAAAGCCTCTGAGCCCCCACTTCCGCCCGCCGTGCCTGGGCTCACAAGTGAGGGCGAGGCGTTTACGGCTCAGGATGGGGAGTTAAGGACACAGCCTGAGGCTCCAGGAGAGCCGGTTCCCACCGAGGCCTCACACCGCGGAGGCCTCACACCGCAGAAGACGGCTCTCTCCGGGTTCTAGAAGATGCTCAGCACCCAGCCACACTAGAGACCCCCGTTTCTACTGACAGGTCCAGCGATGTGGTGGCTCCCAGAGACTGCACAATGCATCCCGACTAAGGTGCTCGGGGGGGCGGGGTTCTTCTTTCAGAAAAGAGAGAAATCGGGGAACGTGCAGGAGCGTGGTCTCTTCCCCAGGGCAAGGGAACCTCGAACTGTGCACTGGATACGTGTTCTCTCTCGTCCGCGGGTCACAGTGACCCTCCTCCAAGGGAAGGTCTGTAATCATGCCCATTTCCCAGATGAGGAAAACTGAGGTCCAGAGACCAGGAAACTTGCCCCAAGTCCCATTGTGACTGAGAAGCAGGGCTGGGATTTGCGGCCGGGTCTGATTCCAGAGCCTGAACTTTTAATCACCATATGGCACCGGAATTAACAAATCGGTTAATAGAAAAATTAAAATGGATTAATTCAAGCAATCCAGGTTGGGAGGCGTTTACGGAGCGCTGTCGCCGGCCACGTGCTTTGGAGGATACAAGGACACGGGAGACCCAGGCGGCAGTTTCCGCCCTTGGAAGACCCGTCGGGCTCCGGGGGCTCAGGATCCGCACACCGGTCAGACCCACCGTGAAACTCGGTACCTGGGAGACACAGGCTGTCCGAGCGCGCCCGGGAGGTGGCTGGTGATTGGACGGCGTGTGCCGACGGGGCCGGCAGGGCACCGAGCCTCAAAGGGGAAGTGGTGCGGGCGAGGGGAGGTGGGCTGAGGGCTCAGTAGGTGGGACAGCTGTGGGGGCAGCTGCCAGGTCCCTGAGTCCCCGAGTCCCCGCAGGTCACTTTGCAACCTGTGCCCGCCCGCCGCGTCTCACCACCTTCTTCCCTTCCTCCCAACTTTACGTCCCCTGGTCCCTCCTCGTCCGGCCACCTCCAACGCCACTCGCTCTATCTGGGTTACAGGCGCGGGCGACATTCTCGTGCTGTCACGAAGACGCCAAACAGGCACTGCCCAAAGCTGCCTTCCCTTCTGAGCGCAGGGAGCCAGGGTGTCTCGCTCTTACGTTACGGGACAGTTTCTCGGAGCTTCCACGCCCCGATCGCTCGGCCTATTCAGGTTACTGGTAAAGAGAGCCCGACTGGCCTGGTCTGGGCTCCAACACGCCCTGGCTCGGGGCCCCTCTCGGGTGTGGGCTCAAGGAAGGCGGCACGGACGCCCTACGGCAGCCGGCTCTCCCGTGACAGCGAAGGCTCAAGGCCCCAGGACATGAGGGGCACCGGGCGGGCTGTGTGCACCCCCCACCCGAGGCCCGCGGCTGTCTGTAAGCTGGTGTGTGCATGTGGGGCCACCACACTTAGACGGGGGCAGCGGGCCCCCCAGCTGCAGTGTGAAAAGACAAACAGCCCCCCAGAGGGGGTGGGGGAGGGGACAGCCCCAGATGACAGCTGCGGAGGGGACCGTCTGCTCCGGCGAGCCGGGCAGGGAAAAGGGCAGCCACTGTTTCTAAAACTGGGTCTCTATGCTAAGTAGGCACGCTTCATTCCTCACCTGGGGCTCGGTGACAGCCCGTGTCTGGGTGTTTTAGCGTGGCTGCAGAGACGAAGACTTTCAAAAACCCAAACCAAACCAAACACGACCTCCCAGTTTCAAAGGGACAGCAGGAACAGAGTCGCGGCCTCGCCTAAAATTCAGAAGCCTCGACCCCAACGTTCTCTGCTGGTATTAACTCTATTCGTTCATTTATTTCCTATTCTAGTGCCTTCATCAGCGGCGAGGCGAGGCGGGAGAAGAGACACAGGCGCTGGGCACGGACCCTAGCCAGAGTGCGGCGCGCACGGGGCGTTTTACACTGAAACCGGACTCGCCGTCCGAGCGGGCCGGCAGGGCTCAGAGCAGATACACCAGCGACGCCTGTTCAGGCCCCGGGAGGAAACGGCCCACCGCCGACACATGCAGCCACGGGGGCAGACCTCGGGGGCCGTGAGCAGCGAGAGGAGCCTTACTGACATTAAGTTCAAGGACAGACAAAACTCCAGTCTGGAGGCTGGAGACCAGGACTGGAGGGCCTGGTCATCTCCGTTGTGACCTGGGGGCTGGCGACCTGAGTGTGTTTAACGTCTGGAAAATCCAGGGGACGCCCACCATGTGGGCCCTCTGTAAAGACGGCTAAGTTACGAACACAGAGACCATCTAACCAGGGGACAGAATCAGACCGAAACCAACTCAGAACGCGGCTGGGAGGGACGAAGGCTTCCGGCACTGTCGCGCTCCGAGAGCCACGCCGTCCCTGGAACCGGGCTCTGCGACAAGGCCTCTGCGAGACGGCCGCGAGACGCTTCTGGGTTCTCACGGCAGAGGAAGCTGGGCTTGGCAAGGGCGTTCAGGGTAACTCGGACGGGAACGGGAGCCTGTTTCTCCGGGGACCCCACCTCTCCTGAAAACTCCAGCCTGTCTTCCGTCGCGCACATCTGCAGAAGCTCTGTGTCGCCCTCAAACTGCTGCAGGCTGCTCGCAAGCCCCCTCATCTACAGCGGAATTCCTTCGTCTTTTTCCAGGCTTCTTTCCAGATACTGTGTCCTAACGGTGCCCACGAAATTCTCACGCCACACACGTTCTGTGCGTCTGTACGTGAACTGTTAGGTACAGCTGGGCCCTCGTCACGAAAAAAGTGAATTCTTTTTGCACCCGCCCCCCCAAGAACCAAATTTTGCCCCCTTGGGGGCAATACTGGCTCCACCGAGAACGCATGCTCCGAGGTAACCATAAAATTTAAATCTCCAAAAGGGCCGCTTTTAAAGAAAAGAGGTGAAAAAAAAATTTTTTTTTTTTTAGTTTAAAGAAAAAAAGAGGTGTTACTGATATTTATAGAGGAAGAGCTGTGAACGGAGCCTGGCCCGAAAATCGGTCTTGGACCCCTCGCGTCTGCGGAAGGTAGAGGTTCCCAGGTCCCGTTCTCAGACCGTATAGTTCAGGAGGTCTGGGGTGGGGGCGGGCGTATAAATTTCTAACTGGATACCTTCCCCCTCCCCTGCTCCTCCCAGGGTGATCCTGCTGTGGCCGGTCGACCCCGGGGAACCCACCCTCACTCGCTCCTAGGGTCCCAGAAAGTCACGACTAGGGGAAGACTCTGGGCCCTCAGTGTACACGCCACGCGGCCCCGACCGTGAGGTCAGGCGCTGGCCTGCGAATGGACGTGTCCTTGGAGTCTCTGAGCCCCCAAAGCGGGGACACACATGCCAGGGCTTTTTCCTCCCGTCCCATCCCCGTGTTCGAGTTGAGGCCAGGAACGAGCGGGTCCCTCACGCCCCTGCTCTGAGCGTCGGCAGTTCCCCACCCCGTGCTGCTCGTTGTTAAGGAGGCCGCCGCCGCCGGCGAGACCAGGAGATCTGTCTGCCCTTCCGGACCGAGCCCATCGGAAAAACCCCACACTCCTTAGGCAACCTGCAGGGGCGGCGAGCGACCGTTCACAGACCTTCGAGGATTCGCTGATCTTGTACGGCCGCGACACTCTCGTCTGCCGGCTGCCCTCCATCGCAGGTGACACCGCGGCCCTAGGACGAGAAGGGGATTTCTGAGCGCGCAGTTACAAACTCCAGGACATGCCTTCATCGCAGGCTGCCCGCAGGCGTCAGGGGCGTCGAGGGTGAAACCGGTCCCGCGGAGGAAAGAGGGAGAGAAGACAGTCCGCTTACAAGAACTCTTTGGTTAGAATCAGAGAGAGCGCGCAACTCCGTTCCTCTAGGAACCGAAATCCGCCTTCGCATCTCTCACGGCCCACCGCCCACAAACACCTACCTTCTGACGCTGGGTCTCAACTCGGCCTTTGGCTGGCTCAAAACTAGTGACGGTCGGTCCCGTCTCATTTCAGCCCCGCACCCACTACGGCCAGGCCTAGGTCACACCCCGCTTGACAGATGAGGACCTTGAGCTCCAGGTCGCCACGCTGGGAGACGGCTGGGAACCACGCCCGGGCCCGTCCAGCCCCCCCCGAAGCGGGCAGACATGGGCCCTTGACCTCGAGGTCCTGCTGAACGCGGCCCGGTCTTTGAGAACACCCTACTTTTAAAAGGGCATGGCGAAGGCCGGGCTGCGAGCCCGTGAGGACCGCCGCGGAGAAAACGCGTCCACACTCTCCACACGGGGACTTTCCTTTAAGCGCCTGCCGGTTCTTCGCTGATTTTGATTTAATCCCCAGAAAAACCCCGAGAGGCCGCGGCTACTGCCCAGCTGCGGAGTTGGGACTTCGACCCCTAAGCTACCCTGCCTTGGCCATTCGAAACAGGAAAACAAAACGAAACAAAACAAAACAAACAAAAAACTGCCCACAGGCAGGAAACCTCTGCTGAGGCCGAGGCCCTGCCTGGACCGTCCAGGATAAAACTGAACGCTTCTGTGAACCGCTCTAGACCTCGTAATCACGCCTATGGGACAGGCTCCTGTCTCAGACAACTTAAAGTTTCTTCCAGCTTTGAATGCCAAGGAACACACTAACAACAGCCCGGAGCCAGGCTTTTGGGGGACCTGGAGGGGGGTAGGAGCACAAAGGAAGGACTTAAGCTAGCTACGTGGGCACAAGTCACAGGCTGGGCTTAAGGAGGGATTTCTTGCCCTTGCTCTCTGACTTGGGAAGAGTCAAGGAGTCGCCCATTGAACAAACAGCCTAGGCCAATCAAGACCAATGTCACAAGATGTAAGCACGGTTCGAGATAATGGGGGGGCCACACAGACGGGGCTCCGAGTTCAGGCACAATCCATCCTGACTAGCGCCCCTGGGGGGAAGGAAAGGACTGCCAGGTTTCTCTTGACAAAGTAGCAACTTTGTGACAAAGGCCGGTTGTATCCACCCCCCCCCCCACCCCGTCTCTTCTGACTGCCCCTGGGCTGCTGGGGGGGGTTCCAGAGGAAAGGGAAAGAAATCAATATCCAGGCAGGGCCTGCTGGAGGCTTTAGCTTCAGTCTCTGAGACTGACGCTCAGGTGGTGGGGGGGGGGGGGCCGACCAAGGTCACAGCCCAGAAAGCAGCAGGTCTCTCTCTCCCCACCACCCTCCCCCACCCCACCCCGGAACCAGCCAGAGGTCAGGTTTGCCCTCGGCACTAAAAGCGTTCTTTTCTAGGCCGAGATTTCTTGAAAGAGTTTCCCTCGGTGGAGGCTCCCTTTTGTCTCGGGGCAAGTGGTTGGGGGCCAACGTGTTACAGGAGCGTTGGGGGTCAGCCCCCTGGCGTGCCTTCTGGAAGCAGATGACGGGGTCGAGGCCACCCGCACGGGCAGCGGCGATCCCCGGTTCCGCGTTAAAAGGTCGTTTAGTAAACACGCGAGCAGAGGCCAAGTCCAGCCGGAGGGTCCCCAGGGAGCCCGCTCTCCGAGCTGCTGCCCGGTTTCCACCCTCAATCTGCCGGACCTCGGCGATCGGGAAATGGACTCGGACGCCCGCCCTAACTCACCAGCCCCGGTCTCGCGGCCAGGGTCTCACGGCCGCTGCGGTCGCTCGCACCGCACGCCCCCCACCACCCCCCCGCGGCAGAACTGCCGGCACAACGGCCGCCGGACAGGCTCGAGCGGGCGGCGAGCAGGCGGAGGGAGGCGGAGTCGGCCGGCGCCCGCGGCGGGCCGCGGGGACACTCACCTGGGCCGCGCGGACCGGGCCGCGCAGGCCGCACCTGTCCCACCTGCGGGGGCGGCCGCGGCCCCTCCTTGTTCCCCCTCCCGCCGCGCCCCCCCAGCACCGCGGGACGCCGGGAGGGGGAGGGGGCGGCACGGCCGGGGGTCGCCGCTCGCGGGGCGGGGGGCCCTCCCGACCCCCCGGACCGCTCCCCCCGACGGCGCGCGCGGAGGCCCACCTGGAGGGCGCGCTACGGGAGCGACGCGGGGACCCCCGGCTGCGGCGGGACCGGGCGGGCGCGGCGGCGGCGGGGCCGGGTCGCCGGAGCCCCGGGACCGGCCAGCTGCGCAGCCATGGCTCCGCCAGGAAGTGCGAGGCCGAGGGCGGAGGCGGCGCGCGCGGCCAATGGCGGCGGCCGCGAGGAGGTGGGCTCAGGCGGCGCCGAGGCGGGGCCTGCGCCGGGGAGGGAGGAGGGAGGTGAGCACGGCCTGGGAAGGGGGGAGTGAGGAGGGAGCGGTGCGCGCGGCCGGGGGAGGGGAAGTGGTGGTGCGCGCGGCCGGGGGAGGGGGAGGGGTGGTGCGCGCGGCCGGGGAAGAGGAGGGGGCGGTGCGCGCGGCCGGGGGAGGGCGAGGGGCGGTGCGCCCGACCGGCGAGGGGGGGAGGAGGAGGGGGCGGTGCGCGCGGCCCGAGAAGGAAGAAGAGGGGGAGGAGGGCGGTGCGCGCGGCCGGGGAGGGGGAGGAGGAGGAGAGGGCGGTGCGCGCGGCCGGAGGAGGAAGAGGAGGGGCAGGAGGGCGGTGCGCGCGGCCGGGGGAGGGGGAGGGGCGGTGCGCGCGGCCGGCAAGGGGGAGGAGGAGAACGAGGGGGCGGTGCGCGCGGCCGGAGGAGGAAGAGGAGGGGGAGGAGGGCGGTGCGCGCGGCCGGAGAAGGAGGAGGAAGGGGAGGTGCGCGTGGCCGGGGAGGGGGCGGGGCCGGAGCGGCCACCCAGGGCCGCACCTCCCCCAACCCCCCACCAGCCACTGGACTCGCCCCCCAGTGGCTCAGCCCCCAAGCTCGGTCCTCCAAACGCCCACTGGGCTCCGGCTACGTCCCTGGCGCGGCCCTTAGGGACCGACCTGAGCGCTGCAAGGGGTCGTTAGCCCGCTGCCCTCTCCCTAAAGCGAGGCCTCCACTGGCCGCTCTGGGTAAGGTCTCCTTCCCCCTCTATCGCCACTTCCAGCTTTGCGCTTCACCTGGCTCCTGGCACCTTCGAATGTTCCCAACCCCTCTCTTAGTTGGTTTCTTGTCTCTCACCCCCACTGGAAACCCTCCAGGACAGAGTTCACCGTTGGTTTTTTTCCCTCCGGCTGGGCCCTGATGGCTGGCGCGCAGTAGGCGCTCGGCAATCAGTAAATACTTGTGGAATGAATGAATTTAACTGTCACCCACCCATCTATCCGTTGTCAGACTTCCCTCCTACTACAGCTTGGATGAACCTGGACACCCCTAGGCTAAGTGAAAGAAGTCAGACACAAAGGGGACACATGGTATGATTTTAGTGACATGCAGTGTCCAGAACAGACCAACCCATGGAGACAGAGTAGGGCCGTTGCCTGGGTCTGGGGGGTTGGGAGGAAATGGGGGAGGCTGTACAAGGGGTTTCTTCTTGGGGGTGACAAAAACGTTCTGTACAGCTTTGAATATGCCACAGGCCATTGAATTGTACAATTTAAAAGGGCAAATTTATGGTATGTGACTTATATCTCAATAAAACGGTTACAAAAATAAAATCAAACAAAAAACTCTCTCTCTCCTTGTTTTTCTACTCCCCGTCTTCTCTGGGAAGGATGCACCGCGTCTTTCGGGGCTGCGTAAAGCAGGGGCGAGTTGTGACCCTGACGGCGGGCCAGAGAAGAAAATAAAATCGCGACGCGGAGTCAGCATGGCCGGGCAAATCTCAAGGCTTGTCTTTGCTCTTTCTGTGCTAGACACAATACTTACGGGACTTTTTCAAAGATTACTTTTGATCATTGGGATTTGGATTAAACGTCTTTAATTCGTTGAGAAACAAAAGCATAGAAAGTCTCTTTTTAATTTAGAGGGAATTGGGGTAAAAACCCTGGAACCACCTACGGGAACCTTTGAATGCCGTTCTCACTGTCCCTCCGTCTCTTTCCCCCTTTCTCTGGGGACAAACACAGGCCCACTCTTCAGTCCTTCAGTCAGGCATGGTCTTTCCTCTGAAGACTTCCTCGCTCCTCTTGGACCCACCCCTGACCCATCTCCACCCCCAAAAAGCGGTTCCCGCATCTCGTCCTACGTCTGTGTCTTGACATTCCTTGAACAACTTGTGCATGCCTTCATTCATTAACTCATTCAACACGCTCGTAGGGAATTTCTACTATGCGCCCGGCACTGTGGGACATGCCGGGGACAGAGAGAAGACGTTTTCAGGAATTTCAGGCAGGGAGGCAAACAAGTGAGCAATGACCGTATCCTCGTGGTCAGTCTCATGTTCGGGTTCCATCCGGGGACTGTGGGTGGGAAGTGTTCTTTTTTAGAGCTGTGGTTAAGATTCCCTCTCTCTGTATACATAGTCTATACATAGTAGATGGATGGGTATAATAATATAGTGAACGGTATATGTATGTATCTCTGCGTATATGGGTATGTATATCTATTGGAAAGATTTAGCTGTAGATATTTGATTGCAAGAGCCTATAACTTGGCCTTGGCCCCTGTCCACCAGATGTGGGACCCTTTCTGAAGGAGAGGGGCCACAACCTGATGGGGAGGCCTGGCATAAGGGCCTGGGACAAGCTCAAGAATCCACTGGGTATCTCGATCAGAAAAGCATGCAGACTTTATGCCGTTTTCATGCGGAACCCGCCTTGGTCCTGTTTCCCCCAGCATATAGTGCACTACCCTGTCAATGTTTTTCCCTCTTTTATTAATATTTTCTCTCAGATTCTAAAAGTAGTGCCTGCTTAACTTGGGAAATACAGAGACGTCCAGAAGGAAAAATAAACCTCTCGCTTCGGCACCCTCCAAAGCTAATCCCTGGTAATACTGTTGTGTCTTCGGAATTTTTCCTTCTATACTTTCTTTACAATGATAGCATCAACACTACACACAGCTTACTCTGGGCTAGGCTTTGCTCTAAGCCCCTTTCACCTCCGCGCCTCTTTGAGGGAGGTAGTATTACTTGCCCTGTTTACAGATGGGGAGACTGAGGCCGGGAGAAGTCAAATCACTTGCCCGAGGTCACAGAGCTGGGGGGGGGGGCGGGGAGCAGAGCCGAGTTTTGAACCCAGACGGTCAGGCTCCGCAGTCCGCTGGTCTACACTAACCTCGCCCTCTGTGCTGTCGTGCGTCCAGGCGATGTTAAGTGACGCGCGCCCCATGCGTGGATGTTGGAAACACGCACCCACAAGAGGGAGAAAAAAAAAAATCGCCCACCTAAGCAGAGCAGCTGTCAGCACTTAAGTGTAAATCAGCCGGCATGTTCTCCCGGCGTGTTCGGCCCACGCGCCTATGCAAATGAGGTCAGGTGGTACGGCCCCTTTGCCGACTGCCTTTTTCCCTCTTGTGCAAATATCGTGAGTGCTTCTCACACCCCCCCCGCCCCGAGTTCTCCTCTAGGCTTCTCCAGGGGCATCTGATTCTCCGATC
The DNA here is from genome assembly GCA_030068075.1 of Paguma larvata. NCBI lineage: Eukaryota > Metazoa > Chordata > Mammalia > Carnivora > Viverridae > Paguma > Paguma larvata. The sequence goes on along the minus strand of CM057841.1, from coordinate 56,802,935 downwards.
TTGATGGTATGCTTGACCCCCCCCCCCCACCGTCGGGCCACTTTTGTGGTTATAAGTAACCCTAGGTGAACCCTCTTGGACACACGCCTGTGTGCGCATCTAGAGGGATACAGTGAGTTGCCGGGCCCGGCCGGAGGAGTGGGTCTTTGTAAGGCTCTAAATAGCGCCCCGAAGGCTGTTCTGGCGGGCACCCCCGACAGTGGCGCAGCGCCCTGACACCTCTGAGATTCGGGCACCGGAGGGAACCATGGCCGGCTACATAATCTGCAGCGCCCAGGGTAAGATGAAAATGTGGGGCCCCTTGTCCAAACAGCAGGAAGAAGGCGACTTCCCTTCTCCCGCCGTCTCTCTCCATCTGTCCTGGTGCCGTTTTGTGTCATGTGCCTTGGGGGTGGGGATACTTGGGGGACACACGCACGCCCTCACGGCGCTTGGGGCCGTGTAATTTGGTGGGCGGGGCCCAGAGGCCTGGCTCTAAGCCCCCCTGCACCTGTGCCCAGGCCCCCACCAGGGACAGGGCTGTAAACCTGTGAGCCACGCCCACCCAGGCCCCGTTGCCCCCCAGGGCCTCGCTGGCACAATACAGATCCAACGAATGGGATTATTAAGAATTCCCGGCCTACAATCTCAGAGCGTTAAATCCCACGCGGCGTGAGTGTCGAGTTCCCGGAGGCTGCTGGCCCTAGACGGGGTCAGTGGAACTGTCACCCAAGAGGGACACGCGAGGCTCATGTTCTTTCCACTCTCAAGACTTCAGGAACACGCACAGCAGACTTCCCCTCGTAAAGAACACGTCATCTGGGTACACAGAATGGCAAAAAAATAAAAATAGAAAAGGTAAGAAAAAAAAGGGGGGGAGGAAGAAGGCGTAGGCAAGTGAGGCCCAGGTTAATGGCAGGTGACACACAGGCCCCGAGCCAAACACTCTCGATGGCCCGTGTCACCCTCATGGTAGCCTTCAGGGCCCGTGCTACTGTCACCCCACTTTACAGATGAGGAAACTGAGGCTCTTCGGGAGTGGAGGACGCTTCCAGGACCCCACAGACGGGTGAGCGCAGGAAGCAGGATGAGGAACCCACGCCACGGCATGCCAGCGCCCGAAGTTAACCAGCACGCTAGAAGCTTCTCTGGAAGGGCTGCAAGCTGCTTTGCTTTCAGGCTGCTGAGTTGGCTCTGACCTTCCGGGCGGGGCCCAGGAGGTGGCAGCCGGTAGGAAGGGGAGGCAGGGAAAAGGTGTCCGTCCCCATGAGCCCCCAAGAGCGGCCAGCCAGACTTCCCTGATAGCGGCTGGGCTTGGCAGGGGCGGACCTGAGAACTTCCACTTGCAGCCAGCCCCACCCCCCCACCCCCACCCCACCCCACCCCACCCCTGCAGGGAGTTTGCAGGCTCCCCAGGCTCCTGGAGGAGGAGGGAGGGAGAAGGAAGTGGGCCTGTTCTCTACACAGTCTGTTCTCACCGAGGGCTTGTCCTTGGCCCAGCTCTCCTCCCAAAAGCTGAGTAATCTAGAAAACTTGCAGCCGAGCGAGCGCAGATAGATCACATCCTCGAGCCCGGCTCTTGGCTGGCTCACTCTTGTAAGTTTGTAACTGTGGAGACGGGAAGTCGAGAAGATACAGATCCTTCTAGAGGATCAGGCCAGCCAATGCATAGAGCCACACTGGGAGTCTGGGCCCAGTCCAGCCCTGGGTCGTCAGTCCCTAATCTCGGATTAAAGTAAAAAGGTGTCCCCCCGACTGGCCCTTGTTGCTGCTTCTTCCTTCCCGGGCTCTGCCTGGATCTGAGCCCCGGCCTGGCTGCCCCCCAGCTGTGAACTGGACCACAGTTTCAGTGTGCCTCAGTTTCCCCCCTGCTCCAAAGTTCATGGCCCTTGTTTCCCCTACATGGTGGGATGGATTTAAGTGACTTATCTCACGGGTGCCTGGGCGGCTCAGTCGGTTAAGCGACTGACTTCAGCTCAGGTCATGATCTCGAGGTTCGTGGGTTCGAGCCCCGCGTCGGGCTCTGTGCTGACAGCTCGGAGCCTGGAGCCTGCTTCGGAGTCTGTGTCTCCCTCTCTCTCTGCCCTTCCCTGCTGCTCACGCTCTGTCTCTCTCGGTCTCAAAAATAAACATTTAAAAAAGGAATAAATAAATGACCTAACCCGCGGCCACCACTTCCGGTGGCACCTGCCACAGAGAATACGTGCGAGCTTTTGCCGACAACGCCTGACGCGCCGCCAGCCAGGGAGCCGTTCCCGGCTTCCTGTCGAAAGAGAGATCGTCGGGAAGCGGACGCTTTTCCTACTGGTCATTTACACCTTAGCGTTTCATCAGCTTCCGGCACTTTCTCAAGATGGTGCTGTGACCGGAAGGAAGGAAGGACAGCAGCCCCCGGACAGAGGTAGAGACAAGGCGACCAGGGAAGCAGGTGCCACGTGTACGGTGTACAGGAGGCTCCCTGCCCGTCCCGGTTTCGCCTGCCGCTGACTCTCTCTTGGGTCCCGCCGCTTACACCGAGGCCCCTAACCAAGCTGGCGTCGCCCGCAGCCTGACCCCTCCGTGGCACGCCAGGCTGACACGCGTTTCTCTTCTCACCAACTGTCAAAATGCAATGCTTGGGACTTCAGGGTAGCGAACCTGGTCTGGGTCCAAGGCCAGCAGGTGACCCTGGGCGAACCGTATTCTCCTTTAGAATTCTAGAATCTTCCGACGTCACGTGCAAAATTAGACAACGTGGAGAAGAGCCTTCCCAGAACTGTCGTGGCCAGAAGAACCCAAATACGGTGGCTCCTAGTAAGTCCGCTCGCTGGTTGCCCCCTCCCCTCCCTGATGGAATTGTAACTGAACGCGTCTCAGGGTGTCCGTGTGCGTCGGTGGGGACAGGGGACCACATTCTGAATCGGGCACCCGGTGTCAGTCTAAGGGGGGGAGTCAAGCCCTCAGGCTCTAGAGCGACGCTGTCCAAAACGGTCACCAGGGGCCCCGTGTGGCCATTTCAATTTCAATTAGCTAAGATTACCTAAAACTCAAAATTCAGATTCTTGGTCGCTCAAGACGCGTCAAGCACTTCGCAGCCACGCGCACCAGTGACTCCTGTAACTGGACGCAGAGGTTACAGGACACTGCCGTCCCCGCAAAGTCGTACAGGAGACCCCGTCCCACCTTACTCCTAGCGGCATGGCTTTGAGCAAGTTACTTACCACTCTGGGCCTCCGTTTCCTCATCTGCAAAATGCGAGTTAGTCTACTCAACGGCAAGGGCTTCACTGAGTGCCTGCCGGGAACTCTTCGAGGGGCTGGGGATTCAGCACTAAACAACACAGGGAAATAAAATCATGGCCCTCCTGGAACGGACCTTCTAAAGGAGGAGCAAAAACAGCCCTGATCTCCTGGACTTGGTTTGAAAATTAAATGAAATAGACCAGGAAAAGCACATTATGCTGTTCCTGGAACATTCCAAGTGCTCAGGAGATGGTAGCTGCTGTTATTACTCATAATCTATCTGCCCAGCTCCCTTCTCCCAGGGCCCCCCTAACTGGGATGGTAAACGCATAGCTTTCATGCCTGGACTTCTCATCCTGTACCTGTGGCAGACAGTGCTAATCGATCACAGCACGCTTTCCACTGGGCTCAGAAGTAGTACCTAAGGGATTCTAGGAAGGGAGCATCAGGCATCACTCTCAGACACATCCCTCGGAACCCCCATCACCCCGTTCAGCCTCTGCACTCCTCTACAAGCTGCCTGGCCCCCCACAATCCTGGACCCCCAGGGTCCTCTGGAAGCTCAGATCCAGGCCCAGACCTGCCCCTACTTAGGAGAAAGAACGAGTGCCTGGTCAGTACCTTGTCAGCCGAGCAGCTGATCCGCTCCGACCCGCCAGTAAGTAACTGGCTGCGTGCGTCACTGCCTCCCGGAGTGGGTTCTGGCTTTGTTCCCACCAGGGTTCCTGGGATCTCGAATCCTGTTCCTCTTTTTGTGCAAGAAAAGGGGATTGTTTCTAGGCAGGGCAAATGAGTCCCGGCCAAAAAGGTCTGAGCGAAACCCGGCGCGCATCTGAAGTGGGAGAGACTGACACGAGGGGACACACAATTGCAAAGTGGAGAAGATAAGGGGTGGGCGGAGGAGGCCCTGTGCCCCGGGGGCCCAGGGGAGGGAGGAACACTGGGTCCCTGGGAGTCGGCTTCACGGAGGTGCGTGCCCTGGACTGCCTCCAGCCAGACCCTTTGCACTGCCTGTCGAGCCTCTCTGTCCGCTGTAGGGACTGACCTGGGGGACCCCTCCTGACTCGGTGGGGCTGTCCCCTGCCTGGATTTTCTGCCACTTCATTTTTGCCGATTCCCTTCAATCATTCATTCAGCACAGCACGTAGTCACGACACCTGGTGTCAGTGTCAGAGTGCGGCCCTCCCGTCTCCCATTTGCCAGCTGTGTGACCTTGGGCGAGTTACCTAGGCTCTCTGTGCCTTGCTTTTCTCCTCTGTGAAATGGGGTTTACAACAGAGCCTACAGTGAGGGTCTGGGTCACAGGGAGACTCCAGCGAGTTATTGCGGAGAGCTTCGCATGGTGCCTGGGGTGCTGTGCTAAGTACACGGTACTGGTTCGCTGCTACTTCAGCCACACGTGCATCTCAGGATCCCCAGTGATTTCTTTTTCTTTTTCACTCAAAGGCTGGGGGGAGTCTGGGAAGAGCCCGCCCTGGCTGCAACAATGGGGGCCTGCAGGGAGCGGCCGGAAGCGGGGACTCCAGGAACACAGCGACCCCTCCCTGAGCTGGGGGTCCGGCGGTGGGTGATCGAGGCAGCTTTATTTTACTTTAATATTTATTTATTTTCGAGAGAGAGACCGAGCGCGAGCTGGGGAGAGGCAGACAGAGGAAGACACAGAATCTCCGGGTTCCAGGCTCTGCTGTCGGCACTGAGCCCCACACGGGGCTCGAACCCACACACCGCACGATCATGACCTGAGCCGAAGTCGGCCACTTAACTGACTGAGCCACCCAGGTGCCCCGAGGCGGCTTTATTTTAAATTCCACAAGTACACCATAAACTTCGAGAAGGCAAAGCGTGTGTATCCTATGTTTTTGGGTCACTTTCAGCACGCGTTTGTTGTCTGTGTCAAGTTTTAGCAGCCTTGAGGCCCCTTTTCCCCTAAGCTGCAGTCCCCAAGGAGAAGGGGACTCTCCCAGATCCCAGCCTCTCCCAGATCCCGCCCACTGTGAAGAGCCCAGCCTCCCACCCTGGCATGCCTGGATGCTTTCCACCTCCTGCCCTTGACGGCGGCCTGTAGCCCACGGTCGACCGGTATCAGAGTATAGAGCTGTGGCCTCCTTGCCTCAAGGTGGAGGGGACAATTTTGTGCAGCCCTTGAGGCTGAGATTCAAGTTCAAGTGCAGAAACACCGATTGGGAGGAAGAAGCAAGAGAGCAAAAGGGAAGGGGGGGGGGCTCCTGACCGCACAAATGAAGCCAGCCCCGCTCCCAAGGGTGGCTGGAGCTTTGCACACAGGGAACCCTCGGCAATGGTGGAGGACACACCCTTTCGAGCTTTCCCACCCCAGGGGTGGGGCGCACGGGGTGCTTACACAACATTCCTGGCGCGTATTGGCCCACAGCTGCTCGCAGGGCTGGTCAGCCTGCGGTTCCAGCCGGCAGGGCCAGGGGACAGAAGGGAAGGCCGAGGCCTCGGATCCAGGCCTGCAGACACGGGCAGCTGGAGAAGCGAGGCCTGAGGAACACGAACGGAACACCACCAGCAGCGGGTGCATCCTCCTTGACAAAACGATTCCTCCCCAAAATCCTTTCCGGAAGCTTCTCTTGAAGTCGCCGGTCTGAGAAACCCACCCGCAGGCGTGGGCATAGAACCCATATTTAGCCAATCGGGCGGCAGCCGGCTTCCTTGGCGACAGCGATTGGCTCAGAGGGTGGACACCTCCTCCGGGCTGGACCAATCAGAATCGTTCCCTGGTGATTTTATACAGTTGCGGGGAGCGAGAAGTCCTGTATCGCTGAGGGACTGCTCGCACGTCCTTCACAGGCAATAGAAGTGAATTACATTCCCCGTCTTTTTTTCTCCGCAAACTATTGACTTACGTCACTGTGGTTTCCGTTTCTCTCCCTTTCGACAACGGAGTCCTAACTGATAGGGGGTCTATCCTTATTGGACTCCCTCAGACTCCCAAGTGGCAGTATTTTGAAGTCGAGGACCTATTTGCTGACTGAGAATCTTGGAGGCTGAGTCTGTGTCCTCAAGGCCGGGCCAGTCCCTCGTGGTTGGTTCCCGGAAGGCTGAGCTCAACTGGAAACCTTGGTATTTTTCGCTTCCAAGTTGCAGAACACTTGTGATTCCAGAAAGAAGGAATGCGGGTTGGGGGTGTGGAACAGAGAATCAGAGGGATCTACCAACGAGTGGTCCGAGGCAGGGGCGGCTGCGCGGTGGCTCCCACGGGACCTCTGGGGAGCCCGTGTAATCCACCTCAGAACCATCCTTCCGGGAGAAACGGGGACACGTTCGTGCCTGAGTTCCTGCGCCCCCCTGCTCAAGGGCAGACCATGGGCGTTCATCCCATGGCCAGCTTCTGGGGTGTGTGTGGGCGAGTCCCCAAAGGGCTCTGCAATATTGCATCCCATGGCGTCTGAGCAGTCTGAGGGCCAAAGGCAAGATGTGGGTGGCCTTGGCTGGCTGTCCCTGTCACTTTGCTTTCGACAAAGCAGCTCCGTGTGTCGGACGGCCGCATGCAGTGATGTGAGCTAGAGGTAGGGATCGGGGATGTGCAGGCTGTGCACCTCACCAGGTCACCGTCTCTCGTCCAGCAGATCGGGGGCCACGGCCCACCCGTGCCGGGATTTTTTTGGATTAGGATGATAACTGCGGAGTCAAGTCTGCCTGCCGCACCTCCTATCTGCCTTGCTGATCGCCAATCTGTCACAAAGTCCTTTTTTCTGGTCCCCTCCTGGGCATCAAAAGATTGGGCTGGCCCGGTCTGCGTGTCCCCCGTTCACTGCCTCTGACACCGTTGGCGGGCTGGCACCAGTGCTGCCCTGCCCGGCGTGTCCTCCTCCTGGCCCTGCCCCTTCGTCCTGTATGCATCTCACCGCTTCCTTAACATTGGAGGAAAAAAGGCATTCCGACCCCTTCAAGCGTGCCACCCATCAGCAAGCAGGGAGGGCTGATTCGTCTCCATTTGCTCGCCCCCCCCACCCCCCTCCCCAATTCACTCTCCAGGTTCTCCGGCTCCTAGAAGTTTAGCATTGATGACATCAGCCAGGGCCCCCTCCCCGAGGACTTCCTGTCGGCTTCAGCCAATGGAAGGCTCCAGGACCTTGGAGGGCAGGAAGGGAGAGGGTGGGACCTTTCTTTCTCCGCAGGCTCCCCGCTCCCTTCCGCGACCCTAGCTCGTCCCAGACCGTCCTATTAAAAAAGAAATTATTCTGACCCTCGTTAAAGATGCAAGTAGACTCGTTTTAAGACCATTGGCGACAGGAGAAAGAGATCTCCCGAATATAGCAGAGACGGCTGGGGGTTTACAGCCGGTTGGGGTGGGGGGGGTCATGTTGGGAGGCATCTCGGGCTCACAGGTTGAGCCGCCTCGCTGTGTGGACAGATAGATGATTTGCAAGGCTTCTGCCAATCAAATGGCGCCAGTCTTAGCTCCTTCTAAATAATTTCTCAGGCTTGGATTTCTTGAGCTGCTCTCGTTGGCCCCAAGGAATGTAATGCTGTTTTGTTTTATGGCATTTAGGTCAAAGGGAAGGACCTAGAGCACGATGCTTTGATGGACTGCATCTGAATGAGAGTAGCCTGACCAGAAGTAACCTTAAAGTTGCATCTTGGGCATGGGTTGCAGAGATTATAGCAGTTTTGGGCTGGCTAAATATTAGTGTAACTTATGTCGACGTTGGGCTCCTATTATGTAAGATGACTCATTCGCAAGCAGAGGACAAGCATTGGGAATTCTGTCCTTGCCCGATGGGTTGCACCTCCCCCATCGTAGTTGGAAGAATAGGCAGAAGGGCTCCTGGCCTGTTTATACATAATTAACATCTGCAGGCCTAGGTAACGCCCTGTTTCTATGCTAATTAATTTGAAAACAACTTGCAAGATTGAGGAAATGCCACTTTCCTGACAAAAACACATTGTTGAAAAAGATATCAGGCTATGCTGACTGATGAGATGTCACCCATTTCTGTAATGTCACTCACTACTTCTAAATAAAGACCCTGAGACCGGCGGGGCGGAGATGCCGGAATTGCCAGGGCTGCCTGCTTGGTGATGGGACCACATCTCGTGGCTCTCTCGTTCCTTCCGCCTGACCGTCCATCCTTCGGGGACCCCTGGAACTCAGCCGGAGCTGGACTGCGGCAGGGTCAGCCCTGGATGGAAACTTACTCAGGGGAGCCATGGGGTGGGGAGGGTCTCGCTGAAGACTGGTCAGGGTTCTTGCTGAAAGACATCAAGGAGGGAGATGAGGAATTTGATCAGATACCAAGGGTCGGGGGTTCTTCCTGAAGTGACTTAGAAGGATTCTTTGCCCAAACTGGGCTTGGCAGGCCAAAGAGGATAGGCCAAGGTCAAGGCCTCATCAAGAATAGGGCTCAGAGGAGCCTATGGTCTGGACAAGGAAGGAGGAGCCTTAGCTGCCGCCATCCGAGGCTCCGCCCCCCAGGCGGCTGGACCGCTCCTTCCGGTCTCCCCACCCCCAGGCTCGGGGCGCTGACAGCTTCATTCTCGCTGGCTCCGGCGCCTCAGCAGCCCTTGTCGGTTCTAACTCCGTTCCCCCTTATTGTTCAGAACTCCCTCACAGGTGCCTTCTGTCCTCACTCTGCCTCTCTCCCCTGGGAAAATGTGCCTTTGTGTCCATTAGCCGTCATTTTCCAAACTGGCTTTTAGAGTCGTCTCCTCTGGGCCTCACCCTGTCCACCCGGAGGATCCGAACTTCGGTCCCAGGGTAGGGTGACTCTGCACCCGCGGCGTTAGTAGAAGAAGCCCAGGAGGTTCTGAGCTTCAGGCTGGGCGCTTTTTACTTGCCACGTGACTCCCCATCGATAAGACAGTATGCACCATGTCTAGTATTATCAGGTCACAGAAGGCCTATTTATCGAACCAAAAACTGAATGCATGACCAAACAAGATGAGCTAATGCATAAAGGCATCCCTAACTTCTAATGTTAGGGACGTCTAATCAAATTTTAATTTTTTTTTTTTGAGAGGGAGAAAGAGAGGAAGAGAGAGAGAGATCCAGCCTGCTAGGGGGGAGGGGCAGAGGGAAAGAGAGAATCCGGAGCCGGCTCCGCCCTGTCGGCGCAGAGCCCGATGCGGCTCGATTCCATGACGGTGAGATCATGACCTGATTTACCTTTAAAGATGACTCCCTTAGCCAACTTCTGCTTTGTTTCTTTTTTTCCACCTTGGTTTTCTTTTATCAATACCCAATTCATAAATTAGTGGACTAAAAATTCGCCTGCAATTAACTCCACGTACAAACGTAGTTATTTTAAATTCCCTTAAGTGTTTCAAGCTACATTGAAAAATGTTAAATGTCTCAATCTCAGACGCCTTAAAAAAACCACTAAATGTGCTTTTTTTAATAAGGGTAAAAAGTACATAGCATAAAACTTAGCATTTTTACCATTAAACATTTTTTAATTAATTAATTAATTAATTTTTTAATTAATTGACATCCGAGTTAGCATATAGAGCAACAGTGATTTCACGAGTAGACTCCTTAATGCCCCTTACCCGTTTAGCCCATCCCCCCTCCCACGACCCCTCCAGCAACCCGCTGTGTGTTCTCCACATTTAAGAGTCTCGTATGTTTCGTCCCCTCCCTGTGTTTATATTATTTTTGCTTCCCTTCCCTTATGTTCATCTGTTTTGTATCTTAGATTCCTCATATGAGTGAAGTCATAGGATATTTGTCTTTCTCTGACTGACTGATTTCGCTTAGCCTAATACCCTCTAGTCCCAACCACGTAGTTGCAAATGGCAAGATTTCATTCTTTTTGATTTCCGAGTAATATTCCATTGTATATATACACCACATCTTCTTTATCCGTTCATCCATCAGTGGATATTTGGGCTCTTTCCATACTTTGGCTATTGCCGATAGCGCTGCTATAAACATTGGAGTGCATGTGCCCCTTGGAAACAGCACGCCTGTATCCCTTGGGTAAATACTTAGTCGTGCAATTGCTGGGTTGTAGGGTTCTATTTTTAATTTTTTGAGGAACCTCCATACTGTGTTCCAGAGTGGCTGCACCAGTGTGCATTCCCACCAGCAGTGCAAAAGAGATGCTCTTTCTCCACATCCTCACCAACATCTGTTGTTGCCTGAGTTGTTAATTTTAGCCCTTCTGACAGGCGTGAGGTGGTACCTGTGGTTTTGATTTGTGTTTCCCTGATGATGAGCGATGTTGAGCCCTATTACATGTGTTGGTTGACCATCTGGATGTCTTCTTTGGAAAAGTGTCTATTCTTTTGCCCATTTCTTCACTGGATTATTTGTTTTTTGGGTGTTGAGTTTGGTAAGTTCTTTATAGATTTTTGGATACTAAACCTTTATCTGATATGTCATTTGCAAGTGTCTTCTCCCATTCCGTCACTTGCCTTTTAGTTTTGCTGATTGTTTCCTTCGCTGTGCAGAAGCTTTTTGTTTTGATGAGGTCCCAAGCATTCATTTTTGCTTTTGTTTCCGTTGCCTCCAGAGATGTGTTGAGTAAGAAGTTGCTGTGGCCAAGGTCAAAAAGGTTCTCGGCTGCTTTCTCCTCGAGGATTTTGATGGCTTCCTGTCTTACGTTTAGGTCTTTCATCCATGTCGAGTTTATTTTCGTGTGTGGTGTGAGAAAGCGGTCGGGTTCATTTTTCTGCGTGTCGCTGTCCAGTTTTCCCAGCACCACTTGCTGAAGAGACTGTCTTTATTCCATTGGATATTCTTTCCTGCTTTGTCAAAGGTTAGTTGGCCATATGTTTGTGGGTCCATTTCTGGGTTCTCGATTCGTTCCATTGATCTGAGTGTCTGTGTTTGTGGCTGTACCGCACTGTCTTGATGATTACAGCTCTGTAATACAGCTTGAAGTCCGGGTGTGTGATGCCTCCAGCTTTGGTTTTCTTTTTCAGAATTGTTTTGGCTACTCGGGGTCTTTTCTGGTGCCATACAAATTTTAGGGTTGTTCGTTCTAGCTCTGCGAAGAATGCCAGTGTTATTTTGATAGGGACTGCCCAACTTCCACTTTAATGGACTCCCTAGGTTAGGAGACCGGTCCGTTTCTTCTGTGAAACACATTGGCGTGCTCAGCCCTGCTCCTGTGGACTCCTTCCCCCAGCAGGTGGTCCAAATGCTTACCCGGCAGTTGTGTTTATTATTGTCATCGATTGATTTAATTAAGTGTTACATACACCATGGGAACCTGAGGGTAACAAGAAGGAGCAAGGTTGCCTCTATGAAATCTAGGAAGGGGTGGAGTCCATGCCAAGAGAGCTAATATCGAATTTGCTGATTGACCAGACTCCCGATTTCTGAGCTAAGAAAGCCTCTTTGTCTTTCCCAAGTGCCCCATCTTCCCTTTTTCCTGTCCTTCCGGTTTCTCTTTTTCTCTCTTCCTCTGCTATTGTGTCTGCCTTTTTCTCTGCTTATTAAACGCGCAAACAGGGAACTGGTTTTTAAATGTATTTAATTTGAATTCTATTTAACATGTCATTTCCGATGTATTACATCCATTGACCTAAACGGAATATTCTCTGGTAATTAACTTGAACCGTATTTCCTTCCTCGCTGCGGGTCGCTGCTGCGGCCGCTGCAGGCCAAAGGGATGCTCGCTCTAACTGCGCGCTGCGGACAGGTGTGGCTTCTTATTTGCATATTGTCCACACTGATTTCTTCCTTCTCCTCGTTCTAGTGGTTTCCCTTCTCCGGCATGACAGAAATGGTTCCGAAAACGTCTTGTTTGAACCTGAAAGCATCGAATGTTCAAATTTCTGTTTGAAAAACTTGTGCGGCGGGTTCGTTGGCTTGTTCGTTTTTAGCAAAACCAAAAAACCAAGATTTTCATGTCTTGTGTTTGCCTGCAGTTACTCAGGTATTCAAGTGCATTCCTGCCCCTGAGGAGTTTGTACGCCGTTAAGGGGAGAGAAGACAGAAAGTGTAAAAATTTAGCTGATGATACAAGGTCCTCCGTGGTACTTAGAAAGAAGTTTTTCTTTCTTTTCTTATCTTCCTTTTTTTTTTAGAAGATTAAAAAAAATTTTAATATTTATTTTTGAGAGAGAGAGAGAGAGAGAGAGAGAGACAGAGTATGAGCAGGGGAGGAACAGAGAGAGAAGGAGACACAGAATCCGAAGTAGGGTCCAGACTCCGAGCTGTCAGCACAGAGCCTGATGCGGGGCTCGAACTCACAAACCGCGAGATCATGACTTGAGTCGAAGTCAGACCCTTAACTGACTGAGCCACCCAGGTGCCCCTGGAGATTTTTTTTTTTTTGAAGAGGGAGTTTAAGTCGGGGAGAAGGGCAGAGGGAGGGAGAGAGCGACACATAGAGAGAGAGAGAAGAGAGAGAGAGAATCCATGCTCTCTCTATATATATACTCTTGACCCTTGACCAATGAGGGGTTAGGGCTGCCGGCCCCTGCACAGGTGAAAACCTGCATATAACTTTGACTCCCCCAAATCTTAACGACTCATAGCTGACTGTTGACTGGAAGCCTTACGGATAATATAAACAGCCAATTAACACCTATTTTGCACACGTATGATACCCCGTATTCTCACAATAAAGTAAGCTGGAGGAAAGAAAATATTAAGAAAATCACAAGGAAGAGACAATAATACATTTATAGTGCTGTGCTATAAAAAACCCACGTGGACTTACACAGTTCAAAGCCACGTCGTTCAAAGGTCAGCGCCGTACATACATGTGTCTATGGTTTACGTCTCCCCGTGGACTCGAGTGCAGCGTGCACCTTCTACTAAAGTAGTTTAAGATCGCAAACCGATGTGGCGGCTGGCACTTAAAATACCCGCTGCTGGTATATTTTTTCCCACGTGATGCCCAAAGAATTCCTCAGCGGGAGGTACCCATTTTGTGGAAGAGGAAACTAAGGCCGAGGAAGGGAACGGCCGAGCCCAGATTTGGGGAAGCGGCTGCCCAAACCCTGAACCATGAGCCCACATTCCTAACTCACCGCCAGCGAGCACCCCCCCCCCCCCCGGCTCACGTTGCCTTTCCCAGCGTCTCCCCGCTGGATTTTTCCGGAACCCGAGTGGAGTTCTCTCCGAGCGACTCGGTTCCTGAAAAAGGCCATTCGAGAGCTCTGTTTTCCACTCGCTCAGTCACTGGCTCAGCATCTGCAGTTCCCAAACGCTCCCGGGAACCTCTTTTCCGAGATTTGACAATGGGTGAATTCAGCACCGATTCCATAAATAACATTTTCTATAAATACCCGTTCCGCGTAAGGCACCTGCTTCAGAATGACAACCGCCTTGCTGAGAACAGCAAGGTTCAGGGTTATGTTTTATTCCCATCTCTAATTACAGCCGAGGTGGGATTTCTTTCTTTCTTTCTCTTTCTTTCCTTTTTTTTTTTTTCCTTTTACACTTGTAGCTCCAAGGAAAACGTGGAAACCAGGACGCCGACCTTACAAAGTCTGTCAGGTTTTTGCCAAGAAAGAAATACAGAGGCGATGGGCTTGAAAGGCCGGCAGAGATTTTGCTGGGTGTCTCAGGGCACGGATAGCTGAGCTACCCCGGGTCAATGTCAAGGTCGCCAAACTCTGCTCTTGGTGCGGAGGCTCAGACTCCTGAGGTCAGACTGGCTGGGTTCCGTTAGTACCTCTGCCATGTTCTAGCTGTGCAACCTTGGGGGGGTGAGTTCGGCTCCCTCGTCTCTGTTGGGGGGTTAGTGACAGCGTCGCCCCAGCTGACGCGAGAGCGAGCTGAGGAACTAGTTGCAAAGCTCTTGACACGGTGCCTGGCACACAATCATTAGGAAGACGTTACTATTACCAATACCGCATCCTACAATCACTATAGAATGTACGCACTGGGTTATTACAATACGTATGTATATTGTATAACGCATCCATCTGGCGTGGCAGGTGGGCCCAAAAGAGGCAAATCTATGACCCGAACGCCGTGGGGCTCACACACACTGGTTTCTGTCCATTGTCCATTTCCCGGGTCAATAACAGATTACGAAAGGTGTGTACTGTCTTAAACCCCGTCCCTGGCTGAACCCTTATGTCTCCCCTGCTTAGCATCACAGGGATGGGTCCTAGCTTGTCCAATGCTGGTCCCTCCCCTTTTCCTGAAATGCCCCCTCTCTGGAGCTTCTTTCTCCCTCTGGAAAATTCTTCTCAGCCTGCTTCACTGGCCCCTTTTCCCTTAAGTGCCGGTGACCCCTGGGGCTTTTGGGCTCTGCCATTGACCTTCTTCTTCTGCCTCAGCATGCTGGGCCATCTCGCGCAGCCCTGGGCTGGTCACCCCTACCCTACAGGCCCACGGCTTCCGGATCTGCAACTCCGACGCGCTAGCTGTCCTGTGGCAGCCCCGTGGTTCTGCTGGACGTCTCCACTGTGAGGTCCCGCGGGCAGCTCAAATGCCACCTGTCCCAAGCTGGGCTCACTGCCTGCACCTGCCCAGAAATTCAGGCCCCATCCCAAGAACAGCCCTTCATTCTTTTTTTTTGTTTCCTGGAGAGAGAGAGAGAGAGAGAGAGAGAGCACATGAAAGCAGGGAGTGTGAGAAGAGGCACAGAGAGACCTTTTTTTTTTTTTTATTAATTTGCAAAAAAGTTTATTTGTTTTGAGAGATTGAGAGCACAGACAGGAAAGGGGCAGAGAGAGAGAGAGAGAAAGAGAGAGAGAGAGAGCAAGAGAATCCCAAGCAGGCTCTGTGCTGTCAGCACGGAGCCCGATGTGGGGCTCCACCTCACGGACCGTGAGATCATGACCTGAGCTGAAAGCAAGAGTGGGACACTCAACCAACCGAGCCCCCCAGACATCCCTTCCTTGACTCTCTTAAAAAACCTTCATTAAGCATTTTTTTAAATGTACAATTCAGTGGTTTTTCGTGTGCCCACCGACCTCAATGTCCGTCAACCGATGAATGGACACACGAAATACGGTCTATGCATCCAATGAAATATTTTTTCAGCCATAAAAAGGAAAGAGGTCCAGATTCATTCTACAACACAGAGGAACCTCGAAGACATTACGCCACATGACAGAAGCTTGCCACTAAAGATCACATGACGGGAATCCATCTGTATGAACTATCAGGAAGAGGCAAATCCACTGGAGACCGAAGGTAAGCTCCTGACTGCCACGGGCTGGGCAAGGAGTCAGGGGATGGAGAGCCACTGCTGAGGAGGATGAGTTTCTTCTGGGGGTGATGAAAATTCTGGAACATTGGCTACTGTGAACAACACTGCTGTGGACACTCACACTAGCATTTATGTAGATGTAGGTTTTCATTTCTCGTCTATTCCTTTTTTTTAAATTTTTATTTATTTTTGAGAGAGAGAAAGAGAGAGACAGAGAGTGAGTCGGGGTGGGTCAGATAGAGAGGGAGAACAGACTCTGAAGCAGGCTCCAGGCTCCAGGCTGTCAGCACAGGGTCCAATGCGGGGCTCGAACCCACGAACCATGAGATCATGACCTGAGCCTAAGTCGGACGCTTAACCGACTGAGCCACCCAGGCACCCCTCTTGGGTCTATTCCTAGGAGTGGAATTGCTCGGTGGTCATAGGCTAACTTTATGTTTGACATTTTGAGGAAACGCCAAGCTCTTTCCCAAAGTAGATACAGTATTTCACGTTCCCACCAGCAGAGGGCGGGGCTTCCAGGGCCTCCATATCCTCACCAACATTTGTTACTGTCTTTCAAATTTTAGCTGTCTTATGGAGGGGGAGAGCGGGGTGGTTTCCCACTGTGGGTTTGACTTGCCTTTCCAGAAGGGCAGAAGGAGAGGGAAAGAGACAATCTCAGGCAGGTTCTACGCCCAGCAGGGAGCCTGACTTGGGGCTCCATCCCGCCCCGCCTGGGATCGTGACCTGAGCTGAAATCAAGGGTTGGGACGCTTCATCGACCGAGCCTTATCAGATCTATGATTTGTGCGTGCTTTCTTCCATTCTCTGCGTTCTTTTCACTTTCTGGATCGCGCCTCTGAATCACAAATTATTTTTTATTTTGTGAGCCCAGTTTATCTAATTTTGTCTCTTGTTGCTTCTGCTTTTGGTATCAAAGCCAGGAAACGATTGCTTAATCCAAAGTCACAAAGGTTTATGCCTCTGTTTCCTTCTAAGAGCAGTTCTCGGAAGATCCATGTTGAGTCCATTTTTGTATATGGTATGAGGTAGGGATCTGACCTCATTCTTTTGCATTTGCTATTCAGTCCTTCCCGCACCGGTGGGATGATGTTGGCGCCCTCGTTGAAAATCAAAGGACCACAAATGTACAAGAGTTTATTTTCTGGGCTCTCGATGGTTCTCCCTTGATCTATACGTCCATCCTTGTGTGAGTGTCCTCTTCCTTGACTTCTCTCTCCTTCCTCCACCCATCCGCTCAGCGACAACGAACTGTGTGTCTGTCTGGGGTGGGGGATGTGCTTGCACATGGGCGTACGATGGAAAACGAGACGGACACGACACTGTCCCTGCCCTCACAGACCCGACATTCTTCTGGGAGCGGATGGGCAATACGCAAGTCAAGAGAGAAAGGAAAAAGCCGATTTCAGATAGCGATTAGTGCGTGGAAAATAAAAGGAGGTTCCGTGATAGGGAGCGACCCGTGGACGTTTCTAGAAGGGGCTCTTTCTATCGGGATGCTGGGAAAGGCCTCTCGAAGGGGAGCACTTGAGGTCTGAATGAGGGTTCAACTGCGGCACTCGGAGTGGGGGGTGCCACGGAGAGGGGAGCATGTTTTTGTCATTTTTTAAATGTTTATTTATTTCGGAGAGAAAGCGTGAGCAGGGGAGGGGCAGAGAGAGAGGCAGACACAGAATCCGAAGCAGGCTCCAGGCTCTGAGCCGGCAGCACAGAGCCCGACGCGGGGCTTGAACTCACGGAGTGTGAGAACACGACCTGAGCTGAAGTCAGATGCTTAAGCGACTGAACCCCCCAGGCGCCCCTAGAATTTGCCTGAAGTCGAAACCGACGTGTGAAGAAGGGCTAAACACAAACGTTCAGGAAGACGGAGGCCAGCCTTGATCGTGACACACCTGAAGCCCGCTCTGGGCTTTTCAGTTGCTGAGCCAGTAACTCGCCCCCCACTGTGGAAGTCTGAGTAGAATTTTCTGTCGTTGACGGCCCACGGCGTTCACCCCGAAATAACTCCTCGCTCCCCTGCGAGACTGTCAGCCCCGTGAGGCCGCGAGAGTATCCGTCTAGCTCAACTTTGCACCCGGGCAACTCCTACACGGAACGTCTTTATTGCCAAAGTTTAAGAATCAAGACCTTTCGCAGAGACGTCCAGGTGTCTCGCTTGTCCTGGGCGACCGGAAGGCTCGGGCCCCACCAGGCCGAGGTTCGAGCAGCGGGACGGCAATGAGGGCGGAGGCGCGCAAACCAGCCAGTGGTCCCCCTCGGATGTCGGCTCTGAAGACGAAACTGACCGCCGGAGGAGGGCGCAACAGAGGGGACCAGCTTCTGCAGGAAAATTCTTCTTGCGGATTGCTGCAAGGTCTTAGCTCATTTATATTACGCGCCTGCCCCCTACAGGCAAGTGAGTTTGGGATCCCTTCGGAGCCCTCGGAGGCCCGGTGCCAGGAAGTGAATGACTGACTGAGTGGAGTGAACGAATGAATTTATACCACTCCTTCAGTTCTCGACACAGTACATTACCCAGAGTGTCGAATATTTTTATTTGTGTTTTTTTCTATTTTTTTTTTTTTTACGTTTATTTAGTTTTGAGAGACCTAGAGACAGAGCATGAGCGGGGGCAGGACAGAGAGAGAGGGAGGCACAGAATCCTAAGCAGCCTCCGGGCTCTGATGAGCCATCAGCACAGAGCCCGACGCGGGGCTCAAACTCACAGACCGTGAGATCAGGACCTGAACTGAAGTCGGGCGCTCAACCGACTGAGCCACCCAGGCCACCCCGAATATTTTTATTTGATTTCTAAAGAAGCATGAATCAGATCGCTGCGTACGTGGTGCGGGTTTCGATTTAAACAAATATTGACGCGGTATTTAGTTCCAGTGTGCGGTTTGCTTCGCTGCCTTGGCTGGGCCAGAGGGACCTCAGGGTGCCCCGAATCACGGTTCCTTGAACACCAGCCCTTTGCACCTTCCGTCCGATAGGGGGCGACAGCAACAGCGAATAGAAGGAGAACAATAGGGGTGAATACAGTCGGGGTGCTTCCTAGGGTGATGCCGAGCCCATGGAGTCATATTCAGGACGGGAGCCACTTTTGGGGGGGTGCGTATGGGGGTTCCTTAATATATTCCGGAGAAAGAATGCATTCAGATGGTTCAGGAGTCGAACAGAAGGAATAGAATGGCATGCGGTGAAATCTCCCTTCTGTCCTCTTCCGCTCGTGCCTGGCTTCCGACTCGCTTCCACCACAGGTATGACTGCTATCTTTCCCCGTGTGCTCGCCCGAAGGTTTTTAAGCATGTCTAAACGAAGAGAAATATCTACTTACACCCCCACCTTTACCCCAAAAGGTAGCAACACCAAAGGGTGTACGGGACGCACCGTTGTGGACCTCGCTTTGGGTGCTCGTGATGTATCGGGCAGAACGTTCCATTTCAGTCCCCAGAGAAGGACCCTCCCCACCCCAGGCGCCCCTCCCCCATCTCTCCATCACGGCCGCATCGGTTTTCCTTGGCCGTCCTGTGTCGTTATCTCTTCATCCCCTCCCCTCTCGGTGGGCATTGGGGTTGCTCCTCAGCTTTTGCTCCTGGAAAGAAAGCTCTGGCCAGCCCTGGGCACCACCGACCTCCGGGGGAACCTGACTGGGGTCAAAAGCACCTAGTAAATCTGCTGGATATCGCCGAGCGGCCTCTGTTGGGGGATGCGCCCACGTGCACTCCCACCAGCGCGGCAGGGCGTGGGTCTTCCCAGCCTCCCCACAGAGCAGGCTTGTCACGCTTTGATCTTCGCCGACCTGCTGATTTATTTCGGAGGCCTCTCTGTCCTGCCTTAATTTGGGCTGAAACGGAGCATCTTTTGCAAGCTGTTGGCTCTCTCGGGTGGTGCCCCGTGCCTGTTTAGGCTTTTGTTTTTGTTTCGATTGGCCGTCTTTATATAGCAGCAAGATGAATCCTGTGTGATTTGAGTTGCAAATCCTTTTCACCGCTTTGTCTTTTGTTTTTACACTTTGCGTGAGGCCCTATGTGTTGTTGTTGTTCCTTGAAGAAGACTTTATATATATGTGAATGCATCCTTGTTTTGTTCTAGCTTCTGGGGTTTGAGTCCTGCCTGAAAGACCTTTCCTGTTCCAGGCTTCTTCCCAAGTTTTCTTCTGACACTTCTGTGGTTTCCTTTATTTACAGTCGAATCTGTGATGCTTTTGGATTGATCTCGATCGATGGCGTGAAGGTAGGACTCCATCTTCATGTTTCTTTGCAGGGGTCAATTGTATCGTTACCTTTAGCCAGGATAATACGGGAACTGCTTCCGGCTGCCTCACACTAGAATTTGTTTCCATCTTTTTACTTAGAGCAACACCTGCTCCCCTTTTTCTCAAAACGCGGTCCCCCCCCCACGCACCCATCTGCCCCCCTACTGATTGATTCTTTTTGTTCGCCCCTGAGAAGTTTGCTATTAATTGGACATTGTCCCTGAGTTTTTAGATTTCTACGTAGGATTTATTTTAACTACTTAATAACCGACAAAAATGACCTTCTATGGAATAGCTAACATATTTCCTTGCATGGGTAGTTCAGTCAAGCGACACCCACACCTTCGATGCTAGGGATGTTAGTATCCCAATCGAGGAAGGTAATCTCAGACTTTTCGAGGCTTGCCCGAGGGCCCCCAATTAGAAAGGGGCAGTGCTGTTTGCAGTTCAAAAGCCTGGTCTCCAGAGTCTGGCCTTTTTACCTGCCTAGACGCTGTTCCTAGTCTTTGTGGAGCGGCAGGGTGAGGAATGAATGAGTGACTCAGCCAGGGAGTGAGGAAGACGAATGAGTCAGCTCTCGCACTCAGAGGAACCCAGAGGGGGAGATAACCAGAATACAAATAACCAGAACACAAAGTAAACAGTGATCCCACCAGCGTTTTGGAAGCAACCCACTTCCTATCCCCTCCTATTTGAAACGCTTCCTTCTTCCAGCCCCTCCCCACCTAGAGACCAAAGAGCCAAACACGGGGTGGGGTCAGTTCCTTTGGTGGGCTCCGTTAAGTCACCCGCTTGGAGGTACCCTTTAGACCCTAGGAGGTCTGCAGCTCTGCAGCCTGGGTGGGGGGTGGGGTGGGGAGGAGGAATAAGGAGGAGGGAGAGGCAAGGAGTGGGAGGGGAGAGGAGGGCAGAAGACAGGGAGGAGGGGGAAGGGAGGAGGAGGAGAGAACAGGGAGAAAGAAAGAGGGGTAGGTGGTGGAGATAATGGGGAGAGTTAGAAAGGAAGAGAGAAGGGGAAAGAAAGGAAGGGAGGGGAGGTCAGAGGAGAGAAGGAGGAGGGGTCGGGGAAGTGGGAGGAGCAAGGAGGGGGAGGGGAGGAGAGAAGCAGGGAGGGAATAAGGAGGGCTCCCACAACGAAAGGGAGGAGGGAGGGGGGAGAGGGAGTAGGGAAGGGTGAGGGAAAGGAGTAAGAGGGGTTGGGGAGGAAGAAGTGGGGGGAGACGGGAGAACGAAAAGGGGGGTTGGGAGGGAGAAGGGGGAGGGAGGAGCAGAAAGCCCCTCCTCCAGCCCCTGCCGCGGAGTTGCGCAACCCGCCCGGACTGGGATTGGTCGCAGGCGAATCTAGACGCCCCGCCCCCGCGGCCCAGCGACCAATGGCCGGAGGGGGGCGTGGCGGCGCGGCCTGGATCCCAGCGCGCGCTCCGTGCGCCCTCGGAGCCGCCGCCGCGCTCGCAGCTCGCAGCTCGCACCCCGCGTCGCTGTCGCCGCCGCCGCCGCCCGCCCTCCGCGCGTCCCCGCCGCGCTCCGATCCCTGCGGCCGGCCCGGGGCGCGCTCGGTCGCTCCGGGCAGAGTGTCCCCGCTGCGGCCCTGCGGCCATGGCCACCAAGATCGACAAAGAGGCTTGCCGGACGGCGTACAACCTGGTGCGAGACGACTGCTCGGCCGTCATCTGGTGAGGAACTTTCCATTGCTGTCCAAGCCCCGCTCCCCGAGCTCGCGAGGGGCCTGGCGCACTGAGCCGTCTTCCCAACCGGACGGATTAAGGGCCCTTCCGGGCTGTCTCCCGCAGCCTTAACCCAGGACAGCGTGGAAAGCCGGCGCTGGCTTCTCCCCAGCCAGAGCATCTTTTAATTGTCCTGCTGGAAGCTTGGCACCTTGCCGCTGCCATCGCTGATGTGTGTTATGTGTGTGTTTTCTCTTCTCCCAATCCAAAGGGTGACTTTTAAATACGACGGCTCCACCATCGTCCCCGGCGAGCAGGGAGCGCAGTATCAGGACTTCATCCAGCAGTGCACAGGTAGGGAAGCGCGCCTGCGGGGGCGGGGGGGGGGGACTGCTGATCTTTCGGGGACTTGTCAACCCGGGGACGAGGAGCCGCGGAGGCCAAACCCGGAGGCGCCTGGCCACCCCCACCGCGCCTCTGGCGTCGGAGGAACCAGATTGGAGGTTTTTAGAACCTGGTGAACCGTGCTCCTCTCTGGACGTCCACAGCAGCTCGGGGTGACTCTCAGGCTCTCTTGCTCCCGCAGTACCCTCTCGAAAAGAGCCGGCTCCTTTGCCCCCTGCAGGTCACTGGTTTTCCTCGGGTCTACTCAAACTCGTGTTGGGCTCTCTCCATCTTCCCCTCTCTTCGGTCAGGGAGCCAAAATAAGAACAATCCTGGAACTCCCCGCAGGAGAAAGAAACTCATCTATATCCTCCCTTCTCCCAAAATCATGTCAGTGTTTTGGTTCTGTGTGTGGTTTTATCTGGAGAAAAGAGAGCCAGATACGACAGCGTACACACCAGATGAGTACGGTTTCATTTATGTGAAGTTGTGGAGAAGGCAAATCTAATCTGTGATGGGAAAAGTCAGAAGAGGGGTCCCATTTGGGGGTAGACAGTCACTGACCGGGAGGGGCACACGGAAGGCCGAAAGGCTGTCGGACCCGTCTCGTATTCCCATCCGGGAGGTGATTACACAGGTGTGTACATACATAAGAAATCCTTGAGCAAAACACTTACGATTTGTAAACTTTGCACCCTTCCCTGGGGTGTGTTAAACCATTGAAAGAAAAGAACGCACGGTGTAAATAAACACAGACCCCTCGGTCGGGGCAAAAGGCGCAGGCTCTTTGGGAATAGGACCCTCTATAAAGCCGAGACTGGAGAAGGAACCCTTTCCAGGTCTCCGATCTCCAGCTTTGAAACAGTTGTACAAACAAAGACAGTACGGCCTGGAGGGGGGAGCAGGAACTCCGGGCCAGCAGAGTGGGTTTGAATCACCCAGTGACCACTTCCTAGCTGTGCGATCGGGGCGGGGTGGGGGGGCAAGTTACTTAACCTCTCGGGGCCCTGGTTTCCGTGTCCACAACTACACGGTCATTTGTGAGATGAATAAAAGGTACAGATTTGTGCCACGGGACCACGTGACGACGCCCTTGTTCCTTAACTGTTTCCTTAACCAAATGCTCCTTTGCATTCGGTTCAGTTGAAAGATATTTATGAAGCGTCCGCTGCGGGCTGGGCTGGGTGGGCTGGGCTGGGTGGTTTGCTCCGGTTGGCTTTTGTGTTTCAGTGTTCTCCCAATTAAAAGGTCTCCCTGGGCGTTGCCTCTAGACCCCACCCATTGCTTTTGTGAAGGTTGGTTTAAAATTTCAGATGCATAGGGGCCCCTGTATGCCAGGCTTGCTCTCGGGGTCTCGAGTTCAAGCCCCATGTTGGGTGTACAGATTACTTAAAAATAAAACCTAGGATATGAGGGGTGTAAGATGCTACAACAGCCCCCGGGGCCTCTTGTGGAGACTTGGTGGGCCCGGATTTGAACCCCGGCCCCCGACTCGGGATCCCTGTCTCTCTGCCACCTCTACCCTTCCTCCGCCGTGGTGAATGCTTTTGCGAGTCGAGTGAGTACACACTCTTGGCTTTCTCCCAATCCGGTGCACAACTAGGGGATTCAGCAGGATTTTTCTGCCTGGTCGGATGTGAGGCTTTGTCCTCCAGGCCAGCTTCCCCCCCCCTCGCTGGACTCAGGAACAGAAAACTAGCAGTTTCTTTCCTCCCTCGGACCATCCATCACCTCCCCTCCCCTCCCCCCCACCCCGACCCCACCCCGGCCCCCACCATCAGACCGGGTCTGGCTTCGGACGCTATTGTTCTCTTCGGCAAGGAGGAGAAGGTGACCCGGGAATGAAAGAGCATCCTGTCAATCGAACAGATTCTGAACGGATGTTCGTGGCCATTGGGCGAAGTAAGGGCTCCATGCGGTCAGAGAACGCTTCCTTCCTCCCTTGGGGCTTGCTGGGGTTTTCACTCTGACCCTTCCCCCAATGGCGGGGGCCGGGAGTGGGGAGTGCCCGGGGGAGGGGAGGCGGGGGAGCTCAAAACGCTTTCCCTGCTGCTTGTTAATCTCATGAATGGGCTGTGGGATCCGAAGGCTCCGTCTGCGTTGGCTGGAAGGCTGCCTGGCGTCCCCGGCCATCTGTTGGGCAAATGTATAGACGGGCTCTGGTCGCCGTGTCTGCAAGTGCTCCTCTTGGAAAACCACGGCCGTGTCCTCATGACCCAGTGACAAAGGACTCAGAACACCGACTGGGAGCTTTCTGTGTGCCAGTGGCTGCCCTTGGTGGCCCGTGTCCCCGTGAGTGAGAGGGTCCCCCTTCCACAGGTGGGGACGCCGAGGCCCAGCACAGTGAAATGACTTGCCCGCCATCACGTAGTTAGGATGTGGCAGAGCTGGGACTTCAACCCAGGCAGGCGGGCTCAAAGTCCCGTGGTCTTGGCCTCGTCTCTCTAAGGAAGTGGGTTTACTTTTTTTTTCTAAGTTTCATTTATTAAGGTAATGTCTACGCCCCACGTGGAGCTTGAACTCACGACCCGAGATCACGGGTGGCTCACCCCTCCGACCGAGCCAGCCAGGTACTCTGGAAGTGGTTGAGATTCTCATTTTCAAGCCACGAGGCTTCTTTCAATGGTCCGGCAGGTTCCGGTCAGACCGCACGGCATTGTTCGCAGGGTACGTCTCTTATGAGATGCAGGGAGGGCCCTCTGTGGCCCCAGGCAAGTGTCCATGCCGTGGGACAGGCTGTCACTCTGGGCCAGCCTTCCCCTTTTCAAACATCTAACAAGGGGCAAAGAGGACCTAGAAGCCAGAACCAGCACTTGACCTCTCCCTCCAAAGCTGCAGGGGGGCAGGGGGTTTCCTCTTGGGCTCTCTCTCCTCCCTGACAGCCCTCTTCTGGCACTCTCTCCGAACCACCCCTTCTCCCCCAGCCCTGCGCCCTCCAGCTGCTGCCTTCCTGCCTGCCTGCCTGCCTGCCTTCCATCATCCATCCATCCATCCATCCATCCATCCATCCATCCATTCTTCCATCCATCCATCCATCCATCCATCCATCCATCCATTCTTCCATCCATCCATCCATCCATCCATCCATCCATCCATCCATCCATTCTTCCTTCCATCCATCCATCCATCCATCCATCTATCCATCCATCCATCCATCCATCCATCCATCCATCCATTCTTCCTTCCATCCATCCATCCATCCATCCATCCATCCACCCATCCTTCTATCCTTCCTTCCTTCCTTCCTTCCTTCCCTCCTCCCTCCCTCCTCTCCTTCCTTCCTTCCTTCCTTCCTTCCTTCCTTCCTTCCTTCCTTCCTTCCTTCCTTCCTTCCTTCCTTCCTTCCTTCCTTCCTTCCTTCCTTTCTTCCCTCCCTCCCTCCCTTCCTTCCATGTATATATGTGAGTGGCTTCTCTCCAGGGTCCTCTTCTGAGCACTGAGGATAAGTATAGAAACAGAGGTCCCTGTCCTCAGGGAGCTGATGTTTTTTTTGTTATTGCCCAGCCTTTAAAATGGCTACATAATGTTCTCTCTTATAAATGTAACATTGTTTAACCAATGCTTTGTTGATGGACCCCAAAGCCCTCTGTTGCGAGCCATTTTATTTTGGGAAGGATCCAAGCACCTGGGAACGAATCCAGGGTTCTGTGGGTGCATATTTTTTAGAGCCGATCGGTTACGAGCATCGATGGTCAAGCCAGGGTATCTTGCCTTGACTTGTCGCCTCGAGGTGCTGTGTGACCTTGGGCTAGACTTCCAGATTTCGTTTCCCCCTCTGTAAGATGGGGACAATGATTGCACGGCTTTGTTGTGACAATAAATTGACATGATACATATGAAGCAGCACTTGGTATGGAATCAGTGCTCAAGCTATGGTTGTTGTCAATGTAGAACCTTCTTGAAAGGTGTTGCACAACAATGGATAGGTTGACATAAACTTTATGTGTGGAGTGGGTACCCAGAAAGGTGGGTTCTTGGAGGTCAGTGTCCGTATGAAGCTTGATTGGGACAGATGTCCTGTGATTTTGGCTGGACGGTGGTCTGGGTGCTGATGGTATTCCCATGATGCTTTGTTGAACCCGGAGTCTTTAGCCCAAAACATCACTCACAGGGAAAAGCGGGGTTTGATATTTTTGTCCATCCTCGGGGTGGGGGGCTTTCTCATTTCATAGTAATCCCGCTCTGCCAGCATAGTTCCAGGGAAGCTGACTTAACTCCGCACTGCCCCCCTGGGAAGCCACTGGCCAAGCAGAGGAAGCCATGTCCTCTGTTGACTGATTGGTTCCAGGGTTGGGCCCTCGTGACTTGAGTTGAGCCAATCGGCTCCATCCCTGATACTTTGGACAGAGTTGCTGGGAGAGCCCGTTTTCTCTGGGATTAAGACCCGATAGCACAGTGAAGGCTTGGAGCTTTCGGGACCCATGCGCCACGTGGGGACTCAGGAGCAGAGCCAGAGATGAGGAGTGGGGCCTAGAGAGCGTGGCTTAAACCCTCAGGTCCGGCCACGCCTGGAGCTCTCTCCTGAGGCCGTTTACTTCCAGGGGCCAGTTAAATTTCTTTTTCTGAAGCCAACTTGAGTCAAGGTTCTTTATCATTTCCATCTAAAAGAGCCGTGGCCATAACCCCCGGGGCAGATAGATGGCTGGGACGGCTGAGGGAGGAAAATCCAGGCTGGCCAAGGAATTCAGAAGCTCTCATGTGAGGATTAGTTGAGGAATCCGGCCACATTTAGCTTGGAGAGGCACCTCAGGGGACTTGAGTGTTGCCTTCGGTGTTTGAGGGGCTGCCGGGTGCCGCGTGCGCACTTCTGCAGTGTTCCTACCCGCGCCCCAACCCCACGTGGTAGAAGACCAGACGGTAGGAATTCGAGGGGTAGATTTTAGGTTCACCTGAGGAAGGACTGTCCTCAAGTTAGAATGGGCTGTCACTAAAGGTAATGAGACACCCATCGTGGGAGGTATGTCAGGAACAGCTGCCTGACCGCTTGGCAGAGGTGTTCAAGAAAGGGTTTGAAAGGGGCCATCCTCGACCGTGCACTCTCCTCTTCTGGTTTGTTCCGCTCCCAGGAAGAGAAACAGAATGCATTACTACAGGCCCTGGATGGGGTCAGCCCTACCAGGGGCTGAGGGTGGCAATACGGTGGTTTCTACGGAAAATGGGTGTGTTTACTGTTAGAGAAAATACTATGTATTCTGACCCTTGTTCAAGAAGAGTAGGGCGGGGTTTATTCAGGGACTCTGTGTGACAGGTGTAGGGGACCATTACCGTGGGGGGCTTGCAGTAGGCGTGGGAGATCCAGCTCAATTCTGAATGCAACAAGGAAAAGTACAAATTTAGAGTCAAGAGCAAGGTGGAGGTGAGCGGATAGGGAGTCACCCAGAGGAAACGTCAGGGCTGAGGGGATCCTGACCCGAACGGACCCAACAGGATTCTTGCTGCAGGCGGGCCTGGGGATCCCACCTCGTCCGAGGGGGTGACGGGGTGACGGAGGATAAGGAACCCAGTTAGCTACGGAGGACGATCAGATGTGGGGGATGGGCGATTCTGGCCGAACTCACTTAGCAGGATTCTTGCTGAAACGGGGTCATGTGCCGATGAACACAGAAGTCCGAAAGTTGAGACCCGGGTGAATGAGAGTCCGGAAGGCCGGATTAGAATTGGACCAAGGACGGAGCCTCTGCCGTTGCCAAAAGAAAGCGGATGGGGTGCGAATAGACAAGTACCGCTGTCGGCGGCCTCTGCGTGTGCACCTGGACAACACACGTACAATTGGCGGTCAAGTTATCGTGCTGTTCTGCGCTTGGATGTCCCCCCCCCCCCCCCGCCTTCTTGCCCGTGCACATAGGGATTCCAGAAGTTTGAGTGCGAAGATCAGGAGAGGAATGTCTAGTGAGTCTCAGGGAATAGAAGGTCAAAAGGAAGGAGTCTGCACCAGTGCCTTGAACGTTATGAAGCTCTAAGCAGTCTGTCCGCGCACTCCACCAACGACGATGGAGCACATCCTTCGTTCCAGAAACGATGTCGGGTTATGGTTTCTAAGTGACACTTGGAAGGCTAGTGAGCTGTTACCCACACGGTTCTGTGCGTTACCCAGTATCTTGTTGCTTTCGTTTTCCCCACGTCTGTCGCCGAGGGGTTTCGAGCCGCGCTGGCTTGCTTCTTCGTGTTCTTAGATGCATGGGCACATTTGGGATGGCTCGTTTGGATTGCCTCGTGGGTGATTTCGGTGCTCGCTTTCGAGTCTGTGGTCTTTCCCCTTCCATGGGGAAGGCTGCTCCCTGTCCGTCTGCCTGGTAAGTAGGGTGTCCCCGGTTCAGAAAGAGTATTCAGTTAATTGAACTGAATTGAGTTTTTGCTCCTTGAGAACCGTTGGGAGTTCATGGAAACTTTGAAAGTTTACTTGTGGATCGAATAGGGCCCCCCCCACACCCTCATCTTCCATCATTTATTTCTCCGCCTTGTTACATTCTGGGGACTGTCCCCTCACACCTAGAGCGTGGGACCCCACGAGTAGGTCTTTGGTGATCCGGTTACCAAAATTCGTGGCCGTTTCTTGGACTTTATTCCACGTTACTTTCTTTCAGCATTTGTCAGGGAGCAAGACTCACTGAAAAAAAACGCGTCTTCCCCCTTCCGCCTCCCCCTGCGAGCACGCGTACTTCTCCTTTTTTGTCTCTCATCTGTTCTCACTTCCTGCCCCTGCTTCTCGTTTCCCTTCATGCCCCACGAGTGTGGGTGTTTCCCAGGGCCCCACCTTGGTCACGGCCTTTCCTTCTGGGGGGAAGGTGGCGCGCGCCTGCTGGGTGCCACGCTCGCCCTTGGCCGAGGGAGCTCGTGGCCCCGGCCGGTGGTGGCATCAACTCCTCTCGCCCTGAGAACTTTGGTGGCTTTTGCCCCTAAGGTCCAGATGCTTAGAGGTGACACAGAACGTTCCTTATGAGCCCTCCCAGCGCGTGTCCCCAACACCTAGGGTTCTGACCTCACGGACGCTCAAGTGCCAGGCTCCATGTGGACATTTCGCGTGTTAGCACAGAGAACCCTTCTTATCGTGAAGGCTGTGTACAGAATGAGTAAGGAAGAGGCTTCTCGTTTTCCTCACGAGCAATCTGACCGTTTCCTGGGAGAGTCCAGAGTCGCTTGCTCGAGATGGAAGCGTAAGTGGACTTGGAACCCGGATCTGTGTCCAAGGTTCCCGGCTTCTCCCCTCCCCCTCCCACTGTGCTGCCCTGCCCTCCCCCTTCCTGATGGCGTGCGGGCAGGCTTCCCTGTTCCCGCACTGTGCTCGTCCGTCCTCGTTGCCTTCCCGGAGGACTTCTCCGCATCCGTCAAAGCCCCGTGTGAATGTCCCCCCGATACAGGTGTGCCCCTTGCCTGTGTGGTGCTCACCGCATTGCGCAGGGGTGAGCTGTGCCTGTGTCTTCAGCTCGGCGGCAAGGGCCTGGAGAGAGCGGCTCTGGCTGTGGTGGTGGCCTCCTCGGTGGTGAACCCCGCCCCCCTGCCCCTCCCGGTTAGCCACTCCAGACCCCTCACGTGGGCCCAAGCCACGGGCTGTGCACTCAGCAGCTCCTTGCGACGCACCCACGCGAGCAAGCGTGTCCCGTGACCCCTGCTGGAGGCTGAGCTCCTGGGGCCGAATCCTGGTCTGTTTGGGTCTCTGCTGTTCCGTCAGCACCTGGAACAGCACCTGGCATTCTCCCCTGCTGCTCTTTGAATAGATGGCAGCCCCCCCCCTCCCCCGCCAGATGTGTGAGAGCTGAGCTCGCTCCTGGAAGGCACGCTGTGCCCCTGCTGATGTCACAGCCCAGGGGCCTGTATGGACCTCTGCAGGCGCCAAGGCTCCCTGGCCCCTGCCTCTGCCCCCGCTGGCCTCTGGCCAGGGTTTCCTGCCCCAGGGCCCTTGCATGGCTGCATTCCTCGCCCGCCTAATTTTACGAGGTTGGCTTTTCAGATTTGGCTCCGTGGGTGGCCTCCGCAGGGGCAGGTCCCCTGAGGCCCGTGTGTGACCTGACGGCGGGGCTCCCCCCTCCGCGTTTTGTGTTTCATTTCATCGGCGCATTTTGAAATCGACCCGCTTTCCCTTCTGATTTGGTCCTGGGCTCCGTTTATGGTCCTCTCTCTCATGCTTCCCGCGCCTTCTGTAACAAATTCCCACAAACCGAGCGACTCAAAACGACGTAATTTTATCATCTCACACTTCCGGAGGTCAGGAGTCCAAAATCTGTCTCCCCGGGCTAACATCCAGGTGTGTGTGTGGGGGGGAGAGGGGTGTCCTTTCTGGAGGCTCCAGGGGAGAGTCCACTTCTGGGCCTTTTCCAGCTCCTAGGGGCGCCCGTGTCCCTTGATTGGTGGCCCCTTCTCCGCCTTCAGGGCCAGCGAGAGCGGGTCGCGTCCTCATGCTGCTGTCTCTCTGGTTCTGGTTCTCCTGCCTCCCTCTTCACCGCTCGCGGATGCTCCTGATTACATTGGGCCCACCCGCTCATCCAGGGTCCTCTTCCCCATCCAGATGCTTATCAATCGCCTCTGCAAAGGCCCTTCAGCGGGGGCAGAAGCTGGAGTCACACGTTCTGGAGATACGGACACAGACATCTTTGGTGGCCGCTGTTTCGCCAGCCACTGTGATCTAATTATTTTGTCTACACTGTCGCCCAATGCAGTCCGCTCCACAGATGGGAAAAAACAAGCTCTTTTGGGGGCGCCTGGGCGGCTCAGTCGGTTAAGCGTCCGACTTCGGCTCAGGTCACGATCGCACAGCTTCTGAGTCCGAGCCCCGCGTCGGGCTCTGCGCTGACAGCTCGGAGCCTGGAGCCTGCTTCGGATTCTGTGTCTCCCTCTCTCTCCGTCCCTCCCCCACTCGCGCGTGCTCTCTCTCTCTCTCTCTTAAAGATAAACATTAAAAAACATCTCTCTTAAAAACAGAAAAGCTTTTTCCTCCACCCACCCCCCATTTTTACTCAGAGATAGTCGACAGACTTTCATTGTAAGGCGAACCACAGAACGGTCCCATTTCTGCGTGCCAGGGACTGACTCACCACGGGAGGCTTCGAGGACGTCCAGCATCCGATAGAGACACGATAAAGAGAAAGAAAAAGCATTTCTCTTTGTGATGAGAAGTCTTAGGGTCCACGCTCGTAATTGCTTTCCACGAGCTCCTTTCTGGAATGCCAAGGGACAGACCTAAGCCCTGTGTCTCTGGCCGGTGGCACATTAGTGGGAAATCGCAGCTCAGAGGTGATTTTCCTGCTTTCCCAGAAGTGGAAAACCCATGACAGTCTCCAGGGGAGCAACTCCAGAATTCAGATGCCTCTCTCCCGCCCGGGGTGGCATTCTGACTTCACTGCTTTTGTCTGGAAGGATGTTCCGGGGAGGTCATCCGATACGACCCGTAAGTAGTTTTCATCCCTTTTTTGGCTCTAATTCCACCCCAACTGTAGACTGGAGGGTAGTGTTCGTGGTTTCAAATCAAAGGCCGCTGCCGCCTCGGGCAGGCCAGGGTTCCCGCTGGGGCACGCGGGGCTCCCGGGGAGGACTGAGAAGAGCCAGGCCCTGGGCCGCCCCTGTGAGAGCCCTTCCCCACTCCCCCTGCCCCCGGCCTCGTCCAACAGAGGAAGGCCAGTGTCCACTCCCCGGAGCCCCGCAGCCCTGAACGGGGTATTGCTTGCTCTGTTCTCGATTTAGCAAAACATACTGCCTTGAGTCCGATTCTGAGAAGTTAGCTAACCCTCTCCTTTGGGGACCCGTCATTCCTCTCTCATCCAACACATCCGGACCGAGGACCTACGAAATGCCAGCCAGTCTGGGTGTCAGGGGTGGGAGCCACAGAGCTTGCATGCCTGCCGGGAGCGCAGGGACAGATAACAGACCAGCTGGCCAGTTGGATCTCTTGAACGCCATCAAGAAAAGAAAAGGAAGCCGTGGCCTGGACACGGGCCGCAGGGGGGCCGCCATCCGCCAGCGTGGTCCCTGGAGGCCTAAAGAGGAGGTGACGCGGAGGCCAGCCTGGATGGGACGGAGGGAGAGACTCGGGCACCTGGGTGAGGAGTGGGCCCAGCACAAAGGAAGGCCCTCCAATCATATATCTGATAATAGCCTCGGGTCCAGAATATATAAAGAGCTTTTACAACTCAATAAATACAAGACAATGACCGATAATCACAGGAAAGGATGCTCGGTGTCACGATCCCTTAGGGAGATGCGGCTCAAACCAGAACGGAATACCACTCCCCGCACCCTAGGACGCCTCGGTGAGGCGGTTGGGATTCGGAAGGCCCGCGCCCCGCTGCTGGGGACAGGAGATGGTGGCGCCCCCGTGGAGACCAAAGGTGGAGCCTGGCACTTCCACTCCGTAGCATCTGCCCGTGAGGAATGAGCACGTGTCTGTGCGAAAACTTGTATGTGAGCGGTCACAGCCGCGCCGTTCGCAAGAGCTGGAACGTGCAAACCACCCAGCTGGCCGTCGCCTGACGAAGGAAATCCCAAATGCGTCTCTCCATGGGGTGGGACGTTACTTGGCCGTAAGAAGGGGCGAAATACTAGTTCATCAATGCTGTAATGTTGGCGAGCCTTGAAATCACGGTGCCGAGTGAGAGAAGCCAGACACAAAAGGCCTCGTATTGTGTGACTCCATGTCTTAGACGTTTCCAGAACGAGGAAGCCCGTGCAGATAGAGAGCAGAGGAGCCGTGGCCCGGGGACGGGGGATGTGGGGAGCCTGACCGCCGGCGGGTAGGGGGTCTCCTTTTGGGGCCGATGAAATGTTTGGGAAGCAGACCTCGTGATGGTACTAACGGCCGCCGACGTGTGCGCTTGACGGGGGCGAATCGTGCGGTCTGGAAACGGCGTCTCAGTCTTTACAAGGGGTAGGAGGAACGGGGCGAGCAGGGCTGTGGCCCCCAACGAGCGGGGAGGGGCGTGCAGGGCGGGCAGGGCCCGGGGAGCGCGGCGGGTCTCGAGGGGCAAGGCGACGACTCTGGGTTTGACTCTGCCTTTGTTCTACCACCTTCTAGAATTTTGCCTCGCTCCTTTTTTGTGGAGAATCCCCTGCTCGGCGCGTTTAGCTCTGTCACCGGTCCCTCTGTTGCAGACCTGCCCGTCCCCACGGCGACCCTCCACCCCCTCGGGCCCCTCGGATACACTCAGCGCTGCCCCTCCCACCCCCCCAACCCCCCGCCACGCTTCCACGTGCCGTGTGCACTTGACGCCCCGGGCTTCCATTCTCCCGCCAGTTCCTTTTGCTCCATGAGAGCGGACCTTTGGTCCTTGCCGTCTGGCAGTTTCCACCACCAGCTCTGTGCCAGGTCCGAGGGCTTTTGCTCTCAGTCGTGGCGCGGACGTAGCCCCCGCGGCCGTGTCCCCCCCATCCCGAGCCGGTGCCCCGGACACAGCCGGGGCCGAGGATGGGGGTGTTTATTTCATCGTCTTCGACCCTTGCGTCAGAAGCGAGCCCTGAAAGAAAGTAGGGGTTCTGTCTTGGATGTTCGTACGGGTTAATAAGTAAGTGACTCAGTAAAAGCAGAATGAGTCAGCTGTGACCGTGTGGGTGACCTTGAGGGCTGGAGCGCGACCGGCCGGGGGGATCCGTGGGGTAACAACGTTGTGGGGGTTCTGCGCCCGGCACCCAGGGCCACAGGGGATGGAAGAGCCCAGGGAACCGGGGATCCGAGCGAGAGCCACGGGGCCGCCGTGACTCCATGGAAGTAGGCAGAGCCGGGACGCAAGCCTGGGTCTCCTGGCTGCCTCGGGCTGCTGAGGTCTAGCTTTTCCTTGGCTCCCCAAGACCCAGATGAAACGTCACCTCCTCTAGGAAGCCTGCCTTGATGACCACTCCCCAGGCGGTGCAAATTGCCTTCTTTCTTGGGTGCTCCCACTCTCCCTGTGCTAACTCGTCGTCGTGGCCCTAACTGCACTCACACGCCCCGCTTTCGTGTGTCGGGCTAGACTGCACATGTTCGGAGGGCAGGGATCGCGTTGTCTTCAGCAAAGACCCTCTTCCCCGATGGTTAGTAAGTGTCCGTGACAGACCGACGGCTCTGAGAGAAACAGCAAAAGGCGGACACGGGAATGCCGAGCTGGGCACGGCAGGGGGGTGGAGCGCTTGGACCGTCAGATGCTTGAGCGTCCCCAAGGTGTCTCGCCGCGGGTGCCGTGGTGATGGAGCTGCCTCCGGGGTACTAGCCACATCCTCTGTTCTCGAGGTCCTCGGAAGGTACCGTCGGGTTGAACACGTCGACTTCCATTTAAGGAAGTAAAAATGAGCATCAAAAAAAAAAAAAAAAAAAGAAAGTTCCGGTGCTTTGTCACTTGGGCAGAGCCTTGCGCTCCGCTGATGATCTGGGTGTCCGGATCCGTCCACCTCCTGAGGGTTCTACCGAAGTACTAGCTCGATTTTCCTCCGGCTCTCGGGTGCTCCGTTTTCTCCCGTTCTCTGCCAACGCGGGGAAGCCGGGTCATTGGCGTGTGATGAAACTGCATGAGGACGCACTCGCTGGAGAAGTCTGCCACGTTCAGGGGCGCCCGGGGGGCTCAGGTGGTGGAGGGACCGACTCTTAATTGCAGCTCAGGTCAGGATCTCATGCTTCGTGAGATCGAGCCCCGCATCGGGCTCTGAGCTGACAGTGCAGAGCCTGCTTGGGATTCTCTCTCTCCCTCTCTCTCTCTCTCTGCCCCTCCTCCATGCGTGCTGTCTCTCGCTCTCAAAATAAATGAATAACGTTAAAGAAAGATGTCTTCTGCCTTGAGATGCAAATGTCTGTAAACGCACCCACAGCCCAGAACACATAAGCACAAATAACATAAATATTAATCTTCATTCCTCCTCTCTGAAGAATGAACGAAGATTTGAACAAGGGAGGAGTTTTATTCCTAAGATAACCGGCTTTCTTTCTTTCTTTCTTTCTTTCTTTCTTCTTTCTTTCTTTCTTTCTTTCATTCTTTCTTTCTTTCCTTCCTTCCTTCTTTCCTTCCTTCCTTCCTTCCTTCCTTCCTTCCTTCCTTCCTTCCTTCCTTCCTTCCTTCTTTCTTTCTTTCTTTCTTTCTTTCTTTTCTTTTCTTTTCTTTTCTTTCTCTTTTCTGCTTAGTATTTCCTAAAAATTTTTTGAGTGGGACCGGAGGGATTTTTGTTGTTTGTTTCCCCAATCCGGGCCAACACTAAAAATCACCTTGAAAACAAGAGCCTGAGTGATACGGGGCTTTTCGGTAATGCTAGGTCTCCTCCCAAGGGCGGAACTGGTTCCTAGCAGCCTCCGGCCTCAGTCCCTTCCCTGGGGCAGCCAGCAAGCCCCCTGTCCTTGACTCCTAGAGCGAACGAACGTGCCCCACCTCCCAGGTCCTGGTCCGTCACTGCCTGGGCTCCCCAACCCCCGGGTCCTCCCGCCCCCGTGAGCAGCTCAGTGGAAGGGAGGGCGGCTGTGGTTCAGGATTCTTTCCCGTTGCCTCGTTTCCTCTCGTACCCGCTCCAGGGAGCTCGCTTGGTGGCTGCTGACAGCTCAGCTCTTTGGCGTGTGGGTTGTTTTCTTCCTTACCGAACCTTGTTTGCATAACTTCTCAGGGAGTCTATATAAGGTAAGGTCAGCCTTAGAGCAAGCTGCAATCTTGTCGCCGTGCTCTGGGGCAATTTCCGCCCCGCTTCTCCTTCCCTTTTCTTTTGACTCGCTCTCAAGTTCACTGTTGGGTGGAACTTACGAAACGATTTGCTCTCTCTGGCTCTCTGCTGGCCAGTCGATGTGCAGTGGTGCCCACGAGGTGCCTGGTGCTCCGGGCGATAACACCAACTGCACAGATATGGAAGTAGCGAAATAGATCCACAGGGCACGCCCCAGAGCGTTCGTGTAGGTGGTTCCTTAGGTGGTGAGACCCTTGTTTTTGCTTGTTTGTACTTCTGATTCTTCTCCACTTTGTGTTGTGTGCGAAACGAAAAAAAACGTCGTTCAAAGCATTCGTGAATGGTTCTCGGTCTCCTCTGGGTTCTGTCCCAGCGCTGGCTTCAAGGAGAGGCCGAGGGGAAGACCAGGGTCCCTTCTGGAAGAAAGGGGGGGGCTTGGTCAGTGTGGACCCTGTGTTGGGGTCGCCCTGCTGAGAGTGCGGGGTGGGGAGGTCAGAATCAGAGTCTGCCTCTCCACAATTACCTGAGCCGAGCAGGGATTTCAAGTCAGGGTGGGAGGGCGGGAGAGTCCCTGAGAACTTGGTGGGGATTCTGTGCCATTCACAGTTTTTGGGAAAATGTGGAGTGGCTCCTCCTGGTGGCCGTGGCGATGCCAGTGAAGTCTGACTCCTCCTTCTTTCCTTCCTCCGTTCCTGTGCCCTGTGTGGTCATCTCCCTCGCCGTGTTTCCTTCCACAGCTGCCTTGTCCTAAGTGCTTAGCACCACCCTCTGGTCCCCTTGCCATCCCTGCTCTTGCTCCTGAATCCTTCCTGCCAGTCCAGCCCCAGACAGAGGGCCTGGGAGGAGGAAATAGAGAGACAGGTGAAAGTGGCCAATGGTAGAGAAAGGAGGGAAATGCAAGGTCCAGAAGGGGGCCAGAGGGGAGCCCAAGTCTAGGAGGGGCACGGAGGAGAGAGCCCCAGGTGATGACGGTGGCATTTCTGGGCGCTTACTCTGTGCCAGGCCGCGCCCACAGACTTGGCGATGGTGGCCTCACGTCGTGTATTAACTTGCGTAGTAAATGAAAGCAAAGACCCTGAAGAGAGAACTAGAACTTGGGACCAAGGGGACCCTGCCCAGTGTTGCTCTGTCCTGAGCTGGCGGGGCCGTAGGGCTGGCGGGAGCTCTTTCCCCCCGTGAGGCCCCGCAGACCGCCCAGAAGGGTACGTGCTTTCGAGAGTGGGGTTTATTCACGCCATGTGGCGGCCATCTTTTCATGACCGAGACCCTCGCTGGGTGGGAGGGCGTGGGTGTGCACAGCCCCAGATTGGGGACGAGGCCTGATGCACGGTCAGGCCGGGTTCTGAGCTGCACAGCGTCCAGAAGGCAACGGACGGTGGCTTCCACAGGCCTCAGGGTGGGGCTCCTGCCCTTGCTTGGTCACGGGTTGACGTCCCCTCCGTGGCGGGGCCCTGTGCGATCTCACGATGCATTTGTGAATCTTCGTGAATGTTGTCAAATGGGTGACCCGGAGGTGGCCAAAAGGACACCCACGACCCGATGCCTCAGTGGCTCCTTTTCTAAAGATGGCCCTTCTCTTCCTGGGGCTGTGGGATGTGGGGGGAGGGAGAGTCTTGGGGGACGGTCCCGATGGCCTTCGGTGCTCAGGGACCCAGGAGCCACGCCTGAATGCCACCGAGTCTGTACGTTACGCGGGTGAGAAGCCAGGCCATACCGGAAGCTCTTTTCGCGATCACTTCCTCCAAATAAAAGGAGCGTGGGCGGGAGGGAGGGGGCGGGCTGAGCTTGGGGCACTGAGGCTCTCCTGCCCTCGAAACCTTCTGTCACCCCTTTCCCGCCGGCGCGGGCACGCATGCTCCTCCCCTCCCCCTCCTTTCTCGCGGTCCGCGGTTCTCAAGCTTTGCAGGCGCCCGAATCCCCCCGGGGCTCGGCCGCCGCTCTCCGTTCCCAGAGCGTGAGTCACGTGCTCTTGGTTTCCTGGGGGGGCAGGGAGGGGAGAGCAGTGCTGACCGGACTGGTCTGGGGGCCCCGCTCTGAGAAGTGCCCTTGACTTAACCAGTACTCCCACGGGCAGGGAAAGCGTTGTCTGGCTTCAGCTCTCTGAGCCTCAGTTTCTCCGGCCGTAAAATGGGCCCGAGCCGGGGGTGGTGGCAACCTTGCAGAGAGCTTGGGAGGATATAGGCCAGGACATGGGCGCTCGGTAGGCGGCTTCCATTAACCTCAGGACCCTCGTTCGTGTTCTCTGCACCCTGCAGGGTGAGCACGGTGCTTGGCACACAGTAGGTCCTCCAGAAATGCTAGTCCCACACGTGGCTGAATGTCTGTGCCGAGGGACGCCCCCGCCGTGCGGCGCAGCAGTGAGCGTGAGCCGGGCGGACGCAGAAGCCAGCGCAGAGGGGGAGTCGGGGAGGCCGTTCGCTGGGTTCCGCAGGGGGGAGGCGCGGAGGCCGCCCGGGGCAGTTTCCCCGGAAACGTGGGAGCAGAAAAAGAGCAGGCGCCCCATCCATCCCATGCCCGCCACATACCCTCTGTCTCCTGCAGTCCCCACGGCCGTGTCGTGACTGCGCACACGGGGAAACTGAGGCTTCGGGGCGTTCGTGCCTCGGGGCCGGGTCGCAGAGCTGGTGTCAGGTCGGGGGAGCTTCTGAGCGATTCCGGAACCCAGACTCTTCACCTGAATGCTGGGGAGCAGCCGGTGTAGACGGCTGTGCCGAGGCCTCTGGGAGAGGGCGCTCGGGGGCCTGTCTGCTGCGGGGTTGTCGGGACCCGGCTTTCCTGCCGGGCGTGCCCGGAGCCGCACCCTCGGCTCTTGAGCCTTGGGCCCAAAAGGTGTGCCAGCGGCCCACCGGGGACCGGGTGGCCCCGCGAGGGTGACGGCGTTGTCAGGCACTCACGTTCTCCCTGCAGTTTCCAGCTTGGCACACACGCGTGCGTGCACACACACGTGCACACACAATCGCACACATGTACCCTGGGGCTTGGGCTGCCTTTCTGCTGATGCGCCCACCTTTCCTGTGTGAGCGGGGTGCCAGCGGGAGAGAAGTCAGGGGTGCAGCGTTTTCCACTCCCCTGCGGTGCTGTGGCCGCACGCGTGTGCGTGTGTGTGCACGCGTGTGCGTGCGTGTATGTGCGCGTGTGTGCGCGTGTTGGGTCGCCCCGTTTGTCCAGGGGGGAGCAGGTAGCCCGACCCCGGCTATGAACCACCGCCTCCCCCCGCACCAGCCAGCCTGCGGTCGAGACGGGCCCGGAGCCTCCTTCAGGGCGAGCGGGGCAGAGGCCCCGTGGCCGCGTGGGCAGCTGCCAGCACGTCGCTGCGACAGCCGGGATTTTCCCTCGCGGGCCCAGGCGACCTCAGCGTCACGCCAGACCCGGAGCAGCAGACCGCGAACATTTGCAGGCCTAAGGCGACTCTCGGATTTTCAAAGGCGTCAGCGGTCCGGCCGGCCAAACCGTGGTCAGACGAGCAAGCCCCCAGCGGCCCCCGGGGGGGGGGGGTTGGGACAGTCCCCCTCCTCCCGCCCCCCCCCCCCGGCCATGATGATGTAAGCGACATTGGCCTGTGATTCTGGAAGGTCCATCGCGGCCAGGCTTCCCGCGTCCTTGGGGGCCGGGGCGGGGGGGTGGTGCGTGACCGACTTCTCGTGCGTCTATCGCACGCCAGGTCCCGGGCCCGTACTTGGACAGTTCCGCCCCCGACGAGAACGGTGGTTGTAACTGGGGACGGAAGTGTGATTCTGGCATCGAGGGCGCGGAGGTCTGGGATTCACCGTGTGCAGGACAGTCCCCACTGCAAAGAGCGAGTGCCGCGGCAGAGAAACCTTCGTCTGTCCTGATGGGGACAGACGCGCGCACACACACACACACACACACACGGCACTGTGAAAACTCAAGAGTATCGCACCTACTTTGGTAACCCATAGCGGTGGCGGGCTGTCTCAGGCGACAACGGTGAAAAAAGCGTGGTGATGAAGCAAAAGGGAGAGTCGACCAGGGGGACAAACCCCCCGGAGGCCTTTTCGTAACGACACATGTGTGCGCTGTAGCGGACGGGGTGCACCCCGTGGGAAAGCACTCCGCATTCTTTCTTGGGCTCACCGTCCAGCCGTGAGCTAGGTGCGCCCCGCGGTCCTGGAGCCGTGTCCACAGCAGGATCGCGGCCACACGATCCCTCCAGCTCCCGCCCCGCGGCTCAGTTCCTGCTCCGCGCAGGCTCAGAAGACTTGAGGAAGGAGTCCCTAAATAAAATCCAGAATGTGGGCACGTGAGGGATGACGGGGCGGGGGGGGGGGCGGGTGGCGCCCCCAGCGGCCTGAGTTCGGGTCCCAGCATGGCCTCGAACTGCCCACGTGGCCTTGGGAGCGTCCCTTGTCCCTTCCGAACCTCCGTTTCCCAGCTGTGACTTGGGCCTCGGAGCCTGTGGTGGCGTCGCTGGATTAAATGAGGGATTGTCAGGGCGCCTGGCGGCTCAGTCGGTGAAGCGTCGGACCCTTGATTTCGGGTCTGGTCCTGATCCCACGAGTCATGAGATCGAGCCCCGCGTCCGGCTCTGTGCTGACAAGGCCGAACCTGCTTGGGATCCTCTCTCTCTCTCTCTCTCTCTCTCTCTCTCGCTCTCTCTCTTTCTCGCTCTCGCTCTCTCAAAATAAACGAACAGGTTTTTAAACAACGAGGGAATGTGGGCGGAGGCCGGTGCAGGTGCGCTCTGGCTCTCGGCCGCTCCCGCGAGCCCCGTCCTGGCCCGCTCTCACCGAGCGCCGTGCCCCCTTCTTGCTGTCGCCGGCAGATGACGTGCGGTTGTTCGCCTTCGTGCGCTTCACCACCGGGGACGCCATGAGCAAGAGGTCCAAGTTCGCCCTCATCACGTGGATCGGGGAGAACGTCGGCGGGCTGCAGCGGGCCAAAACCGGCACGGACAAGACCCTGGTGAAGGAGGTGGTGCAGGTAATCGGCCTTGGGTTCCTTCCGAGAGGCTGGGCGGGTCGCCCCCCCCAACCCCGCCTGCCCCCACCGCGCGCAGGGTCAACCCTCCCTGGGGACGGAGCTTCAAGCGAGCCGTGCCGCCAGAGCCCCGGGCGAAACGTTCCCAGGGCTGTTTGCGGGGTGCGGGCTCGGGGCCCGACCACCACGTGGTGGGCACACAGCAGCTGGGGGGCCTCCCTTCGAGGCGGTTCCGGAAGAAGGGGGCTGGAGAGATGACCAAACCGGGGGCCGCCGTCTGCTCGGGTCGTGGGCGAGCCCGGTTGCCTCCCAGTGTCGGCCATGAGGACCCAACGGGCACCTTCGCGCACGGCCTCCCTGAACGGGTGCCTGGCACACAGTAGGTACTCAAGAACACGTATCCCCCAGCCCTCGGTAGGTTAGTAGGGAGGGGGAAGGTGGGCAAACCCTTGGTTTTGTCTCTGAGCTCCCGACCTTTCACCTAGAGGGTTCTGTTTCCAAGTGTTCTTGCGTTCTGGACGCATCGCAGGTCTGGACAGCCTCTGGGGGGAGGGCGGCGAGGGAGTGTTCTCTCCTCACCAGAGGGTTCTCCATCTTGCAAAAGGGTTTCTCAAAGCCCGTGATCCGGACTTGGCAGCTAACGGGTATGGGCTTTTCTTCCGAGGGGATGACACACTTCACTATTCTTGAATTGACCGTCGTGATGGCGGCCCGTGGCCGCGAATATGCGGAAAGCCGTCGAATCGTTAAAACCAAAGCCAGGAACACACCCAAGAACGAGGGACACGGAACCTGGGAGCGTGGATTGGGTCCCGGAACGGAAAAGCCGGTGAAATCGGAACGGGGTCCGGGGGCCCGTTAGCGGTTACGTTTCGGCGTTGGCTTCTCAGCGGTGAGAAAGCCGCCGCAGGAACGTGGGACGTAGGGCCTCCCGAAAACAGCGTGCGCAGGGTGGGTGGGAACTCGCCTACCGTCTCCCGCAGCTTTCCTGTGAATCTAAAATTATCCCTCCCAGAACACTCGGATTGAAAACATTGTATTAGGAGAGAAAAAAACCACTTTCCTCCCGTCGCGTCGCCGTGGCCCATTGTTTCCGTGTCCCTGCAGCCCCGCAATCACAGCCTGCGAGGCGCACGCGGTATGGGCTGCCCCCCCCCCCGCCCCCGCCCACATAATCTCATAAACATCGCGGCTGCAGGCTCGGTGACGCGCATGTTTCTGGTGGCCGCGCGTCCCGTTTTCCACGTGCATCGCCGTGGACTAAATGTTCCCCTGGGGTTGGCCTCTCGGGTTGCTTCCAATTTTTATTTCGATAACTAATGTTCCAGGCAGGCTTTTAACCCACGCGGCTCCCTTGCCTTCCCCGCTGGATTAGGTCTGTGGGGTACATTTTCAGGGGGTGGGGCTCCAGAGTTAACAGATACGAAAAGCATCTCCCGAAGCGGCAAGCCAGCCGCTCAAACCGGGGCCGTCTGAAGGGCTCACCAGCTGTCAGGGGTCTCCTTTGTGCCAACAGCCGAAGGTCTCCCACTGAATTCCTCCTTGCGCGCGCGGACGCCTGCCCCTGGGCCGCCTGGGAGAGAGAGGCTGCCCGGATGACACCCAGAGGGTCAGCCTTCTGAACCTTGCAGGAGGCTCCGTTCTCCTCCTGGGGGTAAAAATTCAGTAACATCAAGTTGCTCGTTCTACCCCTTTTAGTTTAATTTTTTTTTAACGTTTTATTTATTTTTGAGAGACAGAGAGACAGAGCATGAGCAGGGGAGGGGCAGAGAGAGAGGGAGACACAGAATCCGAAGCAGGCTCCGGGCTCTGAGCCATTAGCACAGAGCCCGACGCGGGGCTCCAACTCATAGACCGTAAGATCAGGACCTGAGCCGAAGTCGGACACTTAACCGACTGAGCCCCCCAGGCGCCCCCTCCCCCTTTAAAGGGTACGACTCAGTGGTGTGAAAGCACACTTCCAGTGACAAACAGCTGTCACCCCTGTCTGGTTCCAGGCCTTTTTCATCACGCCCGAAGGAAGCTCGGTCTCGGTGAGCAGTCTGCGGCCTTCCTTTTGGGTGCAGAACGCATCCCGGTTGGGTTAGGTGAGCCAGTGACCAAGGGCGATTTGGGGAAATGGAATTCTTGCGTGGGCGGGGGGAGTTTCGCTTGGGGCTATAGGTTAGGATCCTTTTGTTTGCGAGCTCAAAGATGTTGAAGCAGAAAGAGGAATTGCCTGCGTCTCTAAACCGGGAACCGCAGGGTTTACGGGGCTTTAGGTGTGGCTGGATTCTGGGCTCAAGCACAGCTTCCTCTCATCTCTCTTTTCTCTGGATTTTAGCCTTCGGCGGCCTCTGTACGTCAGAAACGGCCCCGGCCATGGTGGTGCCTCTGGGTGTGGGTCCCCGGGGAAGAGAGAGCCCTCGGTGTCAATCATTCCCTTAAAAAGGACGCTGATTGGCTCAACTCAGGTCACGCGACCATCCTCCGGGCGGGGAGGTGGGGCTTCGTGATTGGCAGCTTGGGCACGTCCCACGTGCGATAGATGAAAAGGCACAGATGTCCGCTCCGGAGGGGGAGCCGGGACGCCGTGGCGAACTGCAGGTGCCATGTAACATTTTGACTGTTACCTTTTGTACCTTTCACTTTTGCACGTAAAAGGGCTTCGTCTCTGAAGCGTCCCAATCCCTCACATTTATACCGCGGTTGCAAATAGAGCCGCGTGAGTTACAAAGGGTCAATTATGCCGGCATAGTGGTGACTTTCGACGGTCACCGGTACAGGAGCCAGTCCCCCCTCGGTTTAATAGAGACTCAGAACAGATACCGTCTAAGGGACCTTCCGGATGGGCCCTTCTGGATTCCGCGTCTTGTGGACGGTGTTGCTTCCCCAACGGCCGCTGGCCGTGATTTCCGTGGGAAGACTGAGTGGACTGACTAGGAGTTTAAGATTTCTTAACTTATTTATTGTCATCGAAGTAATATACCCACATCCATGGACTTTGCATGAAACCCAGGCAGTGTAAACGGACACCGAGGCACTGGAATCGAGAAAGCGGGTCCTTATGCCGTCTGCCCGGCCACAGGCACGTCTCTCTCCTTCCCGGGCCTCCCCGTCCCCATTTATAACGTGAAGACTGGAGTGGGCTGACTTGCTGTGTCACATTCTGCTTTGACATATTCTGAAATGTTTTCATTTAAAAAAACGTGGCACTTTGTTTTTATAGCATCCAACCTTTAAAGGAACCCCCTTGTACTTTGTCCGGAGGGCATCCTTTTTTTAAAAAAAAAATTTTTTTTAACGTTTATTTATTTTTGCGAGAGAGAGAGCGTGAGCAGGGGAAGGGCAGAGAGAGAGAGGGAGACAGATGCAGAATCCGAAGCAGGCTCCAGGCTCCAGGCTCTGAGCCGGCAGCACAGAGCCCGACGCGGGGCTCAAACTCACAGACCGTGAGATCATGACCTGAGCTGAAGTCGGCCGCTTAACCAACTGAGCCACCCAGGCGCCCCCGGAAGGGGCATCCTAGCGCTCTGGTCGCGGCTGGAGCTGTTTGAGCTCGGCGGCCTGGGTTCAGATTTCAGCTCTGGGCGGCCTTGGGCCCGTCGCTAGCTTTCTCTGGGCCGAGGTCCCCTGAAGTCCGAAACAGGGACTGCCTCTTGGACCAGAGTCTCTGCCATCAACGACACCAGAAGGTCCCGGCGTTGGGGCGCCGGGGTGGCTCAGTCAGCAGCGAGGGGCCTGCTTGGGCTCTCTCTCCCCCTCTCTGCCTCTCCCCTGCTCCTGCATGCATGCCCTGTTTCTCTCTCTCTCTCCCTTTCTCTCTCTCTCTCTCAAAATAAATAAGTAAATAAATAAAAGGGCCCGGCCTTGCCCCAGCTTGCTGGTGCTGGCTTCAAACAATTCCTGCCTCACCCGGGACCTGCCGCATAGGCGCGTTCACACATGGGGAAACTGAGGCCCAGAGCAGTGCCGGGACTGGCCCCAAAGCCCTGGCCCACGAGCGGCAGGTCCAGGCTGGAGCCCGGAGGAGCTGAAAGTCAGGCGTGTGACTGTGGGCGTCTGGTCTGCGTTCGGTGCCAGGCTGAGAAACGGATGTGTCTGGGGCCGGGAGGGGGACGGGGGGGGGCGGGAGTGGGGACCAGACGATACAAGACGGGCTGCCGGGCAAGCCTGGCTGGATGGTAGCGACGCCCAGGCTTGAGTCCGGGGCTGCGCCGAGCAGACAGCGCGCGTGGCTGCCTGGCCG
This sequence comes from Paguma larvata, assembly GCA_030068075.1. Classification (NCBI taxonomy): domain Eukaryota; kingdom Metazoa; phylum Chordata; class Mammalia; order Carnivora; family Viverridae; genus Paguma; species Paguma larvata. The sequence continues at coordinate 56,758,596 of CM057841.1, read as the reverse complement.
CGGCCGCCGTCTGCCGCACGGGAGTGCCCGTCGTGCTGGCGCCCGGGAGGGATTACGGGGACAACGCGGTCACTGCCGTCCGCGCTGGGCCAGGCTATCTTCATTCAGAGCAGCCGCCGTCGCTGCTTGCCTTGCAGAATGTCTCAACTCACGCGACCCTTTCATTTATTTTTTAACGTCTCCCGGAGCGGGAGCAGCCAGAGGGCGCGTCTCTGCTCTCAGCCCCGGAAGGGAGCGATATATTGCTCCCTCCAAGGGGCAGGGGAGGCAGGAAGGACTGACGTTTCAGGGACTCTGGAACCATCAGCTTAATGTGTATTCTGGTGGCTCCTGAACCCCAGGAGCGGGTCGGCTTAAATTCCTCCCACCCACGGGGCCGAGGCCACATACACAGTCCCATATTGAAATCATTTGTCCTTTGCAAAAAAGGTCACTTCTATCACTGTCCCCAATTTACAGATAAGGGGCCTGGGGCCCAGGGAAGTCAAACGGTTTGCTCAGGCACCCAGCACTCGGACACGGTGGAGCTCCGCCCAGCGCCCAGACCGCCTGTCCCTGGACCCCCGACACAGTCACCTGGCCCTCCTGCACATTTCCAAAGTCCTCAGCCCCCAGGAAATGTTCTGAGGCCCGTGTGGTTTGGAAATTCTACCTCTGTAGATTCAAACGGCGCATTCAACACTCTGAGAAGGTGTGCAGGACCTAAACCTCTTAGATTTGGTTTTAAACCTACTCCATCTTCTTGATGGTAGAGCCTTTAAGAAAATACTAGAAATGGAATATCATTGCTCAGCACTTGTTTTAGAAAAAAAATGTTGGGGGCGCCTGGGGGGCTCAGTCAGTTAAGCGTCTGACTTCGGCTCAGGTCATGATCTTGTGGTTCGTGTTTTCGAGCCCCGCGTCGGGCTCTGTGCTGACAGCTCGGAGCCTGGAGCCTGCTTCGGGTTCTGTGTCTCCCTCTCCGAGCCTTCCCCGCTCACGCTCTGTCTCTCTCAAGAACAAAGAAACATTAAATAAATAAATGCAAATGTTGCTGTGTCAGATGGAAAGATCATGGGTTGAAGGGGGAGTGAGGCCCAAGCTGGTATTCTCGCTCCATCAAATCCTTGCTTTAGGACCTCGGGCAAGTAACTTTAGAATCTGTGAAAAAGATGTTAGGAGAAAGAGGGCGTAAATTTCCAGAGAGCCGTTGCGAGGACTCAAGAGATGCAAAGGACGTTAAAAGGGCTTTTCTGTTTTGGTCGCTGGTGAACTCCTATGCATCCTTCAAAACCCTCATTCCTCACTCCATTCTCCTTCCAGCCCCAGGCAGAATTAAGTGCTCCTTCATGTGCTGCTGCTCTGACCCCATGAATTATAATGAAATGACCCTAGAAAGGAATCTCGAGGGCAGGACCATGCCTGCCGTAATATATAACCCTTCTCGGGCCTGGAAAAGTACCGAAACAGGCGCTCCAAAGTAAAGAAACAAATCTGTTCACACGGGCTGGCTTCAGACTGTGTCTTACTCTGCCTCCTCCTCGGACAAAAGAACATTCCTACGCGTTCAATAACTGGTCTCAGGATTGAATTCAGTTGCGGAAGCCGGTTACCCCCAGGGAGGGCTTTGGGGGTGGGCTGGAATTTCCAGAGGCCCCGCTTTTGTTTCAGTAGAGAGCGGAGGTGCGAGCCGGCCGGGTTGCCCCCGAGAACCCGCGCTCCTCACGTCATGAGACTATGGGGCTCCTGCTCTGCCTTCGGGAGGTCGGTGCCGCCCTGCCCTCTGGGGACCGCCTCCCCGCTTCCTGGCCCCTCCAGAGGACCTCAGCTGTTCGTTTCCACTGGGAACGCGTCGCTTCTTCAAGCTCCTGGTTTCCGGCAAGGCCCTTTCTTCTCAGAGCCAGCAAGGGGCCCTTTGTGGCGCGTGCGTCTCCCCCTGGGCTCGGGCAAAGGGACCTTCTATGGCTTGTGTCCTGTGTTTTAGACACAAACAGCCTGATTAGAAGTACGAAGCCCGGAGCAGCCTGTGAAGGGAGGTGTGGGTGTCGTGGATAGGGCGTGCTGTTGTTACACCCAATATACAGGTGTGGGCTCCGTGTCCTTGCTTCCGGTGGGTCGGGAGCGGGGGCTCTGGGTTAAGGGCCCACACTTGGCTTCTGAGGCTAAGTCTGGCCTCGTGAGCAAAGTGCCACGACTGGTTCCGATGTCTGCCGTGGGTGCGGGAGGAGTGAGGTCTGCTTCCCACGTCCCTGCCGCGCCTGATCTGGGTGGCGCCGCGGTCAGACGTCAGACAGAGGGGATTCGGGGCTTCTGTCAATGTCCCCGGTCAGGAGAGTGGGGCTCAGCGTCTTGGCAGCCACCCAAAGGTGAAAGCGGCGAGTAGCCCTGCAGGGGTCAGGATCCTAGGCGTATGGACGACCGTCCCTATTAGGTTTGGGCCCCAAACCTACGCACGGCGTGATCTGGGGGGTCATGCCCCCTTGCCGTCCGTCTGGGTTGGACGATTCCCCGAATCGTGCCCACCCGACAGGTGACCCCATGCCTCTCTCCTGTCCTTCGTGTTCTCTCCCCAGCGAAGGAGGGTCCTGTCCTTGACGAGCTGCTCTGGTGACACACGTGCCTGTGTTCCCAAATCTGCCAAACACTAGACCGGGCCGTTTTGGCGTTGGTTTTTTTCCTTCCCTTTTCTCCGATGACTCATGCCTGTTACAAGAACCTGTTCTTTTCGAGTCAATTACGCTTTGCTGGAAGGGTTTTGAAAACCTGGGTCTCTGAAGCCCTTTAGAATGGTTGTAGGAGGGCGTGTGGAGGGGGCGCGGGAGGGGCTGCGGCAGAGCGCCCGGGGGGTTCGAGGCCGTGCGTTTTCATCTGGCACGTGGCCCTCGGAGGGTGTCCTTTCTCCTAGCAAGATGCAGGCGGCGGGCCACCAACCGCTCTCCTTCAGCACGCTGAGGTCTGTGGTTTATAATTAAGCTTCACCCACTTCGGGGAAAGGTGCACGATCGTGGCCAGCGTGTGTCTCGTTGCCCCCTCCGCCATCTCGCACGTGCAGGAGGCGAGAGTCTGCTCCCCACACTTCTGTGCAAGGGTTTGGGCTGGGCCTCGTGTCTTCCCTTTGAAGGCCAGGCTCTAATCCCACGGTTGGCTTTTCTCTGCGAGCGTGTTCCCCTCTTGCCCCTCAGATTCCGGCGTCTGAGGGGGAATTTTGTCCCACGTGCTCCGGCGGCTTCCGAGCAAACCCGGGATGGCCGGTGGGAAGGGACCAGAAGCACCCGCTCTCGAGCTCTGTCTTTTCACAAAGACAGAAACCAGGGCCCAGAGCCATTGACTGCTTCCCTTAGGGCGTCTTCGAGCCCTCTCTCTGGGTTCTCTTTTTAGGCTCTCAGACGCTCAGAGAGAGCCCTAGGTACCCAGATTTTGACTTCCCGGGCCCTAGGAGAATGTCTGGTGTACAGTAGGTGCTTAGGAAACATGTGTTTGTTGCAAGGATGAATTGCATGAGCTCTCATTGTCTTTGGATACAACGAAGCTCGCCTCTCTCACCACGCCCCGCCCCGCCCTGTAGAAATGTACATTGCCGGCCTCGCACACCTAACTGTCAAAGAATCCACACTCCTCGTCTCTTCCCTCCCCTTTCTCTGCACCCACATCGTCTGCACGGATTGGCGACCCGCCGTAGCCCTAACGTTCGGGGTAGGAGACCTGACACTTCTACCCCGACAGGCTGTCCTCCCAGGCCCACCCCGTGCCCACCCCCGCGCCCGGCTTTCGGGTGCGCTGCTGGATTTGCTGTCTTCTCTCTGCAAGGGCGCGGTGGTGCCAGGGTCGCCGGCTGGGTTATTCTGAGGAATTCCCCGGACTTTCCTCCACTAAAACAAGCATTGGAGGTGAAGAAACCATTGTGGGCGAGAGAAGAGGAAGCAGCCAGCTCCGTAGGCTTCACGCTTGAGAGTTTCAGGAAACGTTGCGTCGCAGAGTCCCCTGGCCGTCTTGCAAACAAAGGTGAACCGGGGACCAGTTACATGATCACCTGGTCATTCTTGGGGACCCTCAGTGAGCGTCCAAGCCCTCTGCACACTCTTCGGATCCTCTAGTCAGGAGACCGGGTCTGAGGGGGGCAGTGGGGGACAGTGGGGGGTGGGGGAAGGGGGTAGGTCCCTGGGGACGGCCGGCTGCTGGAGATTGAAATGGACAACTGCCCCTGGTCTGTGTCTGGCCCAAACCTACCGCGTCCGGCTCGTTTCCGGACTGAAGCTGGGGTTTAAAGCCAGGCCGTTGGGAGCTGTTTGAAAATGAGATGGTTTAAAACCAAAGGCAGAAAAATGTTTTAGTGCTTTTTTTTTTTAACGTTCACTTATATTTGAGAGAGAGAGCGCGCAGCGTGCGAGCGAACAGGGGAGGGGCAGAGAGAGAGGGAGACACAGAATCCGAAGCAGGCTCCAGGCTCTGAGCTGTCAGCACAGAGCCCGACGTGGGGCTCGAAGCCACAAACTGTGAGATCGTGACCTGAGCTAAAGTCGGACGCTTAACCGACTGAAACACTCAGGTGCCCCAGCACTTTTTAAACCAGCTTTGCAAAGAGATTCTTGGCTGCGTACAGAGCCTGGTTCCTAACTCGTTCTTCTCTAGAGTTGCCTTCCTCGGAACAGACCATCGGAAGCTTCTGCTGGAAACAGTGTCCGTCTTACGTCTTTGAAACATGAACACCTAGGCTCTTGAGAAAAGCCACAGGGACAAATGTGTCCTGAACTCCATTATTGGTGTCCAAGCCATCCTGGAGTCAGATTGAGATGGATGGGCCTAGGGGCGCCTGGGGGGCTCAGTCGGTTAAGTATCCAACTTCGGCTCAGGTCATGATCTCACAGTTCATGGGATCGAGCCCCGCGTTGGGCTCTGTGCGGACAGCTCAGAGCCTGGAGCCTGCTTCACATTCTGTGTCCTCTCTCTCTCTGCCCCTCCCCCACTCATGCACTGTCTCTCTCTGTCTCAAAAATAAATAAACATTAAAAAAATTTTTAAAGAAAAAGTGGGGGGTAGGTCGGTGAAGGTGGGGGAGTGACCCTTTCCGGAAGCTACCAGACCGGGACAGAGTGTTTCTAGATATGACAAAGAAGATCTTTCTAGAACCATAGATGACCCTGCCTGCAGACCGGCGGCACCTTTTGCTTTGAAGTCTTTGACACGTGGCTTTGGCAGCCTTGAGGGCACGACAGAGGCCGTCGTGGGAGGGGCGGGCAGTCTGGAGCAGAGGAGGGGAGAGGACAGGACATGAGGCTGCTGTGCACCCTGGGCTGGGTTGCTTCCCCTCTCTGGGTCTCGTGCTGCTTCTCAGTCAAAAGAGGGGGTGAATATCAGAGCGTTTTTTTTTTTTTCTCCCAGCTGAAGGTCACGCCCCGGGACGCTTCCCGCCTCCAGGGGCTCCCCTGCCTCCAGTCGGATCAGCTCAGCTATTTTACGATGAATGATTCTCCTTGACCGAGCCCGTTCTTCTTCCACACTCTTTCCTGTTCTGTCTAGACCTGCCCACCGCCAACCACACGTGGCCGCTTAGCACTTGAGGTGTGGCCCGTCCGTGCCGCTTTGGGCCACAGGTGTGCGAGGTGTCCTGGGTGTGTAAAACTTAATACGGGGAAAAGATCGTGGAGGTCCCATTAATGGTTTTGTACGTCCGTCCCCTGTTCACGTGGCAGTATTTTGGGTAAAGTCAGATATGATCCTATGAAAGTTAGTATCACCTGGTTCTTTTTTTTTTTTTTTTTACTGTTTTCAACGTGGCGGCTAGAACATGAGAAATTCCCCGTGTTGCCCGTGTTCTGGGCCCCATCCCTAGGACCCGCCTCTGTCTCCTGCAGCCTCTGCCCCATAGGCGTTTTGGTGGCCGGTTTTGCGGTTTCTGCCTTTTTTTGAAATGTCACAATGAAGGCCCCTCCCCAGGGGCGCGGGTGTCCCCCCTCCCCGGGGGAAGGCCCCTCGGGAGGACTGCTGGGAAGGGGCAGAGGCGGGGAAGGGAGGCGGTTCATGCGAGTCGGGTTTTAGGTTGACTCAGACCTTTTAGGGACTTTTTGTAGAGTCCACACCCTCAGGGGAAGCGTCAGCGCGCCTGCGAAGCCTCGGGGTGCCGAGCATCCTGTGTGGGGGAGGCCTGGTGGGGCCCCTCCATGTGGCTCCACCCCTCCCTCTCCTCTGGCCCCCTGGAGGGGGGGTGCTGATCCCGTGTTGGGAGCAGCCGGTGGGGTTGCTGCTGTATATACTTCTGTTCGATATAATCGTTTTTATTCACCTTTTGGTTTTTAATCACGTTTCCGGTATGCAGCCTAGGGTTTCGGGGGCTGTTTTTGGTAGTCAGAGACGTAGATGTTTGGGGGGGCGTAATTTTGCTCATTTACATTTATTGTTATGTTCTGTTCTTACTCGGCTCCATCATTCTGGACTGTTCCTGATTTTGGCCGTGATTCGGTTTGCCGTCTACCGGTGGTCTTAAGGCGGCCTGTGCGTAGCTCCATTTACAGTTTTACTGTAGATTTCTTAGGCCCTTATCAAACTTTTCTTAATCTGAATCTGCTAATGGCTAACAGACACACACGGGAGTGTGCTTATTTCTTTAGATTGCCATATATAGCTATCGCGGAGCAGGGGAACTTCGGACTTCCTGCTAGAAGCCTCTCGAGATGTGGGCTTCCTCCTCCCGGGTCTGCTCTCCGCCTCTCCCCCCGCCCCCTGGTGCCGCTTGGGCTCGGGCGGAGACCCATGTTAATTCTCAGTTCTCCTTTCTGGTCCACCTTGTGCTCCCTCACTGTACTGAGGACAGACGCCACCACCTAACAGCACGGGATGGCGGAATGGGACCAGAAAGTGTCGGAAGGACGTGTAGACCTTCTGGGCTAGTTACACCGTCTCTCCGAGCCCAACCCACGGGTCTTATCTTAAAGAAAAAAAGCTAATCTATGGAGGGAGGATTAAGTGAGAAAACGTGTGGGGCTACCCCTGGCACATATTAGTTGCTCAATAAATATTAACCTTGCCCGCTCCCGTCCCGGTTAGTATTCTTAGTTCTTGGCAGGGCAAATGGTTTATCTTTATACTGTGAGTCTTGACCTTGAGTGTTCCGATTTAGTCATTGTTCTTGGAGGCATGGTGACTTTTTTTTTTTTAATAGAAGTGAAATTCGCATAACATAAAATTAACCATTTTAAAATATACAGTGTGTTGGTGCTTAGTACATTCACAGTGCTGTGCAATCACCTTCTCTATCGAGTTCCAGAACATTTTCCTCCCCCCGGGGAAACCCCATCCCCGATACCAGTCACTCCCTCTTCCACCTCCAGTCCTTGGGAACCACGAACCGACTTCCTGTCTCTGGATTTGCCTTTTCCGGACATTCCGTGTAAAAGGAATCATAGAGCAGGTGGTCTTTCGCTCAGCATGATGGTTTTGAGACTCCACGAATGTCCGTGGCATTCATTCCTTTTCGCGGCTGAATAATATTCCATCGTGCCGGGAGACCATGATTTGTCGGCGGGCATCTGGGTGGTTTCCCCCTTTTTGGCTGTTACGAACGGTGCGGCTGTGAATATTCACGTACAGGTACTTGTGGGGATGTGTGCTCTATTTCCCTCGCGTAGGGCTGTAGGGGTAAAACGGCTGGGTCACATTAAGGTGTCTTTTTTTTTTTTTTTAAATTTTTTTTTTTAACATTTATTTATTTTGAGAGACATAGAGACAGAGTATGAGCAGGGGAGGGGCAGAGAGAGAGGGAGACACAGAATCTGAAGCAGGCTCCAGGCTCTGAGCCGTCAGCACAGAGCCCGACGCGGGGCTCGAACTCACAGACCGCGAGATCATGACCTGAGCTGAAGTCGGCCGCTTAACCAACTGAGCCACCCAGGCGCCCCCACATTAAGGTGTCTTAAGTTTGCCGGTGTGTGACTGCGTCTGGGACCCATAGGTGCTTAATAATGGTGGTAATTGTTTTCACAGTTTCCCTGTGGATTTTTTTTTTTTTAACGTGGATGATTTTCTGACCTTCGGACTTGTTCCTCGTTTTTTGGTAAATTTCTCTGTGTTCGTATCTCTCGCCATCCCGAAATTGTCCTTGTTTATTCAAGTCTGGTGATCCGCGTGTCGAAATAACCGTCGAGGGGCGCCTGGGGGGCTCAGTCGGTTGAGCGGCCGACTTCAGCTCAGGTCATGATCTCACGGTCTGTGAGCTCGAGCCCCGCGTCGGGCTCTGTGCTGATGGCTCATCAGAGCCTGGAGCCTGCTTCGGATTCTGTGTCTCCCTCTCTCTCTGCCCTTCCCTTACTCATGCTCTGTCTCTATGTCTCTCAAAAACAATAAATACACGTCTAAAAAAAAAAAAAGAAATAACCATTAATTCTTCAGGGCTCGGAGTTATCGAATAAGCCGGGTCACCAGCTTCACGCGTTCGTGCCGCAGGCCTTTGCTGAGTGCTCCACGTACGCTTGGCCCGTGGGGTGTTACAGTCGAAGGCTGCGTCCTCTGAGGGGGGACGGTGGATGTACACCGTTTAGCTCGTCACCGTCGCTGAAACCAGTCATTGTGGGAATATTCACACAGTGGAAATGAGCAACCGCTAGTCACCTCTGGTCTGTCTTTCTCTCTCTTTTCTATTTTGGGAAGCCTGCTGTCACGCACTCACCAGCCCGCCAGCCTCCTCTCCCGTTATTCTCCTGGCACCTTGGTCTTTCGCAGACAAGGAAACCGAGGCACAGAGAGTTGAAGGAAGTCGCCCAAGGTCGTGCAGGCCGAAAATGTCAGAGCCAGAATTCCAGCCCGCTCTGACGTGGGCCCCATGTCCTTGGCCTTGGGGCTCCGCCGTCTCCTGATGTCACACGTTTCGTGATCTCCAGTTACGGTGTTCCCCGTGCCTGCCAGGCCACGCCGCCTCCCGCCTTTCGTTTTGATCATTTCTTGGTATCTTAGGTGCCAGGACGTGTCGGTGTGTGGTCTGAGCCACACTGAGACCCTGTCCCTTCCTACCGGGAACTCTGTGTCTTATTTCGTTCTTTCCTTGCAGAATTTCGCTAAGGAGTTTGTGATCAGCGACCGGAAGGAGCTGGAGGAAGACTTTATCAAGAGTGAGCTCAAGAAGGCGGGGGGAGCCAACTACGACGCCCAGACGGAGTAACCCCGGCCCTGCCCCTGCCCCTTGCGAAGTCATCGCCTGCCCCCCGGGGGAGGGGACCGCGGCCTCAGCCACCAGCCCACCAGCCCACCAGGGACAGGAGACGCGGCGAGAGGCCCGCGCCGTCCTGTCCGCAGCCCGCCGCCCCTCCCCCGCTTCCCTCCCGCGCTGTCTCCTGATGCTCATGGAACCTCTTTCTTTTACCCCCTTTTCCTTCCCCCCTCCCTCTTCTTCTAAGGAAAACTCATTTTGATGCCAAGGCCACGCCCATCATCAGATCTCAGGCTCCCCCTGCGGTGACCCCCTTTCCCGGCGTTCTGTGACACCGTAGCCCGCCTGGCTTCTCCGCCACCGCCTCGCGTTGCTTGGGGGCCGGTGTCCCGTGGCACCCGCCTGCTTGGCACAGGTGCCCGTCGGGGGGGCTGCCTTGCGAGCCCCCACGTTGATCCCGTGTGTCAGGCTCGGACTCTCCCCCAGAGCGTGCTCCGGGGTCCCTCCTCCCCCCCATTCAGAGTTGCCTAAGCTACCCGCACTCGGCAGGGAGACAACCAGGCCTGACTCCGACCCACGAGAAGAGAGAAAATTTGCCTTAACAGTTGCCCCGCGGCGGCTCGCTCCTATGCTTTTGCTTGGCACCCCGCTGCACGGCGCGGGCGTGGGGGCCAAGGTCCAAGTCCAGCCCTGACCTTTCCAGGGCTCCCAAAGCGACGAGGACGCCAGGGAGGGAGGCCGGGCTGCGGAGCGGGGATTCGGGTAGAACTGGGGACCGAGTCCTCGCTTTCCGGGGGTGGGGGGCGCCCGCCGAGCCGCCGGTGGAACGGACCCCGGCCCGCGTGGCCCCAGAAAGTCAGTGGTGTGCACCCCGGGTCCACACCACGCCTTCACGCGGAGTTTTGTTTTCCCAGAAAGATGAGTTGGCTTGGTTCTTCGTGAGCACTGTTCTTTTTCTTCTTTCCTCGCTCATTTCACTTGGGGGTAGGAAGTCTGCGCTGTCTGGGGCTTGAACAGCGGCCCTCAGACAGTTTGCAGAAATAAATGTGGTTTTTTTTGTTTTTCAAAAAAAAATAGAGTTTGTCCCATTTGTCTCACGAGGCGTCTTCCTTTCCTGTAAAAACGCAGGCAGTCCGTCCTGTTCGGACCGCAGAGGCGCTTATGGGGTTTCCAGGGCGCGCTCACAGTCAGTAGATTAATTTTTAAGCACGACCTGAAGAAACAGATGCCGTCCGTGACCGTTTTATGGAAACGGAGGCTCAGAGAGACTGAGCGAGTCACCTGAGGCCGCCCTGCTGGACGGCGGCAGAGCTGGGGTTCGAACCCCGGTCTCCCAGTGCCCCCGCGCCGGAGCGGGGGGCAGCGGAGAGGCCCCGCGTCTGAGAGGGCGTCGAGGCCCCAGGAAGTGATATTTGCGTCCGCTCTGTCTTGTCGGGAAAGGCCGGCGAAGCGCCGTCCTCAGAGGGACTGCGACAGCCTCTCCCGGCTCGTCCTGCAGCTGACAAACCGGCTTCCGTCCCGCCGGCCCGGTGGGAACTCGGAATCAGGCTGGAGTGTCGGACAACAGACAGGCGGGTGCAGAGGGGCGGAGTGAGGGGCAGGGCAGGGCGGGACCCCAGACCAGAGGGGGCTGAAGGCCGCCCCCCCCACCCCAGCCTGCCCCAGCCCCCGCTGGATGCTAATGCCCGCCCCTCTGCTCACAGCTCTGTGGCTTTAGGCAAGTGAGTTAACCTTTCTGGGCGCCCAGATCAGCAGTGCTATCACCGGCTGCGATGGGTCGCAAGGCGGAAGGGACGGCAGGGATGAAACGTCGGTGTCCCCGGAGGCGCTCGGCTGTCGTTATGTCAGCCCCACCGCTAGGTCTTGTTAGCTCTGCATGGCCCAGTTTTTCCCACACCCCGAACAGAGCGAGCCAAACTAGGTCTCCGGCTTTGCGGCATAGTCTTCGCTCCGCTGAGAGAGCCAGGGACACGCACAGATGAGGCCCTAGGAAGGCCCCCTCTGGCCCCCTCTGGAAGAAAAGCCAGGCCCTAGGAGGGAGACATAAAGGCCCTGGGCTTGGTCAGAGGCATCAAGGAGGGCTTCCCTGAGGAGGTGACGCCCGAAACCTGAAGGAGAGGAGCCGCCAGGCCGGTAGAGGGAGGTGTCGGGGACAGAGGCTCCAAGGGGACGACTGCTTGGGGGAAGAGGAAAGGGAGAAGCTGGGTTTGTGTGTCAAGGAGCTTGGGTTTAATCTGCGGTGGCAGCTCTGGGATTTCAGAGGGCTCCTGAGGGGGTTGGGAGGTCCCGAGGGCAGAGAGGCTTTGCGTCTGAATCTCTTTATTCCCGGGTAACCAGCACCTGGTAGGGGGCCAGAAACATTGCCCCACCCGGCCTCCAACAGCTCCCAGCTCAGCCCTGCTCCCCCTCCCCGCCCCCCCTCCATCAGGGCCTCCAACAGCTCCCAGCTCAGCCCTGCTCCCCCTCCCCGCTCCCCCCTCCATCAGGGCCCGGCAGGGGGTGGGGAAGGAGCTCTAGCTGCCCAAGCCTCTGCTAGATTCGCTGAAATCCTTCCCTCCGGTCATTCAGTCATTCAACAGCCATTTCGGATTCCAGATTCCCCAAAGTCGAACGGTGGAAAATGGCCACCGTTTTATTTTGCCCTTGATTTTGCGAGCAGAGCGTCTGGGAAGGGCCCAGCGGGGCGACTCTCTCCAGCAGGGCCTCCTGCGGTCGCGGTCAGAGCCAGAGCCACCGGGCGGCCTTGCGGTGGCGGCAGTCCGGGAGCACGGCGGGGGAGGGATCTGAGCACCCAGCGTGGCCTCCCGCCGCCCTGGCCTGGCGGGGTCAGGGTTCTGGACTTCTTCCTCCAGAGCGAGCATCCCTGAGGACCCGGCGGGGGCGGGGGGGCTGCGTGGCCTCTCTGTGCCTCGGAAGCCGCGTGGCAGCCCGTCCGCTGGATTCTCCTGGGGAAGCGGTCACGAGCTCCCCAGCTTCAAGGGGAGGGGACTCTGAGCTCACCTCTCAGCGGGAAGAGAGCCAAGGCCCGGGTGACCCTGTTAGCGGCCAGGCGCTCTGCGGGGGCAGGGGCGGCCTCCCTAGGGCGGGTGGGGGAGGGGCGGAGGCCACCCACAGTAAAACGGGCCACTTGTTGCCCTGGTGTTTCTGGGCCCTCGGAGCTCGGAGCTCGCTGCTGCCGGCTGATTGAGCCTCGGGGGAGGCTCCTGATTCTCCGCTTTCCCCAGGGCTCCTGATCCCCGCGACTCTGGGGGCCCAGCCCCAGGGTGCCCCCCTGCGGGAGCCTGCTGCCCCCCACCCGGGGAGGGGCCGTCCTCGTTACTGTGTTACTGTCACTCCGCCGCTTCCTGGTTCCCGATTCTCAGTGAGCTGCGGGAAAGAGGCAAAAAACAAGAACCTCAGGGGGGAGGAGGTGACCGCGGGGGACGGGAGGCAGCTGTGCGCTCGGGCTGAGTCAGGTTGGAGGCGGCCAGTGCCGTCCCTTCTGGGGGCCTCGGTTTCCTCCTCTCTACCCCAGGACCGTGGGGCGTCCGACCCTTGATTTCAGCTCAGGTCAGGATCTCACGGTTCATGGGATGGAGCCCCTCGTTGGGCTCTTCACTGACAGTGCAGAAGCTCGGGCTTCTCAGCCTCTCTCTCTCCCTCTCTGGGTCTGCCCCTCCTCCCCCCTCTCCAAAATAAATAAATAAAACTTAAAAAAAAAATACTACACCAGGTCCATGATAATATTACTTACCTGTCCTCGTCTGCTGAACTCTTGGGCAAAATACCAGGGACCCGGGAGGGTTCTAAACGGCAGGGACTGATTTTTACAGCCTGGAGGCTGCAAGGCCAAGGTCAGGGCACGGCGTGGTCCAGGGAGGGCTCTCTCCTGGTTCCCGCTGTGTCCTCACGGGGAAGGGCGAGGGAGCTCCGTGGGGTCTAATCCCGTCCTGAGGACTCCCACCTCGCGACCCTGTGTCCTCCCCAAGGCCCCGCCCCCTCACACCATCACCCCGGGCATCAGGGTCCCAACACACGAACCAAGGGACACACGCGTTCAGACCGCAGTGTTCCCTCGTGCGTGTGTATGACAGCTGCGTGGACGTCCTGTCCGTGGACTCGGGAGGGGCTCTCGGACAGACGTCCCGGGGGGGAGGGGGCCGGAGGGGAGGGGGGCGGCGGTGGGGGCCTGCACGGGGTGAGGCGGAAGGGCTCCCAACCCAGCTCGCCCGCTTCCAGCCTGCGCGACCTCGGGGAGGACACGGAACCTCCCTTTGGGGTAGCGGGGGCCAGGCACGGGGCCAGGCCGGAGGGCAGCGGGGCAGGGCGGAATCACCAAACGCCTGCCAGCAGACATACGGAGAGGCAGGATTCGAACCCAGGGCGTCCCAGGTGGCTTGTGATCGGCACACGCCGCGGGGTCTGCCTCAGGAACGAAGGAACGAGCGAGCGCCCACATTCTGCCCTGTAGGAAGCGACTGGTTGGCCTCACTCGGGTCCCCCCCCACACCGCTGCCTGTGGGCTGGGACAGGGCCCCTCTGCAGGGGGTCCTTCCAGGCCGGGTGCAGGAGGCATTCAGGTGGCTGGGCTTCCATTCAGCAAAAGAGAGACGGGGCACCCGGGGGGGTGGGGGGGCTCAGTCGCTTTCACGTCTGACTCTTGACCTGGGCTCCCGTCATGATCTTGCGTCCTGAGATTGCTTGGGGTTCTCGCTCTCCCCCTCTCTCTCTGCCCTCCCTCCCCTTGCGCTCTCTCGCTCTCCCTCAAATGAACATTTCTTTTCTTTTTAAAAAGAAAGAGGGGTAAATGCCAGGCAACCGAAGTCCACCAGACAGCATGAAAACCATCGCTGCTTTTTCCTCTAGTTCACGGTAAGAGCAAAGAGACACCGAAGGTGTCTCAAGGGGGACCCCATGACGCTCTGTTGGGTGGGCCCCTTGGGTGTGCACGAGGACCCTCAAAGGCTGTTTCTCGCTCTCTGCCCCTCCCCCTCTCAAGCTCTCTCTCTCGAAAATAAATAAAACAGTAAAAAAAAAAACATAAAAAAACAGGGATGTCTAGAATCCAGTTTGTAGAGTCTGAACACCGGACTCGGCCGTGTCCACACCTGGGGCTTCCTCCAAGGACTCGGCTCTGATTCGGGGGCAAAGCTGCGTTGGCCACTGGTGATTCCCCTCCCCCACCCGGGAGTAGATGCCGGTCCTAACAGCCCCCCAAGACCTCATGGGACAGAGGCTGCCAGACTCCACGGAGAGTCAGAGGTGGAATCCTGTCACCCCTGCTCTCGCTCACGATGCGGAGGGACCGTCCCAGCGACGCGAGCCTGACCCACACCTGCTGTTGCTTTTAGTGCTTCTGTGCCTCCCAGGAGCGCCCGCGAGGCCTCCTCTGCCGTCTGAGCGTTAAGTTCTGAAGTCATAAAAGCAAGGAGAAAAACATTTTGAGAGCTTATATCTTTTCAACATTATGCTTTAATTTCAGGCCTTTTCTTGCCCAGCAGACAAGCCGATCCTGGGGGCGCCTGGGGGGGTGCAGGGGGGTGAATCCCTGGCTCTTGGTTTCAGCTCAAGGCACGATCTCACAGTGCACGGGTTCAGGCCTCGAGTCAGGCTCTGCGCTGCCGGTGCGGAGCCCGCTTGGGATTCTCTCTCTCCCTCTTTCTGCCCCTCCCCAGCTCACTCTCCCTCTCTCAAAATAAATTTACTTATTTATTTTTTTTAAATTTTTTAACATTTTTATTTATTTTTGAGAGACAGAGCGTGAGCAGGGGAAGGGCAGAGAGAGAGGCAGACACAGAATCCAAAGCAGGCTCCAGGCTCTGAGCTGTCAGCACAGAGCCCGACGCGGGGCTCGAACTCACAGACAGTGAGATCGTGACCTGAGCTGAAGTCAGCCGCCCAACCGACTGAGCCACCTAGGCACCACTCAAAATAAATTTAAAAAGAAAGAAAAGCTCATCCTAAATGTAGGAGAGAATTTCCCTCCCCAGACCGCAGCTCCTCATCGACCCTTTGCTAAACCCCCCGGAAGTGTGTGCTTCGCTGCCCTGGGGTCAGGTTCAAGTTTCCCACGGGGGGACCAGGAGGCCCCGAGTGTCTCTCCGCCCAGGACTCTGGCTTTCCCTGCTTGGACCCCTGACTTTCCCTCACTTTCCCGAAGGCCCTGCCCCCTCCCTCTAACCCGAGACTGGGCTCCGCCCTGACCTGCTTCTAGAAGGTCCCCCTGTGCTCTCTGGAGTACGCTGAATAGTAGTCCCCGAAAGACAGGTCCTATGCAGGTGACCGAGTTTGTAAGGTCTTTGCGAGGTAATTAAGTCAAGGATCTTCAGATGGGACGGCCCCGAGCCAGCGCAGGTGGTCCTCCTAAGAGGAAACAGAGGAGGCTGAGACAGAGCCACGGAGGAGGGGGCGGGAACTGGGGTGACGTGGTCACGCGACGAGGGACACCCGGAGCCACGGCAGCTGTAAGACGCCGACAGCGTGCTCCCCAGAGCCTCCGACGTCCGGAGGCCGTGCCACCCCGCCACACTTCGGTCGTAGACCTCTGGTCTCCAGAACTGTAAGAGACCACATGTCTGTTTTCAGCCCCCCGGGGTGCTCAAAGTTACAGGAGCCCCAGGACCCGTCCCTACCCCGTTTGCATCTGCCCCCTCCCCCACTAACCGCGTCACCCTCTCCCGGGCAGGGACAGCGTCCCCAGAGCCCCTCACATAGTAGGTCCTCAGGCGACAGTCAGTGAACGGGGCCGCGCTGCCTTCCCGGCCCTACGCAGGACGCACACCTGCTCCGATCGTTTCTGTGCCGAGCTAGGCAAGGACGCGGGGAGTGGGGGGCCCTTCCCAACCTCCTCGCCGGGGCGCTGGCTCCCCCCTCTGGCTGTGTCCCCAGCAGGCCCCCGGAGGACGAACACACCCCTTTTGTGTCTGTCCGCCTATCTGGTGCCCCGGCCCAGCTTCTCCATCCGCGGGGACTTCCAGCCATTACCCAGGCTGCTCCTCCCTTCTCGTTGTCCCTGGAGGGGCCTTGAGGTGCCACTGGGGAGGCTGCTGCAGTGGCCGGAGCGTGCCCAGGGCCGGGAGGCTGGCTCCCTCCCGGGGTGGGGGAGGCGAGCCCGCCGAGACTTGCAGCCCGGAGTGGGGAGCCCCGGCCGTGGTCTGGGGGAGCTGCCCAGCCTGGGGGACACAGGGGACAAGACACGTTCTTGGTCGGCTCGACCCCAGCAGTTCCTGAATCTGGTGCACGAGCTGGGGAGGGACAGAGGGAGAGGGAGACACGGAATCGGAAGCAGGCTCCAGGCTCCGAGCTGTCAGCGCAGAGCCCGACGCGGGGCTGGAACCCACTAGCCGTGGGGTCGTGACCTGAGCCAAAGTCTAGAAAAAGTTTAAAACAGACGAAAAAAATTCCCCTCGTGCACCCAGCAAGGCAGAGAGGAATGTCCGTGTAAAATGTCTTTGTTGGAGGGGAAACTTAGGGCCAAGGGCAGGGTCAAGGCAGGGAGGGGCACGGGGGGGGGCGGGGCAAGGGAAAAAGTGATACTCGTGTTCGCGGACGTCTAATCAAGAACAGAGCAGACGGACGGCTGCCCAGTGGCAGGGGGTCTTGGGTTAGAAGGTTCACACACCAACCAGAAGGAGGCTGGTGAGTGCTGAGACCCACACGGTGGGGCTGAACGATCAAGACGGAGAATGTCCCCGGGGGGGGGGTCCCAGCTGCCAGGCTGCGCCCCTCAGCTCTGGGGGTGCTCGCTGCTTCGGTCGCCCTGCCCCCCCATCCCCAGAGGACAGAGGCGAGTCGTGTCTCCTGCATCCGCCCAGCTCTGGCAGCACAGTGCCTGGCATACAGTAGGAGCCCAATTAATACTCGATAAATGGGCACCGCCTAAACGGGCCTGTACCTCACAGGGTGGCCCCGGACGGCCACAGCCAACCACCCCCCCCCCGGCCTATTTGCTAACCTGCGGATCCCCGCACCCCCCTTGCCCACCCGGCAGGCTTCGATTCCCGGGATGGCCCTAGAGCCCGCGTTCTTAGCACGCTCGCCAAGTGGTTCTCGGACCCTCTACTGAGAATGTCATCCGGAGGTGGAGCCCGAAAGACGGTTTTTCCCAGGGGTTCGTCGTGTGTACGGTCCCGGGAACATGCAGAAGGCAAATCCCGCAGGTTCCCGGCCTCTGTCCTGGTGGCCAGGACGCCCGTCCACACACGGTCTCAGGCCAGTGCTGAGGCCCGTGTTGGTGTGGAAGTCACTCTTTTTTTTTTAAGTTTATATTTATTTTGAGACAGAGAGCATGAGCAGGGGAGGGGCAGAGAGAGAGAGAGAGAGAGAGACAGGAAGAGAGAGAAAATCCCAAGCAGGCTCCATCACAGGGCTCCAACCCACGAACCGTAAGATCATGAGCCAAGCTGAAATCAAGAGTCAGCCGCTCAACCGCCTGAGCCCCCAGGCATCCCCGAGATTTCAGACTTGTTAACACAGAGCACACAGTTTTTATTTTCAAAAACTGACATTATACTCGGCTTACGTTTTCGTAGCCTACTCTCTCCAGCTAATTAATATACGGTCGATGCTTTTCACGCCAGTGGAAACTACTAGAGTCATTGGTTCTGTCTTCCGGACGGTTGTCCAGTCATTAATTTAGTCAGTCGTCTATGGCTGGATATTTCGAGTTGGCATTGGCCGCCTGGCGAACCCGCAAGCCGGATTCGCCCCCGCCCCCCTGTCATGATTGGACTGTGCATCTGTAGCTGCACGGATTGGCCGACGCGCAAGCGTGGAGGGCACCGTGCACCTGCAGTATGGGAGACCACAAAGCGGTGCAGTGCGCGACCTGCACGCCGGCGCTCAGAAGCCCCACTCCGAAGTCCGAACTGGTCGCCGATTGTTTTAAATGGAAAGATTTCACATAGAAACCCAGCTCTCGACAATTCTCGACAAATCCCCAAAAGACCTGTAGCGCGGGGACGACGCTCTCGCAGGGCAAGGAGGCACCGGGCCTGAGCTGGCTGCCCGCACCCACAGCGGGGGGGGCGGGGTGCACTCTCCGGGGCCCCCGCGGCCCCCAACTTTTGTTTAATCCCCTGCTGTCCTTTTACCAAAAGCCCTTTATGTGAAGTGTCTGCCTCCGTAAGCATCCGAGTCGGCCGCCCCTCGGTGTCACTTTTAACTTTGTGCCGGATGAATGAAGGCCGCAAGAGGCCTCCAAAGCCTCAAGAGGCTGGAAGCGGCAGATGCTTCCTACATTTCGCTGAAACAGCCCAGATGGGGAGTTGCTATAGCAACCGCGGGACCCTCCTGTGATTGCTCCCCGAGCTTCCAGAGCGATCGCAGAGCGGCCTCCAGGGAGCAGCCACCTCCTCCCGGCCCCCCACCCCATGAGTCTTCGCCTCCAGCGTGGCTGAGGTCCCAGGTGCGGTTTCGTAGGGGAAGGCGGCTTGTTTCTAGAACAGGAGGTCAGCTCCGGAAGGGAGCCCCAGGGACCTTGGAGTCCGGTAGATTGGCCTCCTCCCCTCACCGGAAGGATTCCTTTTAGTATTTACGCCCCCCCACCCTCCACGTGCCTTCCATTCGTTGCGACGATTGTCTGCCACACACCACATCGAGGAAGCACAGAGTCGTTTTCTTCTTTAAAGACCAAGTCAGGGGCGCCCGGGGGGCTCGGTCAGTGACACGTCTGCCTCTCGCTGTCAGCTCAGGTCGCGATCTCACAGTTTGTGGGGCCGAACCCAGAGTCAGGCTCTGCTCGGACAGTGTGGCGCCTGCTTGGGGTTCTCTCACCTTCTCTCTGCCCTTCCGCCTCGCGTGTACGTTCGCCCTCTCCCTCGAAATAAATAAATCAAAAAGCAAAAGAAAGCAAAGAAAATCAAAGACGAATTGTGGTCGCGGAGGTCGCATCATTAATTAAGCGCCACCTTGTTGAATGGACGGGGTCTCCTCCTGACTCGGCCACTCACTTGCTGTGTGACCTCAGGCAAGTTATGAAACTACTCTGGGCCTCTGTTGTATCACTATTTATTTAAGGTTTATTTGCTGAGAGAGAGAGAAAGAGCAGAGGCCCCCATTGCTATGATTAAGGACCACTGGGGTCATCCAAGAAACCTAAACGAGGCGTCACGGCAAAGTTTCTGCCTCCAAGGCCATGTGAGGTGTCAGGCCTTGGACCTGGATTCGGCCCTGCCTCTCGGGCCCCCGGCCGGGTCCCTGACCTCCGGCGGCCTACTGCCCCTCCTGGGTACTGTCGCACCCTGGGACTCAGCTCTGGTTCTAACCCCTTTGAAGAGTTAGAAATGGATTCCCTGGGGCGCGGGCGGGCTCCGTCAGTGGAGCCTGCGACTCACCATCTCAGGGTTGTGCGTTGTAGCCTCACGTTGGGGGCACAGATTACTTAAAGATAAAATCGTCAAAAAAAAAAAAAAAAGAATTGCCCAAGCTCTCTTGGCACAGGGTTCTGGGTGTGAATTCGCTGGCACCAGTGAGATGCACTCATGTGGGATTTGGAAGGCGGCGGGGGTGCGGGGAGGTGGAGGCTGGCTGGCTGTGGTCTGTCCCCCCCCCCGCCCCCCTGCCACCCCCCCCCCGGGGCAAGCAGGGCGGTCGGGACGCTGGCGTCCGGTCTCCGGCTCCGGGGGCGTCTTGAGGCGGGCGCAGGGCAGCGGTGGGGGCTCTCAGCCTGGCCGGCAGCTCCGAGGGAATGTTCTTGACTCGATGGCCTCCTGTGCAGCTTGCTGATTCCCAGCCGTCCTGAGGGTGGCGGCCCCCCTGCCCCCCCCCCCGGCGGGTCAGTTCTGCGGCATCCGGGGGTCCTCAGGGCAGCCGAGCCTGGAGCTGCCCCCCTCCCGGCAACCCCCAGCCATCGCTTCTGTAAGCCCCTGCTACCCATTAGCAGACCTGCACAGAGCCGCTCCGTCCCTGCTTCTCGAGAAAAAACACGGTACCGAGCGGGGGACGAGGTGGGGGGTGGTTTCCAGCTTCTTGCTCCGCTCTGATTTCTGGAATCTCTCACTGAGCGGTGAGTAAGTTTGGGAGTCACTAAGGAACATTTCAAAACTAGAGAGAATGAGCTTGGCTTGAAAATTACACCTGCTGTCATCACGTCAAAGGGCCTGTGGGGGCGGCCCGGTTTCCCTTCACGCGCCTTGGAAACGCGGAGATTAAATTAGTGACTACATCGTGACCTTTATCTTAACAGTGTTTCAATCTTTTTAAACGACGAAAGTGATAGATTTCCGAGGGAACTCATTCTAGTAGTTCACGATATAAAAGAAGAGAAAGTCTGGAAGAATACAGACCGAAGTATAAACAGTGGGCGCCCCGATCGTCTGTATTGTCGCAGCCTTGTGCACGTGTGCGCACACACACACACACACAGACACACACAGACACACACAGGCGCATACAGACACAGGCATGCGTAGCTATAATTTTTTTGATAAAACGAAATTACATATAAGTGGGGCGCCTGCGGGGGTTCAGTCGCCTAAGCGCCTGAGTCTTGATCTCGGCTCAGGTCACAATCTCGCGGTTTGTGGGATCGAGCCCCGTGTCAGGCAGTGCGCTGACAGCACAGAGGCTGCTTGGGATTCTCTGTCCCTTTCTCTCTGTCCCTCCCCTGCTCTCTCTCTCTCTCTCTCTCTCTCTCTCAAAATAAACTTAAAAAATAATAAAATGAGGGGCACCTGGGTGGCTCAGTCGGTTAAGCATTTGACTTCAGCTCACATCATGATCTCACAGTTCGTGAGTTCGAGCCCCGCGACGGGCTCTGTGCTGACGGCTCAGAGCCTGGAGCCTGCTTCGGATTCTGTGTCTCCCTCTCTCTCTGCCCTTCCCCTGCTCACGCTCTGTCTCTCTGTTTCTCAAAACTGAATAAACATTAAAAAAAAATTTTAAATATACTCAAATGAAATTATGTGTAAGTGAAATCGTACACACACGTGAAATTTTATTTTTACGGATACCTACGTATACTTGTCCATGTGCTCTTTGCGCTTAATGTGCCAAGGAAAATACTCGTCATCAAATCGCATAGATAGATCTCATTTTATTCAAATTCTCCTTCATTTTCGAGGTCACGGAGGCATCCTACTTGACTGACCCGGTCCCCCGCCGACGGACACGGTGGCAGGCAGAATGCCGCGGCGACCCCCAGTGACCCACACCCTTGCGTGTCCCCTGGGCTTGGGTGCGGCGGATCTAGAAATACGAAGGAGTATCGCTCAGGTGGCTGGGCGTGTTCCACGGCCCTGCTGATGTTAAGAAAGGGAGTTCGTCCCGGGGTGGGGGTGGGGAGGGCCTGGTCTAAAAGGCTGGGTCCTCTCTGGGGGAAATTCCAAAGTCTCAGAGGGTTTGGTGGGACAGGGATGTTCCGTCACTGGGGGGCCGGGTGGCCCGCGGCCAGCAGGAAAAGGGGGTCTCAGCTGCAGTTTGCTGACCTCTGGGGTTTGGCCTCGATGTCCTGAGAACCGGGCCGTGCCATGTCTGCGGGCGGGCAGGGGCGCGGGAGGGGCTTGTTTCAAGTTGGCGGAAATTTGCTCCCGGGCAATAGAAAAGGACTATGAGGTTGTGTCCAGCTTTTGTTTCTTGGTCTTTCATTAGCCTCTCTGTTCTCGAACTTCTGTGCTCGCACGTTTTCTCTCCAGAGTTTCCAAAGGAGTTTTAAGGTGAACCCTTTAAATGATGACGCGGACCCGCAAACTGTGCCCCCGGACGCTCCGTGCTTGTCTAGGCCCTGCCCGCCTCCCCGCGCCCTCGCCAGCTCTGGGTGTTATGTCTTTTGTTGCGTCTGTGTGGTAAAACACCCAAACCGTAACATCTACCATTTTAACCATTTTATTTAAAAAAAAAAAAAATTTTTTTTAATTTAATTTATTTTGAGAGAGAGAGAGGCGCAGAGGGAGAGAGGATCCCAAGCGGGCTCCGCGCCGTCAGCACAGAGCCCGACGCGGGGCTCGAACCCCTGAACTGTGAGATCGTGACCTGAGCCGAGATCAAGGGTCAGATGCTTGATCGACTGAGCCCCCCACGTGCCCCCGTTTTCACCATTTTAAAGTGAATTATTCAGCAGCATTACACACATTCCTAACATGGTGCAACCGGCGCCACCGTCTAGTTCCGGAACTTTCCATCCCCCCACAAGAACACCTCCTATCCGGTAAGCAGTCCCCCTCTGCCTCTGCCCCCACCACCCCAGCCCAGGGCAGCCAATTGTGCTTTCTGTCTCGTGAATCTTCTTGCTTTCTTGCAGTCGGATATGCCAACAGGGGTGTTGATGCCGAACTGCGTGGCGGCCGGCTAACGCACTTGAAAACTCACGCTCCCGCCGCTCAAGTTCAGACTTGTGTCAGGGGCTCAAGACACAGGACGGGCACATCCCTGCCCCTCCGGACCCTCCCCGCCTTCCTCGTTCTGCCGATCCTAACCCGGAGAGCCGCCCGCATCTTGTCTGGCCCGGGCCTCCTCAGGCCCTCCCCTCTCTGGGCAGGGGACAGAGCGCCGAGGGGCAGCGCGGAGGGGTGGGGACTGCGGCCAGGGAAGAGTTCCCCCCCCCCCCCGCATCGCAGTGGCTGTGTGTTCTCGGATCTTGGGCTGTTCGGGAGAGGGCCCAGATTGGGATATTTATGGAAAAGGGGCCGGCAGCTCGCGCAGAAGGCACGTTCTAGTTGTTCCGGACGCCGCGGCGAGGCGGGGGTGGCCGGGAGCCGGGGGCCGTGTGGCCCCACGGGCTGGCTCCTTTGCCAAGGGAACGAGAGGTGCGGGAACAGCGGGTCCCAGGTTGCCGGAGGCTCGAAAAGCCCCAGACAGACACCCCTCCCGGCTCGGTCTCCAGATCCCAGCTCGCTCCTGCCAGGCTCTTTCAAGATTCTAGAACATTCTCTCCAGCCGCCCGTGTGACTGGCCGTTTCCATAGCACTGCAGATCCTCTGAGGAAAAGCAAGCCCGTGTGCGTGGCTTCCCCAGGGCGTCTTACAGCCCCCTTTGGGCCGAGCACCCCCTCCCCGCGTGACACGGAGACGTCCCCTGGAGGGGATTGCTGGCTGGCTCGATGCTCACCCTCGGCAGATGCTGTGGGGGGGCCCCGACCTCCCCAGCCTGCCGCCTTGTGCCTCAGGGGGCAGGGGCTGTTCCCGGGAGAAGACCCCAACCCTGCAGGCAGCCCGAGGCCTGGCCTGTCCCTTTCCGCGGAGGCTGGGGACACACCAGCTGTCGGGGAGGGGCTGGAGGGCTCTGGCGGGGGGGTGCAGGGCAGGTCTCCCTGGGGCTGCCTGACCGAGGGGGGAAACGCCGGCTTTCACGAGCCCACAGGGGCCTTCCAACCTGGCTCCCGGCTCGGAAGGTTTTCTAAAAGTCTCTTCTAGACAGTGGCCATTAGGCCCGAGGCTCTGGAGTGACAGTCACTCAGGGTCTCTGTTTCCTGCACGTGCGGGGAAGCCGGAGCTCGGGGCCTCCCCTGCCACGTCCCCCCCAACGCCGGCGCCTCTGTGCCGACAGGAGAAAGTGGGGGGTGGTTTGGGGAAGGGGGGCGAGCGCCCTGCCCAGGCAGGAGGGGCTGCCGTGTTCATTGAGGGCCTACTGTGTGCGTGGCTAGTGCACACTGTGCTCGTCTCTGAGGTATACGGTATCGTTAAACCGTTTTACAGGGGAGAAACTGAGGCCCAGGGAGCTGACGCTCTCTGCCCGAGGTCACAAAGCTAAGCGGCGAAGCAGGGACTCGAACCCCAGTCTGTGGGCTCGAACATTGGCGTGCATGTCTCTCTTCCTCCTCTCCCTCCCCCCTCTTTGCCTTCCCTCTCCCTCCCCGTCCACCCTGTGGCCGCTTGGCCAGGCTGACTCTGCCACCAGCCCCTCAGACTTGACAGGTGGAGACGGTCCAAGCCGCCACCGCCCCGCACGTGAACCGTTTCCGTAGCCTCCTGACTTCCCTGGTTGGCGGCCGCTGTCTGTTCTCAGCCCGGAGCTGAAGTGCTGCGTTCAAGGTCTGAGTCAGGTTGCAGCTGTTCAGACCCTGGGCCGCTTCCTGTTCACACAAAGCAAAACCCAAAGTTATCACGGCGACACCGAGACTGGTCGAGACCGGGGCCCCAGGGCCACATGCCCCACTCGCTCTGGTGCGGACACCCGGGGGCCCTCTTGCTTTGTTTCACCCTGTGTGGCACTGTCAGCCTCAGGGCCTTTGCACGACTCTTCCCCGCTGCCTGGAGCGCGCTCCCGCTGATGTTATCCTGTTCAGTCCCTCGCTCACACAGCTCTCTGCTCAGCATCCCCCCACCCCCCCACCCCACCCCCGTCTGGGAGGCCTGCCCAACTCCTGTTCTAGGACAAGATAGCAATTTAATTATTTGTGACGCACACTTTTAGTTAAACAAAACAAAACAATAGCTCACTCCAGAGACCATTTGCTTTTCTTTTTTTTTTTCTTTTAATATTTTTTTAATGCTTATTTTTTTTTGAGAGAGAGAAAGCGTGTGAGCAGGGCAGGGGCAGAGAGACGGGAGGCACAATATCGGAGCCGAGCTCTGGGCTCCGAGCTGTGAGCACAGAGCCCGAACGGGGCTCGAACTCATGAACCGTGAGATCATGACCGGAGCTGAGGCTGGATGCTTAACTGACTGTGCCCCCCGGGGGCCCCCAGAGGTCATTTTCCTGGCGCCCTGGGGTTCCTCTCTGGGCTCTGGTTTCAGGGATTCTGATTTCCACCCTGGGCTGACCCCGGGGGGCCCTCTCCCTCGGGGCGCAGGCTGGCTGGGCAGGAGGGCCCTCCTCGTCTCCATCTGTCGCTGAGGGCCACACAGCCGCAGCCCAGGACGGCCAGCAGCCTGCCGAGGCCGCACATCGGAAAAAAGCAGTCTGCCCCCCAGATGTAGGCTTTCTCAAGCCCCAGCGCGTTCCCTGCACCCAGGGGGGCTTTGAGAACCAACAAGCCGCCACACGAGAAAACTCCGATGCGCTCACTGGACTGGGGTCCTTAGGCCGAGTCAGGGGGCCGGGAGTGGGGGACCGGCTCGGACTCTGGCGCTGCCCCAGGCAGACCGTGCGACCCCCGGACTGGCCGTCCCTCTGCTTCTCTGGCTCAGTGTCCCCTGGGATTAAGTCCCTCTTCCTAAATGCGACGGATAAGGCGGTGGCGATTTTGCGGGGCAGCGTTAGGGCCCGCGTTCATTGTCACATGATCCCTGGGCCGTTAAAACACCCGGTGCGGAAGCTCGCGCTGCCGGCTGCAGTTCTGACGCCTGAGTGTGCGCAGAGCCGCCTGCGGGGCACGGCCAAGTGCAGACTGCCGGGCCTGCCCCTAGCACTTCTGATCCAGGGGGGTCTCAGTGGGGCCCCCCGAGAAGCTGCATCGCTAGGAAGGCCTCAGGTGGTCTGGGTTCCCCACTTCGCCCCTCTGGCTAACATCACCCTTCCCAGACCCTCTGCACTCAGCGCTGGGCTCGAACCCACAAACCACAAGATCATGACCTGAGCCGAAGTCGGTCGCTTTGTTTAGGCTCCATGCCCAACGCGGGGCTCGAACTCACAACCTGAGATTAAGAGTTGCATGCTCTCCCCACCGAGCCGGCCGGGCGCCCCTCGGAGGCAGTCGGGAGACACCTCGGCCGGCCCACCGCCGGGTGCTGAGAGCTATCACGAACTCCTTGACCCCTCCCGGCCGCCGTCTGCCGTACCCGGGGTTAGTCTCCCATCCTGCAGATGTGGACACGGAGGTCCGGGAAGTTTCACTCGTCCCAGATCACACGGCCGTGTCGGACCCCGGCTTTCAAACCTCGACCTTCTGAATTCACTGTCTGCCTTGTTAACCTCTGAACCCCACGGCTCGTCCGAACCCTGATGGCATAGGGTTTCCTGCGGAAAGGCCAAGAAGGGGAAACTCGCAAGAGGTTGATTTTTAAAACTAGGAGCTAAATGATAGTACTTACCGGCGTGTTGCGGAGAGCAGAGGTAGCTCAGATGGGCTTTCCCGGGTTACTTACACGGGAAGAGCAGGCCCCGCGTCAGAGAAAAGATTTCCAAGCGTTTCACGGCTCTAGAGGTTCGCACCGATGGGGGTGCCGGGGCCGGTGTCGGGGGGGGGGCAGTGCGCCACAAGCAGGGAGGGTTGGGGGACCGGCGTGGTCCCACGGTGCTTCTGGAAATTTGAGTAGCACACGACGGCCTCGACATTTTATTCTTGTGATTATTTGTTTGAGAGCGAGCAGGGGAGGGACAGAGAGAGAGAGAGAGAGAGACTCCCGAGCAGCCTCCCCAGCGGCAGCACAGAGCCCGACGGAGGGCTCGAACTCACGAAACTGTGAGCTCGCGACCTGGGCCGAAACCAAGAGGCGGACGCTTAGGTGGCTGAGCCCCCCGGGCGCCCCGTGGCTCGGACTTGTAGGCAACGACAGGGAAATCCTCAAACTCAGGACTCTCTGACCTCGAATTCCTGACAGACGCCCTCCCGGAGGACGAAGTGGAGGCTGGATTCTCAAGGCGGAGGAGGGGTCGTCCCGGGAAGACGGGGGCATCTCGGCGAGAGCGGCGGTCGGCTCAGTGATGGCCCCTAACGCGTCCAGGCCGAATCCCTGGAACCCGCGACCGTTACTTTATACGGCCAAAGGGACTTTGCAGGTGCGACAGAGACTCTCGACACGGGGGTCCCTGCCTTCGATCATGCAGGTGGGACCTTGTAACAGGGAGGCGAGAGACACGCGGCCGCGGAAGGAGGCGCCGTGAGGATGGAAGAGGGTGGAGTGATGTGGCCGCGAGCCGAGGAACGCCGGCGCCTCCAAGGGTCAGAAGGGCCGGGAGGGGACGCTCCGCGCCCCCTTCCTTCGAGCCCCACGAGATGCACGTCCAACTTCTGACTCCGCGACTGAGAGAGAATAGATTCATGTCATTCGAAGCCACTGGGTTTGTGGTTATTTGTTAGAACAGCGGGAAACCAAACAATTGGGCTTCTGTCCCGGGAGGTGACCTTAAGTTCTCGGAATGTCCTGCCTGATGAGAGACTCTACCTGCAGCCTTGGGCCAAAACTGGGATTTTTGATGGGGGCGGGGCGCAGTCTCAGCTCGACCTCTGGAGGGGCTGGAGACGGAGGTCAGCCGCGGCTACAGCGAGCGAGCCCCGGTCAAACTAGACCTCCAGGCTTGGGGAGCTTCTCCGCGCGGCCCTCCTCCGAGCACGTCGGTGGTGGGCGAAATGAGCTCTCCTTTGGGACACCTGGGAGCTTGTGCCCCGTGTTTCCGGAATATTCCGCCCTGTGCCTATGTGCCTCTTCCCTTTGCTGATTTCAGTCCATGTAAACTATGATGGCCCGAGTCTAGTGGCTTTTCTGAGTCCTCCTAGCCAGTCATCAATCTGAGTGGGCTCTTGGGTGCCCCCAAATTTACTGTTGGTGTCAGAAGCGAGGTGGTCTTGGGACTCCCAAACTTTGCAAGCAGCAATAGGAAAGATGGCATACAAAGGCCCTGTGGTACAAAGGCATGCTAGGCACCGGGAGCTCTCGCTAGGCCGGTGTAGCTAGGATAGATGGTGATGGGGGTGGGGACACAGGCACACTGTCCCCACCACTGCCCATGCTGGGCTTGCTGGTCACTCCACACCCATGTCCAGTCTCCCAGGAGCTGTCCCCTGCCAGAGACGGAGGACTCGGGCCTCCAGAGCCGAGCTATTAAGCACAGATCCCCCCCCTCTGCCTGGCTGTTTTCCTCAGATCTGGGAACTGGTTATCTTAGGAATATCTGGGCTCACTGAACTTCACCGAGTTAGGGGTGAGCCTCCTTGTTGCCTGATCAGCTACTCTTTCAAGAAGAGTCGGAAACCTGGGTTCTATGTGAAATTTACCAATTTTTATTAGAATTCACCCACGTTAAAAAAGCTCTAGGCGGGTCCGACGCTTTGGGTCTAGGGGAGGGATGGAGGCAGCCGCCCTGGTAAACGGTCAAGGTCATGGCTTCGGGGAGCAAGAGGCACCAAGGAGGTCACTGTGTGTCCTTTGCTCTTTTGCCCTCCTGTCTGCATGCAATGAGGGGTCCGAGCCGCCTGTGGGTGCCCAGGAGGGAGCCCCTCGGGCAAGGACGACCCGCTCTGGGTTGATAAAGCCCCCGTGGACGGGCTCTGAGTGCACCTGAGTCCAGCTCCTTATTTTGCAAAAGAGGCTCAGAGACGGGAGAATCCCGTCCAAGGCCACACAGCAAAATGTGAACCACCGTGGTTCACCCATCCTCACTTCTGCCTGACCCCTACTCTCATTTCCCAACCCAGACACCAGGGACATCCTCCACCTAGCCATTCCTTCCAGAATGTCTTTTACAGGCCTGTTTCTTTCTTTCTTTCGTCTTTTTAGTTTGTTTATTTATTTTGAGAGAGAGAGAGAGAGAGAGAGAAACCCAAGCAGGTTCCAAGCTGTCAGCTCAGAGCCCCAGGCAGGGCTCGATCTCACCACACGGGGCCGGATTTCAGGAACCACAGAGATCATGACCTGAGCAGAATCGAGTCAGACACTTAACCGCTGAACCAACGGAGCCACCCAGGCGCCCCGGGGTCTGTTTCTTTTGAAATGTAAGCACCTCGGGCAGAAAAGTAAGGAGATCCTTTAGCAGATGGGAAGAGCGGAGGTAGATGGGGCTCTTGTTTTGTTAGAGAGATCTGCCCAATTAAAGTTGCTGGGGTTTTGTGTTTTCTAAGGAGGCCATTAAATATTGTCTTTATAAGGAGGGATAAATATGCTCCTTCCTGGTCTAGTTTTCAGGAATCTCGTTTCGGACAGAAGCCCGATCTCCGACGTTGCTTTAACACACAATTACCTCGAATCACAGAAGTTTGGATTTTTCTGCAGCCGTTAGTTCGGAATCCTTCTGAATGCTGGCTGCCCGCTTCATCCAAAAACCGAACGCGTGGTTCAGCTGTCAACGACGTTAGGAAGCACCTGGCCAGCTTAGGGACAAAGGGGAGACTGATGGGAAGGGGCATGGTTGACGCCCACTGACCAAGGGCAGCGGAGGGAAGGCCGCCAGAGACCCTTCTCCGTCTTCTGTCCCTGCCACCTGCCTCCTCCCTATCCGGTCGGCAGACGGTCGCCCTCAGCACCTAAAATTATAAGTCACAAATCCAGGGCACAGCATGGTGGAGGCGGGGGATAAGGGGATGAGGCTGATTGGCTCAGGTTGAGTCACGTGCCTGCCCTGGTCCAATCAGCTACCGCCAGAGCTGCTGACTTGCAAGGTGCAAAGGCAGCGGTCAGGTTCACGCCTGGGGGTTGGGGGGCGGGGTCGTGGGGAGATAGGCGGGGCGGACTGAGCCCCCGGCTGTGCCGTCTGTCATCCGGTGACTCAGAAATTGCCCGAGGACAAAAGGCTCCTGCAGATTTAAGACAGCAAGCATAGAGGAGCGTGTTTTGTTTTGTATAACTGCATTTATACACACTTGGGAAACAGCCAACATACTTCGGACCGTGTTTAACTTCTGTTCCCTGGTGGGTTGATTGACCGGCTCCTTGGGGGGACGCCACCTACACCCTGAAGTTAGGGAGAGGAAGCCCCAGGCAGCTCGCTCCATTCCTCAGCCACTACCACCTCACCGGCCTGCCTCCGGGGGGGACGCGGCTCCTGCTCTAGCCCAAGAGAGGAAAGAGCTTCCATCCCAGCTTTTTAGATGGCCGCTCCGAGCTCGAATGGCCCCCATGGAGCCAGGAGGCAGGAAGGACCCACTTGTTTCCTTCGCATCCTAAACCAGGTTGGGGGCCGGGGAGGAAACTGCAGGCAAGGCCACCCCTGTGGCCACAAGCCCATGGCACGGCCTTCCCACTGAGCCCACTCTCAGTACCAGGTGCTCAATGGAGGGGAGCGCTGCGCTCCGGCCCTCGAAGCCCTCAAGCTTCCGTGGTGGCAAGAGTCTGCACGGGGCGCAGGGCGACCGGAGCCCAGGGAGGGGCGGCCGGTTGAGCTTGCCTTTAACCCGCTCTTTGCAGAGGAGGAAACTGATGCTTGGCCAGATTAGGTGACTGGAACCTTCTTCCCCTCTGTGTAGCTTACTCTCTCTCCCGGGTGCCCAGGGGCCCCCCCCCGGCTTTCCATCTCTGTGTTGCTGTGATTTCCTGGCCCAGTGGATGGACGCCAGCCTGCGTGAACGCCCCTGGGGCCTCCCAGATCTTGGGGCAGGGTACTCAGGCTTAGGACTTGCCAGGGGATCGGTATGCCCTTCCCAGTGGGTCCCACTGGCTTTCAAACTGAGAGAAAGATTGAGAGCAACATGCTGCCCCCTCCCTGGCGGTCAGCGGAATTGGCCCCCAGAGGGGAAGGGCCAGCTGGCCCCCTTCACCGTGGCCACAGCAAGAACTCAGCGTTAGCTCGAAGGTGACATTTCCTCCCTCCAGCCCCAATGAAATTAGTCTGCGTGGGAAGATGACTGGAGGGCTCAGACCACCTGAGGCAAACCACTTCCTCTCCTCTGGGAGGTGACAGCCCACAGGCGCAAAGGCAAGAGCTGGCAGGTGGCAGGGAGGTTATGCCCCAGCTAAGGGAGGCGGGGAGGCCACAGCCAGCCTTCCCTTGCCGCTGGGCACGAGGACTCAGGTTTCTAGAACTTCTGATTTTTCAAGAGAGACCCCAACGTTGGATTTTTTTTATGTTAAGACTTGTTATCATATTTGCTTTTGTGATTTTGAGGGTTTTTTTTTATTAAGGTATCACATTCTTGCCCCATAAAGGGGTTCGGAGGCACCTTACTCCTGACCCGTCCCCCCCCCCCATCACAGCCTCCACACATCCCGCTCCAACCCCGCTCCCGCCCCGGAGCCCTCTAGCTCCTGCAGAGGTTTGGACAGTTTCCTGCCTCCCCACCCCCGCAGTACGTCTGAAATTCGTACGAGTCGTGGGCGTAGTTGTGAATCATTCACGTTCAACTTCTGAACTGTAGTTCACGTGTGAATGCACCGCGGATACCCACTCTACCACCACGGGCGTTGGGGGGGGGTCCCTCACGGGGGCTGTACCCATCTCGTCCCCATCTTTTGCGGGGCACGGACATACATTTATTTCTTTAAGTTTATTTATTTATTTTGAGAAAGAGAGAGAGAGAGCACGGGCCGCTGGGTGAGCGGCAGAGAGGGAGGGAGGCAGAGACTCCCAAACTCACAAACCATGAGATCATGACCTGAGCCAAGATCAAGAGTCAGACATCCAACCGACTGAACCACCCAGGCGCCCCCCCCCCCCCGCCCAAATAAAATCTTAACAAACGAACAAACAAACAAGCAAAGATTCGGTCAAGTCCAACAGTGTCCACGCCGATCAGGCAGCCTGGGTTGGACTTGACCTCTCTTACCCCTCGAAGCTCCTGATGTAGCCTCATTGGGGCTGTGTCTTCTCAAACGTGTATGGCTTTTTTCCATATAAAAGAATTAGAACTGTATTATGGAAAATTCAGAAAACGGAGAAAAGAAAAAGGGCAGCCCCAAGAGATCGGCCCCCTAGAGCGAGCCCAGCGGGGTCATCTGTGTTGCGCCTAGTGCGCCCCACCCTCCGCACGTCTGCACCTGTTTCTTTGTCCGTATCTGCGATACCGCCGTTTGTCAATTACAGATCCTGCCCTTTTGACTTGGTCATGAGCCTTTGCGTGTTACTACACAGTGTCCTGCTCACCCACGGCCCCCGGGCCGCTCGGCGGTCCTCCCCGGCATCGCTCCAGCGGCTGCGCAGCTTTCCCTCGTTTCTCTTTCCTGTCACTCTTTGGACCCATCTCCCGCCGTCGGGATCACAGCTCATTTCCAGTGTTTTCACTATTTAGGCAATGCCGCAGAGAGCTCTCTCGTAGCTAAGCTTTGCTCTCTCCCCACCATGAGTCAGAAGGAAGCAGAGTGATGGGCCCCTGCTCTTGGCCTGCGATGGCTCTCGGTCCCCTCGTAGACGGAGGCCTAACCGAGGTGAGCCGCTGGGGTACGGCCCACTCCGTTCCCCGCCGGCCCACCTCCACGGGCCTCTAAAAAACCATTCCAGCCTTCCCATCCCCCCTGCAGCCTCCTGGGGGGCACTTTGCACCCTGAACTCCAAAGGAAGGGTCATCCCTCTGGGCACCAGACCCCGAGCTCTTCGAGGGCAGAGACATCCTTCGCCTCGAGCCCCTAGCTCCCTGGCACGTGGCAGGTGCTCATCTCCAGCCGGGAGCCGTAAGACCGTGAGGATGTCGAGACCCCGCAGTCCCCAGCGCTGGGCCCGCCGGCTCCCTCTCACTGGGATCGCGCCCCTCGAGGTGTTCTGGGTGTTGCGAAATCACACCTCTCGTAAGGACACAGACAGGAGAGCAAGGAAGCCTAGGACTCGGAGTCAACGGCCCTGGGTCAGGTCCTGAACCCCCTGAATCCTCCCCACAGGGAGTCCCTGGGAAAGGCTAGACCGTTTTATGTTTTACGGTTATTTTCCGCTGAGATGGAATAGACAGAGAGGGGCGCCTGGGGGGCTCCGTCGGTTAAGTGTCCAACTCTGGATTTCAGCTCAGGTCGTGAGCTCCCAGTTCGTGGGATCGAGCCCCGCGTCGGTCTCTGCACCGACGGCACGGAGTCTGCTTGGGATTCTCTGTGTCTCTCGAAATAAAAAATAAACATTAAAAAAAAAAAAGAATGTATGCAGGGAAGTGCGGCGATGCAAGCGTACGGGCCACACTGAACACGAGGTCGCGGCATTTGAGACCAACACCACCACGCCCCGGCCCCACCTTGGGGCCCCTGAATCCCTGCGCGGCAAACACTCTCCTAACTCCTCACGGCGTGGATTCGTTGTCCTGCTTTTGTGCGTGAGCCACACACACACACACACACACACACACACACACACAGGCTCTTTTGCGTCTGGTTCCTCTGACGCGGCGTCACACGCGTGAGACCCGGCCCCGCTGCCGTGGGCAGTCGTGACTCACTCTCTGTTCTGCGTGGAGTTCTGTCCTGTGCACAGATCACACTTCCCCCTACCATTCTACCGTCCGTGGGCATTCGGGGCATTGCCAGGATGAGTAGGGCTGCTAGGAACATTCTAGCACAAGTTCTGACGCGTGACCGGCCCCGCGGGGTGTGTTCTGAGGAGTAGGAGGGCCACTGTGTGTCTGCGTTTGGCTTTAGTAGATATTCTTAAATGGCTAGAAACCCTTTATCCGATGAACGATGCTCTCCCATCTAGGAATCGAGGTGATGGATACTTCGAGAGAATAGGTACGGGCAGGGCTGGTCTCCTGGCGTTTGGGCAGTGAAGTCACACAGGGCCCCGTGCTCAGGTGGGCCACGCTTGAGATTCGATTCTCTGTGGTAGCCGTCTTGAAATTCTGAATAATTTTATCTTTGCATTTGCATTTTAATTTGTTCGTTTAAAGTTCCTTTATCCGTTAAAAATGTTCTTTTAATGTTTATTTATTTTTGAGAGAGAGAGAGAGGCAGAGAGCAAGAGGGGGAGGGGCAGAGACAGTGGGAGACACAGAATCCAAAGCAGGCTCCCGGCTCTGAGCTGTGAGCACAGAGCCCAACGCGGGGCTCGAACCCACAAACTTCGAGATCGTGACCTGAGCTGAAGTCGGACCCTTACCCAGCTGAGCCACCCGGGCGCCTCTGCGTTTGGGTTTTGTAAGTGAGGTGCAATGAGACAGGGGAGCTTGCGTGGGGGGCTCGCTGGTGCCTCCCGCCGCCTCCCTGCCTCCTGGAACCCACTTGTCCCAGAGCATCCTGTGCCCGAGGGAGTGTGTCATTAAATGATAAATGAAAACCAGCAGGGCAGGGGGGGGGGGAGGGGGGGAAGGGGGGGTAGGGTGGGGGGGGAGGAGGGTGGCCAGAAGAAAGGAGAAAGGTTTTTCCTGCCCTTTGGGCCAGGAGGCGCTCCTTCTCGCTTGGCCCCAGCTGCGGCCGGCTCTGGCCGTGGCCCCGGCCCTCTGCTGAGCGTTGCGCACACCGTGACCGCGTTTAGCCTCTCCCCACGCCTGTGACCTCAGCCTTCTTGTCACCATCCCCCGTCTGCAGACAAGGAGACGCAGGCAGGGAGCTCGGAAGTCCCCGGCCCCCCTGCCCTGAGTGGTAGCTGGGCAGATTGGAAGGCCGCCGTGTCTGCCCCCAGAGCCTGCACTCATTGTCCCCTTGGGGTACCAGGCCTTCCTGCAGGTCAGGGTCCCCTCAAGGGGACGCCTCCCTGGGCCTGGAGGACAGCCGGAGTGGCATCAGCAGAAGGCCAGGCTGCATTTATGGCTGGGGGTGGGGGTGGGGTGGGGTGGGCAGGCCCCCCGGGGCTAGAGAGAGGGGGCAGTGGGGGAGGAGACAGTAGTCCGGAGAGGCCCAGCGTCTCCTGCAGCCCGAGGGCGGGGAGCGGCTGGATGGAATGATCGTGAGGTCATGGCCCTTGGTGCGGAAGAGGTCAGGCGGGCGGCGTCTGGCGGGACAGAGGGCCTTTGTTCCGGGCACGGACCTGGGGGGGGGGAGCGCTTTGCCCAGAGCGTCCCAGAGAGGAAGGAAGGATTTATCTCCCATTTATCTCCCGGAGTCTAATCAACTTCCTTCGGAGAGGTCGCTATCTGTCCTCCGCAGAACCCTGAGCGTCCCCCAGAGAATGCTTGGCAACGAGTTCCTAGAGGATCAGACGTCGCAGGCCCAAAGATCCGGGGTTTGCCCCAAGAGGCTTAGACAATCCGCGGGGGCGCATGCGCGAGACTTCTGTCCATACCAGCCGCGTCCGCCCTCTCCCTGTCGGTCACCCACCCAGCCCGCTTGTCCAGTTTTGTTGATGGGGGCTGGTTTGTTTTTAAACCAGAGGAGGAGGAAGATGACAAGAACTCTAGGATTTTCCCCCCAGTCGCTAGCTCGGCTGGAAGTGGACCGGAGGCCGAAGGTCGGGTCGTCGGTCACCGGATTCGCTTGGGGGACCGCGCCTTCGGAGGCGCAGCTCATGGGAGGGCGAGCAGGAAACGGTTAAGCAGCGCACGCGCTGGGGCTGCGGCGGCCGGGGGGCCGTGGAATGTGTTCCACAGCAAGTTTCCAGATAACCTTGTTTATTGCCAACTGCTGACGGCGGCTTCTGCACACGGAAGCGTGTCGGGACCGCAGGCCCCTGAGCCCTTGGCCGGCGGTGCCTGCACCGGGGCTGGGTGCCTGACCCCGGCTGGGCCAGTCAGCGTCTCTGTCCCATGAAATTGCCGTCGAGACGGGTCCTGGGACACAGGACACGCGATCTTGGGTGAGGCCAGCTTTCGCGTGTCCGTGTGCCGACAGCTCAGAGCCCGGAGCCTGCTTCCGAGTCTGTGTCTCTCTCTCTCTCTGCTCCTCCCTCATTCATGCTCTGTCTCTCAAAAATGAATAAGTGTTTAAAACAAAAAGAAGAGGGGCGCCTGGGGGGCGCAGTCGGTTGAGCAGGCCGACTTCAGCTCAGGTCCTGATCTTACGGTCTGTGAGTTCGAGCCCCACATCGGGCTCTGTGCTGATGGCTCGGAGCCTGGAGCCTGCTTGGGATTCTGTGTCTCCCTCTCTCTCTGCCCTTCCCCTGCTCTCGCTCTGTCTCTGTGTCTCTCGAAAATAAATAAATGTTAGAAACAAAAACAAAAACAAAAAGAACAGAGTGGCAAGCAGAGCCGGGGCCCGGTGACGTCCGGGTTTCGCCCTCATGGACCCTGGCGCTGGGTTCACGTTCCCCGCCGTCAAAGGAGCTTGAACAAGACAGACCCGGCCGGGAAGGGGGTCTTCCCACTCAAAGGAAAGGGCTTTCAGATTCTCCTAGAACTTCATTAAAGGGGGGGCGGCCCCTGGCTGGGGAGCCGCAGAGGACAGAAAAAACCCGGGGGGGGGGACTACTTGAGAGAAAGGGACCCCCTGGGGAGATGTCTGGCGGAGTGCTCCCGGGGATGGGGGTCCTTGGGAATTGGGAGCAAACTCCCATAAATTCCATGTCACTAGGGCGAGTGTCCACAGAGCCGAGGTCCGCGGGTGGGGGGAGCGCTCCAGGGCAGAGGAGGGCACCTCAAGAACCCCAAAGGGGACCTCTGTGTGTGCCTGACCGGGAAGAAGTTGGATCTGGGGCCAGGTCAGAGCAAAGAGAACCTTCTCCTGGCCCAGTGCAGCCAAGGGGCCCCGTCAGCAAGGTCCCCGCACGTCTGACCTTTGGAGTCCATTGTTGTGTTTAGGAAACCGTGGAGGCAGCTGAACCCTGTTCTCATTCTCCGTTGTGAGTTCACATGCCCATCCCTCCAGAGCCCCCAGAGGGCCCCCGTCTCCAAATGCCATCCCACTGGGGCTGAGGGCCTTAACATAGGAGCTTTGAGGGGACTCAGACCTTCAGTTGGAAACAGCCTACCTGTGGGTTTTTCCTTAGGCTCTGGCTGCGTACCCTGACCCCGTTGCTATAAATAGATCTCAGCCGTGAGTACAGCCACTGGTGAAAATAGGAGTCCTCCCAGCGAGTCTGTGAGTGCGGCAGGCGTGGCCTCGGCGACCCCCGACACGACACAGCGCGCGCACGCGCGTGCGCGTGTGTGTGTGTGTGTGTGGTTTCTTGCTTTTTGTGTCTGGAAGGTATTTATAGTTTTTTAAATAAGGAACAATTAAATATGCTTTGCAATGATCAAAGGAACACGCCGCTGTGATATATTTCAGCCATGAGATCACGGTCGCGGTACAGCGTCCGCAGGGACCTTTCCGGCAGCCGCTCTGGTGTGTGGCTTCCTTCCTGCCCCTGGACCTTGGCTCCAACATCCTTCCCAGTGATGAGCTTCGCAGAACCCTCCCGGACTCTCCCCTGCAGGCAGGAAGCAGCGAGGGTGTCCCTGGGAGGGAACTTGTGCCAAAGGAGAAATCGGAGAAAACGCTCCACCCAGGGGGGGCGCCTGGCTGACTCTGGATTTCACGGCTCGGGTCATGATCTCCCAGTTTCGTGAGTTCGAGCCCCCCCCGCGTCGGGCTCTGGGCTGGCAGCTTGGAGCCTGCTTGGGTTTCTCTGTCTCCCTCTCTCTCTGCCCCTCCCCTGCTCACGCTCTGTCTGTCTCTCTCTCAAAAAATAAACAAATAAATTAACATTTTTAAAAAAAAGAAGAAGAAATCAGGACTCCCAAACACAGAGAAGAGATCTGAGCCGCCACCGAGGAAGGCGCTTCCAGAGACCCTACTGAGGGCCTCCAGCGTGTCTGGGGGAATCCCTCCCAGGAGGGGGGAGGCATCTGGCCGCTCCCTTCCGGAAGGGTTGCTGTGGCCACTGCCTTCCTTAGGAGTGTGTGAATGAGAGAATCAGAATGACGTGATTTCAGCGGAGTGGACAAAAGGGCACTTTGCTAGAAACTGCAAATCCGGCCCATAAATTTGCAAGTTGGTAACATTTTTGTGTTTCTTGGTTTAAGTCCTGGCTCGCCGTGCTTGGAGCGCGTTTGTCCAGACTTCCCTGAGTGGCCCCGGGCGGGGGGCGCGGGGGTGGGGGGAGGGCGGGGACTGGTTCCCGCAGGGCGATGCCACCTCCCCAGCCTGCAGGTGTCTCAGGAGACGGACGAGCCAATGGCTGAGAGCGGGGAGCGGGGCGCACACCAAGCCCGGCCTCAGACAGTGTCCCCCAGCCTGCCTCAGCCTCAGCGAACGCGGGCAAGTCACGGGACCTCTGTGTCCTCGTCTGTAACGTGGGACAATAGCTTCGACCTCAGAGGGGCCCTGGGAGGGCGAGAGACGGTGCCGACAGAGCCCAGACGCCACCCTTACCTCGTGCCTCCGTCCAGGCTCGCTGCGACCACAGGTGACAGACGAAGCGGAGTTTCTACCTTCCTTGTGGCAGAAAAGAAGGGTCGAGAGAAAGGAGCTAGCCTCTGTCTAGGTCAAGCACGCACAGGAGCTTCACGGTTTATTTCCTTCAAACAGGACTCCGTGAGGCCGGGCAGGATTTTTCAAAATTTGACCGTGCCCGCGAATCCCCTGGAGGACCTTGGGCGAAGGTGGCTTCCGATTCAGCAGGTCCGGGGCGGAGAGTGTGCCTCTCTAAGGGATCTCAGCCCGCACGACGCTGCTGGCCCGCGACCATGCTCGGAACAACCGGAACGGACGCATCTCGTGCTGTGCCCATTTTACAGATGAGGAAACAGGTTCCGAGCGGCAACCTAGCCTTCCAGCGGACAGAATCCAAGCCCAGGGCTCTGGCGTTGAAGTGAGAGAAATCACCCGCAGGAAGAGCTGTCACCCTTTCAGGACCTTGCAAAAAGTCGCGGTCGTAAGCCCTGAGCCCCTGGGAGACACACGCGGGTGTCGCCAAGTCAGCCTGGGCCGATTCTGAGGCCGGGGCTGCGTTATCCCTGCAAATTCACGCCACTTTCAGACCCTGGTTTGGTGCACGTGTCGCATTGAGCAGAAAAACAGCAATAACCAAGGCTCACTAACCTCTGCTGGGCCCTGAGGAGCCAGGTGCTATTTGTTTTTAATGTTTTTTATTTATTTTTGACACAGAGACAGAGCATGAGTAGGGGAAGGGCAGAGAGAGAGGGAGACACAGAATCGGAAGCAGGCTTGTCAGCACAGAGCTGGACATGGGGCTCGAACTCACGAACCTCGAGATCATGACCTGAGTCGATGTCGGACACTTAACCGACAGAGCCACCCAGGCGCCCCTGGGAAATTCTTTTAATTGGTTCCTGGGTGACCGGACAAGCGGCGTGCTGTGCTTCGGACTAGGACACCCACACTCCAGCCTTGGCCCTGCCCTTCCTCGCCGTGTGATTTTGTGTAAGTGACTAGCCCCGGTTCTGATGCCCGGTTCCGACGCCCGGGAAATCAGTGCCGCCTTCCCACACAGGACCGCCGTGAGCACGCAAAGAAACGCTGGCTGGAAAGCCAGGGCCGCATCCGAGCCTCTTTAGGACCAGTTAATCTAAGGTCCGCACGGCCAGCGCAGCATCAGAGTGCTCATTGTCCTTCTCTGAGCTCGGTGCCTGCCACCCTCGGAAAGCCCTCCATGCAGTCGCTAACAGCACAGCCTCCAAAGTTGCGGCCACTGGCTTTGCCTGTCTTCCCTCTCCTGGGCCGCCGAGGGGCTGGAATTGTCAACCCCACCCCAAGGGTGGTGGCGGTGTCGAAAGGGCGGCAGCAACTCTCAGCCATGACAAAGACGACACTGTGCTGGCGGCTCCCCGAGGGCCTTGGTCTCAGCGGCCAGCGGCCAGTGCATGCGGGAGGGCTTGGCCCATTGTCCACCCCCCCCCCCAGCTTCACGTGACTCTGCTGAGCCCGAGGGCTGGAGGAGGGCAGATTGTGCAGGCGAAGGGGTATTTGGATGGAAATCTGCTTACGCTCTGAGCTCTTAGCTCTGCTGGCGCGGCTGAACCAGGAGGGAAGCGGGCCGTGGGGCCCGCGTGGCTGCAGGAGGGGAGGAAGGAGGCTGGGGAAGGGCAGGAGAGGTGAGAACACCCACCCCACCGCACCTCCGGAGCCCATGTGGATGGCCAGGGAGAGGGGGAGTTGGGGGTCAGGACCGATCACTGACGGGGCGCCTCCAGGGCAGAGCCCCCTGGGGGCCACCCACTAACCTTCGATTTTTTTTTTCCCTATAAGGGCAAGTGAAGTCATTAGGTAAGCATTCTAACTATGCAGTTGGCGTCTGTGGGACAGGGAAGAAACAGTGACCAGAAAGTACGCCCGGGCCGCCCGGCTGGCTCAGTCGGAGGCGCGTGTGACTCTTGATCTTGGAGTTGTGAGTTCGAGCCCCATGTCAGGTGCAGCGATCGCTTAAATAAACAAAACTTTAAAAAAAAAAGTACGCATGTCCTTCTCTGCCCACCGATTGGTTGTGGCTCTGATCAGGGAAGTGGGTTACGTTTATGAGGACACGGGAACAGGATGCAGGGGAGAGGAGAAGGGAGCTTCGAGGCAGGGCGGGTGGGGAGGGGCAGGACCCTGGGACAGAGATGAGTGCGGAGGGGACACTTGTCACGCCGTGGCCACTGTGTCTCCTGAATCCCATGTCTGTTCACGGGGACACATCCACCCGATGAGTCGACTTGAACTCGGTGCCAGTTCCGGTCCTTGGGGACGCAGTCCCCCCCCCCCCATGGATCACGAGAGAGACAGGACTAGGTGGGGAGCCTTGTGCCCGCCAGGCGGGGCTGACCCCCGAGGAAGGAAGAGCGGAAGGAGGGGCAGCCTGCAGGGCGGCGAGGAGGAAGTGCCGGCCAAGCCGCGGGGAGCCCCAAGATGATGTCAGGAAGCCGGCAGGGGGTGCCCCCCCCGCCCCCGCATCCCTGCCCGGCTCTGTTGTTGGCTGGGATCAGGAATGCTACCAGGTCCCAGCACCCCCGGGCCCCCGAGAGGGTGGGTTCTGGAGTCATCGCAGGAGGTGAGGAGGGTCCCAGGGGATGGAGGCAGAAGCGCAGTTGTGACCACCTCAGCCTGCTGGTTCTTAAAGACCCCCCTGCCGCCACAGGGCCCCCTGTCCTCCCACGAAGCCCCAGCCGGGATGGCGACGGCCTCCGGGTACACACGGTGGTCCTCAACGCTGCCGTGCGTGGGAGCCCCCGAGGCCTGAACCCCGTCTCCCAGAGCTGCTGACTGAGTTGGTGTAGACGCAGCCTGGTCATCAGGGGCTTGGATCAACTCCCCACTGGGTCCCGGCGTGCACTGGGCCGCGAGGGCTGGTCTACACCGAGTGCAACAGGGAGTTGGATCTTTTGCCTCCACTCTCTCTTGGGGCCCACAGACAGGCGGTGCTGTCCGAGAGCATGTGTCCATGCGTGTGTCCCAGCCCAGGTGACCTCTGGCCCGTGACCATGGAGGACTCGGGCGCTCATCCGTGTCGGCCTCCCCGGGGTGTTGGTTTGCGCCATGAAATTAGCAGGCTGCTGGGCGGGGCCGGGCCCGACAGCCACCTGGCTGCGTCGCTCGGGTCCTCGGGGTCCCGGTGGGTGTTAAGAGCTGCCCCCGCCGGCTTCCGGAGGGCTGAGATCTCCCAGGATGCAGCATCCCTTCCTCCCAGATGAGAGGAGACGTGACAAGCATAAACTCAGAGAGGTGGACTTGCGGTGGCTTGAACAGTGGCCTCCCACAAGAAGGCGTGTCCGCCCGGGGCCTGTGCGCGGGGCCTTGCTTGGAAATGGCGGTTTTGCAGATGGAACGAAAGATCTCAAAATGAGCTCATCCTGGGTCAGGACAGGCCCCGAATCTAATGACCGGTGTCCTTCCTTACAGGAGACAGAAGTGAAGTCACAGGCCATACGTCAACGCGGCAGAGGTGAGTGACACGTCTGTAAATTCTGCGGCACCAAGGACCTCTGGGAGCCACCAGAAGCCAGGAGAAGCCCGGAGGGGACGGCCCGCCACCCAGGCCCTGGCAGGGAAACAGCTCTGTCACCACCTTAATTTTTTTCTTTTAATTCTTGAGAGCGAGAGAGAGAGAGAGAGAGCAGAGCAGGAAAGGGGCAGAGAGAGAGGGAGACACAGAATCCGAAGCAGGCTCCAGGCTCTGAGCGGTCAGCACAGAGCCTGACGCGGGGTTGGAACTCACAGACCGTGAGATCATGACCTGAGCCGAAGTCGGCCGCTTAACCAACTGAGCCACCCAGGCGCCCCTCCCACCACCTTGATTTTAGACGCTGTTGTCTGGGACGGCGAGAGGACACGTTTCTATAGTACGAAGCCACCCGGCTTGTGTTTCGTGACAGCAGAGCCAGGAAGCCGCACAAGACCCAGTCCAGAAAAATCCAGCCTCCACACGGGCGGACCGATCGCTAACACCTGCCTTCTGAGAGGGGGTGGGGTAGGCAGAGGGCGGGGAGGCAGCAAACTCGAGAGCCAGGCACCCCTGCAGCTCCCTGTGCCTGCGTTTTTCCTGCAGCAAACCCGAGGCTGAGGGCCGGCCTGGGGTGATCCGGGGTCTCCTGGGGATCTTGTTAAAACGCAGGGCGCGAGATCCTGCACTCCCAACGGGCTCCCGGAGATGCGGCCAGTCCCTGGCCCTCCCTTTGAGCACAGTGGCCGCGGGGTGGTGTGTGTCTGAGCGCTCCCTGGATGCCGAGTGGAGAAGGAAAAGGCTCCAGCCACCCCCTTCTCACAGATTCACCTTTCCGGGGCCACCCCCTGGAATCCTGGTGTTTAACCGCTTCCTCAGGACTGCCTATGACCACAGAATTTAATTTTTTTAAGATTTTTAAAAAATATTTATTTTTTTTTGAAAGAGTGAGAGCAAGGGAGGGGCAGAGAGAGGGAGAGAGAATCCCAAGCAGGCTCTGAGCTGTTAGCACAGAGCCTGACTCGGGGCTCAAACCCACAAAGTGAGAGATAGTGACATGGGGTGAGAACGAGCATCGGACATCCAACCAACTCAGCCACCGGGGGCCTAAGCTCTCTTTGGACCAGTTCTTCTCGAACTTGAACGTGTCTGTGAATCACCTGGGAAAAACGCAGGTTACGTCCCGGTGGTGCCCACACTTGCCCGCAGATCAGCTAGGGTTAGGAGCCGGCTGCAGGGTCCATCTCAGATTACACAAAGGGACAAAAGACCAGGGGTCCTGGGGGCGGGGTGGGGGGTGGGGAAGGGGTGGACCAGAGGCAGACCCTGTTCTGTCTTCCAGCCACTTTAGCCCCTGGATCACAGAGACCACGCAACCGAATTACCGAGCAACTGGCGTTTAACGGAGCTGCACCTGCTATGGATTTCGTTGAAAACGAAACAGCTGTCCAGCGGCCTTGTTAATCTCATTAGGCACCTGCTGAGAATTACCGTCTCCGGCAATCCAGCCGTCCCGCCTAATGAGGGTGGAAAGGGCTCCCTCTCCGTCAGCAGCAGGTCGCGTCGTGGAAAACGGAACGGGGGAAACCTGGAGGCACCCCCTGGGTGTCAGAAGACCACGCCCCTGGGGGTGTCGGGGGGTGGGCGTTTGGAACCGGGCGGGGGGGCGGGGGGGGGCGAGCAGCGGTCTGTGCTTCCAGCCCCCGAGCTCCCTCGGAGAACCCTGTGGAAGACCGGGCCGGGGCGAAGCCCTTCCAGGTCTGTAGTCACCCCAGAAACTCGAGCGTCCTACAAACAATGCGCTCCGTTTATCGCTCTTTA
This sequence comes from Paguma larvata, assembly GCA_030068075.1. NCBI lineage: Eukaryota > Metazoa > Chordata > Mammalia > Carnivora > Viverridae > Paguma > Paguma larvata. The sequence continues at coordinate 56,715,515 of CM057841.1, read as the reverse complement.
AAAAAAACCTCATCTTTCCAAGACTTCGGTGTGAAAACGATTTTCCGTGAGGCAACAGAAGGAACGACAGTGTGATTATTTTTAAACGCCCTTTTGTCCGTTTCGCTTTGTATCAGCCCCTCGAAGTTTTAACGGGCTCGCGAAATCCACAAGCCTGGAAGCTCAACACCAGGCTCTTCATATAAAAATGTACATGAGTGTTACACGCAGGCTTGTGCATAGATCAAAAGATGAAGGGCCAACGGAAGGCTCGTCCATGAGGGGCTTCTCAATTACCTATTCGCAGACGGCGGCGTGTTATAAAAATAGAGGGTGTGTGAGCTCCGGGGTGTATAGTGACACTGAGAACAGAGACACGGTGCAATGTTGGCTTCTGGTGTGTGTGTTCAAGGGGTGTTAGACGTACTGGCATGTGGATTCACAGACTAGCTCCGGGAAAAGCCCCCAGAAGCTTCTGGGCGTGGCTGCCTTGGGGCAGCGGGACTGGCAACCGGGTGTCAGAATTTCCCTTCTATTATATCCTCTCTCCCGAACTGTTGGAAATTGTTACCAATTGGCAGGCGTGTTACTGTTTCAACGCACAAGTTAACCAACTGAGCGCCTGGGAGCCGTAGTCGGACGGAGACGCCGGTTTGGAGGTCTGGGAAGGAAAGACCCGGTCTGCGGCCGTCGGCGTGTGATTTTGCCGCTTTCTGCCTCGACACAGAGGTGGCGCGGATGGAAGTTGCCAGAACACACGCAGCGTTCAGAGGCTCATGCTTCTTTAAGGCTCCGGTTCTCAGACTTGGGAGCTCAACAGAGTTGCAGGGGAGGGTTCCTCAGAACGGAGCTCGTTGGGCCCCCAGCCGCGGCCTCTTGGTTCCGGACGTCTGCGTGGGGTACCAGCCCCCTGCATTTCTCACAGGCTCCCAGGTGGTGTCGATGCTGGTGGCTCAGGACCGCACGTCAAGGAGACCGGCTCGGAGGGTCCCTGCCCTGAGGCTGGGGATTCCTCCCCCGACATCACCGCCTAGCCCGTCCTCTCAAGGCAACCCATAGCAGGTAGGGGGGACGCCCCGACCTGCTTTTTCAGGGTTAACTGGGAAAGCAGAGCAGGCCGCAGCTGGGAATTCCCAGCGGTGTGAGGTACAGCCACTCCCAAGCAGCACCCGGATGAGCGCTGTCAGAACCTTCCAGCATGGGCTCAGCCTGGGGTAGTTTAAAAACCCTGCAGGTGAGGCTTAGAGTGTGGGCTGTGCGTGGTGTCCCGGGGCCACTGTGGCGAAGGCCCCCAAGCTCTGGCTTAAGTGGCGCAAGCGTGGTGTCTCTCAGCTCTGGGGCCTGGGGTTCACGGTCACGGCGGTCAGCAGGGCTGGTCCTTCTGAACCCGTGAGGGTCTCTTCCAGGCACCCCTCAGCTTTCGGACGGCCGCCTTTGCCTGTGTCTCCTCACATCCCCCTCCCCAGGTGCGTCTGTCTGTGTCCAAATTTTAAAGCGACACCAGTCACCCTGGATTAGGGGCCCAGCCTGCTCCGGGATGACCTCATCCGAACTAATTACATCTGCGATGACCTTATTTCCAAACAAGGCCGCATTCTGAGTCCTAGGGTTAGGGCCTCAGCGTACGAACTGGGAGGGATAGCTTCGAGCCCCGCACAGACGGGGTGTCGGGTTTGTTGTCCAGACTGCCACGTGCACACAGAGTATTCGGGGACCTTCTCAGGACGCAGACTCCGAGTCAGGAGGTCTGGGGCAAGACCCCCGGCCCGCGTTTCTAACCAGAGTCCCGAGGTGGGCCATCGGTTGGTATTCAGCGTTTTCGTTAATGGTACTGCGGCTGGGTAAAAAGTGTCCTATTTCAGGATGGACCTACTTAGGGCTGACTGTAGGGACGACTCTGGTTTCCTTTCAAACGCTACGAACCATAGGAAATAGGGCAAAATGCTAACCATCGTCAAATCTAGGCAGCGGGGAGAAGAGGGCTGGTTTTTTTTCCTGCTTCCCCTTCGGTTAAAGAGTTTTCGTAATCTTTCCAGGGAGTCGGAGGGGCAGTGGGGGCTAGAGACTCTGAGGTGCATGGAAAGACAGAAGGACAGATGGACGGTGTGGGGGGTGGGGGCTGGGGCACCCTCAGGACTGGGGCGCGGGGCTGCAGGGGGCGCTCCTGAGCGCTCTGACTGGGAACAATAGCTTTCCAGCACCTTCTCAGGGGTTGGTAGTTAATTCTGGCCCCACCCACCCTGCGTCCCGTTTGCCTGAGAGTGGGCTCAGGGAGGTGTCAGGAGCGGGGCAGCGCGGTGGGGGCAGGGACACTCTATTTCTGAGCGGCAGGCCTTTCTTCTGTGTCCCCAGCCCTGAGCACCGTGCCCAGCACCCAGCAGGTCCTCGGGAAACGAGCTGAGGGAGTGCCCTGTCTCTAAGGGAAGCCAGGCTCAGGGAGGTCAAGGGGCCTGTCGCACACGGCCACCTGGGGTCTGAACTCAGCCGGGCGCTGTGCAGCGGAAACAGGACGCCGTTTCCCATACGGGCAGCCTTCCCCGGGGTTCTAGAAGCTGCATTCTACGAAGCGACAAGAAATGGGCAACGGTAATTTTTGGATCTATTTAACCTGATAGAGCCAAGATCTTATGTCAACATGTTTTCTCTACTTTGAGTGTTGGAGAGGTGGCCTGAGGCCGAGGGCCTGGCCAGGGAACTTTCCGCATCTTGGCCTCCGCGCGCGGGACGGAGGGACGCGGCTACTACACACACTTCCGGTCCGTTTCCTCGCTGTGACAACTGTCCCCTAATTACAGAAGGTGTCACCAAGGACAGCTGAGCGAAGGGTACCCGGGACCTCTCTGTGCTGTCTTCACGACTTCCCGAGAACCTCTAATTATTTCCAAAAAGAACCTTCCTGAGATACCTTACCATTAAACCCGTTTTTCTCAAACCACTGTAAAAATTGGAAGGAAACCCAAACCCGTCTTTGAAGTCCGGTGTGTTTCCCGCACGCGTGACATCCCACTCAGGGCAGCCCCTGCCCTCGTGCTGCGCTGGGCGTGGTTGTCACAAACGCCGCCGGGTCCCTGCGGCGCCGCGTTCTCGGGGGTGGGCTCCTGGAGGCCCGCTCTGTCGCCCCCACTCCCCAGGGGTCTGGTAGACCAGGTGCTCGTCTGAGTCACCGCCGTCCTCTGAGCCTCGGTGTGCTTTGTCTGCAAAGTGGGACGAGTAACGGTCCTCCCCCTCTCGGGTTGTTGGGAGGGAGACGTGGGCTGCCGGGCTCACCGGCAGCGAACTTCCCCGTTGCCATAGTCGAGATCCCAAACGACACCTTCCTCTGTCCCCTCCTCCCCCCACTTCTTGTCTGAGCTGCTGGACAGGAAGCATCTCTGACACCTAATTCCTGGTTGCCATAGATACACTCTCCCTTTGGGGAAGGTAGTGAGCCGGCTGCAGCTGGGAGGCCGAGCCTTCTGCAACATTCCGTGCAAAGCCTCTTTTGAAACTGAGGACTTCCTTTCTGAGCCCCGCCGCGCTCCCAGCCCCGGCTGCTTGTCACCAAACAAGGCGAGGCCCGCGGCGCGCGCAGGTGAGCCGCCGAGACACAGGCCTCGCTCAGCTCAGCTGCAGAGACAGCGCCCACCGGGCAGGCGCACAGAGGACTTGAGCAACGGAGGAGGTTGTGACACCTTGTTTGAGTGGTTTTAGAGGAAGAGAAAGGCCTGTGCACCACAGAAGCAGAAACACAGCTTCGCGGTGGTGAGAAGCGGTGGGTTGCCAAGCCAGGAGGTCACCCACTCCGCAGAGCTCACGGAATACCTCGAAGAGGCCGTGTGCGTGTCCCCGTGTCACCCAGAGTGGGACGGCGGTGGGAGGAGTCGTGGGGTCCGCTCGGGAGGGTGGAGGTCGCTGAAGGGGTTTTAGGCAGGCGACAGGTGTGACCTGTCAGTGTGGGCCGCCGCTTCCAGGGCAGGGCCCAGGTGCCCCTAGACCCTGCTGGTCTCCTTCGGTCTTCTCCTGCCTTCTCCTTCCTATGACCTCTTTGAGGATACTGAAGGGTTTTTTTCTTTTTTCTTTTTAATGCTTATTTTTATTTTTGAGAGAGACGGAGACAGAGCGTGAGCAGGGCAGGGGCAGAGAGAGAGAGCGAGGGAAGCATAGGCTCTGAAGCAGGCTCCAGGCTCCGAGCTGTCGGCACACAGCCTGATGCGGGGCTGGAACTCAGGAACCACCAGATCATGACCTGAGCAGAATTCGGTTGCTTAACTGACTGAGCCCCCCCGGGCGCCCCTATGCAGTTTTTTTACTTGGGTAACTGGAGAGGCAGGAGGAGGCTAGAGCCCCAAGTAATTGTCAGACGCCCTAAACCGTTGAAAAACACATGATTCAAAGAGCACAGTGTGGAAACGGGAAGGACTGTATGATGGAGAAACCAGATGGACATGACCTTGACACCAACCGAGATAAGTCGCAGCGATGGTGTGTGTCCTTGATAGGACGGGTCAGCAGGGTCAGCAGGTGCCTCACCGCCCAAACCCACAACCCTAGTCTAGGTCATGAGAAGAACATCAGACAAATCCCAGTCGAGGGGAACCTCACAGGACACCTGGCCAGGACATAAAAACTGACGAGAACGGGAGAGACAGAATTCTGAGCAGGTCCCGCGCTGTCAGCGCAGAGCCTGATATGGGCGCTCGAACTCATGAACTGTGAGATCATGACCGGAGCCCAGATCAAGAGTTAGCCGCTGAACCGACCGAGTCGCCCAGGTGCCTCGTAGATTTCACTTTCAACAGTCTTGTGAATCTAACCTTCATGTGAACATTTTATTGTATTAAAACTCTTAGTTATTTTTTTAAGTAGGCTCCATGCCTAGGGTGGAGCCCTGCATGGGGCTTGAGCTCATGATCCTGAGATCAAGACCTGAGCTCAGATGGAGAGTCTGACGACCAACCAACTGAGCCACCGAGGCACCCGTCAAAGTTTTATTTTTAAGTAATCTCTACACCCAACGTGGGGCTCAAACTTAGAACCCCGCGATCAAGAGTCGCGTGCTCTACTGACTGAGCCAGCCAAGTGCCCCCAAAAACACACAGGACTGTAGCAAAGTATCTTGCCGCGGTCGTGAGCGCCACCTTGTGGGCACATGGCCACAGGCGCTGGGACAGGTCTGGGTTTGGAGGATGCAAAGAGCCTGTTTCCTGGCCTGCGGTGACTCTTAATGCAGCTGGGGAGGGGGATGGGGCAGAGAAGACGCCACGCAGACACAGGACTCTGCATCGTGGCCGCTTCTGTTTGCCCCTTGACCTTGAGCTAGAGACTGAGCTTTCTATCCTACTGTCACTGGTCCGAGACGGCCTTGCAGGTGCGATCATGACATCATCTTTATTTCCTGCTGCCCCTCGAACCTGCTCCGTGGGGATGGAGGGAGAGAGCCCCCCTCTTGACCCTGGATGAAAAGTCCAGAAGGGCCCCCGTGATTTCTTTCTTTCCGTTCTTGGGAAATTAAGTCTTGGGTCACTTTTAGATTTCTAGGGGTGTCGGTTGATCAATTAAAAACGTCCGGTCCCGGCTGATAAAGCAGGTTCCTTCACTTAACATTCAGTCTTCCCGTCTCCCTTCTAGAGCCTGCTGTGGTGTTGGTCTCCCTTGCCCCCTTCTTCCCTCACCGCTGCTGTTGTGGGCCAGGGTTGCCAGATCAAACCCGGATGCCTGGTAACGTTTGTATCTCAGATGAACGATCAAAAATTTCTTTGTAGGTAGGCCCCTTGTAACATTTAGGACTCTGCTAAGACAGTTACTGTGTATCTGAAGTTGAGATTTAACTGGGCATCTTGTATCTTGATTGGCTGCATCTGGCAGGCCCTGTTTCTGGCCCCTGCAGGCTCCCAGCTGAGGGAGGGAGGGGGGAGAGGTGGAAGGCCAAGAGTCTCTACGTGAGGAGTAGCATTTGATGGGTGCCCCATTGCTGCTGTAGCAAACGACCCCACCTTCAGCGGCCCACGACGGCGGTTACTTACTCTCTTATGGGTCAGGAGGTCACACGTCTGCGATTAGGATGTTGTTGCCGGAGGTTCAAGAGGAGAGTTTCTCCCCCGCCTTTCCTGGCTTCTAGAAATCCTTCCTCCATCTTGAAGTCAGGAATGCCGCATCTTCGGGGCCCTCCCTCCTTCCCTCCCTACCCCCCCTCTCCTTCTTATCATCGTGTCTCCTTGTCTGGCTCTGACCTTCCTGTGTCCCTCTTAGAAGGACCTGTGAGGACACCGGCCTCACCTGGAGAGTGCAGGGTTGTGTCCCCATTTCAAGATCCTTAATCACGTCTGCAAAGTCCCTTTGGCCAAGGAAGGGCACATACTCACAGGTTCTGAGAATTCGAAGGTGGATGTTGGGGGCGGGGGAGGGGCTGCCGTTTGGCCTCCTGCTGTGGCCAGCTGGCTTTGGGCCCTCTGTGCCTGGCCCATGTTCTCGGCAGATCCAGAGCCCAGGTGCATTCTTGGGGGGCTTCCTGGCCCACTGCAACGCCCCTGACTGGGCACTGCCCGTCCTTTGGCTGGTGGCTCCCGGTGTGCCCTGGGCGGGCTCACGCCCCTGCAGCCTGTCCTCGCTGGACCCCGGGGACAGTCTTCCTCACGGTGACTCCAGGCGGCCCTGCCCACTTCGCATTCTGAATCCTGTCCCAGATCCCGCACCCCTGATGAGCAGCTGGGTGGCAGGCTGGTCACTGCCGGGAGCAGCCCTGTCTCCGCTGGGCCTACACCTCAGTAGTGACATGGACACGGGCGGGAGCCCCGGGAGAGACCGCCACGCCCCCACCCCCTTGTCCTGAGGCGAGAGGCGGCTCCCCACTTACTCCTGCAGATTTCCCCTCCTCCACAGCCTTGAAGACCCCCTTTCTGGGAGCGATTAACTCTCCCCGGAGAGGAGATGTGAGCTCGCAGGAGGGAAGGGAGTGGAAGCGTGTCCCAGGCAGCGGAACAGCATTGCCGAGACCTGGGGCAGTGCGAGAACCCCTGGGGGCGGGGTGGGGTCGGAGGAGATGGTGAGCAGTTGTAAGGTCCCGAGAGAAAGCTCGAATATGGACGGGACTGACCGGGTGGCCCTGGGTCCTGGCCATGCAGGCCAACCTGACCCAACGAATGAGCTGCCCCCGCTGGGCCCTCGCTGGGCTGTGGTGTGGGAGAAGGGGTGGTCCCCTTCGGAAAGGACGCCCCAGACCAAGGGCGTTCTCAGCGACAGTCACAGAGAGGTGCTCGGGCCGGAAGGGCCCACGCCATCAACCCAGCTCATAGCCATTCCTGGTGACCTTGACCCTGTGGCCGAGGTCGCTTTTGTAGACTTTGCCACTGTAGGATTCAGCCCTCTCCCGTTTCCATCCTGTCCCCTTTGGAAGGAAGTCACTGCGCACAGCCCACCTGAGGACAGGGAGGTTAGGCCCCACCTCCAGGACTCCAGAGTAGCTACATAAATTATTGGGGTTTTTTTTGAGGGGAGCTTTGCCTCTTCACCTACATTTATTATTGAGTCAGTTATCTATATGCACCTGTTTTATTAACTTCCCAGACTTGCATGAAACATTGCTCCACAAAGAGAGAAAGCCTAAAACGCAAGCCTATGCTGGACCCAGATGGATACAAATTTCATTACATAGTACATTCCAGAAACTGAAAAACGGCTCTTGCCTTTGTGTGTTTGGGATTCATTCCAGACCGCTCTGTTGTTGGGAATTGTTAATCACAAAACCTCCAGGGGTCACGCAGCAGGAGCTCATCGAAGGGCCCAAGGTCTGTTCCTTGGTGTTGGCGGTCGCTGTCTCCAACGTTCACTTCAAATCCACTCTTTGACCCCAAGAAAACGTACCCCAGGGAAGACTGGGGTACAAGCCACCTTCTAAGGGAGTTCGGAAATTCCCGATATTTCATACTTACTCTCGAGATGAACGCCTATCGCGGAGTCCAGGTGGGGGGCAGAGCTAAGACAGGGAGCCCTCCCCCAAACAGCCATACAAATGTGCAGATTGCAAGCTTACATAAATATGAGTACACAGGACGGTTAACTCTACTAACTTGGGAGCCAAATCTGGCTGGCTGCCCTGTTTTTGTATAGCCAGTGAGCTGTGAATGCTTTTCACGTTTTAAATGGTTGGGGGGAAAAGAAATCAAGAGAAGACTATTTCCTGATGTGTGAAAATGACGTGATATTTTAATTTCAGTGTCCGTCATTAACGTCCTAGTGGAACCCAGCCCCCCCCCCCCCCCCCCCCCCCCCCCGTTCAATGGTTCGCGTGCTGTTTCTGTGCCACGGCAGCAGAATCGAGTAGTTGTGACAGAGGCTGAATGGCTTGAAATAACTAACATGTTTACTATCTGGCCTTTCATAGTGTAAGCCAGCCAGCGCCGAGTTTAGTGCTTAGACTAGTAAAAGCCTTTTTTCCCAGAGGACGGTCGCCGGCTGGGGGTGCTGGAAAGCAGACTGGGTCTGGGCACAGTGTAGCCACTGTGGGTATTAACGAGAGCGGTTTCCGGAGGTCAAAGCCCAGCCGGGGTGGGGTGGGGGTGTGGCGGGGCCGGCAGCGCCGCCCCAGGTGCGGGCAATGGGGGCGACGAAGTCCCTGGCTCTAGGGGTTAGCACACCATCAAACCAGCCGTGAATCCGTCTGCTTTTCATCCCGCTGAGCCACCTTGGCTGCAGGTGCCATAGACCTAACTTAAATGAGCTGGAGAGCGGGGATCACTCTCTGTTGCCGTTGGCCCGAGGGATGTGCGGTTGGCTGGGCTTTGGGACCCCTGGCTGCCGCGGATCTGCTTCTCCTTGGCGCTCAGACCAATTGGGACACAAAGGGACCATGCTTGACAGGTCTTCATCCTCTAGGTGCGGCCCTCAGGCAGGGCGAGAAGCAGGAAGGAACCCCCATCGCCAGGTCCCCAGCTGGAAAACGGCCAAGGGAGGGTGGAGACGAGGGTGGGCAGAAAGAGCCGGGGCAGACTTCGCTGTATGTTTCCTTCTCTGTCACCTGTTTTCTCCCCTTGCTTATTCCCAAACCCTCCCCGCCAGCCATCCCCTCCCTTTGATGTAATGATCACCCCCGACCCCCATTCATCCAGCAAGTGGAGGCCACAATGAATGGGATGCTGTGAGCAGGGACCCAGCTCACAGCTGCGTCCCTCTGCCTGGCAGGGAGCAGGCGCCCGGTGTCCGCCCACGACCTGGAGAGACCAGCACCGTCTCTGCCCTTTCGGACCTTAGAATTCCACCAGGATCAACCCCACAGCGGGACAAAGCAGGTTTGTTAACTCAGCGCACCAGGAACTCCGGGCAGCTCACCAGAGAAGGTAAAGAGGGAGCTTCATAGGATTTTGTGGAAAGCAGGGCTCGGGTGGAGTTTGAAAGAAGCGGGGTTTCCACAGGCTTGGTGCCACGCGGGGCCACGTGGAAGGGACCGGCGTCAGGTCGGGACTCCGAAGCTCGCCGGCGGCTCTGTTTCCTTGGGAACCCCAAAGCCGTTCTGGAGCTTCGCACCTGGGTTGGAAATCCAGGCTCTTCTCTGGCAAGTTGACTTAAATTCTCCAGGCGGGGGCAGGAAGTTTTCATTCTGACTGACAGAGTGTCAGACAGCAAAGTTTTGGGCTAATCTAGGATTTTGGAGTTTCAAGTTCTTTTGGAGTGCATCGTTCATTACGCAAAGGGATCGTTTGATACTTCACAGGTGCAGGCGCGCATCCTTGAGAAAGAACGTTCCTTGTGAATTTCAGGAACAGTAAAAACCATCAGCTGGCTTTATCTGTGTCTGTCTGCGGGGCCTGATGAATGGCCCAGCTGATCCTGAAGTTCCATCTCTCAGTCTCTAGGGGGCAAGATAGGTATTTGCCAGGTAAGTGCTCCATTCACTCCAGGGGGGGTTGGAGGAGGCAAAGAGGCCAGGAGGAGGCAAAGAGGCCAGGAGGAGGCTGTTACCAGCAGTCTGGCCTGGATGAGGGGGCGCCTGGGGACCTGGAGGGAAAGGGGTCGATGCAGGACCTAAATTGGAAGAAAACAGCCGGGGAGAGGAGGAGGAGGGGGAGGCGTGGCAGGTGCTGATACGTACTGAGGAAGGAAATAAAGAGGCGGCACAGTTTTGGAAGGAAGAGGCTGAGTTCGGGTTCCGCTGGGCTGAATTTAAGGTACAACCTTGCAGAGATGCCTGCTAAGCTCAGAGCATATGGGGTCAGGCGCGGTGGACAGGTGGAATTGAAGCCACGAGGAAGGCTGTTATTCAGGAAGGGGTGCATGGGGAGAACCCGGAGGGGGGCGCCAGCAGAGCTGGGTGAAAACTACCTGAGAGAGAGGAAGGGAGAGGCCAGGCACGAGCGACCTCGAAGCCCCGAAAGGAGCGCTTTGACAAGGCACCACGTGAGGCCCTGGATGGGCGGGCTGTAAGTGCCCGCTGGGTTTAGGGACAGGGCCCCTGGGCCAGGTTTCAGGGGTTTGAGGCAGGAATGGACACTGAGCCAGCCGGAAACAGTCTGGAAACATTTTGGAGGGGCGCGGGGGTGGGGTCAGGAGGAGTCGGTCAAGGCTGGATCGGACATGGGCCTGGTTAACTAAGGCTGGGAAGGACGAGTTAGTGAATGCAGGCAGAGGGTTTGGTTACCTGGCGGCGGGAAGGGGAAGGCAGGAGTCCCAGCTCCAGGTTAGGGGGCGGTACTTTCTTCCGGGTGGGAGGGGCTCGTGGCCAAAACTCGTGGGGAGAGGGCGAGGGGTATCACAGGACAGCTGCCTGGGTCGCGATCCGCAGGGGCAGCCGGTTGCCTCTTCCCTTATTGCCACCCCTGGGCCCACTCTCCCTCCTCTCTCTCCCCCAGCTACTCTCGTATCCCAGCCACACCGGAGCTTCTCCCACGGCCTAGGCCCCTCCTCCCTCCCCAGGTGCTCCTCGCTGGCCCGTCCTAACCCCGCAGCTTCTCTCTCTCCCCCCCTCTCTCCCTCCCTCCCCCTCTCCCTCCCCCTCTCCCTCCCCTCTCCCTCCCCCTCTCCCTCCCCCTCCCTCCTAGCTCCTCCCCAGAGGCTGCCCCGGGAATCCTACCCTTCCCAGGGGCTCCTTCCGGCCTGCTGGCCCCGCCCCCGCCCGTGCCAGCCTATTGGCTATCTTCTTTCTAGGGCTCGGCCCCCTCAGCGTCCATGTCTGCTATTGGACCGGATAGCTGCCCGTCAGCGCCGTCGCCTGGCAACGGGGGCGGGAACTCCAGAGGGAAAATCCATGCCGGAGACCTGAAAGGCAGGTTTTGCTGGGTGCTGGGGCGGAGGGTGGCGGGGACCTGAGTCGGGGGCGCTGGGTCGGCGGCGCGGAGGGAGCAGCCGAGGTGGGGGAGGGGTCGGGGGGCGAAGGCCCCGGGCCCCGGAGAGAACGGTGCCCAGAGTGGGCTTGGGCCCTGCCTCTCTCTGGCCGCTCACTTCTCTGGGCCCGGGGCAGGAGAGGTGGGGGGGTTTAGGGGGACAGCTGCGAGGGAGGGAGGGTCTACCCGTGTGGTCAGTCGGAGCACAAAATCACCCCGCGTCTTCTGCCTCTCTTGTGGTTACGATCAGAGGGTCCCGGCAGGTGCTTACCCGAGGGTCCCCGGGGTTGAGGCCCGCTCTTGGGAAGGGCCGTGGTAGAGGCAGCATAGACATGGGAAGAACTGGGGAGCATCTGTGGGAGGAGGGGTCGGGGAGGTGGGAGTGGGCGGTCTTGTGTTCTGACCACAACTTACTCGCTCTGTCCCGGGAGTTGGTGGCTAAGCTCACAGAGGGGAGAAACACAGCGCTCCCCGGCTAACAGCCCCACAGAGTAGCCAGTGGGGCTTCCTGGAGGAAGGGAAGCCAGCCTTGGGCCGGAGCAGGACGGGTCACCTTCCGGCCAGCAGGGACTCTGCGAGGCCTGACGCCGGGCCCAGGCCTGAGCTGACCCTTCGCAGAGGGATACTGGTTCTGGGATGGAAGCAGGGCTTGAAGTCCGTGTGTCCCCAGGAGGTGGTTGGGGGCCTTCCCAGAAAGGGGGCGCTGAGGGCCAGGTGACTCCTATCAGGACAGTGGCCCCTTGGAGGCAGGGGCTGGATGTTGGCTGCCAGAGGGGAGAGCACCACAGGACAGGGGCCAGCTGGGGAGGCTGTGGGGGCTGACCGCGCTATCCTGGGACGCCGGCCGGAACTGCGGCTGCGGGGAAAACCGCTCCTGGCTGCCCCCCAGCACCGAGGGGGTTCCTTGCTTCCAAGCTGGGCTGCTCCCCTTGTTCCTGGGCAGGGACTCAAACTTGCCTCACGTGGGCCCATCTGTCTCCATCTCCAGCAGAATTAAATGCCATGTGTTACCTCATTTAAATCTCTTCTTCCTCATTACAGGGCTGGGAGCCCTTCCCTCATTTTATTAAGGTTGGAAAAGGTTTAGTAACTTGGCCATAGTCCTAAAGCCAGCCCGTGTCTGAACTTGAACTTGGGTCTGTCCATCTTGGTTTACACCATGACTTCAGAGCTCAGGCCCCTATGCCCAGAGGCAAGCGTTCGGGGTTGTCCGTGCTCTCGATTGCTTGGGCTGCGCCCCACCGCCCTGCAGCCTGGAAGGTCAGTTTCTCATCTTCAGCCCTATAGCATTGGGGGGCAGGGAACTTGTCATCGGGGTCTGTCCTGTGCCGGGTAGGAGATTGAGCACCCCTGCTTCCTACCCGCTAGATGTCAGCCTCAACAGCCGAACCTCACTGCCAGATGTCAGGGGGCCAGACGGCCCGCAGCTGGGAACCGCTGGCGTAAGCAGTCTGAAGGGTGCTCCTGCTGTAGGGGAGCTTGGTCTTTGTGAGCCTGCAGGAGACTCCGGCCAGGGTCGGGTTGCCAGGGAAAGAGGCTGCCCTCCGTGCCCTCATGCGGCCTTGCGGGGGCGCTTTCAGAGGAAGGGGGCTTGTCCTTGGGACTGTGGCAGATGTATCCGTTCACCGGCACTCGGCGGACGCCAAGCACAGTGGTACAGGGGGCAGGGGGACATTCCGAGGCTGCCGCCCTCCCCACCCCTGACCCCAAGCCTGGAGTCCTGCCCGAGGCAGCGCCACACCCTTCTGCCTCCTACTTGAAGAAAACCTGTGTTGCCGGTTGGACCTACTTCTGGGCCTTTCCCGGCGTCCCCTGGCACCAGCCTGTGCCTTGCCTCGTGCTGATGGTCTATATTTCTCCTGTTCTCCGTGTTGGCGGCTCTCCCAGTCCTCTTCCTTCTTCACGGCCGGTTGGGCCCCCGGGAGGGCGGGCCAGGCCGTTCTGGACTGCTGTGTTTTCAGACAACAGTGGAGGGACGTGATCCCGTGGGACAGAGGAGGAGGTAGGGGGTGGGGGAGGTGAATGGAGGCAGACAGGGCCCCTGGCTCCGGAGCCCTGCTGGTTCCCGAGCCCTGCTGGTTCCCCTCAGTGATCTTAGTCTGCACCTCTGCACCTTTGTGCACACTGTCCCCACTTCTCAGGTGAGCCACCCTTGGGAGCCTGGAGACACAGCCAGAATGTGTCCTTCAGCTCAGGGGATGCTGAGTCCCTTACTGAAGGATTTAGATGCAGGAGGAGGGCCTGGGAGGCGGGGCCTGTGGCCCCTTAAGTGGCACAGCCTCCGGGTACACTGTTCCCTCACCTAGAACATTTGGAAGCTTCTGAGGAGTGGCGTTTCAATGTTGGTGGCCTTTTAGTTCCAGATGTCCCTCTTAAAGAGGCTGACACTCCCCGGTAGAGCGATTCCTTGGCTGTGAGCAGGGAGGAGGCTTTCTCAGGCTTCGGGAAATGGGGCGATCCGATGGCATCGCTGGTACAGAGAGGCCGGAGGTGATGTCATTCGGAGATCCCATCCCCTTTGGCAGCTCTCCCTGGTGGCTTCTGGGTTTGTCTGCTTCTCAAGGTGGGATGGTTCAGCAAACGGAATTGCACATGCCGAGTCCCTGGGGGCCGTGGGAGACAGAGATGAGGGCGTCCTGGAGCTTGTCCTTGGGCCAGGGACCGGTCGTGGGGGTAGAGCGAGTGGCGCTGATCCAAGGGGCCCGTGAGTGCTCTAGGGTTGGGAGTGAGTCCTACCGGGCGGGAGGACTTGGGCCAGGCTGGCTTCCCGAAATCGGCACACAGGCAGTGGGAGAATGGGCCGATCCCCCTGAGAGGCCGGCCAGGGATGTGACGGGCACCGGACAGGCAGGTCACCCATGTTCCATGCTCATGTGCTAGGCCGGTGTTGGCAGGGCAGAGCCTCTGTGACCTCCAGGTTTGAGCAGGCCGGTCGGTCGTGAGCGTGGAGGAGGGAGTGAGGGGCAGTGCGAGCAGGGTCGGGGAGGAGGGACCGTGCTCCATTTCACTTAAGGCGATGCCAGTTCTAGGAAAGCCAGGAGTAAGTACCGAGTAGTCTTGGAACCCAAGCCTGAGTAGGGTGGTGGCATGCAGAGGTGGACAGGAGGCCCTCTGAGCCTGATAGGCCTGGAGTCTGATGTCCCGAGTGGGCCACATGCCTCCGTGACGGCGGCTTTGGAAGCCTGGCTGGGGTGTGCACAGCCACCAGCCCCCCTCGGGGGTCTAGCAAATCCTTCCCCTCCCAGGTGCTAGCGAGCCCTTCATCCCTTCCGGCCATTTAGGTGAGTCATGGGCCTTCTCAGGTCCCAAGCCTTAAGGTTTTCTAGAAGGGAAGAAATCGATGGTCTTTGGCCCAAAGGCCCCATCCGGAATGAAATGGAATCGCTAGGGTGCGTTTTTCTACACTGACCATTTTCAAGACTTCTGCACAATGACGAGACGGGGGCACAGGCGAAGTAGTGTGCCCAGGTTTTTGGTGACCCGATAATTTCACACAGATTTCGAGAGGATCCTGAATTTCCCTGGTGGGGGGAAGGGGCGGAATATGCATCTAAAATACTTATGACTAAAGCTGCCGTGATTTACCAGCAATACGTGCAAAGCTGTGACAGAACGAAGCAAGACCGTGCTGTGTAGACCGAGATCGGATCGTCGCTCAGGCTCCCGGGTGACCCCGGCCTGGTCCCCACGGACTCGGGGGACTCTCCCCACGACTGACTCGGCTCCTCTCTGTTTCTCCTGCATCTGCAGAGAAGGTGACTGACTGGCCCCCTCGTGGAGCTGCACCCGGTCCAGACCGCACTCTCCTCGTGTGAGCCTTCCGAGTGGGCCAGGCCCCCACGCTCCCCCCCAGGCACCCACACCCCCTTGTGAGGCATGTGCTCCTGCTGGCCTTCAGCCGCCAGGCATCAACATCTTGTCTGGGGTGACTTGTGCTGGACATAGCCTTAGGGTCCTTGGGACCTTAGGGACTCGGTGCTGTGGTCGGCAGAACGTGACCTGTTCTGCAGAATCCCTGATATTAGTCACTTCTTCCCCTTTGCTGTGCAGCCTTTACCGCTCTCCTCTGTCATTGGCGGTGTTTAAACATCAGGTGACGACGGCTCCTCTCCTGTTCGAGTCCCGCATGGTCCGGTGTTTTCTTGGACATTGGGCACAGGTAGCTTGGCCCACTTCGCAGCCTCTTGGAAGGGTTCACGGAGAAGATGGGGGCGCCGTGGTGCGGCTGCTTGGGCCGTGTCCCTGGAGGGGACCAGGTGCCGGCTGGTGTAGCCCTCTCTGTTTTAGAGATGAGGAGAGCCTCACGCAGGCTGGGCCCGGAGCCCGGGTCTGGAGGTTTTTCTTCTTGGCTCTCACGATGCTGAGAAACCTGAGAAGTGGAAGATCCGATCCGTCACGAGCGGATGGCCCGTGAGTGACAGCCCCAGACTGCACCGCGCGAGCCCCCGTTTCCGGCTGTCTCTGCGAGCGCGCTGCGGTCTCTGTCTGAGTCCTTGCTGGAGTCCCCTTCAGGGCATATGGGTCCCCCTGCCACCATGGCTGTGAGGAAAAAAGATAGAAAATACTAGTAGCGTTGGAGAGGATGTGGAGAAATCGGAACCCTCCTGCTTCGCTGCTGGGAATGGAAAGGGGGAAAACAGGTGGGTGGTTCCCAGAAATTAAACATCGGGGTTACCGCGTGACCCGGCAGCTGGCTCCTAGGTACACCCCCCAAAATTTGAAAGTGGGACTCGGACAAGCGTATGTGTACGTGCATTCATAGCAGCAGTACTCACAACACCCAAAGGGTAGGGACAGCCGACGACAGGTGAACGGATAAACCAGTCGGGGTCTGCCGTACACCAGGATCTTACCACGAGCAGGAATGATGTGGAGGGCTGCGCCACGGCACGGACGAGCCTCCACGACGTTCTGAGGGAAAGAGACCAGACCCCAAAGAGCACAGGTCGTGTCATTCCACGTACACGAACTGTCCAGGACAGGGACGCCCATGGAGATGGCTGTAGATGGCAGCCAGGGGCTGGGGGTCGGGGCGGGGAGTGAGCGCTCACGGGGACGAGGTTTCCTTTGGGGACGATGAAAACGCGTCGGAGCCGGCCGGGGGTGGTGGTCGCGCGACACTGAATGCGCTAACTGCTGCGCATCGGGCATTTAAAAATGGTTGGTTTCACGTTAGGTGAATCTCTCCTCGTTAAGAAGAAGGAAGAAAACTCCCTACTGTGCCCCGTTTCCCCTCGAGGTGTTACTGATCAGCTAGCTCCTGGGGGACCTGCCCTCCCCTTCCTCCCATCCCCGGCTTGACCTGGCGGGAGGCTGTTCACCCCTGGGCTGTGGGAGAAGGCGTTTGTCTCCGGCAGGTTCACCAACGCCGGCTTCCAGGCGAAGACTAAGGATGGAACGAATGAGCCCAGCACTTGGCCTCCTGAGAGGTTTTCTCCCTCTCTGTGCTCTTCTTCCTTTCTTTTCTTTCTATTAATTTTGAGAGAGAGACGGAGAGTGCGAGCGCGAGCAGGGGAGGGGCAGAGAGAGAGAGAGGGAGACACAGAATCCGAAGCAGGCTCCAGGCGCTGAGACATCAGTACAGAGCCCGAGGCGGGACTCGAACTCACAGACTGTGAGATCATGACCTGAGCCGAAGTTGGACGGTTAACCAACTGAGCCACCGGGCGCCCCGACTGTGCTTTTCTGACCCCAAAGCTGGGAGGAGGCAGAGCCAGGATCACAGGGAACCCTCGTCCAATCCCATGGGTTTACTTCGTAGCTGGTATTCTCAAGGCGCTGATTTGATTCAAATACATGTGACCACCCAGCCTTCCAGACTGTTTTCAAGTTAGGTTTTAAAAGATAAGAGTATTTAGATTAACATACTGATTTTTCTACCTCTTTAGTGACATAAGTTTTGGAACCGTATTTCCTGGGGACGGGGGTGGGTGTTCCCACTTTATCTGCAACCGTCTTGGGACGTGACTTAGCTCTGAGGAGTTCCGGCCCCTTTCTGGAGCTAAGTCAGCACGTGATCATCAACGTTGATCTTCTGTGACGACCGTGTTTTGAGCTCTCGAACGTGATCTCAACGTGGTGTCTTCCACAGAGACTTCTGCCAGATCACGGAGGCATGGGCAACAGCAGAAGCCAGTCGGGGCCGAGTTCGTGCTCCCGGTTCCTTCCCGAGGAGCAGGCCGAGGTGGACAGATTGTTCGAGGCTCTGTCATCGGAGCAGCAGCACACAAGCACCTCTCCCAGGTCCTTCTCTCTGGAGGCACTAAAGGTGAGAGCAGCAGGTGGCGGTTAGCGTGTACCCCCGGGCGGGGCCTTCGGGCCCGAGTCGGCTCTCGCGTTGACTGACGGGCGTACGGCACACTGCCAAGTGCACTCTCTATAAAACGCAGAGAGATGCGTTCTCTGCTCCTTGGGCTTCGTTATCTCTGTTGTATCGGCTCTGCCTCTGTGGTGCGGAGTGTCAGGGGACACTTCCAGCTTGAGACCAAAGGGGCCGGCCCTGCTCCCCGTCTCTTAAACCTTCGTCCCCTGATTTCTCTCCGAGACCCGGCAGCTGATGGTCTGGGCCAGGTTCGTGGGTCCACTAACCACAGTTTCTTTCTTTTTTTTTTTTTTTTAATTTTTTTTGAGAGAGAGAGGGCACAAGAGAGTGAGGGAGAGACAGAGAGAATCCCCCAAGGGACAGAGAGGGAGAGAGAGAGAGAAGTGGGGCTCATGCTCACCCAACGTGGGGGTTGAACTCACAAACCGTGAGATCATGGCCTGAGCCGAAGTCCAATGCTTAACTGACGGAGCCCCCCCGGCACCCCCGGGAACCGCAGTTTCAAGTGTACTTCGCCTGCAGGTAAATTGGTAGGTGTTTGACGCTCTAGGATTTTCATGTGCTCCTAATAAATGTGCCCCCTCCCGACAAGGGGCTAAAACTGCCTATTTCCCCATCTTTTCACCGTGTTCCATAGAGCTTTTTTATTTTTTTAATGTTTATTTATTTAGAGAGCATGAGCAGGAGAAGGGCAGAGAGAGGGACAGAGTAAGAACCCCACGCAGACTCCACACTGTCAGCACGGAGCCCGACATGGGGCTCGAACTCATGAAACTGTGAGATCGTGAGCTGAGACCAAGAGTCCGACACTTAACCAACTGAGCCCCCCAGGCGTCCGTACCCCTGGGGATTTTCTAACAGTGCATTCGAGTGACCAGACGGAGGCAAGACCACATCCCCCTGGCGATGAGGAGGGCTGCAGCCGCCTCCTTCAGAATGCGCAGACTGGGAGCTGGGGGGCCTTGGGGATCCCCATCGTGCTCACTGCGCAGACAAGGAAGCTGGCCCGGGAGGTTACTCAGGTCACAGCTGTGTGTGTGTGTGTGTGTGTGTGTGTATGGAGCTCCACTAAGCCGAAGCACCCCAGTTTGCTGGGCCACCCACTTAGCTGAAGCAGATAGAACCAGCCAGGCCAATTAAATTTTTTTTAACGTTTATTTATTTCTGAGAGACAGACAGTGCATGAGTTTGGGAAGGGCAGAGAGAGGAGACACAGAATCCAGAGCAGACTCCAGGCTCTGAGCTGTCAGCACAGAACCTGATGTGGGGCTCGAACCCATGAACCTGAGCTGAAATTGGTGGGATCATGACCTGAGCTGAAATTGGACGCTTAACCGAGGGAGCCACCCAGGCGCCCTGCAACCAGGCCAATTAAAGCCATGGGTGCAGGGTAGTGACGATGCCCACAGGTGGGTATCGCGGTAAGTGGGGTGAAAGCTTGACCAGCACACCCTGGCAACGGAATAAAGTGTCTCCTGGGAAAGGAGTGGAGGTTGCTTTTTCAGGAGAACCCGGAAAACATTGACAGAGCTAGGGGTACTCTGGAGGGTGAGTGTGGGATCCTGCCTTACAAGCCCCTCAGAGTGTCAGCGTGGTCACACACTATGCGGACACAGTCAGCGGTCCCGGGAGAATCTAGTTTTCAGACCCTGCTGCCAAGGAAGTTGGCGATTCAGTTTGTGACTTGTTCTCTCTCTGCATGTATTTATAATTCCTGGAGCAAAGCAGATTCGATGTCGCAGTGAGAAGGGAAACCCGTGTTTACAGAACGTTACTGGCAAGATGTTAATTAAGCATTAGATTTAAAATGTAAATGAAACATAATTAAGAATACACATTAAACGCAAACACCTTGGGTAAGAAGTAAGAGCCGGCTCCTCTCCTATAGACGAGAGCAGGTCCGCTCTGCCCAGACTTGTGTTCAGACCAATACGTGGCTGCGGTTGGTCTAGAATGCAGAAAGCTGTAGCAGAGTGAAGAGCAGACGGCGGCCAGAGGCAGGAGTGACATGGCCAGTCTGGTGGGCGCCGGAAAGCTTGCAGGGCAGGTGGGCACAGACCGTGGAAGGGTCTGATGGTCAAGATGAGTCACAAGCCAAGACGCATCGGGCGTGTGCGTTTTTGGGGGGCGTGATGCCCTGGGGTCGGGAGAGAGGGACCACGTGCTGGTGGAAGGACCCAGGAGCAGCCGCGGGCGGTCTCGGTCCCCGGTCCTTTTCCTGCGATCCCACCGCGCTGAGCTTGGCCCCATCGAGCCTTTTCTCCAATTCGTCCCCGACAGAGCCACATAGGGGAAGCCCTTCCCCCGGCGATGGTCACAAGACTGTATGATGGCATGCGGGGACTCGACCTGCTGGGGAAGGCGAAGGGGCCTGGCGACAGCGTCTCCCAGGAGCAGTTCACCGTGTCTTTGTCCCACTTGCTAAAAGGAAGCTCCGAGGAGAAGAGTCTTGTGATCATGAAAATGATTTCTGCCACAGACGGTCCTGTGACAGCGAGAGAAGTCCAGAAGGTACCGAGGCCACGGGGCCCTTTGCAGCCACCCCACGCAGCCTTGGTATCCCCACGGTGGGGGGCGTGGCTCCGCAGCTGGCAGCGGCACGGGGAGATGCCCCCCTGGCGGGGGGGGGGGGGAAACCCTCATGAGGTCAGGACCCTGGACAGAGGCCTTGGTGACCCACAGCAAGAATACCTACCTGTTGTGTTAGGTAATCTCGTCCCGCCCTGGCCCGTCATAGTTGCCCCTGCACAGATAAAACACCCTTCCCCGTGCTGCTGTGACGTAGTTATTGGGTCACCGTAGGAATGTCACTGATGGTAAAACTGTGGTCTTGCAGTTCACAGAGGATCTGGTTGGCTCTGTGGTGCACGTGCTGAACTACAGACAGGAGCTGAGAGGCTGGACCCAGAAGAGAGGCCCGGGCCCCCCACCCGGGGCGCAGGTGCTGGCCGCCCAGCTCTTCTCCGAGATGGAACTCCGAGGCAAGTGGCCCGGGCGCTCGCCCGCTGAGGGCCTCGGCGCGTGGACTGGTAGCACGCGGTCTCAGTTACTTAGCTGACTCAGTTACCCAGACTCGTAGTGAAGCTTTGGAATCCATCACCGTGAGCCCTCCCGCTCTGTTCTCGATTGTCTTCTTGGTTGCCGTAAGACATGCCTCAATAAATTTAAGAGGATTGAAATCCTACAAAGTATGCTCTTCAACCACAATGGAATGAAATTACAAATCAGTAACCAGAGGCATTTGGGAAATTCATAGACATGCAGAAATTAACATAATTGTTTCCACTATTTCCTTTTTTTCTGCAAGATCAGTAGTGATGTCCCCACTTTCATTTCTGGTCTTAGTCATGTGAGGCTTTTTATTTTTCTTGATCAGTCTTGCTGAAGGTCTGTCAGCGGTTGGTGGATGTTTTCAGAGAGCCAACTTTTGATATAGTCGGTTTTCTCTGTGTGTCTCTTCCTTCCTTTCTCTCCATCCAAGTCTTTTCTTTCTTTCTGGTGGCTTCAGATTTAGTTTGGTCTACTTTCTTTAGCTTCCTAAGGTTGAAGTTCAGGTTATTGATTTGAGATCTCTCTTCTTTTTCAGGATAGGGGTTTATGGCTATACGTTTCCCTCTAAGCACTGCTTTAGCCGCACCCATAAGTTTTGGTACATGGTGTGTGTGTGCGTTCATTCCTCTCGGTGTTTTCTAATTTCTCCTGGGATTCCTCCTTTGGTCTCTTGCTTGTTTAGATGTGTGATATCTGATTTCTACATGTTTGTGCCTTTCCTTTCAAATTTACTGAGGCATGCTTTATGCACTAGCATGTATGTGGACTATTCCAGAGAATGTGCCCCGTGCACTTGAGAATAATGTATATTCTGTTCCCGTTGGATGAGAAACCATACGGGTTGGAATTCACTTGGGATCTAAAAACACCGTACGGTGGATCCCTTTTGCAAAGTAGATTTGTTTTCTAAAAGCACTATTTTATTATAAAGCTGGATTTTAAAATGCAGCTTGGAAATAGGTGACATTTCAAAAATCAAGTGGTGAAATTCGAGACCTGGACAGAAGAATAAGAATACATATAAAATATCGGCGGTCTGTCGTCTGCTATCACCACTGTATCCCCTCCTTTCCTGGTGGGTAAGAGACACCAAACAGGACGATAGATGGATGTCAAGCATAATTCATAGTTGGCGAAACCCGTTCTTCCCACATAAACTGGGGTGAGGGCGTCCATTAAGTTACCAGCCACTCCCCTGACTGGCCTTGTGAAGCCTTGCCAACCGGCTGTGTTGAGTGGAAGTCTCGAGAACGGCTTTCGGTGCGGCCCTCAGGAACACCTGCGGAGGGCTTCGGGGCCGGGCCCCGGGTGAGCCTGGCTGTCTCCTGGGCCTCTGAAATGCAGCCTGCAGAGGAGAGATGAGTGCAGGTGTCAGCTTGCCGAGATCCGTGCTGCCCAGCAAAAGTTAAACATTAAACATTTAAAAATTTTTATTTGAAATATTTAAATATTTATTTAAAACGTTTATTTTATTTTAAATACTTTAAACTATTTAAATGTAAATTTAAATATTTTAAAGATTCTAGTAGCCGCATTAAAGAGTAAAAAGAGACGAGAATTACTTTTAACGTGTCCCAAGTGCTCCATGACCTCAGCCGTCACCACAAAAAGTGATGGAGGGATCTTATACTTCTTTTTTCACCCCAGATCTCTGAAATCAGGTACATTTTACGCTAACGGCACAGCTCTGTTCGGATGAGCCTCATGTCAGGCGCTGTGACGTGGGTGGCGGATGTCCAGTACGTGGTGGCCCCACGGATCGTGTTTCTCCCTCCCCCAGGCGGCCAGAAGCTTCCGGGGTCCCAGCAGCTGGACTGCGACTACGACCGAGCCGTGGTCGAGGACTGGGTGTTCCGGGCCCCCCACGTGGCCACGTTCCTGAGCGTGGTCATCCACAGGGGCTTTCCCCTCCCGCGCGCGCCCCTCGATCTGGCCGCCCTGGTCCCCGAGCGTCACGTGGACCAGGAGAGGGGCTTCGAGAGCATCTGGACGTGCCGTCGGTCATCTTCGTCAACGCCCACCTGCCCAGGGAGCGGCGGCACCGCTGGCACCGGCTCTTCTCGTCCGAGCTCCACGGGCACAGCTTTGCCCAGCTCTGTGGGCGCGTCACCCAGCGGGGCCCCTGCGTGCTGCTGCTTGAGGACCACGACGGCCACGTGTTCGGCGGGTTTGCCTCCTGCCCCTGGGAGGTCAAGCCTCAATTTCAAGGTGAGACTCGGCCCCCGAAACCGCGGGCGATAGCACGACGCTCGTTGAGAGTTCGGGCTCCGTGTTGCCGCCTGGGGACTGACCCCTGAGCCGACCAGGGTGCGAGTGAGGCTTGCTCCTGTGTCCTCCAAGTGCCGTTCGGGACGTGGTCGGGAGGACGGAGACGGAGAGGCTGCCACACGTGCTCTGGCGCTTCCTGGGTTTCTTCTGTGGTCCTGGCGGCAGAGGAGGGCAGACGGGACAGGGGTCCCGACCCGAGAGCCGGGCCAGGAGCCGGCGGCCCGGCACTCGCAAACCGTGCCGGTCCGGGCCACGGGGAGGCTGGGCGGTGGGGGCCGCGGCTGCTCCTGTCCGATGGACGTGTCCTCTCCCGGGCTGCCCCCCTCCCTGGACAGCCCGTCTCCTGCCCGTGCGTCTGCGCAGCTGCTTCCGCCTTTCCCTTCTGCCCTGGATTTTCAGTCCTCTGATTTCGTTGTAATCCACACGCTCTGGGTGTGACTTTCAGTGCACTGGACGGCAGTCTCTTAAGGAAATTCGTCCCCTTCCTTAAAGACAAGTGCTCTGATAAACATTTTTAAAGGCTCGTTCATCTCCTGGGCAGTGGGCCGCTCGCGTACTCGGCAATGTCCCTCGTGTGTCCCGGTGTGTGGCCCCGGGGGGTCTCCTTGGCCGCGAAATGGGGGCTTTTCCTGGAGGCTCTGGGAGACTCACTGTAGCTCCGTCCACAACGCCCAGGAACCAAGGGGCTAACGGCCGCCCGGAAAAGGTCCTTGGACGTGACAGATGGGGTAGGAAGGCTGTCCCTTGGGGACAGGGACTGCGTGTCTGAACCGGAAGGGCATCTGTTCCCTCCCCTGCCTTCTCTCCCTGACACTCTGTGGGGACCTGATCGGCCCCCCAGTTTCCATCTCCCCCTCCGGTCCATTCGCCGTGGCCCGGCACGTCCGACATGCTGCTCTTCTCCTGAGGCCCTGGAACGCCGCCCGCGGGAGGGGCGCCTCTTCTCTCCAGCCCCGCGACCGCGCCTGTCCCCTGGTGCTCCGTGCGCCGTCTCCCTGGACTACCTACCTGCAGGTGCACCCCCTCCCTCTCTGATTCGGCACACGCTGCTCTTTCTCTCCCCCCGACCTGTTGGCCTGGCCACCTCTTTGTTGGGACTCAGTGCAAGGTCACCGCCTCCAGGAAGCCTTCCCAAATGCGGGAGGGCCGTGTGCTCCCTGTGCGTCCTCTGGCACACCGCACACCTCTGTGTGCCTTCCCTCTGCAGGCTGGGCACGTCGTGTCCAGCGCCCATTTGCCATTACTGGGTGGGTGGAAGGAATCGTAAGTGGAATCCCTCAGGTCCTGTTTTTTTCTAGGATTGGGTTTTCTTCAGGTTTCAGAATGTTCTAGATCTTTAATCCAGTTGCTTCTACCAGCGCTTCCCCACTGTGTCAGGAGTCCCCAAGACTGCCCACGTGTCAGTGAGTCCCTTGGAACACCTGCAGGTCTCAGGATAGAGTCCTACTCGTGGCCATGATTTATTACAGCAAGGGGTCAGCAAAGGGACAGGGGCCAGCTTCCAGAGCCCTCTCCCCGGGGTCACACAGGACACACTCCATTCCCCAGCGACGAGGTGTGACCACACGTGCGAGGTGCCGTCCACCAGGTCTGCTTGGTAGGGACTCGGCATCCGGGGTTTTATCAGGGTCCGGTCACATGAGCGCCCTCTGCCTGGCACGTGCCCAAATCCCAGAGTCCCCGCAGGAGAGCAGGTGCTTGGCGTCAACCAGCTGTTCGCAAAAAGCGTCGGCACAGGGAGCCGCTCTCACCAGCTCTGGGGGTGGGGGACCCTCCAGGCTCCCAGGCGCCGGCCGAGCGACCCTTCTGGAGCCACGGTCTCAGCCCTGCGGCGTTAGCTCGCCTCTGCGCCCCCACCCTCCTTGTCCCTGCACCTGGGGGGAACGAATGGGGCATCCTCCCCCACCCGGCCCCGTTCAAGGCTTTGGGGGGTGACAGGTGCTGTCCGCAGGGCTGGAGGCTCGGCTGTGGCGTTTGGAAGAACCCGCCTGAGAGTCGTGTGAACTCCCTCCTCTCCTAGCTCCTTTGGTACAAACTCCCCGTTCGCTCTGCTGGTTGTAACGCTCTCCTAACAAGCAGGATTAGTCTTGCAGAAGAACAGGGGGAAAATGCAATTCCCCGTTTTCAAACCCGAGTCCGTGCTGTTCTGAGACTCGAGGGCGGATGCCAGCAGGGGGCAGCCTCGCGTCCCCCCGTTTTGCTTACATATCTGTGGTGCGGTGGACAGACGGGCGGCTTTGGGCTGCGCAGACCGTCTCCCGCGTGCTGGGCAGGGGGCTCGCTTCCCCCGGGCCCGGGTGCCCCCGAACTGCGCCAACCGGAGCTGCGTGGGAAGGGAGGCTGTGAACGCCGTGGGTGGTGGGCGGGGCTGAGCCCAGGGCTTTCTGTCGGTGCTGGTGAAGTGAGTTAGGTGAGCCTTCTCTGGGGGCTTGGCTGTTGTGCAGGTGATGATGACTCCTTGGGCCCTCGCCCCTGCATCCTAGGGAGAGAGCCCCCTCCCAGCCCTCCCCACGTGGCCCTCCCCACGAGAGCACACCCAGGATGCCCTCGAAGGAGGCCCACTGCAGCTGACCGCTCTGCGGGCCCGTCACCCCACTTAGTGTCTGGGACCCTGGAGGTGTTGGTGGAGGGACAGCCTTGGGATTACAGGACAAAGTGATGCTCACAGGGGCACTGGGGGCAGCAGGGCGGCTCCAGACAGTCCGTCGGCCCGAAAGCGCCCCCGCCTTCTGGGGCCGCCTAAGCCCGTGGGCTCAAGCCGGAGTCTTCTACCTGGAGTAAAGCCCTCTGTCGTGTGGCCCTGGGCTCCTCTCCCTTGTCCTCTGACCCCTGCGCTCACAAACCCTGCAGTGTGGCCAGGGGCCCCTGCTGTCCCCTGCCCTCCCGTGCCTTGTCCCTGCATGGGGTCCCTCCTCCAGGAAGTGCTTTCTCCCAGCCGCCTCTGGCTCGGGATGTCCTTCCTGACCTTGGAGGCATTTAGTGTCTGGTCTCCAGAAGCTTCCTGTGCACCCTGACCACAGAGCGCCCCCCCCCCGATCTCTCTGGATTGGTGGCCCAAGGGTCACCTGCCCATACTCTGCCAGCTGAGGCACCCCCTCCCAGAGTCCTCTGGGGCTCGAAACTCGCTTCAAATCCATCCTCGGCTGTCATGGTGGAGGCTGCTCCCCCGACTCCTGCTCGGGGTGGGGGGCAGCGAGGAGGCCCTCGGCCCCTCCGGGGTCTGGGACCTGCCCACTGACCTGTGGCGGCCACAGTCCCGGTGTGCGGCGGGCTCCGGGCACGCAGGAGGACCCGTGTGCGGAGTGCCTCGTGAGCTGCGGCATGTTTGTGGTCCCTGCGAGTCCTGGTGCCCCGCTCGCATTGGTGACCCTGCTTGTCCCCGCTCTGGTCACTTTCAGGAGATGACACGTGCTTCCTGTTCTCCGTCTTCCCCCGCATGGCCGTGTACACCTCCACGGGCTACAACGACCACTACATGTACCTGAATCACGGACAGCAGACCATGCCGAACGGCCTGGTAAGGACTTGAGGACAGCGGGGGCCGTCCCGCCTCGGTGATGTCCTTCCTGCAGCGGGGTCAGACACCATTTGGCGGCCGGTTTTCCTGGCGTCAGCGGGCTGGCCTGTGGCCTTTGTGGCTGGAGACGAGCTGGGGGAGGGGCATGCCTCAATGGGCGACGCAGAAAGCGTGGGGCTCCCGTCGGGGTGCAGCTGCAGCTGGGGACTCCTCCAGGAGAGGAAGAGGAGGGAGGTGAAGGCCAAGGGAGGGGTGGAGGGGTGGGAGCTGGGTCGGTGCCCACGAATGGCCCCCACCTGCACCTGCGGGCCAGCTTGTTTGCCCGACAGACGGGTCTCCTGCCTGTTTCTTTTCTCTGCTTCTCAACGCAAAGCAGCTGTCGGGAAACTCCAGCTCGGTCCTCGCAGAGCCGAGGCCGGGAAGGCGGGGACACCTTGTCAAGACGGACAGGGCCCCCGTGCTCCTTCGCAGGCTGCTGCAGGGCCCCCGCGGGGCCACCCGAGGACCTCCCAGGAAGGGCAGTGGGCGGTCTCCCGAGCAGCACCCTGCAATGGCCAGTAATCAGCCCGAGAGAGAAGCCGCCCGAGACGGTGGCTTTTCCTGCTCTGGTCCCTTGCTCAGCTCCAGTCCCCGCTCACCAGGGGCCCGAGAGGGCGGAGGGGGCGTCGGGGAAGGTGTGGGCAGTTCGTCTCCCGCCCTCTAGCTGGGCGTGACGGTGTGGCGGGGGGTGGAGAGAAGGGGTGCGCGTCACCCCTGGGTCTGCTTCGTGTTTCTTTTTTTTTCTCCCCAATATAATTTGCTTCTCTCTTTTTAAAAATTTATTATTGAATTTAATTTATTGTCACATTGGCTTCCATACAACACCCAGTGCTCATCGCCACAAGTGCCCTCCTCTGTGCCCGTCACCCACTTTCCCGTCTCCCCCACCCCCAACAACCCTCAGTTTGTTCTCTGTGTCCAAGAGTCTCTTATAGTTTGCCTGTCTCTGTCTCTGTAACTCTTTTTCCCCCCTTCCCCTCCCCCATGGTCTTCTGGTAAGTCTCTCAAGATCCACGTATGAGTGGAAACATAGGGCATCTGTCTTTCTGTGACTGACTGACTTCACTCAGCATAATACCCTCCAGGTCCATCCATGTTGCCACATATGACCAGATTTCATTCTTTCTCGTTGCTGCATAGTATTCCATTGTATATATATACCACATCTTCTTTATCCATTCGTCAGTTGATGGGCACTTGGTCTCTTTCCATGATTTGGCTATTGTCGAAAGTGCTGCTATGAACATCGGGGTACGCGTGCCCCTGTGCATCAGCATTCCTGTGTCTCTTGGGTAGATTCCTAGCAGGGCTATTGCTGGGTCATAGGGTAGCTCTATTTTCATTTTTTTGAGGAACCTCAACCCATTCTCCAGAGTGGCTGCACCAGTTTGCATGCCCACCGACAGTGTAGGAGGGGGCCTGCTTCTCCACATCCTCGCCAGCATCTATAGTTTCCTGATTTGTTCATTTTAGCCACTCTGACCGGTGTGAGGTGGTATCGCAGCGTGGTTTTGATTTGTATTTCCCTGATGATGAGTGACATTAGGCATCGTTTCATGTGTCTGTTGGCCATCTGGATGTCCTCTTTGTAAAAGTGTCTGTGCATGTCTTCTGCCCATTTCTTCACTGGATTAATCGTTTTTCGGGTGTGGAGTTTGGTGAGTGTTTTATAGATTTTGGATTCTAGCCTTTTATCTGATCGGTCATTTGCAAATCTCTTTTCCCATTCTGTCGGTTGCTTGTTAGTTTTGTCGTTTCCTTTGCCGTGCAGAAACTTTTTACCTTGACGAGGTCCCAATAGTTCATTTTTGGTTTTACTTCTCTTGCCTTTGGAGACGTGTTGCATAGGAAATTGCTGCGGCTCAGGTCAAAGAGGTTGTTTCCTGCTTTCTTCTCTAGGATTTTGACGGTTTCCTGTCTCACATTCAGGTCTGTCATCCATTTCGAGTTTATTTTTGTGTATGGTGTAAGAAAGTGGTCGAATTTCATTCTTCTGCATGTCGCTGTCCAGTTCTCCCAGTACCATTTGCTAAAGAGACTGTCTTTTTCACTGGATACTCTTTCCTGTTTTGTCAAAGATCAGTTGGCCATACGTTTGTGGGTCCAATTCTGGGTTCTCTATTCTATTCCTTTGGTCTCTGTGTCTGTTTTTGTGCCATTGCTTCGTGTTTCTAGTCCCTGTGGTCGGCCGCACCCGGGAGGCAGTGCGCAGTGTCCTGGTCCGAGTGAGCCAAGCACACTTTTCGCGTGTGCTCTGCTGTCACTTGTGCCCCAGCCAGTGGCGCCCCAGGAGGAGGCGCCGCGATGGCTGTCAGCGGCTTGTGACGGGGTGATGGGAGGCTTAAATTGCGACACTCTGTGTGTTTCACAGTTAAAAAAAAAAAAAGGCAGAAAAAAACCTCATCTCCCTCTCACCCGCCCTTGTCTCAGTCTGGTGCTTAAGGCTGGTGCAGGCTGGGGGTGTCTGGTGTCAGACGGAGATGGCCCTGATGCTCCCCCCTCCCCCCACAGGGCATGGGGGGACAGCACAATTACTTCGGGCTGTGGATTGACGCCGACTTCGGGAAAGGACACAGCAAGGCCAAGCCCAGGTGCACCACGTACAACAGCCCTCAGCTGTCCGCCCAGGAGGACTTCCGGTTTGAGAAGATGGAGGTGTGGGCTGTGGGCGACGCCTCGGACTCACAGCAGGTGAGTGCGGGCCTCTCTCCTCTCCTATGTGCGACCCCTTTACCCCGGCGTCCGGAGGCACTCGCTCCCAAACTCGCTCCCAGGCGGCTGGGTTCCTTCCAGTTCTGTGGTCCTGCGATGAGCCTTGCTTCAGCCCTCTGCCCCTCCTGAGCCCCCAGCGACGGCATCCCGGGGTGGGGGGCAGCTCCGCGAGGGCGCCAGAGCCCCCACCGTGTTCTCCTGGCAGCAGTAGGGGGATACTGACCCTGCTGTCAGGAGCTCGAGGCCGGCCGGACTTCCCTGCTCGTCCCTGGCGGTCGGGGAGACGCTCATGTCCCTTCCCTTCTTCCGAAGGCCAAGAGCGGCAAGAGCATCCTGGACGTAGACCCTGAGGCCCAGGCCCTGCTGGAGGTCGCCGGGCGCACTCGCCACAGCCAAGGGCTCCGGGACGCCCCGGAGGACGAGTGATGAGGGGGAGCCCCCGAGCTGGAGCCTTCCAGAGCTCCGGCCCCGGACGGAGCACGGCCTGCAGACCCCTCCCCGTCACGCCCGTGTTCAGCGTCAGCACAGAGCCTCGCTGGTCCCGCCTGGGTGGTCCCAGACCTGCTTAATCGGGACGCAGTAAAACTCTTGGACGTTCTGTGCGGATTGGTCGGTGCGTCTCCCAGAAATCCCGAGTGTCGGTCAGCAGCTTAGCCCTTCTGTTCTGTTCACATCCTTGTCGAGGAAATCCAAAGACACAGACACCGAGGGCTCTGCTGGAGCGAGCGTTTGAGGGGCCCATTTGGGGCAGGTTCCGCGTGCTGGGGGGTCCCCCGGCTTCTGCTCAGGCCCCTGCACTAGGAGCCCTGCCTCCATGTTCCCTTCCAGCCAGCGAAGGGCAGAGGCATTGGGCGCGGGTCTCAACTCGCAGCCCCCCCCAGGACAGGAAGTTTCTGTGCTTTAACTGGGGAGGAGCCAGAGACTTGGGAGACAACAGGTGTCCCAGTGGGTGGGGCCTCAGTCCTCGTCCCAAGGTTCCACACCCGCCTTCTCAGCTGTTTTTAAAGGGGCCTGTGCGTGATCTACGGATCACCGGACAGTACTGCCCTGGGTTCCCGACCCCGGCACCACCACCTCAGGGTCGCCCTTTGGCCCACAGCGGCTGCCGAAGCGGGTGACGGACCGCTGGATAGCA
This sequence comes from Paguma larvata, assembly GCA_030068075.1. Taxonomy (NCBI): domain Eukaryota; kingdom Metazoa; phylum Chordata; class Mammalia; order Carnivora; family Viverridae; genus Paguma; species Paguma larvata. The sequence goes on along the minus strand of CM057841.1, from coordinate 56,685,201 downwards.
GGGGCTCCCTTTGAACCAACCCGAGTGATCCCGGCTGCCAACCGAGATCCAGGGGGGTCTCTGAGCTGGGCCGGAGGCAGCTGGCCGCACGGCGACAAGTCCACGTCCTTCCTTGAAGAGCCGTGGGCTCGTCTGCAGAACACATCCCCCCCCGACCCCCCCGCCTGTCTTCTCTCTCGATGTAGGCTCCCACTTCCGCAGGTCTGATGGAGAAGGTGACCTCCTGGTCCCGAAATCGCCCGATGCTAAGCCGTAGTCGGCTGCACTGTCGCCATTTTCCAGATTCTGCCTTTTCTGCCCGGAGGGTCCTCAGGCTTTGCTCCCGTCGGTTCCCCTGGCCGGCAGCAGGCCTTGCAAACTAGCTTCCAGAAGCGAAGTGCGCGGAGCCAGTGTGCGGAGGGGCAGCGGCCTGACGCGACTTAGCCACGACCGATTCGCCCTAAAAAGCCAACTTTTAATAAGCTTCGCTGGTCCGTCGTGTGCCCCTCCCAGCTGAGGGGATCGCAGACGCCGGGCGTGAGGCTCCTCAGATCTCTCAGTAAGTTATATTTAGTACCGGAAACCGTCAGGTTAGGCAGGTCCCGCACCTTCGGTTGGTTGTGGAATTTTCTTTTATAAAAAGGCAACTAGGGGCGCCTGGGTGGCTCAGTCCACTTGGGCGTCCGACTTCGGCTCAGGTCACGATCTCCTGGATGGTGAGTTCGAGCCCCGCGTTGGGCTCTGTGCTGACGGCTCGGAGCCTGGAGCCTGCTTCCGATTCTGTGTCTCCCTCTCTCTCTGCCCCTCCCCTGCTTACACTCTGTGTGTGTCTCTCTCTCTCAAAAATAAACATAAAAAAATGTTTAAAGGGCAACTAAATGCCTCCCTAATAACAGGTCTGTTGGTATTTGAGCCTTGAATACCATCACCGCTGCCTCCGTGTGCGGCTGCCGGAGGGTCAGATTTTCCCGGCACGCTTTCCGCCTTGTGCTCGTTCTCATCGGAGCTCAGGTCACGACCCAGGATCTTGGGTCACGACCCAAGACGGCCCACTCACACAAGGAAAGGGGGGCTCAGCCCTCCCGGTGCGGCTCTCGGTGCGAGGCTGTCCGCACACCGACCCGCTCTCCGCGCACGCACCCCGCGCTGGGGAAGCACGAGCTGCTGGTTTTAACGACGGAAGAGTTAGTTCTCTTCTGCGACAGAAATAAGAATTCGGGACCCGTGGTTTCGCCTTGAGTGAGGACCGGTCAGGGCCCCGAAGGTGCTCGACGGAGGAGGCGAGCCTGGTGCAGCCGCGTCTGGTGTTACTTTTTCCCCCACCATGTTTCCTTTATTTAAAACATGACCCCAGGTGACGAAGCTTGAAAAACGCAGGCTCTAACTTGGAAGGGCGATCTCCCTCCAGCCGTTTCCTTCCCGGGAGGCAACCCCCCGGGACTCCTTGCACACCCAGTGTCATCGTGTTTTCCACGACACTGTGTCCTCTGCTCTTCTGTCTTGGTGGCCACCGCTCGGTAGCGCCCGTCCGTCTCCCTCTTTGCTTTCGCTGGATGCCACGCCCCGTGGCGCGGAATCTCCGTGGCTCCTGGCGGTCCGCCTCGAGGGCCGGGGACCGTCGAGTCTGCGGGAGTGACTCTCCTGTCCATGCGTCTCGGTGTGACTTTTGTTGGGAAGAAGAACCTCTTAGAAGTGGAATTGTGGCATCAGAAGATGGTTCTTCATTCATACGCCAACAAATGGGCAAACCTCCTCTGAGGTTTTCTCACCCTGTTGGCTGCGTTTGCACCTGTGTTGGAACTTACTGTCCGTGGGCCTGATGTTTTCAGCTTTAGTTTTCAAAAGCCGCCCGTGTCCTGCCCTTCCCCGGGTCCCCTAGGGTGTCGGTTTTCTCTTACTGATTTGCAAGAGTGCTTTTTTGAATGAAACCAAAGAGCTTTGGACTTGGAGGCTAAGTATTTTCTTCCAGTTTGTCAGCCATTATTTTTCTATGCGTAAATTTCGATTTTGTCCTGTTGCCCAGCATTTCCCCTTGAGACTTCTCAGGTTCGTAGTTTGCTTAGAAAGCGTGGATGCCCCACTCTGGTTAAAAACAAAAAAGTCACGTTTTCCTCTGCTGCCCGTCCGCTTTGCATTTTTCCTTCTAAATTTTTGATCAAATCAAAATGTATTTTAGTAAAAAAATGTTTTTAATGTTTGAGAGAGAGCGCGAGTCGGGGAGGGGCAGAGAGAGAGGGAGACACAGGATCCGAAGCAGGCTCCAGGCTCCAAGCTGTCAGCACAGAGCCCGAAGCGGGGCTTGAACTCATGAACCGTGAGATCAGGACCTGAGCCAAAGTTGGACACTTAACGGACTGAGCCCCCCCAGGCGCCCTGTCAAAATGTATTTTAAAATGTACCTCTATCTTGTCCCCAAATAAATTCCAGTATCTTTTATATTAAATGGGATGTTTCTTTCGCACTGACTTCGAAGTGCTACTTTCGCATTAACCTGAATGTGTCTCTGAACTTGAGTCTCTGCGTCCTGTTTTACGTCGTGGCGTTTTGTGAGAAAAAATGCAAGAGCTATTCTCCGAGGATGCCTCGGTTTCTGGAATTTTCTTCCTATGCTTGCCCGTTTATTTCCTTTGACCTCTGGCCACCCGTCTAGAAAGCTTGACGGTCGCATTCGGGAGATGGCATCAAATGCAGACGCGCTCCGGTGGGGCGGACACCTGGTGGCTGTGACTCCTCCTGTCCCTGCGGATGGGAACACCTCCGTTTGCGACGTAGAGTTCATGGTTGGTGCTGGCACTGTACGTGGATTTTTTTTTCCTCCTGAGGATTGTCAGAGCACAGGGAAGCTCTTGATTTTTCTACCTAGTTTTGTACCCCAGCTCCCTCACTGAATTCTTTGGTCTGGGGGTTTTCAACCTTGGGCCTCCGAATCCTCTAGAAGGCCTCCCACGGTGCGGATGGCAGGGCTGGCAAGGGACCTGAGAGTGGACCCTTCTAACGAACCTCCAGTCTTGCCTTTCCTTCCCTGGAAATGAGGGTAGAAATGCTCTGGGCATTTCTAGGCCTTTTTTTCTTCCTCTTGACTGTGCCAGCAAGTACTTGGGAACTTCGTAGCGGTGCGCGGAAATGCATCTGTTCTTTGACCATTAAGCCGGGTACTGGCTTCTCAGATACATTTGCACGTAAAGAAATGGCCCATTTGTATTTACAGTAAGAGTTTCTGTCTAGTTGGTGAGTTCTATAAAAAGCTTTTCCGTTTTAAATAAGGAACCAAATCACTAGGGCTCCAGCTGCTGAGTCATGTTTGCGTACGAACTGCCACGCTTCGAACGTATGGATTCTGTCGGATGGGCTCGGTACTTGTGTAGCTGTGTTCAGATGCGTGCGCCTGGGGGGCGCCTGGGGGGCGCAGCTGGTTAAGCGTCCGACTCCGGCTCCGGTCACGATTTCACGGTTCGTGGGTTCGAGCCCTGCGTCGGGCTCTGTGCTGACAGCTCGGAGCCTGGAGCACCTGCTTCGGATTCTGCGTCTCCCTCTCTCTCAGCCCCTTCCCCCCACTTGCTCACTCTCTTTCTCAAAAATATTTAAAAAACTTTTTTTTAAACAAACAGGTTGGTCTGTATTTTTGTGTGGGTCTGATATCACGTAAGTCATATTGAAGCCGTAAAGTCGTGTCGGCCTTAGAAAAAAAATTTAGAACATTTTGTTTTGCAGGCTCCGGAAAAAGCAGATGGAAGCAGTTCCTCGAAGTTTGGGTCAAATTCATCGGGAGATTTACGGGGTGGCGGGCGCGGAGGGGTGAGCTCCTGATAACCTCATCCGTTTCTCTTATCATCCGGGTGACTTTAGATCGCTCCCGGGATTCCTTCTGACGATGTTTTATTTCCTGGTAAGTTTTTCATTTTATGTAAGCTTTCAGATGAACTTACACAGGGTTGTTCCATCCGGGTGACCGGAATACGAGAAACCTTCGGGGTTGTGGCTTTTGCTTCCATTTTTCCTACATTTTGTTGTACGAATTCTGTTTTTCTTTTAAATTAATTTTGCTTTTATAGCATCTCCACCAGCTTGTTTCTTTTTCAAATTTGAGTCAGTGAAGTTACTAAATAAAAAAAGAACGAAAGTAAATGTTTATAGAGAGGTATCCGTTTTCTGTTTGAGCTCTGCCTTCGGCAGTGCTGCGTAGCCTCTGATAAGAGGGTTCTATGTTCGCGGTTGGCTTCTAGATTTTCTGTAGTTCTTACTCATGTTGTTCTGTTTTTAAAAATTTTTATTTCGTTTTGAGAGTGAGAGAGAGCAAGACAGAGAAAGAGCGCAAGAAGGGGAGGGGCGGAGAGAGAGGGAGACACAGAATCGGAAGCAGGCTCCAGGCTCTGAGCCGCCAGCACAGGGGCTCGAACTCACAGACTGCGAGATCATGACCTGAGCCGAAGTCAGACGCTCAACTGACTGAGCCACCCAGGCGCCCCCTTACTTAGATTTATCCATTTGGAGCCAAGAGTCTTAAAATTTTTGTCTGCTGGAGAATTTTTCTACAAATGGGGTTTAGTTTTAATAAGTAGTAATTAGAGAAGTCACCTATGTTCTGTCTGCTTGGAATTAATTGAGGTACTAGTTGTGCCCTCACCGGCGGCCAGGTAGGAGTCTCCGAATGAGCTTCCTGTGTGTGTTCCCATAGTTCCGTATGGCGCTCGGTGAATCTGGATGTTGTGTTGGTGCGTGCCCAGGCCTTTGGAGTTTCAGTGGTGATTATATCCTGTTTCATTCTCTTCCTTGTCTTACCTAACGCTTTTGGCCTCAATTTTAATCTTGTCTGATGTTAACAGCATCACCCCGCTGTGTGTGTGATTTGGAGTCGGCCTGGCATATTTTAGCTTAATTTTTACGAGTCTGTCTTTTTCTCTTCTAACCTTTATTTTGAAATCATTTGGTTTGACCTAGAGGTTGCGAAACTAGCACTGAGTTCCTGTGGACTCCTCACCCAGCTTCCCCTGATGAAAACCTCTTCCCTGATCGTGGCACGGTCACCCAAACGGGACACTGGCGTTGATACGATCCTACCAACTCCTCATAGACTTTAGTGAACGCCCCCAGCTTTTCCATAGCACCTGCTTTTAGGGACACTCAAGGCTCAGGGCACAGTCTTCCAGGTGGCAAAGTCTGCCCGAGCCTGCCGACGCCCACGGCTCGGTCCCAGGGCTCCCCGGGCCACCCGCAGGTTGGACATTTCGCTGAAGAGACAGAACTCACTGAAACCCGTTGGCCTCTGGGCCAGGCTTGTCACAGGGACGAGCATACGTCAGTGCCAGCTGCAGGGTGGGACCCGGGAGGGTTCCCAGAACAGTTTCTGGTCATCCTCTCCCTGCGCCCGAGGGGGGCGCTGAGGACCCCCGCCCTGAGTCCTGTGAGACTTGATTGCGTGTAGAGACGCACGTGGCCTTCACCACCACCAGGATCCAGAACCGTTCCATTGCCCCCCACGCTCCCCACTATGCCCCCCTTCTAGTCCCGCCCTCCTAACGCCCACCCCTGGCAGCCTCTCATCCACTCCGTCTCTGTAACTGTCGCTTCGAGGATGTTAGGTGAATGGAACCTTCCAGTATGTAACCAGTGAGACTGGTTTCTGTCTCTCCGAGTGATACCCAGGGGACCCACCCGGGATGCCACGTGGCCGCTCCTTAGCCCTGCACCGCGTGGGGGCTGTCCGCCTGCAGAAGGAGGCGCGGGTGGTTCTGAGAGGCGGCTCGCCCGAGTGGAGCCACCGTGAGCGTCCACGGCACACCGTGGGCACAGGGGTCTGTGTCGGGAGGGGTGCTGCTGGGTCCCGTGCTTAGTGTGTGTTTAACCTGACAGGACGCCGTGAGCCTGTTCTCCAGGGCGGCTGTGGCCCGCACCTCACCCCTCCCCGCCAAGTGACACAGCCGAGCGCCCGCTGTCCCATGTCCTTGCCAGCCCTCAGTGTCCTGGGCGTGGTTTCAGCCATTCGGAGAGGTGTGTGGCGGGTCTCATCACGGACTAGGGCTGGGCATCTCTTCCTGTGTTTACTGTCTGTCTTCTTTGGCAAAGTTCAAGCCTTTTGCCCTTTTCCTCTTTTAAGTTTTTTTTTTTTTAATTCTGGATCAACCTCGATTGTTGGGTATGTGATTCGAAAATACTTGTTTTCCAGCGTTTTAAAAAATTCTCTCAAAAAGTGACTTCCATGGGCAGAATCATTCATTTTTGGTGGAAGTCAGTTAATTTTTTTTTCCTGGATTAAATAACCTTTTTTTTATTCGCGCATCTGTCACAACATTATGTGAGTTGCACGTGTACAATACAGCGATGCACTAATTCTATATACTTCCCAGTGCTTAAGGTCAGTACTTAAATATATATATTTTTTTAATTCCAGTAGAGTCGGACTGCAGTGTGATAGTATTTGCAGGTGTATGGCACACTGATTCATCGCTTCCGGACACTACCGGGCGCACTTCACGGTAAGACCTTACCCATAATCCCCTTCACCCGGCTCCCCCCTTCCCCACCGCCTCCCCTCCCGTAACATCAGTTTGCTCTCTTGAGTTAAGAGCCCGAGTTGTCTCTTTTTTTCTTCGTTCCTTTGTTGTTTTCGATTGCACTTAGGAGCGAAATCATAGGGTATTGGTCTTTCTCCGACTTAGCGCGAGCATCTCTAGGCCTCTGTGCCGCTGCAGATAGCGAGATTTCGTTCTTTGCGTGGTCGGGTGCCGTCCCAGCGTGTGTGTGTACATACACCACAGCTTTTCTCCACGCTTGGGGTGCTCCTGGGTCTTGGCTCTTATAAATACTGCCCTAAACACAGGGCTGCCTCTATCTTTTTGAATTCGTGTTTCTGTTTTCTGGGCTTCCTCAAAAAGTTAAAACTGGAACTGTGTGACCCAATAATTCCACGACAGGGTATTTTCTTAAGTTTTCTTGCCTTTGAGGGGCGGTCTCGCGGGGTCACGTCTAAGAACTCTGCCTGCCGCGAGATCCCGAAGATTATTTTTTCTCCCAGTTTTTCTGCGTTTTGCTCCGTGGTTCGTTTGGAGTTGATGGGCCAAAGGCGGGTGTGAGGTCTGAGTCGAGGGTGGCTCGCTCTCGGTCGCAGAGGTCTGTCCCGTGAGCATTAGATGAAGCCACCTTCTTTTCCTCGTGCACCTGCTTCTGGGTTGGGGTCAAACGTCACTGAACGTCTTATTTTGGGGGGTTCGGTTGTAACGACATCCCTGTCCTCACGAGTTCTGGGATTCCTCGGATGTCTGCGTTTTCAGGGAGTTTTAGTAGCTTGTGGTTTTTGAGGAATCGGTTCATTTAACCTGTGAATTTATGTGCCTAAAATTCTTCGTCTTCCCTGATCGTCAAATATCCGGGGGGGGCTTTAGTGACAGGCCCCCTCCGGTCCTCGTAGCGGTCATTCGTGTCTCCTTCCCTCTGACAAACCTCCCGCAGGACTGGTCATCTTATTGCTATTTCCCGAGCACGAGCTTTTGATTTTTACCTGGGCCTTCGACGTCACTGATGTCGGCTCTTTCTTTCCTCTGTGTGTTTCGGTGACTGTCCCTCTGCTGTCGAGGGGCGAGTGTTCCACCAGTGGAAATCCAGCTAAGTCTTCTGGGTTTCGATGAAAGGAAGGGTGACGCTTGCGTGTAGTCTGACTTCTTTCTCCGTTATACTTGGCGGTTGGTGTTGCGTCTTGTTTTTAGTTCCGGATGTGTTACTATTTCATGTCTCAATTACAGCCTCCCCCGGGCTACCGCGGATGGGAGAGGCAGGGGTTACGGGTACTTTCTGATGGTGTCGTGTCAGTATCGGTCAGCCATGCTGCGTCTCAATGATCTTTAAGGGGGAGCACGTTGCTTGGACGCGCCGTGAGTCAGAGCCGAGCTGTGTGGCGGGCTGTGCGCAGGGCAGGACTCGGCCTGTCCCCCTGAGGGGTGACCGAGGGTTGCCAGCTGCGGGGCAGGTATGATCCCTGCCCAAATGGCCGCCTCCTCCAGGCAGCCCTCTCAGTCCTGTTTCTGCAGGCCTCATTTAGTGCCAGTGTCACTTGAGGGGGTTGTAGAGGAGGATGGTGAACCCCAGGCCGTAAATCCTACTTCCGAGGGACCGGCACTCTGCCCTCCTCCACCCTGGTCTGGCCCAAGTGTCACCGGCCCAGGCTGCCGGTCTCACGGTCGCAGTGGCTGGGGTCAGGGTTACTTGTGGGCATCAGTTTGGCCAGACCGTGGGCCCGGCTGGTCAACCACCCGTCGAGATGTGCCCGTGAGATGTGGTTTCCAGGTGTGATTAACACTGACGTCGGTGGCAGGTTGGCTTCAGAAAGGGGCTGAGCCTCATCCAATCCCTTAAACGCTTAACGGAAGGGCTAGGGAGCCCGGTCTCTGCCTGGAGCCGCACGGGAGATTCCCGCCTGCTCCGAACACAGGACGGGCCAGCCGGACAGTCGCGTGAGTCTGTTTCTTACCACAAATCGCTGTCCCCATCCTGTCGGTTGGGTTTCTCTGGAAAAGGCTCTGAACTGGGGGGTGGGGGGGGGTTACAGTGGGGGTGCCACGGCTGGTCCTGCGTGGTCGCTTCCTGCCTGGCTGCCGACCCCTGGGCTCAGCCGTCTTCGAAGTACCCCGGGTCCCGAGGGAAGGGCCATTGACTCTTCCCCGTAAAAGACGAGGCCTTCCCTGAGGCCACCAGGGCGTGACTGTCTGTGGCCCCAACCGCGGCGGGTGGTCACCCGGAGGAAAAACACTTACCAGGCGCTGGCAGAGCCCGTAACGAAACGGTTCGAAGCCCCCCACTTTACGGTTGAGGACATGGGGCCTCAGAGTGAGCAGAGGCCCTGGCCCCGCGGCGCGATTACAGAGGCAGACGCGGTTCATAAAAATCACCGTGATTTAATAAATAACAAGGTGTTTCTGTGCCGTCTCCTCCCAGCCCGTCTCAGAGCCCAGCGGGCGAGACGCGGACCGACGGACGCGGGCCTGGGCCCGGGGCCTCCGGCCGGTTTCCCAAGAAGGGGAGCAAGTGAGGGACCTAATGCACAGTATCCTAAAAGCCTCCCTCGGAAGGCGGGCCAGGGGAGGGCCAGAGTCACATAAAAATAGAGGTGATTTAGGGATCTGACCCCGGCTGGGGCCGCTACGCCTCTTCCTGGCCCAGCGGGGCCTTCCGGGCTCGGGAACAGAACCTCCCGCCCAGCTTGAGGAGCTCTGACAAAAGGAACACGGAGGAAGCCAGGCCGGTTAGAAGCAACAAGTCTGCAAAGAGGGGAAAAGAAAACACAGGTCAGAGTGGGGGGTGGCCCGCCCCCGGACTCTGCCCAGAAGAGGGGTTGTGCCCACAGGGCGGCAGGGAAAGGGTGGCGGCCAGGCTCGCAGGAACCCCAACCCTCTTCTCTACGTCTTGACTTTAGTCACAGAGACCCCGGAGGTGAGGATCAGACCTTCCCCGGGACCGCCCCGTCCTTCCAGGTGGCTCAGGCTGGGGTGGGCTGCGTGACCCTCCCCCCCCCACCCCCGTTTCGGGGCTCCGAGCACCGGTGTCCACCCCCTCAGACCCGACCGTGTCATGACCTGGGGGTGTGCCGTGCACTGCTGCTGCTCAGGTGCCCTCCTCCCCCCGCACACCCCCCCCCCCGTGTTCCCCATCATCTCGGCTTCAGGCAAAGGCGGCCAGGGGACCCGGGGCAGCGCAGCTCACAAAGAAAAGCCTGGGCGGGGAGGCGGGGGAGCCCCAGGATTCCACACCAGGGTGGGCACATTTGGGGCCCCGCACGGCCGCGGTCATTAAAGCATGTTTTTAACAAGAGCTGCTGGGTGGCCTGTTCCTGTCTGGAGGTCGCAGGTGACCAACAGCTACCAGCTGCCAGCCAGCAAGGGGCAGAGGGAGCCCAGACTGAGACCTCCCCTGCCCATGGCGCAGCCCCTGGGCGTTGCTGTACATGCTCTGAACCACCAGCCCTGGGACAGGGGGCCGTGTCCCCTTGTGTCCGCGGTGGCCTTCGTGGTGGAGGTGCCTCTTCCTTGGGTTCCCGTGTGCTCCATGCCCCCCTCACATCGGCCTCCCACCCAGTGGGGCCAGCCGGGCACAGGTAGGGACTTTGTGCCTGGAAGACGGCCCATCAGCGAGCAGGTGGCAGGCAGCCTCTGCTGCCCCCTCGCGTCCCCTCCCACTCACCGAGGACCCCCAGGCTCTCCGTCTGGAAGACCTTCTGCAGTGGGGGGACGTAGACCACGGCCAGCTGCCCCAGGAGGGAGCCCAGCACCGAGTACAGGAACATGCGGTTCCGCAGCAAGCCGATCTCAAACACCAGCTTGGTCTGCGGGGGCAGAAGGGCGAGGGTCGGCCGCGCTGCTGACGGATGCCTCCTCGGGCCGCGGCCGCAGCGTCTGTCCCCGAGCTCGGGACTGGGTCCTGGGGGGGGGCGGGCAGCAGGGGCTCACCTGGGAGCGGCAGGTCAAGGCGTTGAAGAGGTCGAAGAGCACGAAGCAGGTGAAGGTCATGGTGGTGGTGCGCGGGGTGCTGGCCCTGTCCGCCGGGATCTGGGACACAGAGCCGCGGGGTGGGCGGGGCGCGGACCGCAGACAGCGGCTCCAGGAGGAACTGACCCCCCCCCCCGCCAGGCTGGACGCGGCTGGAGCTATGGGAGGGTCTCACGGCACATCAACTCAGGACTTCCCATGCCCTCCCCCGGCTCCGGCCAGCGGACACCCTGCACAGGTAAAGGGAGTGTCCCTTCCTGCAGCAAGTGACATTGCTTCCTGGGACAGGACTGGTGCTGCTGCGGAGACTTCCTTCTGGGCGGCCGGGTCTGGAGCCAAGGTGAGACCTGGCCCTGTCCGAGGGGAGGTCCCTGAGCTAGTCCCTGGCCCGGGGTTGTCGGCAGACTCCCTGGTGGGGGGCGGGGCGTGAGTTAGAATCTGCACCCTCCATGCGCTCCTGGAGGGGCTGCAGCACCTAGGGGGCCCTGCCCGAGGACCACCCCGCTAGCAGGGGAGGGCCTGGGTCCCCTTCCCCGCAGGTGCAGCACGCAGGCAGGGCCTCACCCCCTGATGAGGCAGGTGAGCATTTGGGAAAAAGCAAAGCTGCTCCTCGGGGGGCAGGGCTGGAGAAATGCGAGAGTCTGCGGTGGTCCCGGGTCCCGCCCCCACTTCCCTGGTTGCCTGCCGTGGGCACGGGGGGGCCCCTGAGCCTGCGAGCCACCGCACGGTGACCCATACGGTCTCTCAAATAATCACCTCCAGGGAATAAGACGGGGCCTCCTTTTAATCGAGAATTGTTTCCCTGCTCTCGGCCCCGCCTCAGCGACAGCCCCCTGTGTGTGCACATGTGTCTCCCCGGTCAGAACCGGAGCCCCAGGGGCCCGGGCGGGAACTGTCCCCCGTGCTTGGCGCACAGCTCCAGCCACGAGGCTCCCACCACAGGCTCAGCGCACACCGGCCGCGGGGGCCGGTGAGGACGCGCCTCACCTCCTTCCAGAAGATGAAGAGGGTCCCGCTGATGATGACGGCAGCCGACAGGAGGATCTTCAGGATCAAGGCTCTGCTGAGGATTGTGTCCTTGACGTTCCGCGGGGGCTGGCGGAGGGTGTCCTTGTCAACCGGCTCTACCCCCAAGCTGCGCGGAACGAGATGGGGAACTGTGACATCGGCCACTGGGAAAGGTGGTTTCAGAAGCTGTGTGGCAGCTCCGTCAACAAGGACACTTGAAATAGTGCTGAGGCCGGGGAGGCTATCAGGTCCGCGCCGCTGACACGGCAGGAGGGGGCTTTGGCCAAGTGCCCCCAGGTGGCCGGACTGAGCCCGGCTGGTCCCCCTCGTATGGGGACCTCTCTGTCCCTGCTGGAAGCCCGCCCCTCCTATCCTCTGCCCTCACGCTAACCGCCCGGCTCCTTCCAGGGTGACTCCCTCCCCCCCACCCCAGCCTGGGCAGCCATCCCTGAGCTTGGCGGAGGAAAGCCATCCCCCAGCCGACCACACCGCAGTCCTGGAACCACTCGGGGTCACCCCTCATGATCACGCAGCTTCCATCACAAGGCGACACCCGGCGGGCTGGAGAAACGGGGTCCACACCGCCCACCACACAGCCCCCCATCGCTGAGAGACACCCGCCTTCGGCTGACCACGATACGGCGTGAGTGGGGCTCGACCAACAGAAGATGGGGCGCGGGGCACCGAGGAGAAAGCAGGCTGCAGACACAGCCGAAGCCACTTCACTCCGAGCCCCGGCCCCAGCATGTGACGGGGCAGCCTCCCACTGCGCCGGGAGGGACGGAGTGGGACTGTGGCCCTCGGCAGCTGTAACTGTGATGACTGAATTAATAACAGTGCCGTGTATAATATACTTCACCTCCGTGTCACCCACACATACAAACACACACAGGGAATAAAGTGTCTCGTGTGCTCAGACGCACGGCCTCGCTCACCTACCCTAACACCCCCTTCTCACCCTTCCCCCCAGCAAGTAACTCGCTGACCACCTACTGTGTGCCCAGCACCATCCTAGGAGTGGGGGCTGCCTCCGGGAAAAACCCACCACCGAGCCCGAGGGGAGACGGGTCACCGTCGGATCCACATGGACATATGCGTCTATTTTCTGGGCTCGGGGAAACTAAGGCCAGGCATGGAGAGTGAGAGGTGGGCAGCTGCGGTTAAAGAAATCACGGCAGACATCTCAGAGGTGGTGACATGAAGAGAGGGACTGAGCCGGGGAGAACATCCCCCCCTCCGCCGACCCTGGTGCCACACTCCAGTTTTGTGGGACTCCCAGGGACCGTGTCCCGCGCTCTGTGCCGGGGCCCCGAGGCCGCAGAGGGCAGGGGAACCGCGCGGACGGCCCGGCGCCTCACCTCTGCGCCGGCGGCCCGTCCATGATGATGTTCACCCACAAGATCTGCATGGCGTTGAGGGGGCTGGGCAGGTTGCACACGGTGGACAGGGCGATGAGGCTCAAGGCCGAGATGCTCCTGTAGGAGACACACGGGGCACCGTCGCCGGCCGCCCGCCAGACGCACACACAGCCCCCGACGGCCCGCGGCGACACCAGCCTCGACTTACGTGCTCAGCTGAAACCGGACGAAGTTCTTGATGTTGTGAAAAATCCCCTTGCCCTCCTCCACCGCGTTCCTGCAGGAGAGGACCACGGTCACGCGCAAGGAGGGCCCGGGGGCGGGGGCGCGCCCCTCCGGCAGCCACGGCGTCACCGGAGACGGCCTGGCGCGTGGGCGCCCCTGCCCGCGCCCCCTCGCGGCACGCTCCCGGAGCCAGCAGCACAGGAGGGCGGTGTCCGGACGGGCACCAGACCGCAGGCTGTCGTCACCCTTCTGGACAAGGGCCATACATTATTCTCCCGAGGCACTGAACGCAACCCAGAGGTTCCGCGTGATGAGAGACACGGCAAAACCAATCGAACCTGCTAATTAGACCCGGGGGCGTGGCACGGAGGGAGAGAATTAGGAGGCTGGAACCACCATCCTCGGTGTTTTTAGAAAACTCGGAAAGTCTTTTAAAAACCTTGATCTTGAGTCACGAATGCAGAAAACCCGCCTGACCCTTTTTTTCTACTAAAATTTTTTTGCAAAAGAACTAAAATTAGAGTTATTTATTCACTGCATCTTATGATCTTTCTTCCTTTTTTTTTTTTTTAAACTAAGGGGAAGGTGGGCTCAGAATTCCTACGGCGAATCCATTTACAAAGACAAGACTCCTCCATAAAGTCACAAATCATAGTAAACTTCAATTTTGGTTCATTCAGAGTTTTGATATCAGGCTTAAGAAAACTTCTCTGCCGGGGCGCCTGGCTCAGTCGGTTGAGTGTCCGACCTCAGCTCAGGTCATGATGTCACCGCTCATGAGCTCGAGCCCCGCGTCGGGCTCTGTGCTGACAGCTCAGAGCCTGGAGCCTGCTTCCAATTCTGGGTCTCCTTCCCTCTCTGCCCCTCTCCCGCTCATGCTCTCTTTCTCTCAAAAATAAATAGACGTTAAAAAAATTTAAAAGAAAACTTCTCTGCCACCCCCAATTGTCAATGTATTTGTGAATAAGTCTTAATTAGAACAAATTAAAATTAGAGCTAGAGGGAAGGCAAATGTATTAAGAAAACAGAGAAACGAGAAACGAGAAAACGGGTGTTTTGTCATCTCGGAAGCTCGAGAGCAAAGCAGCACCAACAATTCCCAGCCGTCCCTGCCCCGTCTCTTTCAGCGCGTGAAATGCACGCGTCGGCACAAACACGCCCTCGACTCAAACCGCACACGCTCGCTCTGTTTCTCACTTAACACCACGGTGTGAACGGTTCTCTGGGTCTTTAAAATGTTCCTCGAAGCGTGATGTGTAATGGCCTCAAAGCACTCCGGCACTCGCCATGGGCAGTGAGGGTGGTCTAGGGGGTCCCCACAGCCGGGGCCTGCCTCCGTCTGTGCACCTGACCCCGGCTTTCCCATCAGATGCCCCCTCAGGCTGCGAGCTGGGTCTGGCCCACCCCCTGTGGGCGCTCTGTGCCCCCTGCTCTCAGTGGCGCGTGGACCTGGGGACACCTGTGTCTCCAGCCGCTGGTCGCCGAGGGCATTTCTGCAACTTACATGATGGCTGAGAACTCGTCATCCACGAGGATCATGTTGGCAGCCTCTTTGCTGACGTCTGTCCCCGTCTGCCCCATGGCGATCCCGATGTCCGCAGACTTCAGGGCGACTGCGTCGTTCACCCCGTCCCCTGTCATGGCCACGACCGCCCCCGACTCCTGCAAAGCCTTTGGAAAGAGGAGGTGAGGGAAGGCTGCGGCCCTGCCCGAAACTTCCTTCCCTGCACTCCCTGGAGTCCGCGGGCCCGAGTCTGAATCCCAGCCCCACCTGCACCGGCCGGGGGAACGGAGAAAGCCCTGAACCGCTCAGCCTCAGCTTCTCCATCAGCAAAGTGGGGGCGCTGTCTCTCCCAGCGGAGCCTGTGCTAAAACTACAGGCATGACGGCACCCGGCCTGCAGTGAAGGCTCATTCGTGTTCTCCGTTAACGAGTAAAAGTCAACGACTTACCCCTGGAACCACGCAGTGCCCCTAAGTATTAATGTTTCTCTTAGGAATAACTTGCACCGCCCCCCCCCAGAGCATAAAGAATAAAACAGCAAAGAGCTAAAGAGCACATTTTCTCTTGTCTTTTTTTCTAGTCATTTATTTTGAGAGAGAGCGAGCAAGCAAGGGAGGGGCAGAGAGAGAGGGAGACAGAGGATCCAAGGCGGGCTCTGCGCTCACGAACAGTGAGATCGTGAGCTGAGCTGAAGCTGGATGCTTAACCAACCGAGCCCCCCAGGCGCCCCAAGAGGGCATCTCAAAGTGCTCACGTGGAGGGGACCCAGCGCACCGGCAGGGCCGTCTCCCAGGCACAGACAGAAATCACGTCCACCCTCCACTGGGCACCTGCCGTGTGCCAGGCGCTGTACCAAGAGCCTCCCGTAATCCTCTCACTCGCCTTGGGAACTGGCTGGCGGCATTCAAACTACCCCCAGTTTACAGACTGGGAAACTGAGGCCTGGAGTTCAGGAACGAGAATAATGCCAGAGCACTCGACTAACAGGCTACCCGCTCCGCCCCACCCAGCTCCTGCTCCGTTTTTGGTGTGCGTGGCCAAAGTCACCCCCCCTCCCCTCCCCAGGGGCTGCGGAAAGGCAACACCTGGTGCCGCTGTCCTGGACCTACACACAGAAGCACGGCTTGAGGACGGCCCAGGCTCCTGCCAGCTTGGACGCAGGACCGCCCCCCCCCCCCCCCCCCGGGGCAGAGCCACCGCCCGGGACTGACCCCAACGGACGCACGAGGCATGCAGCTCACCTTGATGATTTTGAGCTTGTGCTTCGGGCTGGTCCTGAAGAAGATAGATACCTGGATACAGAGGCGCAGAAGGACAGAGTCCGTGAACTTGGAGCTGACACTCTCTGCCCCCGCCCCGCCCCACCGAGAGCCCCTGGGAGGACCTCACCTCGCCGACACGGTCCGCCAGCTCTTCCTGCCCCATGCTGTCCACCTCTTCCCCGGACATGGCTCGCAGCTTCCCGTTGCACAGGCCGATATTCCTTCCTGCGAGGTGCGGAGAGCTTGCTCTGAGGGCCCATTCCTGCGTCCTGCTGCCATCAGTCCCTGCCTGGGCCGCAGACAGCGACCAGAGCAAAGCCACGATGGCTGCCCCTCGCCGACCACCTGCTACACTACCTGATCCCAACTCCATCCACAGAACGATTATTATCTCTGCTTTAAAGACGAGGAAACGGAGGGGTGTGACCCCCGCCCCCCCCCGCCAAGGTCCCATACCAGCTGAGCAGCACTGCTGGGAACCTGACATGGTTTTGCCTGATTTTAGAGTCTCTGATTTTTTTCACTGCGCCAAGTGCCTCCAGACAAAGCAGGGAGAACCGATCACGTGAATAAGAATGAGAGGAGAGGGTGGCTGGCCCGCTGTGGGAGAAGACCCTGGAGGCCAGGTGGTTCAATCACCCACCCTGGGCACACAGAACAGGACCAGAACGGGGACACTGGCAACGATGCTGCCTGGGAAGAGGCAGTGAGTTCAAGGTCATGGCCGAGGCCCACAGCACACGGGAGGTCTGCATTGTACACTGCGGCTCTATGCCCTTCAGGGCACCTGCTGACACTTTAGAGACAACTATCTCTGACAGGGGAGCACTCGTCAGTGAACCCCAGAGTCTCTGGGAGCACACAGCAGGTGGGCTGTGGAGTGTGCCTGGCCAGCGCACAGGAGAGGTCGGCAGGAGAGGACCTGATCCCGCCCAGCGCTCGCCGCGCTCCGCCCCCCGCGCGCTCCGCCCCCCGCGCGCTCCGCCCCCCGCGCGCTCCGCCCCCCGCGCGCTCCGCCCCCCGCGCGCTCCGCCCCCCGCGCGCTCCGCCCCCCGCGCGCTCCGCCCCCCGCGCGCTCCGCCCCCCGCGCGCTCCGCCCCCCGCGCGCTCCGCCCCCCGCGCGCTCCGCCCCCCGCGCGCTCCGCCCCCCGCGCGCTCCGCCCCCCGCGCGCTCCGCCCCCCGCTCCACCTGCCGCAACCGCCACAGCCCCGCCCATCGAGCCCGCCCACCTATGGCAGAGGCGGTCTCCACAGCATCTCCGGTTATCATCTTCACCGACACGCCCGACTGACTGAGGACCTGTACCGCCTCCTTCACGCCGGCCCTCGGCGGGTCGATGATTCCAACGAGACCCAGAAAAGTCAGCCTCCCCAGCTCGGGTCCGGAAGCCAGGGCCAGCACTGGGGAGAGACCAAGAGCCACGGGAGGTCCACGGCGGGCCGAGGGGGCCGACGGCGTCCCCGGCCGACCCGGCCCCTCCAAGGCCCGGAAGCCACGTTCCCGGACTACGAAGAGAAGGCAAAGATCTTCCCGGTGGTTGGCAGACCTGAGTGCGATAGCAGTTCTCCATCGCCCGCCCGAGCAGAGGGACAAATGGAGGGACAGCTTGAGCGGCAGAAAGTAAGACCGTGGTTCCTGAGTGGTGGAAACCCCAGCCCCACCCCGGTGACAGCGGCCGGAGGAAGATGAGCGGGACGGCTGTGACGGCAGGTTCCGACAGCTCTTCTGGTCCCCCCTGCTGCCACCTGCCCTTCAGGGGAGCGGCTGCGGGTGAGGAGCACGTGCAGGAGGGCACTTTGGGTGTGAGGACCCCGTCCGTTGGCCTGTCCTGGCCTTGACTCCGTAGCCATGGAGCAGGTGCAGGGGTCAGGGGGTGCGGGTACCAGCCTCCCTTTCCCAAAGCCACCTCCCTGCCCTGCTGAGCTCGGTCTCGGCAAGCTGTGACCGCCTCACCTCGTCCACCCGTCCGCAGGCTGCTGGCGGTTTACCATTTCTGCTTCCCGAAGGGAAAAACCAAGGCAACTGAAGCCCGGCCCAACGCTTCTCATTTTCCCCAGAGGGAACCCAGGCGTTCCAGAGTGTTTTTAAATACTCCTCTGAAACGGACAGGCTGACACAGGGCGCCCGGGAAACGTGAGCGCTGACGGCTCATCAGGGAAGGCGCTGTCCCTGGTGCCGGAAATCGGAACCGGCCGAGGAATGAAATGTCTGCCTTGATTTGGAAGAGCTTCGGGTTTTCCTGACAGCAGGCAATGGGCAAGAACACCAGTCAGGAAAGTCGGTGTTTCTGGAATGCCTCACTCATCTGTCAGAAAACCCAGGAGGGGGGCTCCAGGCCGTTCTCACCCACACGAGCCGCATGTGGACTCATGGGTGTTATTTGGTGGCTGAGATGGCCGGGGGGCTCCCTACCTTTCATCTGACCATGAATTCCACGCGTACTTTACTTTCCTTGGCACGACGCCTGACAGCCATTCTGACCGGCCCCCCCTTACTAAGGACCCCGCGTGCATGCACCTGAAAGGTCAATGTCCCAGGCAAACCTCAAGCGCGGGGCTGGGGACAAGAGGTACTGACCCCGCAGGCCAAGCGACCCCATCCTCTTCTCCTCCTGCTGCCAGAAGGCTCTCTGCTGGGGCGTCAGTGGCAGGGAGATGCCTGCGTTGTTGTACATGGTACAGTAATTAATCACTTCTTCGAAGGCTCCCTTCATGAAGTAAATGTCTTCCTGGTCCTTGGAAATGAGAAAACAGAAAAAAGTCTGCCATCCTGGGATGATGGTTCGGCTCTTTGGTGACCGTCACCTCATGCACACAGAGATGTTCATGGCGGGGCTATTTATAGTGGATCGTTACTGCTCGCCAGTACAGGACAGGGTTAAAGAAATGACAAGAAGGCCACATAATGGGACAACACGCCGCCCATAAGTGGACAGAGGCTGATCTTTTCCTAACCCTTTTCCTGCGCATTCGTGAAGCTCTGTCTCCTGTAGATGGTAAGCTCCGTGTGGAAGGCACCGTGCCACTGTGGGTCACACTCTGTCCCCACCATTAGCACGGTGCCTGAATGCTCACGGCAGGCAGGAAACAAGCGTGTATGAACCGATACAGAAAGATGTCTAAGACATCATGGTAAGGGGAAAAGCAAATTACCAACACTATATACAGGATGACCTGGTTTGAAAACTACCACCGCATATGTTGCTCTAAGCATGTCTAAAACCTGGAATGTTCCAGCCCAGACTGTTGAGGGGCATTGCCTTGGGCGGGTGATGGGTCAGGAGAGAGGAAGGGTGGAATTTTACGGAGCTTCTGTTTTTCAGTCCCATTTCTATAGTTTGTTTCGATGAGAATACATTACCATTGTCTCTGGAGAGAAAACACAATTTGAAGGCGCGCACCAGGGTGCGTCTGTGCACGGGTGCGATGCGTGAGGTCGCAGTTCACACCGCGTGTGGTGGGTGCTGGGATGCGCCTCCTGCCCCCCCTGCAGGAGCGAAGGACTGTCCCCACCTGGTGACCCTCGAAGGCACTCACACGTGTCAAGAACTCGGCACCAGGATGGGAAGAACGGACCTCCAGGCTAGCAAGAGGGTTGCTGGTAACGGCGGGAGCCCACCTCGAGATTTCCCGCATGCGCAGGTGACTACTGGCTCCACTCCTGAGACTTCGGACCCAGGAGTTCTGGGCGGAACCCAAGAATGTGCATTTTTAACAAATTCCCAGGGGATCCTGCCGGTCTAGGAAGCCTGCTTTGAGAACTGCCGCCTCAGACAAAAATCTCAGAAGAGGACCCAAGACGATCGAAGCTCTATCTGCTATCAACTGTAAGTTCATGTGTTTGAAACTCCGTAGGAGCGGCTGGGAGCTGTCAACTCCCCTCCTCGATGCCTGTACTTTGGTTTTTTTGGGCTGTCGGGGAGAGGTGGGAAGGGGCAGAGCAGAAAACTCACCTCACTCTTGGGGCTGCATTTTACTGCCATCCACTTCTGCTCCGAACTGAACGGAATCTCTTTTTTCCTCACGTACGAATCTTTAATATCACCCAAGTCCATCTAGGGAAGGGAAGTGCAACGCTTTCTCTCGAGTCATCCTAAACGAGTCTCTACGCAAAGCTCAGTCCACGTCCGTTAGTCAGTATTCAAACCGTTTCCGGCAGATGAGAAACCGAAGCATTTAGCTCGCAGAGAAAGGCCGTTTGCTTTCAAACGTCCCACCCAGGAAAAAAAAAAAAAAAAAAAAAAAGGTCCCATTTCTCTTGTCCCAGATGGTCCTTGCAACAGCTTCCGGCTGAAGAGCCCGTGGGCGCCCTTCCAGGAGGGATGTTTCAGGCTGAAAGATGCAGCAGTTTCCCCCCCCCAAAAGGACACCTGGGCAGTGGGGGGGGCCTGCGGTGACAGCCCGGGGTCCTTGCCGGACCTCGTAATCGTGGGCAGTTTTCGGTCCAGTTACCTGACATCGCTGAGCCTCGGTTTCCCCAACTGTACATCAGTCCCGACCCACGCATCCCAGGCTCCCCACCCCCAACAGGTGTAAAGGGGCTTTTCGGGGGCAAGAATCTAGTCTTTTATATGTAAGTCACATATATACACGCAGCGCCTGGAACCACAGTGTATCTGTGGGATTGAATGTCATGGGGAGTGATCAGGACAAAAAATGTCTTCAAAGGCTCTTCACCAGGGCTGGTGAATTGCCCCGCGTCTCCCCAAAAGACGCGCTGAAGTCCTAACCAACCCCTCGGCGCCTGTGAACGTGGTCTTATTTGGAAAGAGGGTCTTTGGGGCATGTAACCAAGTTGGGATGAGGTCCTGGGTGTGTGCCCAGATCCAATAAGATGGGTGTCCTTGGAGGAAGGGGACAAGGCCGTGTGAAGACGTGTGCGTGACCCCAGAAACATGTGGCGTGACTGGCCACGGTTGGAGGGGAGGGGACCAGGCCACCCACGCCTTCCTTTGAGACCTCCAGATTCGGGAACCAGGACAGTGTCAGTTCCTGCAGTGTCGGGCGCCCGGCGTGTGGTCCTTTATCTCAGCAACTCCAGGAAACTGGCAAGGGAGGGATTCTGGACAGTTCAGAACCACTGACCTAAACTCGGAGACGGGTTTGAGGACGGCCGTGATAAACGGACGTCCGAGCACCGAGCCTGCCGCGCGGTCACGGGAGCTGCTCGGTTCCCCTACTGCTTCGGGCTCACGGAAGACTAAATGGTTCCTCGGAAAGAAGAGAGGGTTCTGGAGCATCTATCCTCTCTGGGCTGCATGGGAGGCTGGCAGTGGGAGCAGGGGTGGCGGCCCCACACCAGGGTTCGCTCCTGATGGGACAGTCAGGCCACTGTCCCCGTCTGGGGTGGCAGCCTGCGGTTGAGTGGGGCCGGCTTGGGGCCTTCGAAAGAGGCAGTGAGTTCCAGTTGGTAGTACTGACGTCCTGGAGAGGGTTTTCTTCGCTGAGGGTAAGAGTTTCTTACCCTGAGGGTAACGGTTTCTTAAAGTAGCTTGTTTACAGTTACAGGGACTTAATTTTTTTTTAAGTTTATTGATTTATTTGGGGAGAGAGAGAGAAAAAGAGAGGGAGTAGGGGAGAGGCAGAGAGACGATTCCAAGCAGGCTCTGTGCTGAGAGCACAGAGCCCAATGCAGGGCTCGAACTCATGATCTGAGCCTAAATTAAAAGTCGGATGCTTGGGGTGCCTGGGTGGCTCAGTCGGTTAAGCGGCCGACTTCGGCTCAGGTCATGATCTCAGGGTCTGTGAGTTCGAGCCCCGCGCTGGGCTCTGTGCTGATGGCTCGGAGCCTGGAGCCTGCTTCAGATTCTGTATCTCCCTCGCTCTCTGCCCTTCCCTTGCTCACTCTATGTCTCTCAAAAATAAAATAAAAAAAAAAAACATTAAAAAAAATGTCGGATGCTTAACCCACTGAGCCACTCAGGTGTCCCTACAGTTACAGGGACTTTTTATTTTTTTTTTTAATTTTTTAAGTATTTATTTACTTTTGAGAGAGAGAGAGGACAGTGCAAGAGCAGGGGAGGGACAGAGTGAGAGGGAGACACAGAATCTGAACCATGCTCCAGGCTCGGAGCTGTCAGTACGGAGCCCGACGCGGCGCTCGAACCCACAAACCATGAGGTCATGACCTGAGCTGAAGTCGGCCGCCTAACCGACTGAGCCCCCCAGGTGCCCCTACAGGGACTTACTAAAAGGGGGCTCTTCTCCCCCTCTTCACCCCCACCCTGGCAGCACTGGGTGCCTGGGTCTTGAGCTGGGGGAGGGACAGGGGAGTGGCTGGATGGAGAAGCCGTCCTGGGGGCCCGGATGAGCGAGGGGAGAGCCCGAGGCAGCTGTGGGAGGAAGGACAGAGGGAGGGGCCCCAGCACCAGAGGCAGCAGGAGGAAGGGGCGGAGGGGCTGAGGAGGTGGGGGGTCGGCTGGCGCAGGACGAGCACCCCCGAGGTGCGCTTATACCCCTCTAGGGAGGGGAGTGATCGGACCTCCTGTGTGTGCACAAGGCAGGCACCCGGCCAGCCCACCGCCCGCTCCCCAGCCCCCGCGGCAGCCGCTCCGCGCCTGGCTCTGGGCACAGAATGGGGGCACTGCTGCGAAGTCGCAGACTCGGGGTCTGACCATGGAGCCCTGCCATCACCCACAGGCACTGAAAGCAAGGGGTCTTCCCGCAGGGGAGCTCGGGGTCACCAGGTGGGTTGCGTTCCTCTGTCCCCCCAGCGCCTCCATGGGGTCTGAGCCACCGGGCGCCCAAGGATTCTTATGGGGTTGCCGGGAAGGGTGAGAGGACTGCAGAATGTTCTGGAAGCACACGGCTTCTCAGAGCCCATCTCCTCCTCTCCATCACCAGTCAGCGACAACCCAGGAATGCTGGGGGCCACTTTCTCCATTACCTCGAAGCTTCCCCATGCCTCGTCTGCTCAGACAGGAGCCCCGATTCTGCCCCTAATCCAGCCCCGAGTGGAAGGCCCTTGGGGCGCAGGCCGTCCAAGGGTCCCTACCTTCATTGCCAAGGCGATCAGGGCCCCTTCCGTGGGCTGTCCCATCACGGCGTTTTTTCTGATGACGGCATTGTTGGCCACACAGCCTGCCTGAAAGAGGGGTTTTCTGAGTGTCTGTAGTTACTATTCGGAGCTGGCGCCCCTCGGGGGCCTGGGCTCACTCGGCACGTGAAAAAGTCACACGCTGAAGGCTTGACCCGTGCTGGGGGCGAGGGCCGGGGGGGCGCGAGGGCAAGGTGTACTCTTCAAAAGACACCAGGGTCCCCGCTCTTCAAATAAACGTGGTGAATATTTACAGACTGCTGAACGCTGGTTGTCACAAGGCAGGTATGATGGGGGGACGGGGAGGCTAGGGGGGATGGAGGGACCGCAATGGGTACGGGTTCCCGCTTAGGGGGGACGAAGGGTCCTGAGGCAGACTCCGCAGTGGCTGCACGACTCTGTGAAGGGACTAAAACCGCTGAACCGTACGCTTCATTTAAAGGGGCGAATCCTCTGGTGGAGGCCCGTCCTTCTCAATTAAATAAAGACCATTAAAATCATAAGAACAAACACACAAGAGCGGGGGGGGGGGGGTGCATCCCAGCTCCCTCCCTCGCTGGCTGGGCCATCCTGGGCACTCACGTCACTCCCATGAGCCCGTTTCTTAATCTGCGTGCTGAGATGTGACCGGGCTCGGCCTCAAAGGGGTGCTGGGATAGTTAGGGGGACCCTCACAGCTCACTAAAAATTCTAGGAGACGATGCCTCGGTCCGGACCACGGGGGGCGCTGGGTGTGTGGGAGGCGTGACTACGGCTAATGCGACTCGTATCAACAAACAGGCTTATTGTCCGACGTTCGATGAACACCTACTCTGTGCAGGTGGCTCTCAGCCTCTCCGGCAGGCAGGGAGGAGTACGCAGGGCTTACCTCCAGTGTTCTCACGTGTTTCTGGGCCCCTGTGACACCTGACCCCTGGGGTGTGGCCCAGCGGTCACCCCCAGCCAGCTGGTCCAATAGCTTCTCCTCCCTTTAGAGAGAGTACCCTTCGGCTCCTTTCAAACGTCTGTTTCCACCTCCACTAATTTCCGCTTCGACACTCACCTCCACTAATTTCCCCACTGACACGCTGTCGAACTGCTTAATGGCCTCCTTGGAGGGTGACAGACAGACGGTCCCCTTGCCGTTATACCCAACTCCGCTGACCTGCAGGACAAAGCCACAGAGACGATGGCACCGCGTGTCAGTCATCCACTTCCCCGGCTGTCCCCTGATCTGTCGGCCGGGAGGCCCGCCCCAGGGACATGAGCCGCCCCACGAACAAGGCTTCAATGGGAGACTGTTCCCCGCACACTGTGTAGAAATCAGAAAACTCCACTGAGCGCCAAGCTTGAGGAGTCGCGGCAGGCTGGGGGCGCCCGGGGGGACTCCATCGCGATCGGGTCATGATCTCGCCGCTCGTGAGTCTGAGCCCTGTATCGGGCTCTCCACTCTCTGCGTGGAGCCCGCTTCGGATCCTGTCTCCCTCTCTCTCTGCCTCTCCCCTGCTCGCGCTCTCTCTCAAAAATAAATAAAAATTAGGGGCGCCTGGGTGGCTCAGTTGGTTAAGCAGCCGACTTCAGCTCAGGTCATGATCTCACGGTCTGTGAGTTCGAGCCCCGCGTCGGGCTCTGTGCTGACGGCTCAGAGCCTGGAGCCTGCTTCGAGTTCTGTGTCTCCCTCTCTCTCTGCCCTTCCCCTGCTCATGCTCTGTCTCTATGTCTCTCAAAAATAAATAAAAACGTTAAAAAAATTTAAAAAAAAGTAAAAATTAAAAAAAGTAATTTAAAAACAAAGGAACTGCAATACGCTTACTCAATGGGAGAGTCAGGAGCTGGGAGAATTACGGTTAAGAAAACAAATTAAGAGCACAGAAGGCAGCTTGTGTTCTAGAAGAGAGGGAGGCAAATGTTTCCTCACGGAGCCGGATCGCGAATGCATCAGCCTTTGCAGCCCGCGAAATCCCTCACGGACCCCTCGACTCTGTGACTGGGGCGCAAAGGGAGCCACTGACAGACAACACGCAGCACGAAGGATGTGGCAGTCTGTTCGCAAAATCCCGATTACAACAACGGGCACTGCCCCGTGAGCGGCCACGGCTGACCCCTTAGTCTGGACGTTTTGTGAAAAAAACAGCAGGAAACAAAACTGTGCATTCTGGGAGCTTCTAACTGTGCCGGAGGTACAGGAGGGGGACTGAAAGACCCAAAGGGACTGTCACGATCGGTTTGTCACAGGGGATTATGGGTAACTGTTTTTTTAGCTTCTGCGTTATGTACTGTGCTTATTCCTAAAAGAGAACTGTTAAAAATAACGGTGGCTCCCTTAACCCGGTCATGGTCCTTGCTGCTGTTTGTGGCAAGGAAACTGTGCAGTCACCCGTGTTTGTGTCTTCCTTATTGCTTTCTAGAAGCTTCTGCGTGCTTTCTCTAGGAAGGCAAGGGGCGGGCAGGGCAGACCTCTGTCTGGAACCGGGTAAATCGGGTCGGGGCTCACCTCGGCGTGGAGCCCGTCGGACGTTACCAGCTGGGTGACGGTCATTTCGTTGGCTGTCAGAGTCCCCGTCTTATCGGAGCAGATGACAGTGCAGCAACCTAGCACACGAGAGCCCCGGTTTATAGGGAGGAGGAATCAGCCCCGTCACCTCTCAGGCTGACGAAACACGCAGGCTGCACTCCCGCCCACTCAATCCCGTTTTCAGGAATTCCGGCGACACCGGAAGTCCCTCACCTAACGTCTCCACGATGGGTAACTTCTTCACGATGACTCGCTTCCTGGCCATCCGCAGCACGCCCAGGACCAGCGTAACCGTGACGACGATGGGCAGACCCTCCGGAATGGCAGCCACAGCCAGACTGGATCAAAAGGCCAGACGGGTCACCTTTTAATGTGCACTTAGGGATGACATGAACTCCAACTGGGGTCGGCGACACTTTTACTTGGGGAAGCATGTCTCTGGTGTCCCCAGCGCCCCTGTTCTAGTCTCTGTTTCCAATCCCAGGATGCACCTGTCTGCTTCTCCAGCATCCATCGCTCTAAGTTCTCCTGTTGCAAAACCCTGCTCTTGGGAAGGGACCGCCCCATCAGACGTCCACACTTCAGTGTGAATGAGTCTCTCAGCTGTTTTGCCTCTTTTAAGTGCTTTTTCATTTAAATTGTTGTCATTTATTTTTTTATGTTTATCTATTTTTGAGAGAGTGAGAGACAGAGTGTGAGCAAAGAAGGGGCGGGGGGGGGAGACACAGAATCTGAAGCAGGCTCCAGGCTCTGAGCTGTCAGCACAGAGCCCGACGCGGGGCTCGAACTCACAAACTGTGAGATCATGACCTGAGCCGAAGTCAGAGGCTTAACCGACTGAGCCACCCAGGTGCCCCAAATTGTTGTCATTTATTAAAGAGAAAAGTCTTTGGGTCCTAAGAGAGGAATTTCTAGAATTGGGCAAGAAGCGAGAAGTGGAATTTTTTGGTTCAGAGGGTCTCTCTGGGCCCTCTGAATGTCACTTTTCATTATCATATCACTTGCTTGGGTTTTTTTAAAGTTTTTTTTTTTTTTAAGTTATTTTGAAAGAGAGACAGAGAGCAAGCAGGGGAGAGGCAGAGAGAGAAGGAGACAGAGGATCCGAAGGAGGCCCTGTGCTGTCAGCACAGAGCCCGACGTGGGGCTCGAACTCATGAACCACGAGATCGTGACTTGAGTCCAAGTCAAGAGTGGGACGCTTAACCGACTGAGCCGCCCAGGCGCCCCTTATCGTAGCCCTTGTAAGAAGCAGTCTGACCTCAGGGAAGTAAAATGTGAAAGAGCAGGTGTCTGAAATCGAAGAAATACGGTACTTGAGTCGTGGCCTCTTCCCCGGAAACAATGGAGCATTCAGGGGCCAGTTAGAGGGACCGAGAGCACTGAATTTGGTCGAAGGACTGTGCCCGGTTTCTATGGTGACAGCCAGACGGTTCCCTTGGTTTTATGGCACAGGCGGGCAAGACTCGCTAAGCAAACATTTGCAGACGGTTATACGAGGGGGACTTCCTCCCCCGGATGGTATGGGAAGGGCATTTTTGCATTACCTGGATGCTTGCATAATAATAAAAAATTAATCCACAAACTAAGAAAGATTAGCTGGACCAGGAAAAGCGAGCACACTCTGGATCGCCTTGAATGTCACTCGAGGCAGAGGGAATTACGAGAAAGTATGTCAAGAGCAGTTCCCACGTCCCTTCCGAGACTCTCTTCCTCGCTGGCCACCCTGCTACTTCTTCCTTCCGATGCAGGGGTTTCGGGCACCCGACTGCTACAAACCGACAAGTCTACGTCTCTTCCGAGTCACGGGCGAAACGAACAAGATTTCCTCTGAATGGCAACTGAAACTTATAGTGGGGGTAGGTCAGGTGCAAGGGGCTGGGGACCGGAAGTGACCGGCCAGCGGCACTGGGGAGGGCGGGCAGTGATGGATACGGAGCCTCTTCTGTTACTGACTTGGAAATATGTAATAGTCTTTGGCTCACGGAACTTTCCGGCGCGTATAAGGTGACAATGGCGTGGGTCGTTATTCGGGGGAAATTCTTAACCGTCCCAGCTCCTGCGTGCTCTGGGTTTCCCGGGAGTCACCCCACGGCTCAGGCTTCCCTGTCCCTTGGCCACCACACCTGTCCTCGAAGGCGTAGTCACCTGAGCGCTCTTATCAGGGGCTCACCCTTCTTCCCTGGCCCTGCCTCCTGCTGGGGCCCCGGCTGGGCCACCGCTTGGAGCAGTATTCTCACCCTGCGGAGCTGGTTAGAAAGGCAGAGTCTCAGGCCCCCTCAGACCCACCGAGTCAGGGCACCTGTGACCGGGGCCCAACAAGCTTTCCTCGGGACCCTCGTGTCCTCAGGCTGCCGTCAGAGACCCCTACTCCTCAATGACCCCCTCCTCCGGGAAGCCCGCCCACTGCACGGTGCAGCCACGCCCCCTGGCCCGCTCTCGGCTCAGCAGGCTGGGGTTCACGCCCATCTCTGTGTCAAGAATGGCCAACACTTCTCCAAAAAGCCTAGCAGCCATGACTCGGCACGCGTGCGGAGGATTCTGACGACGGTATTTAGAATCGGGAGGGAAAGGGGCCCAAGAAAGCCTCGTGACATGTCCCCTAGCCGACGCCGCTGGCGCTTCTGCTCCCGGAGCCCGGCCAGTCCCTCCTGCTGTCCCCAGACGCGGGGGGCTGCGACCTCCCGCTGAACGCCCTTCCCGCCTTCCCTCCCAGGCTCCTCCTCACCGCCCCTCAGAGGAGGTTCCCAGGCCACCTTTCCCGGACTTCCTGCCTACCTCCCTCGTCCGTCCTCCCTCCACGCCCGTTCCCTCCGTAGCCATGATTGTAGGTGGGGATTATTTTACTAACGTTCGCTTGACGTGTTTACCCTGACTTCCCCCCCACCCCAGCCCGCAAACGCCGTGATCGGGCTGCGTCAGCCCCCAGTGATGCGGATAGACCATCGGCGGGCACATCCTGGGGCCCGGGGGGCTGGCTAGGGAGGGGTGGGGCGCGGGAGGGTTCCTGCCCTGCCCCAGAGGCGGTGAGGACACCGCCACGTGGGCCCGGCTGGCCTCCCCTGCTCACGTCAGGACACTGGCCGGGGACACAGAATCAGGGAGGTGGAAGAGACGGGCTTCGAACCCGCGGCACTGTGACCCCCGGCGAGCGGGGGTCAGGGCCCTTACCTGACGCCGATCGTGAACATGCTGAGAAGCTGCTTCCCCTGCAGCCAGCCCGTGAACATGATCAAGCCTGGGAAAGAGACAAAAGGCGTCGGTCTGCGCACACACGCACATGCTCGCCCGCGTGCACACCGCTGACGCGCGCAGGTGTTCCGAACTCTCCTCCTGGAGGGAATTTCGGGAATCTACGCCCAAGTCAACGAGCAGGAACGCCAAGGACTTGGGGCCGCTCTCCTGTTTCTTTTTAAGACACTTCTGCACCTGCGAAATAAAGAACGGTTTGACTTTTTCCGGAAAGGACGGAGCCCGTTCGAGTGAGAGAAAGAAACCATCGGCAGTTAGTTCCTCTCGGGTGTTTGAAAACCTGTACAGAGGATTCCAGAATTCTCCCCCGGGGGCTGTTTGTGCCAGGACGCCCCTCCGTGACGTCCGACGTGGCAGGTGACCTGTGTTCCTGCGACGGGCACGGAGGACTGTGTCCTGCTGTGTTCCTGATCAGACATGTCCCCTCTTGCGTCCCCTCCCATCATGTCTCCAGTGTTTACTAAGCAGCGGTGCTGGGACCCGTGAAAGTTCACAGGATGTTCCGGCAATGGGGAAAAGTTCTGGGGCCTCCGTGTCCCCCTCTGCAGAGTGGGAATAATGACCGTGTCTCCATCAACGAGTTGTTTCAGGACTGAAGAGGCAACAATCCACCTGAAGTGCTCAGCACGGCTCCTGGCCCGGGGCCAATGCCCGGGGGTCAGCTGTGTCACCTTTGTCATCGCAAGAGGCGGGGAGGTGAGCCAGCCGCCCGTGGAGCCTCGGAGGACCTGCTAAGACACAGCAGCTTTGTTTTGCAGGGAACGGGGAGCCGGCGCGGGTGCGGGGCTGGTCGCTGGTGGTGTGTGCCTGTGTGTAGTGGGGGTGGGGGGGGGCGTGTCGCCAGGCCCGATTTTTCTTAGGATTTTTTTTTTTCATACTGTCATTAGTGGCAATAGTCAAATGACATCTCAGCTGGGACCCAAAAGAATGCAGGTGCGAAGCTTGGAGGGGCACGTCTATTAGAAACAGGGGCGGGGTGGGGAGGCTGTAACCCTGGCCACCCGGCCCGGACCGCACCTCGGGGACCCCTGCCGCATGCTGGAGTGTGTTCACGGGGGGCCCCCGGGGGCCAGCCACGTGTATCTCTTCCCAAAACCACGCTCGGTGAGTTCAATACAGGGGTAGCTTTAAAGTGGCCACGCTGAGGGCAGTTCCACCCCGGAGGCTGGCAAAAACTCCTATCCTTGGAAAGCCAGGGGGACCAGCCCATCACTGCCTCCCTCCCTGCGTCTCCTCCTTGCCCCCCCCAACCCCCGCCGCACCAGGGACCCACAGAACCCACTTCCAAAGCCCCTCTCTGCTCGAGCTGTCCTCGAAATATTTACTAAGGAGAAAAGAATCTGAACGCCATTGTGAGCCTGGCCACGGACGTGCCCATATAACTAAGTTCCAACGACCTTGGGGAGGAATGGCTTCTCCAAGGCACCGACCTTCCAGAACCTCTGGCTTGGAACTTGTATTTTTTCGAAACAACAAATTTCATCTTTGTGGGTTTTTTTTCAAAAAACAAAACAAAACAATTTCATCTTGTCGCTGTGACCTGCTTGACCATCAGCCTTGAAGCACACGGATGGGGTATTCGTTCCTGGGGCTCCTCAGGTGGAAAGAGCACCGGTCACCGTCACGGCGCACTCTCGTTTGGCCATGCCGACCGCCTAGAGCAGATGTCGGAAGGCTTTTTCTCCAGCAGGCCTGATGGTAAATGGTTTTGGCCTCATGGGCCACACAGTCTCTCGTTGCAACTCGCCTTGGTCACCGTGAGGTGAAAGAGGCCACGGAGTGGACGTAAGCAGGCATGGCTGTGTCCTTAAAACACATTATCGATGGACGCTGGAAACTGGAGGTTCAAAGAACTTTCCTGTCATGAAATAGTATTCTTCTGATTTTTTTCCCCAAACACTTAAAAATATAAAGGATATTCTTTGCTCGTGGGCCATAAAAAACAGGTGGCAAGCCCGAATTGGTCCAGGAGTCAGAGTGGCCCAATCCCTGAGCTAGAGAGCAAAAGCGGCCTCCGGGCGGCCGCGGTCACAGCTGCGGCCACGGCCACGTGTGCCATCGACTCAGCCAGAGATGCCCGGTCGATACGGAATCCCGGGGACGGCGAACAAAAGGCGATGCGTGGCCTCTTTCCCCTCGCGTGTCCACGACAGACGTCACTAACGTGCCACGCTCCTCTTGGCCACGAAGCAGGAACACGGCCTCAGAATGCCTTCCCCGCTCCGAGCCCCACTAGCTGAGCTCGGACCCAGCCAGTGGACCCGGCTTCCGTTTCCGCCCCAGGACGAAACAGGGTGGAAGGGAGGGAAGGCGGCAGAGAGCTGCTTAAAAACAGCAACGGGCATGATTTAGCCAACTCCGGGCACCGAAATCCAAAGCTGGACTTGGAGGGGTGACTAGACGCTGGAATTCGGGGCCGGGAGCTGAGGGAAGAGGGGGCGAGGGGGGCGTCCCTTGCGCGACAGATCTGGAAGCCCTGACTCCAGACCGCATCCTCTTGGCCGCTTTGCTAAATTTGCTTCTGCTTCTCAGTCGCAGCGGAGTAGAGATCTCGATTCCTCCACGAAATTCCTAATTCCCTCTGTGTCCGCTTGGCAAATTCCTATCATCCTACCAGACCCGGTTCAATGCCACGTCCCCCCTGGCGCCTTCCCAAGTCTCCCACTCGAGATTAGCCACGACCTACACGTCCCACAGTTGCTCAGGAGCCTCTTCCCTACTGGCCCGGGCTCTTTCGAAGGGCCGAGGCTGTGTCCGATTCATCCTGGTGGCCCCCAAGCCTCTCCCGCTGTCTAGCGCGCCGCGAGGCACTCACTAAGTGAATTCACGCGTCGGGGTGGCCAGAGGCACAAGAGAAGTGTTGCTAGAAGGGTCAGCTGTTTCTCCTACAAACGCCCGCAGGGTGAGCGAGACCACTTGTACCTCCTGTCATCGCTGCCCGTGCTATGGGCGGTGGCTTGTTGGTTGGTTCCTTTATGAAGTATTCACTCAACACTGTTTATTGAGAATCTGCTATGGGCCAGGCTCCGGCTGACCTTGAAGGCTGGGAAATGAAGAAGGCGCCATCAAAGCCAGGGCTGGAGACAGCAGGAAGGAGTGGGTGAAGGGACCGGGGCGGCCCCATGGGCCGGGGGCGCGGGGTGGGGAGATTCGGGGTTAAGACCGCAATTCGGACCCGCAGCACCGAGTCGATCCTGTTTGGTGTGTGGCCAGAGACCAGCGGCACAGCCTGGCTGAGAGCAAAAACACCGCTGAACTGTGCCTCCCAGTGTCCTTTGCAGTTAGGCAGGCCGTGTGACTGCATCCTGGCTAATCAGAAACGGGCAAAGGTGATGCCTTAAAAATTTCCCATATCGGGGCGCCTGGGGGGCTCAGGGGGTTAAGCATCCGACTTCGGCTCAGGTCATGATCTCACGGTTTGTGGGTTCGAGCCCCGTGTCCGGCTCTGTGCTGACAGCTCAGAGCCTGGAGCCTGCTCCGGATTCTGTGTCTCCCTCTCTCTCTGCCCCTCCCCCACTCATGCTCTGTCTCTCTCCCCCTCAAGAATAAATGTTAAAAAATTAAAAAAAAAATTCTCAAATAACTTATGGGTTCTTGCTTTTCCCACTCACTGGCTGAAAAGAATTACGCCCGCCTCTGGGGACCTGGAGGAAGGGAGATTGGTAGGGGCCTGGGACCCCGAGTTGGTGTTTGGAGGTGACCCACGCAGGGACACGCCCAAGCAAGAAACGCACCTTGAGCATGTTAAACCATGACGGGGGAGGGCTGCTCTTTACGACAGTTCGTCTGGTCTGATGCAGAACCCTCATGGTCCCGTCAGAGTCTCCCGTCCCGCCCCTCGGACCTCACCCCCCGGTCAGCATTTGAGCCACAGCTGGGGCGGCTCAGGACGCTGCCCCTCCGTCCCCAGGACGCAGCCCAGAAAGCGCATCACTCACCGATTATGCCGAACGAGAAAAGCGTCAGCTGCTTCCCCAGCTTGTCCATGCTCTTCTGCAGCGGGGTTTTCGGCGTCTGAAAGGAGGAGGAGGACGGGTCTGTCAGAGGACACCCCTGCCGTGGCGTCCCCGCCCGGCTTTCTCGTATCTCGAACGGAGTGACGAAACACGGCAGTGCACGCATTTAAAATTCACTGACCTCTACGCCTAAGGTGTGTGTGTGTTATGGTCTCTAGATTATATCTTGGCAAAAAATCCTAACAAGTGTTGTTATTTATAGACTTTTTTTAATGGTTATTTATTTTTGAGGGAGAGTGCATGTCAGGGCAGGACAGAGAGAGAGAGAGGGGGACAGAGGATCCGAAGCGGGCTCTGTGCCGACAGCAGACAGCCCGATGTGGGGCTTGAACTCACAAACCGTGAGGTCATGACCAGAGCCAAAGTTGGACGCTCCACCAACAGAGCCACCCAGGTGCCCCCCCCAATAAGTGTTTTTAAATAGAAACACAATTTTAAAAACGCGGACTGGTATTAGCCACGCCCCCCCCCCTCATTTCTCAGGACTGGGTATCGCTAGCCTCGAGGGATCCCAAAGCCCACCTTGCAAGAAAAGCAAAGCCCGCTCTGGAACCTTACCTCCTCGGCCTGCATCATCTTAAAAACTTCTCCGAACTGGGACCTCTCCCCCGTCCCGATCACGACTCCCTGCGTTCAGGAGAGAGAAGCGTGAGAGCGGAGGGGGGGAGCCCGCGGGTGAGGGCGGGCCAAGGTCACCGCGGCTCACCTGCCCCTTCCCGTACTGCACCAGGGTCCCCATGAAGACGATGTTGCTCAGCGTGGTGAGGTCGCCCTGTGCCCGCCAGCGGGCTGTCCGTCTTACTGCACGGCTCTGCTTCTCCAGTGAAACTCGACTCGTCCACCAGGAGGTCTGTGACCTAGAGCCGCAAGGGGAAAGGACGATGGCACCCGCCCCTTCACCCTGAGACTGATCTTTAAAGCGCAGAACGGACCCCTCTCATCCCGGAAAACTTCTCAGCTGGGACAAGCGGCCTGTGCGTGAGAGCCAGCATTCCCGAGCACAGGGACGAATCCTGACTCGGGGGCGTCTACAAAGCAGGCACGCAGCTCTAAGCAGGAAACGCGCCTCCGCCAGGGCCTGGAGTTGGGCTGGAAAGGACTTTTTTTCTGGGCTACCTGTACCGACCGGGAAGGCTATTCCAACACAGTCTTTCCTGGACACACTCCAAAGACTGTGTTGGCAGGGGAGATCCCTGGGACCACCCCTGACAGTAAGGGGTCACTTCTAAACTCACGAGCCGAGGGGCACCTAGGTGGCTCAGTTGGTTGAGCATCTGACTTTGGCTCAGGTCATGATCTTGCGGTCTGTGAGTTCGAGCCCCGCGTCGGGCTCTGTGCTGATGGCTCAGAGCCTGGAGCCTGCTTCAAATTCTGTGTCTCCCTCTCTCTCTGCCCTTCCCCCACTCATGCTCTGTCTCTCTCTGTCTCAAAAATAAACATTAAAAAAAAAATTAAACTCACGAGCCAAGAAGCCCCGAGTATGACACGAAATGCAGGACCTTCAGACGTTTTTCTTTGGTGCGTGAAAGAATGCTTGGATCTATGTTTAAATGTGGACCCGATCTTTAGGTTCTGAGGAATCAGGGCCATCCTGCTGACTGATAAAAATGACCTATCAGGCAGTGAATGGAGGCGTGGCCCGGGAGACGCCTTCGGAGAGCGGCCGGAACGACCCGGACCCAGACACCCGAGGCGCGTCCGTGCTGGCCGCTCCGATCTGATGTCTTCCAGAAATGCTGGCTCCGATGTCCGCTTATGTTTTTTTTGCCTTTGTTTGTTTAGAAAGAGTGCAAGCTGTGCCCACGCATGCACGAGAGGGGGAGGGGCACGGGCAGAGAGAGAAGGCCAAGCGGGCTCCACGCTCAGGGCAGAGCCCACCCGGGCTCAATCCTGCTGTGAGATCAGCACCTGAGCCGAAACTGGGAGTCTGTCGCTCAACCGACTGAGCCCCCCTCAGATGCCCCATGATGTCAGGTTTGGTAAAGCAAACCACAGTGACCCCATCAACCTCTACCATTAAGGTGTAGCTATCTCATGAGGATTTCCTGCCACGAAGAAGGAATACAAATCACATCGTAGGATGTGGCGGGCTTTTTTTTTTTTTTTAATTTTGCCACAATAATAAAAACACACACACACACAAAAAAACACAAAAAAACAAACTGCGACCAGAAAAGCACAGAACGGTCTCTGGCATCTTAATGCCATTCACCCACAGACGACAAACAAAGACCACATCGAAACCACGGGACAAGTCTCAGAACACAGCCTCACGTGCCTCCAGGACAAGTGGACAAGGTTTGATCGTGTGGCCCCTCAGGAAAAACAAGTCTCCTGTCTTCTTTACCGTTATTTAAAACGTTAGTGTACTGTTGAAAAAAAGCTTAGGCTATGGCTAATTTAGGATACATCTTTTTTTTAATGTTTATTTATTGTTGAAAGAGAGAGAGAGAGAGAGACAGAGCACAAGCGGGGGAAGTACAGAGAGAGAGGGAGACACAGAACCCGAAGCAGGCTCCAGACTCTGAGCTGTCAGCACAGAGCCTGATGTGGGGCTTGAACTCATGAACTGTAAGGTCGTGACCTGAGCCAAAGTCGGATGCTTAACTGACTGAGCCCCCCAGGCGCCCCTAGAATATATCTTTCAAAACACCTGTGTCTTTCTCTGGACACTCCACGTCCTGCCCACCTCAGAGACTCACATACAATCTGTGTGCTTGGAGCATCCTGAGCCAGGTTACTCAGCGACAGCCTAAGCTTGTTCACACCAGAAACCACACATGGGCACGACGTGTGCGCACAGGCAGGCGCACGCACACGCATGCGCACACACACACACACACACACACCACGGGAGGAGGAGAGCGTGCTCGCATTTCCAGAACCACGTGACGAACTAGGCCCTGTGCCAAGCACGTCCAAATCCCCATGCCCTCCATGAAAGACGCTACTGTTTTCTCCATTTTACGTATGGGGAAACTGAGGCATGGAAGCCTCACGTAACTTGCTCAAGGTGACGCAGCTACTTCGTGGCAGAGCAGAAGCGTGAGCCGAGGCTCTAGTTCCAGAAACTGCACTCTTGCCCATCTTGCAAAAGTGACCCCAGACCCGGTAGGTATCACTCGGGAGGGGAGCCTCCGGTAGCCCGAGCGGAGCTGGAGGCTACTGAGGACATATATGGGGGCCGGGGTGAGCTCTGCCCCTAAGAACCTTGTCATCTGAGTCTCTAAGACCCACTGAGAGAAGCCATCTTCCTACAAACTCACAAGAGAACAGCCAGGTCAGCATTAGTCAAACAGGGACTGGTGAGTTCTCTATAGTTTCAAATTTAAAAAATCTAATAGCAATCTTTTTAAGACGCGCTCGGTGCCAGGGGATCCCGGTCCCCAAGGATGACAAGGGCTCCCACTGGCCTGTGTAATGCCCATGTCCCCTCTTCCTAAGAGAGCCCCCACTGGGAGTCCGATCCGGAGTTGGGGCTGGCTATGTGCTCCCCTCCTCCCATGCAACGCCATTTCCCAGCCGCCCTTGCAGCGCACAGTGCCTCCACCCCTTTGGACACTGGGACATAAGGAGAAGTCACTGACGGTCCTGGGTAAGATCTGTGAAGACGGCTGAGCTGACAGACCCTCCTCTCCCTTCTCGCTTCCTCTCTCTCCCTATGTGGGCCTTTGTTGGAGTGGCTCCAGAAGCCATCTTGCAAGCATTTAAAGGACAGTCACGTCCTGAGGAGGGCAGGGTGGGGGCCTGGGAGAAGCCCCGTCCTTTGCTCCATGGGGGAGCCGCCATATTGTCTCCGGACACTCCCCTTCCAGTGTGTCGTTATGGGAGAGGAGAGTGAACCCCCGAACCACTGACGCCCATGGATTTCTCCTGCTCTGTTACCACAGTCGAATACAACCACCGACGGGTCTAGACTTCATGTTTTGTTTTGCTTTTATCTCCAGGACACCAAGGGAAAGTCAAAGGACTTGGTGGAGTAGCTCCTAACAACGGAGGAAGAAATGAGAAGCCAAGTCACCCGGCACCATCGGCTGCTGACACCACACACGCAGGCAGCAGAAACTGGCACCACAACCCCGTGGCAAGCAGGAATTCGGTTTCCAGGGGACACGGTCTAACAGGACATGATAATAACTTGAATACGTTGTACTTAGTAGGAAAATCTGGCTTAGGTTTACAGTTGCGTACAGTTTGAAGCAGGGAGAATTTATACCTGAACTTGTTTGTTCACATTTAAATAACACCGTAATAAAAATCGGAAGTCAGCACGGGGAAGGGAAACCCCTCCGTTTCCCTCCGTTGACGGAGTCTCAGAGCCGTAACGACGGCAGTCTGACGTTTCTGTCAGATCTGACCTGCGGCGGAAGGCTTGGGAGTGAGGACCAGGAGGCGGAGCGGCTGGGTTGGGGGATGAGCTGGGAGAGGCCAGTTCCTGCAGGATCAGGGACTGGACGCGGGCCGCGAAGGATAAGCAGAGTTTCTGACTCAATCAGGCAGGGAAGCAAGAGGAAGCACTGGGGGGCTCCATGATGCGTGGCCTCGGTAATAACAGGCTCATCGAGAAAGACATCTCTTCTCCCAGCACCCCGCCGGCCTTAACCGGACGGAAGCCCAGCGTGCTGAGCGTGGACACCCATTCGCCCTCTTGGGGACACGGATTCTCAGGAGGGGGCTGTGGTGGGTGCTGTCCCTGGTGCTGAAGCCATGGCGGCCCGGAGCCCTCAATGGAGAGGGTACAGGCAAGAAGACAGGAGGTTCGGTCCGCACGGAAAACTGGCGGAGGTGTGGCTGGAACTCAGTCGCTTCTGGCACTGGTGAAGAAGTTGGACGGTACCTTGTAAGTAATGAGGAGCCGGGACAAGTCTTGGGCGGAGAAGGGAGGTGCGTGAGAGCCACAAAATGACGTCCGATGTTGGGAGAGGCAGCCAGCTGCATGGGGAAGGGACACCACAGTCCGAGAAACACACCCCACGTGAGGCTGAGGATGGCTCTCAATGGGGACGGGGGATGCAGTGGGCACGGACATAAGAGCCAGCCAGGCAGAACGAGAGGGTTGGCAGTAAGCGGAATTCCCTAGATATATGCGTGTCGGCACAGGTCGCTAAAGCTCACAGCTGAATCTGGGCTAGAGAACATTTTTTAATCAGGCATATTTGATCCTGAAAATATTCCACCGAAGCCAAGCTGGGATTGGCAGGAATCTTCCAGGTCGAGGCTCAGGCAACACCCCGGCCTTCTGAACCAAGACATGAGCCCTAAGTCCTCCTCAGGTCGTTTGCTGTGTTTTTAAATGCCAACACCTTCCTCTTTTCCACCCAGTGAAATCGACTATCGTTCTGACCTCCGGAACGGGGTCGTCTTCAACCGCTCTGTATGCAGTCATTTGTCATAGCAGCCACAGGGAAGGGAGACATTGGGGAACCCAGAGGGAGAAAGAGAGAGGGAGAAAAAATCAGAATGGCTGACTGCGGGCAAGAGAGCACGCAGCGTGGAAGGCGAAGCACGCGGGCTGAGTTCAAATCCTGCTCCCCCATACACAGATGCGGGGACCTCAGATGGGCTGCTCAATCCTTCCAGGCTTCTGTGTCCTCGCTGGACAGTCAAAAGACAGAGCTGTGTTCTCTCAAGGTTGGTGGGAGGTGAAAGGAGGAAGTTTCTAGCCCGTGGTCAGCACGGACCTGACTATACATCTATGTACGTTCGTTCTTCCCATGAGAGAAAAACGCTGGGAGGCAGAGATGACAGGAGAGTGTCTGGACCAAGAAGGAACAAGGCCGGTTGTGTGTGTGCGTGTGCGAAGATTCTGGTGACCTCCGGGCACCATGTCAGCTGAGGGGGAGGACGGCTAAAAATAGTCAAAGCCCAGAATCTACATGACACCAAGGGCCACCCGGAGGTGGCTGGGCCTGAAGACGGTTGAGGGCTCTGGTCACTTCCTGCTCAAGAGGAGACAAGGCTCTTCCTGTCTCCTCACACCCAGCCAGTCTCCCACCTCCGAGACAAACTTGGAGCGCCGACAGATGTCATTCAATTCCCTTTTCATTTTTCCAAAGTGGGAAAAGAAAAAGAAGGAACAGTGACCTGCTTTCCCGGCTGGTGCCCATCAGCCTTTCCCCGAGGCCTGGGCCTTTGTTTCAACCGTGGGGAGAGAGAATGTTCTGGGACCTCCACACACTACGCAGAAAAGGTACTGGGCTTACCGATCTTAAGAACTTTCTTAAACCCTGCTGTTTCCTGGACCTAAACGGCCTTAAGCTCTATGTAGAGTTCTCCCGGATCTCAGAGTTTAAGAGCTGACAAATAGGTCCCACAGTGAATAAACAAAGGTCTCGATTGTTCAGGGCAGCTGTAAAATACCCAGAAAGCAATCTGGAGCGTTGTGACTGGCAGCGTGGAAGAGAGTGTTCCGTGGTGTCAAGAGCAGGCTCACGTGGATTTCACATAAGCAGGAAGACCAGTTGAGGTAGAGTTACCCGGGGTCATTAACTGTTTCAGGGATGGGGCGGGGGGAGGGGGAGGGCGAGGAGGGCGGGGGCGGATAAGGGAAGCCACTGCCGACGCAGCGACCTGCTCATGTCACCCCAGGCCCCAGGCTGAGCATGCCGCAGGTGGTAACTCGCTGAAGCGGACCATCCCCTTTGACGGACGAGGAAACCGAGGCTCAGAGGGACTAATCCTTGCTCAGAGTCACGGGCTGGGAGGTGCGGGGCGGGGGGTTGACACCCAGGGCCCCTCGGATTTTCCAACGTGTGTCCCTCACTCGTGCAGACAGTGTGCTGAGCACTTTCCATCCAAGAAGTTACGGAATCCTTACAGCCCCCCTGCGGGCACTGTCTTCCCCCATTTTGCGGACAGGAAAACTGGGGCACAGACGGGTTACGCGACTCGTGCCAGGTCACCCAGCTTGTGAATGATAGGCCCTCGGTTCAAACCCAGGCCAATGCCCAGCCCCGGGGCAAGAACCGCCTCGAGGCACTGCCTCCGGGGGGCACCTGTAGTGGCCACAGGTCCTCCGTATCGGCGGTCCAGCATCTGGACCGCGCTCCCCACCTGGGGAATCCGCACGTTGGGAGGCAGAGCCCACGGCCCTGTGAAGGAGCGGACAGTGTCCGACTTCCTTGGGGGCAGGGCTTGGCCGCTGGAGAATGGTTCCTCTAAGGGGACCCGTGTGCCCTAGACTTGGGAGTCAGACAGTGAATGCCTGTGTGTGTGTGGAGGGGAGGGGGGTGGCAGATGGTGAGGAATCCATTCATGTGGCAAGGGACAGTGGCATAAGCCTGAGAGCAAGCACCCCGGCCTGCTCACCCTGGTCCCTGCCCTGCTGGCAGATCTCGAAGTCAGGGCCAGAAGCCTTTGAAAGTGGGAGTGTCCCTTGGGCCCCTCCCTCTACCGCAAAGACCGGCTAGAAGCTTTAAATGCAGGGCCTGGATTTGGCTCTTTGTCCTTCCCCCTCTCCCCCTCCAGGCCACTGTTGGTGTTGTTGTTGTTTTAAGTTTATTTATTTATTTTGAGAAAAAGAGAGAGAGAGTTCAAGTGGAGGAGGGGCAGAGAGAAAAGGAGAGAGAAAGAGAGAATCCCAAGCATGCTCCGTGCTGACAGCACAGAGCCTGATGCGGGGCTCGAACTTACCAGCCTCAAGATCATGACCTGAGCTGAAATCGAGAATCCGAAGTTTAACCAACTGAGCTGCCGGGCACCCCTCCAGGCCACTGTTTCAACAGCGTGTGGATGATCCTACAATTCCTGAAAACACGCCCTCTGGAAATAAGTCCAGGAGACAGCCTCTGCTTAATCGGTTATGGCACCCTCTTGCACTGCTGGTGGGGATGCAAACGGTGCAGCTACTCTGGAGAACGGTGTGGAGGTTCCTCAAAACAATGGAAATAGAGCTACCCTATGACCCAGCAATAGCACTGCTAGGAATCTACCCAAGAGACACAGGAATGCTGATGCACAGGGGCACGTGTACCCCAATGTTCACAGCAGCACTTTCAACGATAGCCAAATCATAGAAAGAGACCAAATGCCCATCAACTGACGAGTGGATAAAGAAGATGCGGTATATATATACAATAGAATACTACACGGCAATGAGAAAGAATGAAATCCGGCCATGTGTAGCAACATGGATGGACCTGGAGGGTATTATGCTGAGTGAAATAAGTCAGGCAGAGAAAGACAGATGTCATATGTATCCACGCGTCGGTGGATTTTGAGAGACTTAGCAGAAAACCATGGGGGAGGGGAAGAGGGGAAGAAGAGAAAGAAAAATAAAAGCCATACAGAGGGAGGGAGACAAAACCTAAGAGACTCTCAAAGACTAAGAACAAACTGAGGGTTGAGGGGGACATGGTAGGGGGAGAGGGTGACGGGCACAGAGGAGGGCACTTGCTGGGATGAGCACTGGGTGTTGTACGGAAACCAATCTGACAATAAATTGATTGTCAATTAAAAAAAATCCGTTATCACTGAAAGCCTTGAACGATTCTTCAGCATTTTTGGAAAGTTTCGTAATAACATAGATGACCGCCATCGACAGATCCCTCTGAACCTGACTTACCCTTCCTCGTACACCCAGGATTATCTCCGAGAGCCTCCGGTGAGTGTGACACCATGACACGCACCGAGTTGAGGGACACAGCCTGCCCCCCGCCCAGGGTCCCCGGATCACGCTATTGTAAAGCTTCTAAGACGTTCTGTGTCTTCACTGGTCTGTTTCCCTCCTCGGCGTTGAGCCATCTGAGACCACTTCTTTCTGACATCAGAGTAGCTCTTTCTAGAAGCAATGCTCGCCCCATTCCTCAGCCCCAGCCCCGGTTTCATTTGCCACTGCCGTCTGCTGCAAGCCGGAAAACCACGTACGCAAAACTTAAACTGGGAATAAATAATTTACGAAACACCATTTGAGGGGCTTTGGGCTGAAAGTTAGCTTGCTTGCTATCTTCATGCCTTGTGCGTGCGCATGTATGTATGTGCGTGTGAGCACGTGTTCGCGAGAGAGACAGAGACAGAGACAGAGAGAGAGGGAGGGAATACGCCTGCCTCCAACAAGCTACGTGTCCGCAGGTCACAAACACCAGGTTCGGGACTCCTCACCTCCGTGAGACGGATGTCCGCGGGGATCCGGTCCCCGATCGAGAGAGACACGATGTCTCCGGGAACCAGCTCTCTCGCGAGCAGATGCTGCAGTTTTCCTTCTCTTATGCTGCGTTCGAGATGGTAAAAAAAGGACAAATAAATCAATAAACAAACCGACACGCTGGTCACACCCTGTGTTCGCACACTTGAACCAGTTTGAGAGAAGCGAGAAGCTCGCGCTCTCTTTCGGGTCTGGACACACCCTTGTGGCTTCAAGGTCTTACCGTATTTTAAAGCCACACACCCTAAAAGACTTTGGGCAAAGTGTGTGGCTTTGGGGAGACCCTCGGCTTCGTTTGAAAAAGGGGACGACTACTACTGTTTATCCTGCCTGGAAACGAGGCGGAGCCATGGGGCCTCCAGAAGCTTCTGCGGGTAAGTCAGCATAAAGCTTCCTTAATGGAGGCAGTAGCTAGCGGCACTTCTGTCCCCAGAGAAGACGCTGCTCGGGCACGGAGCACCGTCTCCAGCGCTCGGCCTGGAAGAGCCGGGGGGAGCATCTTCCAGGCCCGAGAAGCTCAGAACCCCCTTTCCCACTGGGCCGTGACCTCTCCTCACGTCCCTCCACAAGCCACCCTTCCCCTGGACGCCGCAGCCCCAGCCGCGCTCCCGCCCCGCCTCTGGCCGTCTCCCCTGCACGCAGTGGCCAGAGAGCTCTTAAAACGCAAAATTCAGGGGCGCCTGGCTGGCCCTCCCCCGCTCACGCTCTGTCTCTCTCTCTCTCTCTCTCTCTCTCTCTCAAAAATAAATAAAAACAACCCAGAGAAATAAAAGGACCAGGCCCGCAGTGCCTGCTCAAGTGAAGCGACCACACTGTCCCTCCCACCTGAGGCCCCTGTCGTGACGGGACACGATTTCTCTGCTTGTGCAGCTCAGCTGTCCCTTGTAGCCGAGGGCACCCGTCCGACATTGCCCTGCTCTTCCCCCGGCTCTTGGCGGCTGGCGCCTTCTCCTCCTCAGGTCTCAACGTGAAATGCCAGCCCCTCCTTAAACGTCAGGTCAGGACGGCCCGATCACTAGCTCCCGAAAGCCCTTCTCACTCCTCCGCCAAGAGCTACTGTGTCTCCGTGAGGTTCTCCTGTGGGTTCAGGCTTGGGGGCCCTTTGGGCTTGAATGCACCTGCCGTCTTCCAACATCGTCTCACCCCTTCCCTTTTCTATCTGTCTCCCCTGGAAGGAGCGTGAGCTCTCTGTCGGTCAAGGCCTTCCCTTCCCTTCTCTTCCCCGGTGGAACCCCGGCACGAATTCTCCTGGCACACAGTAGGCGCTCAATAAATATTTCATGGCCGCATGAAGGAAGGAGGTCACCAGGGAAGGGCCCGCGGGGCACGCGTTCCTTCCGCCTTGCAGAACCGACGCGGAGACAGAGGCCGCGTGTCTTCGGGGCCTTTTCGATTCAGCCTGCCTGCCGCCGCTGTTCTTGAGAACAGAACTGTCTTTCAGAAGGGACTTCCGGGGACACGGACGGTGCGCTCTGTGCGCCTGAAAGGCCAAGACCTGATATTTAAACTCGGGATCAGATCATCCAACCACCCGGATCATTCACGTGT
This sequence comes from Paguma larvata, assembly GCA_030068075.1. Taxonomy (NCBI): domain Eukaryota; kingdom Metazoa; phylum Chordata; class Mammalia; order Carnivora; family Viverridae; genus Paguma; species Paguma larvata. The sequence goes on along the minus strand of CM057841.1, from coordinate 56,641,909 downwards.
CCGTGGGCTTACGTGACACGCCACCTGTCAGGGCTTCTGACGGTCTTGCGCAGCTACTTATCAAGCTCAGTCATGTTTAGTGCCCTGAGAGAACCTTCTAGAATCGACTCACTTTCTCTTGCCCTTCTGTATCACCCTCTTTTTGTCTGTTACTTGTTATTTTCTGCCTTGTGTCATACACACACACGGTATGTACACACACACATACACAAGCCACAGCCTTGCTTGCTGGCTCCTTGGGAGGTGGGAGCGTCCTGCTAGAGCTTTCTGTCCCCAGCTGTGGGGTGCAGGCTGTGTCATACGTATCCAAATATACGTTCGGTTCTCCTGCAAACATCATCTTGCAGAAAACAGAGGGTTAACGTATGTCTAAACCCTTCCTAAGCCCCTCGGACTGTGAGATACTTTCACTTACTGTCTCGTGAGCAGCAGATGCGTGTTTGGGGAAAGACTCGCGGCCCCAAAACGACTTCCCCAAACCTTTCCCCAAAACACACACACTTTCCCTTTCGGACCTTTCCCGAAATCAGCCCATTTTCACAAGGAGAACACGCACGGGGATGACCGGCAGGCCTGAAATTACGTCAGGAAAATGCCAGGCCCTAAGCACTCTCTGCTGGGTGTCAGCCGCTCCCTCCCCGGTGGCAGCGGACTGTGCCCCTGCCGTAAGCCTCGGCTGTCCAGGGCCGTCGCCGCGGGCCCCTGCTGGCTACTGAAGTTCAGGAAGATGGACAGCTCCCTTCCCCAGCCACCCTGAAGTGGTCACAGGTGAGCAGCGGTTCGTACTGCACGGCGTGGATTACAGAACACCCCGGAAAGTTCTACCGCAAAGCACTGCATTCTTCTCCTTCTTTTCTCTCTCTCTCTTTTTTTTTTTTTAACGTTTATTTATTTTTGAGAGACAGAGACAGAGCGTGAGCAGGGGAGGGGCAGAGAAAGGGAGACACAGAATTCAAAGCAGGCTCCAGGCTCTGAGACATCAGCACAGAGCCCGATGCGGGGCTCGAACTCACAGACCGTGAGATCATGACCTGAGCTGAAGTCGGCCGCTCAACCGACTGAGTCACCCAGGTGCCCCATCCTTCCTTTCTCTTTTTTAAACGCCCTTGGTGATGGCCGTGGTAACGACAGGCGACGTGGAAATGTCCAGGCAGGAAAGAGGCGGGTGGGACCACTAGGCACACGGCCTGAGCCCAGCCGTACCACATCTCACCCCGCAGCCCAACGTCCCGAAGCCTCGGCCGGTCAAGCCCCGCGTCGCCACCTCTTAGCCCGCTCCGAGAGGCCAGAGCAACCCGGGCGCTCTCCGCAGGAAAAACGCGCACAGCTTCGCCCACCAAACCACGGGGCTCGCGGGCTGCTCTCTTCCCAAATCCGCTCCTGCCATCCACGCCCAGCCCAGGCACCCTGATGAGACCCTGATGAGAGAGCGGAGGCCCAGAGAAGTCGAATGACAGGCCCAAGGACACACAGTAATCGGGTGGCAAGGCAGACGCCACGTCTCCCGACCCCCGGAAGACACGGCTGTCCTCCGCCACGCCACAAGGGACACAAACTTTGCCAAACTTTCGCCGAACTCGCCAAGCCCACTGGCTGCTCCGATGCCCCGCAAAGTCCCAGGCAGTCTCTGACTTACCAGTTACACTCGGGAGGAACCAGCTTGGTCAGCTCTTCCAGCGACTTCTCGGATCTGTATTCCTGGCAGGAAGCACACCCGACACGGTACTCAGGGCTGGGAACGCCGCAGAGCTCCCGCCACACCCGGGTCACCCTGACCTAGACCTCAGGAAGGATTACACACCTGGATGAAGGCGACGGTGACCACGATCAGCACAGCCTAGGGAGCAAATGGGGGGGGGGGTCAGCACCCAGCTGTTCAGCGGGGTGGGCCACGGCACCCGGCCTTTCCAAACCCAGTTCCCTCTTGCAAGACGAGCACACGGAAATTTGTAAAATGCATGTGTCCTCCTCCCCCACCCACCAAAAGAACAGAAAAATCATCCCAAATTCTGGTATCCAAAGGTTCACGTTTGGGGTACCCTTCTAGATTTTTCTGCATAGACAGACAACACAGGATCCTATAGTACAGACATATTCTTTTATAAGTCGCTTTTTCACACAATGTAAACATCATTCCATATCGGAAGATATGGATACAGCTTCAGACTTACTTACTTTCTCTCTCTCTCTTATCTATCTGACTAAGTGGGCTTCACACCCAGCATGGAGCCCAATGCGGGGCTTGAACTCAGAACCCTGAGATCAAGACCTGAGTTGGACCTCAGTTGAATGCTCAACTGACTGAGCCACCCAGGTGCCCCAGCTTCTGACTTTTTTTTTTTTTTTAAGCAGTGGCATCCCGCTGACCCTACAGTAGGTCAGCATGCAACTCTTTTTTTTTTAATTTTTTTTTAATGTTTATTCTTGAGAGAGAGAGAAGGACAGAGTGTGAGCAGGGGAGGAGCAGAGAGAGGAGGGAGACACAGAATCCGAAGCAGGCTCCAGGCTCCGAGCTGTCAGCACAGAGCCCAACGTGGGGCTCGAACTCATGACCTGAGCTGAAGTCGGACACTTAACCGACTGAGCCATCCAGGCGTCCCCAGCTTCAGACTCTTAAACAGAGGCAGCAATGCCATTGCCCAGAAGGAGTCTGTTTCTGTATTTTACGAGAGCACGGGACAGACAGAGGGAAGCAGGAATGACAGTTGCCAAGAGGTAATCTGCAGCGGCCAGATGTAAAAGGTCATATATCGTATGATTCCGTTTATATAAAACAGCCGCACGTGATGGAGACAGAAAGCAGACTGGTGGGAAGCCAGGGGCGGCAGAGGGGGCTGGGGGGAATGGGGAGGGGGCTGGGGGGAATGGGGAGGGGGCTGGAGGGGATGGGGAAGGGGCTGGGGGGATGGGGAGGGGGCTGGGGGAATGGGGAGGGGGCTGGGGGGAATGGGGAGGGGGCTGGGGGGGATGGGGAGGGGCTTCCTTTTGGGGCAACCAAATACTCTGGCACTAGACAGAGGTGATGGCTGCACAACACTGTGACATGCTAAACGTCACTGGATTGTACCCTTAAAAAATGTTTTTTAATGTTTATTTATTTTTGAGGGACAGAGAGAGACAGAGCGTGAGCAGGGGAGGGGCAGAGAGAGAGGCAGACACAGAATCAGAAGCAGGCTCCAGGCTCTGAGCCGTCAGCACAGAGCCTGACGCGGGGCTGGAACCCACAAATCGTGAGATCCTGACCTGAGCCGAAGTCGGACGTTTAACCAACTGAGCCGCCTGGGTGCCCCTGGACTGTACACTTTAAAATGGTTACTTTATAAATTATGTGACTTTCACCTCAATCAAGAAACCTCCAGGTAGTGGCTTAGGAAGGACTACCCTGTGTACTACGTGCACAGCTGGGATAGAACAATGCCAGCCCAACGGTCTCAGAAAACGGATTCCCTGCAACACTGTCCCCAGCAGGAAGGAACCGGAAGCCCCCCCTGGGGGTTTGCCCAAGAGAGTGATGGCAGGATTAACCAGGGAACCCCTCCGTGCGTCGTGAAGTAGGCAAGGGCCCCCGGGTGGCGGGGTCTGCAAGCCGGCACGGCCCCACACTCACCACGGCGATGCTGACGGCGTCCTCATACTCCTTCGTGAGGACGCTCACCAAGGCGGAGGCCAGGAGCAGCAGGATCAGGGGGTTCTTAAACTGGAAAGTGAAAACAGGGCGGCAGGGTGGGGGTGGGGGGCTCCTTTCCAGTCCCTCCCCCACGTGCCGGAGCACTCGGCGCCAGCACTAGGGTGACCCGAGGGCGAGGGAGAAACCCCGCCCCATCCCAAGGGTCTCCTCCACCCGGAATCCCGCCTCTGCTGTTTCGGTGACACTGGCTTCCTGGGGGCCATCCAACACCGTGCCTACCCAGACACCGCCCCGCCCAGTCTTGGAGTCCTCGGTCTCACCCTGCCACGCCTCCATGACACTCCGGGTCAGGACCCAGCCCCTCTGGTGGCTTGCCAGTCCTGGTCCAGCATGGCCGAAGGGTCCCCTTTGCTACTACCCCGGCTCCCCAATCTCATCTGTCCCCACCACACCAACCTGCCCCTGTCACTGCCTCTGGGGGCTCCGATGATGTTGTTCCTGACAATGGGTGTCCGAGAAACTTCCTGGAAGGATTTTTACTTTGTCATTTTATGTATCTGCTCCCTCACTTCACAGATCACATAGTATCTCGTGTTACAGACGAGCGAAAGGAAACATAAACACAAACACATAAAAACAGCAAGAGAGAGAGTAGACCAAAGATCACGACCAAGGTAAGAGACAACATCTCCATGGGCAAGTCATAGCTGTTTCAAATGGGGCTGTGCATTTGGCCCTGAGCTTCCCGGCAGCCCAGGCGAAAAGAGAAATGCGATCAGATGTGTGACTCACGCTGCTTGCGAGGACAACCACATCGGTGTCACGGCAGTGTGGTACGTGAAGGCGTTCAGCGCTCCCGACCCCCTTCCCCAGCCTTTCTGCTCTTCGCCTCCCCTGATCGAGGGACACGACATTCTGTGGTCACCTCACCGGCAGCCCCGAGTTAGCCCTGGGGTTACGTGGAATCCTCGAGACTGAGCAACTTAGCTACATTTCGTCTTCTTAGCTACAGTTTTTCTACGATGCTGTCAAGAACGTGAAACCTGCATCAAAGTTTGTGATGAACCCGAACCCATGAGCCACAGGCTGAAGGGTGAAGTCTTCCCTGTGTAAAGAAGCCGTTGGTTAATTTGGCGGCCGGTGTAAACCATCCCGTGGGCACGGGTTCGCAGATTAGGAAGAGGCCTCAGGTTAAAACAGCTGAAGGCACGCATGTCCAAGAGGAAAGGGTAGGATTCGCTAAGGCCCCGATTGGAACGAATCGACTGCAAAGAGGCATCTTTGAGACGCGTGGGGGAAACGATCTGAGGACCAAGCCCTGGAAGTGACCAGGCTGATGAAGCCGTAACGGCACTCGTGGGGCGAAAGGCGCAGAGAAAAGGAGGGGATAAATGTGGGCTGAATGGACTGATAATTATCGAAGGTGGAAAACGGATACGTGGGGGTCGCTATATTATTTGACTCACGCCTAGTTTTGAAAACGTCCCTGATGAAAGATGAACGAAGCGTTTGCTCAGAGAAGCCCCCACTTTCGGTTCCAAGAGCGTCTGACAGCGCCGGGCGGGGCAGGGCGGGCGGCGGGCAGAGCGAGGGGCTGCCGAGGGGCCCTGGGCCGCGCTCGGCGCTGCGGGCACAGCTCACTGCCAAGGCCGCACGCTGGCCGGCGGAGGCAGACGCGCCCTTTCCTCAGAAACCCGGGGAGGATGAAGTCCAAGGGAAGAAGCTTGGGAAAGCCCGCGGAGGTGCGTCAGGGTCCTGGGGCTGCCGTGATGACTGACCACGACCTGCGGGGCTTCGAAAAACAGAGGCCGGTTCTCTCCCAGTTCCGGGGCCAAAGCCTCCCTGGAGGCTCTGAGAGAGACTCCCTCCTGCGTCTCCCAGCTCCAGGGCGTTCCAGCCATCCTTGGTGCGCTTGGCCTGGAGACACGCCCCTCCAGTCCCTGCCTGGTCCCACGGCCCTCCCCTCCCTGTGGGTGTCTCTGTGTGTCTCCCTCCTTCCTATTAAGGTCACCAGGCATTGGATTTAGGGCCGCTCGAATCCAGTCCGACCTGATCTGAACTAGACACGTGTGCAAAGACCGTGTTTCCAAACAAGAGCGTATTCCGAGGTTCCGGGGAGACGGGACTTTGGGAGGACACTACTCAACCTGGTACAGAGAGGAAAAACACCCCAGCCCAGGAGAGCTGAGAGTAAGATTCCATTTCAGCCCTGAGCCCGTCCTGGACTTGCCGTCTGATTAGGTAGAGGTGAGCGGGTGAGAGAGACGCACCAACGGGGACTGGACCCCTGGATGGCACAGTCCAAAACGCCGCCCCTCCCACTGTTTCCCGACACCTGTCCTGACCACGCTGCTGGGTGACGTATTACGTAAGAAGCTGTCTGTCCTCCCCCAAGCAGACGGGCGGTCTGGCTGCTGCTCTATGCGCAATGCCTAGCCCATGGCCGGGAACATAAAAAGCACTTATCTAGAACAACTAAATGAGTGAATGAGTAAATGAAGCGGCCGCACCCATTTTTAGGCAGGGGAACTTGACGCTTGGTGGGTTGGAACTCCTGCTCAAACGCACACAGCAGGGCAGAGACCAGCGCTAGGTCTGTCCGTCCTCAGATGCATGTCCTCCTGTCCGGCTCACTCCTATAAGGCCACCTGCCCTCCCCTCCCCTCCCCTCCCTGCAGGCGACACCCACCCAGGACTCTGGGAGCAGGACTATTTCTGGACATGGGGCCCCTCCAGCCCTGGGCTCACGGCTAGCTGGCGGGGGCCGCTCTGGGAGCTGGGACCCAGTGCTGGTCTCCACCAGGCCTGGACCAAGACCAACTGCCACCTTGAACCCCAATTCCAGTCCCAGAGGCTTGGCCCTCCCGGGAGCCGGACCCAGAGGGTTCTTCAGCACTGATATGACCAGGTCCCCTCCTTCCCCCATCTTGAGACCGTCCCAAGCCCCTGCCCAGCCCCATCCAACACAGGTGAGTCACCGAGAGACACGGCAAACAGGGGCAGTCTCACGTGCCGCTAGTGCTTCTGTGGCCACAGGTGATGAGACTCTTCCTGGCTCGGGGCCCCTCTAAGCCCACACGTAAAGGGACAGACACAGGCAGAAAGGGGTCTGCTGAAGCCCTACTGCGCAGGCAACGGGCAATACCCCAGAAACACAGTCACGATAAAACTCACCGGCATCTTACTGAGCGCCTCAGAGGCGCCACGCTCTGGGCACGCTCTTAGCCTCCTCCTAGCCTGAGGACACCCTGCCGCCAAACGTCCCTGCTTGATAAATGAGCCACCTGAGGCTCTGGAAGACGCTGAACTGTCCAAGGACTCGTGCCGGCCAGCCCGACTCCAGACTCGTGCTCCTAACTGCTACGCTCCAGTTAGGGCCAACTGGTAGGCGCGGGGGTGGGGGACACGACACAAAGTCCTTAAATGTGCTAAGCCCCCCTCTTCTCATGTAAACCCCGGAACGGCGGGTATGTATGAGTTCCATTTTCTAGACCGGGAGAATCGGCTCAAGAAGGTTCAAGAACGGGCTCGAAGTCACAAGGCTGGAAACTGGGAACGGAAGTCTGGCGGCCTGACTCTGATCTGCCTTTGCCTTACGATCTCGGGGCAACACGTCGGGGGTCATGCTGAGGTAGAAGTGCTAACGGCGATTCTCTGGAGAGAGAAGTAGGGCTGCCCCGTGAGGTGGAGAGCTCCCCGTCACCGGAGGCAAGCAGGATGGTCGACGCCCGGTACAGAGCAAGGGCTCAACGCAGGTGAAGAATGAGCACAGACGATTTTCTGTGCCCGTCAAAGAGGAAGCCCACGGAGGGATGCCTGACCTGACGCGGTTAAGACGAGTAAGAGGTTCCCTGCTCTTAGAAATTCAAAGAGCTCTCATTTCTGGAAAGGCTTTGGTTGGCAACTGTAGGAGTTTTAACAGAGCAGGGGCAGGAAGGAGAGGGGTCCCAGCAGAAAGGGCCGCCAGGGCGGGACTGACCAAGGCCCAGCCGCAGAAGGGAGATGGTCCATCCCCACCGCCTGTGTCCGCCTGCGTCCCTGAACTCTAACTTCCTGGAGCCTCCATTTCGTCCTTTCAACCCTGAGATTCCAGGAAGCTTCCGGGCTGGCTAGAGCCACCTGCGCCCCCAGAAGCTGATTTCGCAGCCAAATGCGTCAATGAACGATATTCCCAGTGTGCTGAGACCCGACCAGTGAGACCAGGGAGCAGCGTGGGGACTGGAGAAGAGGAGAGATGGAGGATGCTGCACGGAGGGCTGTGACTGGTCCCTCAAATGACCAATCACGAAGCTTTAAGTGCTGAGCCAATAGGAAGGCCGCTGAGGCCTGGGGCAGCCTGGGGACCACAGACGGGAGGGAACAGGGTCAGGTTCAGGAGGGGACACGAGGCGGTGTGACCGTCTCCAGGTAGCTGGGGTGGTCGGCCTGTTAACTGGGGGGGTTCTGCACCGGTACTGGGCAGGCGGTAAAGGGTGTGGACTTCCAGGCCAGAACTTGCAGCCGCTGGTATTTCAAAGTTTTCTTTCCTCTTCCCAGTGGCTTCCAGGCATCAGACTTGTGTGCCTTCCATTCAGCTCTGTGCCAGGGCCAAGGGCAGAGGTGAAGGACAGGGGCTCCGGAGCCAGGGGCAGGCTTTGCCCCCCAGCATGCCACCTACTGCTGTGTGACACCGGGTTCCGGGTGCCACACCCACGTAGGACAGCCAGTTCAATGTGCATTTCAGATAAACAGGAACTTTTTTTTTTTTGGTATAATCATGTCCTGTGCAACAGTTGGGGCATTCTTATACTAAAAAATTGTTCTTTATCCATCTGAAACTCACATTAATAAGGCATTTTCTACCTTGATTGGCTAAATGGAACAACCCTACGCAGCCTGGGGACGTATTTTAACTTCTCTGTTCACGCTTCTCATCTCGAAGTGAAGACGGAGAGGAAGACGAAGCGAGTTAATGCTTACTTACTCAGCGGGGTGCCCGGCGCGTGGAAAACCCTCTGTGAATGTAACAACTATTATTCATGGTCATGGCTGCCCGGGGAGTCGGCAAGCTGCTCACGGCCATCCCTCCTGCTGGCTGGAAGCGGCCTGAACGAGCAGGGAGCCGCCTCTATCTTTACAGTACAGCCGCCCTGCACCCAAGACCGGTCCAAGGACACCTCCCATCAATAGTTAAACAACGAACGGCTCATCCACACTCTCTGGCTGACACTAGTACTGCAAGGAATGACCCCTACCTGATCGAGGTATTTCTTCCACACGGGTTCGGTGTTGTCAGCGACCAACTCATTCCAGCCATGGACCAGCCTGCGTTGCGACACCGCGAACTCGGACAGCCCGTCCTGCAAGTCCACCTGGAGGGACACGGGTAAGCCCCGGCTCACCGATGGGCCAGGAAGGACCGGGGAGCCCACCGCGCAGGACGGCCACTCCGGGAGCCGGCCACTTCCCCCGGGGACGAGGAAACTGGGTGGCCCACAGAGGAGAAGGAACTTGTTGCAAGGCCCTGAGCAAATAGATAGGGACAGAGAGAGAAGGAAAGCTCACAGTCCCGTTCTTTCTCAATCGGACTGTACTTCTGCCCCTATAAATACAGAAGAAAAGACAACCTCGGGCCAAAATTTCAAAGAAGGGAATGGTGGCTGGGAATTCCAGATGTGTATAAACGCTTATGCTGTCTTCTTTAAAGAATTAAAAAAGTGGCCTTGGGAACATGAAACGGTGCACCTGCTGCGGAGGGCGGTTTGGAGGTTCCTCAAAAATTAAGAATGGAATCCCCATCCTGTAGAGCCACCTCTCTGGGTGTCCATAGACCACAAGAACTAGAAGAGGGTCTCGAAGAGACACGTGGGCACCTGCGTTCACAGCAATGTTACTCTCAACAGCCAAGAAGGGGGAGCAGCCTGGGTGCCCGTCGCTGGATGAGTAGGCCAGTCGGGCAAAGGCGGACCGCACAATCCCACCCGCGTACCTACATGAGGCGTCTAGAGGGGTCAGACTCCCAGAGGGGCAGAGGAGGAGCTGGGGGCTGGGGGACGGGGGACGGGGGCCGGGCGGCGGGGAGTGCGGACTGAGTGTCTCCTGGGGACAGAGCTTCAGTTTTGCAAGATGGAAAGTTCTGGAGGCTGGCTGCTCCACGGCGTGAGGGCACTCAACACTCCCCAACCGCACACTCAACGATGGAGAAGGTGGCAAATTCTACGTTGAGCGTTTTACCATAATTAAGAGTTGAAAAGAAAAAAACAGAGAAAAGGCCCCTCCTTAGAAACAACAGCTAAAATTATCACACTGTAGGGGCACTGTGCCAGTTACGCCCTCAACTCTTCACCCAACATCACGTCGATAATTACGTATGGAGACATGGTCGCGCTGGTGTCGGCAAGTGTGTTCTTGTTTTTAAAAAGCTGACAATGACAAACCCAGGCCTGGTGGAAAACGTGACAGGGAAAGCTAGACAGGCTTCTAGATTCGTTTCGATAGAAAGAGGTCGCTGGGCGGGAAAAACACCGAGGCAACGTAAGCCCGTTCCCTTCCCTTAACCCTCACGAGCAGGACTTGCATTTGAAGAGACTTTTGAATTATTCTCAAGAAAAGGCTGGCATCAAACACCGATTTCCACCGTCTTGAGGCTGTGGCAGGTGCCCCGTTACTAGTGAGTTTTTATTTGCTTTGCCGCAGAGTGGTGGGTTGTGAGTACACACATACGCGCGCGCACACACACACATACACACGCCCGGGTCGCTCCGTTTGCTCAGTTTTCTAAGTAAGTGTAAAACAGAAAGCAAGCACTGTTCTTCGGCCTCAGAGGAGAGCTTCGTGGAGGGAAGGTATCTGGGCGTGTGTATGCGTTTGCGTGTGCGCGTTTGCGTGTACGCGCGTGTGGGTGTGCGGTCTTGCACTGACCACTGACCGGGAAGTCAAATGCACTTGAGAAACGTGTACGGCTCTGGTCTGACTGCCAAGACCCTGGATTATAAAAGAGAGAGCGTGTGGACGGGCGGTGGTGACGAGGCTGAGGTGCGTGTCAGGCCGCCCGGATTCAAGTCTCGCTATGCTTCACTGGGACCGCGTGGGGGACCGCGTTCTCTGGGCCTCTGAGGAAGAGAAGCAAGTACGTAGAGGTTTGGGAGGAGGACTGCCCTCGGGAGGGGGCCCCATGAGGGTCGGCTCGACCCACAGCAATGAGGACAGTCCACACGGGGTGTCAGAACGGTTCAAAAGGAGGAGCGATTTCCAGGAGCGATGAGAAAAAGGCGTAACAGCACAGAATTCTAATCTGCGGCTGCGTGGCGCTTTCCTCTGAAGCTAAAAGCCTTACCATCCCCGGCATCAAACGCAAATTCAATTCTTACGCAAAACGCTTTGGCCAAATCCTCTCTGTGGCATTTGCTCGCCTCCTTGGGGGACAGAGCTACCACTGTTTTCTCTTTCTCGATGGCTTTCAATTCACACTGTCCACCAATCTGCGGGGAAAACAAAAGGATTGCTGTCAGGCAAATGGCAATTTTGTACGGACGCGTTATTTTCAAAGTGTGACATACCCAGAGAAAGTGCGCGTGACTTTTTAATGTTTATTTTTGTGCACGCGCACGAGAGAGAGAACAAACTAGCGGGGCAGGGGCAGAGACAGAGGGAGACCCAGAACCCGAAGCAGGCTCCAGGCTCTGAGCTGTCAGCACGGAGCCCAACGTGGGGCTGGAACCCACAGACCTGAGATCAGGACCTGAGCCGAAGTTGAACGCTTAACAGACCGAGCCCCCCAGGCGCCCTGACCTGTTCTACTCTTGACGGACCTTTGGGTTGCTTCCAGTAGTTGGTTGTTGCTGATGTATTTATTTTTAAGCAAACTCATTTTACAGAACTGGAACTCGCCAAGCCGACAGAGCAGGGCAACAATGTACACGTTTAGAATCCTGAACTTGAACTTCTGGGATTCGCGGTCCCCTATGTGCTATGTTGTAGAGAAAACCGACAGGTGATATCACGGCCTGTTCCGTGTGTCGTTCGCAGTAACCCAAGCGAAGGGGGTTCCGGGTATCGGGCAGGCCTGGGGAGAAGTGCAGGAAGTAGCTGGAGGGCTCGGGATGACCTGGTGGCACAGGAGCCCCCCATCGGGAAAGTGCTAGGTACTTCCGCAAAGCGATTCCTAGTATCCTGATCCCCCGGGGCCCGATAAGCATCTTTTCCTTTTCCGGCAGGTTGTCGGGCGCTGGGAAGGAGGAAGGAGGCATCTGCCATGCTCGTCCTTCAGCTGAAACAGAGCGGAAAGCAGCGCTCGCCAGCCCCCCACCCCCAACGCGGTCCCCCAGTGCCTCGCCGCTTAGAAGTGCTCTGCCAAGGGCGCCCGGGGGGCTCAGTCGGTGAAGCATCTGACTTCAGCTCAGGTCATGATCTCACGGTCTGTGAGTTCGAGCCCCGCGTTGGGCTCTGTGCTGACAGCTCAGAGCCTGGAGCCTGCTTCGGATTCTGGAACCTGCTTTGGATTCTGTGTCTGTCCCTCTCTGCCCCTCCCCGGCTCACGCACTCTCTTACTCTCTGTGAAAAATAAACATTAAAAAAGAAAGGAAGGAAGGAAGGACCTCTCTGCCAAGCACATCCCTTCCCGATGGTTCTCGCTTGGGCCGTGACCAGGAAGCACAGGAGTGGCTGCATCCAACAGGCGCCCCGCCTTTGTCGCGAGCTTTCTGTAAGTCCATGTGCAAGAGAAACGTGCATTGCAAAGTGGACAGAACTCTTTACTTCTCAAGATCTGGCTCCATCACACCAAATGAGGTCTGTCTGGTTTGGGTTTTTGGTCGCACCACGCATGGACTCCGTCCTGCCCAGCTGGCCGTTGCTGGCCTTGCCACGTTCCCTTCTGGCCACGACGACTCTCCATTTGCTTTTTATACAGCGTGGGAGTGACTCTCAAATCCAGGCCCCCAGCTCCCACAATCCCCCCGGTCCACCCCAGCCCCCTAGCCCCCACACTCCCCAGCCCACCCCAGCCCCCCAGCCCCCACACCGCCCCCCGGCTCACCCCAGCCCCCCAGCCCCCACACCGCCCCCTGGCTCACCCCAGCCCCCCAGCCCACACCCACCCCCCGGCCCACCCCAGCCCCCACACTACCCCCCGGCCCACCCCAGCCCCCCAGCCCCCACACCGCCCCCCGGCCCACCCCAGCCCCCCAGCCTCCACACAGCCCCCTGGCCCACCCCAGCCCCCCAGCCCCCACACTACCCCCCGGCCCACCCCAGCCCCCACACTACCCCCCGGCCCACGCCAGCCCCCCAGCCCCCACACCGCCCCCCGGCTCACCCCAGCCCCCCAGCCCCCACACCGCCCCCTGGCTCACCCCAGCCCCCCAGCCCACACCCACCGCCCCCTGGCCAACCCCAGCCCCCCAGCCCACACCCACCCCCCGGCCCACCCCAGCCCCCACACCGCCCCCCGGCCCACCCCAGCCCCCCAGCCCCCACACATACACAGTGCTTGAAACACTGGATTCCAGTTGTTCTTGGGATAAAACCCGCACTTCACTGTGGCTGCAGAAGCCCCACCTCATCCACCCCCCCCTAATTCTTAGGTCCGTGAGACCCCTGTGGGGGGTCCTGTGGCCCCAGGAACGGGCTGCTCTGCACACACTGTATTTAATTTTTTTTTAATTTTTTTAATGTTTATTTATTTTTGTGAGAGAGAGAGAGAGAGAGAGAGAGAGAGAGAAAGCAGGTAAGGGGCAGAGAGAGAGGGAGACAGAATCTGAAGCAGGCTCCAGCTCCGAGCTGTCAGCACGGAGCCCGACGTGGGGCTCAAACTCATAGACCTTGAGATGGTGACCTGAGCTGACGTCGGATGCTCAGCCGACAGGGCCGCCCAGGCGCCCCCACCACCCTGTACTTTAAATCCGGGCTTCTCACTCGGGGCCGCTCTGCCACCAAGAAACTTGGGCGGTGCCTGGAGCCCTGTTTGGTTGTCATCACTGGGGGGCGGGGGTAGGGGTGCGGCCAAGCATCCAGCACGCACAGGACGTGCAGGAGTGAGGTGGCACGAGACCTCGGCCATGCAGAGGGAGAGAAACCCCGAGTTAGACACGGAAGCGTTATTCTGTCTTGAAGTCTTCCCGGACCGGAGGAGTCCGCCCGCTCTCCCCAGCCACCCGACGCCTCCCCGGCGGCACCTGTACGGGGACCCGAGGGAGAGCATCACGGAGGCGTCCGCTGACAGCGCGGCCGGTCTGCAGGGCGGGGCCCGTGCCGGGGACCGGGGACTGATGGCTCCCAGAGCGTTTCCCAGTCAGAGCGCAGGACGCCCGTCGAAACGCATGGGCCCTCCGCTCCGCCGGATGGACGACCGGATGCCTGCTCTCAGACACGAGCCTCAGTTTACCCTCATCAGCGTGTTGCCCGCTCCACCGGCCAGCGCGTCGGCTCAGGCGAGCGCCCACTTCCCTGATCACAACGCCCTCACCTGCAAAATGGGGTGACGACGCCCGCCTCACGGTGCTTTTGGAGAACCAGGCAAGCCGGGGCCTGTCAAGGATGGGTCCACACCTTTCTGGGCTACCATCGGAGGCGTCTGCACCCTCTTCTCTCACCCGCCACAGTCAAGCCTAGGAAGGGGTTGTCTATACTCGCCGCCCCCACCCCCTCAGCTCCCGTCCGCTCTCGGCCCACTTCTGCCGGGCTTCCCAGGCCCCTTCCACCTCCCGAGGGACCCGAACCACCCCCAGCCAGCGAGCGAGGGCTCAGCCTGTCTCACTGCGAGGCTGTCCATTTCAGAGAGCAGAGAGCCCTTGGGTCTGGGGGCCAAGCACGTGGGCCCCGTGACCCGCCCGGGTGCGGGTGACTTCTGCCTGGGACGCTCATTCCCTCCAGAACGTACACCTGCACACATCTATCCGCAGCGTGTGCCCGTGGTCTCGAGAGCGGCACCGGCTGATGGAGGTCAGGCGCCCTCTGGGGACCCCCGGTCCTCGCTTCCTGTCAAGCCCGATGTTGGGGGGCACCTCTCCCTTCTCCTTTATTCTCTTTTTAAAATTAAGGCGAGGGGTGCCTGGGTGGCTCAGTCTGTTGAGCGGCCGACTTCGGCTCAGGTCATGATCTCACAGTCTGTGAGTTCGAGCCCCATGTCGGGCTCTATGCTGACGGCTCAGAGCCTGGAGCCTGCTTCCGATTCTGTGTCTCCCTCTCTCTCTGCCCTTCCCCCACTCATGCTCTGCCTCGATGTCTCTCAAAAATAAATAAACGTTAAAAAAAAATTTTTTTAATTAAGGCAAAACTCACATAACATAAAACTAACCATCTTTTTTAATATTTATTTTTGAGAAAGAGAGAGACAGAGCATGAGCAGGGGAAGGGCAGAGAGAGAGGGAGACACAGAATCGGAAGCAGGCTCCAGGCTCTGAGCTATCGGCACAGAGCCTGACATGGGGCTCAAACCCACAAATCATGAGATCATGACCTGAGCTGAAGTTGGACACTTAATTGACTGAGCCGCCGAGGCGCCCCTAAAACGAACCATCTTAAAGTGAACAATTCTGTGGCATGTTATGTGGCCACCGGCGCCATCTAACTCCAAGACGTTTTCATTCCCCCCGAAAGGAGACCCCGTGGAGACCCAGCCGGTCCCCTCCGCTCCCCCAGCCGCCACCGGTCTGCTCTCTGCGTCGACGGATTTCTCTCTTCTGCATGTTTCATATAAACAGAATCATACGATACATCAGCTTCCAGGCCCCCTTTGTGACCTCCAAAGTACTGTTTGCCCAGAGCAACCAGACCCCCGCGGCCTGCCGGGCGTGGGAGGTCCCGAACCCCTAAGGAAATCTTCTGGAACCTAAGGACTTAGAATGGTTTTAGAGGGTCTTCACTGAGCAAAGATGGCTCGGAGCTGATATGTAACCAAGCGGTGGCTTCCAAAGGAGCCGCCAAGGGCAAATAGGACATTTGCTGACGGGCGAGTCGGCTGACGAAGTACGCCACGAGCTCACTGGGGGCCGGTGCACGCATGGCACCTGGAGGGCGGGCCAGCCTCCCCTGCGCCAGAAGCCAGGCTTTCTCCGCCTTCCCGCCCGGCTCAGGGGACTCCGTTCACTGCAAGCACTCAGGAGTTAGACCCGAGGGATCGCTTCCCCGTTTCAAGGCCTTAGACACTTATTTCTTCACCGTATTTGTCCCAAACCTCCCCCATGCCTTGCCTTCCCCCCTGGAGAGTGCAGGTTATAAGCATAGAGGCTCGTAAGTTTCCCCAGGGCGGCGGAGGGGGGGGGTAACAGGAACCCAGACACGGAGCCCCGAGGGCAGTGCCCGGCACCCAGGAAGCAGAAGTGTTCACACGCGACGCGAGCTCGCCAACTACTGCACGAGACACAGGCCGACGATAAACTTACTCTTTATCTGCAATCCAAATGCAACGAGGAGTCTGCAAATCTGACAACACTGGGAAGGAATAAACCGAGAGACGCCCATGGCCCGGGTGGCAAGGTCATGATGGGGACACGTAACTCTACAGAGGAGACAGGCGGGCGTGCGATTCTGGGTAGGGGTAGGGCTTGGGAATCGTGAGTAAAACATCCTTGCAGAAGGTGCAGGAGCGAGTTCCCAGGGAGCGGAGAGGGGGCCAGAACGGGCCGGAAGACGCCAAGCAGAGCGAATGGTCCATTCGGGCAACTCGAAGTGACCAAGCATGACTCGGAAGAGTTCCAGAGGGAGGGATGGAGCCCGGGAGGAAGTCAGGGACCCCGTGAACCCCACAGCCCTGACTCTTCAAGACTTTCATCGTAGGGGCGCCCGGGTGGCTCCGTTGGTCAAGCGTCTGACTCGGTTTTGGCTCAGGTCATGATCTCACTGTCGATGGGTTTGAGCCCCGCATCGGGCTCTGTGCTGACAGTGCGGAGCTTGCTTGGGATTCTCTCTTTCCCTCTCTCTCTCTCCGCTCTCTCTGCCTCTCCCCCACTCATGCTATCTCTGTCTCTCTCTAAATAAATAAATAAACTTAAAAAAAAAAAAGGAATTTCATAGTGTGAGTGGAGGCAGTTACTGGCATCCAGGCACTTGGCCAGGAAAAATGTAAGGGTCACAGCAACCCAAGAACAATCAGGCAGGGTCATCGAGGAGGTGACGCTGGAGAGGAGGGGCAAAGGACCCCAATTCAATGCATAGATTCCTTCTAAGACTTCCCTAACAGTCTCCTGAGGCACGCGTCTGCGAACTACCTGGTTAAGCCTCAGCCTGGCGGTTCTCAGCGCATGGGCCTCAGCCCAGCGTCACCTGGAACGCTGGGACGCGTTAGAGAGGCAGCCTCTCGGGGCCCAGCCCAGATCGAAAGGATCGGAGGTTCTGGGCACGAGCCCTGCCATCCGGGCTTTCGCTGGTTTCCGGGGAACCGTGAGGCACTCCGCAGCTGGAGGACCACCGGGATCTTGCAAAAATACGTTTCCCTGGCCCGTCCCCGGCACAACTAAGGAGAGGGGCTCAGCCAGCAGGGTTTCTAAAAGCCCCAGGTGGCTGTAACACGCAGCCAGAGCTGAGCAGAGGACGCCCGGCCGGGAGATGGGCTCCAAGGGCAGTGCTGGGGGGTCCCGGACTTGAGGGGCCACCGCCTTGGAGAGAAAAGGCGTTGGCGAGTAGGCCGAGGACCGGGCCGGGGGCGCTGGGCTGGGGGGTCGGGGGGCCGGTTCAAGCAGGGAGGGTTCCTTCTGTTTCCTGGAGGAAGGGCGGGGAAGCGACCTGAGGCAGCAGGCACCCCCAGGCCCTTCTAGAAGTCGGGCGGACAAGGAAAGGAGATGCTGGACCTGAGGAGGGCTGACGGGTCCTAACGAGGGCAAGACGTCACCACCCGAGGAAGGGGAGGCGGTGCGACGGTGCGGCAGACAGAACCACAGACATTTTGAGAGCAGACGCCCGGCCCAGCGTTTGACGTCCGCCGTCGCACCGAATTGTCCCTGCCGTTGAGGCGGACGCAGCTTCCGGCCTCATCCCCCGGGGGAAGAGGTGGCCGAACTGGCCGCCTCCCAGACCAGCGCCCTGTCGCGGCTTCACAGGACACGGGAAAACGCCTTGGCGGCGACCGTGCAGGGCGGAAGGGAGAAAGCTCAGAGAGGAACACGCCTTCTGGACCCTCCAAGGGAAACAGGGGCCGGGGGCGGAGGGAGCAGGGGAGAGGCTGGGCCTGAACGACAACCCGGAGAGAGGTCTGCGTCCTGATTCCCGGAGCCTGGGACCCTGCGACCTCTCGTGGCCCGGGGGACGCTGCGGGTGGAGCTGGGGAGGCGATCCCGGATGGCCGCGTGGGCCCCACATGCTCACGGTGTCCTTGTAGGAGGCAGGCGGGGGGCGAAGAGGAGGTGCGAGGGCAGAAGGGGAGTGGGAGCGACAGGATTCCCCGCTCCGAAGGTGGAGGGAGGGAATGGGGGCCGCCGTCGGAAGCTGGAGAAAGGCAAGGACATGGATTCCTCCTGAGGGAAGGACGAAGACTCCTCCCCCAGAAGGAACACAGCTCAGCCAATGCCTGGATGGGAACCCAGTGAGACCCGCGTGTCAGACTTCGGACCTCCGGGACCGCGAGGCGACGACCTCGTGTTGTGTTAAGCCACCAAGCTTGTCGCTGTTTGTTACGAGAGACCAAAGGAGCTGACACACGGCCCACCACGCTGCTGAGGACGAGCGTCTGTGCAGACGGCTATGGGGACGGCGGGCGGAAGGTGCAAGTCACAGGCTACAGACCGGGGTGCTTCCAGGGCCGCAGGCTTCCGCTGGGCGGTGGGGCAGCAGACGCCCTGTGGTGCGGCCAGTGCAGCCGGCCTGTGTCCTGGGCTGTCTCTGCTCATCGAACGAGCCCTTTTGGTCCCTCATCTAGTCCCCACCTTTTCACGGTGTGCGAGAGACCAGGCCTGGTGTCTCGGGAAAGCAGCCGCGGGCCGCGTCCTAAACTGACCGATTACACGAGCAGGGGTGTTTCAAAGCACAATTAGGACAATGAGGCTAAAGAGAGACCACGAAAGCACTAGAAGAAATGACGGACTGCATTTTTGTTTTAAATCTCAGCATGCAAAGGACTTTCTGAGCGCGGGACAAACCCAGATGCCACAGAAGAAAAAATTTGATCAAGTCGCTGCGTGACAGTGGGGATGTCTTTTGCCAAGAGCCCCGCACGCCAAGTCCGAAGACAGACGCCACCCTCGGGAACCCTCTGCGGTTCATAACACGGACGATGAAGGGCTCCCCAAACCAACGAGGAGCTCGGACTCGTGAAGAAGGAAAGAGACCACCGGCTGGTGTTTTTCAAAAATGCACAAACGAGAGAAACGAAGAGTTCACAGAAAGAAGGCCATCGGTAACTCTGACGTGTAAAGAGACGGTCAAACTCACTCTGTGAGGTGACGCTCGAGATACCTGCAGCACGCGGTGCTGGGCAGGAGAGCTTTCGCCCTCGGTACGTCAGGCAGGCCCCAGCGGAAGGATCTGTGGCAGCCTCCAAGCCGAAAACTAACCGGCTCTCGCGATTTCTTTTGGAGACCTCTCCACTGAAGGACAGTCTCTCTTCAAAGTCACCCACTGCAGTATCATTTACAACAGTGGATACAATATTCCGTTTACAATATCGGAGACAACCCCATGTCCATTAACAAAGGACCAGTCAAGGGGAGACTGCGTGGCTCAGTCGGTTAAGCGTCTGACTTGGCTCAAGTCATGATCTCGCGGTCTGTGAGTTTGAGCCCCGCGTGGGGCTCTGTGCTGACAGCTCAGAGCCTGGAGCCTGCTTCCGATTCTGTATCTCCCTCTTTCTGCCCCTCCCCTGCTTATGCACACACACCCTAAATAATAAATAAATAGATAGATAAATAAATAAGTGGACCAGTTAAATTCATCGTGGTACCACCATGACACGGAACACTACGCAGCCATTAAAATCAGATCGTGAAAGCGTCTCATTTACCTGTATGGAAAACATTAAGCACAGATTGAAGTCTGACCTGCAGACGGTCGTGTGCACAGACAGGAAGTGGGCGCCCGAATGCATGCCTGCAGACGTGTTCAGCCACGAACCCCACGCCGATGCAGGGGAGAATCCACCGGAAGGGGGCTGCCCCATGCCCACTCTCGGCAGACTGCCCCTTGCAAGACGAGCAATGTTTGGACTTCTCCCAGCGTGGATTTGCTCTGGTTCGGACCCCCATGTAAATGAATATAAATCACGCACACGTGATCTCGCGCCTGGCTCCCCTTACCCAGCGTTCCCGCGGCGAGACGCACCCGTGTTTCTCCCCGCGCGACATGGATTAAAAACAAAAACTGTCATTCGTCCTCTAGATGCCCGATCGTCTTTCAAGTGTTCCATTGCCCAGATATGCCGCAAGTCATGTCACCATCTGCGCGTGGCTGGGCATTTCCAGTGTGTCTGGTTTGGCCCACTGCGCATAGCACCTCCACGAGCCGGCGCACGCCGTCTCTCGGCAGGCATGAGCCCTCGATTCTCCTGGGAACATACCCAGAAGTGCCATGCGGGCTCGTGGGCACACAGGCCTTGAGTTATAGTGGCCACTGCCGGGCGGTGTGCCCAAGGGTGGCCCCACTAAGAAGAGAAGGGAAGAGGGTGGGAGAGGAGTGGCTGGCGGCGGGGGGGGGGGGGGGGGGGGGGGGGGAGGTGGCAGCAACAGCCTCCTAAGGAGTCTCCCTCTTGTTCCTTCCGGAGACTTGAGTCGCCTGCATAACTTGCCGATTCAAAGGGGGGGAAGTGCGCAGATCAAGCCTGAGGGGCAGGGACTGTGCAGGAGGGGAGGGGGCTTCCTGGCGACAAAAGGGACAAAAGGAATGCTGGGGAAGACCTAGCAGACACTCTGGAGGGCGGGGAGGACAAAACCCCCGGGGTACACAGAGCAGAGGGAGGCTCGCTCGGGAGGAGCCAGGCTGGTTACCCCAGGGCGCCCGCCTGATACTCTTGAATGTTAGGAGGAGACCGCCCTAAAGCAGCCCCCAGCCAGGCCCCTGACTGCTCTGAGTTACGAATATACAGGGAGCTTGCACCAACCCTGGGGTATTCAAGGGATTGGATGGGATCTTTGGACATATTTATTGATCCATACGTTTAGGGTACATGGGATATATAGAGAGAGAGTTAGAATATGGAGATATATATGTATCTACGTGGTTGGGGTATATAGGGATATATACACATGGTACACACAGAGCTAAACAGGTACGTATGGGTCTCAGCACACGCACACACCCCTCCGAGGGGGCTCGGCAGCCGTCACACCCCGGTGGCAGGAGCACACCTGGCCTCAGATCCTGAGTTGTAAATTCCACTCTTCCACTAATAAGAGCTGAGAAACGGCTGCTTCCGGGGCTGAGGCAGGGCAAGTATCAAATGAGCCGGGGATTTCTTGCGAAGCCAGAAAGCAGGGAAGTGCCCAAGAGCGATGAGAGAAACATCCAGAGGACACAGCAGTCCCCCTGCCGACGCTCCTACTGGCCAGGCCTGGGACATCAAGCCAGAAACGGCGGTAACACATGTTGCCGCACTTCATAACATGGGAACTCATGATGATGATGAATGAATGAATGAATGGATAAGCAGGCAGACGGGCAGCTCTCCCTCCTACCTGAACGCCAAGGAATCAATGAGCGAAGGAAAGAACTAGAAGACTGGCAAGCCTTGTACAAGGCATCGATTTGGGCAGGGGCCACCCAGAGGTGCCAAAACCAGAGTGGAAAGGTACGAGAAACAGCCTCAACACGACCCTCCAGCAAATACTTCCTAACCACGAAGAGAAGATGAGTAACTTTACGGAGGAGAAGCCTGGCCCGGAGGAGTGAGGAGAACTCCAGTATCCCGTGCACCTGACCCGGGTCCGAGCTCCTGGGATAGCTGCGTGAGCCCGGGTAAGCTGCCCCCCTTCCGGAACCTCAGATTTCTGCAGGGATTTTGTAAGGATTCAAAATAACATGATTTAATTTAAAAATTGAGGAAAAGAAAAAGTAACCACCTAAATGCCCATCAGTAGGGGGGCGTAGAAATGTCTACGCAGCCACTGAAGGAGGAGGTTCTTGATCTGTATATACTGCAGGGGCGCAGAGAGGCCAGAGGGGTTGCAGACGGCAGGCGCAGTGTGATTTTATGTCTGTGTTTTTAAAGAGACACTTACATAGCTGTATATAAATAACAATTACTGAGACCAGGGGCTCCCCTAAATGCTTTATCTACTGAATCATTCCATTCCACAACAGGTCCTAAGACCCTGTTGTACAGAAAACTAAGGGATTTGCTCCAGGTCTCACTGGTGGCCGAGTGGCGGGACAGATTCGGCTCTCGGGAGCCCGGGCTGCCGGCCTCAGCGCTCTGCTCTGAACCGCAGCCGCTCGGGAACTGCGCAGCAAGGGGCCAGGAACGCCCAAGCAAACCGTCGTCTGATTACGGCAGACGGATTAGATACAAACAGAACCTCCCTCCGCCTCCCCACCGAGGAGGAGCAAAAGAGTGCCCAGGGAAGGAGGAATTCCACGCTGGGCACCTTTTTCTTGTGGTTTATGAAAAAAAAAAAAGTTTAGGAAGGAGAAAGAGGGCAGGAAGGCAAGAAAAATACGTATAGCTCTTGGTTCATAAAAGATAGTTGAAAAATAGCAACTAACGTTAGCCTGATTCCGTGGTCCAGGAAGGCAAAACTGTCGCTCGCATTTCGGCGCTGGAATCTGGGGGAGGGAGGGACAGAGAGAAGATTCCTGACCCTGGAGAAGGAGACTACCTGCAGAATTCACCTGGGCAACAGGAACCTCCCAGATCAAAGGAGGGAGGCCAGCCGGGCTTGGGGCAATCTGTAGGGGCTGGAGTGCAAGTCTCAGCTTGCCAAAGCGCTGCCACCACCTCCAGAAAGTCTCCCGGGTTGCACCCAGACGGCAGCAGTCAGGTCCCTCCCACTGCCCCCCACCTCCAGCACAGGCTGTGTCCAGCTCTGCCTTGCATGTGCTTCCTTCATGGGGCTTCTCTGATTCTGTAATTATATACTCACAACTGGAAGTATTTAATAGCTCTCTATCGACCCCACCAGACTATAAACTCTGTACTGATGGCTCCGAGCCTGGAGCCCACTTCGGATTCTGTGTCTCCCTCTCTCTCTGCCCAACTAACCCCCACCCTGCCCCACTCATGCTCTGTTCTTTCCTCACAAATAAACATTTAAAAAAATTACTATCACTTTTAAAAAAAGTAATTTATTTTGAGAGACAGAAAGAAGAGAGAGAGAGTGCGAGCAGCGAGAGGCAGAGAGAGAGGGAGAGAGAGAGAGAATCCCAAGCAGGCTCCGCACTGTCAGTGAGCTTGAACTTAGGAACTCGCAAGATCGTGACCTGAGCCAAAAGCCAGAGTGGGACGCTTAACCAACTGAGCCATCCGGGCGCCCCCAAAATGACTGTCACTGTTTTGACTAAGCATCATACAAAGAGTTTTAATAAAAAAATATCACTTTTTGGACCAGGTATGTACAAAGAGTTTTAAACCTTCTCATTTATTTTATTATTTTTTAATTACTGCATTCTCCGAAGGCAGGCATACTCAAGAGCAAAGAAGGTGCTAAATATTAGCATCCATTACCTAACCTAATCTTCTTCACAGAATGCCAGTGAAAGGCACGGACGAGGAACCTCGGGTGCTGAAAGGGAATCCAACACTTTCATGGATTCTTACAACAAATGTCGTCACTTTCAGGCAAGGACATCTGAAGGTGGAGAGATTAATATGCTTACACTCCCACTGCCATCGGTAATGGCCCCCAGGCTAGAACTGTGGGCTTCCAGTCCCAGTCCAAGCCCTAACCACAATCTCCTGGTTGAGAGTGGTCTCCGGGGCCAATATCCTTTCCCCCTGCCCACAAGGACCCCCAAGATCTCATTAACGCGGTGGTTTGGTTTTAACGGTTTGAGATCTAAAGAATGATTACGTGTGGTGCCTGCCTTTCTTCTAGACGGTTCAAGTCTTCCTCTCCCCAGGGACTTCGGAATTACGAATCCTGGGCCCTTCTTTCCCATCTTTCCTGAACTTGAGGTTCAAGGTGGCCAAACCAGTACTGAGGTGGCTCCGTTCCCTACCAATTGGAAGGTCGACGGGAAGATGGCGGAGCTGGGAGAACACAGTCCATCCACTTTCCACGCAGTGACTTGGGGCAGGTGGGTGAGGTTCACAATACAACTTCAAGAGTGCCTGCAGCCTCAACAGAAGGTTACATATTTCCCCGCTGTGGCCCACAGCCCCTCCCCACCAAAGCCTTCAAGATTCTACAAGGAACATAGTGTCATGAGCTGACTTGTGTCCCTCCGAAACTCCTACGTTGGAGTTCTAGCCCCCAGTGCCTCAGAACGTGACTGTATTTGGAGGGAGGCCTTTGGAAGAAGTGATTAAAGTGAAATCATTAGGATGGGCCCTAACTCACTGTGACTGGTATCCTAGTAAGAAGAGGACATTTGGACACACACGCACACACAGAGAGAAGTCTATGTAAAGACAGAGAGAAGACAGCCATCTACGAGCCTTCTAGTTCCTTCCCCTGAGGAGCTCTGGAGATTCGGGATCTGCTACCCTGAATAACAAGGCTCATGACACTGGGATTTGGGGCAGAGTTTCTAGGATGGCATCTTTGGACAAATTCTCAAGAGCCCACAGTTTTCTTAAAAATATTTTTTTGAATGTTTATTTTTTCGAGAGAGAAAGGCTGCGAGCAGGGAAGGGGCAGAGAGAGAGAGGGAGACACAGAATCCGAAGCAGGCTCCAGGCTCTGAGCTGTCAGCACAGAGCTCAACGTGGGGCTCGAACGTACAGACCATGAGATCATGACCTGAGCCGAAGTCGACGCTCAACCGACTGAGCCACCCAGGCGCCCCTCGAGCACACAGTTTTCTAAGAACTTTCCAACTCTGACTGTGTATTCCGGGGATTACCCTACTTAATAGAGACCGTTGGGGGTCAGCAGATGACAAAGCACTGTTACGCACCACTAGAGCCCACGTGTGCATCGGTGACAACAGTCACGTGACACCCTGCAGGGATGAAAGCTTCTCCGTGGCTCAGAGAGGAAAGCCGGCTGGAGAAGAGAATCATTACACGGCACACAGTACTGACGAGTCAACTCAAAAGTACCGAACCACTGGGTGGTGTGATCACGTTGCAAGCGGGGCCTGACTCGAATCCAGTCTGTGAACATAGCTCCTTGCCGTGGTTGAGGAGCACCCCGCATGGGAATCGCCACCAAGTGGAGGATGTTCTGGCCCCCAATGCCTGACACTCCCCTTACCTTCAAGGGCGTGAGCCAAGACTACACTTAGCAATGTACAGCCTTGAAAACTGACATTCATAGGCTGCTTCCTGTCCTTTGGGCTTAAGGAAGAGGCTGGCTGTCCTGAACTAACAAAGAGACTGTTGACAGAGTTAAATGCCATTGTGCACACATACACGTAATCAGACACCCTCAGCATGAGAATTATCAAAACCCAACTCTGAAAGGAGTCTAAATCAAGACTAGAATTCAAGACTCATGAACACAGTCAGAAAAAGAGAGATCTATCAAGCAGACGATGTATCAGGCGTGGTTCTGTTTTTTACGTGACTGATCTCGTGTAAGAAGTTATTCCTTTCCACCGCCGTGGTGGGCAGCCTCTACCCCCAACCGTCCCTCCTCTTGATACTCACGCCCTGATGGAATCCAGCCCCCTGTCCCACCTCAAGCATGGGCTGGACCTAGACTCATTCTTTATATATTTTTAATTTTATTTATTGAAGTAACCTCTACACCAATGTGGGGCTCGAACTCACAACCCCAAGAGTCACACGTCCTACTGACTGAGCCAGCCAGGGGCCCCCCAGACTAGCTTCTAATGAAGAGTACTCAGCAGAAGTGAGAAGATGTCGCTTCCAAGGTTGGGTTATGAAAATCCTGTGGCTTCTAGGCTTTGGGGGATGTTTTCTCCATCTCTCTTGGATCATTCACTCTTGGGCGAGCCAGCTGCTTGAGTCATGAGGCAGCTCTGAGGACAGGCCCATAGAGGAAAAGTCCAAGGCCTATAAAGAACCTCAAGAACGAGTTTGGAAGTGAATCCTTCCCCTTCCACATGTGAGCCTTCAGATGAGATCACACCCCCAGCCAACAGCTGCACAGCAACCTCAAGAGAGACGGGAGCCAAGAGCTCCTGGCTGAGCCGCGTCCAGATTTCTGACCCACGGAAACCACGGGATAATCACTTGTTGGGTTAGGCCACCACGTTTTGTTTTTTAATTTCTTTAATGTTTATTCATTTTTGAGAGATGGAGAGAGACAGAGCACGAGCAGGGGAGGGGCAGAGAGAGAGGGAGACAGAGACTCCGAAACAGGTTCCAAGCTCCGAGCTGTCAGCACAGAGCCCGACGTGGAGCTCGAACCCATGGACTGAAAGATCATGACCTGAGCCGAAGTCGAACGCTTCACCGACGGAGCCACCTAAGCCCTAAGCCCCTAAGCCTCCGCGTTTTGGAGTAATTTGTTAAGCAGCAGTAGAAAACTAATACGATCACTCAACACCAGGGGTTGAGTTTAAATAAAACGTCACCAGTCACATCAAAATTCGGTAGCTACCTTTGTACTTCATGATTTCATTATAAACTTAGTCTGATTTGATTGAGTTGCATTATAGGCGCACAGCTACGTTTGACGCAAGTTTTATGCTTATACTCACTTAAACTCACCTTTTGATACAAACAATCAAAGACCTGTGCATGGTCCTCCCGCAGCCCAAGGGTGACATCTTCACAGCCCAAGTCTGACTGTGTCTGTTTCCTTTACTGCATTCCTAATGCTTGGCTCATCTGTGACTAAGTGAAACCACTGCCTTGACTTCGAACCCCTCATGGTTCCTTGTTGTTCTAACGATACAGCCCAAATTCTTCACGACGGCCCGGAGGCTCTCCGTGGTTCCCCTCTGCAACCCCGCCCTTCTCACACCAACCCCTGCACCTCGCCCCCTCTGCCCAGAGCCCCCTGTGGCCTCTGCCCCTCTCCCAGCACACACCCAGCCTTCCCACTCTTAGGAACGCATGCATCTCTCTCACTCCCGGTTGTTGCGCACCCGTCATTAAACAGTCCGCTGCGCGCTGTGGTCTGGTACCATCTCTGCCCACCCCGAGAGGGGGGCAGGAGAGCTGGGGGGTGTGTGCATCTTCTCTACCCCATCCCTGGCATGCAGCACTGGCCTGTCACACAGTAGGCTCCACGAATCTGGGCCGGATGAGTGGGTGACCACTGTGCAGGCATGCCGGAGGCCAGCCTTCACCCTGGAGAGCTCCCGGAGGATGAATCAGCCCACCAGCCAGGAAGGCAGCACAGGTGGAGCCGTGCTAGCCTTGAGTAAGAGATGGGAGCCCTGAGGGCCAGAGATAACTTCCCTGGCGTTGGCTCCGAGTCACCCAGGAAGCAGGAATTTCTGGTCCAACATTCTCCTCACCCAACGTTCAGGTTAACAGAGAGGTTCTGTTCCAGGAGTTAAATGAAGAGGGTCTCTCCAACCCCTTTCGTATCATTAAACCGCGAATGTGGTGAGAGTGAGGTATCTTCCGAGCCATGAGCACTGTGCTCCGATTCAGCCTCTGATGCCACTAATTTGGTCCTCCCTGGCCCCCATCTCTACCATCTGTCTCCGGCCTGGCCACACTGCTTTCTTGTTCTACCCCGGATCGCTAGATCTTCAGTTAAACATCTCTTGGTTTCTCTGTCAACGCAGAGCCCGATGTGGGGCTTGAACCCATGAACCATGAGATCATGACCTGAGCCGAAACCAAGAGTCAGACGCTTAAGTCGATTGAGCCACCCAGGCGCCCCATCATCCATCTTATGATTATAGTAATAAAACTGACCTCAGTGCAGAAAAACCCAAAAGAAGACACAGCAAGTTCTCAGTAATAATTAGTATCGTAAGTGAGGTGACTGAGCAAAGTGGCTGGGAGGTTCAGAGGCCGCCCAGAATGCTGCCTGCAAGCGCTCCTAAAAGACAGTTACAAGAGCGTGGAAATGATCGTTGTGAACACACTCTACTTCTTGTTCTATTTTTCTGTGCCAAAAAAAAAAAAAAAAAAAAGAGGGGGTTCAAAATTGAGGGAAGTGTGAGAGCAAAGAGAGTTTCAGACTAGGAGCCAAGCTGGCGGCAAACAGGTTGCCTCCCTCCCTGCCTGCCTCCTCCCTCACGACTACCTCATTTACATTTAGTGTAATCTCCTGGGTTTGCACAGGGCACCTTCAGAGATGAGCCACTTTCTCAGCCAGCCTGTGCTGCCGGCTGCCTGGGTCACTCCCAGCCACTCCCCACTGCCACGTTACCCATCACACACCCTTCAGAGTGCTGCTGGAAACATCCAGGCCCACAGCCAGGTGGGTGAGTCCCCCCACATACCTACAGGCAGGTTCAAAGATCTGTTGCACCCTTGGGGGGCCCTCGGCAAAGATCTGGAGGAATGAAGGCCACTTTGGTGCAGAGAGCAAGTTTTCCCCCGGCGTTCCTGTTTGTTACATCGTCCTCACACCGGGCGCACCTGGCCGCCTGGCCACCAGGCACACCTGGACAGCCTATTAAAATTGAACCGCAACCAACTACACAGCAGGAGTGTCTGAAAAATACCCACCTTGATGCAAAAAACCCAAACGTGGAAAGAAAAAATAAAAACAGAAAAAGGAACACAGAAAAGGCAACCATGTTGGCAAACTAACCTCCAGCTCCTTCAACAGAACTCACCGCGTGGCAGGTGCGGAGAGAAATCTCAGCAAAATAACCAAGCCCTATGTCCAATCCGTGTTTAACCCACACGTGGTCGCTTTGGAAAGATAGAGGTTCTGTGAGAACTGCTGGTTACGCAGCTCTGTGGTCTACCACGCTGGCGCCAGAATGTTCGTGCTCACATTCGTTTATAAAATACTAGGTTTTCAATGCACGAACAGTTAGGAATCACAAAACCGAAACGTTTTGATTGTTGTCGTTCTTTGGGAGGAAAATTCAAGAGCTTAAGTTTTTCCATCTGATGGTTTCCATTAAAGAGTAAATTAAACGGTGACGTCGCCCTGCCCCAGTAGGAAGCCGGCTACAATATTGTATTCTCCTGAGCTCGCCAAGGGCACTATTTCAGGAATTTTATGTTTAAACGACGGATGATGCTGCAAAGGAAAAAAAAAGTCCAATGACCCCGGGATGCTTTTGCAAGAATCCAGCGCCCTCTGCTCTCCTATCATGGAGGGCGCAAAGCTTACTTTCTTAGAAGGCACCCCTCCTGCTGGCTTCACCAAGTGGTAGCGCTTTTTTGGACAGCTTTGCCATTTCCTCTGCTAGTAACCCCCCCCACCTCCCCCTACCCATGCTCTGGCCTGATAATCCCGTTGGTTTATTCTTGAGGGTCCCCGCAGGTTGCAAAGTCAACACGCAAATCTGAGTTCTTTTCAAAAGTGCGCTGGAGATGTGGGAAGCACGCTTCTCTTCACCCGATTTCCACATTACTATTATTCTTGCTAAAACATTTTCGCCAAAGGTTGGTGTGGTTTTTTTTTGACATCGCTTTAATGATTTTTCAATTCAAGTAACTTAAAAAAAAAATTTCATATAGCAGCCTGAGTGCAGAGACCCAGGAATTTAAACTCTCTGGAGTCGGAGAAACCGAGCTGAAGTTCCCAGCTAGGTCGCCCGCGGGCTGGGTGCCTCGGAAGGGCCCCGTTCAAGCTCCCGCGGCGTCAGCGTCAAATCCACAGAATGGGCTGGCTGTCCCAGGAGGGGGAAATGGCGCGTGCCCGGCTCAGGGCAGGAACGCGAGCTGCCGTGGTTACCGAAGACGGCTTCTTTCCTGAGCCCGGGGGAGGAGGGCGAGGGGCTGCGGAGGGGGAGGCTGGGGAGCGGCGGGGCGGGGGTCGGGGCGGGCGGGACGGCCCGCGCCCGGGCGCCCGGACTCACCAAGATTTCCAACTCGCTCCTCTCCAGCGGCTCGTACAGGTGGCCCGCGCGCCGGAAGGCGAGTTTCTGCAGGAACCGAGAGAAGCGTCTTTCCACCATGGTGCACAGGCGGGGACCCCCGGCCCAGCCTCCCGGCCGCCCCTGCCCGCGTCCTGGGTCCCTGGCGTGGCCCGGGCTGGCTGCGCGCGCCCGAGCCTCCTGGGCCAGGCCCGGGTTACCAGGTAGCCGCCTACCTGCCCGCCGCCGGTGAGGCCCCGCCCCCGGGGCGGAGCTCCACGCCGGGCCGCCCGGGGCGCACCTGGCCCCGCCTTAGGAGCTGGCCCCGCCTCGGGATCTGGCCCCGCCCCGGGCACACCTGGTCCCGCCCCGCCCCGTGCACACCTGGCCCCGTCCCGGGCGCACTTGGTCCCGCCCCGGGAGCTGGCCCCGCCCCGGGCGCACCCGGCCCCGCCCCGCCCAGGGTGCACCTGGCCCCGCCCCCGGAGCTGGCCCCGCCCCGGGCGCACCTGGCCCCGCCCCCGGAGCTGGCCGTGGGTTCGGCCGCGGCGCCGGAGCGCGTGGGCTGTTTCCCAGGCTTGCCAGATCACGAGAGTCACCTGGCGCCGGGGAGGGGGTGGAGGGGGGCGAGCAAACGCCCGCTGGAAGTGCGGCTTCCCGGACCTCGCCTCACCCGGCGTCCGCGGGTCGGGAGCCGGCGGGCGGTGTGGCCTGTAACAGGCGCCCGGCGGTTCCCCCGCGGAGCGGGGCGCGCTCGGTCCCAAGACGCCGGCAGCTGAGTCTCGCTCCCGCCGCGGCTGTGCGGCTCCGGACGAGCCGCGCGGCCCCTCGCGCCGCGGTTCCCCGTCCGTAACGGAAGAGAAGGCGAAGATCTCCCCTCCAGGGAGGGCGCCGGGAGTGCGTCCCGGGAAGGCGACGAGAGCTTTGAGGGCCCCGCGGTCCACTTTGGGCGCCACGTGGTCTTCGATGACCTCTGAGCCCTTTACTCTCGTCTGCAGAGTGGGCTCCTGCGCTCTCTGGTCCCGGGGCCTCGGGCACGTGCCTTCCATTTCCGGAGCCTCCGTTTACTGATCTGGAAAACGCCTCTGTGATCGCACTTCCTTCACAGTGAGATGGAGGGAGCGCCTGGGGGTGGCATCGTCACCCCGCGGAAATAGCCGGAGTCGGATGGCTCCCAGAGTCCATGACTGTGCAGTGTAGACAGCTCCCCGCCTCCAAGTGGATGTATTGAAGTGTTAGGGCTTTGGCTTCACGTGGGACTGGAATCTATAACAAGACCCACCACTTAGTATGGAGGTGGCTTCCGGGAAGGCTGTGCCTCTCGCTGTGCCTCAGTTTCCTCATCTGTAGAGCGGGCGTCTTAAATATAAGAACTATAGAGTGCGACACATGTGTTCTTCCATTAAATTCAATTGGGCTGCCCTTTTTGAGCAAATGTAGGCCGCCTACCTCCTCTGCTCCCCAAAGGGTGTCTACCTCGGCCCCATTCAACCTGATGGGCAGCTCCGTGGCCCTGACCGAAATAAGAGACCACCAGCGTCGTGCTGCCTGTCTTCAGCAATGTCGACAAAGGCCTAGGAATAATAGAAAAAGCAAGGTTCCGGTGTGAGTCAGCACAGATTTGCATCTCGGGATTGTTCCTGGCAAACTCGTGGCCTTGGGCAGCTTCACCTCTCTCCACCTCAGTTTACTCATCCGCAAAATGGGGGTGGCCCTACCTACCTAGGAGTCAGGGTCCCAGCAGGAAACGGTGGCACATTCAAACTGAGTGATTTGGGGAGAGGTGGATAAACAGACTATTTGCAAAGGTGTGAGCAGGGTGTAGAGAAATCCGAAGGCATCGTGCAGTTGCCCCCGGTTAGCAACAGCAAGAAATCGCTACCATCCAAGGCTTGGAAGGCAACAGAGAAAGTAGCTGTGAGTAGCTGAGAACTTCAGTGGAGAGAAACAGGGCGGAAGTCACAAATGCAGACTTCTGGGCTGAGAAGCCAAAGGAGAAGGCAGGCGGGTGGAAAGTGGGTCTGGGGGAGCAGAGAGGAGATATTGGGAGCCAACCTCACAGTCCTAGTGTACAGATCCGAGCTAATGTTTGCATTTGTAGCACGCCTGACAAAGCTGTCTAGTCCCCGACATAGTAGGTCCTCAGGAATTTTATTCTTAATATAAAAGATGCATGGGAACCCCAGCTTAATTATTTCCGAGATCCTTTCCAACTGGCATTCTGAGATTTCGAGATAGTATTGGATCCAGGGAGGAAGAATGTCTTGTTGGCCTAGAATGTCATGCTCTCCCAAGGGTGTCAGTCAGGCGTGGTTTCTCCAGGCGAGGCAGCCTCCATGAGCTGGGAGTGAGGTGTTGGCCAGGTGCCTTTCCCTTTAAGCTCAACCTCTTGGGTCCCATCACAGTGGCCTCTGTTCAGAGACGCCAAGGGTAGAATTTGTGGATCCCGTTTAAGAACACCCAGAACGTTCCGGAAGGAAACTCTGGGTGAAGGATATTGTGGAACACCTGGACCTACTGGGATGAAAACAAAAATGGAGTGGGCCGCAGAGAAAGCAGTTAAAGCCATGTGGCTGGAAGCAGGCCCCAGCTGAATGGGTACCGTTAAGCTTAAGTTTAATTTCTGTTTGTGTTGTATTCTGATCAGCCTGCACACATGCCTGCTAATTCTCTCGATTTGTTGCGACTTGGTGCCCTGGGGTTGTACGCAATTTTTTGTAGATATTTCTGTGGCACCTGAAAAGTTGGTGTATTCTTTGAAAGGGTATTGGGGAGCTGCACTCTTCTTTGCAAATCAGTTCAGTATCTGTTCATTCTAACTTTCTAGTGACATTGTTCATCTTATTACTTTTGACTAATTGACGTGACATAGGAAGACAATGAAGAGTTTAAAATTTCCCAGTCTAATTGCTTTCCTGTCCATTTGTTTCCCTGTATGTCTGAATTTCTGCTTTTTGTATTACACTTCCCTGTTGATTAGTGCATATAAGTTACCTGTTCATGATGACTTCTTGTAATTGTTTAATGCCTCCTGTATCTCGTTAAAACATATTCCTTAAACTATACTTTGTAGAATTACTATTGCTACAGTTTCTTCTCCATGGTTTAGGCCGTGGTACCTTATTTTTAGCTGTCTCGTTTCATTTCCCGCCTGAATATGAGCTCTGTGAGAGCAGGGGACTATTATATCTTCATCATTGTGCGTCTGCTCAGTGTCTGCCATGGTAAATAATGTTCCTGAAACACGGTATATGCCCCCAAATATTTATTCAGTGTGTCACTCTCATCAACAGCGACTCATTGAAATTTATTTTTTTTATGTTTATTTATTTTGACAGAGAGCGCGAGTGGGGGGGTGGGGACAGAAAGCAAGGGAGAGAGAGAATCCCAAGCAGGCTCCACACTCGGTGCAGAGCCCGATGCAGGGCTCAGTCTCACGATCCTCGAGATCATGACCGGAGCCAAAATCAAGAGTCGGACACTCAACCGACAGCCACCCAGATGCCCCTACAATTTATTCTTAATCGGAGGCTACTTGCTTTATCCTGGGAAAATGTGTCATGTCTACACTGTTGTAGTTGGTACCATTAGACTGACTTCCATAATCCTCATTCCTGTTTTATTTCTATGCCTTTTGAGGCAAGCACTCGGCTACCACTGTCATCTTTTATGTTGATTTCAGAATAAACTGAAAATTCTATCAGGAACTATCCGAAAGCATTTCAGACACAGAGACAAATAATTTTACCATCTCTCCGATTTCTTTTTACAATATAATAGGGCTTTTCATTTTCATGTTTCTCTTTTAAACCTTTGCTTTTTGTTTCATAATCTTAGTCATTTAATCTGATTACATAAACCGTATTTTTTTTTGTCTTTTCATTGTCGTCGTGTGTTCTCCACTTTCCCCCAGAATCACACCTGCTATTTATATTTGTTTTTGAATATCCTTTATGACCTCTGTCACTTTGTTCGGATTCCACGATCATCACTACGGACTTCATAGATTGCTTCCTTCAAGAGTTTCCTTTCTGCCTTCAGCTGGCCAGATTCTGGAACCCACTCTGAAGGAATCAAGTCAGGCGAGATGGTTCGCTGGGAAACTCTCAGAGTCTGCAGCCCTGACGGGGATGCCCAGGGTTTGGCTGGTCTTGAGAGTCAAGGGCGGGTCTCAGCCAAAAGCATCCTGCCTTTCCAGAAAGATCTGCCCTGGGCACCTTGAACAATGAGGTCACGCCCTTCAAGTCCCATTCGCTTTATGAAAGTGGTGTCCTTTCATTTCCCATAAATCATCTCCCGACAATACGCCCTGTCGGAAAGGTGTGACGCAATCCCAAGGCACCTGAAACTTATTTGGCAATAAACCTCACTCACAAATGATAAGGTGGGTGGCTTTTCTGAAGGGACATGCCATACGACGGGTAGTGTGTGTGTGTGTGTGTGTGTGTGTGTGTGTGTGTGCGCGCGCGCATGCGCGCATTAATTTTATGAATTAGTTTCAAGTTTTGGCTCTTTACATAAGCCCTCAATTCTGTTTGTTTGTTTTTTAATGGCTATGCACACAGGCAATAATATAATCATTTAGGGGTGTTTAGGTGGCTCAGTCGGTTGAGCATCCGACTTCGGCTCAGGTCATGGTCTCAGGGTTCGTGGGTTCAAGCCCCACGTCGGGCGCTGTGCTGACAGCTCGGAGCCTGGAGCCTGCTTGGGATTCTGTGTCTGCCTCTCTCTCTGCTCCTCCCCCACTTGTGCTCTGTCTCTCTCTCTCTCTCTCTCAAAAGGAAACAAATATTTTAAAAAACATGATCAGGGGCGCCTGGGTGGCTCAGTCGGTTAAGCATCCAACTTCGGCTCAGGTCATGATCTCAGTTTGTGAGTTCGAGCCCCGCGTCGGGCTCCGTGCTGACGGCTCAGAGCCTGGAACCTGCTTCAGATTCTGTGTCTCCTCCTCTCTCTGCCCCTCCCATGCTCATGCTCTGTCTCTCTCTGTCTCTCCATAATAAATAAACGTTAAAAAAAATTTAAAAAACATGATCATTTCATAGATGAAGAAATTAGAGTTTAGGGTGGAAAAGCCACTTTCGTTCATTCAGCAAATAGTTTTCAGCACGTGTCGTATGGCCCTGGGCCCACACACACAGATGACTCTGTTCTCGCACTGTGGTATCTTCCCGCCTAGCAGGTGTGATCGGCTGCAGATAAATCTGTGTGAGGCTGTGAACGCAGCGGGTTAGGTAATGTCCACCCGTAAACGTATGTCACACCCCAACCCCCAGACGCTGTGTGTGTGACCTTCTCCCAGAAAACAAACTTGAAGACGTCATTAAGTTAGGGATGTCAAGATCTACTACGGGGTGGGCGGGGCTATGTCTGGTAATTGGCGTCCTTCCTTCCGAGAGACAGAAGACGAGGGGTGCCTGGCTGACTCTGTCCGTGGAGTGTGCAACTCTCGATCTCGGGGTTGTAAGTTCTGCACCAAAACCACGGCCACGCACATACACAGCTGTTTCCAGGCACCGCTGGTGTCACGCCCTCAGTGTCGCTTCTTCCACAGTCATCGTTGGCCAGACGACTGGGACGTCTCAGGGCCTCCAGGGGAGGGCAGGACCCGAGCGGGACGCCAGCTGCTGGATGAATGGGCCTCAGGACGCGCTCCATCCCCGGGGGGAAATACAGAGCAGAGAAGTCACAGCAGGCCTCACCGTTCACCCGCGGGCGACATCTCCCTGCTGGATGGGCTGGGCCTGGGGACGCTGCCTCATCACACTTTCCGCAGCCACAACGGTTCGGACCTGGCACATGAATACAACTATTTACCGAAAGATTTCCAGAAGGGGAAGGGATGGTCTTGGGCAGCGGGTGTTATGGAACCTTCTAGAAGGTGGTGGTATGGCTGAAGGAGACTTCTCTGGGTAAGTCCATAATGTACGTGAGGGTTCACTCATGGTATTGCATATTCTGTAGGGTTTTTTTAAATTATTTTTTTAATGTTTGTTTATTTTTGAGAGAGAGAGAGACAGAGTGTGAGCAGGGGAGGGGCAGAGAGAGACGGGGGACACAGAATCCGAAGCAGGCTCCAGGCTCTGAGCTGTCAGCACAGAGCCCAACACAGGGCTCGAACGCACGAACCGTGAGATCACGACCTGAGCCTAAGTTGGACGCTTAACTGACTGAGCCACCAGGCGCCCCAGTATGTTGCGTGTTTCGACAAATGTGTAATGTCACGAATCTACCTGTCTCCCTGCCCTGAAAACGCCCCTGGGCTCCACCTGCCCTCACCCCGAACCCCTGGGAAACCACTCGTCCTTTGACCCTGTCTATGGTTTTGCTTTTTCAGACTATCTTGTAGTTGGAGATTTGACTGTCTTTCAAAACCTACTCTACTCTCCTTTAAAAACTTCAAAAGCATCCAGACCTGTCACCCGGGGAGTCGGACAGAATTCCAGTCCCAGACCAAAAGGCCCAAGGCCTTCCATGTCTCAGCTCCCCGTGGTTCCTCGGAGGTGACCACTGTGTCTGGCTGGGGTAGTCCCAGCTTTAACACCGGCAGCGCTGGCGCCCTGAAACCCTCAAGCCCAGCGCGGCTAGTTCCCCGCCCCCCACCCCAGCGTCGCCCTGAGACTCGCACCTGCTCCTGCCGCCCCCTTGTCCTCAGATAAAGTCCCCACTCTTGTACACACCGCGCAGGGCCACCAAGCTCTGTCCCCACCGCTCTGAGCAGGCCCTTCTCCAGGGCCCCGGGAACAGGCTCTTCCCCCCACCCCCGAGAATGCTGCCCGGAACGCCCCCCCCCCGCAGCCCCTCACTCCCAACCCTCGCCCTGCTGACACCTACTCGCCCTTCAGGTTTTAACGGACTTGTGCCTTCTCCTGGGAGCCCTCTCCACACCGATCGCCAGACTCAGTGAGATGGGGAGACAGGGGGATCCCCACCCTCCCTGCGTGCCCCACAAACTCACAGCGCTTTGCAACGTTTATGAGTTTCAGAGGGGGTGCAGAGTACAAACAGCGCCAAAACCCGCCGGCAGCGAGCGGATGAACGGAAGTGGCGTCGCCACGCAGTGGAATATTATTCGGCCACGAAAAAGCATAGAAGCACTGATGGTGCTTCAAGGCGAACGATCCTTGAACACACACCGAGTAAGAAGAGCTGAACCCAAAAGGCCACACACTGTAGGATTCCGTTCATGGGAGACGTCCACACCGGGCGAATCCGCGGAGACAGGAAGCAGGGTAGCGGTTGCCAGGGGCTGGGAAGAACAGGAAATCTGGAGGTGACGGAGTTTCTTTTGGGGGTGATGGCAATATTCTGGAATAAAATAGAGGGGATGGGTGCCGGGCTTTGTCAATATACTAAACCCCACGCATTAAAATAGTTAAGATACGGGCGCCTGGGGGGCTCGGGGTCGGTTCGGCATCCGACTCTCGGTTTCGGCTCAGGTCATGATCTCATGGTTTGTGAGTCAAGCCCCGCAGGGGGCTCTGACTGGTGGCGCGGAGCCTGCTTGGAATTCTCTCTCTCTCCCCCCCTCTCTCTGCCCCTCCCCTGCTTGCTCTCTCTCTCCCAAAATAAACTTATAAACGTTTTTAAAATAAAATAAGTTTGAAAAGATACATACATCCCTGTTTATTACATAATTATTTACCATAGTCGAGATAAGGACGCAACTTGGAGGACATGCCGCTGCGGGAAAGAAGTCAGAGCAAGACACACACCGCATGGTTTCACTGACCTGCAGATCCCCCCCCTCCCCACCCCAACCCCAAACCAAACAAAGAAACAAACAAGAGAAAGAGAAATAGACTCCTAAGTACAGAGAACAAACTCGTGGCTTCCAGAGGGAGGAGAGGGGAGGGAAACAGGGAAAGGGGAAAATGGGAAATTCCTGGTGAGGCCAGACCGTGCGCCCTCGCTGACGCCCACGGGCGGGTCCACCAAACCCCTGCACAGCGTGTCCTGTTTCTGGATCGGCCCCTCCCTCCTTTCGCACATTAAACCCTGTGACTCTTCTCTAGCAAGGAAAAGGAAACAAGATTCCTATCACCCTGTTAGACTTCTCATCTCAAGGAGGGCTCTGAGAGTCTGTTCTTCTTAAGTTAATAATATGTAACTCCTGTTTCCAAGCCCAGGGGGAGGGGGCGGGGCTGTCCTCAGAGTTTGCTCTGAACCCCGCCCGCAATCTCCTGGCCCCCAGCCTTCCCAGAGCCCCCCCCCCCTTCCCCCGGCTCTTTGATTGTTTGTCCCTGTTTCCCCGGCTGGGCCCTGGAGGCTGGGCCCTGGAGGAGCAGAGAACCCTCCTGAGGCTCCTGGAGGTGGGACTTAGGGAAGCCCATCACCCTGGGCAACCGTGAGCCCCTTCCTCTCCTCTCTTGCCACAGGGAGGTTCCCTGGTTTTCCCAGCAACCTCCAAACCTCCTTCGCACTCTCCCCAGAGGCCTACCTCCAGCCCTGCCCTTGAGAATCAGGCTCCTCCCCAACCTCGTTGGGCCCTGCCTCCCCTTTGCTAAGAACACCTGCTCCGTCCGCTACACTTGCTGCGTGCCAGGAACCGTTGTAGGTGTATATACTTGAGGCATGAGGCAGGTGCTATCGGCCGCGCGTTTTATGGACGGGGAGGCTTGGACTCAGGGTCACCTAGGAAGCAAGAGGAAGAGCCAGGTCTCACCTGCGCTGACCATCTGGCTCCGGAGTCGCTGATCGTACCCAGAAAACAGTACCACTTAAAACCAGCCCCGAGGCATCCCGCGGGGGAAGGAGTTAGAACCTGCGTAAATATTCCACACCGAGTAAACGCACGGCCCAGATCACATCTGCGTGCGGTCCGTCAGGAGCTCTCAGGCTTGGGCCAGCATCGGAACCCCAGGGACGCTGCTGCTCTGGTCTGGGGAACCCGCTTTGGGACCTGCTGCTCTAATGAGGCTGCCCACGATGGGAGAACAGGACTGGGCTGAAACCGCTTCCTTCCTGGATACAAGGAGGGGCAGTTCCAACGTGAACCTTCCTGACCAGCGGTCTTGTGACAACGAGCATATGGCTATGTTAAAAAAAAACAAAAAAGGGGTCGCCTGGGTGGCTCAGTCGGTTGAGCGTCCGACTTCGGCTCAGGTCATGATCTCGTGGTCTGCGAGTTCGGGCCCCACGTCGGGCTCTGTGCTGACAGCTCAGGGCCTGGAGCCTGCTTTGGATTCTGTGTCTCTCTCTCTCTCTCTGCCCCTCCCCCACTCATGCTCTGTCTCTCTCTGTCTCAAAAATAAATAAACATTAAAAAAAAAAGTCCTCATCCATTAGAAATACATTCTGGAACCTTCAGAGGGGCTGTATAGCACGTCTAGGATTTTAAGTCCTCCAGCCTTGGGGCGCCTGCGTGCCTCAGTTAGTTGAACATCCGACTTCAGCTCAAGTCATGATCTCACGGTCGTGAGTGCGAGCCCCGCACTGGGCTCGCTGCTGTCCATGCAGAGCCCACTTCGGATCCTCTGTCCCCCTCTCTTTCTGTCCCTCTCCTGCTCACACACTCTCTCTCTCAAAAATAAAGAAGCATTAGAAAAGAATAATAAAACACAAAACACTCCAGCCTCTGCCCTTGCAAAAGTTGAGGGTTTCGATGAAACCACGGTAGCTGGCTGGTAAGTCCAGAGAGGTTCCTTACACAACTTTCTGCCCCGTGTTTATATTTGAAGGTGTTCATGCTAAGCCTTGCTGATTTCACTTAAAAGAAGGTCTGGCACCCACGTGTAGGAACTGGATCACCTTGAGCAAGAAGCTAGCAGTATCTGAGCCTCAATTCTCTCTGCTATCAGTGTGGATGATGGCACGCTTCCAACCGGGCGGTTGAGGAAGTGGCGAAAGTTAACCGTTCATCTTGGCACGTAACTCGGGAAATCACAACCGCTCCAACGTACTCCCCCACAGCTCCCCCTCCAGCCTGGGCCTGGCGGGGTAGCGCCTCCTGGGCAGGGGACTCACCCACCTCCAGGCACCTGTTCGGCAAGTTCCTGGGTTGAATATGGAACTTGCCAGAAGGCTCCTGATCTGAGAGCCGGAGGCGTGGGCGTGGAACGTGGGGCCCCGGATCACAGGTGTGTGCTCTGGGAGGTGAGGCTTCTGGGCAGTCAAGGGCAGGATGTGGCCTCTCGGGAGCCTGGGCGGTTGCCCCGCTCTATGAGTTGGACCTGTTTCTTTATGTGGCAACCGAGGCTGGGGCAGGAATCCAAACGCTGTCCCAGTGGATTCCAAGGGGGTCCAGCTTGCTAAAATGTCCAATGGAGGGGTCTCTTGTTTCCGTCGGTGTTTTTTATTGTTCTGCTTGGGTTTGGTTTTGACTGCAAATCACAGAGACACATTTCTGCTAACCTTAGTCAGGGGCGACTGGGGGCCACGGAGTCTTTCCTGGAGCCCTCAGTATAGGGACGGGAGCCACCCTCACACCAACTGGATTCAAATCCTGCCTGGGACACAGTCACGAACTCCTATCTACGGTCTCTGTCTGTCTGTCTAGCTCTTTCTCCGTCTTCCTTTCCTCCTCATACACAAGGCAGGAGGTGGCCTCTGCACAGCTCCGAGCCCCTCCTCGGTTCATACAACCAGCAGAGCCGGCTGATGTCTGCCCAGGGCTTCCCTTGGGGCCAGGCCCCGGGCAGAAAGCCTCACCACCAGGATTTCGCATTATCCCACAGGAGCCATGGAGGAAAGGGCTGTTTTCATCACTCTGACTCCCAGAGAAGGAAATTGAAGTGGAGAGGGGCTCAAGAAATGGCCTGAGCTCACACGGCCGCGAGCACACGCAGAGCCGGCAGGTGCAGGCCGGCGTCCCCGGAGCCAGGCGCCTAGTCGCCTTCCGGCGTCAGAAAGACTCCGCCGCACGGTGGGTGGGGCGCTTTGATTGGCTTACCTTTAGTCAGGTGACCCACGCCTGGCCCAATCAGCTGTGGCCAGGGAGGGGTCTCAGCCTACCAAGATGGCGCCCCCCAGGCGCAGCGTCGGGAAGCCGTTCTCAGGTCGGGCGGTGGCCCTGATGCCTGGTCCCTGCAAAGTCCCACCACTGTACCCTTCCTCCTTCCTGAATAGCCTTACATGAACACAAAGCCCGGCTGCATTCATCGTCCCACTTAAGGGGTTAGACGAGGCCTGATTCCCAGTCCTCTTTCTGACAGTTTCCTAATGGTCTGGAATTGGGCAAATGACTTCACCTCTTCGAGCCCCAGTGTCTTTAGCTGTCGGTGAGGATCGGAACCCTAGCCTCTCAGAGATGTGGGGAGAATCAAAGGAGGCAAGAATCCAGGCAGTGACCTGCCAGTGGCTTGCCAGTGCTTTCGTGGTCAAGTTCAAACTCTAGCTGTGAACTGGCCCCTGTTCAGCCATCTACCCCCTGTCCTCCTGTCCCGGAGGCGTGCCCCCTTTTTCCAACCACGCCCCACTGCCTGCAGTTCCTGGAACTTCTCTGGTCTGTGCCTTTGCACCTACTGTTCCCTCTGCCCGAGAGGCCTTTCCTCTGCTTCCCAAGCTAAGTTGATGAGGGAGCGTGGACCAAGCTGAGGGCAAAGCGGGGAATATGTTTGATATCCCTCAGACACTCCTGGCCGCCCAAGAACGAAGGAAAGGGGGTTTCCGTGCTTGCCATGGTGATGTGGGAAACTAAGGCAAATGAAAAATTAAATTCCCTTACCGCCCTGGGCCCATCGAGAAGTCCTTGAAACCGGCAGAGTGACCTCTCTCTGGGAGCCCAGCTGCATCGATGATGACACTTTGCTGGGGGCAAGAGAGAACCTTAGCTTTACATTATTATCCCAACCTCAGGGACCCTGTGAGTCTGCTTGGACATATCAAAGTTCCTTCGGAAACTTCCTTTATCTCCACTCCCGTAAGATACATGCTGGCCGTCATACTCCAAGCTTATGGCCCCCTGATACGCATCTGAAGGGCCTCATGACTGAACTTTTATTAAACGGTAATAAATGACATCTTCTAACCCAGCTAGCCCCTCGAGGTCCTGGAAACCTTGCTTCCAAAATACCTTAGAGACTTAAGCTATCCATAAGCCCCTCCCGACTGGAGGATATATGATCAGTTACCTGTCACCACCCCGGTGCAGCTCCTCCTGCCTACGGGTCCTGTCCCCCGTGCTTTAATAAAATCACCTTTTTGCACCAACGATGTCTTCAAGAATTCTTTCTCGGCCATCGGCTCCGGACCACCCCACCCCACCCCAAAAACTTCTTCCAAGTTACTTCCTTGCTGCCTATAGTTGGTTAAATTGTGCCCCTCCCCCGGTCCCAAAGAGGCGCCCACCTCCTAAAGCCCAGAATCCTGGGGCCTGTGTATGTGGCCTTATTTGGAAATAGGGTCTTTGCAGACATAACTTCAGTTAAGGCTCTTGAGAGGAAAACATTCGGCCCTCTCAGAGACTGGGCCCCCTCTGCCCCCCATGGCTGTGGACCAGTCCCCGGGCAGCCGCGGAGATGGCCATGCCTTTATTGTCTCTTTGGTATGGCAGGAGGGCTCCCGATCAGCCAGTTCCGAGCTGGCAGAGGCCTTGGGGGGGCTGCGTCGCCCTGTGGAACTGGAGAAAACCTCACCGGCACATCTGATGCCGATGCCGGCTTCCTGGTTGCGCTGTTGTGCTAAGTTACGCAGGAAGTTACCGTGGGGAAGATGGGCCTTCCTGCCCATGTTTCCGCGAGTCCTGTAAATGCACCATTATTTCAGATAAGAAGGGTTTCAATATTCTTTTTTAAAAAGAAAAACAGGTAGACGACCTTAGTCTAAGGTTAGTATAATCTGACTTTGACCATTAGTGGGGGGGGAGGGAGAACAAACGCATACTTTCCTTTCTACAATCTTTTCTGAAAGGCTTCTATAATTCGCCGTTCCCAGGGGAACGATGGTAAGTATGCACTATCTCTCCGCTCCGAATGACTGTAGGCAGGAGAATGCCACGATCGAGTCAAATATTTTACTCAAAACTTATTCCATACCTACATGTGTTCGTCTAGCGACACGAATTAAAGACTTAGTCTCTTCGATCCAGAAAAAGAAAAAAAAAACCTCCAAGGACCAGAATCAGACTATTTAGGTCTGCCTCCTCACTCGGCCACTTAGTGGCTGTGTGACACTTGCTAAGTAAATTTAATTCTCTGTGTCTCTGCTTCCCTCCCCTGTAGAATGGGTATTCATAGTGTCTTCCTTGTGGCTTTGGGTGGCTCAGCTGAATTATTTTCTTTACAGGGTTCACGGAGGCGCCTGGAATGTAGTTGGTGCTCAGAAGGAGCCGGCTGGCTCCCGCATTACAGTTGCCGTGAAGAGTGGCGTAATGACATAGGGCAACGGTTAGGACCCGAGGGCGCTCCTCGAAGGATTATCTGCCCACCTGTCACTGCCTGGCTGTGAATGACCATGGGCAAGTCACATGACATTCCGGGATCTGCTGTCCTTCTTTCTAAGAGGAGACCTCTGGTGTGGCCCCCTAGGAGACAGTCTGCCCACCCCTCGTGTGTGTGTTTTCCTGAGACCCCCTCCTGGGGCAGCAGCCCACCCCTACCCTCATTGGGAGAGCTGCTGGTTCTTTCTTTAGCCTTCCCTTGGCCTCAGTGGATGAGCCCAGAAATGGGTGCCTTCCCCCGGGTGCCGGAGTGGCAGCAGGCAGGGAGAGGGTGTGCAGGATGGAGTCCGGAGCTGCCGGAGGGGCGGCAGGCAGGGAGAGGGTGTGCAGGATGGAGTCTGGAGCTGCCGGGGCCACGTTTCGCAGCACGAGGCGACGGTCACTCTGTCCCGTCCCTGGTTCTCGCCGCCCCGAGGCCCAGGCGAGGCCCTGTCGTCCCCTCCGGAGCCATCGGTTCTTCCTCAGAGGCAGGAAGAGTAACAAGAGTAGCGAGCACTTGCGCCCACACGCTCCAGGCCAGGCAGTGTTCTGAGAACCGCGTCCGAACTCCCACTTTCGCTCCTCCCAGCGGTATCCAGGGGTATCACTGCCCCCCTTTTCCAGATGAGGAAACTGAGGCACAGTGAATGACCCGTGCAGGGCCGTCAGGTACCATTCTTAGGCACGGCTCAAAAAGGAAACGTAAGCGAAACAGACGAATAAACCCATTCTTCCGAATCGCTTTTCCCCTCGGGGTTGCCAGGGTCCGAGCGTTTCTGCCAACACGGCCTCTGCCTCCACGAGGGCGCCGGGGACGCGGGATTTTCCAGAAGGCCGTTCCTCTGTTTTCCCGGAAGTTTCCACCAGGCCCCGGTGTGCCCAGTCTGCACATTTTGACATAGTTGCGTGTAGGCAGTGACGCCTGCTGTCTTGTGGCCATGACTATGACATGTCCCGGCTTCGGGGACGTGAGGAGGTGGGGAGAAAAAAAGAACACGTTGGATCTGCCAAGCAAGCGTGGTTAGTGCTCGGTAAATGTTTCTTGCCAGAATGGGGGTGTGGCTGAGCGAATGAGCCAGCGCCAGGCGAGGGGGGGGTTGGTGAATTACCCTGCAATGCGCCAAGGGAACTGACAGACGGGTAAAGCGGTAAGTGTCAGAGGCTCATTATTTGGGCTTGGCAGAGT
Source organism: Paguma larvata (assembly GCA_030068075.1). Taxonomy (NCBI): domain Eukaryota; kingdom Metazoa; phylum Chordata; class Mammalia; order Carnivora; family Viverridae; genus Paguma; species Paguma larvata. The sequence goes on along the minus strand of CM057841.1, from coordinate 56,597,827 downwards.
TCTCAGCCGGGGGCGGCCGTGCCTCCAGGGGCCCAAGCGAACAATCAGGAGTTATAACCAGCCCGGCCGAGCCCTTGCTATACCCCCCTTGCTATACCCCGTCTCCCGTCTGCCTCTCCCGCAGGTCAGAGCGGCAGCTACTCTTAACGCACCCATCCCCCAGAAGATGGAACTGAGGCTCACAGAGCGTAAGTGCCTTGCCCAGGAAGGGAACCCAGGTGCCCAACCGCCACTCTTTGTGGGCAGCGCCCCACATGGTGGGGGCAAGCTCAGCCCTGTCCCCAGAGCCGTCTGCAGGTCTGCACACTGTCAGTGTCCCCTTCGGGGCCTCCGTGGCTGCAGAGTGTGCTCGGACAGGCCAGGACTGGCGGAAAAGCCGGATCTCTGGGCAGCCCAGGGCAGTGAGGAGCGCTGGCCCCGGCACCCACTGGCTGTGACTTCGGGGGCCCCTTTCGGATCTCTGGCACTCTCGCTTTCCTTGCCTGGGGGGGAACAGGGAGCCCCGGGGACACTCAAGTCTCTGCTGGTTGTACCCGTTAGCTCCCACCGTGTGTGGCTGGCACGGAGTGGGCCGACCCTCAGGCCTGTGGCCTCAGCCCTGATGACTCTGGCTGCTCGCTGGACCCCCCACCCCCAGACGCTTCAGCCAACCTCAGGCCCAGGTCCCTTCCACACCAGCGAGATCAGTCCTCCGGGACAGGACACGGAGGACTTCAGGGGCCGCCCGAGCTGTGGCCCCTGAAATCATGTGCACAAACGCCACGCAGCGGCTCGTGCCGGGGATGGACAGGCGTCAACCTCGCTCTCTAACGTGGAAGCCGGATTTGTCTCTCATTGGACTTGGCCATTCTTGGATAAAGTGGTCTTTCTCTTCCGTCTGTGGGAAGGTCAGACCCTCCCCCAGGCGTGTGACAAACACTCGCTTCCTACGACTTTGCCTGCGTCGCTTGACGGCTTTTCTGTCACATTCCACACACAGAACCAAAATGACAAGAACAGTTCTTCAGCAATACGGTGCGCTGAGGGCCATCGGCCACCCGGGGCCACTGTGACCTGGGCTTGGAGTGTGTTCCGAGCGCGCACGGACCTTACGGGAGAAGGCGTGAGCGCATGGTGGGGGGGTGTGCGGCGCAGGGAGAGGAGGGCTGCTTGCTTCTAAAGTTCAGGGACTCGGTGTCATCCCCACGCAGGCCCACTTCGGAACTCAAAAGGCCAAGCCCTCCAAACGACCGATCGGCACGAGTCACCGGGGGGCTGTTGTGAAAGGGAGGAGTTACCGGTGAAAGAACCATTTCTCCCCACGAGCCTATGCGTGTGTGCCCGTTTTGCACAGCCGCTGTCAAGATTCGTGGGACAGATGCCTCCAGGGCTCGCGGGGCGCGGGGAGCCTTACAGACTCCATGCTCCCCAGTGGGGCCACTTCCATGGGGTGACTCACGGCCCCCTGCGCTATTTGCCAGACGAACCCGCGGGCCCCTTGGCAGAGGATTGCTAAGAATTTCACGAAGCCAAGGGTGGGCCGCTCTGAGCAGCCACCCCTGGAGCCCGCCCTCGAGGTCTCCCCAGCCACCCCCCCTTCCCACCCCCCCCCCCCTCCCGCGAGCCCCTGTTCCTCACCTGGTCTGCGCTCCTCCTCCTCCCGCCCTGCCCCTCCCCCTTCCGCTCACACCCGGGCTTTCCTAACAAAGCGCTTCCTACAAACCCACCTCCAAGGCGCAGAGCGCACGGCGCTGGATATTCCAGAAGCAGAGCTGAGTCGACACCTCATCCCGGAATCCCCCACACCCCCATCCTCCCCGTTCCCCAGGGCTCGAGGGCTTCGGCGCATGCAAGCGAAGATCACGGGGGGGCGGCTGAAACTGTGGCTCCCACCGGAGCCGGCAGGTTCGTTTCTGGTTTGTAAGGAGCGATTTATTCTGAGAACATCCGGCCCAGGTGCGCGCCTCCCGGGGTGGCAGCTGGAAGCAACGTGGAAGGACACAGACGGAACTCCATCCTAGAAAGGGCCTCCCACAGCTCACCAAGGCAGTGACCTCTTCCAGGGCGGGAGCCGGGGGGCCTCCAGGTCTAGTGGGGCTGCCAGGCGTGCCGCACGCCCAGGACGATTAAACGGGGCCCCCGTGCTGGTAAGGGGCTCCCACAAAGTCGCCCAGCCAGGCGGGTCGTACCGGCATGGAGAGCCGGGTGCCCCGTCCCTAAGTATCTCTGGGGTCACGCTCTGCCGAGCTGGGCAGGGCCTCTGGGGGTCACATCGCGTTCTGTCCAGCTGTTTCGAAGCCTTAGCAGAAAGTGGAAGGATGTTCTCGCACACTGGCTGGAAGAGAGGCAGAACAGGAATGAGAGCCGCTGCTGGGGGCAGGACAGAGGTCACCGTCTGCGGCCTCCCCCCACGAACGCCGGAAAGATGCCGGTTTCCCGAAGACTGAACTCTCAACTTCCGGTCAGTCTCTCTGGGTATCACCTCGATTGGTTCCACACGTCCCTCTCCAGCATTCCCATTTGACAGATGGGGAGGTGAGGGCCTTTGTCACGTGTGGTGGATCAGGAACTTGAGCCCAGTTCTGTCCGGCCAGCTGCGCCCAGATGCCACCGCAAACTGCCTCTCACGCCCTGCTACCCCCCCCCCCGCCCTCCCCCCACCTCCGTGCATCCCCGAGGGAGGCTCCTGCCCGAGGCGGGTCAGACCCACTCCAAGGACCGTTCCTGTCATCAGCAGGTAATAGGCATGTTGGCACCAATCCGCAAGGGCTCAAGAGCTTGCCGAGGACTCCAGAATGTTCTGGAATCTGAAACCTGAGGTTTGCCTTTCAAGGACACTCTGGGGGAAACCGGCTGCTTTCAAGGGCTTTTGTTCACCGTGTGCAGACATGTGGGGCTTTCATGGGGTGGGGTGGGCATTCAGGTTCTCTTGGCAGAGATGCTTCCGGTCCTCGGCACCCACGGGCACCCTGTGCCCTCCCTAGGGACCCGTCTGGTGCCGGCCTCACCGCCATCATTCTGTTCCCACCCCGGGGGCCTCTCCGGAGCTCCTCGAAGCCACAATCTCTCCTGCCCCTCCGGCCCCCCCCTCCCCGCCCAGGCCCCGTCCCCCAGGCCCCCCAGCCCAGGCCGTCCCAGCTCAGGCCCCTGTCCCCCAGGCCCCCCCGCCCAGGCCCCTGTCCCCCAGGCCGTCCCAGCGCAGCGCTGGCCTCTCAGATCGCGCCTCCCCTCCCTGGCTCCTCTCCCCCACACCCCGCCCGCTCCCTTCACCACATGCAGGCCGATTTCCTCGTGGACTTATGTGGCCTCCTGCTGGGGGGGAGCCCCTAGGAGCAGGAACCCCGCTGTCCACGGGGTCAGCCCCGGCGCGATGCCCGGCGCAGCGCAGACACCCCCGAACGGCTGCTGAGGGCCTGAGTGCCCGGCACATGCCTGTCTCCGAGTATTGGGCAACCGTATTGTGTGACCGAGGGAGGGGCAGAGGGACAGCCTTCGGGGGCTGCGGGGACCTTGTCTGCTGTTCACGGAGGCACTAAAACCAGGCATGGAGAGGAAGGTTGCAACCTAGTCTAGTCTTTGGATTTGGGTCGGGATGGTCTGGAAACTTCTGGCTACAAAGCCAGGTCACGTAGATGTGTCTTCGACACTGTAAAGGGATTTTAAAATTCTATCCCGGGCCAAGCCCCCCTCCCCCTCCCCCGGTCACGTAGCTGAGTAAAGCTACTGAGCACGCCTGGCGCCCGAACCCTCCCCTGCCATCGGCCACCACGCCCCGACTCACCTGCCGCACTGCCTCACTGAAAGTGCCTCAGGGGTCCTTTCCCGGGCTCCGCCACGTTCTTGGAGTCGCCCTCTGCAAAGACAGTGGGCCTCTGTCAGGGCAGGCATGCCTTCTGTGGCTCAGCAGCCACTGCCAGGTGACGTCCAGACACCTGGCTCCCTGTCCCTGTCCCTCCTCTCCCCCAAATGGGGTCACCCAAGCCCAAGCTGCAGCCTCTCGCCTCTCCTCAGCGCGGCCACAGCCTCTATTTCCGGCCCCATCTCCCCCTTGCTCACGACACACTCCAGCTGCCGCAATGGCCAGGCGGCTCCCAACCTCAGAATTCTCACACCGGCTGTGCCTCCGCCCACTAGTTCTTATTCTCTAGGCTGAGTGTGAATGTCCCCTTCTCAGGAAGGCTTCCTTGGTAGCCTAAAGTATCCTTTTCATAGTGTCCTCTGAGTGACCTCCGTCACCCCGATCACTATTATTTCTAAATGACTACTTGGGTTTGTATTTATTTCCTGCTTGACGTTAGCAGGAAGGAAGGGTGGATGGAGACGTGGGTGGATGGATGAGTGGATGGATGGATGGATGGATGGATGGATGAGTGGATGGATGGATGGATGGATGGATGAGTGGATGATGGACGGATGAGTGGATGGATGGATGGATGGATGGATGAGTGGATGATGGACGGATGAGTGGATGGATGGATGGATGGATGGATGAGTGGATGATGGACGGATGAGTGGATGGATGGATGGATGGATGGATGAGTGGATGATGGACGGATGAGTGGATGGATGGAAGAATGGATGGATGAGTGGATGATGGACGGATGAGTGGATGGATGGATGGATGGATGGATGGATGATGAACGGAAGGAAGGATGGATGAAATAACCGACAGGTGGAGGACTGGACGACTGGATGGATGGATCAGTGAAGGAGTAGACGGATTAGTGTCAGCCGGATTTCCAATCCCCTGAGCGGAAGGAGGAAGGACTGACACGTATCCAGTCCCAACATTTAACACGAAGCCATCTTTCTTCCGTGGCCCCTCGCTGGCTCCCTCCTCTGCTCACCACCAGGCAACGGCGCTTCCACGTTATTTTCCCATCCTAGCTCTCAATTTGTCCCCGCTGAGACACCCCTAAGCTGCTGCCTCAGTCCCAGGCTGCAGCCTAGAGGGGCCCTTGTCCACGCCGGGCGCCCCCTGGAGGCTCAGGACGGAGGAGCCGTTTTCGCACCAGAAGCCTCTTGGCACCGCACCAGCTCACCCCTGAGGGCACCTGATGGCACACGAGCAGCCGGGAAGCAGCTGGGCCTCTCCCTCCCAGCGGCTTCAGACCGGAGCTCTCGAAACGGTCAATGGGGTTCTATTTCTCTTTTTCACCCAAGAAGCCCTCGCTGCCCCCGTTCAGCGCCCTCCGCAAAGGAAGAGGGGTTCCTTCTCCTACCTGGGTACTCCTTGTAAGATTTGTGTCGCAGGAAGCGCCCATCTGGAAAACAAGGGAGGGGGTTTTAAACTCCTTCCGGGGGCTCAGGAGGCCACAGCTGTTTTCCCAGTAACACAGAGGAATCATTTGTGTCCCCACTCTCGCTCCCTCCCAGGTACGCGTGGAGTTTCCAGACGCGATAGCACAGCTGACAGAGCGCAGAAGCAGACGTGAGAGTCTCACTCTCTGCGCCTCGCCCCCGTACTAGAGAGAGCTGCAGAAATGAACCAAGGCCCGGCTTCTACGTGCGTGCTGGAAAGTACGGGGACTCTGAAAGGAAACGTTATTTCTGTGCAACGCGTAACGAGTTTATCACTGTCATTTTTATTTTATTATTTTTTAATTTTTTTGAAGTTTATTTAATTTTTGAGAGACAGAGCACAAGTGGGGGAGGAGCAGAGAGAGAGGGAGACACAGAATCTGAAGCAGGCGCCAGGCTGTGAGCTGTCAGCACAGAGCCCGACGCGGGGCTCGAACTCACAGACCACGAGATCATGACCTGAGCCACAGTCGGACACTCAACGGACTGAGCCCCCCAGGCGCCCCTATCACTGTCGTTTTTAAACGAATTAACACAGAAGTCTTCCTAGCGCCTTGGCTTTAGTGTCTGATGTGGTAACCGTCCGTGGCCCCACAAAGGAGAGCTCTACAGGGTCCTCGACGGTTTCTGAGTGTAAGGGGGTCCCGAGACCACAGCGTTTGGGAACCAGGGTGTTAACGATGAACCGGAAACAGAAGTCGTATTCCGCAAGGGTCGTGCCAAGGTAGGCAGCTCACGCGGCAGAGTCGCTCACGTAGCTACCTTCATTCCGCTGCTTTGCCAACCCTCTCTGAGCCTCGGTTTCCTCACCTGGAAACGGGCGGGAACTTGGCACCTCTTTAGAGTGAGGGTCATAACAAACCATTTCCTTTAAACCACAGATATGCAAGTAATAGGAGGAACCACACGAAACTGCCATTTTTACACGAAAAGAGTGGTCCAGGGGCCCCCGGGGGGCTCGGTCAGGAGCGGAGGACTCTTGACTTCGGCTCAGGTCACGATCCCAGGGTCGCGGGATCGAGCCCCGCCTCGGGTTCCACACTGAATGTGGAGCCTGCTTGGGATTCTCTCTCTCCCTCTCTCTCTCTGCCCTTCCCCCCTTCTCTAAAATAAAAATAATTTTAAAAAGTGGTTGACTCGGGAACGTCAGACATCTGAAATTACTAAGGACTCCCGCTGTGGATGGTCAGTGGCCCCACCGCCCCGCGCTCGGGGGAAACACCTGTGCCAGAGAAGTCTGGCCAGGCCACGCAGAAGTTTCTCTGGGCAATGCCGCCGTGGGCGGCCTCCCGCCTCCCCAAAGCAGGCAGGCGCGGGAACCGAACGTACTGTCCTGCGCCCATCGGGACGCCATGTGAAAGCTCACACTCGGGCAACAGCTCGACACCTTGTTTCCTTCGGTTTCGCGGCCGTCCTCAGGGGCCTCCAGGTGTCCAGGGCCGGCTCTGACGTTTCCTGCGCCACCCACACCCTCGGGCTGCCGGCTTAGCAGCCACCAGGACAAACGCTATTCCCTGAAGCGAACGGCGGGGTTTTTCCAGGCCGGTGGCGCTGAAGCGTTCCCGTGCCTCCCCTCTCCTTGGGGACAAGCGCTGGCCCACAGCGCCACGGGGAGGAGGGGGAGGGACGTCTGCAGCTGGCCACCCTCCGCGCACCTCCGTGTCACGTTCACAAACCAGATCTCCCCTGCTCCAGGCTGCACGGTCCTCCGGTCTTCGCACGCAGCACTGGCAAGTCGCCTTGCTGGAGGCAGGCACGGGGGACACACTCTGCCTCTGAGTGACCTCCAACCCGTCCCAGAGAAAGGCCCTGACGGGCAGACCCTGCTCTCCGAAGAGTCGGATTTACCGCTTGTGTCGGAGGTCGTGTTCCTCTTAAGAAAGACCCGAAGCCCTCGAATGTGGGGTTCCAGGCTGAGGGACGGTAGAAACCGAGAGAGGCCGGCGGCCCGCGCTGGAGGCCGGCTCTCCCAGGAGCCCTGCGTCCCAGGGCGGGCCCGAGATCCGCACCTCACTCTGAAACAGTCCCCCCAAGTAAATAGGTCGGTTGACCTGCAGAGACAGCGGTGGCTGGAGAGGGAAGACAGAGGACGAGCAACTGTGACCACGATGGGTCAAAGGGCACTTTTCCCCTGAAGTCTCAGGTTATTTCAAATACGCAGCTTAAGAAGGTAAAACTTAAATGAAAGGCTGTCTTCTGGTTACCCTGGGACACAGCGCCCCCACGCCTCCCCGAGGCTCTTGCTCCAAGGGACACATCTAGACGTTTCCAAGCTCCCATGTCGTTACCAGCAATTACTGCTAACCGACAGCCCTCTCGGAACACTTACACGTCTATCTGGAAGGCTCTGATTGTCCCTGGGGGAGGAGAGAACACACATACACACACACGCACGCGCGTGTGTGCACCCCACATGGGCCGTGCAGCCCAAGGACAGGCTCGGAATCCCCGCTCTGCTCCTCATTAGCAGACGACGGTGCAGACAAGTTTCCGACCTCAACTTCTCCCTCTTCCATGAGACACGAAACAGCACAGAATAGCTCAGGACTATCAGCCCATTTCACAGATAAGGAAAATGAAGGCCAAATCGGTCAGGCCGGCCGGCCGGAGAAGGCGCCGCAGCCCCGGGCAGCAGGCGGAGCGCAGGAGGAGCCACAGAGATGCCCGCTTGGTTTCGATCCTTCCATGGGGAAATTTTTCAAAGCTCGGCACTCCAGGACCCGGGCCTCTGGAGACCGTTGTGACGTCTCGCGATCATGGTATTTTGGAGACGACGAGGCTAACCGTACGGGCCTAAACGCGCCCTTCTGGAAGCACTTCAGGGAACCCCCTTCTCAGGTCCGGAGGAGAAACGCTCTGGCAGAGCGGGTGCCCTGTCGGGTGCCTCTGGCCCCTCGGCCGGCCGGGCGTGCTCTCTTCCGTGCTCGGGGCTCGGCGATGCAGAAGCGGAGGCCGGGCCCACGGAGCCTGCGCTCTCGGAGGGCCATCGAGCTCAGCCGTGACAGGGCCAACCCACATCTGCCCGAAACCCCCAATTCTCTGCCGGCCACGCACTTCCTCCGAGTCCTGGGGACCTTATGTCTCGCACGAGGCCCCGGGGGCTTTCGGCAGGTGTCCCCCGCGGTCCTGGCCCTGCGGTCCTCGCTCTCCTTGGGAAAATTATGCCAACGAAATCCATGCCATTCACACTCCTGCCTGACCGATTTGCTCTTTCCGAGTCACCTCCAGGGACAAAAGGCAATGAAGTCACACCGAACGGTCCTAGCGGGGACCGTGGGAAGCAGGGGTTCTCAGACGATTTGAAACACAGATATGCAGGTGGATATAAAATGCCTGACGCTTACTGAGCACTGTTATTGCCTGGCTCTGCTCTGAGGGCTTTCCTTTTGGGTTTAAAGGAATTGCCACGACAGCATACAGTGGCCCCGTTGTACAGATGAGAAAACTGAGGCCCAGAGATTTGAAGCTCCAGATCCCAGCTAGGAGGTGGCAGGGCTCGAAGGCCTGTGTCCCCTGCAGGGTGGCAGGGAAAGGGTGGAAGACTCAGAAGTTCCGAGGAGGCCGGACAGGAGGAGCTCCTGGGCAGGCTTGGGGGGCCAGGCCTCCCGCGAGGGGGGTTACAGGGAGGGCGGGGCGGCCCGGAGGCCCACACTCACCTGCCTGCCGGCGCTGCCTGACGCACTGGCCGCGGTTGGGGATGCCCTCGGCCGGGTCGCCCGGGCTCAGGATGTGGCAGTAGTAGCCCGAGGGGCAGAGGAGGGGCTCCGCCCCATCCTCCGTGGTGCTGCAGGCCTCGGCTGCGGGGGGGACACAGGCCACAGGCTGGGAGGAGGCAGTGCACCATCTGCCCCCAGACCCCAGGCTGTGCCTTGCGACTCGCTCCCAGAGGCACGTGCATGCACACGCACACACACGCGCGCACACACAAGCCAACGCACGGTCCAAAGTCACGTGATCCCAAACACCCTAATGCGCATCGGGACACACACACACGTTCACCTACACGCATGCGCACACTTCACAGAAAAAGGCCTGACGTACGCGCACACTCACACATGCGCACACACAAATCCTGTGCCTGTATACACGAACCCTGACCCATGCATATGTACACTCACATCTCCAGCCACAGGTGCACACACACGTTTACACAATTCCGGACACGCACATTTTCGCTCTTAACGCACGCGCACTCACATCCACGGTCACGCACATTTGCACGCACACAGATGCACGAACATCAAGACAGGGCGCAAGAAGAGCCACACGGGCGCCGCACCGCCTCACCGACGCGGTTGCGAACACGCATGCGTGCAGAGTCTCGGGCGCAGCCGCGCAGACGCACCTGCACACACGCGCGCCCTCCAGTTCTCCGGACCCGGGCCTGCCCGCCTGCTCCCCACCCCCCCGGAGAAGCCTTCATCGCCAGGGAGCAGTGGACCCCTTATCACGACTTTAATGGTTAGAAAGTCACCCCCTACCGCCTCCCTCTCAAGTCCCCACCAGGGAGGAGGCCCCCGTTCCTCGGGAAAGTCAAGCCCTAAACCGTTCTGCGGACTCTAGAGCCTGGCCCAGCCCCGGCCCCCACCCTTCTGCGTCGGGTGCGGGGGGCTGAGTATCTGAGGTACTGCAGGGCGGGCGGCCCGAGCAGGGGGGATCCCGACTCTGACGCTGGGCTGGGGAGGCACCTTGCAACACCTCCTCAGGGCCGTCCAGGAGCCAGCCGTTGCCGCCAAGCCATCGAGGTTTCGGCTGCACTAGCCAGTCTAAAACTAACAAAATGATACGTGGTTACACGGAGCCCCGGCCCCAGGCAGCTGAGAAGCGCCCCAGCCTCGGGGAATGGGGGGGGGCCCAGGTTTCATGAGGAAACTCAGAGCCTCCCAGACGCACATTTCCCCCCCCCCCCCGCCTACTCCCCCCCCCACCGTACTTTCGGGACCAGAACTCGGAGTTTCGTCTAGGCACTGGGGCCAAGCTGGAGACTACATTTCCCAGCCTTCCTTGCAGCTAGGTGTGGCCACATGGCTGAGTTCTGGCCAATAGGGTACAAGTAGAGGTGACGACACTTCCTGTCCTTGCCCGGGCTTTGGTGCCTGTTAGCCCCACTCCCGCTGGCTTCGCCCCTCTTCCTGCAGCCTGGGAACCACTTTGACCACGCAGAGCAAAAGCTGGAAGGAGCCCGCGTCCCTGGATGACTGGACTGGAGCCACCCACCTGCCGTGGACCACCCATCTTCTCTGGCCGCTTAACCAAGGGGGGAGTAAAGAGGCTGGGCGCCTGGGTTTATGGGTCTTTTTGTCTTAGCAGCATGGCCTGCTCTGTGACCAATACATTTTTAACAGGAAGAGCGACCCACGCGGTGCCCTGTACGGTGCTCAAAATCCCAGAGCAGGGGTGGAGAGCCTAAGTGCCTCCGGGGAGCAGGTACGTCACATAAGGAAGAAAAGCCGGCCAGGGAGGACCACGGCAGACGGGAGACAGTCCCTGCCTGGGCGGGTCAGCGGCTGGCCGTTGTGACCAGCGAACAGCTGGACCGCTCTGCCTGGCCAGCGATTCATGGGTTCTTTTCACTTCCCTCGAGTACTTTTCAGGCGCCCAGAGACTAGTTGAGATGGTGGGCATACAGCAGCCAACGAAACCGACCGCATGCTGCCTTGTGCGGCTGACCTTCAAGTGGGGAGAACGGTCAAGGAGTGAACAAAACATGATGTTCCAGACTGTCCTTAAAGAAAGATTAAGCAGGGGAAAGGGGATAAGAAATGGCCGGAGGAGGGCTTGCCACTGAGAGAGGGAAATCTTCCCTGAAAAAGTGATCCCCTCTGGACAAAGATCCGAAGGAGCTGGGTGGGTGTCTCGGGGAAGGACGTTCCAGGCAGTGAGGGAGGCCCACGTATGGGCCCAGATGCTGGGGAGGGGCCCCGCATCCCTGCACTCAGGGCCTAAGGCAGTGGGCACTCCTCCACAGTCGGAAGACTGGAATGAAACACCAGCTTGGCCTGCTGTGTGATCTTGGGCGAGCCACTCAGCTTTTCTGAGCATCAGTGTCTCTAGCTGTAAAATAGGGCTGCTAACAGTCTCTCTACCTCTTAGGGCTTTGTGAGCATTAAATGAGGTGATGTAGAGAAAGGCTATCAGGAATGTCATGAACGGTTGTCCAGTTTGGGCACTGCTCAAAAGCACCTGGTGCAGGTGGCAAGCGAGGGTAGAAGACCTAATACCTACACACTGTCACAGTCCAAAGGAAGGGGCATCTTTGACCCACCCAGAGAGAAGTACCTTCATGTATTTCTTCCACCAGGAGGGGGTGCCATATTGCTTTTTTTTTTTTTTTTGGTCATCCCGGTGACCTCACCCCAAAGAAAACCAAAGTGTGGTCCTTCTTGCTTTGGCCTTGGGAGGAGGGGTGGGCTGCCTTCTCAGGGGGCCTTCAGAGGGGGGACGGGGAGCCTCTCTCTGAGGGGGGCAGTCCGCGCAGGCTGTCATGGAAAGTCTCAGCCCCAAGCAGAACTGAGAGGGGAGAAGACTCCACTGCCCCATCCTACCCACTGAGGGGCGTGGTTTCGCCGCGGGGGCGGGGGGAGGGTCGCAGCTGCCTGCCCTCCCCTCAGTATTCCCCCCCCAACCCCGCCACCTCCCAAACCCGTCCAGAAGGGATCTTAAACTCCTTCCCTTCAAAGATGAGTGGGTTCCCGCCCACCCTTTCTGCCAAACAAGTTGTCCTCAGCTCCCTGCCACCGCAGCCACCGTTCAGAGCCCTCCAGGAGCTCCATTTCGGTCCTGTTTTACAGCCGGAGGGACTTCAGGGGGTGACCAGCCAGCCGGGGGACTGGACCCCAGGAGTGTGCACCCGCCCTGCCTCTCGGGGGGGCAAACCCCATTCGGATTGCTGAGCCCCAGGTCTCCGCCTCCAGTGCTCCCGGGGCCGGGATCAGGAGGTGAAGGCGGGTGCGTCCGGTGGGGTGCGGGGAAAGCTGGACGCCCGCGGCCTTCTAGGGTCACCTGGGGCCCCAGCAGGTGGTGGCCCAGCGAATGCGGTCCAGTGTTTTTGAGAAAAACCGACATTTGGATTTTTTTTTTTTTTAATGAGAAACCTCTCCGTCTTTTTTGGAGGGGGCATCTTCCCCGGAACCGGCCTCTCCCGGGCCGTGCGCGCCGAGGGCAGTGGCGTGCCCGCACGTGTCCAGGTGCCTGCTCTCGCACGAAGGCGCCCCCCGCACCCCGATCCCGCCCGACTCCCGGGCCCGGGGGCGCCTACCTGGCGGGGGCGGCACTGCCTCCAGGCAGGCGTAGGCGCAGCCGTTGTAGCAGCAGCGCCGGTGCCGCGGGCACTCGGAGTCGGCCTGGCAGCGCGCAGCCTGGCAGGCGCCGGGGGGCAGCGAGCGCGGCGGCGGCGGGCAGCGGTCCGCGCGGGGCTGCCGGGGGCCGCCCGCCTCGTCGGCCTGCGGGGAGAGCGCGCGTCAGCGGCGGGGACCGGGCTCCGGGCCCCGGGCCCCGGTGCACATGCCCGCGGTGGGGCTGGAGAGGCGCCCCCGGCCGGCGACCCTCCTGATGCGTCTCTGCGCGTGCGCGTCTCTGCGCGTGCGCGTCTCTGCGCGTGCGCGTCTCTGCGCGTGCGCGTCTCTGCGCGTGCGCGTCTCTGCGCGTGCGCGTCTCTGCGCGTGCGCGTCTCTGCGCGTGCGCACAGATATATCTACACACTCCTAGATTTCTATATAGCTCTCTTTTACAATCTGTTTACGCAGAGCTCTGAGAATTTACAAACCGCACCGAAGACGGATCAACCCACACAACTTGGAGGAATCTCACAAACAATGCTGGGCGGGAGAGAGAAAAAAGGCCAGTTCCAAAGAGAACACACAGTGTGATTCCATTCATACTTTTAGTCCAAACACAGGCAACGGTGATGTCTGGTGTGAGAAGTCGGCAGAGTGGTCACCTGGTGGGTGCAGACCAGGAGGGGCACGGGGAGGAGGGGTCGTCTCTGGGGCCCGGGACCGTTCTGCCTCCTGATCTGGGTCCCGGTTACACGGTGCCTTCACTTTGTGAAGCTGGACACGTGATATTCCCACTTTTCAGTATTATGCTTCAATAGAAAGTTAAAAATTAGGTACAGTTCTTAACATATAGGAAATGTGGGCACATGACCAAAAAAATAAGCATTTTAGAGGCGAGGTTGGGAGGCTTTGTCACACCAGGTTAACCTGCTGATGAAAGATTACCAAGATAGAGTGGTTGGTGAAGAATATTAAGGTGCAGGACAAGGGCGCCTCAGTGGCTCAGTCAGTTGAGCGTCCGACTCCAGCTCAGGTCATGATCTCACTGTTGTGGGTTCGAGCCCCGCATCGGGCTCTGTACTGGCAGCTGGAGCCTGCTTCGGATTCTGTGTCTCCCTCTCTCTCTGCCCCTCCCCCCCTCAAAAATAAATAAACATTGAAAAATTAAGGTGCAGAACAGTTTGTATGCTACACACCTCTGTTTTAAAATACACAGACACACACTCATGGAATATGTATATGTCCGCCCAGAACATTTCTGGAGGGACACACAAGAATACACAAGAGACTGTTATCAAAGATTGCCTTTAGAGAGAAGAACTCAGTTCTGAAGCAGCCAAGGGGGATTTCTCCTCAGTGTGTATGCATTTGCCCCGCTTCAATATTATTTTTGCCATGCACACCGTATTTTTTCAATTTAAAGAAGACAATCGAAAAGTTTAAAAACAAGGAAAGTACTTAGGAGGCATTGTTAATGAGAGGAAAAGCACTTAATGATATGTTCGGAAAAATAAACAGCAAGGGAAAAAAAATGCAAAGTCCATGCGCTGCTCCCAATGCCCTGTAGGGGGCGTCGGGTCACCGAGGATGGGTCCCGAGAGCAGGTGCATCCCAAGGACCAGCGGTTTTCAAACTAGATCCCCGGGCGCCCGCGGGGCTTAGAGTGAGGGCAAGAGGGAGAAGACAGCAGGGACCAAGTGAGGCAGGGGCAGCCTGGGGAGCACAGGGCTCCCGGCCCGTCTCCGGCTTCACCCCGAGAAGTCCCGTTTTCCCCTATACACACGCCCGTCGTTTAATTCGTGAAACCTAAGAATGAACACAAAGCCGACGTCTGGCGATTAAGGAAACAAAGGTTTCGGGAGATTAGTGGTTCTCCCCCCAAACAAAGGGGAGACCGGAGCGCGGATTTGCAAAGCGGTTCCGCCTTTTCACCACCCCCTGCTGAGACCGGTCCCCGTCCTTCCCGGATCGTCGCGAATCATTTTCAAGCTGCGAGCAGGGGACGCGACCCCACGCCATTAGCTCTTAGTTCATTTTCCTCAGAAGGAACAAAATTGGACCCATGTTGGGGCCCGGCCACTGTGACCCTAATGGAAGGTGGCAGCCGGCCCGGCCTCCTGGGGAGGGTGATGAGGAAGGGCCTGCATGTGGTCTGGAGGCCGGGGTGGGGGGTGGGGAGGTGGGGGGACGGTGAAGGGGGGGGACGGGTTTCCACCCGGCCTGTCTGGACTTGAAGCCTCATTTAGGGGACTGACTGGAGCCTGCAGATCAGAGGTGAAACCCTGTCTCCTGCCCCACCCCCCGTCCCGCGCCCTCCCCACCACCCCCTGCCCTGAGCCTCCCAGTCCAGTGACTTCCTAACGCAGCCCCACAGCGGTGTGCAGAGAGATCAATTTTAGATGTGCTTTCCGAAGGACACTCAGACGGCGTCTCACAGCATTGGGAGAGGACAAAAGAGATAAGCACCTTAGACGTCAAAGCTCCCGAGTTATTTACCCTGCGGCCAAACAACAGATGGTCGTGGGTGATAAAGAACTGATTTCCCCGAGGGGCCCAGATTAAAGGATTAAATGTTTTGGAAAATATTTCATTTCATACGAGGTGAGGCTCACAGGGTCTGGAAGAAGGATGAATTTTAGGAGTTCTGGGAGAGAAATGGCTTTTATCAGAGAGAGAGAGAAATACATCCCCCCCCCCCAGTGGGGTCCCAGCCCGTGCAGGACAAAGGGGCAGAGGTCAGCCAGAGCCCCTGAGGCCCACCCCCAGCCCCGCCACCTCCCAGACTCACCCCCTCCCTTGCTCATTCCTGTTCAGCCGGCTAGGCTTCTCTGAGGCCTCTGGAGCAATCCTACCTCTGGGCCTTTGCACAGGCTGTGTCTCCCACCTGAGACGCCAGCCTGGCTCCGCGCTCACTTTCCCCCCGTGTGCGCTAACAGGCGCGTTACCCCACGTGTCTGGTCCCGCAGCCCGGGCGGCCTTCGCCGACGGGGAGCTCTTCCGCTGGGGCAAGCACTTCGGAGCTGCATCCGGTTTGGGGCGTAGCGAGGTGCCTGGGGCTGCAGCCCGTGACCTCGCGAAGAGTACAGGCCGAGTTCAGCAGGGATCTAACGCACGAGACGAGTCCGGGTAACTCCGTGAGCACACGGGAAAACCACCGGCTTATTTCGGCCTCTGTTTGCCTCATCTGCAAAATGGGCACAGACGTCACGGGTGCCACCGGCGTCTGTGGTGGGAGCGAACCAGGTCGCGCCTGTGCCCCCGGCACACTCCAGCCCGTGGGAATTAGGCTTCCTTTTCTCGTTGTCGACCTGGTGGCCTTAGAAGCCTCTCGTCCCACCGCCGGGGCTCTGCCAGCTCGTGATGGCTTTGCCCTTGGTCTCTCCAGGTCCTCCTTCCCACCTGCCTCCTTCCTGCCCTCGGTCACTCATAGGAGGGTTTGGGTTTGATGCTGAGGCAGAGGCTTAGGAAACTGAGAGCTTGTCCCTGCGCCCCGCCCCGGGTCTGGATCGAGCCGGGGCCTGAGGACACGCCCACAGGGGACGCTCAGGCGACAATGCCATGTGGCACTTACAGCCTCATCAGGTCCCCCTCGGACGGGAGCAAACAAGAGGCAGAATTCCTACAAGGAAGGGCACCTGTGGAAACAGCCATACCCAGCCTGGAGGAAGCCCGACGCAGCGCCCCTCCCAGCCCCACAGTTACTGTTGCGTCCCCACTGGTCAGGTGAGCAAACTGAGGCACGGAGTCACCAGGAGGCGCGAGGCTCAGAACCTGGGCAGTCCGATCCGCAGGAACGGGCCCCCACTGTGCGTCATGCTGCGCTGGGACCTGACATCCTACATCTCACGGCAGCCTCGGCGGAACCCTCTGAGGCTGCTGCTGTTGGTAGCCCACTTTCTTGATGGGGAAACGGAGGCACAAGACATGACAGGTGCTTGCCCAGGGTCACGCAGCTGGTGAGCAGGATTCGAACTCGGGCCTGAGCCCAGAGCGGCTTCCCAGCCTTGCCTGTGGGACTCCCCCTGCTTGGTCAGCTGGGGGCCCTCCCCGTCACGCGCCCCCACCCCTGCCCTCCTGCGGGCCACCCCCAGCAAGCTCGTTTCCGAACAGCTGCGGAACGCACACGGAACAGCCCAGACAAGAACCCTCCGGTTCTGTACGCCGTACTCGGATAAAAATGCCTCCCTCAAGGCTTCCCACCAGGAGACTAGGTTTTGTCATTCCTCTGCCAGACGGTTCTGGAGGCCTCCGGGGATCTGCAGGGCCAGTCGGCCGCCGCCGGTACCCCCAGGAAGCAGGTTACGGGAACACCCGTTCTGGACCCTTTCAGTGGAAAGCTCAATGCCTCCAGTTCAAGTCTGGATTCCCCTGACGCACACAGCCTCGTGTCCGACCAAAGGAGGCTGGGTACAGTCATAACTGCACATCCGTCCCACGGAACACAATAGAGGCCTTTGGAAAGAGGACACGGGGGGTGCCTGGGGGGCTCAGTCGGTTGAGCATCTGACTTGATTTCGGCTCAGGTCATGATCTCACGGTTCGTGGGTTCGAGCCCCGTGTCGGGCTCCGCGCTGACAGTGCAGAGCCTGCTTGGGAGGTTCTCTCTTTCCCCCTCTCGGTCCTTCCCCCACTCACGCTCTCTCTGTCTCCCTCAAAATAAATAAACTTAAAAAAAAAAGACACAGAGCTCCGATATCAACATATTCACCATATATTATATACATATTCACTTATATATACTTCTATATAAGGCAGACACGAATTCAACATTGTGTAGAATTCCACTTGGACGAAATGTCCAGAATAAGCAAATCCATAGAGACAGCTGACTGGTGGCTGCCAGAGGCTGGGCGCGGGGGACACGGGGAGTGACTGCTAGTGGGGACAAGGCTTCCTTTTGGGGTGAGGCAAGGATTTGGGCACTAGATGGAGGGGGTGGTGGCACAGCACTGTGAACGTGCTAAGCGCCACAAAATCGTACCCTTGAAAATGGTTAATTTTGCGGTATGTGAATGTCACCTCCTTACAACATTTTTTTACGCACTATGAATAAATACCCTTAAGAGAAAAATGTGTGTGAGGATACCGGCTTCATGGGAAAGTCTACACACACACATAACAGAACGACAACAGACCTTGCGTTCCGGAGGAAGAATTAGATCGTTTTTACGCAGTTATAACTTTCTGTATTGTCTGCATTTCTTTCACGGTACACATTACTTGTAGAATCAGGAAACAATTTTGAACCGTTTCCATTTAAGGAGAAAGAATCCAGCCTCCGAAGCCGCCCCAATTTACCCGTATCCCTCCCTCTGTGCTCTCCACCCACTTCGCTCCGCGTGCGAGAGCTTTCCCCTTCTTTGGAATGTTCCAGTGCCTTAATGGCCAGACCGATAAAAGTGCACCCCCGGACTGATTTGCTGGGGCCGGAAGAAAGCCAACTTTTCTCTAAGCATTATTTGCTCTTCCTCTGGAATTTGGACGTCAAAAAATCTAAAAATACGCCCCTGGAACAGAGGTTTAGAGTTCAGTGTGCGTTGATGAATGCCATTTCCTGACGCCCTGGGACCTCAGGGCTGGGCTCTGGGACCGGAATTGGGTGCACGGCTAAGGGACTTCCTCAGAGACCTACGCAAAACCCCAGATCTCACACCAGGCATGACCTCATCTCGGTGCGTGTTGACAGCAAACTCGACCGACTCCTTTCGCTGGGGTCCCTGAGCGCTACTGTGCACCAGGAAGTCTTTCGGAACTTTCTACCCCCTTCCATCCTGTTCTGGAAGGTTTTAACATAATTTATTCATTCATTTAATGGTACATTCATAGTTCCCAGGCCGATTGCATGCCAGGCAGGCAGGCTCCAAGGAGCGCTGAGCTGAATCAGAAGCTGTCTCTCCCTCCATGGGGATCAGCTCCAGGACAAGGGACTCGCACCAAACCAGACATCACACAGATAAAGCAAAAAGCAAACAAGTTGCCTTTTTTTTTTTTTGTCATCAGCAAAATCAGTGAATGAAAAACTAAAGCCACAATAAAAAAAAAATCACGCAAATGATAATAACGGGGCAAAATGCTCGGGAGAAGTCGAGATGATATGGAAACATGTAAGGGAACCGCCTTCGGAGAAGACCGCAGAGCTAAGAGCAACAGTGACCGGGCGTGCTTGCCCGGGGTGCTGGGGACGCAGAGGGGACCGCCACCCGGCGTCCCAGCCACGTGGGTCTCATGGACTTTCAGAGCTCCTAAGGCGTACCTTGGGTTTCCACTGTCCCCTTTTCTAAAATTAATATTTTAAATCAATGAATACATGTTTTATGTATAATATAAAATTTGCCATTTTAATCATTTTTAAGCGCACAACTCAGAGGCATTAATTCAATTCGCAATATTGCGAGCCAGCACCTCTATTTTTGAAATTCTTCCATCATCCAAACAGAAATTCTGTTCCCGTTCCCTCCCCGCCAGCGCCTGGCACCTCTCATCTACCGTCTGTGTCTCTGGATTTGCCTGTTCCAGAAACTTCGTGACTGGCCTCTTCACTTAGCGTGCTGTGTTCAGGGTTCATCCATCTGGTAGCAAGCGCGCATACTTCACCCCCGTTTTTACGGCTGAATACTATTCTGCTGCATGGATTGGTCACATTGCATTTTTTTTTCCTTCTGAGCTTCTAGACCTTTCCAGCGTCGGCCATCTTGCCTGGAGCTGCCATGGACGGCGAGGCGGTTTTCCTCTGCTCCCTCACCTCCCTCGCGTGCACACTCCGAGACGACACCCACGCGACTGCCCCGGGTGTGTCTCCCCTTGATGATTGCCACCCGGGGTTCCTTTCAGGACGGGACCCTCAGAGGGGAAGCCGGGTCCAGAGAGGAGAAAGCGATTTGCCCAAGGTCATCCCCGAAATCACACTGTCCGTTGCCTCGTCCTTCCTGCCATCTGCCGCCGTCTACCCAGCTCATCGCCCCCACGACGTTCTGAAAATGTTTCTGCGTGCCCGTGACATCGCCAGGCTCCGTGCCGGACCCTGGGCTACGGCCAAGCCTACAGTGGGGTTGTTTCACCTCGGCAGGTCACTTCCCCTCCCCGGCGCCCAGGTAGGACCCGCGGGGCCTTGGCCATGAACAGCCCAGGGCCCACGAGCAGCCCCCGCTCCTCCGGATGGAGGTCCTGATGCTGGGGTCCAGCAGGGGTGTGAGCTCGCACCTTCCAAGGAGGGAGGGGAGTCCCCAGGACACCGGTGGTGGGGAGGGGTAAGGAACGCTTCGCCCAGTCCCCAGCTGGAGGCCATGGGGGCGAGTCATGCCTCACGGGTCCCGATTTCCTCATCCGGGCAATGTCTGTCATCAGGGCTGCCGGCTGCAAGCCACAGAAGCTGGAAAGGCTGGTCCCCAGGAGCGGACCGCAGGAGTATCCCAGGGCTGCCTGAGAGAGCCCCACGGGCTGGAGGCTCAACACAACAGAACTGTGCTGTCTCCCGGCTCTGGAGGCCAGAGGGCGGAAACCGAGGTGTTGGCAGGAGTGGGGGGGCTGGTTTCTTCTGGAAGCTATGCAGGAGGGCCAGTGCCACACCTGTCTGCAGCTGCCGGTGGCTCCTGGCCGTCTGACGTCCCCTGGCTCGGAGACGCAGTCCTCTGTCCTCTCTTCCCCCCCCCCACCCCCTGCATGTCTGCTTCTGTGTCTCCCCTCTCCTTCCCGGCCACACTGGATTCGGGGGGTGCCCACCTCACTCCCAAGGGTCATGTTGGTGAACCCATCTACGACAGCCCTATCCCGGACAGGGTCCCGTTTCCACGTCCTGGGGGTTAGGATTTGCGCAGTCTCTTTCTCGAGGGACACAGTGGAACCTGCCACACAGATCCCAGTCTGGGATTCCAGGGCCGGGCGGGTCCTGGGGACGGGTCCCAGGAAGCTCCAGCGGGCGGGGAAGGGCCCGGAGCCCATCCAGAGGCGTTAATAGGCAGGCGACAGGTGGGAGGGGGGCACCTGGCGCTCGGACCCGAGGGGAACTTCTGAGATGCCGTACAGACCGCTCTTTGAAGGTGACCCACCCCGGAATGAGGAAGCCGGCTCCCCTGGTGTGAAACCCCCGCATCTCAGCGGTCCTGGGCGTCAGCTGGGCGCGCCCCCCTCCCCCCCCCCCCCCCCCCCCCCCGCCGGCCACGGAGGTACCGTCCTATCCGAGCGCGCTTCCGCCTCTCCTACTCTTGCTCATTTAGCAAAAACAAATAAATAAGATGCAGTAGAAGAGACTGGAGCCCACAGAAATCGGGAGGGGGAACCAGCCTGGGGATACGGAGGAAGCAGAGTCGCAGGGCGGGGCCGGGATCCCTGCGCCCACAGGGTCAAGAGCCGGGCCGCGTGGAGGGGCCCTGGGGGGGGCAGGATGCGTCACAGAGAGACGCCCCCTCCTCCTGCTGCGCCCCCTCCCCGCCCCCTCCACTGGGCAGTTCCCGCCCTGCCCAACCGTTCCCAGCTGCCCTGGGTGGGAGCTTAGGGGATAAACCAGACTCGGCCGCAGTGACACTCGGAGACCAGGGGGCTGCCCAGTCCCTGGGCCCCTGTGGTGGCTGCAGGAGGCCCCACCCAGCAAAAGTTGGGAGGCTCCTAAGACTTAACACACGGGGACTGCTTGTCCTGTTTAGCAACGCCCGGAAAGAAAGGCCCCAAACCCCCGCTCCGCCTGACCGAGCTCCCCAGCGAAGGCCCCTGGGCCATTTACAAACCCCTCGCTTCTGTTCCATCCAACCTGGCAAATATTTGGTGCCCTGTGCTTGTCTGGTCTGGTTTTATTTTTATCATTTTTTTAAATGTTGTAAACATTTATTTTTTAGAAAGAGAGAGAGAGAGCACGAGCAGGGGAGGGCCAGAGAGAGAGAGGGAGACACAGAATCC
Source organism: Paguma larvata (assembly GCA_030068075.1). Lineage (NCBI taxonomy): Eukaryota > Metazoa > Chordata > Mammalia > Carnivora > Viverridae > Paguma > Paguma larvata. The sequence continues at coordinate 56,576,381 of CM057841.1, read as the reverse complement.
GAAGCAGGCTCCAGGCTCTGAGCTGTCAGCACAGAGCCCGACGCGGGGCTCGAACCCACAAACCGTGAGATCATGTCCGAAGGCCGTGCTCCCTCTCTGCCGTGTGTCTCTGCCGTGTGTCTGATCCCCCAGACACAGCATCCAGAGGAGCTCCGGGCCCCCTCCGTCCGCTCTGCCCAGGGCCGGGGCTTGAGACAGTGAGAAGGGGCGGCCACGGGCTGGCCCGGACTGAACACCCAGCCTCGGCAGGCACCCTGTGAGGCTACCTCCAGGGCGGGCGCCGGGCGAGGAGCCGGACAGGGGCTCCCCGGTGGACGGGGTCTCACCACAGACACAGCCGACATTCAAGGGCAAAAGAACTGCGAGACGCAGCAAAATAATGAGAAAGCGACCCAGTTCTAACAATCCCTGCTTCCTTTCGAGTATAAATTGTATAATTAAAAGCTTCTATGTTTTAATTCTTTTTTCATTTTTTAAGTTTATTCCTTGTGAGAGAGACAGAGAAGAGTCGGGGAGGGGCAGAGAGAGAGAGGGAGAGCGAGAATCCCAAGCAGGCTCTGAGGTGTCAGCGTGGAGCCCGAGGCGGGGCTCGAACTCACGGAATGGGAGATCCTGACCTGAGCCGAAACCAAGAGTCGGACACTTTTCCGACTGAGCCGCCCAGGCGCCCCTGTTGTAATTTTAACAAGGGCTGTACTTCACTCTGCAGAGTGGGTAGGAGCTGGCTTCAGCAAACTACTGGACACCTGACCTGCGCCCCGTCCTCGAGGGTCCTGGGGTCAAGGCTAAGGCCCTGCCTCGATCGGGCTGCGGGCAGTCGGTGCCCCTGGGTAAGTCATGCTTCTGAGTGTGTGGGGGCCTGGTTTCCCTGTGGGACACTCGTAAGGGCCTTCATTTCACAGGTAATGACCAGAGAGGGCCGGTGAGGGGCCCAAGGCTGCACAGCTCAGGAGAGATGCCACGGAGATGCGTCCCCGGGGCCTGGTGCCCACGAGTAACCGCCTGCTCTTCCCTGAGGCCGGTCATCGGCACAAAGCTCTCCTGTGTCCGGGTACTGGGGAGGGATGCTGGTGGCTACGGATAACTGGGGAGGGCTCCCGTCCAGGGAGGGGCGAGCTCGAAGCACCCGCGCCCTGGCAGGTGGCGGCTAGAAGCAATTTGGTTTCTGAAGCCCATAGGCCCCGGCCACCCCCCAGGCCCCCGGCGCCCCCCCCAACCCTGCCGGCGAGGTGGCAGGTCCGTCCCTGTGACACTCTGGGGCAAAGTAGAGATAGGACCAGATGCCGTGTTGGGAATCTCTTTGTGGTCCAAGAACCAAAGTCCTAAACAAATCCTCCTGCTGGGCCAGCAAAGAGCAAGGAGGCGTCGAACCTGAGGAGGGTCTCCCTCCCGCCTGGCACGAAACCTCTCCTGTAGCGAGGACTGCCCCCTCGGGGGCTCCCACAGACCCCATTTTTGCCTTGCGGTCTCCCCACCTTGAGTCTTCCTCCAGGGATGTCCTTACCTCTCCTAATTGGTAACAGTTCTTCAAGATCTGGCCAGCACCTCCCCTCCTCCGGGAAGCCTTCTGGGATCACTCGGTCTCCTCTGAGCTCTCCCTTCTCCAAACACCAACCATCCCTTCGCTTGCTCCTTTTCCTTCCCCCTCCCAGTGGCCTCCCGCCTGACCCTGGAATGTGAGCCCTGGAGGCTGAGATCGGCCTCAGTACCGTTTCAAGCATCTCGCCCAGGCGGGAGTCACCCAACATTCCCCTTGCCCGCTTATCCACCCGGCGAACTCCTATTCATCCTTCAGAGCCCAATGCTGAAGGTCCCCAATCCTGGAAAACCCTCCCTGGCTCTCCCGGAGCAGAGCCGAATGCGTTCCTCTGTGCTTCCTCTGCACCTGCCCGTAATTTATTCGCAAGAAGGCACTGCGGGCCGACTTACTGGCAGACACCTGCCCGGTCACCAGGAACCCTGCACCCAATGAGACAAAAATCAGGCGTCACCTCGAGGATCCTATATTCCACCTGGGACACCAGCACCGCCCAGTGTCACGAGGATTCAGTGAAGTCACCGACAGGCACACAGCCCTCTTTGTGTTAAGGTGAGTCATTTAATCCGGAGCGAGTCGGTGCTGTGGGATCATCCCCTTGACTCCTCCGTGCCCCCGGCCCCCTGTGCTAGATAGAAGGGGGGGCGTTCGGAGGACGCCCTCCCACCCCCAGTCTCTTCCCTAGTCCCCTTCCTGCCTTACTTCTCTCCTTGGTACTTGTCACCCAACACACCACGTTTTCCTTATTTCTCATGTCCTCTCACACTAAACCGCCAGCTCCCCGACGCGGAGACCGGCCGTCTCTGTGCCCACAGCCTGGAAGAGTCGCCGGTAGGCAGCGGTGCCCAGACACATTCGTTGGCAGAACCGCACCCCTCCCGTCACCTTGTCTTTTCCGGACGAGACCGCTGGTGCGCAGAGACGGCCAACGATCTGCCTGGAGCCACACCGCTGGTCGGCTCTGTCCCAGCCCTGCGCACCGCCAGCGCGCGTCGCCCGGCCGCCTCCCCGCTCCACCGTGTCGCCCTCGAGGGCGGGAGCCGCCGTGGCCGTGTCGTACCCGCGGGACCGCGCTGGGCGCCTGACCCAGAGCGGCTCCCACTGAACGTTTACGGACTGAGCAAAGAGCCACACAAATGCCCAGGTCAATGTCACACACGCTCGGTTACTGGTTGTTGGGACAGACCACTCGGTTTTGAGGCGCTGGAGTCTCACGTCGGGTGCCGTTCCCTCTGGTGGCCGAAGGCGTGTCACCGCCTCCCTGGACGTTTCTCCGCTGCCCTTCGCTGCTTCTTCGCTCCCGGACACGGAGCCGAGCGAGGGCGGGGCGTCCATCCCGCCCGAGCCTGGGGGGCGCCCGTCCCCTCCCGCCCCTGCCCACCCCGGGGACACTTACGTGGGGCTTGTCGGCCAGCCGGGCATGCAGCGCCCGTTTCCAGAGACCCCTGGCAGAGCCGGCTCCGGGGAGAAGCAGCAGGAGGCACAGCGCCCAAATGACCTTCCTCCCACCGCGGCCCATCCCGCGGCCGCCAACAGGCATTTCCTCCCCCGCGGTCGGAGAAGAGGGGCCCCCTGGCCGGGCCCTGCGAGCGGGGGACAGAGGCGTGCGCGGTCTCTGACTCTGAGCCTCGGATCCTGCGTCCGCGCCGTCCCCACCCCCGACGGTGGCGGTCCCGCCCTATTTTTAGCTTGCCCTATAACATCTGGCCGCAGCGGCTCCGGCATAGACCTCTGTCTGAGACGGGAGGCAGGGGGAGGGGGCACCGGGCTTGCCCGGAGACGTGGCCGGGAGTGGCCCTGTCACAGTGGGATAAAGAGCACTTGCAGGCTCGGTCCCCTCCCCCAGGAGGTGTGCTGGCTCCGGTGGGGGGCGGGGGCGGGGAGTGGCCCTGGGCTGGGTGGGGGGTGGGCGGGGGCTCATAGCTGCCACCTCACCGCCCCCAGTGGCCACTCTCGTGTGGCCCAGCCCACAGCTGCATCGTGTGGTGCTTGGGAGAGGTCGGGGAAGGTTTGCCGGAGACCCGTCTCACACGCGCCGTGAGTGCGTCCCGGGCGTGGGCCCCGCGTGCGCTCAGTGTGGCACAAACACTGCTCGAAGCAGCCCCTATGGTGACGCCCAGCTCGCAGGTGAGGAAACACAGGTGTGATACCTACATGGGGCCCACTGCCACACGCAGTCTGCCCACTGCGACACGCCACCAGGAAGGCGGAAGGGCCCCAAGCCCCAGACTTAGAGACGCACCCGCACGGCTGCGGGGAAAGCCTCGGCCGCCGCTCCCGGGTCTCGCATCCGGGACACATGGCCTTAGCTACGCGGCAGTAGGAGCCCGGAGACCCCCGAGGGGGCTGTCGGCGCCGCAAGGTCAAGCCTCTGTCCCTCTCGTTGGCACGGGGCCTGGCCTGCATCGGCACTGGCTCCGGGCACAGAATAAATGTAACCAGCATGACGACCCCGCAAGGCAGCACACCTAGTCTGCAGATCAGAGACGGAGGCCGGAAGTCAGGTGCCGGCACACAGTAGGTGCTCAATAAGCGTTCGCATCAGCTCCGCGGCAGCGGTCGGATCGCAGGGTCCCAGGGCACCGGGTGTGCAATGGTTAACTCAGAAAAAGGACCCTCCAGAGTGTTCAGCGCAGCAGGGGTGACAGCCCAGGGAGGCACACGCGCACCACGGGTCTGGTGTGGCCGGAGAAAGGCCCCGCCAGGAGGAGTAAACGCGAAACAAATCTGCCCGGGAAACCGGCTGCTTTCCTTTGATCAGGTCCGAGGCAGGAGCCCGGCCCGACAGCCCGGCAGGACGGCCCCGCGGGCGCCAGCGAGGCCAGCCAGGGCCCAGGGCCCGGCCGCGACCGCGACCGCGGGGCCCGCGAACCCGCCCGGGGCTTCTGCCAAGCCTCGGGACTTGGTGTTGCGAGCGGCGGAGGGCTTTCTGGTTTATCGGAGCTCCGGAGGCCTGGATCCGGTCCCAAGCTTCGGGGGCTGTGTCCGTCCGCCTGGGGCTCGTTAGATGCGTGTGACTTCCTGCGGCCCCAGGGGCGAGGCTTCCTCCGGGCTGGGCTTCGAGCTGGCGCGGCCTTTCATGTCCTCTGCGCCGAGGGAGGGGCCCGCTGGGGTCTGACCGCGGCCGCCCTCCCGGGGCCTCTCGCCCTCCGCAGGAAGAGGAAACGGTCTCCTGTAAAACTGTAAAGGGCGCCAGCACTCAGGGCCCTCGCTTTAATTTTTTTTTTTAATGTTTATTTATTTTTGAGACAGGGAGAGACAGAGCACGAGCAGGGGAGGGGCAGAGAGAGGAGGAGACACAGAATCTGAAGAAGGCTCCAGGCTCTGAGCTGTCAGCACAGAGCTGGACACGGGGCTCGAACTCATGGACGGTGAGATCATGACCTGAGCTGAAGTCGGACGCTCAACCGACTGAGCCCCCCAGGCGTCAGGGTCCTCGCTTTAAAGGGCAGGCAACGAGGTCGCCGTTACGGGGTCCAGGAAGAAACCCTGCCTTGCAGCCCGGATCAGACGCCCCCGCCAGATCACTTTGCGTGCCTTCCCCGGGAAGGCAGAGCTTGCGCCCCGTGGTGGTCGGGGGGACACGAATCCGTGCGTCGTACTGACATGTGGAAGGCTTGCGCCAGAAAGAAACACAGCGACCCAGAAAAGGCCCAGAGTGGGTGTTCATCTGTTCGAACATTGAGCACCTACTATGTGCCTGGCCCGGGGATACAAGGGACGGTCAAACAGGCCTCGCCGCGCCCGGAGCGGGGGAGGGGGTGGGGGGGCGGGGGGGTGGGGAGGGCTTCCAGCCGAGGGGAGGAGTCGGATATTAATCAGACTGTGGTTTTAATTAGCAGTTAGATGGCACTTTGCGATGCCGGGCATGGTTTCAAGCGGTTTAAATATATACGTTCACGCTGCCTGTCCCAAGTGTACTTGGTGGGAGCTGTTCTCACCCCCGGTTTACAGACAAGCAGACGGAGTCTCAGAGAGATTAACAACGGAGTGCTTTAAAACGTTCGCTCGGGGGCACCGGGGGAGGGGGGCTCAGTCCCTTGAGCCTCCGACTCCTGATATCGGCTCAGGTCCTGACCCCTGGGCCGTGGGATTGAACCCCGCGTCGGGCTCTGCACTGAGCATGGAGCCTGCTTGGGATTCTCTCCCTCTCCCCCTCTCTGCCCCTACCCTCCTCGCACACGCACGCCTTCTCCCTCTCTCTCAAAATAAACATTAAAAAAAAAAAAAAACTTCTCTCATTTCATCTATCCGGACTCCATTAGGTGGGTACGGGTACTACCCCCAAGTTACAGACGGGGAAACTGAGGGTCGGAACGACGCACCAATGGCCCAAGTGCACATTGCGGGTCAGTGGGAAAACAGGAGTCACAGGCAGACGTGAGCTTTCAGAACCTGTGCCCCCAACCCGCTCCCCCCCCCGTGCTCCCAGGAGAGTGGGGGGGAGGGGGGTGCTCACCCGAGGAGCCCTCGGAGGGCGCCCCGGGGAGGGGAGCGCACACCTGAGGGCCGAAGGACGCGACTGGACAGACAGACGGGGCTGGGGCACGCTGCTGTGGGCCCGCGGGGATCTGGCCTTCCTGGGCCCGTGCTCCCCGTCAACAAATCATCGTTGGTCGATTACAAGGGCATCGATGAAAAGACCAACAGAACCCGGGCCGGAACACTTTCTCTTTTCTGTTCTGACTCGAAGAGAAGTTAAGTCACTTTCCGGAGCCCCTCCAAGTCTTGTGGGCCCCGGGCAGGGTGCCTGAGGGCGGCCCGCTGGGGGACCTGGGGCCAGCCTCTGCAGTCTCTGAGCCCAGAGGCCGGGCACATGGGAAGGGCCTGCTTCTCGCCGGTCCTTGCCCATCGTGTCCTCTGTGAGAGCGGGGTGGCCCCAAGGGGAAACGGCCCTCGAGTTGGCCGTCGGCCTTAAGAACCGCCCCGCCTCGCTCTGCTCCCGGCCGTGAATGGAAACAGATGTCCCCCCCCTCCCCCGCCCCGGCCGTTTGTTCTTGGACAGCCTGACCCTGACCTCAGTTCACCCCCCGCCCCGCCCCCTTACTGACCTCCACTTAGCCCTCGGCTGACGCCCTCCCAGTTAGGGAACTCCCAGCTGCTCTCCCCACCGCAGCGAGCCCGCTGGCCTCCTCCCCTCGCCCCAGAGTGACCGGCGGCCCCAGGGCCAGACCTCCTGGGAACTGACCCCTCGGCTCCGGCCAGGCGACCTCCCCTGCTTCCTTCCCACTTCGCTGCAGGCAAAAGTGTCCCCTTTCCAGCAGGAGGAAGCCGGGAAGCCAATGCACACTGGTCCAAAGGTCAGGTTTGAGGGCTGGCCGGGCTCTCTGTGCCCTCGCCCCCCAGCCGAGGCGCGGGTCCTAGCCGCCCCTCGCTCTAGCTGCCGGGCGGGGCTTGCGCCTGACTTCTCTTGATTCTTTTCCATGCGGCTTGGCCACTGGCTTTTGTTTCTCCCTCAGAAGCAAATCTGATTTTGGGGCGCCTGGGGGGCTTAGTCGGTTGAGCGTCCGACTTCGGCTCAGGTCATGATCTCGTGGTTTGTGAGTTCGAGCCCCGCGTCGGTCTCTGTGCTGACAGCTCGCAGCCTGGAGACTGTTTCGGATTCTATGTCTCCCTCTCTCTCTGCCTCTCCCCTGCTTGTGCCTTCTCTCTCTTCCTCTCCCTTCCTCTCTCTCTCAAAAATAAATAAATAAACATTAAAGAAAAAAAAAAGCAAATCTGATTGTGAAACCCCTCCATGTCCCGCCTCCTAGGCCAAAGACCTTGCCACAGGCCTGTGAGGACAGGGACAAAACCGCACGACCCCACAGCCCTCACAGGTCCAACCTGGACTCTCTCCACCTGGCTACGTGCTATCTCCTGCAGGAGGGGGTTGCAGCAAGCCCATACCCGGGTCCAGCCCAGACCGAAGAAGTCAGAACCGAGATCAGTAAGCTCGGAACTGGTCGCTTCCAAAGGTTCCCCGGCTGATTCCGGTGAGCAGCCAGGGCCGGGAGCCCTGACACACCACAGGCCTCTCCTCGAAGGGCCCCTGAGCCCCCTCCACGCGCCCTCCCTTCTCCCTCTGCAGCATCCTGGCCTCCCCAAGACACGCACACCCGCCCGCCTCTCTGCCCCAGGGCCTTTGCACACGCTTCCCCCCCCCTCCCTGACACCCTTCCCTGTTTTCTTTGCTGAGGAAGAGGGTTCAGTCCCCCTCACATCTCCCCTCTCGGCAAAACACGGGGTCACTTCCTCCCAGGAATGTTCTCTGACCTCCAGGCCCTCTGGGTTCCTCTAGAACAGGCTTTCGTGGCCCGCGTGCCTCCACTGGGCAGGGCCCAAGTGACAGGATGTGGAAATAACGTTTCTCGTGACGATGCCTGACTCTCCCAGTAGATGGGAAGTACTCCAAGGGTAGGGACTGTCTCTTCGTTGGCTTCGGTGTTCCCTTTCTCACCTACTATGCACGCAGCACATAGTAGGAGCTCGGCGAACGTTCGCCAAATGGTTAAATGGAGCCTCCCACTCCCCGCCCAGAGCTCCTGCCCGGATGACTTTGCTGGGACTTCCTAATGCCAGTCAGTGACCCTGGAGCCCACCACCGCCCGGCCCCCAAGTCCCCTGACCTGATCGGATGGGCGTAGACGCCTGCAGTGACACAAACCCCGAAGGTGCCATCATTCCGCAGCCACCGCCTGTGCTGGACAGCGTCCTAGGAGCTGGGAACACGCCTGCGCCTCCCCGCCCGCCGTGCGGAGAGACTTCCCGGCACCCTCGACGCCTGGGGCCGGATCGCCCTCCGTCACGGGGGCCGCCCTGTGCGTGAGGGACGCTTAGCCTCTACGCCCTGGATGCCCGTGGCACTCCCCCGCCACCCCCCGCCAGCTGTGACAACCAAAAGGGCCTCCAGACATTACCAAACGCCCCCCCAGTCTGGGACGAAGCCACTTCCAGGAGAAGATGCCTGCGTGGCCGGGGCTGACCGCAGGAAAGCAGAGCCGGGTCGGGACGCTGCCTCCCGGTCACTGCCGAACCGTCCACACACATCTCACATGCTTTTCTGTCTGTCTAACTCACACACACGCACATTTAAAAGGAAAAAAAACAGGGGCGCCTGAGTGGCCGGGTCGGTTAAGCTTGCGATTCCTGATCTCTGCTCGGGTCATGATCTCGCGGTGTGGAGTTCGAGCTCCATCTCCGGCTCTGCGCTGACACTCCGGAGCCTGCTGGGGACTCTCTGTCCCCCTCTCTCTCTGCATCTCCGCAACTCACGCTGTCTCTCTTCTCTCAAAATAAATAAACATTACAAAAATATTTATAAAAAAAAAAGCCATCGTGTAATAAACGCCGGCAGGAAGTGTGAGCCAAGGTTAAGGGCTCTGCCATCTGCCTCGCGCTCCGCTCCCGCGGGGCCTGGGGACCGCTGCGCTCCGCCTCCCCGGGCCTCGGCGCCTCCTGCACAAGCCGCCGCTCGCGGGGTCACCGAGCTCGCGGCGGGCGCGGCTGCGGCCCAGTGACCGTCGCCGCCCCTGGAATTCCTCCAAGATCCAGTTCCGAACGTGTCCCTGCCGGTCCCGACCCGCCTCACGGGGCCACCCGCCGGCCGTCGCGGGATTCCGGGAAAGAGGCGACGCGCGCTTCTTGGAGAGGTCTCGTAATTCCTCGCAGCTGCAGGGCCACCCTGAACGAAGAGGCAGACAAAAGTAACAGGGCAGAATATTTCAAAGAACTCTTGCCACTCGACAACAGAAAGACCAACAACCTGTTTGAAAAGCGGACAAAGGACTCGAGCGGACGCGTCCCCGAGGGACGCATGCGAGTGCGCACGGGCAGGTGGGAAGGCGCTCAATGTCAGGGGCCATCAGCGGGAGGCGAGTCAAAGCCACAGCGAGGGGGCCCCTCCCGCGCACGGGGACGCGCGCTTTCCCCACGCATGCGCGCGCAGGAGCGAGCGAGGCTCGGGGAGGACGTGGCAGAACGGAGCCCCGCCCGCGGACGGTGAGCGTGGCGGGCCGAGCGTCCCCAGGGCGACTGTTTGTTCGGTGGTGGCCCAAAGAGCGGAACACAGAATGGCCGCAAGACCCAACGGTCCCACGCCTGGGTTAATACTCGGAATAACTGGAAACGGGGATTCGAACAAAAACCCATAAGCGAATCGTCCGTGGGCCCGGGCTACGACGTGAGAGAGAGCCCCTCTGTCAGGAAGGGGACAGTCCAGACCAAGCAAACAGCAGGTGCCCAGGGGTGCCAAATGCCGTAAGGACTCGGAAGTCTGAAGCAGACACCGTGGGGTGCCATGTCAGGCGGGGAGCCTCCTCTAGAGAGGGCGGAAAGGACCAGCCTCTGAGGGGTGACATCTAAACCTGGAGATGAGAAGGAACCCAACAAGGGGGGGGTGTGGTAGAAGACCCTTGCAGGCAGCGGTCACTTACCTCTGGCCCCAAGCCCGCTGTCCTGTAAACTCAAGAGGGCCCTGGAGGGAGGGGGTAGGAGGGAGCCCTCGCTGTATCCCCAGATCGGGGGAGGAGCCAGAGACAGGGGTGGCTGGAGCAGGACCGCAAAGGAGAGCTGTCTAGAGACTCGGAGGCTGGATGCTCCCCAGGCCTGAGCCAATCACGTAGCCCACGCGCCCTGTCACTGGCCGTCGGTTCAGGAGCCGGTCGGCCAGCTGGTCTGGACCAAGGCGCTGAGATACTTCCGGGAAAGCGGGCCTCAAAGCGGAGAGCCGTGCAGGAAAGTGAGGCTCCCTCTGTGCGTCTGGGCTTTACCCAGGTAGGATGCAATGGCAGGCTCTGCAGCAGCCACTCTGCCACCATGAGAGGACAAGGGGGAGAGTGAGGCCACAGTGAAATGGCAGCTCGGGGAGAACCCTCAGAGTCCTCGGTGACTTTGCTGAACTGTCGAGTCCGGTCGATCCTGGAGTCGCCCTAGCTGGGCTTCCCGTCACCCAGTGCCGCGACGGGTGCTGCCCCAGCAGGGGAGGGGCCCCCGATTGTGCCGAGCACTGTTTTCTGCCAACACCTGTCATTGCCTACAAGGCCGCCGGTGTGCCTCCTGGCCGGCAGCCCCCAGGGCCGAAAGCCCACCAGGAGAGATTAGGAACTTGATTGAGTCTCACGTGACCGCAGACGCAGCACCGTCACAGCCCACGTGAAATGCCACGTTCACCCTTCCTTCTTCCTCCCCGGGGCCAACGAGTCAGGCCGCCGGGCTGGGAGCGGTCAGCAGGGACAGCAGGACACCAGGAGCCTCTCGCCGTCCTTCCTGGCGGGGACCGTGGAGAAAGCGTTAGCTCGGCAAGAGTTTGGAAAAAGTAGAGACAGCAGGAACGCTTGGCCCTTTATTATTCAGTGCCTGGCGCAGATAAACCTATCGCTTGGCAAAAACAAGCTGTCCCCGCCATAAATCCCAGTGCGACGGGCACATAAATTCAGACAGGGACTGAGCACTCGGGGCCCCGTCCCTGGCGGGCGGAGAGGACCGGTGACAGCCTACCCCTCGGGCCCAGGGCCCCACCCTCCTCTTCGAACCAGCTGCCAACGGCCTTCTGAACTTTTTTTTTTAATTCTTTTTTAGCGTTTTTATTTTATTTTTTGAGAGACATAGAGACAGAGTGTGAGCAAGGGAAAGGCAGAGAGAGAGGGGGACACAGAATCCGAAGCAGGCTCCAGGCTCTGAGCTGTCAGCACAGAGCCCGACGCGGGGCTTGAACTCACAGACGGTGAGATCATGACCTGAGCTGAAGTCGGCCGCTCAACCGACTGAGCCACCCAGGCGCCCCCCGAACTTTTATTTACTGACCTTTCAGATTCCAAGGCACGGATTTTGTACCAGTGGGAAAATGGAAACAGCAAAGGGTATTTAAAACAGATTCAGGGGCGCCGGGGGGCGGGGGGGCTCGGTCGGTTGAGTGTTCAGCTCTTGATTTCGGCTCAGGTCGTGATCTCGGGGTCGTGGGAATGAGCCCTGTGTCGGGCTCTGCGCTGAGCGTGGAGCCTGCTTAAGATTCTCTCTCTCTCTCTCTCTCTCTCTCTCTCTCTCTCTTTCTCTGATCCTCTCACCTGCTTGTTCTCTCTCTCTCAAATTAAAAAAAAAAGAAGGATTCATGCAGGATCTTTGTTACGTAGTACAAAGCAACTCACAGACTGACAATACATAACCGGAAGCCACTGCCCTCAACCCCAGGGTAGGGGGGTGGGTGGGGAGACAAAGAGAGGGGGGTGGTATTTCTCGGGCTCAGGATCTGGGGTCACCTCAAAGGAGCTGAACCACACAGGAGGGCAGCCACAGAGGGGACACAGTCATTGCTTAAGGTCCCATCCACGGCACAGAGATGGGGCAAAACACCCCGGCCTCTCCCTTCCTTCTGCCCCCCCAGCCTCCTCCCATCAGGGCCTCCCTGGCCGGGCCCAGGACATGAGAGCGGGGGACGTGCTGCCGGCGGGAGTCGGTCCCCTGTGAATGTCCTCCCGAGCGGGAGAGGAGGGGCCGGGATCGGCACAGGTAATCATGTCACACCCTCCCCCGCCCCCACCACCCAGTCAGACACGCAGGTGACCATTGTCTCCCGTCTCTAGCTGGCTCTTTTCCTTCCTCTAACTAGATTGACGACAGCTGATGGATCCCAAAGTGAGGCAGAAATTGTCCACGTATCTGTTAGACAGTTACTCACGGAGCATCTACGGGGGGCTGGGCCATTATTCTAGGCCCTGGGGTCTGCGGAGCTTACATTCTAATGGGGGCAGTGGGGAGTGACAGACTACAAACAAGATAATCGAACAGAATAATCCCAGAGCGGTGGGCTCTACGAAGAAAAAAAAACAGGGATGGGCGGTGAGAACGAGTTGGCTAGGGTGGTGGACGGGAAGGTGTCCCTGAGCAGGTGACATCCTAGTCGAGATGGGAGTGATGAAAATAAGCCACGTGCGCAGAGAGAAGGTCAGGCATATTCCAGGTAGGGGGCGCAGCAGATGCAAAGGCCCTGAGGTGACCGCCAAGTTGGCTCGTTGCAAGAATCATAATGTAATTGACAATAAACAATGTAATTGTCATAAACAAGAAACAGCTTCTTAACCCTCGTCCCTCCTCTTTCAACCAAAATAGCAAAGCCCTTGCCAACTACATTAATAAGTGCTAACCGATAGGGGGTGGGTTTGAGAGCTGTGGTGTCAGGGGACACCTAGCTCCCCTCACCGGGACACCAAGTGGGCAGAAAGCAGGACCCAAGCCGCGATGCACAGGGGACACCATTTATACCCTCGGCTTTCCCATCAAAAATGCTCATTTTCTGGATGGTAGAACTGGGGGAGAATGAAATCTTAACTATAGTTTCTAATTTGTCTACAACGATCAGGTATGACTAAGAGAACGGACGGCCACGGGTTCAAATCCCAGCTCGGCCACTTTCCGGAAATGTCCCCTGCGCTCTGAGCTCATCCCCCCCTCCCCCCGGCCAGTGGTGAGTGACGGCACCTGCCCCACGGGACTGCCTTGCAGCATAAAACAGAAAACCCCTCGCCAGGGCTGCACAAGGAGCACGGCACACGCGACCCCGGGTAGGTGTGAACTGTGGTGATCTCACCACCGGGAGCTCTAAAGTCAAGTCTCAACAATGGACTTTGATAGTGCTCGTGATTTGGGGGCGCAGAGTGACTCGCTGAGGACCCCGGAGAAATAAAAGGAAGAGGAGTGATCTCACGCCTGCAGTCCAGCCAGAAGGAACAGACAATCAGGCCGGAGGGAGTGACAAGCATGTCTGGGACAAAGAGACGTGGGGGTTGACATCAAAGGCACCAGCCAGCGCCCCAGACCAAAGCTCAAAGCTTCCGCACCAACAGCGGCTGAGCGGAGGGTGCCCGAGCCCCTCCCCCACCAGGAGGGCAGGTGGCAGGTGGGGGCCCCGGGGTCTCCGGGCTGACAGAGAACCAGTAAGAAGGCCCCGCCCGACCCGCGGCTGCGCCCACCTCTCGTTCCTCTGATGGGGAAGTCGCATCCACCAGGGGGTGGGGGCGGGGCACGGGGGGAGGAGGTTCTAACCGCAAGTCTAGTCATAAAAATAATAATAGGGGCGCCTGCGTGGCTCCGTCGGATGAGCGTCCGGCTTCGGCTCAGGTCATGATCTCGCAGTTCACGAGTTCGAGCCCCGCGTCGGGCTCTGGGCTCACAGCTCAGAGCCTGGAGCCTGCTTCGGATTCTGCGTCTCCCTCTCTCTCCCCTTCCCCGGCTCGTGCACTGTCTCTCAAATAAAATTTTAAAATAGAAATATAATTAAAATAAAATAACATTAAAAATAAAATATAAAAAGGCTAGGATATCCTGATACAAACAAGGAAGTGTCCCGTGTGCCGCTCAATTAAAAAAATAACAACAGTCACACTCAGATAGTCTTTCTGTAAGCGGAGAACCTCGCACACTCACATACTCTGTATGATAACTCTGAGAGGTAGGTGCTATTATTATCCCCGTTTCACTGAGGGGGAAACTGAGGCGTGCCCAAGGTCACCCATCTGCTTGATGCCTGAGCTGGCTCCATTATAATCGGAACTCTGTCACCTGAGCGTTCTGTCATTTGCTGCCCCAAGAGATGAGCCCCAGGTCCCCTGATGACCCAAGAGCTGGACAACTCCCCCCTCCACCTCCTCCCGCCCCGACATACCTCTAATCACCTGGGCCCCGGAGTCTCTGAAACGAGGACTCCACTTCAGCCCAGCTGCCCAGCCCTGCACCCTGGGGCCAGCCTGGCCTGAGAACTTTCCCTCTCGGGGGCAGCTGAAGGGCCCGCACCCTGCTCTGTGAAGGTGCTGAAGGAAACCGGCCGTCCCCGAGCAGCTCTGGGGTGAGGTCTTAGTGCGTCTCATGTGTCCGATGCCCACACGGCCCAGGCACACTCACGGCAGCTGGCTTTCGCAGGGGCCCTTCCCTCCTCCCGGCCCTTCCCTGCTCCTCACTAAAGTCAGGCCCGAGACCCTCTTAGGGTTGGGGGAAGAAGGGGACGGCTCCTGGGGGGCCGCGGAAGCGAGGCTCTCGGCCCCACCGTGAACCATGGGCTCAGTTCCTTCTTCCCACCCCTGCACACAACGTGAGTCTTTTCCTAACTTTCTGGGGACATTAGCAGTTAAAAAAACAGCCTCCTGTGTATTTGTATGCATTTTTTTAATGTTTATTTGTTTTTGAGAGAGAGAGAGACAGAGCATGAATGGGGAGGGGCAGAGAGGGAGGGAGACACGGAATCCGAAGCAGGCCCCAGGCTCCGAGCTGTCGGCCCAGAGCCCGACGCGGGACTTGAACCCGTGAACCGCGAGATCATGATCTGAGTTGAAGTCGGACGCTCAGCCGTCGGAGCCCCCCAGGCGCCCCAGCCTCACGTGTACTTGTAGGTAGTGCTTCCCAGAGTCAGCCGCCGCTCTAGGCGCGGACGGGTCTTACCTGACTCAGCTCTCCGTGTGTGTTTGTCAAGGCCCCTAGCGTCCGGGAGCAACACCTCTGATTCTGGACACACGTGTCCAGCGCGGGACCAGGAAAACCGGTCCACGGATGGGTGGGGGCCGGCGAGCACAACGGAATCGGCAGAAAGAGGAAGAGGAAGAGAAAGAGGAGGAGGGAGGGAGCTGCATCTGAATGGGGGTTGCCGAGGGTCCCCGAGAAAGCTGGCAGGCGGCCCCCGCTAATACCCAGTGGGGACTGGAACCGACCGGGAATGAGGAAGCTGGAGGCAGGGGTCACGGGCTGCCGTGGGGGCTGGCTCACGACACCCCCTGCTGGAAGCGGCCGGCCACTGCCGAAGCCGGAAGCCGGGTTTCGCTCTAGTGGAAAAGCGACACTGTCTGTCTGGCTGCAGGCTGGACGGCCCGGTTAACTCGCTTTCCACCTCGTTAAAGTGAAATTTGTCGTAACTTGGCCAGAGCCTGGTCCGCCTTCATCTATCACTTCCAGCCGATCTGCTAAGCAAAATGACAACACAGACGACACAAGACAAGCTCAGGAATGCTCATCGCTGTGTTAAAACATGGGGGGAGGGGAAGGGGTGGCAGGAGGGACAAATGTCCCGGAGTAAGATAACTGCGTAAAATAATGAGAGGTCCTCAGGCACTGGAAGGAATTCCATGCCCCTGCCGAAGCGGCGCAGAACTCTGTGGACTTGGGAAAGTGTCCATAACATTGCTAAGAGATAAAAATGAATCAGACAACAGAACGTATACAACGTTTCAGCTTTTGCAAAAGGATAGTGCATTTTTATGCACGTGCGCATAGAAAAATGTGGAAGACGTCCCTGAACGAGTGACATCCTAGTCAAGACGGAAGTGATGCCAAAAACCATCACCTGTGCAGACAGACGGTCAAGGTATAGTCCGGGCAGGGGGCACAGCAGGTGCAAAGGCCCTGAGGTGAACACCGGTTTGGTTTACTGTAATTGACACGTCAGAGGGCTTCGATTTAGTGCTGCGGTCCTACCTGGCTCTGTTCTCCTCCAGCCCATCATCTACCGCTCCCCCACCTCCTTCCCAGCTGGCTTTGCTGTCCCACCGACCACCAAAGTCATTTCTAGAACAACTGTTTTCACCTGCTCTTCCCTCCACCCAGAATGGTCTTCTTCCCCTGTCAAAAAAAGTGTTGGCATCTTTGTCCTCTTATTATTTTTCCAATTTTTATTTTTTTTAAGTTTATTTATTTTGAAGCGAGAGCATGAGCACGAGCAGGGGAGGGGCAGAGAGAGAGGAAGAGAGAGAATCCCAAGCAGGCTCCATGCTGTCAGCGCAGAGCCTGAGGCGGGGCTCGATCCCACAAAGCAGGAGACTGTGACCTGAGTCGAAATCAAGAGTACGATGCTTAACCGACCGAGCCCCCCAGGCGCCCCGACACCTTTCTGACAGGGACTTCTGTTGCCAAGCGACGGAAGCCGCCAGGCTGTTCGCATCCCTAATCCTCCGAATCAGACTCCATGACCCTCTCGACCCGTCACCAATATCGGTATTTAATGACCCCGCCCCCCCGCTGCTGCCCGGCCCCCCACACCCGGCCCGTGATTTAGCTGCTTCGTCTCCGGCCTTGGTAATCGTCCCTGTCCCACCCGCACGGCCCCTCTGGGCTCCGGCCCTTCTCTGCTCGCAGCCCCGGGCCGAACAGGTGCGCCTTCCGGGCCGCTCCGGGTCCCTCGCGCCCCCGCCCTCGCCTCGCTCGCCAGCCTCATTGTCCAGCGGCCGTCGGAGAAGATTCCTCTCGGGGAGCGGAGCCCGCATCCCCAGGCCTCCGAGCCCCTGACGCGCTGTCCTCTGAAGCCAGCCCCCTGCCCTCCCTTTCCTCCATCTCGGGGACGGCCCTCCTTCCCGGCGCTCCCGGGCCAGGGCGCGGCTGGTCCCGCAGAGACACTCTTCCCTGCAGGAGCCGCTGTCACCCCCTGCCCAACGGTGGTCCTTCTCTCCAGTCCCCGTCCTCGAAGGACCCAGGAGGAACGCGCCCCAGCCTTTCCCTCGGGCTCCTTACGCCATCGAACCCCGAGCGTCAGCTGCCCTCGCTCCCGCGGCTCTCAACCCCCCTGCCTCCGCCCTCTCTGTCACCACGGGGTCCCTTCCCTCTGACTCGAATGAGGTAGAGGCCCCCCCCCTCCTGGGCTCCCCGCCCCATCCCCCTCCAGGCTCCGTCCGCTCGGCCCCGCTGCAGCCAGGCAGCCGGACCTCAGTCCCGGCAGGCCACGGCCGCCTCTGAGCAAAACCCGACACCTTTCCCTGCCCCATCGGGGCTCTCTGCTCTATACCCTGCATGTGACACCCCCCCCCCACAAACTCTGCCTGTCGCTACATTGGGTTCCTTTAATTCCCCCTAGGCTTCGGGTCCTCGCAGCTCCCCCGCTTCAGCAGAGGCTCGGGACACTCCGTCGCAGCCCGGACAGCTCGACTCACCGTCGGGATCACGGTCTCGTCCTCGTGGTGGCCGGAACAGCGGCGGCGGCTCGCGTCCGAAAACTCCCGTGCGCTGGACGCAGTGCTAAATGCTCCACACGCATAGCCTGCTGGGTCCTCGGGGCCCCTTGACGAAAGAGGGAGGGTTGTTATCCCATTTACAGGGGAGGAAACTGAGGCAGAGGGCTCAAGGGACTGGCTCGAGCTCTCGGCAACTGAAATTGGGGCCGGAAGCCGACAGACAGTCTGGTGCCAGAGTCCCTGTCTCACTCTGGAGCCGACCCGGGAGACGGCCTGCCGCCTCAGGGAGGCCCTCTCTCTACCGACCCCAGCTCAGGTTTACTGCCGCCTCGGCTGGGCCTCCACATGGCTGGGGCCAGTTCTGAGCACAGCGCCCCACCGTCGGCATCGTAAATCCCAGATGGGAGTCCCTTCCAATATGGCCATACGGCCAGCGACAATTCTTCCCAACCCCGTCAGCGCGTACGGCCCCTGGCACCAAGGAGTGGTTCCCCTGGGGCGCCCGGGGGGCCCTGTCGGTTAAGCGTCAGACATCAGCTCAGGGCATGACCTCACCGTTCGTGAGTTCGAGCCCCGCGTCGGGCTCTCTGCTGTCGGTGAAGAGCCTGCTTCGGATCCTCTGTCTCCCTCTCTCTCTGCACCTCTCCCGCTCACGTTCTATCTCTATCAAAAATAAATAATTTTTTAAATGTTTTAAAAATTACCAAAAAAAAAAAAAAAAAAAGGAATCGGCCCCCTGGGCTGGTTTGTGACTGGGTTCGCCAACAGCATGCGGTGGAAAGTTGAAAATCAGCCGCTCTGCCCTCCTCTCTCGGAGCCCTGGCCGCTGAGCTGTGAGGAGGGGCTGTGGAGAGACGCCCTGGAGAACGGTCACCGGGGACGTGCCAGCCCACGCCGGGCTCTGTGCCAGCTCCCAGCGGCCGGATCGGGCTCAGGCGAGACCAGCAGAAGCATCCAACTGACCTCCAGCGCCCCCCCACCCCGAAATATGAACAAATGACAAGGTGTTTAAGCCCCTCGCTTGGTGCCTCTTTCAGCCTCAGTTTTCCCATCTGGGAAATGGGGACGCCGGTTCCTCCCTTTGGGCTGTGTTCTGAAGATTCGGTGAAAGTGCCTCACAAACGGTCAGTCGTTGGCGGCCGGTCGCTCACCGTGGACCAGCCGAGAGAGCGACCCTTCCTTCGGATCCCCGGTCCAGGCGCTTATGTCCCCCAATTGCCCGGACGCACAACTCTCTGCTCCCTTCCCCGACTCGTCCTGGTGTGTCCTGCCGGAGCTGGGCTCCCCTGAGCAGGCATGCGGGGGTGCCGCGTCCCGAGCAGCGGGCCGGGGGCCAGCGAAGGGGTGCAGAGAGACGACTCCACTCCGGGGCAGGACGCTGTCTGGGGAAAGCCGGGGCTTGGGTGGAGGCGGACCGGCTTCGGCAGCTGGCGGTATAGTCGCTCTTCGCTGTACTGTCTAAATTACATCGCTTTGACCTGGACCCGCTCCCGTGCAGGGGAAACGAGGAACAAGGGATGGTCCCACCGGAAAACACCTCGGGTCGTCCGTTCCAGAAGTCACAGCTTTGAGTGCCTCCGGGGCCGGCGGGTAATTGATTGAAGAACGGAGACAAGTAAGTGCCCGGCTTAGAAGTTAGGGGCGTGGTGCCATGCGCGCCGTGGCCTGCGGTTATGCCAGCACCTTGTAAATGTACATTTTAATATAACCTGCGCACACATGCGGCACGAGGGGGTAACTCACACCGTAGATGAGTGACCGCCCGGGGCTAGGAGGGTGGGGGTGACCGGGGAGTGACCATGAGCAGGTACCTGTGTTCCTGTCGGGGTGACGACAGCGTTCCAGAACCGGATGTGGCGACGGTCGCGCCATCCCGCGAAGACACTCAAAACACTAAAACCCACTCAATTTTCGACCCTTGAAGTGGCTGGATTTTAGGGTGTGTGAGCAACAGCTCAATAAAACTGCTCAAAACACGAGAAGGACGTAGAAGAAAAAGGCCAGAGCGCGATGAATTTTCACCAAGGGCCTCTTGGACGCCCCACTCGGATGAGAGGCAGAACCCTGCCAGCGCCCCAAATCGCCCCCTGGCGCTCAAGTTCATTTCTGCACTCTCCCCCCCACCCTGTAAAGGAAACCAGGATCCTGACCTTGGACGGTACCCTAGTCTCGCCCGTTCCGGTCCTTCCTACGATGGGACGATTCAGCCTGTGTTCTTTCACGTCTGGCTTCCTTCACCCACGTCGGCGTCCGTCTGAGGATCAGTCCTCCTGGCCGCAGAGTCCACTGGGACAGAGTCGGGGGACTCGCCAAACCTCAATGGACTCATCCGTAAAATGGAGCAATGGTAACAACTCTTACAACAGAAAGCACCCAGCACGGTGCGTGGCTCCTGAGGGCTCGCTAGATGGGAGTACGGATTGGCGCTGCTGGTGCCGATTGGGCCTCCCCGCCCGGCGTCCGGCCCCTTTCATCAGAACCCATTCACACCGGGAAACACTGCTGACGATGAACGCTAATTAGCACCAACAGCTTCTTGTCCCAGAGCTCACAGGGCTACGTTAGAATACCCACTCGCGGAGGGTCGGTTCCCTTTCTGCGCCTCCAAACCCTGAGAAACGAGAAATAGCATTTGATGGCTCTGGTGTGTTCCAAAAAAAAAAGTTACGTTAATCAGGCAGCTTTGTCTTGAAACGGTTTCGTGAATCCGGTGTTTGTCGTTTCAACTTGTCGGTTTCTGCTCGTACCAAGGTTAAGCCAGTCATCGAAGTTTGGAAGTTTGTAATTTATCGCGAAAGCAGAAAAGAAAAAAGTCTTTAATTTTTTTAAAGTCAAGTTTACATTAAAAGCAAAAAAAAAAAAAAAATACAACACAGAAAACCCAAGAAAAACAAAAGCATCCACCCGTAAGCTCCGAAACCTGCAAAGCTCAGAGAGTCGCGTCCATAGTGTCCTTCTGCAGAAGGTTAGTGTTGGAAATGTCTTTCTCTAGTTACATTTGGAAATGGTTTCATGCGCCATTAACCACTTTGTCGAGGCATTAATTTTCCCGGGGGGCACCATTTTTGCCCAGGGGCCGATGGCCTGCGAAGGGAAACGGAAGGCGAGGCCCCATAAACCCCGGTTTCAGGACCGCGGAGAAGATTAAGCTCCCGTGCGCCTCATGGCTCATTTCGAGCGGCCTCTGGGGACGCCTTTTAATCCGCAGGCGGAAGCTGCTGATTCCGAGGGTGATAACAAGCAATCGTGGTCCAGATGGTCGAGAAAAGAAAGCCAGCCTGTCCCGATGGCTCCTTCTTGTTTTTTTTTTTTTAATTCCCTCTCATTCGAGGCATCTGAGGTGGACTTAGCATAATTACAGTGGTGACAAGGACCAGGAGAGAAAACATTTCTCTGAGGGAGGGAGTTTTTCCCAGCTGGACTAAAGGGTCCATTAAATCCCTGGGCTGAGATATGAAATCCTTAGCACCTCCCTAATCCAAACGCCGTTCAACCCTGCCAGGGAGTGGGGAGAAGGGGCCCCAGGACCGAGGACCAGGACCGTAGGGCCGGTGCTGGCCCAGGGAGCCGGTCTGGGGGTGCAAACAGGGCAGCCGGGGCCCCTGGAGTCAAGGTCCTGAGGCATCTGTCCGGCCTTCCTGAGCCAGATCCTGTCCCCGTTTCTCCTGACTGGTAGGGTTTGCCAGACGGCACACATCCGAGAGGGCCTCAGACGCCAAATCCCACGCCCCTCCCCTCCGACGGGGTGGTGTGTGAATGCCAGGGTTCACTCGCTCCCCTCAGATCCCCCAGGGGGACGGAGGGGCTCACCCCAGACGGTGGGAGCCTCTGGGCCCCTCTGCCCCCGCCCCATCCAGCCCGATTGGTCAGTGCCGTGCTGCTGGGCTCACCAGTACTCTCGACCGGGATGTGGGCTTGGCCATGCCCCCTTCGCCGACTGGAAGTAACCGGGGTGCCCGGAGGCGAGGACAGCAGCTCCAGGTCACTCTTCCAGGGAGTGGCAGAGCCAGCACTGGAACCCAGGAGCCGCTGGACTCCCAGAGATGAGGCGGGAACATGCAGGGGGTTTGGGGGATGCGTCGAAGGCACCCCAAGCCTTGCTCATGGCGCGCGCCCCCCCTCGCCTGCCTTTGAAGCCCGACTCCGACCTTTACAAGCTATGTCTCTGCAGGCAAGTAACCTAAGCCCTTTGGCTTCAGTTTCCTTATTTGCAACAAAACAAAACAAAAACGAGACCTTTCTGACCTCGGTACCATCGGCATTTGGAACCGATTGATGCTTGTCGTACGGGCTGTCCTGTGCGTTCGTAGATGTCAGCCTCCGTCCGCTGGTTCACCCCCGTCCCCCCCTCAGGACGGTCACAACGGGCTCCAGACACTGCCGAATGTCCCCTCGGGGGCAAAATCATCCCCCATTGACAACGTCTACTTTATTGAGGTTATTCCGAGCGTTAACAGTTGATAGAGCCTGATACATACTTAGCTGCCGTCCCTACCTGGTTCATCCGCGAGGACTGGATTCGCCTGCCAGTCTCAATGGCTCCAACAGGCAGCCGTTGGGTTCTTTCTCACACTAAAGGCCAAACGTTGGCAGTTCGGGGCTGCATGGTGGCTCTGTTCCATGCCCCCGTCCCTAACCTTTGACCTCTCCCTCGGGGACCAAGGGACAGCTGAAGACAAGAGGATGGAGAAAGGGATAAGGGAGGATGGGAGAGGCAGAGGACACACGCCTGCCAGCCATCGCTTAAAATAGGTCCCCAGGTGGGGCGCTTGGGTGGCTCAGTCAGCTGAGCTGACTTGGGCTCAGGTCATGATCTCACGGCTCCTGGCTTTGAGCCCCTTGTCGGGCTCTGTGCTGACAGAGTGGAGCCTGCTTCGGATCCTCTGTCTCCCTCTCTCTCTGCCCCTCCCCAGCGTGCGCTCTCTCCCTCTCAAAAATAAACATATAAAATTAAAAAAAAAAAAAAAGATCCCAGGTGCTGCCATGTTGACCCTCTACTGACATCCCATTGGCCAGAACTTGGTCACATGGTCACACCTGGCTGCAAGGGAGGCTGGGAAATGTAGTCTTTATTCCGCAGGGCCATGCGCCCAGCTGACACTGTATTGCTGTGCAAGAAGAGAGAATTGGCTACCTAGGTCATGAAATCCCCTGGGCCCGCCGCAGTCAGGAACTGGGTTAAAGCCAAAGGCTGTCAGAGCCACCCGGCCGGGAGGGCGATATAATCCTTGCGACATCTGGCCCATTACGTTTAATAAACCAGGAGACAAGAAATAGCACAGCACCTGGGAAATAAACACACAGGCTACTCTTCTTTCAAAAGAAATCCTGAGAACTGCTGCAGAGCCTGTATCCTTTATAACCTACTCCCTCCCCCTGTCTCCCCCCCCTCGCCCCCACCTCCATGTTCCACGTGAACTTGCAGTGACAGGGAGGGAACATGGCACAGTGGCCGGGAATCCGGGGGACTCTGCTTTATTTTCTGCCTCTTAGAGGTGGCGTGACTTAGGTCAGTCTCCAAGCCATCCAGGCCTCAGTTTGCTCTCCTGTAAACAGGGCCAATATTGGCCATCAAAATCAGACACATGTGTGTACATGCATTTTGTAAATTCCATAGCAGCACTGTCCAATAGAGCCTTCTGTGATGATGGAACGTTCTAGATCCGCACTGTCCAATATGGCAGCCACCGGCTGCCCCCCATGAGGCCACTGAGCACTTGAAATGCCCTGGTACCATCGAAGAACTGAGTGTTTAGTTCCTTTTATTGGCAAGCACAGCTCTGGAGCACTTGCCGCAAAATGACCGAGTGATTTATACCGTTTCCCCTCAAAGACTTTTTCCAGAAGGTTCTTCGAGGTCCTTCATGTTCTCTCCCTCTTTCCCTTATCTTGAGCCACTCATTAGGATGGCTTTTATTTTTCACAAAAATAAAAAACAGAACTGAAGAAGCGTGGGTGAGCGTATGGAGAAACCGGAACTCTGTGCGTTGCCGGAAGCAAATGGTGCGGCCGCTGTAGCAAACAGGATGGCAGTGCCTCCAACGATTAAAAAGAGAATGACTGGACGATCCTGGAATCCCACTCCCGGGTATACCTCTAAAAGAGTGGAAAGCACGACCGTGAACTGATGTTTGCCCACCCATGTCCACGGCAGCGTTACTCACAACAGCCAAATACTGGAAGCGGTGCAAATGTCCAGCGGCAGATGAACGGAGAAACAAAATATGGTATATACACACGGTGGGCTATTACTCAGTCTTAAAAAGGAACGAAACTCTGACACTTACTACAACATAGCAGGACAGTATGCCAAATGGGGACAGAGTTCTTCCGGTTTTGCGAGTGAAAAGTTCTAGAACCGATGGTGATGGTTGCATAACAGGTGAATGTATTTCATGCCAAAGAACCGTGCACTGGGAAAAATGGTTACGGTGGTAAATTTTATGTTGTGTGTATTTTTATTTAGATAGTTGGGAGATATATATTTATATATATATTTGTATATGATTTTTTTTGGAAAAGTACCCAAAGGACTCTGAAACTTATCGCCACGATGAGAAAATGGTAGCAGAGCGAGGGGGGAGGCCCTGCCTGAGTACAAGGAGGGAGGAGGTCTCAGCACAGGTGGCAGAAATCCAGGTGTCTGAGGACGGTGTAGGGCCGCCAGGACCCCTCGGCTTCCCTGAAATGCTCTCCATGGACGAAAAAGCATCCCTGCAGAATGACGTCATCAACCACGCTGAGCCCAGGAGCTAAAAACAGACCAGCCCTTTGTAGAACAGGGACCTTTTTCGTCTCCTCCTTGGTGCTATTAGGGCTCCAAGGCAGGTCCTCGTGTTAAAATAAAACCGTGTTGAAATAAAAGATCGCCCAGCCCTCAGGGTGATCTTGCCGAGACAGTACGCTGGCCTGGAGACGTAGCCGCTCCGGGGGCCACAAAGACGGGCTGGTTCTGAATCCGATGCTCAGACAGGTTCGTTTGGGATGCCAGCCGTTTCAATTTTCTTCTGCCTTCGCGGCCGGCATTTAAATCGGCAAAATCTTCCATAAAAATCGGTACTTCTGCGTCTCTCGAAGGAATAAGAAAATCTGTCATCGTGGAGCCTGCTCTCCCGTGTGGCGGCGACAGGCTGCTGCGGAGCGGTGGCCTCCCCGGGAGACGGGAGTCACGCTCCTCTGTGTACCGCAAGCCCCATCAACTCCCTCTCGTCTCCCATGCCCACACGGCCGATCTGCGTGTGCGACCGGCCCCTTCCCCCCTGGTGAGGTGTCGCCATTGAGAGGACAGAACAAGAACAGCAGATGCTAAGACTGTCCGATATGGACAGGAAGTTGACAGGTAATCCCCCTCAAGTCCATTGTATAGCTGGGGAATCTGGAGCCCAGAATCTCTGAGCCCCCATCCCTTGTTTCTAGCTGTTTTCAGGGACTTAAAACACAAGGGTGTGCCCGCACCTGTGCACAGAGCCCAGCGCCCCTGGCGACAGTAACAGCGGTGGTGTGTTTCCTGACCACTGGCTGCCAACCCAGGAGGCACCCTTCGGGCTCCCCCTGACGACACTCCTCTCCGCCGGAGGGGATGACCGGGGACGAGGGGGCTCAGCCGAGAAGGGAAGCGTCCCGCTTGAAGCCACCCCCCCCCCCAGGAGGCTCAGCCCAGGTCTCTGGGTGGGTCTGTCCGATTCTCCAGTGCTTAACCACAGTGGCAACTTCTGCCCCATTACGAGACAGTTAGCATCTCGCCCTCTGAAAATTACATTCACCCCAGGTGGTTAATCGCTTCGAGCAGGGAAGACAATTGGACTTGATGAGTCTAAGCTCCGATGGAAATCTGGCTTCTCCGCACGCCCAGGAGCAGAACCGTGCTGTGGGAACCCACCGAATCGCCTCCTTACAGCGCTGTCATCGTCAGTTAGCTCCGTAATGAATAGCCAAAGCTACAGTAAGTCTTTCTTATACATCCCGAGAGCTTCAGTGTCCCCTTCGACACCAAGGGATTTGTTTTGCTTTCCAGACACATTTGCAAACGGTTGTTTCTCAGCCACAAATCAATACATCACAAACAGGAAAAGCCAGGGCCACGGACGCCCTCGCCGAACACTTTCTGCAGTGATGAACATGTTCTATTTGAACCGGCCCCAGGAGAACAGCGGACCTAAAAGTCCTAGAGGTTTTCGACTTGGGTTCAATTTCCTGTTCTGGTCTTTGGAAGCTGTGTGACCCAGAGCCCGGCACTCAACCTCTCTGGGCCTGAGCATCCTTTTCTGTCAGATGGGAGTGCTGCAGCCACGTCAGAGACCGGCCCAATCAAGTAAGACTGAAGCACACCGTCCAAGTTTGTAAATTAGAATGTAGCTGCTCCTCCTCTTTCGTCAAGCGTGAAGAGCCTGCTGCCGGTGTTTGACAATTACGACTCTTGGTTTTTAATCTAGGTTTATGCTGTCTCCAGTTCCAGTGCTTCCCTAAATAATTAATTTCGCTTCATGCTTTAATCTTCAAAGCCCTCGACACCTGCCGTCGGAGTTAGGCGGTGCAACCTAACGCAATTACATTCCTGCTACGGCTAAATTAAAGGCCACGGTCACAGCGTGGAAAATGGTAACTGAAGGTTTCAGAATGATTACTGACCTTCTAGAAGGGAGCTTCGTCCAAATGACAGAGATGACGGGCTGGGGTGGGGTTCAAGACTTAAGGAAGTGCCACTCACTGACCTTTAACCTGCCCAGCCTGTGCATACAGGTGAGCGCCTAGAGGCACCTGGGCAGGCTGGGGGCTGGGGGCGGGGCTGGAGGAGGGGCGGGGCTAGGGCGTGGGAGGGGCGGGGCGTGGGAGGGGCGTGGCGTGGGAGGGCGGGTCATCCCTCCGGAGCCTGGGCGGGCGGGGCTCCGGGGAGGGGCGGGGCATCCCTCCGGAGCCAGGGCCGCATGCTCACTCCAGAAGCTTCCATTCTGTCATCACTACTTGCCTGCTTGGCCACCAGAGAGAGCCCTGACTAAGGGCACTCTGTGACATCATGTGTCTTTTGGTTGGAGGGGCCGCAGAGTGCTCCAGGAGCAAAGGAGCGCCTGGAGAGAGTTACTCTGCCCCGTGACTCAGAGGTGACAAAGGACAGCCTGCTGTGCCAGGGAGAGCTGGATCTCTGTCAGGTGGCCGTCCTGGTCTTCCCAGCCCTAAAGGCCCACCGGTATGTTTCTTTCTGCGCTTTGTGTGTTTTCCACGGTGATTGCAAAAGTCTCGTTCCAGGGCATTCAGAAGCCCCCTGTGGGCAAGTGGTCTCCCCGCTGCCGTTTTCAGCCACACGAGGAGGAGTCATCAGGTCCTCTGCACCTATCAGCCTGCCCTACCCCTCACCTTTACTTGCAAAAAAAAAAAAAAATCACCTTTTAAATCACAAAAAGATCTATTTGCCAATTAATTGTACTACATGACATATACCAGGATGGCATTGTACAGCAGGTTATGGAAGGACAAGGACTCAGGCGTCAGATCCACCCCCCCACCACTGTGTGACCTTGGACGGGTTGCTTCACCTCTCTGAGCTTGTTTCCTCGTCTGTAAGGAGATCACAGGGCGAGTCCCTAGCTCAACGTGCTTGGGAGGGCTGAGGTCGCCGTGCAAGGCATGCAGCCAACCCTCAAGCCTCTACTCCGAAGTGGGTCCAAACAGGTCTGGAGAGATGACAAGATGGGAGAGGGTTCTTCACTGAGAGGAGAGGGTGCGTTGGAATTTTTTCAACGCAAATTTCATACAAGTATATGAAAACAACACACGCTCACTGTGGAAAATGTAGAAACTGCTCAGGAGGTGTCCTCTCCTTTGGATTCTGGTCCCGGCTTCTGAGCGTGGTCCCCTGGAGATGGAGGCCAAGGAACTCCCCCCCCCCCCAACTCCATTCATTTCCTCCACTGATCCATCCAACTAGAACTTACCATACGCCCATTCCATACCAGCCCATGCCGGGGGCATAACCGAGTTCTGGAAAAGAGCTAGGTTCATGTCCACGTCCTCGGCCCCAGCCCGGCCCTGCTCCCCGGCCCCGTGCGGCCAGGGGTCTCCGGTCTTCCGTCTTGCTGGGTGAGGGGACCATCGCCTTCCTTCTGTGCCACTCTGCCTCTCTGCTTGTCCGGACTCGCTCTAAATAAACAACTGATAGTCTTTCTGTCCCTCCTGTTTACTTAGCCGTGAAGGGTGTTAAATGCAAACGCCAAAATTTCTGCTGACAGCAAGGCAAGTCAAAGAAATGCCTCCTTTTAGGGTAACAAATGTTTCTGTGTTCCGGCCGAGAACACAGCTTTTGCACTTTTTTTTTTCCCAAAAAATCAGGTCAATTACTCTATTGCTTTTAGCTTCTCAATCTTGCCTGATTGAGCACTTATACTAGAATATTAAGGATCCATAGGACAACACTCTTTCCCGGTGACCTTCTCCCTCCCTTCTTAGGAAAATCACTGCCCTAGATTTTTCGAAATCTTCGTGAAAGCAGAGCGGCTGGAGCAAACAGTCCTTAAAAAGATGTGAAAGCAAATTAGAAGGTTTTCCCGGCGAGCGAATGGGGCTTCTGCCCCGATGAAACGCACAGACACACGTACACAAAATGCTATTGTCAGGACATTAGAAACGATTAAGACACCATCCGCTTTTTACTCGTAAAAGGTTCCATGTCATTCAAAGGTTTGTTTGCCTTTATTTTTTCATATAATTGTACAACCTTGGATCAGCTATCCCTTTAAAAAGTTACGATTATTTATAATACCACTGAGAATAGTCCCTAACCTTGGCTGCTCCCTTTACGCCGGGCGCGACGCTAAGCGCCCTCCATGCGTAGTCGTGTGTCTTCCTTACCATCATCCTCACTTCGAGGTCGGTGCTGCTGGCCTATCATTAAGCCCATTTTATAGATGAGGAAACTGAGTTTCGGAGAGTCACAGTTTCAAAGTTAGGAATGGAAAGAACTGATCCTCCGACCCACGCGCTCTGACTCGAGAGCCGCAAACGTCACCACCACCCGGGAGTTGAACTCTGTATAAAAAAAGGAACACATACATACGCAACGACAAAATAGAATTCGCGGCTAAGCCTCCCGTTCAGGAAGGACCGCTTAGCACCTCGCTATGCTTCCGTCGCGTTTTTCCCGTGTTTTCTTCTGGTGGCAAAGGCGGCGCGGGCGTTCTCTCGTGTCCGGAGGCGTGTGGTCTGCTGTGCCGAGTTCCGTGGGCGCCCGGAGCCTTGAGCGCGGGCAGGCTCAGGACCGCTCTGACCGTGACACTCTGTGAGGTTTGCGGTGGGGTCGTGAACGACCACGGAGCTCCCGCTTGGCTCCCTGGAGCGCTGGACCGCCACGTTAGAGGAGCCCAGCCACCCCCGGGGGCCAGCTAGAAGGCTCCGGCTGACGGTCCAGGCTGAGCCAGCCCTGCCACCTAGGAGGCGGCTCCTCCAGCCGCAGATGTTGGCGTCGCCCCGGCCTGCGGGTCCTCGGCGGAGTCCCTGGAGCGTCGCGGAGCAGACCGAGCCAGAAGGGCATCAGAAGGTAATTCTCCTAAGTTTTTAAAAAATGCCTCTCATCCCAATGCAGAAGAGACAGGTGCCGGAACCTACCGGACTCGCCAGCGAGGGCGCTGGCGCAGTAGGTGAGCGGGTCCAGGGGGGGCACCGGGGGCCGTCGTGCTTCTGGGCACCCAGGACTGGGGGAGAAGGGGCTGAGCAGGACGCAGAGGCGGCGAGCGTCCCGCGGGGCGGCGGGGCCACGACGCCTGGCCGTCTTTGCTAACCGGTGGAAGTCACGGTCGCCTGGACCAAACACGCACGTGCAAGTGAGCAGGTGCGTTCACTTCGGAATCAGGCCCCGAGGGACAGTGAAAGGAGTCGAGCAGAGACCCGGTCCGGATGAAATACAGATAACTCCCCGCCGGCCTGCTCTCCAGGCTAGCGGGACGCTAGCCCGTGAAAGGACACGCAGGCCTTCATACGCCTTATTGTCAAGCTTTTCCTCAGTTTCCCACTGAGGATCCCGGCGACGGAGTCCGCGCCACCTCGTCCACGCCTTGCCAGATGGACCCCGATCTTGGCACCTTCCTCCCAACAGGTGCCTCTGCCTCCTCGCTTGCCCAGAAACGTGCTCGCAGCCCCTCCTGGCTCCCCAGGGGCCCCCCAGTCCTCACCCGCCTCCCCTTCCTGCAGTCAGGCCCCTCTAGCCCTCGGGACCCCAGGACCCTCCTGCTTCTCGGACACCCGAGAGAGACGGATGCTTCTGGGAAACAAAGCGTCCAAATTAGGAGGCAGGAAAGCAACCGCTATGACGATGGTTAACAGGTCCCTTTGTTCATTGGCCAACTTCACGGCCGGAACATTCCACTGCCCTTAAAAACACCGTGTCGCTTTAGGGCCTCGTTTTGAAGAGGCCGGTCTGCAGCAGGTGTGGTGCGCCCGGGAGGAGCCGAATCCGCCGTCAGTTACGCGAGCTCCTGGGCAGCGACCGGTTCCAAAAGCACAAGAATAATTATGTTCTCACGTCTTCACAGAGCGAAGCATCTGGAAGCGGGGTGAGGGTGCGTTGAGGAAGCCGGGTGTCACGCGAGGCCAGGGCGCCAAAGGCAAGACCTCCCGGCGATGGGGCGATGGGTGACTCTGTCCCCCTCCAGCGACAGAGGGCCGAGAAGGGCCCGTCCCAGAGGGGGCGTGTCCAGGAGGCCCGGGTCCAGAAGAGGCGTTTGGCCCGCCGGCTTGTTGGTGGGGCCAAGCGGATGCCTGGGGGAACCACCCTTGACCCTCTTACAAGAAACGATTCGTGACCAGACGAGTGCTGGGACCCTGGGCCACAGACTCTCAGCCCGGCCCGGGTCCACGCTCTTCGAGCCCGAGCCCGGCTCAGCCCTGCCCCTCGCCTCTGCCTCAAGCACCTCCCAGGCCCCCAGCGTTTGGAGGAGCACCGGCCTCCTTCCCCTCGGGATCCCCCACACCCCCCTCCCCGCCTTCTGGGCCACCCTCGCCTGCCTGCCCCCTGCCCCCGGCAGCCACAGCTCTAGCGGTGACTCCCCGACCCGGGAGGGGTGCTGAGGACACCCCTGTGTGTGCTTCCGGCCCCAGCTCTTCTCTGGGGTCTGGACTCCAATCCCCAAACCTCCGCAGCAGGGGTGCCCGTAACCCAGCGAGCTCGAGGCTGACGTCCGCTTTCCCCCAGACCCCTCCTCCTCTCCTCTGCTTCCCATTTGGGCTCGTGCCTCCCTTCGGCTCCACCACGCGACTGGACATCCTGAGGTCGCTGTCCCCCTGCTCCTTGGCGCCCTGCACCCCACCCCCCACCCAGTCCACGCACACGCCCTGTCAGCGCCCCTCCTGGACCGTGGCCGCTTCCCTCCCGCTAACCCCATCTCTGGCCGTCCTGCCCTGCTGGGCACACACCCCGTTGCCTGCACACGGCTCCCCCGAACACGGCAGCCCTGCCTCCGCACTTCCCTCAGCCCCAAGGGGGTCAGTGTCAGGGTCGCTGCTCAAACTCCTATTCCTACTTCCATGCCCAGCTCAAGGGCCCCTTCCTGCAAAAATCTTCTTTGGGTTCTCACAATTAGAATCTATCTCAGGGCGCCTGGGGGGCTCGGTCAGTCAAATGTCTGACTCCAGCTCAGGTCATGATCTCTCGGTCTGTGAGTTCGAGCCCCGCGTCGGGCTCTGTGCTGACAGCTCAGAGCCTGGAGCCTGCTTCGGATTCTGTGTCTCCCCCCTGCCCCCACCCCGCTCTGTCTCTCTCTTTCAAAAATAAACAAACATTTAAAAAAAACGGTTAAGCGAACAGTAAAATTCAGGACCGTCGTCACTTTAACATTACTGATGGCAGCTTAACGTTCACCTGGGCTCAACAGAAGTTTCTTCCTCGGCCTCGCACCGCTTCCATCCCCGGCCTCGCAGCTCCTGAGGCAGGGACGCAGCCCCAGAAAGCTAGTCGTGGGGGCATGAGCGATGACAGCGAGGTCTGGCAGAGAAGTTTGTAGCAGAAAGACCAGGCGTCGAATCCTAGAAGCTGAGGGCAGGGTTCTTAACTTCTTCAAGCGTCAGTGTTCCCATCTCTGAGGCGGGAGAGTAACTGGACCCCGCTCCCATCCCCGGGCGGTCGGAAGGGTGAAAGCGTGTGTTTCGATCGAGTGCGGTGCGCAGAGAGAGCGCAGCGGAGACGGCCCTGCCGGCCATCCCCCGGGCCCCCGCCTGGCCCTCTCTGAGCTACGGAGGAGAAACCCCCAGACGTGCCGTCCCTCGGCTGTGACGATCGCATCCGTGAGCGTGGGCGGGAGGGAGCAGCGGGGCACGTCACCCGCCCGCCCGCACCCGCCCCCAAGGCCTCGGGTCCCTCCTGCCACAGGACCCAACAATAACGTGCTTAGGTCACAACGTCACCCCGGATCACTTGCTAATCACAGAAGGAAAGCGTTCCGTTGTGACAGACACATCCGCGGCGGCTGCCTTAACCCGGCAACGTGTCTTGGCGTCAACCACCGAGGACAGCCAAGCGTCAGGAGCTCCCAGGGAGCCCAGCGACGAAACGTTCCTCCCAAAACTATATGTGACCTGAGTGCGATCATCAATACGTTAGACCCAGTTTCCAGAAATAGAGGGGAGAGGGGGCCGCCTGGGAACAACGGGGTAGATCTAGAAAGAGGGACAGTCAACAAATCAGACCACCTGACCTGATCTCCTTCCAAAGCCTGTGTCGCGGGAGAAGGTTCTGGGCGGGGACGGAGGCCCACTGGAGATGAAAAAGTAAAGGCACACAATCGGCAAATGTCACGTGTGACCTTTTGTGGGATCTTGGTCTTTGGGAAAGTACTAGAAAAAGACATTTTGGAGACATGGGTATCAGATGAATGGGGTATCGAATGAGATTAGGAAATTGTTCGTTATTTTTAATCACACTTGGCGTGATAATGGTTTTATCCTTGTTTTTCTGGACGTCTCTGGTGAAGAATTCAGGGGCAAATGTCACGGTGTCTGGTTTACTTCGAAATGCTTCAGAAAAAAAAAAATTCATATATAAAGTATACATATATTCAAATATATTCATGAGAGGGGCGCCCGGATGGCGCAGTCGGTTAAGCATCCGACTTCGGCTCAGGTCACGATCTCACGGTTCGTGGGTTCGAGCCCTGCGTCGGGGTCTGTGCAGACAGCTCAGAGCCTGGAGCCTGCTTCAGATTCTGTGTCTCCCTCTCTCTCTGCTCCTCCCCCACTCATGCTCTGTCTCTCAAAAATTAAATAAACATTTAAAAAAAACTAAAAAAAAAAATCCTTTCCAACAGCAGTTAAAACTTTATTTAAACTCCTGTCCTCAAACAAAATCTTCCTCGTGTGACTCGGACAGAAGTTGTTAAGATAATACTTACAATAACAACAAGCACTTAAATGGGACTTTCTTCAGGACAGGTGCTCCTGTGAGCGCCTTAGCAGCGAAAACTCACTTGCGCCCATACTCGCGACGAAGGAATAGGTAGGTGCTATCGTTTTCATTTCACGGATGAGGGAACCGAAGCACAGAGAGGTTAAGAAACTTGCTCCAGGTCACCCAGCCCGGCAGTGTTAAATCCTTGGTTTGAACCCACTCATCCCAGACGCAAGGAGACACAGAGGCAGGGAGGAAGCTTGGGGGGCCAGTAGCCGGAGGGTTAGGGGAGATGGATGATAGTCAGGGGAGGCGGGGAGACAGAGAGAGGAGGGGGGAAAGCAGCATGAGCTGGAAAGATCCTTTTGTCGCGCTTGCTCCAGTCCCCGTGAACGCACCTGCGGAACCCTTGGGTTTCACACGGTGCGACCGGAAAGCCACCACCCCAGACCACCTCTGTTCCTCTGGCTCCTGTGCTCCTGCCTGGACTCACCCCCACGGTCCGGACCACGGAGAGCCCGCTGAGGCCAGCACCGGGCAGCCGTGAAAGGCCCCCGCTCAGACCTCCCCCCTTCTGGAACCCTCCATCAGACCTCAGCGTCTCTGCCGCGCACAGACTCTAACCAGCAAGGTGACGGAGCAAACCTCTTGCCCAGACCTCCGGGCCTTGTCTGCAAAATGGAGCTGAGAGTAACTCCCCTTTGGAAGCCAAGAGACGGGGCCTCAGAACCTCTTAAGAAAATTAAGAAGGGCCGGTGGACACCGAGCGCCTCCAGGGGAAGACGGCCGTGCTGTCCGAGCCATCGCCGCTTGGACTGCCCTCATCTGACCAGCGAGAACACGGAGGCCCAGAGAGGTGAAGAGACTGACCGAGGACACGCAGCAGGGGAGCGGCAGGACTGAGGCTGGGACGCAGGTTCTGGCTCATGCGTCTTCCTCTTCACCCCCCAGGGAGCCAAACCCGCGCTGCCGGGAGCCTCTACTGTGGGGTGTGACCTCTCTGAACCCCCTGACCCCATACATTTTACAAACGAGGAACTCGAGGCTCAGAGGCACCAAGTCCCCGGTCCAAGGTCAGCCAGCCATTCACATGGGAGCCGGGGGCCCAGGTGCGTGTGACTGCGCACTCACGCCTCCTCCTAGCCCCGCAGGCGGCCAGCTTCCCCCCACCCGGCGCTCAGACACTGGGCCTCTCCGCCCTGACCTGTCCCTGGACGGGTGAGAAGCGGTGCAGCCTGTACCTGAACGCTACCGCATCCTGGCCCCCCCACCCCCACCCCCAGGAGCCTCCAGGCTGCGGGGCAAGTAGCTGCGGAAGTCCCGCCCCCGGTTGCCCCCTGCTCCTTTTGGGTTCTGCCCCGCCTGGGAGGCGAGGAAGGACAGCTCCCCTCGCCTCCCAGGCAGTTGGCAGAGCCGTGGCCGCTGCTGCTCCTCCCGGCAGCCTGGTGATGGAGAGATTATTTCTAAGCCATTCCCGTCCCCCCCCACTCCCCCCCCGCCCCCGCCTCTCTTGCAGGACCACACTGGCTGTCCCCGTGGGGCTCGGAGGGCAGAGCCCGCTGCCTGCCGGCGCAGGACAGCTGGCTGGCTCGCTCCCAGCGTGACCCCCCTCGGACTCTCACCTCTCACCGGGGAAGGGGCTTCTGGGTCCTTTTAACAACCCCAGCCCACTGCCCCAGGGCTGTTCTGCAGTGGCCGGCCGGAGAGAGAGATGCAGAATGAAGGTCCCTCGGCTTCCGGGAGGAGGCAAGGGAAGAGAGGTTGGAAACTAACTCTGCCAGAAACTGCCGTGTGTGGGATTTGTCTCTGCCTCTCCTTCATCTCCACCACAAACCCGTCTCTTCCCTGGCCGTCGAGACACGGGCTCGCCTTGCCAGGTAGAGAAATAGCTGGAAGAGGGCTCCCAGAGACAGGAAGGTGAGTTAAACTTTGGGGGAAGAAGTTAGCGTTTGCGGCAGGGGCGGGGGGAGGGGGGCTTGCAGGACACGTAACTTCCATCCCTGGCCGAAGACTGTTTTGAATGAATACCTTTCCTGTGCTCTGGACAGAGCTGTGTGTGCCGGCTGTTTTGGGGGGACAGTGGATTGCAAAGTTAGGTTTGTGCGTTGAATGGAGACCGGACAGGGTTTTGTTTGGGGGGGGGCGGGGTGGATCTAGAAAGAGCCCCGGGCTGGGAGACAGAGCCCGGGGTTGGATTTGGATCCGCTCCGTGACCTTGGATGAGTCACTTCAGCTGTCTGGGTCTGGGCTTTGGCACTCAGGAAATGAGAGCAAAATCGTTCTTCTCTCTGCAGGCTGCTCGTCTTCCTCCAGCCATACGTTGTAAAGGAAGCAATGCGTGCGGAGTAGCAGGGCGCCGGGAGGGGAGCGAGTGTGAAATGCACTAGCTGTGTCTCCACTCTTCGCTGCCGGCCGGAATCCCACTGGCCCTGAAATTGAGAGCAACTTTTATTTCCATTCGGCAGCCGAGTGCTTCTCCCCACTGGAGCGCATTTTGGAATGTAAGGTTGTAGAGGCTCTGGAAACGGCTGTGGCTAGAATGAAGAGCGGAGGGAATGGTGGCGGGGTGCTGAGGCCGAGGGGGGCGCTGGAGGCGGTGTTTAAAGGCGCGGGCTGAATCTAAAACCCTTATTCTAAGTCCAGCGCTTCAAAGGGGTCTGAAACGGAGAGCCTATTAGAGGCCCCTTCGCTTCGCAGATAACGGAGAGGGGGAGTCACTGGCTCAAGGTCACGCAGCAGGGGTGGCTGAGGCAAGCACCCAGGGAACACGGAGGGGGGCTGTCACGGAGGGCAGAGTCCTCCAAAGGAGGAAGCACCCAAGACCCTTGCGGAGCCGCTCCCGAGAGTCAGACGCTGGGCTAAGCACAGTCGCCTTCTTTGTTACCTCACCTTTCTGGGTCTCCGTCTGCTCCTCTGTGTTTTGGGGATACTAACGTTTACCTGGTGAAATTGTTGAGATGAGTTACTCTAGAGGAAGCGTGTCGATTGGTGCCTGGCACCTCAGAAGCCTCTAGAAGTGT
Organism: Paguma larvata; assembly: GCA_030068075.1. Classification (NCBI taxonomy): domain Eukaryota; kingdom Metazoa; phylum Chordata; class Mammalia; order Carnivora; family Viverridae; genus Paguma; species Paguma larvata. Next base: position 56,540,561 of record CM057841.1, on the reverse strand, counting down.
CCTGAATAAACACTTCGGGTGCATTCCTGCATGCAACCCTCCCGTGCCCAGCGAGGCGGGTACTCACCACCCCAGCTGTGCAGACGGAGCCAAGGGCTGCGAGAAGCGGAGTAATCCGTCCACCTGCCGTGGCAGTCTGCAAGGGATCAGAACCTGGCAGTGGACTTGACACACCCTTACACTCTTAAGCTCTGTGTTTCCAAGCGTACCTCATGAGATTGCTATGGGGCTTGTTATTGACATGAACCGAGCTGAGATCAGAGAGCGTAAGCCTCACGCCCAAGACCACAGGGCCTGGAAGTGGCAAGCACTGGCCAGGGAAGGGGTGTCCTGCATCAGCTCCTTGTGTTTGCTGATAGATCCCAGGCGCATGCTAGATGCTCAATAAATCTCTGTTGGGTGGAGTATCTGAACCATGAGCCGCAGATGCGGTGGCGAGGCCGCGTCCGGGCTGTCCAGGGCGCCCCCCTGTGGCTGATTTCTCCCCCTTGTCTCGCCCCCCCTCCTCCTCCCCCGCCCCGGGTGCAGGACGTCTCCGGCGATGCCCATGCCCTTCAGAGCCAGGGGCCTGCCTCCCGGACACCGCCCCCGGGGCTCCTGCAGCCCCCTGGGCCGCCTGGTGCCCGGCCCCGCGCCGCCGCGCCCCCTGAAGGGGCTCTACTACCGCAGGGCGCGCCGCGTGGGCGCGCCGGACGCCCCCCCCGCGGCGGACCTGCAGCAGGAGATCCTGGTCAACGTCGGAGGCCGGCGGTACGTCCTGCCCTGGAGCACGCTCGACGAGTTCCCGCTGAGCCGCCTGAGCCAGCTCAAGTTCTGCCGCAGCCACGAGGAGATCGCGCGGCTCTGCGACGACTACGACGAGGACCAGCGCGAGTTCTTCTTCGACCGGAGCCCCGGCGCCTTCGGCATGATCGTGAGCTTCCTGGCGGCCGGCCGGCTGGCCCTGCTGCGGGGCGCGTGCGTGCTGGCCTTCCGGGAGGAGCTGGCCTACTGGGGCATCGACGAGGCGCGCCTGGACCGCTGCTGCCTGCAGGAGCTGCTCCGCCAGCGGGAGCAGCTGTCGGAGCTCCGCCAGCAGGAGGCGCTGCACCTGCAGCAGGAGGCGCGGCGGCCCGCGGGCGCCCCCTCTCGCTGGGGCGGCTGCATGAACTGGCTGCGCGAGACGGTGGAGGACCCGCGCTCGGGGCTCCCGGGCAAGGTCTTCGCTTGTCTGTCCATCCTCTTCGTGGCCACCACGGCAGTCAGCCTGTGTGTCAGCACCTTGCCCGACCTGAGGGCCGAGGAGGACAAGGTGAGTGACCCCTGGCCGCCGGGCTCCGGGTGCGGGGCCGCGAAGCTTAGGGCCGGTGAGCTCGGCTAAGTATCTTTTTAAAAAAAAATTTTTTTAATGTTTATTTATTTTTGAGACAGAGACAGAGCATGAGTGGGGGAGGGGCAGAGAGAGAGGGAGACACAGAAACCGAAGCAGGCTCCAGGCTCCGAGCTGTCAGCACAGAGCCCGACGCGGGGCTCGAACTCACCGACCCCGAGATCATGACCCAAGCCGAAGTCGGAGGCTCAACCGACTGAGCCACCCAGGCGCCCCATCTTTTAAAACAACAGAGAAAGAGACTGTTCTCTAGCAGGGACTGTGTGCATTTTGAAAGCAGAGCAGTTGGGAAAGTTTTGGGTTTTTTGGGGTTTTTTTTGGGTTTTGTTTTTGCTTTTGTTTTTGTTTTTGGATGAAAAGGCACAAGAAGTGCCTAAGGGTGGCGAAACTCATGAGGTGGCTCTGCCTCGTAGGGGCCTGGGTACTAACAAAGCCGCCCCTGGTCTTCCAGGCCCACCTTGCCTCTCCGGGCTCTAGGACCACAGGCAAATTGCTTCCCCTCTCCAAACCTCAGTTTCCGCCTCTGTAAAACAAGTAACAGCGCTGTGAGGGTTCACACGCTCAGGGCATGCGTCATGTGTTTATTGAGCAACTACTCTGTGCCATGTACTGTCCCCAGCCAAAAATCCGTGCCTTCTTGAGCCAGTGTCCCTGGGGGCATCCCAGCTCCGTGTTTAGGTGGAGAAAGTGAGGCACGGAAGTTAGCTTTCTTGGCGTTACAGAGCAAACGCCAAGATTCTTGGCCCTCAGTTTTCCTGCTCGTGACTGGCTCCTGAGCCTCCCAGTCAGGCTTTCTAGATGGGGAACTCGGAGCTGAGTTAACTTCTAAGTGACTCTGCCCCACCCCACCCCCATCCCCCTTCCCTTGCCAGGGGCCAGTAGTCTGAGAAATGAGATAAGAATTTAATATTCTGTTGAGAAATTTACTGGAGAGCTTCAAACTGAGAACTGGATTGGTTCCTAATTTAAAATGTTCCTATCCTCCTCTGCATTCCTCCATGGCTCCCCATTACCCTAATTATGGAACTCCTATTATGGTAGACAGAGGGAACTGATAAATAAAATACATGTATAAGGTAACGTACCCCGCGTATGGCCCGTAACCGTTGTCCGTGTATAGAAGTTCCCTTCCCTTAAATATATATCCCAGAGCAATATGGAAGGATCAGAGAACTTTCCAGAAAGAAAGGACTTGGAGAACCAGCCCCTGCGTCACACAGGGTAGGCTCTCAAATATTTGTCGAATAAAATGTATCTTGTGCAACCCACAAACGTTTTGTCCTAAAGCAAACCAACCAAAACGTTTTGACTTTCAAATGGCTTTTTTTTCTCCCCGGGGAAGAGGACTGTAGCTCCGAACAGAGACATTGTTTTATTTTTTAGCACCAAATAATGTGATTTCAGAGCCTGCTTGTTCACGGAAATAGGTACGCGCGGACACTGCGGTACAAAATTAGGACCAAATAAGTGGGCTCTGTCTTCCACCCCCAGAAGGGTGCCCTTGACCCCAGCCGCTGCGGAAGGACCCCTGGATTTCCAGAACCCTGGTCCTCGGCGATTTCCCGGGAGCCAGGATTTAGTCCACGCAGAGGGTCGAGGTCTTTTCAGACCTAATGCTTTGAAAATTACCCGGAGGGGAGGGGGGAGGCGGTGTGTGTGAACCCAGGCTTGGTTGGTTGGGGACTCAGGGGATCACGCCAGAGGTGGCTGGGAGGACTCTGAGCCTGGACTCCGAGCCAGGCTGCCGTTTCCGCTCTGGGTTAAGTGGGGCCGATGCCCACAGCCCCGCGGGAGAGAGGCCGGGAGGTGCTGCCCTCAAAAAAAAGTGTGTTTCTCTGCTTATTTATTTTTGAATGTTTATTTGCTTTTGAGAGAGAGACAGAGCACGAGCAGGGGAGGAGCAGAGAGAGAGAGGGAGCCACAGAAGCCGAGGCGGGTTGCAGGCTCTGAGCTGCCAGCACAGAGCCCGCTGCAAGGGCTCGAACTCACGGAGCTGCGAGTTCATGACCTAAACTGACGTCAAAGGTTTAACCGACTGAGCCCCCCGGGTGCCCTGTTTTTCTGTTGAGATAGTAACTTAGAGACCCCCGAGGCACAGGAAGTGGCCTTTGTTTTTTCAAGACTGTGTCCTTGCATTCCCATAAGAAGGCATTGTTCTCTTCACCACCACCTGCCTGGGGATTTTGCTTTTACCCTCGGGACATCCGGCTGGCCAGCTGCTGCTGGGGGCCGTGTCGTCCTGGGGGGCCGGCGGCGTCTGCTCAGAGGAATGAACGCCACTCGGGTGGACAGACGTGCGAGGGCCGGGACCCACAGGCCTCCTCCGTCGGGCTCGGTGCAGCGCTGGGTGGGGGGTGGGGGCAACGTTCCTTTTGCTTGATCTTCTACCTTCTTCCAGCAAAATCCCTTAGAGTAAACTCAGCAGTCGGGGAGAGGGGTCTGCCCTGGAGGTTGCAAATTAAAACGGAGGGGTGGGCGAGAGGCAGTGTAGACAAAGACCATCAGGCCGGGTCCCTAAGCACCTCCTGGGTGCCTCTGGCTGTTTCTGGTGTCCTTGGAAGAGATCGTTCCCAAAGGGAGGAAAGAACAGCTGCTTATTACGCTCCCTTTGTGAGGCTGGCATTTGACCGATGGGCTTAGTCTTTGCAACAGTTTGGGAAACGGGTTCTACTACCACCCCCATTTTACAGATGAGGAAACTGAGGTTCAGGCACGTTTTCGTCCCTTGCTAAAGCTCACAGTTAGCTATGTGGCGGAGGCGGATTTGAGCTCACCGACCTCTCGGTTCTAAAACCTGACTCCTTACAAGCATACAACACCGCCTTCGGCTGCCGGGCCGCCCTGCCTCTCGGGTCTGGACGCCCCGCTGGGCAGCGTGTGTTCCGAGGCGCCCCGGGTCTGCGACGAGCCTCCCCGCCCCGCGGGGTGCAGGCTCTCTGGGTCCGAATCTTGGCCTCGCTGCTCCCGAGCTCGGTGATTAGCTCGGCCTCCCCTAGCCTCAGTTTCCTCATCTGTAAGATGGGATGCTCCAGCCCTCTCCTCGCTGGGGGTTAAATGAGTCATTTGCGCCGAGCGGCGGGAATAATGCGGATGCGTCGGGAGCGCTTCGTGCTAGCCGATGAGCTGTCACCTGCTAGACGCTGGTTGACGGAAGATCGCAAACATTCAACCTTCCGTGCGTGCAACAAGCTACCTACCGGGGGCCTCCGCCCTGCGTTCTCCCAGGGGTTGGAGCCGGGAAGACAAATTTCCCACCGTCTTGGAGCCCTCACTCCGAGCCTCTCTGCTCCGTGGCCTTGAATTGACATGAAACTCACCTAACACAAAGTTCACCTCCGCAAAGTGGGTTCGGTAGCATTTTGGACCTTGACCGTCTTGTGTGGCCTCCACCTCTGCCAGGCTACAGAACATTTCTGCTTCTCCGGCCCCATCCCCCAGCCCCCGGCGACCCCCCCGCTCGGCTCTCCACCTCCGTGGCATTCCCCCGTTCCAGACTTTTCGGGGCAGATGGGATCACGCGAAGGCCCTTGTGGCCTTTTGTGACCGGCCTCTGCCACTCCGCGGAGCGTTCTCAGGGTCCATCCACGCAGCCCCCTGTGTCGGTGTTTCATCCTTCGTACGGGCCAGTGACAGTCCCTGTCCCCAGACGCCACAATTTGGGCCTCAGCTCACACCCCCCCCAGCCCCTCCACCTGCGTATCAGCCTCTCCGGGTCCGTGGAACCCGCACGGCAGCTCCGGTGTCTCCTCTGTCCTGTTCTTCACTGAGCCGTGCACGCAGCGCTGGGCCAGAGACCCGGTGGTGACAAATACAGGCACCAACCGCTCTCCACCCACCAGGCGAGCCTTCGCCCGCGTCTCTCCCGCCTTAGCTCTGGTCCCGCCCCGGAGGTTTGCGGGGGCGTTCAGGGGCCTGGCGGAGGGAGAGGCACACCGGTGACCACCGTGGGAAGGGCTTTCTCTCCCGCCTGTCTGTGGTCTCAGCATCGAGGGCCAGGGCACAGCGGGAGTTGTTTTTTTTTTTTTTAACATTTTTATTTTGTTTTTGAGAGACATAGAGACAGAGCGTGAGCAGGGGAAGGGCAGAGAGAGAGAGGGAGACACAGAATCGAAGCAGGCTCCAGGCTCTGAGCTGTCAGCACAGAGCCTGACGCGGGGCTCGAACTCACAGACTGTGAGATCATGACCTGACCTGAGCCGAAGTCAGAAGCTTAACGGCCTGAGCCACCCGGGTGCCCCTCCTCCTGGCCTTTAATAAGAAGCCTCGTGCCAGAGCCAGCCTCTCCTCCCCTGCCCCTCTCTTGAATCCTGAATCAGCTCCATAAAGAACTGCCTCGCTCTCAGAGCTACTCTGTGTTCAGTGACATTTGGTAGCTGCCCCCCCGGGGAATCTTCTTAACCTAGCTTTTTCGGGTTGGGGTTGGTCCCCTCCCTGCCCAGCTCTCTCTCCCTGTATCCGGGCCAGCAAGAAGAATTCCCCGTTTCCCCAGGCAGGACCCACTTTTCCTGACTCAGTGCAGTTCGCCGGCTTCGTCGCGCTCGCCTGTCCCCGTGCCCAGCCCCGGCTCCCACCTGCGCCCTTGCCCGCACTTCCAGAGCCCTCGTGTGTGTCCCCGGGCTGAGGAGCTGGGTGGCCGGGACGGGGTGGGGGTGGGGGGGAGCGGGTCAGGAAGGGGTGTCACGGAGGCGAGAGAGGGCAGAGACAGAACTGGCTCCCAGGGGAAGGAGAGGCTGGGAAGAGAATGGGTGAGCAAGGCAAGGAAACAGCCCTAGACCCGGGAAAGGAGAAGCCCGAGGGGCTGGGTGGGTGAGGGGCCAACCGGGAGGAGCAAGGGGCGATTCGGGCCATATTTCCGAGGCCCCGGGGTGTGAGGAAAGCTCCAAGGTCAAGCCCTTGGCCCCAAGTCCCTCCCAGATGGAATTTCTGGAGCGGGCCATGTCCCTGCACCTGCAGCGTCTGTATGGGCCCCAGGGACCGCGGCCTGGCCCTGGGAAGCTCTGCCCGTCCTCTGACCCCAGGGCCCTTACAACAGCCCTGCTCTCAGCTCCGGGCGGGGGTTTGGAGCAGTCGTGGGACCCCTCCGTACCTCGCCCAGAGGACCTGGCCACCTCCGGTTGGGGCCCTGGCTCCTCTTTCATGAAGCCGTTATAGTCCGCAGCCCAATACGCACCCGTGTGAAGGGCACCGGTCGGGGGTGTGCAGCGGCCGCTGTGTCCCGGACGTGTTCGGCCTCCCGCGGAGAAACCCCGTACCTGCTCCCGGCGGCTCCGGGTCTCCCCGGCCGTCCCAGCCCCTGGCCTCCACCAGTGTCCCGCTGCCCCCCGCCCTGGGTTTGCCTTCTCCGGACGGTTCGGAGAAACGGAGCCCCACGGCATCTGGCCTTCTGTGTCTGGCTTCTGTATGAAGTCGTGAAGGCCCGTCCAGCCGTTTCGTTCCTTTTCAGGGCCGAGTCCTTGTCCGTCGTGGGCAGAGGGCTCGTTTTGTGTACCCGCCCTCCAGCTGATGGGCGTTGCTGCTGGTTCCACGCTGGGCTGCAGCGGAACGCAGCTGGGGGCGTTCGCGGGCCCGTGTGCCGGTGGTTGGAGGTGGGGTGTGGACCGGTGCCTTCCGATACATACCCGAGAGCAGCACGGCCAGGCCGGGTGGCCGACGCGAGTTTGCTCTTGCAGGGACCACCAACCCGTTTTCCAAGCGGCCGGGCCAGAATGCCGCAGGCTGTCACGCCTTCAGAGCCTCAAAAGCACCTGCTCCGTCCTGTCTTTGTGACCCGCGCCTCCCCGCCGAGCGCGGGCTGGCGTCTGGCTGTGGTTTTGATGCCTGACCCCGACCTGCCGCTCTTTCCCTTGCCGCGGTGGAAAATGCCAGGCCTTCACAAAGCGAGTAGGAGCACGTTTAGCCCCCCACGTGGCCCTGACTCAGTGTCCACGATGAATCATTCTCGCTCTGTCTCCACTCCCTGCCCGCCCCGCTCGCTTATTCTAACTGGCATCCGTTTTAGTCTTGTTTTACCGTTTTATAGGTCAAGGGCACGTACACTGAAGGGCACAGGTCTTAGCGGTCCAAATACAACCTGCGCACGCCCGCGGGACCCACGCCCCGATGCCCGGAGCGCACTCCCGTCACCCCCAGAAAGCTGTCTCGCGTCCCCGCACGGCCGATCCCCACCCGACCCTGAGGCGGCCGCCGTCTCGGAGGTGTCGTCCCCCGCCCCGAATGTCACACGGATGTCAACACCGAGCACTTCGGCGTCGGGCTGTCGTGGCCCCGCATCCGGAGCGCGAGCGCCCACGGCGTGGCATGGCTCGCCCTCTGGGCTCCCTTAGGCCTGAGTCACGTCCTTCACCGCGTGGAGGGCTCAGACCAGACCTCCTTCCCCCGGAGACGAGGCCTGCCGGGAGGGGGACCAGCTACCCTGGCTTGTGCAGGACCAGGGGGACAGGGGAGGGGCGGTGACCTGGGACTTTCTGTGCTCAAATCAGGAAAGTTCTGGGCAGACCAGGATTAGGTGTTCCCCCTACCTGCCGAAGACCCCCAGAAGCTTCCTCCCAGAAAGCCAAAGTAACTTTCTAATTTTCCTTCCTATTTTTCTTAGAACCTGGCTGGCCTGGGGGTTCCTGCCTCGGCGCAGGCCCCATAAATCCCCGCCTCGAAGGGGGAGCAGCGTGGGGAGGGGGGTTTCAGGATTCGCGGAGAGCAGCAGGGCAAGGCGGTGATGCGGACGGCTTGCTGCAGTGCGGGAGGTGGCCGGAGGGAGGAGCGTGGTGCGTGCCTCGAATCGCCAAAAGCCGGCTCGGAGGTGGAGGGAGGGCCCACGGAGCTTTCTCTACCTCTCAGGAGTCACCTTCTGGAGCTCTTGGGTCACCAGTCTGGAAGGCTTATTCTCAGGCTCCCAGAAGTCCTTAAGCCAAGGGGGGACACTCCCAGAATGTCAGGGACAAAAGCAGCCTCGTCGAGACAACCTGGCCCAGTCTGAGAAACTTCCAGGTCCGGCCTCTGGGTCAACGGGAGGGCTTGCCAAAATGCAGATTCCCGGGCCGCACCCAGGATTTGATTTCGCGACGAGAGCCCGAGACTCCGCATTCGTGCCAAGCACGCTGGAGGGATTCCGACGCAGGGTGGGCCGAATTGGCTTTGAGAAATTCGTCTTCCGTTGCGACGTCTTTCTTGGACACTGAAGCACAGAGACGGGCAGCGAGCACCGCAGGGTCACAGAGCAAGTCTGTGGCAGTACTGGGGAGTCAGAGTCCAAAACTCGCGAGCACTGCAGGATTGTGAAGCCGACCCCAGGTGGTCCTGGCAGAGACCTGTTGTGTGTTGGAGAATTTCCACCCCTTCTGGTAAAATCCGGCAATAGGAGAAGGGTATTGCTACCCCTACAGCGACCTCGGCAGGCTGGGCCTGGACCCTTGGATTTTCTCACCCAGATAGCTACAGTGTATCGTGTTCCTGGCGGGTGTAACAGCCTGTACCCGACTACTTGCATTTCACGCCCCCCTGTCCCCCCCCACCGAGGAGAGAACAAAAAGGGCAGAGGGGACAATGGATTCGAGGCCTGGGTGAAACCTCTGGACTCGGTGCCCTCAGCAGCGCCCTCCCCGCCTCCACCCTTTTGGAAGACCAGACAGCGGTCCGGGCAGAAAGCGGCCCGGCCCCAGACAGGCGAGTCGAGATGGCGACAGACTCCCCGTTTCTCTTCCTCCAGCGGCCAGATATAAAAAGGCATTTCACTTCCATTCAGCATTCCTGTGGGCCCGGGGACTGGAAATAATTTCTTTTTCCACTTCAGAGCTTTGTAATCCAAAGAAAACTACGGTTGCCGAACAGCTCGCTTTTCACTCGAGCAACTGGCATTGGTCACTCATTCGTTCCTTCATCCGTCCTGATAGAGGTATGTAATATTCGAGGTCAGGTTTCTCACTCTGGCTCTGCATTAGAAGCATCTGTGGGACTTCTGGAAAATTCTACAGTTCAGGCTCAAACCTAGACCAACTAAATTAGAGTTTCAAGGGGCTCCTGGGTGGCTCAGTAGGTTAAGCGTCTGACTTCGGCTCAGGTCATGATCTTGTGGTTCGTGGGTTCGAGCCTCGAGTCAGGCTCTGGGCTAACAGCTCAGAGCATGGAGCCTGCTTCAGATTCCTTCCCTCCTTCTCTCTCTGCTCCTCCCCAACTCGTGCTCTGTTTGTCTGTCTCTCTCTCAGAAATAAACATTAAAAAATTTTTTTCATAATAAAATAAAAAGGGTATTTTGGTGGACAAGTGAGAGTCCACAGCACCCAGAGCTCAATCGAGATAGACGACAGATAGACGATAGATTATCCATAGAGAAAACTATACAGTATGAATGGAATGTATTTAGTATAGAGAGTATATACGGGATCTATATCTATAGATGTGAGCGTTGATATTGATGTCAGTATCTACAGTATAAATGGAACATATTTAATTCCTGGAGTATATATGGAATCTATATCCGCGTATGTGAGTGTTGATACTGACGTCTATATCTACAGTATAAATAGAATGTATTTAATACAGGGAGTATATGCAGAATCTATATCCGCGTACATGAGTGTTGATACCGATGTCAGTATCTACAGTATAAATAGAATATATGTAATACAGGGAGTATATACAGAATCTATATCCGCATATGTGAGTGTTGACACTGACGTCAATATCTACAGTATAAACAGAATATATGTAATACAGGGAGTATATACAGAATCTATATCCGCATATGTGAGTGTTGACACTGACGTCAATATCTACAGTATAAATAGAATATATGTAATACAGGGAGTATATACAGAATCTATATCCGCATATGTGAGTGTTGACATTGATGTCAATATCTATAGTATAAATAGAATATATTTAGTATAGAGAGTATATATAGAATCTATATCTATATATGTGAGTGTTGATCTTGATGTCAGTATCTATAGTACAAATGGAAAATATTTAATATAGGGAGTATATACAGAATCTATATCTATACGTGTGAGTACTGATACTGGTGTCAGCGTCTAGAGTATAAATAGAATGTATGTAATACAGGGAGTATATACGGAATCTATATCCGCGTATGTAGGTCAGTATCTACAGTATAAATAGAACGTATGTAATACAGGGAGTATACGCGGAATCTAGATCCGCGTACGCGAGTGTGGACGCTGACGTCAGCCCCACCGTGGCCGTGGCCGGAGCTTCCTCCCCGCCCAGGCATTGCCATCGGCCACTCACTCGCCTCTTGTCGCCTCCCCAGGGTGAGTGTTCCCGGAAGTGCTACTCCATCTTCGTCGTGGAGACCGTGTGCGTGGCCTGGTTCTCCCTGGAGTTCTGCCTGCGGTTCGTCCAGGCGCGGGACAAGTGCCGGTTCTTCCAGGGGCCGCTGAACATCATCGACGTGCTGGCCATCTCCCCGTACTACGTGTCGCTGGCCGTGCCGGGCGAGCCGCGGGGCGGCGGCGGCGGGTCCCTGGAGAAGGTGGGGCTGGCGCTGCGCGTGCTGCGGGCGCTGCGGGTCCTGTACGTGATGCGCCTGGCGCGCCACTCGCTGGGGCTGCGGACGCTGGGCCTCACGGTGCGCCGCTGCGCCCGCCAGTTCGGCCTGCTGCTGCTCTTCCTGGGCGTGGCCGTGACCCTCTTCTCCCCACTGGTCTACCTGGCCGAGAACGAGTCCGGGAGGGTCCTGGAGTTCACCAGCATCCCCGCCTCCTACTGGTGGGCCGTCATCTCCATGACCACGGTGGGCTACGGCGACATGGTCCCGCGCAGCGTGCCGGGCCAGGTGGTGGCGCTGAGCAGCATCCTCAGCGGCATCCTCATCATGGCCTTCCCCGCCACGTCCATCTTCCACACCTTCTCGCACGCCTACCTGGAGCTCAAGAGGCAGCAGGAGCAGGTCCAGGCGCGCCTCCGCCGCCTGCGGGACGCCGCGGCGGCCAGCGAGCGCGACCTGCTGAGCGACGTGGACGACCCGACCCCGGAGGGCCCCGCCTTGCCCGCTAATTACATTTAACTCCAGACCCTTTCGGGGGGGAAACGGGGAGGGGGGGCCTGCGACCCGACACCCTCTGCTGCCCTGGCTGGGGAACCACGGCGTGGACCCTCTGGTGGATGCTTCTAGAGCTCCGGCCCACGGCTCGGGGGCTGGCTTGTCCTGATAAGTGACCCCTCCAGCCACCGAGGTCCTGGCTGACCTTATCGACGCCCCTTGCCTTTTCCTCTCTCCCTGCCTGTCGCCGAGCACGTCCACTCTTCCCGTTAGGTCACCCAGTCATCCCCCAGTCTCCTTCCTTCCCCGTAGGCCTCCACGCCCCAGGCTGGGCTCCAGAAGCCCACAGAACTGAGCCTGCAGAATCCCGCTCCTGCCCTAAGACCCGCTTCATGGGGGCCTCCCTGCCACCGGGAACCGGAGGGTCCAGTCACCGCAAACCATTCAGATCAGATCCCCCCCCCACCCCCTGGGGCTGTCATGGGCTCCAGCAGGGATCAGCGTGTCCCCTTTCCACCCGCCATCGCCAATGGCGTTTTCCCCATGCCTCTTTCTCCCCCCTACTCCGCGCCCCCTCCACCCCCGCACAGGTTCTGGAAGCTCTTAGCCAACAAGGCAGAAGTGGCCTCTGTGTTAAACCTCCCCACTGGAGCTGGGGGCCTGCCATTCCTCCCGATGTGCCCGGGACGTGGGCGAGAGTCGTTTGGAGAATGCTCTGGGTGGGGCATCCTCAAATATCCAGTTCTCGGCCCGGACAGAGGCTCACCCAGCAGGGCGCTGCCCTGCCCCTTGAGAGGACCGTTCCTGCTGCTGGCCCCCTCCGGTGCTGCGGTGACCGCGGCCTCCCGCCCTCAGCTGAGCCACCGCGGGTGCGAGGGCACCCTTAGGGTCCGCCCCTTGCCGCCCCCCCAGGCCAGGCCCTTGCTGCTAGAGGGTACCGCCCTCAGCTGACGTGGAAATGTGCTTGTCTGTTTATGCGCTCGTTCCTGAACAGACTCGGCCCTTTGCATCTGGGGGAGGGAGGGGAGCAGATGGAGGACCGAGCGGCTCCGGATGAAGGCGGTGCGCGCCGGGCCCGAGTGGTGAATTCGGAGCAGTCAGCTCACGCAGGGCCTCACAGAGACCCAGGAGGGTTCGGAGGAGGAGGGACGGTCCGGGAGCTGAGAGCCCAAGCTGGAAAGGGGCTGGGTGGGGGCGGGGGAGGGGAGCCGTGAAGTGTCAGCGGCACCTTCCGAGAGTGACACGGCCACGCACGTCCCTCTCAGTCGACCGTAAACCCACTGCAGAGAATGCCCGGGACCCCCGTGGGTGATGACGAGGCAGGCGGGGGCCTGCGGAGCTGCCGTTGTTCACGCGAACGGGTGTCAGCGTCTCAGGACGGGGGACGGCGTACTTCCTGGCATTTCGGCGAGCAGGCTCTTTGCCTAGCGGCACGGTGGCGGGTCACGCCCAAGGAAAGCCCCCTGCCCCTTGTAAAATCCCCAGCCCGTGCCGCCCTGCCCCGGACAGTGACCAGGGGGCTCACGCGGGCCCGGATTTTCACTCCCCGTGGGACCTCGGCTCCTTTCCTTCGGTCCAGCGTGGGGCTTCGGCCGGCCCTGCTGCTTTGTGGGTGGAGAGCTCTGCACCCCAGGGCGAAATGCTGGCAAATCGCGATTGTGAAAACAACGTGCTCGTGTCTAGACAGCCTCCCCGCCTCGATCAGGGATCCTCGACTTGAGCGGAGAGAGAGCTCACCCCCGGAACCAAGGAAGAATCTTCGAAGGCCTGGGAGCCACGTCAGACCCCACATCCGCTTCCCTCTTCTCATTGGAAGCCCCCCCCCCCTTTTTTTTCCCTCACTGCATGCCTGGGGCAGGGATCCCTCCCTCCAGCTAAGCCCCTCGCCGACATTCCGAGATTCTACAGAGTCTTAATCGGTGGAAATCCTACCAAATTAGAAGTGGAAGATTCGAATCGATGGCTCGCTGCGTGTGGGGCTTAATTAAACGCTCTATTTTTCTCTCCCCAGTCACGGCCCCAGGGACTGGTCTAAGAACTTGCCGAGCCGGCTCTTCCTTCATGCTCATTGGATGGGGCCGGGATGACGAGCGAGTTGCTAGGTGGTCTCTTCATCCCCATTGGCTGAAAGTCTTGCCGGTCCCCAAAGGGCTTGTTTGCTCCGAGGTCAAAAGGCATGAAATGCAGCCGGAGGTGGAAATTTTCCAGCTGAAGGCACACAGCCAATGGCCCTTTACTTCAAGCAATTTCATGTGTCCAGGCCCCCACAGATCACTTCACTCTGATTATTTTAATTGAAGTGTAGTTGCCGCACAATGTTATGTCAGTTTCGGGTGTTGTTACAATATAGTGACTGGACAAGCTCATACCTTATACCGCGCTCACCACAAGGGTAGCTACCCCCTGGGATAACTTTAAAATCTTGGTTCGGCGTCTCTCTAACCAGAGTTGAGCCCAAGAAGTGACTCGGGGAGGGACGGGTTAATTCTTCAACGCGGTGCAAGTGGGGGCTCCACCCACTGACTCTATTTCGATGGGTTATAGGACTTGAGAAATTCGTACCTGGACAGGCCATCGGAACACGATCTGAGCAGGGAGTTTCCACGAGGGCGTCTGCGAACCTCTGGAGATTACGTGTGCCTGGAAGTTGCACGGCTTCGAAAGAGGGTCCGACAATTTTATCAGGTCTTCGAAGGAATCCATGACCCCTGTAAAAGGATATGAAGTTAGGAAGTAAATCAACTCTCGTCTTTTAAGATAGAGGGACCAAGGCTCAGAGAGGGAAAGCCGCCTGCCCGAGGCCACACAGCCAGTTGGCTTCTTTAGATCCGGGCAGTCCTGAGTTTCAGCAGGGTATTTTTTCTAGCGTATCATGCTTCGGCTCCTAGGCTTTTCTGAAACAGTGCCCAAGCCCTCACGGGAAACATTCAAGGTTAAGAGTGTAGCAAGAATAGAACTTTGCCCCGTCCCCCTGAGCAGAGTAAGTAGGGCGGTCGTGGGGTGTCTCTGGCACCAGCTGTCACCCTTCCTTCCCCATATCACGATGGACAGACAGCTGATTTCCCTGGGCCTTCCTTTTCTCACTGACCCCGTGGAGAGGTGACAGGTGGTTATTCAAGCCCCTCCCCGCTTGGACAGTGTGTGATTCTGGGAAGAGGCATTCCTTGCCGCCATCTATGCCACGGAGGGCAGGTTGGAGACCAGGAGAGAGATAAAAAAGAAATTCAAGCGCTGGTCCCTGACTGCCCAGAGAGCTGCTCCCTGAGCAAACATCACCACGCAGTCCAAGTGTGACTCGAAGTTCACTGAGATCTCCAGCTGCCGGCTCTTCCTGTCTACCCTCCTGGGTTTCTTACCCCACCCTGCGGCCCCCCAGGGCCCGGCTGCGGGCTGTGCCAACCAGCTGCCCGCCTCTCAGCAGGAGCACTAAACCCCACCCTGCTCTTCCTCACAATGATATGTTAACAATGGGCATCGCTTATTGAATAATGACCGGTCACCAGGCAACCGATTTTTTAACATTTTATTTGGGAAAGTCAAACACAAAGAAGATGCAAGAACAAAAATAGTAAATACATACAGTACCTGGATACACCTTTTTTTTTTAAATTTTTTAATATTTATTTTTGAGAGAGAGAGAGGGGGGGAGAGAGCACGAGTGGGGCAGAGAGAGAGGGAGACACGGAGTCTGAAGCAGGCTCCAGGCTCTGAGCTGTCAGCACAGAGGCCGACGCGGGGCTCGAACCCACGAACCCCGGTCGTCGGAGGGGCCCCGGCTGAGACTGCGCTCGGCCCAGCTCTGCCTTGGCGGCGGCCTGCTCCAGACAACATGTGAAAAACGTGGCGTGACTTTCACAACTGACCTCTGCTCCAAGGGGGACAAAACCAAGGGCGACCGGGAACGGGATGAATTTGGGCACCCCGCGCTACAAGTAGCCAATCTTGCTGTTCCGGAGGCTCCCCTGCACTTGGCCAATGACCGGCTTGAAGTAAGATCCCCTGAGGAGCTCAGGAGTGTCACCTGGCGCCCTTCCCACGCCTCAGGGGTCCCCTGCCCCCCGCAAGTGCAAGAGAAACATTAAACAGTAATAAAAAGCGATGCCGTAGCTTCTCTTCTGTATCGGGGCGGGTCTGGTCACGGGGCCACCGGGCGAGGGGTGGTGGCGGTCAGGGAGTGGATGACCCCTGGGCCACAGCCAAGACCAGAAGTTGGGAAGGGCGATAGTTGGGTTTATGGTATGAATGTAAATTTCCTCTCATCAGATGCCTATTCCGGTGTCCCAACAGGCACAGCTTGAACGCTTTCTAGGACAGCCCCGTAAATATCAGGAATGTTTCATTTCCAAATACGGGAAACCCTATTCAGGCTTCGTCAAACAAGCAGGCACACAAACAAAAGGAGACTTACTGGCTCGTGTAAGTGAAAATCCAGCCGGAGTCAGGTATGGCCGGTTCCAGGTGTTTGACCAACAGCCTCAATATCGAGCAAGCTCAGATTCTCTGCATCCTCCCTCTGCCTCCGCCGTGTGTCGGCTTCACCCCCAGGCTCCCCTCATGGCTACAAGATGGCTGCCCAAGCTCCAAGCCTCACACCCTCATTCCACGAAGCCCACGGAAGACAGAAGCCTTTTGTCCCCACCCCTCCCCCCAATTCCCAGCATGTGCTTTCATTGAGTCTTACTGGCTGAGTGGTTTACGGCCACAGCCCTGAAACACCTTCTGTGGCTACAGAGTCGGGGCTCACCCTGGAGCAGAAAGTAGGCTCAGTCAGTCCCACCCAACCATATGGCTGAGAATGGGGAGGGCAGCCAGGGGCTCCATGGCTGAGAAGTATCGGTCAAACAGCACCCAGTCTCTGCGAGTCTCCCCGGGGTGAGGCCTGGGGCCGAGACTTCAGGCACCTTAGTTCTCCCACAAACATGAGAAAGCTGAGACAGTAAACGGCCCCACGGACAATAAGGGCAGAGTCGACACTGACACTGAGGTTTGCCGGTTCCAGGGCGCGACCTTGTGTTACCAGCCATACTTGACACTCACCTTGAGGCTGTCCTTTTCCCTTCCGGGCGGGCCCTGGAAGGGCATATTCCCAGCTTCCCCGCAGGGAGGGGGGCCACGGCCAACGTTCTGGGGGGTGTGGAACGTGGCCCGGGGCCTGCACGAGCCTCTACACTTTCCCTCCTGCCCTTCCCTTCGGAGTCCTGCAGATTCAGGGGAACACTCGGGGCCCCTACGGCAGGCGCAGGCATCAATAAACTCCATCTGTCCTCCTCTTGCTTTTGTAAATAAAGTTTTATTGAAACACACGGCCCGTTCGTTGTCTACAGCGCTTTGGGGGCTATCTGGACAGACTCAAGCAGTTGCAATATAGACCGTAGGCCCACAAGGTAGAAATATTTACGTCTGGCCCCTTGCGGAAAGTGTGCTGGCCCTGCCCCAAGTGGTGTGGCCACAAAATGAAGAGTAATTCCTGGATCAATTGGACCACGGAGGCAAGTTTCTCCCGAGTAAGCCACAGAAATCGTGGGGCTGTTTGTCACAGCCTTTGGTCCACCCTGCGTCCTGCTTCCTGTCGCAGCTTGTGAAGGTGTCCTCGGGCCAGACACCCACACCGAAGCCCGGCTGCTGGCTCCGGCAGCGGTAAGGAGCCTCTGTCCCCGGCCACGTCAGCTGGCTCTGGGGACCCGTCACTCCCGGAACAAGAACCGCACTCAAACTGCGTCAGCAAATCCTCCGGGGAGAAACGCACGCCAGCCCGGTGGCCCAGAGCGGGGACCAGCACGACTCTGGGCACCGAAACATTTTCATTTCGTGATGCCCCCAGAACACTCGTTCAGTCCTATACATGTATCTCCGAGCCACCAGCCTCTGTCCCTGGCCCATTTATTTTCTCTAAGTTTATTTATTTTGATAGAGAGAGAGCAAGCAGCAGAGGTGCGGAGAGAGACGGAGACAGAATTCCAAGCAGGCTGTGTGCGGACAGCGCACTCTGGACTCCCCCTAACTTTTCTCGGGGTGTTATTCACTGCTCTGCAGGGTGGAGGGAAAAAGGCCACGGTGACACGGAAAAGTTCAAAATCTTGTCTAAGACCATATTTGACAATGAGGCTTCTGTTCTCTCTCTGGAACCAACCCCCGTAAAGAGGACATCCTGTAATTCATTTCTGTTCAATGCTGGTTTATAAGGTATCTTCTGTGTGGGAGACCCCGCCCAGGGAGATGCGGAGAGACAAACAGGGGCCCCCCTCCCGGAGCTGGGAGCCCCGCTGCCTGAGGGCTGCTCAGCTCCTTTCCCGGTTCAGCCGCCCAGATCCCCACAGGCTACACATCTGTGGCGGACCCCTTTGCCAGATGGGGACACCAAGGCTCGGACAGGTGGAGCGGCCCCCCGGGCTCCGGGCCCACCCTTCTGCTCAGCGGGAAAGACCATGCAGAGCAGAGGGACTGCATGGTGCAGGGGGTGCTCAGGGCCCAGGAAAGTTCCCGGAGTTCAGAGGGGCCCAGAGGAAGGGAGGAGGGGAGTGATGGCTCGGGCTTCCTGGAGGAGGCGGCATTTGAGTGGGGCCCAGCTAAGATTACATCACATCGAATTGAAAAATGCCATTGTTGGCAAAACTCCGCCCCCAGGGGATCAGGCCAAGGAGACAGTCACAGACTGCGCACTGCAAAGGCCGCCTTCCTCATTGTTCTTCAGCAGAAAGGAGCTGAGTCACAGGAGCCAAGCCAGCTGTGCGAAACGGGGACCGTCTTGGGAGGAACGGGTCGGACGGGCAGATTTAGGCAACGCGGGGACAAACGTTCCTTACTTGGCAGAACACAGCAGAGTTGTCACTTTGAATAACTTGTTTACCCAGTGATTAGGGGATGGATGAATGTCAGAAGGCTCATTGCGTAAAACCGCGGCGGGGGCCGGCTGTTGGAGTCGCCGCTGCGGCACCGAAAGTAAATCCACTTAAATGATCTCCCGGGGACAACAACGTGCAACAAATGGGCTAATTAGGAGGCTCGGGTGTGTTTAAAATCCTCTCGGCCCTGAAAACAGTAAG
The DNA here is from genome assembly GCA_030068075.1 of Paguma larvata. Taxonomy (NCBI): domain Eukaryota; kingdom Metazoa; phylum Chordata; class Mammalia; order Carnivora; family Viverridae; genus Paguma; species Paguma larvata. The sequence goes on along the minus strand of CM057841.1, from coordinate 56,522,152 downwards.
CGAGAGAGGTCATTATGGCCAGAGAAGTTTCTTTTAGAGAAACAATACCCGGCGGGTCAATCATGCGGCTGTTTTCACAGGCGAACCGGACGGTCAGCGCTTACCTGGCTTGGGGGGCCCTCCCCCCCCCTCGGTTCAGACTTCCCTCCCAGATTCGCTGCCAGCAGCCCTTCGCACACGCGGGTTCCTGAGCCCCTGCCGGAGCCCCTTCTCCACTCTCCCCTCCCCTTCCCCTCTTCCCCCTTCCGTATATCCCCTCCCCCCTCCCCTCCTCCTCCAATTTCCTTCTCCTTTCTCCCTCCCTCTCTCCTCCTGCCCCCTCCCCTCCTCTCCCCTCCTTTCCCCTTCCCCTCCCTTCTCTTCCCCTCTCTTCATTTCCTCCTCCCCTCCTTCCTCCCCTCCCTTCCTCTCCCTGCTTCCCCCCTTCCTCTTCCCGACCCCTTCCCTCCTCTGCCCCTCCCCTCCCTTCTCCTCTCCTCTCCTCCCCCTCTGCCCAGCAGCTTCTGGAGCGGCAGCAATCTCACCAGCCTGAGCGCTTAATCTCAAGGGCGAGACGGCATCTGCCCCCTCCGTGGAGGGAACCTTCGGAACCTCAGGGTCCAGTTCTCATTTCATCAACGTGGTTGGGAGTTTTGTTCAAGGTCCAGGAAGCCAACGCAGCCGCCGCCAGGCAGCGCTGGGGGCTGAAGGGCGCAGAAGGCAGCTGCACTTGGCCCACCCTCATGTTCTCCCGGAAGTTACCCTGCTCCCCATGGGAGTGTCCTCACCTGTGAGACGGGCCGGGATAGCTCCTCTGGAGCGGAGTCGGCGGCGGTAACAAGAGCAGTGTCCCTGCAGCCCCGGGCGCAGGGCCTAGGGGAGTCCTCGAACCCCAGCAGCATGTCCACCACAGCGGCCTTGGTTGAAGAGGAGGGAGCAGGGCCCAGGGGAGGAGTAGACTAGCTGAGGGAGAAGAGACCACCACCAGGCAGCCCTCCTGATTATGTCTCCCGATGCGCTGACCCAAGGACACTGAGGCCAAGTGGCTGGCAGAGGCCGCGCACGCCCAGGGGCAGAGGGGTGGCCTGGGGGGAGGGGAAGCCATCCTGGGACTTCAGCGTCAGCTCTGGCCTGGCCCCGAACAAAACGAACATTGACCCAGCTTCCCGACGCTCTCCTCGGGGCGCAGTCTGTCATCCTGAACTTTCAAAGGGCTAAGGGTGCAGGGCGCCTCGGGCCGCAGGGCGAGGGGCTGGGGGGGGCCGGCACCATCTCCACCATCCCTGGCGCCAGGTCTCCAGACCTCCAGTCGGCCTGGGCACCTGTTTGGTGGACACCGGCCAGGCTGGCGGGGGTGCCCGGGTGTGCAGGCGCGGCCCGAATTGTCTCCCCTCCCGAGGCCCCCGGAGTCCCTGCTAGCCCCCCGCCGGCTCCCCGCAGCCCCCGGAGGTGAAGGGCGGATAAATGCCCACCGCCCTGCTGGGCAAGCGGGCTCGGGCAATCCCTCATTCTCCCAGGTTGAGCGGCTGCCCAGCGCCGGGTCTGCGCGACTCCCCCTGTCAGCCCCCCGGGGCCACCACGACACAGTACCACGTGCCGGTGCCTCGACCAGCCATTTATTCCCTCCCGGCTCTGGAGGCCGGCAGTCTCAGGTGGAGACGCCTTATTCTGTTTGCTAACAACATTCTTGCCCTCACCCTCCTTCTAGAATAACTTTCCATCGTGTCCAACTCCCTGGAAGGCCTCTCTGCTTGCTAGGTGGACCCGCCCCACTCACGGATCCCTGAAACAAGAGGGTTGCAGGCTTCCCCTTCCTCCCCGCAGAAAACCCGACGATGGCTAGAATCACAGAAACTGCTCTTTTATTCAAGTCCGGGTGCCACAGTCCACACCCCTGACCCCGTACGGCCCTCCCTGTAACCCCCGTCCCCGCATGCGCCTCCCCACCCCTCCCCAGAGACCCCAGGCTCCAGCTTGGCTCAGGGACCTCATCGGCTTCAGGAGTTGGGCTTCAGTCTCTGAATCTGTCCACCAGCTGTTTTGAGGGCCACGACCCCAGGCCCTGCTGGTCCAGGAGGAGAGAGAGCTGCCCGCGGGCATCCTGGTAGGGGCCGGCCTAGGACAGGACAGGACAGGAGGGTGGAGAGCACATCCCTGCTTGGGGGCGCGGGACAGAGTGGGCTGGAGGGGGGGCCAGGCGCTGACCTTGGCGTCTTCGTAGGTCTTCAAGGCCAGGAGGCAGGACTTCCCGAGAGCTCTGGCCGCCTGGCGGAAGGCCCGGAGAAAGGCCGCCTTGCAGAGGCGGGAGGGAGGCCCGAGGGCGGAGGCCCTGGAGACGGAGAGAGAAGGTGTGACAATCCCCGATGGCAGAAAGGCTAACGGGCCCACACCCTGCCACGTTCCTTCCTGGCCACGGTGACCCCGGGTTGACGGGTGTCACAGAGCGGGTGAGGGAAGCACCAGCCATGGCCACAGAGCTAGGATTAGAACCAAGCTGGGGGCCAGATGGGCCTTCCGAGCCCACGGGCAGGGAGACAGAGACCCCTGACCATCAGCCCGCCCCTGGGCCTTTCTTACTCAGCCTTCACACGCCCAGTGGCCACATCCACGACCTCGACCTCGGTGTCCCCCAGGCTCCAGTTGAGGCTCAGGCCATGGCAGGCATTGGGGGTAGGATCCGAGGGGCCCACGGGGGGCCCTGCAAACAGGTGCAGCGTGGTCCGGGTATAGGGGGGTGGCAGGCACGGCCCCGAGACCCTGTCCAGGCTGGGCCGGGCGTGGATGGCCCTGCTCAGAGTTGGGAGGTCGTGGCAGGGGTCGGCTGGGGTGACAGAGGCACGGGACAAGGTCTGAGCCACCACCGCCCTCTCCCACACCCCACCCAGAGCCCACCTTCCACCTCAGCGTTCCCCCCACCCCGCCCAGGGCCCTCACCCAGGACAAGGCTGGTAGCGTAGAGGGGAGGCAGGAAGTGGGCGAGCAGGGCGCCACCCAGCCCCAGCACGACCCAGCGTGCCAGCTTGTCGCTGGCGGAGAGGCAGCCCACGTGGGTGTCGCGCAGCGCGGGTGTTATGTAGCACACGGGCCTCAGCTCCCCGCGGATGTGCGCCTGCAGGCGCGAGGGCAGGCTGTGCAGAGGCCGCCCGCCGTGGAGGGGGGGAGGCTGCAGAGGCACGGGGGAGCACGGGAGAGTCAGGGCTGTTCTGCCGCCCGTCCTGCCCTCCCAGTGCAGCCACACGGAAGGCCCCCCCCCCGACCCCCCACATACTAGACATCAAGAGCAGCTCCCTTGGGGGTGTTGCTGATGTAGAGATGCAGGAAGATCCGGGGCTTGAGAGCAAAGAGGGGGCCCGGGCCCAGGTTGGGGGGCCAGAACTGACCGCTCCTCGCCCTGGGGGCCACCCTGTGTCGCCAACAGGAGCTGCCGGAACAAGAACCTGGGAGAGGCAGGCGGAGGGGCAGCTGGGGCCGAGGGGTCCCGCGTCCTGCCCGGGGCCGCCCCGCCCGCCCCTCACCTGCGCAGGGCCCGGCGGGCCACCACCAGCCCGTGGCCGTCGTGGAGCTGCCGGCCGGAGAACTGCAGGCGGCTGGCACAGCTGCTCCCGCCCGTGCCCAGCGCCACCAGCTGGTAGGTCTCCTTGGCGTGGCCCCTGGCACCCGGGACCTCTGGAAGGGAAGCGGGTGGAGACGTGCCGGCCAAGGCCGGGGGTGGGGGGTGGGGGGGCGGGGGCTCCCGACGCGGGGGCAGAGCCAGCCCTACCTCTCTCCAGGATGACCGCAGCCACAGTGCCCTTACAGGCCCAGTAGGGGGAGGTCTTGTCCACCAGACGGTCAAAGCCGGCGCTGACCACGGCCGCGCAGCGCTGCTCGTGGGTCAGGATGTTCTCTGTACAGGCGGGGGGGCGGGGGGAGAGGGTGGAGGTGGGGGCCCCACGGGCGGTGGCCCTCTCCTCACCACGGGGCTCGGGTCAATGGGGGCCCACCTACCTACACTCAGAGGGGCGAGTGGAAGCCTGCTGAGGGGCTCTGGGGGCTCTGCAAGAGAGATGGGGGGGGCAGGTTGCCATGGGTGCCAGTGCCTGCCCTCCTGTGCCTTGTCCTTCTGGAAGCTAAGAAGTTCCAGCGGTGGGGGGGGGGAAGAATCATCATCCAAAAACCCCAAATTCCTGGGCTACCCCCCCTTGTAGTCCCCGCATTCCCCGGGGGGGGGGCAGGCTTCCAAGGAAGGAGGGCAGGGGTCCGCTCACATCCCGGTCCCCGCAGGCGCCACCCCAACCGTGCACACGCCCCACTTGGGTCACCTGTCCCGCTCACCTGGGCTCCCTGGCTGACCCCGGATGAAGCGGAGGGCGGAGAGCGCCGCCTGCTGCCTGGCCTCCGGCTTGCTGCTGGCCCTGGCCGAGGGGCAGAGCCGCCCATCCACCTCAGCGCACGCGGAGAAGGGGAGGCAGGGGTCTGCGGGGGGGGGGGGGAAGGGACATGGGGGGGTGAAGCTGCACGCCCCCCCCTGCCCTCCATCCCCATCACGGGTCCACCTGAACCACGGCCCCTCTCGGCTACTTCCTCCTCACTCCAGGCCTACCCTCGCTGCAAACTATTGGCCGGCAGGCAATTTTGCCATCAAAGAAAATCACGAAAGATACAAGAGGGGAGGGCATTCGCTAAAAAGGACACAAGGACACAGGAGAAATGAGGACCGATATTAAAAAGACTACCGCAAAATACAAAATCCTTGAATATACTCAAAACCCGTAGCGTGGATTCACGGCCAGCCTGCGCGAGGAATGGACTTCACCCCGCGGACTGCGGCCAAGGTCTTGTGGTCAAAGCCCCGCGCGTACGCAGAGCATCAAACGTTTCTATTCCCTTGCTGGTGCGTCTCCTCAACGGGCAGCGTTCTTTCTCTTTCTAGGCTAAAACTTCTTCCTTCTTTGAGAGAGGAATCAGATTCCAAAGCCCAGGCTGTCTGCGACTGGCCGAGGGCCTCGTGTTGCGGCAGCCCCTACCCCGCGGGTGGCCCCGGCGTGTCGCCGCACGCCTGGGAAGCGGGGATGCGAACTGTGTGTGGACCTCCCTTCCGCTGAGGCTCACGGAAGGTTGGAACGGGAGCCGCGCGTCGGCGGAGAAATGAAACCAAACCAGCAACCGGTTGGCGTTGTTTTTTATCTTTCGCGACACAACTGCCTTATAGTCAGCGGGTTGTGAGGGGGGGAGTGCTTGTGGCAAAGACGTCAGGAGCAAGGATGCTTCCAGAGAGTGTGCCTAGACACGGCAAGGGCGAGTAGCATGATCTGAGTGTGACAGGGCCACCAAGCCCCAGAGAGTCTTGACGAGACCCACCGTGAGAGGCCCTTGGGACCCCGGGTGACAGAGCGGGGCACACTACAGGCAGGCCGCAGGTCCAGGGGGTGCCAGGCCTCACGGCCAGGGCCGCGCACTGCCCCCTCCCTCCCCCCAACCGGCCCCCAGACACACAGCTGTTTCTTTTCTAGTTCGAGAGGTACGTCTGCCAAACGCTGTCATTTCGGGTGTGACTAGCACACGAGGCGGCAGCCCTGGAACGAGGAGCTCCTGGTCGGAGGGCGCAAGCCTATTTCGGTTCAGGGCTCAAGGCTCCACTGTTTCCCGAAAGGACTGCCCGTTCAGAAGGGAACCCGCCCTTCAGCGCTCCTTCCTAGCGCCGAGATTCACTCCCTGTCAGAGGGCATCCGGGATGCCACCGCGCAGGGGCACGCAGAGCGCTGGCAGCAGGGGAGCTCGTGGGGACGGATTAACCACAACAGGACAGTGAAGACACCCGGTGGACCCCCGCCCCTCCTCGCCCCCCCCACCTCAGGCCCTCCCGGCTAACGGTGCCAGCCGTGGGACAGACAGAGCACGGGCCTCCCAGAGGTGGGGGCTGGGGGAGTGCGGCCAAGGACGGGACCTCAGCACGTGCACTCCTGCCCAGCATCATAACCTGAACCCAGCCCTGGGGAAACACACAAACCCCAAGGGTAGGACTTTCTACAAAAACAACCAGCCCTTCTGCTCCAGAAACACCCATTTTCCTGAAGACAAAGGGCCGGGGGATGGTTTCACATAAAAAGAGGCTCAAGAGACGTGGCATCGAGATTACAAGGCACGCTGGGTAGGAAAGTGGTTATTACCGGGACAACCGGCACAGCTCGGCGGCGAGTGGTCGTTAGGTAACAGCGGAACACCGGTGTTCTAGTTCCAGAATTTGATCCCTTACCGTCATTCTGTCCACTAACGTCCTTGTTCTTAGGAAACACACTTGGGCATTGAAGGGGTAAATTAACTTTCGTCAGAAAAACAAACGTGTTTATATATAAATAAAGAGGAAGACAAACATACACAAAACGAAGGCGCAAATGCTAACTGGATCGGGGCAAAGGGCTCATGACTTGTTTTATACTCTTCTTTAAAAGGTTATCAAATAAAAACTGAAGCAACTAACAACAGCGCCCATCTGTGAAAACAAAGGGCAGGGGTATCCTAAGCAGACCAACCCAGGGGTTCACACTGTGCAATGCGGCCACAGCCTCTCTGGCCTCAGTCTTCCCGTCTGTCGAATGGCGGGGACGGTACTGTACCTCCCTTAAGAATAGTCGCGAAGACTCCATGAGTTCATGTGGCCAAAGCCCTTCCAACGGTGGCCTGGCTCGTGGTCCAGAACACCCAAGAACGCTTGCTATGATCATCTGTCCTTAACGCAGCTTCTCATTTTCTGCCTTCTTGATGCTTCTGAATTTGGGGCTTTGATCCTGGAGAGACCGCCTCTCCTAGGACTGGCTGATGGCAAACCACTTGCCCGCAAACATGCCTCCGATGTAGAAACCAACGAATCCAGAGCTCATACCCCGACCATCAGCCGTAGATCGCCCCAGGGACAGGTACTGGGCGACTAGGGAGACCTTCACAAGCCCAAAGCGTCCTCAGTTCCTTGCCTTACACACACCTACGCCCACCCGGTGTACCCATCCTGCCTCAGCCATTCTTTCCCCGAGAAAACCCCAGCAAAGCCCCTGCGCTTTTCTCTCTGCACGCTTCTGCCACCCGACCGACTCTGGTCCTGTCCCCTGTGGCCCCGTGTGGCGAGCTCGGTCTCCCCTTCCGGGGGATCTGGACTTCTTCCCCCTCAACAGTCATCTCCACACTCGCTGCCTCACCATCCCTGATGAAAACAAGCCCCAAGTACATCTTTAATACAGGACCTGTTTGGGAGCTGTCATTTGGGGTTCTTTTAGGCAGTTTCACAAATGCTCCCAACCGCTGGACAGATAACTCTACCATCTCCTCAGAAACTGGGAACACTCTGGCATGAGGTTGGAAACCTGGGCTTAGGACCTGGGGTCCTGCTCTGTGTGTCTGGGTCAGAGGAGGGGGACGGTACACTGAGGAAGACCAAACGACATAGTATGTTGGCAGGGCAAGTGTAATCGCACCTAACCGACCCTCAAAATTACAGTGTTGAAACGCTGGGTAGCTTGGGCCAAGACCCTTAGCCCGGCCAAGTCACAGACGGGGATGACACACCGCCTGCTGAGACCCGCCAGTCCGATGTCTGGTGGGACTCACAGCCGGTCGGCCTGCGCTCGGGGCTCAGGCCCGGCTCGCGGTCCCCCCTCCACCACATGGGGTCAGCCCAAGGAGCGCTTCGGTCGCAGGCCACGGGGCCTCACCTGCCGTCTGGTCCTCTCGGAAGTTCAGGGAGACGCCCAGACTGGCTGCGTACTGCGAGAGCAAGGCCACGGCCTGGCCGGGCGGCGGGTCCTTGAGCTGCAAGCCCAGCTGTCCGGCCACCGTCGGGAAGTCCCCTGGCGGGCCCTGCGGGCAGGACAGAGACCCTCGGGGACCTCCCCATCCGTGCCCCCAAGTCTTCCCGTGCCCGGGCTGCCCCCAGCTCCCCGACTCCGGTCCCCGCCCCGGGCCCACCGTCCCCTGCTGCCGAGGCCTGGGTCTGCCCGTCCCCGTCGTCGTTCTCCACGCTGGGGGTGACCGCGGGCTCCCAGGGGTCTTGGCCCAGGCTGCCTGAGGGCTGCCAGGGGCCGGGCCTGGGGTTGATTTGCAAGGACGCCGCCAGTCGAGGCTTCCTGCGGCCACTGTCGTCCGTGCCCGGGGCGGTGCCGCCTGGCGAAGCCATAGCTGGACGCGCCGACGCGAGGGGACGGCCGACCCAATCTCACTCCGACTGCGCCCTTTTACACGCGCGCGGGCGCGGCTCCACGTGAAGAGCACGGGCATGACAAGCTCCGCCCCCGCCTCACCGCTGGCCAATGAGAGCCTGCAGAGCTATGTCGGACAGCCAGCTCAGCCAATTGGAAGGCCAGCCTCCTGGCTAGCAACCGCCAGGCGTGGAGCGCAGGTTGGGCTATCTCGCTAACGACCCCCTCCCTGGGTGGGACTTCGGGCCGGGAAATGGGCAGGGGAGGACTGCGCGGGGTCCTGTTAACTGTTCTCGCTCCCTGAGTGGTCCTGGAAGTGAAGATCTAGGAAGGGGACTGGGGGTGCGCGTCCACAGCCTCACCCTTGCTCCCGCCCCAAGATGCCCCCAACTACAGCCATCACACCACACCGCCCCGAACCAATAAGCTTGCTCCGTAGGTGTTACCCATTGAAGCCGCTGCACAGCATCTGGAGGGTCTACATTTGAAAACTGTACAACGTAGGCCTTGCCGAAGCCTCTAGCCAAAATTAACCATTTGGCACCCCTCCCCTTTTTTTCCCGAAGGGCTTTTAAGTTGGCTTATAAAAACACCGCAAGCCAGTAGGGACTAGGGCTGAAAGAAAAATAACAAAAACAGGATGAAGTTAGGCATGAAGACAATTTACAGCTAGCCTTCTATGATGCGATACACGATTGTTTTAAGGGGCCACAAATTTAACTGAGTCTTACAGGAGCCATGAACAGGAGAATAGGACCAGTTCTCCAGTTCACAGTCCGCAAGCTCTGTGGCTGTCGCTGCCACTGATGGCTACCTTTGGGCCGGACAATGCTAACCAGGGAGTGTGGATGCTGGGGCAAACGAACAGTTAGTGGCTCCAGGGATGTTTAACCTGGGAAGAGCCGGCAGGAGAGAGTCACGCTCTTGTAGCCGCACGCTGAAGAAAAGTTCTCAGACACTTAGACTGAAATTAGACACTTAGAAATTGATCTTGTAAAAATAATGGTTCTCAGGGAGCCTGGGTGGCTTAGTCGGTTAAGCATCTGAATCTTGATTTCGACTCCAGTCATGATCCCAGGGTCGTGGGATAGAGCCCGATGTTGGGGGTCCACACTGAGTGTGGATCCTGCTTCGGATTCTCTCTCTCCCTCGCTCTCTGTCCTTACCCTGCTCGTACTTTCTCTCTCTCTCAAAATAAATAAACATTAAAAAATTTTAAAAAATAAAAATAATGGTTCTCAAAGCGTGGTGCCTGGATCAGCAGGATAGGCATCACCTGGGAATTCATTAGAAATGCAAATTCTCAAATCACATCCCAGACCTGCTGAATCAGAAACCCTGGGAGTGGGACCCGACAAACTAGTTTAATAAGCCCTCCAGGGGATTCTGTTGCACGCTCAGGTTTGAGAACTATCGGGTTAAGATAATGGTAAGATTTATGATTGCTTAGTAGTTCTTAAAGTGCGACCCCCAGGCAAGCGCAATCAGCGTCACCTGGGAATTTAGGACTACACAATGGTCAGCTCCCACCCCACCCAGTTACTGTTTTACACACAGTTCCGGTGATGCGACGGAAGCAATCGCATTGAGAAGCAATGCCTAGAGCTATATTTGCTTGACCACTAGAGAGTTCTCACGCACTCTAGGGGTACCTATCCTCCTGGCTTTAAAGCCTGTTTCTTAGGATGTGAGGACAATTCTTTGGATTTCTACGCACTGATACAGTGCTTGCTTCATAGTAGGTGCTCCGTTCTCAATGTTTGTTGAATAAATTAATTTAATACGGAACAACCAGCCTGCAGAGACGGGATTCGAATCCGCGTCAAACTGGCCTTCACTACTGGGACCTGAGGGAACTGTGTATACTTCTACTATCCAAGGCGCCGCCTTCCTTCCCATTCCCCCTCCACCCGGGAGGTGGCGCTCCACGGCGGCCGCGGAGGCCAGGTTGCGAGGCGGGACTTCCTGCCTTCGAGAGAGCACTTCCGGCCCGGCCCGGAAGACCGTTAATTGGCCAGGTGGTGCCGTTCCATCCCCGGCGCTGGAGTTGGGGTGTAGTTTTCGGGGTCGCTCGCGGCGTGCGGGTTAGACGGGTGTCCCCCGGAGCTCCAGGTCGCCGACGAGCAGAGCGGGGCCGGGCCACGTTAAGTGCGCGCGCCGCCCGGACGGCGGGGCGAGGAGGTCTCGGGCAGCGAGCGGAGCTCCGGCTCGGTCCGCCGGCTGCACGCCGTGTGACTTTGGGACAGGTTCCCCAGCCGCTGCTGCACGGGGCGCTGTCAGCTCCTGCCTCGGGGAGCGGTGAGGATCCCACACAGGCAAGGCGTGGCAGCAGCCGTCCGGCACACAGCGGTTCCCGGGCGGGGGGGGGGCGTCCTCTGCTGGTCGGAGGTGAGGGCGCGAAATGAGGCTGCCTCGTCCGGGGGGGCTTTTCCGAGCTCGTGAGCTCCACCAGCGCCCTCTGCCTGCCTGGGTTTGTTTGACGCTGTTTGGATCTCTTCTTGCCGCTTCATTTCTGGATTTGTTACTTCAATTTATGCGCACGATCGCTACTGTGGGGCACATACCGAGGGACTGGGAAGAAGTGACGTCCCTTCCCCATGGGGACTATTAGAGCAGCTTTGAATCAAAGAGCTTCATCTTTAAATCTCTCGTCACGCGCTGCAGTGCGTGCTCTGGAGAAAGGGTGCAGGGTGTTGGGGAGGAGAGCCTGGCGGCGGCTTCCTGTCTGCAAATCCGAAGGATGAGTAGGATCTTGTAGGTGGGCGGGAAGGGTGCTGGTGTTGATTCTAAGCAGGGAGGTGCTGTGCTGTGAAAAGTACGGCGAGGAAATCCCTAAGGAGGTCGGCGTGCCGGGAGCCCAGGTGCAAGAGATGAGCCTGGCGGGAGCTGCAGATGTGTTTGGAGACATGCCCAGGCTGGCTTATCAGGGATGCGGCGGCCTCTGGGAGGCGTGGGCGCCAGGAACAGGAGGTCCCGTGGAAGCCAGTGTTTGGCACAAGGCGTGATTCCCGCCGCTGCCCTCTCCTGTCCGGGGGTGGGAAAGAGGAGGACCGTAGCAGCCAACCCCCGGAAACTCAGGAACCAATCAGATACAGCCCCTGCCCTGGGAGCGCTCACAGCCTCTGGCTAGAAATAAGACTTGGTAGAGTGAGCCTGAGCATGCCCCGGGAAACAGGGATTCATTGATTTGAGAAGCGTTGATGGGCGGTTCCTGTGTGATGGATATTTTGCATGAGATACGCGGATGTATGGAGATGACAGAATAAACCCATGTAACGCAGTGGCTTTTCCGAGGGAGAAGATTGGTCATCAAGGCTAATGCTAGTGATTGCTTTTGGATGCCTGGGAGAATAGTGGTTAAGAACTTGGACTTTGAATTGCATGGGAGGAAGTCAAGCTGTTGGCCTTGGGGAATTTGCTCTTTCCTGAGCTTCGGTTCCCTGAACGCCATAGGAGGCGCAATAGAAGAATAACACACGCAGGCTGTATCTGGCAGATCCTGGTGCTAAGTGAGCACCGCTCTTTTTTTTGTGGTTAATAAAAAAGATGGGCGATACAGTTGTGTGTTCTTCTAGAGCAGCTTGTATCTGGCAAAGCCCTTTGATGTAAATTTATTTTTTTTAAACATTTATTCTTTTGACGTAAACTTTTTATTAATCGACACACAGTTGCGTTATCTGCAAGGTACTGTACCTGGCAGCGGGAAGACAGGTGAATAAGACTCATTCCCTGGCTTTGGGTGACCTTGAGTCGGTCTGGGGTGTATAGCCTGGGGTGCAGGGTGTGTAGTCCCCAAGCGTGTGGTTGTCACATGTGACAGCTCCGGTAGAAGCTGACCCCTCGCCACCCGACTTTATGACCCTTCCCATGCTCTTTGTTCATTCTGTGGCCTCCCTCGTTGTTTCTCACACTTTCCTGCCCCAGGACGTTTGCACTTGTTCCTGCTGCCAGGAACCATCATCACAACTGTCTGTTTGGTTCTGTTCCTCATGTTCAGGCTGTGCCAAATGCCACCTTCTGAGTGAGGCTTTTCCGGGCTGCCATTGCCATCACCGTTGGCGTCCCCTCCCTCAGCGTTGGTTGCTTGCTTTTAACATAGCACTTAGGAATTTCTGGCAGGAGGCTTCCTATTGATTTGTTCTTTGTTTTCCACCTCCTGAAATGAGATAATAGTTTTTTTCAGCGTGCTTTTTCCTCTCCCAGGAACCCCGGAGGGCGTTGTCGGATTCAAGTCTCTGAGAGAGCTCTTGACGCCTGGTTCTGGGTTTCCCGGATGGACTTCCCCAGCTCCCTCCCACCCACGTTGTTTAGGACCGGCCCCCTTGGGCTGAGCGACGGCCCCGACCTGTCCTTCATGTGCAGCTGGAGAGATGCGCTCACCCTGCCCGAGCCCCTGGCCCCGAACCCCCAGGTGAGGATGGGGGGAAGAGCCCGGGCAGCCGCCCCTCCGCTGCCCGCCCCCCCTTTTCCAGCGTTGACACCCACCGTCGGGATGCGGGTGGGGTGGCGTCAGCGCACATCTGCCAAGGCACAGACCCTCCCCTCGGGGTGACGGAGGGCGCCTGACGCCCCACAGAGGCTTTCCCAAGCAGGAGCTGTTGCCTCGCTCGTCCCCTCCCTCTCGCTCTGTCTTTCCCGTCTTTGCCCAGCGGATGCTCACTGAGGAGCCCCCCCAGGGCCCCGGGAGTGGGACTCCCGCACGAGTCAGCCGATCCATCCCCTGCCGTGGGCCTGAGGGTTTGGCCGAGCGCGAACAGACCAGCGGGGAAAGGATGAAGTCATTACTGAGTGCGCCGAGGGCTCTGAACCAGCACCGTGGGGATGAAGGGGTGGGGGCGGGGGGTGGGAAGGGATGAGGCGGGAGGGGAGGAGAGGCCTGGGGGACAGGAAGGACAAGGCTCTTTTCCTGGAAGCCCGAGCCCCCTGGCTCCCACTCGGGGACAGGCTGCCTAAGGATGATGCCAGGCGGGCGAGGCCGTGGGCTCCCCGAGCAAGTAACCCCTCCGTCTCCCGAGCGGAAGTGAGAGTCAGGCGGCACTCGGGTCACCGGCAGTGGCACAGCGCTCCTCCTTTGAGAGCCAGCACGGCCTGCGGGTCAGGAGCGCAGACCGGCCCCAGGGTGCCGGCCCTTCTCCTAGCTAGCTGTGTCCGGGGCCAGCCCCCCGGTGCCCCCATTTCCTCACCAGTAAAGTGATGGGGACCGTTGTACCAGTGAGCTAATAAGTGACACGCTGCCAGCCGCTGGGACCGTGCTCACCGTGTTGTCGGGCTTGTGTTCCCTCAGAACGGGGCGTCATGTGTGGCCACGGCCCCGCTCTGGGAGCCGGAGACCCCCGGACCCCTTCCCCTGCTGCCTCCTGGTCCCGGTAAGTATCTTGGTCCTCGGGGCTCCCTCCCCAGCTGCTCCCCGTGTCACTTCTGTCCCCACCCCCCACCCGAAGGCCTTCCCTCCTGCCGCAGATGCCCTCCAGTCGTCCGGGACACCCAGCCCCGCTCCTGGGCCCTTCCGGTTCCCGAGATGAGCCCCTTCCCCTGCCTCGCTGTTCCCTCAGGTCCCTGGGACCCTGGGGTGACCGCCCAGGACCTGCTTTTCCGGGGAGGTGTCCCGTTCCGAAGAAAGCCCCAGGCCGTGCTGGACGTTACGGAGCAGGTGAGCAGCCGCGAGCAGGTGAGCAGCCGTGCGGGGGCCACGCCGTGTGGCCGGGGCCTGTGCTTAGTGACCTGGCCGCCTCCTCGTGCAGCTCAGCCGCTTCCTGTGGGACCACGGGGACATAGCCTTCGCGCCCCTGGGGAAGCTGATGCTGGAGAATTTCAAACTAGAGGGAGCGCGGGTGAGTACCCCTGTCCCGCCGGGAGAGGGGGCGTTCCCCACTTCTCGTCGGGGCACCCGCGGGCATGCGAGCTTGACGAGGCCTTTCCACACAGAGCCATTCTAAGAAGAAGACAGTGGTCAGTGTGAAGACGCTACTCCAGGACCTCGGGGGACACCAGCCCTGGGGGCAAGTGGCCAGTGAGCGAGGCCGGGCGGGGTAGGCCTAGCTGGCGGGGGCTGGTGCAAGGAGCCGGGGCACGTCACGGGCCGTGGTTCACACAAGGCTGCAGCTCCGAGTGGCAGAGAATGGGATTCACGGACTGCAGGCACGGCTGCGTCTGGGCGCTCGCACGTTCCTAGGGCTCTCTCTCTCTCTAGTATCTCGTTCGCTTGGCTTGGCTTGGCTTGGCTTGGCTTCTCCTAGATGAACCGTTTCTGAGTGGCAGTAAGATGGCTTACATGATTTCGAGGGAAAAGCCAGTGTCCTTCCTGAGGCACCAGCAGAAGTTCCGGGAGGGGCGCGGTTGGCCGGGTCTGGTCCTTCCCTTCCATGAACCATCGCTATAGGCGGAGGCGACATGTGACCGCCCTGCAGCGTGGGGGTGGGGGGAAGAGGGTGGAGTCGATGCCCAAAGGAAGAAATTCTAGGCCAATGCAAACAGCACCTGCTGGCCTGGCCTCCCCCGGGACAGAGCCCAGTCCGTGTCCCCGTCGCCGCCACAGCCTCATCCTCCTGCTGTCTCGTCCCCAGGTGTCCCTGGGCTTTCCTCAGCTTCCGGCAGCGCCACTTCTCCATCCTCGGGGGCCCCGTCCTGGGCACATCCGTGGCCGGCCTCCTGGGCGAGCTGCTGCACGAGGAGCTGGCCACGCGGTGGGAGCAGCTTCTCCTGGACGCCGCCTTCACCGGGGGCGCGCTGGCCTGGGTGCCCGGGAGGACCCCCCAGGCGGGACGGTTGGTCTACCCTGCGGGAGGCGCCCTGGACAAGCTGTGTATCCTTTCCCGCCGAGCCGGAGGACGTGGGGGGGTGGTGCGCCCTGGGGGGAGGGGCTCTCGGCGGGGTCTCCGGGCAGGGTGCCGGGGGTCGGGGGGCTGGCGGTGACCAGAGCTCGTGCACTTCTCCTTAGCGAGGGACCCAGATTTCCAAGAGGTCAGCCTGACCCCGGGCGCTGACCCCCAGCCCCTCGGGGACCCTGGCCACATCCAGCTCCGGGGACCCGTCCGGCAGGTGGTGACCCGCACCGTGCAAGGGGAATGTGAGTCCCTTAGACCCCTCTCTCCCTTCCTCCCTCCTTCCCTCCCTCGCTCGCTGACTGTCCTGCCGCCTGACTCTGACCCTCTCCGTCCCTCAGCCCTGCTGGCTGTCCGGTCCGACTACCACTGCGCCCTTTGGAAGCTCAGTAGGCAGGGGCGGCCCGCCCCTCTCCAGGTGCTGCAGGTCGGGAAGGGGGCCACGGGGATCAGCCTCAGGTGAGGGGCTTGGGCTGCGGGGAGGTGGGCGTGGAGAAAGGGGCGCTCGGCTAACCCCCCTCGTGCCCCGCAGCCCTCACCTGCCGGGGAGCTGGCCGTCTGCAGCCAATCGGGAGCCGTCTGTCTGTGGACCCCCCAGGACGGGTAATGCCCCCTGCCCGCTGAAGTCCCCTGCCCCTCTAAGCAGCTCCCCCAGAGCCACAGCCCGCGCGCCCCGTGCGCCGTGTCCTGGACCCTGGGCCGTGTCACCCCGGTACCGCCCCCCCCCCCCCGCAGGAGCCCATCCCCCCGCCCACGGCCGGCCTGTCTCCCCAAGGCTGCGGCAAATCTACAAGGACCCTGAGACCCTTGTGTTCCGGGACCCCTCTCCCTGGCGCTGGGCAGACTTCACGGCCCACCCCCGGGTGCTGACGGTGGGCGACCGCACTGGAGTGAAAATTATCGACACTCAGGTGAGGGGAGGGCACCGGCACCGGTGCCGCAGTGGGGCAGAGCCGATACGTGGGGGGGGGGGGCGGGGCCCGGGGAGGGGCTTCCTCAGAGGGCCGCCGGTGGGGGGCTGGCGGGCATCCTGCCGCGACCTGGGTTCCTCCCCCAGGGCCCCCCCGGCTGCGGTCTGCTGCTCTTTCGTGGGGGGGCAGAAGCGTCGTGCCAGAAGGGGGAGCGCGTCCTGCTGACCCAGTACCTGGGGGAGTGCGGCCCCGAGCCCCTGCACCCCACGCTCCATCTCGTCCTTACCCAGGTGAGCCCCTCTCCCCGCCCCCCCCCCCCGCCGCCCGCGCTGTCTCAGAGGAGAGGGACTCAGGATGAGCCTGGCTGGAATGTGCTGGCAGGCGGGACCTCCTCACGGGGAGGACACATCTGAGCAGAGCTCTGTGGTGGCCCCAGGGATGGCCCCGGTGAGGGAAGAAAGCCGTGGGGCGTCATGGGGCGTCTGAGGGTCCCCCCCCCGCCCCCCAGGACCCTGGGGTGTTAGTAGGTGTGTCTCCAGCATAGGTTCCGGGCGTGAGCGGGTTTGGGGAAGGCCAGGTGGGCTTCTGCGTGACAGACTCCCCTGTGCCTCTCCTGAGAGCCTGTCCCCGTGTGGCGCTCAGGGTGACTGACGCGCCCCGGAAATGCCTCCCGTGCGGCGCCAGCCATGGCGTGGGGGGCGGGGGCGGGAATGGGAGAGACGTGGGGGACGGTCACAGCGCTGGGACAGCGGTGGGCCTTCAGCTCACCTTGAGCCACAGGAACCACACAGAGCTACCTGTCTCATCAGATCTCCTCTCATGCCTTAGTCACCCCTCTTCCATCACGGTCTGCCCCCCCCACCGGCATGGCCCCCTGGGTCTGGTCACGGGCCCCTCGGTCACGGTTCCCCTTGGTCACAGCCTCCCCGTGCAGTCTGATCTCATCCCCTTGGTTGTGTCCCCCCCCCCCCCCCCCCGCCCGTCCCAGTCATATACTCAGTCACAGCCCTGGGTCTGGCCTCTTGTTTCCCGTCGCCCCCAGTTCTCGCTCTACCTGGTGGATGAGCGCCTCCCCTCGGTGCCCCTGCTGAAGTGGAAGCACGACCTCCCCTCCGCCCCGCTGTTTGCCCGCCTGCTGCCCCCGCCCCGGCCCGGCCACGCGCGGCCGCTGCTGCTGGGGGGCCAGGGCGGGCACGTGCGGCTGCTGCAGCTTGCAGGTGAGGGGCCGGGCGGGGCCGGGCAGGGGGGGGGGCGGGGTGCAGGAAGACGGGCGGCCCCTCAGCCCTCCGTCCTTCCTCCAGGAGCGGGGGCGTCCGTGCCCCGGCTGGCGGGGCCCCCCCAGTCTCTCCCCTCCAGCAGCGACTCCCTGTCCGCGTTCCCCCTGCTGGAGCCCAGGAGTCAGTGGCGGCTGTCGGAGCGTCTGAAAGCGCCAACCGTAGGTGCGCTGGGGCAGGGGAGCGCGTGGGGGCCGGGGGCCTGCGCCCCCGCCGGGCCCTGGCGTCACCGTCTCCCCCGTCTCCAGGTCTGGCTGCCGCTATCCCGCCCTCCACCTCTACGCCGGTCCTGTCGCTCTTCCAGCTCTCCGCGGCCGGGGACGTCTTCCACCAGCGCCTCCGCCTCCAGGCAGACTCTGGGCCCGACTCCCGTGCCCCCACGGCTTCCTGGACTCCCCAGGCCGCTGCCCGCTGCAGCCAGTGGCTGAAGGCCCTGCTGGAGGCGCCGCCGCCTCCCCCCGTGTGGGCGGCACCCACCTTCTCCCACCGCCGTGTGCTGGGCCGCGTGGAACGGCGGCAGGGGGAGCAGAGAGTGCCGGAGGGGCTGCGGGCGGCCATGGCCGAAGGGCGGCTCCTGCTGCAGGGGGACCTGGGCTGCCTCCCCTCTGCCGAGCCGCCGCCCGCCCCCGAGCCGGGCCCCGAGGACGAGCTCAGCGCGCGATTGGAGGCAGCCTGGGACGGCCAGGCGGCCGCCTGGTGGGAGAGGCGGCAGGGCGGGAGCTCGGGGCCCGGGAGGCAGCCCAGGCGGCACAAG
The DNA here is from genome assembly GCA_030068075.1 of Paguma larvata. NCBI lineage: Eukaryota > Metazoa > Chordata > Mammalia > Carnivora > Viverridae > Paguma > Paguma larvata. The sequence goes on along the minus strand of CM057841.1, from coordinate 56,504,245 downwards.
CGCCGGACTCAGCTGTCCAGCACTTTCTCCTCGCTCAGCGGCCGCCTGGACCTCTCGGATGCCGCCAGCCCCCCTCGCAGCCCGGACCGGACGTCCCCTGAGGCCAGGCCTCAGCCGCCGGTGACCCCGCCCTCCCAGGAGTTGACCCAGGAGCCGTGGGCTCGGGGCGTCCCCTCGGAGCGGCAGCAGACGCTCCGGGACTACATGGCCAAGCTTCCGCTCCGGGCGGACGCCCCCGGAGGCGTCTCCTCACCCCTCTCCCAGGCCTCCAGCGTCTGGGCCACCCCCTCCAGGCAGCAGACCCTCCAGGAGGGCTCAGCCGGGCGGCCGCTCCGAAGGCACGCCCCGGGAGGTGCCACCCTGCCCTCTTCGCAGGCCTCCAGCAGCCGGGCCGCCCCCGCGGGCTCTCAGCCGCCGCGCAAGAAGCCCCGCATGGGCTTCTGAGGCCCCGGAAGCTGCTCCCGCACCCCCAGGGAGCCCCTCTTCCCGACAGCTGGGCCTTCCGTGGCTGGAGCCTGGGAAGGGAGGAGAACAGTCTCCAGGGAGCAGACCCTTCTGCCTGGAGGTCCCGGGACTGCAGGAGATCCTCCCGAAATGATCGGGAGCCAAGTCCGAGCCACGGGGACGACGAAGCAGCCGTTTCTCCCGCTGGGCTTTGGCTCGCAGATCATTCCGAACCGCGTGCTGCGCAGGCCCTGGTGGTCCCGCCCTGAAGGCCCACGTCCTCGGGATTCCCTCCAGGGGCCGGCCTTGTGCTTAAGAGCGGGGGCCACGGTCAGGCCGTGGGCCCCGCCACATGGGAGCCAGGGCCTCGCGAGTCACCCGCTGAGTCGGGGTGGGCACGGTGCCGGCACCCCCGTGCCCAGGGAGGCTGCAGGTGCTGCTGCCGGTCAGTTGGTGTTTGTGGAGCACTTTCTACCACGGTCTAATGTTCTCTAGAGGGAGACGCTCGGTCCCACGTTCAGGGACTGAATAAACGTGGCAGCCGGACGTGGTTTTGAGTGACCAGGTTCCTGAGACCAGCGGCGGCCCCTCGCATAGACTTTGACGTGTAAGGCATAGACTCACGTGCTCCGAAGCCTGTGGCTCAGTGGAAGATGCCGCGGTCCCAGGGGGCAAGCGGCCCCCCAGGTCGTCACAGAACCCCAGGATTTCATGGAGATTTCTGGTCACACGTGAAGAGAAGAGTGGTTCTTTTCTGGGGGTGTCCGACGGAATGACTCGCACACGCCTCGCGCGGATATTAAATGACGCGGTGGCCCGGGTGGGTACTGGCCTGTCTGTAATGCTCGCGGGAGGCGTTCTCAGGTACAGGCAGGGGGTGGGGGCCGGGGGAGGGGGGACTGCAGCGCCGTCCGCATGTGGGGGGGCCGTGCGACAGGCGCACGTGGCAGCCGAGGCCCCCGGTGCCCTCAGGAAGTGCAGCTCTTTGGAAGGAAGGGGAGCCCGGCCAAGGTGGGGAGCCTGCACCCTCGGGGGGCCCTGGTCACTGGCTTGTCGTCCCCGTTAGTCTAGGGGCGGAAGGGCCACCTCGGGGTTCAGTCCAAGCCAAATTCAATGTCTTCCCGGTCGTCCCCCGCCTCGGGCTCGGCAAGCGCTGCCTCCAGCTGCGGCTCATTCTTCTCGGCGACGTCTCCTAAAGGGTCAGGAGGGAGGGTCACTGTCCCCGCGAAGCGTGGTCAACCCTCACTTCTTCCTGTACGGAGGCCTTGAGTCAACCATGCACACTGCCCTTGAGAAGGGAGCCTGGCGGGGCGCCTGGGGGGCTCAGGTCATGATCTCACGGTGAGGTCGAGCCCCGAACCGGGCTCTGCACGGACAGTGCGGAGCTCCCTCGGGACTCCCTCTCCCCATCTCTCTGCGCCGCTCCCCTGCCCTTGTGCCTGTGCTCTCTTTCTCTCTCAGAATAAGAAACTTAAAAAGAAAGATCTGGTTACCAGCTGGGTTTGGGCGAGAACAGGAATTGTCTGGGTTCACCAGATGCCCACCGACAGTCACTGAGCTAATCCTGCCCCACCCCGTTTGCTTGTCACCAGCTTCCCCCAAACATGCATTTCCCTGGCCACGTGTGTGGGCCCCCAGCGCCAGGCCAGGCTGATATGTCGGTCTGTGACTTTGTGTGCCCCACCCGGCCGGCCAGGCGCTCTGGACACTCCCCGCCTGCCGCCTCCCTTCCCTGCCCACACCGCCTCCCTCCTCGTTCACCTGCTCCTGGACCTTAGCCTGGAGGACTCCACCCTCATTTTGTCCCACACTCTCGGCCGTGGTGTCCCCAGACCCCGCCCTCCCTCAGAAGCCTGGTCTGGAGAGGCCAAGGATCGGACGGTGATGGGGGGGTGACAACCTAGGTTCCCCAGCCCCCCCCAGACCCGTGTGGCCTTAAGCAGGCCCGGAGATGCCCACTTGCCAGCCCAGGAGCGCGTCAGAGCCGTAAACGGACACGATCTACTAGGGTCCCCAGGGTCTGTTGTGATCGGCCCCCTCCAACCCGCTGGCTGCCCTCCCCGGGTCCGGGGTGAGCGGTTCATTTCTCCACCACCCAAGCCTCGTAGGGTGGTGGTACCTGAGGGAGAGGCTGAAAGGTTGCTGTCTCCGTCCTCACTGGAAGGGGGAGGCACGGCGTCCCTCTCACAGGCTGGGGACATCGGGGGTGGGCCCGAAGGTGCCTCGTCGTCGAGCTCCTGAATCAGCGGGCGTGGGGACTCGGTGTCCCTACTTGGGGTGTCCAAGTCCCTCTTTGCTGCCACTTTGAATATGTCTGTGAGGGGCGCCGCGGCCTCCCTCGAGGCGTCCTTGGGGACAGCGAATATGCTGGAAAGGGTGCCTGGGGCGGTTTCCAGCTCTGGGAGTGAGGAGTCGTCCAGCTCAGGGTCACTGTCGTCGCTCAAGCTCGAGATGGCTGTCACCTTTGGAGCGCACACCTGCTAGAAGGGAAAAGGCGGGTGAATGTCTCCGCCTTCACGACGCTCACAGTCAGACGCCCGGTGCTGACGCTGCCCTCTGACTGCTCAGAAAGCGTTCTGTCGTCCCCGTTCCGAGCCCCGAGGCGGTGCCGAGTCCCCCGCGGGGCCGCCCTGCCCTGCAGCCCTCCATCGGGTGTGCGGCCACTCGCCCCGCGCCCGCTCCGCGCTGAGCCCCGGCCCCTGCGCCCCCCACTGACCGTGGTCTGGTGCGTGTTCCCTTCGCGACGGGCTCCTGCGCGGAGACAGCGTCTTACACTTTCCTCTCCCTCGGGCCCCGGTGACGCCGGAGGGCGGCGGCTCGGGCCCACCCACCTTGCAGAACGCCCCGTCCCACCTCGGACGCTCTCCTTCCCCGTCTGTGCGTCGCTATAGGACAGACGTCCCGAGAGTGAGCGTCTGGTACCCCCGAAGGGCAGAGACGTTTCGTCGGGTAATTATGTACGAGAAGTAGGTACTACACGTCGTGATGGAACGTGTCCTCGGGAGGACCTCACAGACGCAGGCAACCGTGACAGCCGCCCTGCCCTTGGCGAGGGCCGGCCGGGGGCGCGGTGTTGTGGGACAGGCCCGGCTCGCGCTAAGGGGCTGTGCCCCGTAAGTGACGAGACTGGGGTGACGTGACGGGCTCGCGCGGGAAGGCAGGGCTAATGACCTCGTCCTGGCCGGCCAGAGGCTCGCCAGTGTCCACGTCCTCCAGGTCGGGCAGGTCCTGGAAGAGCAAACAGTCCCCGTCACCAGGCGGCGCAGGCGAGGCAGGTGCGTGCGCACGGCCCGTGAGCCTGGGTCGTGTGCAGCAGGGCGCGCAGGAGAAACGGGGAAGGGCCGTCGCGGCGGGCAGCTGTGCACGTGCACTTCTCTCCAGCTGCAACTCCGTACGTACATCGATGAAGAGCTTCTCCTTTGCCTCGGGTTCGAGGGTTTCCAAATCTTCATCGCCGACACGTCCTGTGCCTGAGGCACCCGCAGTCTGGGGGGCCGAGTCTAAGAACCACAGCACAGAGTTAGTAACCTCGGGGCCGGTTTCGTGGGCAGTGGTCAGGCTGACGAGCCAGAGCAGGGGGAGGCCAGCCCCTGGGACAGAAGCCCCGAGGACCCCCGGATTAGGACAGGGCTCTGTCTAAAGAGGGGAGGGAGAGGAAGCAGCCAAGTTCCTGCAGGAACTTGGCAGTGACTCTGGCCAGATAAACGGACCGGCTGGGGAGCAGCAGGGGACACGCAGGCGCCCGGGAGAGGGGCTCGTTGGGGCCCCTGAGTTATCAAGGAGATGAAGGCCACCTGGGGAGAAGCAGGGGACACAAGCTAGGGAGTCCAGGGTCACGGCCCCGCCCACTGGGACGGCTTGTCCCCGGTCCCGGCACGGGTGTCGGGGCGCCTGCTAATAACGCGGGGGTGCTGGGGAGCGCGGGGTCAGGATGGGTTCTTCTTCCACTCGAGGCTCCCGGTCTCCCAGGTCCCCCGGCCCCATCCGGGGTCCCGTCCTCTGCTTTGCTCTTCAGTCTCGTGGCTGCAGTTAGCAGAGCTCAGCGGCTCAACTCTTCTCGTCACCCGCGGGTCCGGTTTGGCTGGGAGCCACGGCGGGCACCGAGTTAGCACGAAACAAGGAGGCGGGCAGAGGGTTCCGTGGTTGCCGTTGGGCATGGCCCGGGGCCGGCCCTCTGGACCCCCACTCACTGGGCCCAGCGGTCACGGTCTCCAGGTGGCCAACCCTGTGGCTTCTCGGATTCGGTACTTGTACGTACTCCCATGGTCTGCCGCCCTGCCCGGCCAGCCCTTCCTCCCCCAGGCCTTGTCCTGTTCATGGCCCTGGGGTCTCCGACGTCCCAGGCACTAGAAGCTCACAGTCCAGGCAGTGGCGGGGTCCTTTCGTTTCCTAAAAAACGATCTGCTCAGGCTTTGTTTTGGGAAAAGGTGAGGCAGGGAAAGAGGTGAGTGGCGATTGGGCGCGTGGCCGGCGCACCGTGGCAGGCAGAGACTGTGTCCAGTTCACGGAGGCTGAAGCAGGCTCAGAGAGGTTTTGGGGTTTGCCTGAGGTCCCTTAGCTGATGGAAGGGTTGGACGTGGCTTCGATCTCAGGGCGTCTGTGTAGAAACAGCACTGCCTGGCCTGCACGTGCGATGCGTCTTAGGGAAACGCTTGGGTCATTCTCGGGCCTTCTTCGTGACCCGGAAGCAGTGGAAGCTCCTCTAGGGAAAGGCAATTAGAGCAGAAGGTGCCGTGATTTCCACGGTGGTGGTGGGTGGTGCGCACCCCGCTCCCCTAGCGGCTCCCTCTGCCTGGAGATGCGGACTTCCGGTGGGAGCCGTGGACTTCCGGTGGGAGCGGCAGACTTCCGGTGGGAGTTGGGGAGTGACTCAGGCGCCCCCACTCCGCTTCGCAGGCGGCCTGCACCGACTCCTGAGTGCGTGACGAGACCTCAGAATCTGGCAGGAGAGTCAGCAGGGCTGGTCCCGCGGTTATCTCTTTGTTCCCTCCGGCCTTCGGTTCCGAGGAAAGACCGTCCCACGTAGGAAAGGCGAATGGAAAAGTAATTTTTTGAACACAAGGCTTTTCCATGGAGATTTGCCTTTCTCGGGCCTGAGTCATTCGGATCGGAGCGGAAGAAGGGGCTCCTCGCTCTGCCAGCGCGGCTCACGTCTCGGGATGTGCAGGGGGGACGGAGAGCGGAGGCCGTGACCCGCCCGCCGGGGGAGGACCCCGGAATCCAGCGCGGGTTCTGGAGGCGCCTCTGGCCTCCACCTCCACGGTTTGCTGGCTCTCGGCTCAGAGCAAGTTACGTCCCCACTCTGGGGACCCTTCTGGGAGACACTCTCTTCGAGGGAACAGGGCCACGAGGCCCTGGGGGGTTAACGGCCCCATCCAGCAAGGCCGAGCTGCAGGCACGCAGAGCCGCCCGGGCGCTTCCTCAGGAAGGGGCTGTTCAGAACGAGTCCTGCTGCTCCGAGAAGCTTCCCAGCCTCGTGGCAAAGTCTGCAGAGCGGCGAGTGGCATCTGAGAGCGGTGACCGGCGTCTGAAGAGCGGTGACCGGCGGCTGAAGAGGGAGGAGCCGGGCTCTGGAGAGCGTTGTTTTCTTTCCCTGAACGAGGCCCCTTCAGACGTCTTTCCTGGGAAGTTCTTGGGGCTCAGGCACCCGCAGGGACAGCGCCCCCGAGTTTCTCTGGGGTGGGGGGGTGTCAGGTCCATCCCTCCCTGTGTATCTCCCACACACGGGGTGTCAGAGACGGGGCTGCAAGCTGGGTTTTTCCGGTATTGCTGGAAAGAGGACGTGGGCCTGACTCCCCGCGGATGGGGGGCAGTACCGGGGGTGGGCGCGGCGTGGGGCTCCGCTGGGTGGACCGCGGAGGACGCGCTGCTCTGTTCAGAACCGTTAACCGGGAAGAGAATTCGCCCATGCCTGGCGCTCTGAGGCGTGGCCCTGCCCCTCTGGCTGGTAGCCTCCGTGGTCTGGGGACAGGGTCCTTCTAGGTGTCTTCCCAGACAGTGGGGACCTTCCTTCTGGGATTCCTGTGTTCTGGTGCTGCTCGGGGGGACAGGATGTGTCCCTATACACGGGGCATAGTGCCTCAGCCACAGGGCAGCGTCCCGGGCGAGTCCGGGTTTATCCGCTAGGTGGCAGGACCCAAGGAGCGTGGCCGGAACCTGCCGGGCCGCCTGCTTCACCCAGGTCCACGTCACCCGCTTCGGTGGGCACGGCCACGTTCGGCTGGCTCCCGGGCATGGGCAGTACTCCGGAGGAGCTGAGGCTTTGTGTTTCTAATTCATTTAAATTTTGAAACTGAAGCGGCCTGAAACAATTCACTGGGGACTACGTTTCCCTCGGACCCCGGAAAAGTTAGCATCCGCGTCGGGTCAGATGCAAGCTGGACTTGGAAGGCTTGGCGCCAACGAAATGACCTCGTTAAGGTCATTTGTATATTGTTTGGGGGCACCTGGGGGGGCGCAGTTGGTGATGTGTCCGACTCTTGATCTCAGCTCAGGTCATGATCTCATGGTTTGTGGGTTCGAGCCCCGCGTGGGGCTCTGTGCTGACAGTGTGGAGCCTGCTGGGGATTCTGTCTCTCCTTCTCTCTGCCCCTCCTGTGCTGTGCGTGTGCACATGCGTGCGCTCTCTCACGAGATGGGTAAAATTTAAAAAAAAAGAATTTTACATTGTTTAAATGATTATATTTTTAAATATTTAATGTTTTGTTGATTTTTGAGAGAGAGAGCACACACAAGGAGGGGAGGGGCAGAGAGTGTCGGAGGCACAGAGTCCGAAGCAGGCTTCAGGCTCTGAGCTGTCAGCACAGAGCCTGATGCAGGGCTCGAACCCACAAACTACGAGATCATGACCTGAGCCGAAGCTGGACACTTAACCGACTGACCCACGCTGACGTCTCAAATGATTCTATTTTTGATCTCATGGATTCAATAACATACAGCTTGAGTGTTTCTCCCATTTCTTCTGACTCTGTTTACCAGAAAATGGCGTTGTGGCCCCATTGTATTCTCCCGGGCAGTGCTGCTCTAGAAAATGAGAACTGTATTCTTTATCCGAAAGACACAGAATCGGAGGAGGCGGAAAGCCGCCCGGGCCCACGGGGGTGCGGCTCAGAGGCTGCGGTCCCGGGGGAGGGGAGGGGGTGGGTGCAGCGGTCCCCGGGGGCGCGTCGGCGTGGCTGTCCGCGCCTTACCTGTGCAGGCAGCTCCGGGGGCGGCCGGCTTCGGGGCCTCCCCGAGGGGCGCCCCTGCCGGCCCCTGGTCCGCGGCGGCCCCGTGGACCTCCGCGGGCAGCTCCTCCACGAGACCCGACTCTTCCAGGAAGAGCTCGTCCTTGGCCTCGAAGCTTTCCCTGACAAACAGCTCCATCCTCTGCCGCCTTCCTCCCTCCTCGCGAGGCTCTTCCTTCCCTTCCGCGGTGGCATCCACGTCGTCCGTCCCGTCTGGCACCGGCTGCTCCCCTGAGCAAGAGAAGTCCGAGCTGAACAGGAGACCTCCTCGGAGGGCGGTGCCGGGTGGGGGGGGGTCCGGACATCTCTCGGGGACACAAGGTGAACCGTGAGCGGGGCGTGAGCTCGGGGGACCTGTCGGGGACACAGTGAAGATGCCGTCGAGGTGAACCGGCGGAGCTAAGTGTGCACAGAGGGGCCGCTCGGCACAGCCGTCCAGCGGGACGGGACCCGGCCTTAAGGAGACAGTACGGGAGGCTCCGGGGAGGAGGGCGCAGCAGCGTTCAGGTTTAGGGGCTGTGAGGTCTCTCTCTGCTTTCAGATGGCTCGGCCCATCGGGAGTGTGTGTGTCTGTGTGTCTGTGTGTCCGTGCGCGCGGGCGCGCGTAAACGCTGAACACCATCCGATCTAATGGACACAAGATGCCTGTTTGTTTTCCTCTTCTTGAAGCTTTTCTGCAAATTTCAGAAATACCCAAGTAAAAAGTTTGGAAAAGGAAAAAATAGGACAGGAGGACGTCTGCTTTATGGAGAGTATGCCATGCCAATTCAGGACAGGAGGCAGAGAGCAAGAGAATCGTGCCCTTGTTCCATAAAAACGTGTGCGTGTTCCACGCGGCGGGGGGGGGAGCCAGGAGGTGCTCGTACGAGATGCTGAGTGGCTCTCACCGCAGTTATTACTGGTGCTTTTCTGTTTTCTTTTCTTTTTTTTTTTAGGTTTATTTCTTTTGAGAGAGAGGGAAAGAGTGGGAGGGGCAGAGAGAGAGGGAGAGAGAGAGAATCCCAAGCAGGCTCCACATTGTCAGCCCAGAGCCTGACCCGGGGCTCCATCCCACAAACTGTGAGATCGTGACCCGAGCCGAAATCAACAGTCCGATGCCTAACTGACTGAGCCACCCAGGGACTCTTCTGTTTTCTGTGTGTGGTTGTGTTCACAGTTTGTGGTTAGGTGAAAAAAACAGGAAATACCACTTAAACCGCCCCACCCCACCCCACCGTGGGGACTCCAGCTCTCTACCGGGTAGAGGAAGAGGAAGGGGGTTCTTATGTATTGGGGTGCCCTGAAGACCGTCCCTAGGAGGCAGGCTGGCGTCGGGCTTGGACCAGCACAGACCCAGGACCGAATCCTGGCCAGGGGCATCAGTTGTGGGCAGGCGACCCTGAGTCCCGGATTCGGGGCAATAGAGGCCGGGAGGGGGTCGTGTGTACCCAACCCGGGAGCGGACAGAATCTCGAAATCGGGGGAGAGAGGTCGAGGCGAGAAGACAGATTCTGAGATCCTCGATTAGACCGCAGGGTCTTTGGGGCCAAGAGCATTTCCCAGGCCTGCTCTGGTCCTGACGAGCCAGGGGTAGGGTGGTCCTGAACCTTCCAAGGGCTGGACGCATTTCATACGACCACCCAGACTTCAGCTGTGGTCCCAGCTAACCGGAGGGAAGCCCCATCTGTGCCACAGAGAAAGCGTGCTGCTACCATTCCGAGTTCAGAGTCGAGTTGGCAAGGTGGGGCGTTAAAAGGAATGGAGTACCGATGATTCTACCACCTGGAGGAACCCCAAAACGTCAGGCCCTGTGAGAGAAGCCAGATGCAAAAGGTCACAGCTTGCAGAGAGCGCCCCATATATGAAGCACCCAGAAACGTGGGTGGTTGTCAGGGGGGCTGGCGGGGGGACAGAGACGGGAGGCACTGCTCACGGGTCCAGGCTTTCATTCCGGGGTGATGGCGAGGGTTTGGAGCTGGAGACAGAGGCCGCTTGCACAGCACTGTGAGCGTACTGAATTCCGCCTCACGATTAATTTCATGTTACGTGAATTTCATCTCAATTTAAAAAGAAAGTCAAGGGCCTCCGTGTGTTTCCGTGGCGATTTGCACAGAAAGCCTCTCTCCCGCCCCGGGGCCGCAACTCCCTGCCTGGCCCCCCAAGCCCAGGCCCACTTGCCCCACCGCGTGAGCCACCGAGTTCAGGCCACCAACATCGCTTCCATGACGGCTGTCGGCGGCACAGCCCACGACCTCCCGTCACCTGTCAGGGCCGGGCGGGTTTTCAAGGCCCTTCTTGCCAGGACGTCACCCAACCTAGCTAAGCTTATCCGATTTCCGAATTTACAAGTTAATTCCACACAGAGGTGACTGGCACCTCCCCTTAGCCTCACCGGGGCAACCGCGGGCTCCCCGGAGGGGCGGAACCCTGCGCTGTCCCTGCCGGGATCTGGGCCAACGTCCCGAGCGCACTCCTCGTGTAAGCGCGTGTACCTGTGCCCGGCGTCTGTGCGCAGACACCTGGCTAGACCCCCTCCCCACCGGCTGGGCAGAGAGCTACCTGTGCGCAGAGAAGCGGTGGATTTTAAGGAGCAATATGGTTGTCATGGAAACCTGTAATAGCCGTCTGACTGAGGTACGGGATAAAGGCACCGACTCAGCCCCGCGTCTAGACGCTGGCCGACGTTGCTCCTGGCAACGGCACTACGCGTGGTGCGCGTGAAACCCGCACAACTCCGTGTTGCTTGGATAGGAGTTCGGTCTTCACTTGTGGAAGACAGAATAACGGCCCCGCGAAGGTGTCCGCCTCCGCATCCCACAGCCTGTGAGTATGTGACCTGGGGGGGGGGAAGGGGGTAAAAGGGCCCCTGCAGATGAGATTAAGGACCTGGAGATGGGCGATGAGGCTAGATCATCCGGGGGGGCTCGACGTCACCACATGGGTCCCTACGAGAGGGGGGCAGGGGCGTCAGAGCTGGAGAGAGATTGAGGGTCTTGCAGAGGAAGACGGACAAGGGGCCACAGGCCAAAGGGATGTGGGTGTCTCTAGAAGCTGGAATAGACGAAAGAACAGATCTTCCCTGGGAGCCTCCAGAAAGAACGAAGCCCCGCCCACATATTGATTTTAGTCCCACGAGATCCGTGTCATACTTTTGACACTTCTGCCGTACAAAACTGTGATCATGGGGGCACCTGGGTGGCTCTGTTGGTTGGGTGACAGAGTTCGGCTCAGGTCGCGATCTCGCGGCCTGTGAATTCAGGCCTCGCGTCGGCCCCTGCACTGACGGCTCAGGGCCTGGAGCCTGCTTCGGATTCTGTGTCTCCCTCTCTCTCTGCCCCTTCCCGGCTCGCACTCTGTCTCTCTCTCAAAACTAAAATAAAAACATAAAAAAATATATAAAAACGACTGAGATCATAAATGCATGGCTTTAAGCCCCTACATTTATGGTTATTTGTTATGGTAGTCAGAGAAAACCAACACATCATTTGTTTTGGAAAACTGAGACTATTTTGATACAACTGGGCTTCAGCCGCTAAAAGTGGTTTGGAACTGCGTGTAAGTGCTGGGGGCTCTTCCCAACCGCTGGCAGGTGGGTGAGGCCACAGGCACACGGGTCCAGAAGGGTGTGAATGAATGCTCAAAAATAAATAAATCTCAGGGGCGCCTGGGTGGCTCGGTCGGTTAAGGATTTGACTCTTGATTTCGGCTCAAGTCATGATCTCACGGTTCATGAGTTCGAGTCCCATCTGGGCTTTGTGCTGACGGCTCAGAGCCTGCTTGGAATTCTGTCTCTCCCTCTCTCTGCCCCTCACCCTACTTGCTCTCTCTCTCTCAATAAATAAACATAAAAAAAGAAAAATCGCAGAGCTGAAAGACCAAGTTTTCCACTCCAGATTTCTAGTCTAACCGGAGCCCCGAGCGTGTCTTCCGTCCGGGGCGGGTACCTTCCTCCCGGCTGGCTTTCTGCCGCTTTCTCTCCTCTGCGCGCCGCTTGACCATCGCTAGGGCTTCGATGCTGTCCGCGATCTTCTTCCGCTCCCTGCTCTCCCACTGCTCTCTCTCCTCCTTCTCAGCTGCAAGCCCTCCCCTGGCCCAGGCCTCTGCACAAGCTCTGTCGAGGAGGACAGACAAAAAACACAGAAACTGGGGAGGTTTCAACTTTCACCGGTTAAACGGAAATGCACAGTATACGCTGCCCGACTGAGCATGCTCATTTCCCCCAAATCAAACTGCAGGCACGTGGGGCATGTGGCCGCCAGGATCCCGGGTAACACGCGCACACTTCCGCCTTTCATGGTTTGCAAAGCCCTCTCGATGTGATGCCAAAAGCAGCGGCAACAAAAGAAAAAGAGAAATCGGACTCCCTCGATATTAGAAATGTTTGTAACACAAAGCACACCATAAACGAAGTAAAAAGACAACCCACAGAATGTGGGAAAGTACTTGCCATCATACGCCTACTGAGGGACGTATATACAGAATACATCAAGAACTTCTACAAGTCGTTAATGCAAAGACAACACAATTGAAAAATAGAAAAAGCTTTTTTAAAATGAAATGAGAAGCCACGGATGGGGAGAAAATATCTACAGGTCATGATCTCGCAGTTCGTGGGTTCGAACCCTGCGTCGGGCTCTGTGCTGACAGCTCAGAGCCTGGAGCCTGCTTCAGGTTCTGGGTCTCCCTCTCTCTCTGTCCCTCCCCTGCTCATGCTCTGTCTCTCAAAAATAAACAAATGTTTAAAAAAATTTAAATAAAAATATACGTAATCTTCCCATACAAGCCAGCATCGTGCTCCTACACGTCCACTCAACTGAGATAAAAACTAACGTCCACACAAAAACCCACACACGGTTCTTGGTAGCAGCACCCTCCACGAAAGCCCCAACGTGGAAACAACCCAAAAGTCCATGAACGGATGGATAAATACAATGCGGCATTTCCAAACGGAATATGGAATATTCTTTCGTGACGCTGTTTTGGAACGAATTACTGATACATGCTACCATGTGGATGAGCCTCGAAACTATTATGCTCAGTGAAAGCCGCCCATCTTGAAAGACCGCATTTGTTGTGATGCCATTTACATGAAATGTCCAGAATAGGAAGGACCCACAGGGATAGAAAGTGGATCCCTGGTTGCCAGGGGCCTGACTGGCAGAGCGGGGAATGAGGAATGTCAGCTAAGGAGGAAGGGTTACTTTTCTGGGGCGATACGAATATTCTAGAATGGATGAGGGGGCGGTTGCGCAACTCCGAATATACTAGAAGCATGGAGTTGTACACTTTGGGTGAATTGTTCTAGGGGCTGGGATACAGCAGCAGGTGACAGAAGAGGTGACAATACTCGTTCTGTTAGAGCGGCCCTTTCATGGGGAAAGACAGACCCTAAAGAAGGAAACAAGTATGTCAGAGGCTGATGTGTCTCCAGAAAAATCCGGTTAAAGAGACCCCAGGCAGAAAAGGGGCTCCCGAGATGAGGGGTGGGGTCAGGAGAGCCTAATGAGGCGACAGGTGAGCAGACACCTGCGACGCCAGTGAGGCGCTTCCGGGTCAGGGAGAACAGCCCGCGGCTCGGGTGCAGCAGCGAGGGGTGGGCGCAGTTAGAACGCAGACCCAGGTGAGTCGGGGCCCTGAGCCAGAGCGGCGCTGAGCTGATGCGGGGGGGGGGGGGTCTTACTGCCAGGGGGCTGGCTCCCACCCCTGTTCACACTTCCCTGCGGGTCAGCTCCCCCCCCCGGGGTGGGGCTCCCCCCGTCTCCTCCGCTCAAATCCCACATGTTACAAGGGCTCTGCGGTCACACCGTCCTTGCCTTCCAGACGAGGAACGTGAGGCTGGGGACGTTAGCGAGCCCCTCCGAGGGAACAGAACGCGGGGCGCCCCTCGCCCGTCTTCCCAGGAGCAAGTGGTCTTGTTTTCTCACCTGGCCGGGGGGGAGGCTCTCCCTTCTATGGGAGAGGTTTGTTAGTTGGGTTGAGTTTTGCGAGCTCAAGAACGTATCACCAGCAGCCCGTACTACTGAGGGCTTACTCTAAGAATCAAATGGGGCCTAAATTAAAAGCACAGATAAAAGGAGCGACAACACATACGGCAGTCTTGGGTTCGATATTCTAAATATAAAAAAGAGCTCTCGCGAACCAGTAAGAAAAAGGCCTCCCAAAGGAGCCTGGGGGAAAGTTGGAGGCGGAGCGCCCACAGAGGGGGACAACCGTCTGTCTGGCGCACACGGCGAGGACGCCCGACCGCACCGGTTACCCCAAAATAAAATGTGATACGGTCTTCGTGCGTCGGTTAACCTGGCAAAGGCTTCTTGCACGTGGCCGTGTCTGCTCAAGCTATGAACTGTTACCAACTTTCCAGAAAACCATTAGAAAATATTTACAAGCACTTTCGAAAAGGCTCAGACCACAGTCTTTAATCCGATAACGCAACTCCTAGAATTCTACACCTTACGCATATCAGCAGTAGCGAGGGCGGAGCCTTTCATGCCGGGATAGTTGCCAGGGGATTATGGGGAAAGGATCCACGAAAAAGTGCTCAAAAAATAGGGCATTTCTTCTTATCAAGTTACGTAGCCTGTTTCTCGAGAGCCTGCAGCGATGTGTGAAAATGCTCACGGGTGCGGAATTTGCACGAGTGGCCTGTTAAGCGCGCTCAGCGATTTCAGAGTAGAATGTGAGCCGAAGGCTTGCCCTCTCCTTACCTGTCCTTGGGGAACACGGGTCTGTCGTCCAGATACGTCAGATGTTTGAGTCGGACGGTGACGGTCCTCCGGTAGTTCGCGATGTGCCTGATGACGGGGTTTCCCAACAAATTCAGTACTCGCTGCAAGCAGGAACCAAAGCGTTACCGAAACAGGGGTGTGGTCAAAATACTCCCCGCGCTCCGGGCTCTGAGAGGACAAAACACAACGCGCGTGCCCCCGCTGCCTCCTCAGGGAGCATCAGGGAGGCCGGGAGGGTGCTTCCTCACTTCTGGGTCATCAGAGCTGATGACAGCCGAGCGGCCCTCTCTTTGTCGTGAGCTCCAGATCGGAAATCTCACCGTCCTCCCAGAACAGCGTCGGAAGACGCGTCCGGGGGCCTCTCTGAGTCAGCCGGGGCATTCTTTTGCTCACCCCAGCTCTCTGGCTGACATTAACCTCGGTCTAATCGATCGTGTTCTCTCTTCCCTGGCCACGGCAGCCAGGCGGACAGGAAGCACTGACTCGGGGAAAGGAAGGAAAGTGCTGGATGTCATTGGACCAGCCGGCATCCCCCGTCTTTACACCCGATCTCCTCCCTCCCTGCCCTGCAAAACTTCGAGAAGCCAGCGGCCAAGGTGCTCTCCGGGAGAACCACTTAAAACTAGTTGGTCTGAACTCATGAGTTTTCTGATCGGAAGTGGTTTGTGTTACGGTTAAAAATCAATATACCGGAAACTAGTTAACGTAGCATTCCCAGCCTTCATTCTCCTTCCGCCTTCTCCGTTCCTGTGGTGTTTTCGGGGGCCCATGCTGCGGGGCTGGGGGAGCGGGGGCAATGCACCCCCGGGCAGGCACTAAGGGGCCGTATCCTGTGCAGAGAATTTAAAGGCGATCGCAACGTAACGGTGAAGCAGACTGCCTTTGTCACGGACTGGACTGCGCCCCCCTCCCCAAATTCATGTGTTCGGTCTCTAACCCCGGCACCCCAGAAGG
The DNA here is from genome assembly GCA_030068075.1 of Paguma larvata. Taxonomy (NCBI): domain Eukaryota; kingdom Metazoa; phylum Chordata; class Mammalia; order Carnivora; family Viverridae; genus Paguma; species Paguma larvata. The sequence continues at coordinate 56,488,917 of CM057841.1, read as the reverse complement.
TGACCGAATTCGGAGATCGGGCCTTTACAGAGGTGATTCAGAGTACGTGAGATCATTGGCGGGGGGCCCTGCTCCCGTCTGACATGTGTCCTCATAAGAGGGGATTGGGACCCCCGCAGAGGGAGGACCTTGTGACGACACAGTTAGCTGTGTGTCTACAGGCTACGGAGAGAGGCCTCAAGGGAAACCAGCCCCAGGGACATCTCGATCCCAGACTTCTAGCCCCAGCATCATGGGAAAATGCATTTCTGTCGTTGAAGCCACCCAGTCTATGGTACTTTGTTATGGCGGTTCAGCAAAAAGGAAAAAAAGGAAGTATTATGTGACACGGCTTTATGTTATCGCCGTGTGCTGCCAATTCTAAACTCGTCCTTCTCGACCGTCTGCTCAGTAGATTGTTCCTGAACTGCGATCTGCTTACTATGTGTCTTTAAATCGACCCAATTTTTCCTTACACATCCATCCCCTAAGCAGTGAACAGAGAACTCAGGATTTTGCGGTGCGAGTTTTAGTATTTTCCTCAGTACACGTGACAGCATGTACACACGAGAAAGGAAGCCATCGAGGGCTACTGGAGTCGAGTCAGGGGGACACAGGGGCTACCCGGAGGGGCTGCCACAGGCCAGAAGATGGGGCCATTTGAATACCCAAAACTGAAATGACAGCAAGGGTTAAATCCTATCGGACCCTGGATACACAACCCCCTGATTTCCCCATGACACCGAGAAAGAAAAACCCTTCATTGTCACTATCAGTGGTCGCTAGGTTTCTCGACCCCTTTCTCTGAAAATCGATGGATGAAAAGAAAGAACCAGACCTTCATCCTGGCCTTTTCTGTGGGAACTATGTATCAGGGAGCCACTAGACGAGGGGGTTCCCAGCTGCAGAAGTGCGCCGGGAACGTGGCGGGAACGAGTGGCCTGGACGATGGCCACCGGGTGGCTCCTGAAGGAATGACTCACGGAGGCGGTGTTCACCTTAGCCAGTGGCTGCTACACAACGGGGGCGGGGGGGAGGAAGAAGGGAGTTGGGGGATGGGGGCCCTCTACGGGCTGCAGCAGCCTGACAGCACCGGGGGCCGCCAGCTGTCTTCAAGTCCCACGCGAGAGAGGTGACCAGACACGACAGGCCCCGCAATGTGACGGACGCAGCCGCGCATCTCCAAGTAAAACGCTGGAGCTCCGTCAGCATTTGACAAGAAATACGGGTCCAGCGGAACAGGTTAAACGGCACCACGGGGGCTGCAATCACCCGAATCCGGAATGTGGCAAAATGCCGAACAAGGAGCCATTTCTCTGGCAGACGAGCGGGGGAGGGGCCGGCGGAGGGTAACTGTGACCGATCAAGAGGGAAGCCCTCACCCACCAGAGACCCACGCTGAAACGTGTGGGGGTGAAGTGACACGGGGTCTGGGCATTTAAGGCCCTCCGGCTATAAACGCCGAGAGGACAGACCGGAGAAGGAAGAGACGGAGGAGAGGGGGGAGAAGAGATTCGGAATCTCAAGAAGGCGAGTCTTACCAGGTCGGGCATGCTCTCCAGGACGCTCAGGATTCCGGGATCGCTCAGCTTATTGTGGGAAAGGTCAAGGACACAAAGCTTCGGACACTCCTTTAGATGCTGAATGTCTTCCACGGTCTCTAAGTGGTTGTGGGCCATCTGGAGAGTGTTCAGGACCGGCAGGCAGGCTGCAAGGCGAGCGAGGGCGGCAGAAGTCAGCCAGGGAGGTCTAAAAATCCTTGAGAACCTCCCCCAGGGGAAACGGGGGGCGGAGTGGCACCGAGGAAGCCCCCTGGTGGGGCGTCTTACAGAGGTTTTCGATGGTCTTGATGTAATTGTTGCTCAGGTTGAGAGCATCCAGCTTCTGCAGCGGCTCCAAGTTCTCGATTTTATGAAGCAGGTTCACTTGCAGGAAGAGGCAACGCAACTCGGTTTGGGCCTCCAGGTTCTCGATTCTCTGTATCCCATTGCACTCCAGCCAGAGGCAGCGCAGCCCGGTGTACTCTTCCAAGTTCTCGATGCGATCGAAACCTGGCGAGAAGGAAGGGGGCGGCAGACGAGCTCGGGGTCACCCTGGTTTTTGCCTCCCTGCCGGACATCCACACTCCTTCCTCTCCTAACGCACGGCCGCTTGTCTTCGAGGGGCATTCCTCTCCTGGTACTGCCCCACGGCTTCCTGGGTGGCCACTCAGAGTCTCGGCAACTCACTCTGGGCCGGTCACGCTTAGCCGAGCAGAGCCGACTTAGATACCCGGGAGGTTTTGCTGGCTCCCCCGGAGAGAGGCGGTCTTTTTGCTGGAACTGCCGGTCCGGGTAGGGTGGGATCTAGCCCTGCAGCCGCCACCTTCCCTTCGTGGCTGGGAGTGGAGGTGACGGCGGGGAGGGGGACAGAATCTGGTCCTGCTAGGGGACAGCAGGGCCAGGCACAGGAAAGAGACAGCCCAGGGAAGCCGCGCCAGGAGCGCGGGGACCCGGCGAAGCCTGACAGCGAGTGCTAACTCTGGGTCTTGTTTCCTTCCATGTTTCAGTTTCATGAGCCAAACTGAAGGTTAGAAACATTTTCTTTATCTCAGTGACTCATTATCAATTCGTAATTCATCGTTCATCTGCTCTTACGCAAAGCCTTTGAAAAGTTATTTATTTTCTTGCCCAGAGAAGTTTTGATTAAAAAATTAGAGGATCGCTGATGAGCCAGAACGACCCAGCTCAGCCGGCATAGTTCCTGGATCCCTGGCCCTCAGAAACCGTTCCAGGTAATGAATTCGTTTCGGTCGCTAGGTTTGGGGACACTTTGGCCCATGGCAGCAGGAGAGAATCCAGGCACTTCCCCCTCCTAGCTCTCGTGCCTTCTGACTCTCTCCAACCTGTTGAGTCCTCTTCCCGTCTCTTAAAGACAGGTCCCCTGGGATCCGCCCTGTGACTTCCTCCCATACCCTGCGACACCTGCGTTGGGTGCAGAATTTTGGAGGGGGCACCGTGGAGGTGAGGAGACCAGTGAGGAGTCCCTGCGGGCCTTCCTGGCACAGCACGCCTCCCAGGGGCTGCCCTGTCACCCGGGACACCGCAGGCATCCTCGCCACGTGCGTCTCTGCACAGAAGACTCTAATGAAAGGTTTACTGACTTGAAGAAGGAACACGCAGAGGACCTAGGAAGCAGGTTGGCCACCCCGAGTCCAGGGGAAGGGGGAGCCGTCCCTCCTCTTCGTCGCTGCGGGAATGGCCCTGTCCACGAACCCCAGCGGAGGTTTCCGCCTGATTCTGCACCCCAAGCCTGAGCCCTCCGGGACGCCGCTGTTCACACCGCTCCGGCCTGGGAGCCCCCGATCACCCTCAGCTTTCACCACACAGCCCGCCCAAGCCCAGTGCTCACCACTAGCCTGCGGGCCGGAGAAATTTACAAGTCCTTTATTAAATATCGATAAAAGATCGCAACACGCTTCCCTGGTCATCTGACAGTCAGCGGCCTCCTTTGTAAACTCCAGTCAGAGAGGACTTTTCAAAGAAACATGATTGCTTTTCCAGAAATCTCCACTCAACTCTGAAATTTCTACTTTAACAGAGTTTGAGAACTCCAGACGAACCCGGCGAGACATTTTTTTATATTTTCCGCCTGGCAGGATACATCTCTACCAGGTCCTTACCTTAAAACTTTTTTTTAATGTTTGTTTACTTTTGAGAGAGAGACACACACACACAGAGGGCAAGCAAGGGAGGGGCAGAGAGAGAGGGAGACACAGAATCTGAAGCAGGCTCCAGGCTCTGAGGCCGTCAGCACAGAGCCCGACGCGGGGCTCGAACCCACGAACCACGAGGTCATGACCGAGCCAAAGTCGGGCGCTCAACCGACTGAGCCCCCCCGGGCGACCCGGGTCCTTACCTTTAAAGTGTAAATACAGCGCGTCATTCAATGCTGGAGTAATATAAAGCTTGTGTTGTTTGCAGAGTTTTTGCAGAAGACTTTTTGTCATTCTGTTAAATGAGAAACATGAAAGAAATTTGTTGCCATTTGGCAGCTGGGAAATACATCCCCCAAATTCTTTGCCACACCCGTTTCGTCCCCAAATTCCAGAACATCTTACAAGCCTGATAACTAGTTTTTTTTTTTTTTTTGCCTGATAACTATTTTAAGTTTGTTTGTTTTTTTTTTTTTTAGTATGCCTTTTTCAGGGACTTATCCAATATCATTCCTTTCAGCATTCTTAAAAACTGCAGTGTATGTTCTAATAAAAATACTTTCGATGGTGTCATCAAGAACGGCCGATACTTCTCCCTCCGGGTCTGGCATTAAAGTTTAATACGTTGCGGTGAGTTGTGCCATAGAGGTAGCGCCGTCCCGACTCCATTACTAATTCTCAGCCCCCCGGCCGGCTGTTTAACCTCCGGGAGCCTCCATTTCCTCATGGATACAAAGGGGCCATCACAGAATCTTCCTTCCTCGGTAAATGTACGCTGGAACTGGCAGCAGCGTGCCCACATACCTGGGGCCACCGTCTTCCTTGTCATCCCTCTGCTGTGCTAAGGGACCGTCCGACCTGCTGTCGCCACTCTGTTTCTGCTCACTTGGGTGCGGTGTGTCAGAAGGACCCACGCGTGTTTCCTTAGGATCATGAATGGCTATAAAATAAGAGATTGGTTCTATAGAGGTCGAGAAACGTAGGAAATGCTTGCCCAATTTCAAGGTGATTAGTGGCTGTTTTTAGTGTGGGACGCGAGTGCTGTTTAAGTGTATGACGGTTTGTAAACCATTGGTGGGGACCACGGGAAGCTTGCTTCCAGGCGGGTCCTCGATAAAGGCTCTTGTACAAATGTACCAGGACACGTGCACAAAAATATTCATTTCTGCGTTACTGTTAACAGCCAAAGAGTGTCAATGGTGCACGCGTCCGTCCAGAGCGGCTGGTTAAATAAAACAGTGGATCCGTATCCTGCCTTGGAAAAGAAGCCACGGAGCTACAGCAGTCAATATGGATAATTCTCGCGGCGCCTGGAGGGCTCACAGTTAAGCATCTGACTTTGGCTCAGGTCACGATCTCGCGGTTCATGGGTTTGAGGCCCGGGTTGGGCTCTGTGCTGACAGCTCAGGACCTGGAGCCTCCTTCGGATTCTGTGTCTCTCTCTCTCTCTGCCCCTCCCACGCCCGCACTCTCTCTCTCTCTCTCTCCAAAATAAATATTTTAAAAAATATGGGATAGTTCTCAGAAACACGTATGAAACGAAAAATCAAGTTTCATAATACGCATGGAAAAACATTCATATGAGTGTAAAAGGTACAAACCAATGCTATGCACAGTTTAAGAATATATCACAGGGAGAGAGAGGTGATTGAATCCATATAAAATTCTAGAGACAGAGAGAAGAGAATGAACTGAGGGCAGGAGCCCAAAAGGGACATCTGCTTTATCTGAAATGTCTTCTTTCTTTTTTTTTTTTTTTAATTTTTTAACGTTTATTTATTTTTGACAGACAGAGAGACAGTGCATGAGCATGATACTGAGAGAGAGGGAGAATCCGAAGCGGGCTCCAGGCTCTGAGCCGTCAGCACAGAGCCCGATGCGGGGCTCGAACCCACAGACCACGAGATCATGACCCGAGCCGAAGTCGGCCGCTCAACCGACTGAGCCCCCCAGGCGCCCCTGACACGCCTTATTTCTTAAATTTAAAAAAGACTTAAAGCAAAAATAGGAAGTATTAATCATTTTCGAATCTTAGGGGCGGTACATGGGCGCCTGTTATACTGTTCTCTCTTCTTTTGGAAAAGTTCTCCAAAGAAAAACCACAGGAAAGGCACAGTTAAAGGCACTGTGTTAATTTTGTTAGTGGTCAATCAGAATCGGCCAGTTTGAATGCGCTTAAACTTCAAGAGCCACTGACTGCCGCACTCCGTGTTCCTGTGGTCTGTTGAACCACACTAAACGCTCTGTGTGTGGGGTCGTGTCTTACACTCTCCTATTTCCCACTGCACACAATGCGCAGCCGCAGGAGGCGCCGGACAAGTGTTCGTGGAACACAGAAAGAAGCGTTGCTTTCCATACATCGTGACTGACTGATTGCATGAATAACAAGAGCTAGAGTTGATTAATGGCCCACGGTAACCCAGAAGCCTAATTATGATGCTCCCTGCTTACAGATGAGGAGGTTGCCCCGGAAGAGAGGTTTAAACCCTGAACCGGCGGCCATAAAGCTGGTTAGTTGCAAGGCCGCAATCGGTACTCAGGTGAGTGGCTCCAAAGAGCGCTACAAGGCTTCCCCACAGCTCTTTCCTACAGGGCTTGCCTGGACAGGTCAGTCATCAAGACACGTTTGTTGACTGGGTTCAAAAAGTGAGATACAGAGCAGTTGATCTACTCGTTAAAAGACTTCCCTTAGGAAATGGAGCAGCAAAATGGGAGCAGAGGGCGAGGGCTGTCTTCTAAACCCATTCTGGGAACCTCTGGTGAGGGAGTCGCCCACTGACCCCAGAACCGGCAGCTCTTCGCTCACTCTCTACCCTGGATCGGGCCCTGATTTCGATCAGGAAATCCTGCCCCAACACAGCTTGCGGTCTAGAAGGGGAGAGCCTTCGGTCTTAGGCGGTGACAGCAATAAAGAGATACAGTCAAAACACGGAACAGGTGGGCGATGGGGAGAAGGGCGCGTCGGCAAGGGCCAGCGCTCCGGAGTCGGACCGTGCGGCCTGAGTCTGGTCTGTCAGTGACCGAACGAGGGTTATCTGTTGGGAGCAGTTTCCTCATCTGTATGAACTGGGGGAGGGGTGCCTACCGCAGAGCGCGGGTGTATGGCTCAAGTGAGGGGAGCACTGGGCACCCATCCTTTAAAAAGCGTGTGCCGCTCCTGTTATTATGACTCTTGTTCTCGCTGGCTGGGAAGGTCAGGTGTGGTGCTGGGGGCAGCCCATCGCCCCCCTCGGCTCCCAGGGGCGGCAGTCGGCACCTTCCTTGCGGCCTCCCGGGCCTGCGTCCCGGTGGTCGCCCGCCGACTCCTCCACGGCCGGCTCCTGCGCGCAGCCCTGCTCCGCCGGCTCGTCCACCACGGGCTCCGAGGCCTCGGGGTGCATGCTTATTCCGGAAGCACCGAAAACCCCGTTCCGTGGGGTCGCTACTGCCCCCGGCCCGGCCAGCGAGACCCCGCTTTCCTTCTCAGCGGACCACCAGCGCCGGAGTCGTTGGCAGCCCAACGCTTGCCTGGTTTCCACGGCAACCGCCGCGCACGCGCAGTAGGGTGGGCCCGCACGTAGGGACGCCGGGGGCGGGTCCCGCGACGGCTCCGCCCCCGGCGCGGGCGCGTGTCACGTGGGGCGCGGCCCGCGGCAGCTGCGGCGGCGGTGACGGGGGCGGCGGTGGCGGCAGTGGAGGCATTGACGGGGGCGGCGGCCTCGCGGCTCTGGCGGGACCGACTCGGAGACTGCGCCGCCTCTGCAGGTATCGCGTCCCCCGCGCCGGGCCCCGGGGCCCGACCCCGCTAGGTCCCCCTCGGCCCGTCCCTCCCTGTGAGCCCCGCCACGCCCCCCCGGGACCCGCGCCCCTCCGCGCCGTCCGCACCCCGGACCCTCGGACCCCTTCGTCTCTCCGTTCCCTCGGACCCCGGCCTCGGCACCCCTCCTTCCAGACTCGTCCCTCAGCCCCACGGCGCCCTTTCCCGACTCCCATCCCGGCGTTGCAGCCCGGGGGACCCCCGTTCTGGGCCCGCCCCCTCCCCAAGGACCCCGGGGATCTGGGGCCCCACCCACTCCAGCTCGGCCCCTCTGGCCCCGGATCCTAGCCCCGTGCTCCCCGCGAGGCTCTGAGAGTCACCCCTTTGTGCGTGCTCCTTTATTCTCATTTCCGAGGGACTTGAAGTGGGATTTGTTGTCGTCTTTGTTCTGAATTAGGAGTAATTGAGAATAAGGGAGCGCCTGAAGGAGGGCCACCACCGGTTCCGAAGCGCGGTGGTTTGCTCGGGTTTGCTGGGCGCTGCCCGGCGCTGGAGGGGAAGGGTTCCGGAGACGGGTGCCGCGAGCCCTGGTTCAGAGGAGCGTGCAGCCCAGTCACCCCGAGACCCGCAGCCCGCGCAGTGACGCCGGCCGGATTCCCGCCTGGGGGTCTCGCAGTGGGGCGGCCGGCCCGGGCTCTGCACTTTGTTAATTCGGATTCCCATGAGGTCCTGGGTATGTCGCTGCAACCTCTCTCAGCCTCAGTTTCCCCATCTGTAAGCTGGGGGTGATTATAAGTCTGCCTCCGCTAACGTTGATGAGAAAACAGTGAGTTGTCAGAGATACAGCCCTTAGGGGACGCTTCCGCTTAGAGCCAGCTCTTGGTTCTAATTCCCGGCCACTCCAGACAGACAGCCCGTAGCTACCGCTGAACACTCAGTTGTAGCTGCTAATAGCTAACATTTAGTGAGCACTTAAGTTGAGGCGCTGTTCTAAGTGCTTTGTAAGTATGACCTCATTTAACTCTTGTGATCCCAGGCAGGAACTCTTAGGCCCGTGTTTACAGGTGGTGTAAGGAAAGCCCAGAGGTGAAGTGACTTCACCTTCGCCCGAGACACAGCTCTTAGGATGCGCCTCCAGGAAGTCTATTTTCAGAGGCTGTGGTTTTAGTCACTACAGTCCCTATTCCAGGAGCATCGTGTTCAACAAATGGGTATTTTTTTTTTTTAGTCCGTCTTAAAAATCGACAGAAAATTCATATTACATAAAATTCACCATTTAAGATTCCAGCCGTTTTCGAAGTGTGCTCTTCGTAGCTTAGTTCCAGAACATTCCCGTCATCCCCGAAACAAACCCCTACCCGTCCTGCCCCTGTTAGCCGTCACTCCCCGTTCCCACTGTGCCCTGGCAGCCCTGATCTACTCTCTGTCTCTGGATTTGCCTTCCGTGGACGGTTCGTACAGATTGGCTCAGATGGTTCGTAGCCTGTTGGGTCCGGCTTCTTTCACCGAACAGAGGGTTTTCTGGGTTTGTCTGGGTAGCAGGGTGCACCCTACTTCATTCTTTGTATCGCTGACTGATACCCCACTCTGTGGGCAGACCGCATCTGGTTCAGGCGTTCTTCTGTTGATGGACATTGGGCTTGTTTCTGTGTTGTCGCTCTCGCGAACAGTGCTGCCGGGGGAGCACGGCTGCACAAGTTCCTGTGTGAGCGTCAGTTGTCCGGGGTGTACGCCTAGGACCGGATGCCGCTGTTGCTTTAATTCCTGTTGCACAAATGGAGACGTGAACCCCAGGACTGTGCGATCTTGGCTGGGGACTCCCGTGTTCTGCTCTCTCTCCCGAGCTCCCCGTGAATTCAGGTTAGCAGTAGCCTCAGAATGGGCAGAGGAAGGTAAGGAAATTCCAAAAAGTCCTGACACGCCAATAATAACTTGGTCAAAGTGCTGCCCCAAAGGTCGAGAAGCTTCTTACGTTGTTTTTTTCGTCTCCCCGAGAGTGAAATCTGAGCTGTGAGGACAAAGCAGTGTTTGCTTCTGTTTGTTAAACGGATACCGTAGATGCAGCATCATGGCAGGGGCTGGGGAGCCCCGGTAAGGATGGGTGCGAGCCCAGCCTCGCACCGTCACCAAGCTGCCGGAGAACTGAAGACGTAAATCCGGAAAGCAAAACGGTAAACCGTTTGTGAAAACGATATAGGAAAATACGTTCATGTCTTGGGGCTGAAGGAGATTTTCTGAAGCGTAAGAGCCGCAACCGGACAGGAAAGAGATTGACAAATTTGACTCCATTGAAATCGAGACATCCGGTTCATCCAAAGCACCATAAAGAGGCAAAGCAGACAGAGAGGCGGTGTCTAGAGTTGTAGAACGAAAAGGAAGACGGCACAGTAGAAGTCAAGGCGAGAGCCAGGAACAGGCGCTTCGCAGGGGAAGAGCCCCAGACGGCCGCGGGAGCATCAAAGGATGCAGTCCGCCTTCTTAGTCATCAGCAAACGCGAATGGACCCCCCGGGCTCCCGAATGACACCCGGGCTCCTGTTTCCCAGCCGCCCTGTGGGCGGAAGGTGCCAGCCACCGGGGAGGGGCGGCGTGAACTCACCCCCGCTGCCGGGCGTGGGGATTGGTCAGACGGACCAGTCCGCTCGGGCGGCGCCTCGCCCACCCCGCGCGCGCGGATGCCCGGGGCCCGCAGTCTGACTCCGAGGCACGCCCCTCCGAGGGACTCGTGCACATGCGCCCGGGGGTGTGCGCGAGATGCGCCCGGGGGTGTGCGCGAGAACGCTCGGGGCAGCCCTGTTCACAGTCGTCCAGCCAGAACGAGCCCAACCCGAATGCCCATCAGGATAGACGGGGTGTGCGCCCCGTGGGGTGTCTGTGCCGTGACACGGCGTGCCGCAGGGGGAGGTCTGACCGAGAGCCCCGGGAGTATGGGGAGTCTCGAAACCGGTGAGTGAAAGCAACAAGTCACCAAAGAATATGTACCCTGTGATTCCTCCGCATGAAGTTCAAAGCCAGGCAAAACCGAATGCTTTCTTTCAGAATCCCTGCCGGGGTCAGAGTACAACTGTTTTTTTTTTTTTAGAGGGGAAGGGAAAGGCGGATGTCAGAATTGGGGGTGACCGCCAGGGGGGCGGAAGGGGATGTGATCAGGGAAGAAGCGAAGGGGCCTCTCAGACTGGTTTTCTCCGGGAAGGCGGGTGGCCGCGTGGGTGTTCTGTTACTCCCCGGACTCTGCCTAATGGGTCTGACAACTTGTGTACTTTGCAGTTTTTTTCCAGGTACAGAAAAATTAGGGTTTTAGACACATCTCCTGCCCCCCGGAGGCCCGTGCTACAGTCGGGGACCCAAGGGATGAGGGAAACAGTTAAACAGAACGCAGAGCGGTGTGCGCAGGGGCTGCGTGGGCAAGACAGACGGACAGGAACTCGGCGGGGGTGGCTTGGCGCAGTGGCCCAGGACGGAGAAGGACGGGGCGCAGGGCTCCCCTCCATCCCAGGCCTGGCGTGTCCTCGGTGTTGTCCGTGGGCGCTGGCATTGAACTCGGGGCTCGAGCTGGCCTTGGGAAGACGGGCCTCTGAAAACCTGTTCACGGAAAGCACGCCCACCGCCCCGGAGCTTCACGGAGGAGCCGGCCAGTGCCGGCTGCTGCTGAGGCCGGGGCCGCCGCCTCGGGTCAGCCCCGCTCAGGGGACGGTCAGAGCCATCTCTGCGGCCGCTTCTGGGTCCCGCGGACGCTAGAAGGTTGTGCTTTAAGGGATGTGCAGGCTTTGCACCTTGTCTCTTTACTGTCCTAAAAACTAGACCTGGTGGTCTGTCTGTCCTTCCTTCAGTCCGTCCATCTTCATTTCCTCTTGTTGCTGTAACAGATGACCGCAAACGTGGTGGTTTAGGACAGTGCAGATTCGTTCTCTCCCGGCTCTGGAGGTCAGAAGTCCGCCAGCCATCTCCCTGGGCTGACGCGAGGTGTCAGCAAGGCTCTGTCACTGCTGGGGGCTCTCGGGAGGCTCTGTGTCCTGCCTTCGGCAGATGCTCGAGGTGCCTGCGTTCCGGAGGTAACCCCTCTGCCCGTCGTCAAACCCAGCGGCCTAGCGTCTAAGTCCCGCTCGCTGTCTCCCACACCTCCGCTTCCTGATCGCCTGTCCCCTGACTCTGGCCCCCGCCAGCCCCCCCCCCCCCCCGTAAGGGCGCACGGATCAACCAGGATCCTCTCCTCGCCTCCAGGTCCTTACCCTCACTGCATCTGCAGGGTCCTCTTTGCCGCGTAAGGTGACGTGTTCGTGAGGCCGAGGACTGGGACGTGGACGTCCCCGAGGGTCAGTACTCAGCCCGCCACGCGGCCTCCGTTTGTCTGGTGGTGCTTTAACGACCTCTTCCCATCACGCTTGCTGCGTCGTCCTGGGAAGCGTTTGGGCCAGTCTGCCCATGTCCACCCAGGCCGCGTTTGTTCAGAGAGCGCCGTGTCGGTGTTTCAGCCGAGACCTCCGCCTCAGCACTCCGATCACAGGGGCGTCTGTATGAGGGCTGCCGACCCTCCTCACTGCTGAGTCACAGCAGCTAATCTCCGGGTCCGGAGAGTCTTACTGACCACAGCAGGGCTTTGAAGAGGTGACTTTGCTCCGTGCAGGTGTTTTTTTGTTTTTTGGTTTTTTTTTTAAAGCAGGCTCCGTGCCCAGTGTGGAGCCCAACGCGGGGCTCGGACTCGAAACCCTGAGATCAAAACCTGAGCTGAGATCAAGAGTCAGATGCTTCGCCGAGTGAACCAGCCAGCCCCCCCACTCTTTGCAGTTTTGACCATAACTTTCCCATGATACTTTCATATTTGCAATATTACCTGTAGAGTGTTTTTTTTTTTTCACAAGGTTTGTTTTAGGACTTTTCTGGGGAGCGGTTTTCAGTACGGAGTAAAATCGGGAGGAAGCTGCCGGGATTGCCGTACGCCCCCAGCTCCCACACATGCGGGGCTGCCCCATCGTCAACATCACTCACAAAATGGTACCTTTTATTTTTTTAATGTTTACTTATTTTTGAGAGAGAGGGAGAGAGAGCACAAGCAGGGGAAGGGCAGAGAGAGGAGAGAGAACCCCAAGCAGAACTGCACTGTCAGCACGGAGCCTGACGTGGGGCTTGAACTCACGAACTGTGAGATTATGACCTGAGCCGAAATCGAGAGTCGGACGCTCAACCGACTGAGCCCCCCAGGTGCCCCGGTACCTTTTTTTTTTTAATTTAAAGTTCATTTATTTATTTTGAGAGAGAGAGACAACACAAGTTGGGGAGGAACAGAGAGACACACAGGGAGAGAGAATCCCAATCTCTGTCAGTACAGAGCCTGATGCGGGGCTCGAACCCATGACCCGTGAGATCACGCCCTGAGCTGAAGTCAAGATTCGGAGGCTTAACTGACTGCGCCTCCTGCACCCCCCATTTTTTTTTTTAAATCGAGGCTGAACCTGCACCAAACATCATAATCACCCCAAGTTCCTAGTTTCCCTAGGAGGCTTTGACGTATTTGGTGAGTTAGCCCTGGAGAAGGTCGCCTCGTAGAAGTAGAAAGTGCCAGGCAGGTGACAGGGCGTTGCTCCTTTCCTCTTCGGGGGACAGTTCTGCCTCTTTTCCTTCCCCTGTTTTTCTCCCGTTTTGTTCACTGACGATGTCATTTTCTGTAGAGGCAAGGACCCAAACCTTCATAATAGTTTTTACGAGCCGACAGGCGTGAAGGATGAGCATTTGAGCGTTCCGGTGTGGCTTTCTAAATGGGCTGTCTCTAAGTTTTCGGCTAATACCTGCTTGCAGGCAAATTAACCAGTCAGACCCTCAGAGCAAGTCCAGTGCAGCTCAGTATCACACATATCTTAGAAGGCTTCTAGACTTAAGTGTGTACTAAACCTTAAACTTGGGTTTCCATGAGATTTCCTGGAAGCCATGGCTTTGGGGACAGCCTTGATTTCTTCTTTCATTAGCGAGCTGTGATCTTCCATCATGTGCCAGTTACCGAAGGGTGGGGGAGAGGGTGTCGGGATGTCTGCTCTCCCGGTATTTCCCGTGTACGGTCCATGTGGGTGTGAGCAAATGTGCAGAAACCCGCGTGTGTCTGAGGAGCAGCGAGAGGCCATCGCAAAGCCACGAGCTCTCCGTTCAGCCTCGCCTTGTCCCCGTCCGGAAGGACCAGGGTTCAGGGCCCCGCCCCCCCTTTCCCCCTCCCCCCAGCCTGCACCGCCACAGCCGCCTCCCTCTGCTGCCGGCCACCTTTCACGACGAACCCGGGTCGTCCCCTCCTTGGCCGTAAGGCCCTCAGTTGAGTCCACATGCTTCTGTTCGGCAGACAGGCCTTTCGCAGTCCAGCCTTCCCTCCCCGGTCCCCTGTCACCCCTCGGGGCACCTGCTGTGCTGTCGGCCCGTTGAACTTGTCACCATTTCCTGGCAGGCTGCACCTCTTTGGTTTTCCTGGTAGACTCGCCTACAGACCAGTGACCGTGTGTGTTTAGGCTTCCTGGCGGGATTGTTTATTATTCATAAATAAATTGGCGTTTCAGTTTGTCAGTCTTCGGGGAGTTTGGTGGGTGTGAGTCAGCTCTCTCCATCTTGAGCCGCGTCTGGGGAACGATGACCTTGCATTTCTGTCCCTCGAGGCTGTAGGTCAGACCTAGAACGTGTCAGCCCTCTGATTCTCTGTGATTAAAAAAAACAATTTGGCAAAGACAGTTACGTTTAAGGTCTCCGCCTGTGGTGGAACCGTGTTGTGGGATCTCACGGTAGCCGCGTGACAGGACAGCCGAGGGGAGTCTCACGGTGGAGCCGGGAAGCCGGACCACGCCGGGTCCAAGGCCCAGGAAACCGCTGCCGTCAGCGCGCCTCTGGAGGTGCTGCGTCTTCCTGCTGCACCTGAGCGGGAGGTCCTTGGCGGGGTTGGCACACGGGGCGTCTCTTTCTGTAGAGGGTCAGGGACGTGTGCTTGGTGGTCCCCTCCCGCGCGGGGGAGCAAGAAAGTGTGGAGGCCGAGAGGTGAGCCGGAGGCCAGCCAGCATGGCTCAGTGTAGCGGCCGGCTGCTGAGCTCCTGCCTCGGGCCACGGCCGTGGAAGGTGCTGGAAGAACAGAGAGGAATAAGCTTTGGCCTCAGCTGGTAGGAAAGGGTTTGAGACCGTGTCTAGGGCGGAAGGAGAGGGAAAGGAGGCGTGGAGGTTCCGTTCCTCTGCTCGTTCTTAAAGCAGCTGTCCCCCTCACAGGCCAGAAGGGGCTGCTCCGTGTCCCGCAGGCCACCTCCTCCCGCCACCTCCGCCAGCCGGTCACCGGTGCCGCGTGGCTGGGCGCAGGCGGGCGGGCGGCCGGAGTCTCCAGGAACTCGGAGTAGAGGTGCCGGGGCTGCGCAGGGGTGCGGAGGAAGGTGGTTTGCGGGGAGGGGACAGTGGGGGGGGGCAGGAAGGCCAGGGGGCCGCCAGGGAGCGAGGGCGGCCGGTCGGCTCACTGTCCAGGCCCGCCTGCTCCGGGGCTGTGTCCTGAGCCCCCGGCGGCTCTGCAGAGCGCCGTCTCTCCCGCTCTCGGAGCCGGCGTGTCTCCGCTTCGGGAAGTGTGCCTTCGGCGGGGGGTCCGGGTGGCCCCGCGGGCAGGCGTGCGGGCAGGTGCGCGTCTGCCGTGTCCTGGGGTGAGGACACGCTTCGCTGCCTGCACCGCGCGTCCCGGCCGGGGCGTCCGTGGGCTTCCTTCCTCTCCACACCTCGCTCTCGGGCTCAGACACGGCTTTCCCGGCTGGGCTGCCCGGGCAGGAGGAGGCACTCGGCCTCACGCTAGTGTTTGTTCGCAGGTCGGCCTTAAGGGGGCAGAGCGACGTGTTCCTGAAGAGCCAGGGCTGGCAGCAAGGCGGTGACGGGGCACCAAGGTGGGTGATGGTCTCGGCCGGAAGCCGCGAGTCTCCTTTAGGGTCAGGCACCTGTAGCTAGAGCTTTTCTTTACAAATGGTCCAATTCTTGGGAAAGATTGTGTTTGAATTTGAGGGGGGAGGACGGTCCCTGTACATGGTCCCGTTACTACGAGGCCATTCGGCGAGTCGCAGCCGCCCTTCTCCTGTTTAGCTAGAACCTCCTTCCGGGCTCTCCGTGCAGTTCACTCCCCCCCACCCCCCCGCCAAGTATCGCTTTGGTGGTAACCCCGTACACCTTGATACATAGGATTTAAATTTTCACACTGTGTTAGTGTCTCAGCTAGACACCCACCTGTATTCGGAGAAGAAGTGTAATATTCTGAAACTCCGGAGTTTTCGTTGTCGTTTAGTTATTAATTTTACTACGTTTTGTTGGAAAAGTACTAGTATATACAAGTATTATTTTTTGCATTTATTTTCCTCGTGGCTTAGTGTTTGATTAGTTAGGGAAGACGGCACTAGTACCCTGTTAAAAAGTTATTTCAGGAAACTTCCACAAATGAGGGTTTAACGTGGAATCTCGTCATTATGCTCTTAGAAGAAGTTACTGGTTGGGTCGCCTCTCTGAGAATTGTGCGGTTAGCACTCTTGAGTGCTCGCAGTCATCGTGAGCACCTTGGCAGCACACCGGGTCAAGGCCGTGTCACGTCAGCCACTTGCCTCCACGGGGACTGGGCTGTGTACTTACTGAGATGCTGAGCAGGGACCCCGGGAGAGGGTGACGCAACACTCCCTTGATGCCGGTGTCTGGAACCTTGGAGGGGCTTTCGTGGGCAGCGGGGGAAGAGTGGGCATACTCCCGACGGACGATCTCGGCTCTGAATGTTTTTCAGAGGATTTGGGAGTCACGCTCAGAGGCTCGTGGCCTTCTGCGTGGCGGCTTGATCAGGACGGGAAGGACGTCTTCCGGCCAAGCTTTGTTGGTCTCGGTACTTTGTATTTCGGGAAATCTCAGCCAGGGTAGTTTGTGATGAAGAATTACCCCAAAGGAGCGTTGAGTCGTTCTTACGTTACGAAGTATTTGGTTTGTGTACTTGACAAAATGTACGGCATTTTCGTGATCGATTTTGGCATTCGTGTTCAAGGAGGTGCGTTTCTGTGGCCAGATTACCACTAGGAGATGAGACGGGCCGACGTCAGTGTTTTCTGTGTTCTTTGGGGAAGACGCTCCTTGAAGGCCACAGCAGGTTCGTCGGTGGTCTGGCCGCCGTGCACAGCTCGCTGTTGGAGAGACTGTCCGTGTCGTGGGGCCTTTGGGGACCCCACTGCCCGTTCGTCTCAGTTTTCTCTCCCGTTTCCTGGCGACCTTGTTGGTGTGTAGTTCGGATCACGTGCTCGCGGATGCCTCAGTTCATGTGTGCTCAGCGCATCCCTAAATGTGTCCCGCAGGCTTTCCGGTATCTCACGCGCCCTTATCGCAGCGCGCCGCCGCTCTAGGACGTGCGCGGTTCCAGGGGCGGACTGGTTTTCTCCTGCGCAGCTCGCTCTCGCTCTGCGGGACCTGACTGAGCTCGCGTTACATCGCGGGGCCGTGGGAGGGAATTCACTCGTTCTTCCTTCAGCTTATGCCTATTTTTGATGCTTTTTTGGGGGGATTTTCTTAGTTTCAGAAATTTTTTTTTTTCTATTTTAGCGGGACTTCTAAAGAGGGGCCCTCCCCAGAAATGTTCTGTGTATTTTGGATTGAAGTCATTTATCTTTTGTGCCATAAATGCCCTGTCCTTGTGTTTGTGCGCACGAGTTCCTCTTAACTGCATTCTCTTGTGACCTCTGATAGCTTTTCCCTCGCAGGCAGCACACAGTTGGATCTGGCCTCAGCAGGCCCCTGGTCTAGTCTAGGACCAAGTTCATCAGCCTTGGTAGCGCCGGCCTTTGTCCGCCTCGGCAGGGTCATTTCTGATCACGGGCACACACGACCAGTTCATATGGCATTTAGAATTGTTTTGTTAGGGGCGCCTGGGTGGCTCAGCCGGTTAGCGCCCGACTTCAGCTCAGGTCATGATCTCCCGGTTCGTGAGTTCGAGCCCCCCGTTGGGCTCTGTGCTGACGGCTCAGAGCCTGGAGCCTGCTTCGGATTCTGTGTCTCCCTCTTTCTCTGCCCTTTCCCTGCTCACACTTTGTCTCGTCTCAGAAATAAACAAACATTAAAAAAAATCGAATTAATGAAAAAAAATTAAAAAAAAAAAAAGAATTGTTTTGTTAAATGGCCTTCTCTTTTCTTGGGTACAATTAAAGAACTCTCCTCTGAATCCTTAGCATCTGTCATGGTACCTGGACCATAGCAGGGGCTTCATAAATGCTTGCTGCGTGGATACTTACAAGAGGGAGTCTTGTTGGACTCTTTGCTCAGACGTAGGGAGCAGGGCAAAGGTAATGGTACCCAGTGACCTCAGTAAGATGGAGGCGACCTGCTCTGTTGTCATTTAAGAAAACCAGTTCTGGGGCACCCGAGTGGCTCAGTTGGTTAAGTGTCCAACTTCAGCTCAGGTTATGATCTCATGGTTCATGAGTTCAAGCCCCGTGTCAGGCTGTGTGCTCACAGCTCGGAGCCTGGAGCCTGCTTCGGATTCTGTGTGTGTCTCTCTCTCTCTGCCCTCCCCTGCTTGTGCTCTGTCTCTCTGTCTCTCAAAAATAAATGCTAAAAAAAAAAAAAAGACACCAAAACCAGTTCCTCAGGTTCGGGAGTATCCCTTTCTAAGTCTGTGTTTATGTATACTATTCATCCATAATCTAACTTATGTGAAGGTTTATTACAGCTTAGTTTTGTCTCAAACGGATTGTAAGCTCTTTTTCCACCAAGGCGGTGTCTTAACACCTGCCTCTGTTTCTTCTGCTCTGTCTCGGCGTGTGTGGTGGGCCCCTGCACTGGCCGATTCGAAGAGAGCAGAGACGTAAACACACCTCTCAGCTGTGACACGAGTTAAAACTCTGGGCGGGGAGGTTTTTTAGGGCGCAGAGCAGATTGTGTTTGTCTCTGTATCCACAGCACGGAGCGCAGGCCTGGATTTGGTAGGAATGCGATAGCTCTTGGTAGTTCCGTTGACTCATCTCCTGAGAAGAAAAGGATGAATGAGATTATAGATTGGATCCGTGGGTTACATGCATTTGAAACATCACTGTTACTTGAACGCGTAATCGTTACGCTCTGCCGTCCTTAGATGCCTGTCTTCGTCCAGACTCCGCGTGTTCCAGTAACTTGATTAAGCGAAGCCCACCTCTCTCTCCCTCCCCTCCCCTGCAGGCCGCCATGGCTGCCGTCGACAGCTTCTACCTCCTGTACCGGGAGATCGCCAGGTCCTGCAATTGTTACATGGAGGCCCTGGCCTTGGTGGGAGCCTGGTACACGGCCAGGAAGAGCATCGCCGTCGTCTGTGACTTCTACAGCCTGGTCAGGCTGCACTTCATCCCGCGCCTGGTGAGCAGGGCGGACCTGATCGAGCAGTACGGACGATGGGCAGTCGTGAGCGGTAAGGAACGTTACGTCGGCAACGGTGCAGTCTGTGCTTTCAGTTGGATGCCTTCCTGGAGGAGTTACCCACTGCGGCGTCGCGGTGATCCCGTCCACAGCGCCTCCCTGCCCTCGCCTCGGCACGATCGTCCCGTGGCGTGTGCTCTTCCCGTTCCGCTCTCCCGTGCCCGGTCCCGCCCCCGCCCGCCTCCCTGCCTCTCCCTGTTCCTTTGGCTCCGTTCTGAAATTGGCCTTAGCAACCGCCACCGCTTTCAGAAGCGCTTCCCTTAAAGTAAAATTTCGTTTTGATTTATCATCGTTTCCCGGGGAAGGTACCTCCCGGCCCTCGTTGGAGCCAGATAGAAGCTTGAAGACTGTTTCCCGCCGTGTTTCAACAGCTTGGCGAGCCCGAAACCGCCCTTCGGGGTTTATTTCCAGCACGAACCCTTCTCTGCTTCCCCCGGGAGATGGGGCATTTACGGTTCACGGCGAAGGGCGCGCCCTGAAGCGAGTTGGCTCATGTGCCCTGCCCGTGTCGCAGGTGCCACGGACGGGATCGGGAGAGCCTACGCGGAGGAGCTGGCCAGCCGCGGCCTCAATATCGTCCTCATCAGCCGCAACCAAGACAAGCTGCGGATGGTCGCCAAGGACATCGCCGACACCTACAACGTGGAGACCGACGTCATCGTGGCCGACTTCAGCAGCGGCCGGGAGATCTACGACCCCATTCGAGAAGCCTTGAGGGACAAAGACATCGGCATCCTGGTGAATAATGTGGGCGTGGTTTACCCCTACCCCCAGTATTTTACCCAGGTCTCCGAGGACACGCTGTGGGACATCGTGAACGTCAACGTCGCCGCGGCCAGCCTCATGGCCCACATGGTGCTGCCGGGCATGGTGGAGAGAAAGAAGGGCGCCGTCGTCACCATCTCTTCCGGCTCCTGCTGCAAGCCGACGCCCCAGCTGGCCGCGTTTTCTGCTTCGAAGGTGACGTACTCCCGACGGGAAGAGGGGGCCGCCGGGCAAGGGGACAGCTCTCCCGTGGTTTGGTCCGCTTTGCGTTGTCGGCAGCTCGTGTTGACTTTCGCCGTGTTTTTGCCCGAAATGGTCACGAGCAAGGCTTTGCCCTCCCGAATCTTCTCCCACGTTCCCCCCGATTCGAGTCTTTGCCCCTGCTCCGTTTTAACAGGCTTACTTGGACCACTTCAGCAGAGCACTGCAGTACGAGTATGCTTCCAAAGGGATCTTCGTCCAGAGTCTCATCCCCTTCTACGTGGCGACCAACGTGACCGCGCCGGGCAGCTTCCTGCACAAGTGCTCGTGGCTGGCGCCTTCGCCAAAAGTGTACGCGCATCATGCCGTTTCTACCCTCGGCATCTCAAAGAGGACCACGGGATACTGGTCCCATTCTATCCAGGTAACCGCACGCGCCCAGCTCCCGTGATTCGGTTAACGCATCCCGCAGCTTCCTAAATGGCGCGTGGCAACCCGATTGCAGCCTGCTGCCGAAGGAGGAGAGGCGCGAATTCCGGTGCTTAAGCCTGACCCTCCTAGTGGTTCTGGTTAAGTCCCTGGGTTCTCCTCTGTGGAATTCTTCTCTTGTTAAGAACATCGAAGAGTACAATCTGTGTGACCCCTAAGAGATGAGATTACGCTGCTTTAACATAGGTAGATGGGGGCAGGGTAAAAATACTAAGGATTTATGTGGGGATTTCACAGTAAAAAAGACTCCAGTCACGATTGAGAGGGAGCCTCTCCATCGGCAGTGGGACCCCCGAGTAGAAAACCAGTCAGTCTGCATCTCACGTGACCGTCAAGCCGGTTAAGGCCTCAGCGTACTCTGGGACTCGTTTGCTCAGGAAGCACAGGCTTTACTGTCCAGTTTCCTGTTGAGGAAGGACAGGGGTGTGCATCTGTGGTAGTTGAAAGAGCAGCTTGGATATTTGAGAGTTCGGTTCCAAGTATTCGGGAGGGAGCTCGTGATTCGTAAGAGCTGACTTGTGGCAGTGTCACTATGCCCTCGTTCAGAATTGTTGCCCTTTGGCAAATAGTTTCGAGACCGTTTGTGTATGAAGATTATTAAATTTGTCGTCGCCGAATACTCAGGTAAGTAAAACAATGATTTTTACTTTTATCAAAAGATTTGGCCAAAAGTTTCTTTCGTAAGAAGGAATTTTATTTAAGTGGTTATTTCCAGGCCCTTAATTCGGGGAGAAAAGCAGAGAAAGGCAATAAAGCAGTTTTCGAGGTCACCGAACGTGAGGTTCTGCGAGAAGTGAAAAGCTAGCAGAGCCGGGCCTTAGCCGAGGCCGATGTTTTGACTGCGTTTATAAAACACCCACATTTTAATGGTCGTAGGTCACATGGATGAACTCTTCTCGAGAGCGTATAGTTTTCTGCCCAGCAAATCTGTTAATTTAATTCCTAGAGTAGTTTTTCGTACGAAGCTGTTAAAACTTTACATTTTTTTGTTTTTATTTTTATTTTACTTTTTTTCAGCATTATCACTTTTTTCTTCTTTTTAAAATTTTTATTTTTTTTTTTGAGAGAAATTGAGAGAGAGAGCACGCACATGAGCAGGGGAGGGGCAGAGGGAGAGAATCGAAAGCCGACTCCACGCTCCGTGCGAAGCCCAACATGGGGCTCAGTCTCATGAGCGAGAGATCATGGCGCGAACCGAAGTCAAGAGTCGGATGCTTATCCAGCTGAGCCACTCAGGCGCCCCACTTTTTTTGTTTTCAATTTTAGAGCAAAGATTTCATCATTAATTACTGTCTTGTCCATAACCGGACTCTCCGATAGCTTTAGACACTGCGACTTTTTTTTGGTAATCGTCGTTTCTTCTGAATACGGTTTTCTCAGGTTGCAAAGGTCCAATTCTGTTAAGATTTCACTCCTTTGTCAATTTTTAGTCCCTAAGGAGTTTACAGGATGAAGTTCCATGCACCCCCACATACCAACCATCTAGAATGTTCCCTGTGCTGTTCGTCCCAGTTAGCCTTTCACGTTTCGAATTGAGCAAGCGTGATAGACCGCGTTGGGTTTAGAATCTTGGAGATGGTGATGACTTTGACGAAGGCAGTTTTGGCATCTCGTAGAGAGCCGTGGATTGCACTGAGCAGTGGGGAGCGACACGGAAAACACGTGCTCTGCAGATAAGGCAGGCGGCAGGTGGATGGGGCCCGAGGAGGGGGCCGTATCTGTCAGTCCATTGATAGCAGCAGAGACGTGGCTGTACGTGAGTGCTGGGGAAAGCGCTGCGGAGAAGAGTGGCCTAAAGATGGGAGAGAGAGGGCATGGGTGCCGGAAGTGGGGGCAGGGCCCAGAGCGCGGTGGAGGGGAGGTGACGTGGGCTTGGGGACAGTGAGGAAGCCACAGAGGCGAGGAGGTGCCGCTGTCTGGTGGCTCCTGTGAGGTGGGGGCCGGCAGAGGGAGGAGGTAGGAAGTGAGTAGGGGGCAGGAGCGTGGGGCGCTGTGTGCGGGTGAGTGACCCTTGCGGGAGCCGCTCCCGGGACAGCGTCTGCAGTGACTTCACAGCGCTCTCCTGGGCACGCGGTGTCTTCGCCGCTGCTGAGTGCATGAAAGGCTGTGTTTGATGCGCTCGCACAGAGGTTAGGGAGCGGGTGTCCTCACTCCCTCCCCGGACCCCAGCCCTCGCGGGTGTCCGCTGAACACCCTTCTACACAGGAGCCGTGGGTGTCCGCTGAACACCCTTCTACACAGGAGCCGTGTCCGCTCGCGGCCGCGCCTTCCCTGCCTGCTTGGCGTCCGTGGAGTGGAACGATGGCATCTCCCCCATGTTACACTTGTCGTAACGATTTGCAAGCAGAAGATAGAAAGAAAGTGATTTGGACTTAAAACAGCTAGAAAGGCGTCCAGTGTCTTTCCTTTAATCATTAGCTAGTGACCAGCATTGACTCGGGAGCACTCCGCCTTTGCAGAAGCGGCACCCGGCGGTGCTGTCCGCTTCGGAGCACAGAGCGAGGCCGACGGGAACGCCGATGGCTCTCTGTCTGTGGCATTGGCCGTGAAGCCCAGAGACACTCGTGTGTGTGAGGCTGGAAACGCCATCCACTTGACCGCTTGGCCAGCAAGCGTCCGGCCTAGGAGTGTGGGTGCCGTGCTCCTGGGGGTCGGCGGACGCGGCCACAGGGGCCGGCAGGCGGGGCGGGGCCCCCGAGCTCTCTGCCCTGAAGTTCTCCCCCCGTGGGGCGTGTGGGCTCACACGTCCTGTGTGTCTGTGGCTATTGGGAAAAGAAGGTGTGGGATTTAGAGGAGAGGGGAGCCGGGGGGCGGCGAGAAGGCCCTGGAATGGCGTATCGAGGTGTGGGCGAGGGTCCAGGGACAGCAGGCTGGCCGCCGTGTCAGAGGTCACGGCCCCCCTTGCCCCGCCCGCGTTCCCGCGCCAGCTGCCGGCCGGGAAGGGGACTGTGAGCCGCCCAGCTTCGCTGCAGCTTCCTCTGGAGCAGCTCTGGCATGAGGCCCGGCCCGGGTTCTCTGGCACCTTGTCCGTGTTCTCTCTTCCCGTTTCTCACCTGGCTCCCAGCCGTCCCAGTCTCTGAGGAAGGCATGGCCGTGGCATGTGCATTGCTAGTGTGGTTTTGCAGCCAGCCGAACACGCGCATCTGCCGTTGGCGTCCTCCTCTGGCTCCGGGTCCCCAGGTCGTACTGAACAGCGGTCCCTGCAGGGACTGCACTCCGTCCGGATCAGTTACTGTTGGCCTTTGTCCCGGGGGGGGGAAGCAGCTCTTTTCCGTGGCCTGGACAGTGGGTGGGGATCTCTGACCATGCACAGAGCCTTCTAGAACCCGAGACCCAACCCTCCCTTCCCTCACGCACTCCCCCTCCCCCTCCCCCTCCCCCTCCCCCTCTAAACAAGTAGCTAGGTCGCCCCTTATTTTCTCACGTGTCTCCAGGAGATGAGGTCTTTCCTCTTCCATCAGCTCTTTCCACGCTGTCACCCGGCGTGCTAGGACCCCACTCGAAGTCGGAAACCAGTACACCGGTGGGGTCTCCACAGGCGGCACCGTAGGGCGCTGGCACAGCACACCCTGACGCTGGTCCCCTTGCAGTAGGCGGCGGTCAGGAGTGGAAATTAAAAACAAACAGACTGTTAGGTGTTGGTCCCTTGTCCCCTGGATAAATCCTGCGGAAGTGCGTAGCAGTCCCACCCTCGTCAGAGGGCACGTGTCCCGGGGCCCCAGGGGACGCCTGAAGCCAGAGACAGCTGAACCCCGGAGAGACCGTGTCTTTTCCTGTACGTCCGTGCTTCTGATCAAGTTTAACTTATTTATAAAGTAGGCGCAGTGCGAGATTCACGACAGTAATGAGGGAAGAGAACGGTTATGCGCTGCAATAAAAGTTATGTGACTCTGGTCTCTCTCTCTCTCTCTCTCTCTCTCTCTCTCACAATATCTTACCAGCCTGCACTCACCCTTCTTGTGGTGACGTATAAACGCGGTCTCTCTGAACACACCTTACCTTACCATTCGAGGCCTTGTCGTGGGGCCTCCGTGATGGGGGGCGTTGAGGGAGTGACAGAGCAGTAGGCTGCTGTCACCAGGGCGGTCGGTCAGGAGGGTCATCTGCTTCTCGACCACAGTTGACCTTGACCGTGTGTAACTAAAACCGGGACGGCAGGGGCACTGCTGTCCTTGGAAGCGAGGCTCCGGCTCCGTGGCCCGTCCCGGGCGCCTGTGTGTGGGAGCGCCTCCCTGCTCCCGGGGTCCTCCTGACGACCCGGAGTGGACTTCTCTTCTCTCCTTGGCTGGAGAACCTCTTGCTTTAGAGCAGTGGCTCCTGGGAAGAGGATCCCGGTATTTGTCCCACAAAATCCTGCTTTGCACAGAGGTCCGCAGAGACCTTAGCCGCGTCCCCTGAAAGTTTCCCCTGGCTCCTGGCCAGATAACGGGGCTCCTGTCTCTGAGGTGGTGAGCTGCGGCTTCTCTGGAACCTGCCGTGGACAGCTGTGGTCCCACGACTGTCATCCCGCAGGTCATGGTCCTGGGACCCCCTCCTATTCAGCGTGGCTTCCCTAGAGTTGGACGGCGCCCCGGGTCTGGGGCGGCCTCTGTTATCGCATTTCTGTTCGAGCTTGGGATTTCAGCACTTGCCAGCAGCCTGTGCAGCTCTCTCTCTTCCTTTCCATCAGAGACCAAGTGCCATAGGCTTTCCCCCCTGAGCCAGCCCGGCCCCCCCTTCATCTCCCTTCCTTCCCATCGTCGTAGAACTTCTGCTCAGCTCAGTCTTGGACACAGCTGTCAGCCGAGCGCAGGTGACTCCACCGTGGCATGGTTGCCATTTGGCGTTGGGTAATCCCTTGTGGCGGGGCCGTCCCCGCATCCCTGGCCTTTATGTCCCTGGCCGCCAGTAGCACCAGCACCCCGCTTGTGATGATCAGGGATGTTTCTGGACTTTGCCATATATCCCCTTGGGTGGGAAGATGGTGGGGGTGGGGAAGCCCCGGGACAGAGCGGCATTGGCAGGAGCCTCTCCCCAGGTGCCCAGGCCGTCCTCCTCACATCTCCGGTCTGTCCCATGGTCCTGGGGTTTTTGACTCAGTGCTCATACTTAATTTCGCCCCATCCTGCCCCTCAAACCCTGGTTTTCTCACACAGTGTTAATCACGGGCGCGTTCATCCATTCCACCTGCCTTTCACTCCTGGCGTGGTTTCGTTATTCTCAGCCAAACGAACGTACTGTTCTCTGGTGTGAAGTGAACGTGGACTCGTACTCCTGTCCGTATGTCTGTCCTGCCTCGTCAGGGAGAGGAGGCTGGTGGGTGACAAGTGTACTCCCGGTCCCATGGGGTGTAGCACAGGTTCAAATGCAAAACTAGGTGTTTGGTACCAGAGTGCCTGAAGGCCTTTTTTTCGTATGTCATTGGACTGGTGACATCTGTCGCACTGACTCATATACTGACACCAAAGTGTCTGTGTTTGGATTCTAATCTTATAACGTTTTCTCTTTTATTTTTAGTTTCTCTTCGCACAGTATATGCCCGAATGGCTCTGGGTGTGGGGAGCAAATGTTCTCAATCGCTCTTTACGCAAGGAGGCCTTATCCTGCAAAGCGTGAAGCCACGTGACCGTTTGGGGACTTGTGCCAGCTCGCGGGAGCCTGTGGTATTCAGACGTATGGAAGACCACGTCTCCCTCCTGTCTTTTCTTTTCTCACCGGGTATTTAGCATACTGTCGACTCATCGTCCGCAAAGCACACGCAATACTTCGAGAGAATGCGGTGGAAAAACCTCGAGGGCCACATCGCGTGGACGGTACGGAAGTAAACAATGACCGAGGCACAAGAGCTGGCCGAGGGAACCTCAGTTGTGATGCCTTTTTTTTTTTCCCTCTAAGCTGCCCACAGGCTGTGCAATTTTCGTTGTTCTTTGAGCTACAGCAATCCGGCACTGAAATACAATACGACTTGTCAGCCCTTGTAGTTTCAAATGTTGTTTTTTAAGGGAAATTGTCTATTTCAGTAGATGGATTATAGTATTGGTTTTCCAATGTTCATCACAAAAGACTCTTTGAAAGTGTTATTTCGTAAGCAGGATTGCTGGTGTAATTAGCAGTAGAACCCTGTGTCATGTCGTATAGCTCCGTCTGTGTATGAGGACGCTGCCCCTCAGGCCGTGTGTTTCACTAGAGACCACGTGTGTATGTACGTATGTTATGTACATCCGGGCGACTTTATTTATGGTTGAGTTACTTTTGAAAATGTGTCTTGTTAAGGTGGCTTAACGTGGAACCCTATGGGGTATTATAATTCTGGATTACTCCTTTTTGGACTAAACAAGTCTACCCAAGTTTGTGCTATAGGTTTGCCATGTACGATATTATACATTCTGTTGTTTTTTTAATCTACTGTGAAATTAATTCATGACTAGATTTGGCCCTCTGCTGGTTGGCCCTCAGTCATCTCTCGATTTACAATTACTGTGGATAAGTAGTGATTTCTCCGCCTACGACCCATTTGATAACTGAAGTTTAGCCCTTTAGAGCTTGTTATACCTGGTTTTCATATGCTTTTCTATGTAATATTCTCTTAGAGTGGCATTATTGGAGTAAACATCAAGTATTTATGGAATAGTAGTTAAAATAGGGACAAATTATGTGCGTGACATGACGTGTGTGTTAGAAGCTTGTTCTTGGTTGGTGTAACGAGTTGACGCGTTATCGTGAACGCTCTTACTGGTGCGAAGATCGTTAGGCACAACCCCCTGCCGTAGGGGTTAGCTTGAAACCTGCTGTGAAATAAATGTTTTTGGCTCGGCTCTTACGAAGCCACCGTTTCTGAGGACCGCTCTCTGGTGCTTGGGCATCCGTAGATCACTATGGTCACGTGACACTATGTGCAGGTTAAGGATTTGGGGTCTCGGATTGTGACGCTGGTGCAGAAGCTAGGGAATTGGCTGAAAGCAGGACTTCTGCAGACTGGTTTTCTCCTGAGATGATATCCCATCACGGGTTAGGCCCGAGCACGCTTTTATGTCGTACCCATGATTTCGCCAGTGCCGCTGCCTCAGTATTTCCCGACCTGACTCGGACTCAGAAGATGAGCGGTCGCATTCAGAAGCCCTTCCGCTTATAGACCAGGCCCTCGTTACACACAAGGAAGAGCTTCCCGTGTGGAAACTGAGTGGCGGTATTACGCGGCAGTGAGCATGTTGATGGAGTTGGCGTAGAAGCCTTCATTCCGTCCTGTTTGGTGTCTTCCCTCACCCGGCAATTAACTTCCGGTCATTAGGACTAGACAAAAGGTTGAGTTCATGCCACCTTGACCTGAATTTTAACTGACCTGTAGTAAGCAGCAGCAACTTGATGTAAAAACACACGGTTCGTATCTACGGTGTTAGGCGGCGAGGTACTGAGTCACTCTTCTATGATGAGAAGAGGTAAATCATGTCTGTGATGTTTTAAAATTCCTCGGCAGGACGTATGTAAGAAAGCTGCCGCAAAGCTGGTGAAAGACCGAAATACAGAATCTTCCTTCGGTTTCTTCTTTGATAAAATACTTTTTCTCAGAGTTCACTTGAGAATCATCATTGGGCCACTGTAGATGGGATTTCTTATTAAGGATGTAGGAAATGAAGAACTTTCGAAACAATCTGTGGACTGAAAATTTAACAATAAAAACTCTTGCCTCTGCTTCCTTTGGAAGAGGTTTCGCTCCAAGTAATTGTGTTTGGAGTGAAAGATTTTTTTTTTCCCCATAGAAACGGTTCCTTTAAAATGACTCCAAAATTTACTCTGTGGACACCCGTGGTAGGCATTCATTAAAAGCTGCTAATTAGGCGAGAAAATTGTTCATAATCACGTGTCTGTTAAGTCTTCCGAAACGACGGCGTTGATGTCTTGCTCTCATTGTCCTGATAGGTTGAGTAGGTGGACGCAGATTTTGATCGTTGACTTTGGCGACGTGGAGATCACTACCGGTTTTGCCCTGAGCCATTTTGTCTGGACGGATAGGTTGTAGCGGGTTGAAGAAGGAGCGGAAAGAAAAAGGGAGGCAGCGAGGAGGGGCAGTTCTTTTGAGGAGTCTTGTTTGCTCTTAACCTCAATTACTTAAAATCTGGTCACATTTGGGACCCAGAGGGTTAGGTGGTGTCCTCTGTCTTGACATCTTGGGCCCTCCTAAACCAAGTCTGTGTCTGTGTCTCTGTCTCAGGACTGGCTCGGCTGTTACTCCTTAAAATAGCATTTTGTCTGAATAAAGACTTACCTTCCCGTGGAATTTGTAAATTCTTTATTATACACATAAAGCATGAAGTTATTTTAGAACCTGGAGTGGTGGGAAACAGACAGACAAGGAGCCTGGGGCTCTCATCCTTTCTTCGTACATTTCCAAAAACACCTGTCTCGTGCCCCGGCCCCCTTCCGTTTGTAGGGGTCTCCGAAGCTGGCAGCAGTGTCCTCTTCCCTGCTTTGGGGCTTCACCATCGTATGACAAGGATGTTTTCAGTTCACTAGCCTACCCCTAGTTGGGTGGTGTCTTCGGTGGCACGGTGACTTAAAGGCCTGTTAAAAGAACCTTGGCCAAGACCAGTTCACCCTGCATTAGGACACCGAAGCTTTTTTTTTTTTTTTTTAAGTTTATTTAATTACAGGGAGAGTGTGCAAATGCATGAGTGGGGGAGGGGCAGAGAGGAAGAGAAAGAGAATCCCAAGCAGGCTCCACACTCTCTGCTGAGCCTGATGCCGGGCTGGGTCTCATGATCATGAGGTCATGGCCTGATCCAAAATCAAGAACCAGGTTGTTTAACCGATTGAGCCAACCAGACACACCCACATTTAAGTTTTAAGATCAGGTGCCACCATGGTATGGTGGCAGCAGGGAGTGCTTCACTTTGAGGGTTTTTGAATGGAGGAGTCAAGAATCCTCTGGAAGTTCCTAACGCTGATGCAATCTCAGCATGGGCAGAAGAACTTATTCAGGTGCGGGTGGGTCTAGCTACAGTCCTGTTGATTCCACGTCGGTGAGTCAAGCTGTGTGTTTCATTCAACCTTCGTCCTGTGAGGTAGGTATAAATACCTCTTTGGGGTAAGGAAGGTGGGGTGCAAAGAGCCGAGGTACAACTTGCCCAAGATCACGAAGCTAGCAGGGGATGGCGTATTAATCTAGTATATTAAATCAGCTTGATTAAAGAATGATGAAGGGAATACGGTGTGTGCCTTCTTAGCACGTCGGTGCCATTCCGCATTATCACGGTGTGGGAAGTTCAAGGATACAACCGGTTCTCTCTGACGACAGCACATCGTTTTTTTGGAAGCATTCCCTAAACCTGCTTTCAGTCCCCACTTGTACCCAGAGCCAAGCGTGGGCCAATACAACAGCCGGGCACAAGACAGCTCGTGATCCTAGTATCTGAACCGCGCGGGCATCTCCGCGGAGGCCAGCGCTTCAGCGTTTAGCGCACTGATCGTGTTTCTTCAACAAGGAAAAGCACCGGGCGTCAGCGGTCCGTCCCCGCAGTGCGGGGAGGAGCGAGGAGCGGAGTCCGGAGTGGAGCCGGCGGGGTCGGGGCGGAGATTTCGCACGTCAGGGGGCTGATCCCCGAGCCGCCAGCGGGCCGCCTGCCCCGCCCGTCGCGTCGGGCAAACGGGCAGAGGCTTGCAGAGTCCGCACCGGGGGGTGGCGCCCGAGCCCGGCTCTGATTCCGGCTCCCGTCAGGCCCCGGAGGGAGGGTGCTGGGATACGAGCTCGCAGGCGTTTGCGTCAAGTGCTAGCCGTTCCGCCAGGGTCGTCCTCCCTGGCTCCCGGCCCTGCGGTGCCGCTTTCGGGCCCCAAGGCCCAACGTCACGTGTAGCCATCCGGATAGTCCCCTTCCCCGGCAATGGCCAGGTCCCGGCAGGCTGGCCACGCCCCCCACCTTCCCTCCCGTCCTGGGCCGCAAGTGTCGCGAGACCTGTGGCCGTCCTCCCGACCCGGGCCCGACGGCCCCCGGCGGCCCCCAGCGTCCAGAGCGCGCACGCAGGCCGGCGCCGGGCACGCAGGGGACGCACAGCCGGTGGGGCCGACGCTCCTAGCCGTCGCTCTTCCAGCCCCTGTCGCGCCGTCTCGCGAGAGTTGGGAGTAAACAGCCCCCGAATGGAGACGCGAGGCGTGTTCGCTGCGGAGGCGCCGTTATCCCGGGCCCGCTGGACCCGAGCTTGAGGCGGTCGGAGGTAGGTTAGGAGGCGGCCAGCTGCCCGGAGCGCCGCCCGCCCCCCCGACTTGCGCCGCCTCCCTCGCGCCTGAGGCCTCGCGGGCGGGGGTCTGTGCCGGCGGCGGCCGAGGCCGGGGCCTCCCCGCGCCCCTCGACCCGCCGGGAGCAGCGCGGGGCGGGGGACGCGGGCGGGCGGACGGGCGTTTTCCCCGCACCCGGGACAGCGCGTGCGTGCTCGGCGGGCCGCGGCTGGTGGCCCTGCCCGGCCCTTTCTGCGGGCTCACGCGCGGTGCTAGCTTGCTCGCCCCCACCCCCCCTCCGGTTTTCTTTCTCTGAAACAAACTTCAGCGGCTTGAAGCCGTGCGCCCGGCGCACGCACAGTCGTGGGGCGGCTCCCGCAGGCGGTCCGCTCTCCCATTTTCACCCACCTCCCTTCTTTGCGCTTTCCCAGTCTGAGCGCCTCGCCGAACACACCGATTTTCAGAACTGTGGGAGACTCGTGGGCCAGATGGGCCCGAGTGACTCTGGGGTTCCACTCTCAGGACCGCCATGCCTCCCAGATGTGCGGGATCTTCCCGTCTTGCCCTGCCCTGTCATGTCGGTGGCTACCCTGAGACTGTTACAGTTTGTCGATACCGTTTTTCTTCAGATGTTTTCCCTTGCTTTGGCGAGAGCCCTTGGGAGTCTGTGCAGATTAAGTTAAATATTTACATTTACTGTAGGTTCCGAACGACACTTCCGAGGGAGATAGTGTCGTGAGATCGCCGAGCTGGACTCAGTAGGCTTTATTTTCCTCTGGCCCTTTAGTCTTAGCTGACGCCGTCAGCTGCAGGCCCCCAGTTTGCATTTGTATAAAAATGAGCGCGGAGAACGGATTCTTCGCCACTTTTTTGTATGAGCAGCACGCGTTTTGTATGTACGTCTTTATGTCAGAGCTTCGTTAAGGTAAGATTTACGTACATTGAAAATCCTGTTTTAAGTGTATTTGTTCAATATTGGTTTTTTTTTCCCAGTAACATATAGAGTTGTGGGGTCATTACTACAACCCACTTAAGAAAACTTTTTTTTTTTAGTGTTTGTTTATTTTTGAGAGAGAGACACACACACATAGAGTGTGAGCGGGGCAGGGGCAGGGAGAGAGGGAGACACAGAACCCGAAGCAGGCTCCAGGCTCTGAGCTGTCAGCACAGAGCGCCATGAGAGGCTCGAACCTGTAACCTTGAGGTCATGACCTGAGCCGAAGTTGGTAGCTTAGCGGACTGAACCACCCCCAGGTGCCCCCACAGCCCACTTTTAGAACATTTCGGTCACCCCCAAAGATCGCTGGTGCCCGTTCGCAGTCACTGCGCATTTCTGACTCCAGCCCCAGGCAACCGCTGATGCTCTCTCTGTCTCGCTAGAGTTGTCTGTTCCGAATGTTTCCTACCTCGAGGCGGGATTATATGTGGCTTTTGTGTCTGGGAGGGGCCTCGCTAGGACTCCTGCCCATTGGGTCTCTCCGCTGCAGTCCCCACGCGTTTCTTATAATCAGGAGTTGGTGGTATCAAAAAAAAGTTCTAATTTGCTGCTTGCAGAGCCTTTGAAGCACCCGGGGCCCCATGGGCTCAAGCTGGAGCTCTTCTAAGAAGTTTTTAACCTTCCCTTCACGTTCACGTGTTGTTCGATTCTGTCTTCTTTCAGTCTCGTGGTAGCTGGCTGTTGCCCTGCCCTGCCTACCGCCTCTTGTGTGCGGCAGCCGCTGTAGGTGTCGCGAGGAGAGTAGCGAAAGCTAGGAGGGGTGAGTGCCCGCGTGTACTGCACCCGGTTTCCATTAGTGGCCTGAGCGCGGCTTTTAGGGGGAGATTGACAAGCGTCTCTTTGCACCAGGAGAGAGTGGAGATACTTATATCTTGTTGGGAAAATGTGACACCTCCAACCCTTGGTGACTTGAAATATTAAGGTTGGGAGGCTAGGGGCACCTGGATGGGTCAGTGGGTTAAGCGTCCGACTCCGGCTCAGGTCATGATCTCCTGGTTCGTGAGCTCGAGCCCTGCGTCAGGCTCTGTGCTGATGGCTTAGAGCCTGGAGCCTGCTTCGGATTCTGTGTCTCCCTCTCTTTCTGCCCCTCCCCCGCTCTCACACTCTCTCTCTCTCTCTCTCTCTCAAAAATAAACATTAAAAAAAAAAAGGATGGGAGGCTAGACCTTGCATTTGGTATTTGGGTGGGGACCTTGGTCTCCTTCAGCATCTTGCCTGAGACAGGCCAGGGAGGTGGCAAAAGGAGACAGGTGGCTTTTCCCTCCCCTGTGGCCTGGTCAGCTTTGACGTGCTGCGGAGGTCTGTTAACTAGACTGACTGATCTTGAGGAGGTCTTGGCTGGAGGAAATGAGTTTCAGGTAAAACGAGCCAAGTGCTGAGTTGGGAGGGGCCTGCCTCGTGCGGCTCGCCCGTCCCGGGTGACTGCAGGGTGACGAGCGAGGAGACGGGCACAGCCCTGGGAGAGAACGGGCAGTGCAGGCAGCGTGGACCAGGACCTCTTCGCTCTGGCGCTGTTGACTCTTCGGGCCGAATTATTTGTTTTCTTCCATTACAAAGCCTACTACTGGACAGAATGTGCCGGAAGGAATGGTTCAGTCAGTCTGAAGAATACACCTTTATTTCAAGAGAGTATGGTTTGGCATGGCTTAAATGTTAGCCTGTTAGACAATGGCAGTGCAGCCAAGTATGCAATTAGTGATGAAAGTGGTTCCTTCACAGCCGAAGTTTAATTGAACCGAATGCTACCCTTCCGTGGCCTAAACACAGTTCAGTGTTCTCTGCAGCTATTTCAGTAGAGGCTCATTAAAAAGCCGGTGTATCTGCATAATCAGAGGACCATGGAGTGATACAAGTAGTTTTCCTCCCTCCTGAATTGTGTTCTTATTTGCCAAGAGACGATTTCAGATCTACTTGAGTTGATGGCCGGCATGACAGTCTCGGCGACTTCCTGTGTAACGCGAGGGAGGAGAGCCTCAGAGCCGCAGGGAGTGCTAGCGGTCCGGCCGGTTGTTTGCCCAGGTAGTGCGTTTCCTCTGTTTTGTCTCGTTTTTACACAGTCGCTCTAAATCTTATTCCCGGCATAGGTTACTGGAACCGTTTGCTTTCCAGTTAGTATTTGGTGTCAGATACTCATTACACTTGTGTTAGAGGCATATAACTCCGGAAAATCCGTCATCGTGCAAATACTGGCTTTTAGGGTCTCGCTTTGTATGGAAAGAGCACAGGTCTTCTACATAAAGAACTCAGAGACATGAAATCCGGTAAACCGTGGGTCCACTAGCGGCCCAACTAGGCTCTGGGGGCAGGTGAATCCCGCCCGCGATAAGCCTGGTCAGAATGAGTGCGTGGGAAGCTCGGCCTGGAGCCGGACGTAGACACGGACTGATTTTTTTTTAACGAAAGTTCGAGGAAATAGGTCCCTTTTAAGCTCTGCTTTATGTGTAAATAAAGCTAAATCTTTGGGGTTCCTGGCTGGCTCACTTGGAGGAGTCTGTGCCTCCACCTCAGGGTCATAGGTCAGGCGTAGAGATTGTCTCCTTCAAAATAAAGGAAATGTGCCAATTTATTAAAAAAAAAACAATCTTTAATTTATTTTGAATTTTTGTGCCACGGTCTTACCAGAAAATTTGTTTTTTCTGTAAAACTTATTTTAGAAGGTTTATTAAAGTATTTTAATTGATATTTTATCCGATTACGGAAGTGTAACATATGGTCTGTGTAAAAATGTAAATGACTAGAATGAAGAAAATAACTCCCCGTAACGATGCCTTTGAAGGGGAGACCCACCGCTAACCGTCTCGGCAGGCACCTTTTCCTTCTCTTGTTTTCCTGCGCCTTCAGCTACGGGATTGAAAAATCAAGATTTGGATCACACTGTCCATGAACTGTTTTACCTAATATTACACAAACATTTCCCCGTATTCTTTGGGAGATATCTTCAAGGCCTACGGCCGCTCTAAGAAATTTCTACACACTTTGATGGTTTAAAACCGGACGTATTGATTCTCTCACGGTTCTGGAGGTCAGCCGTCCAAGATCAGTCTCCCTGGGCTGACGTCCCGGTGTCACCAGGGCATTGGAGGCTCCAGGCAAGATCGTTTCCTTCCCTTTTTAGGTTTCTAGGGGCACCTGCCTTCCTTGGCTCCTGGCCCCGTCCCCTGGCCCTGGGCTTCCGTCATCTCATCTGCTCCTCGGGGGAGGAGTGATTACATCGTCCCGCCTGGACAATCCAGGGTACCCTCCCCGTCTCGAGAGCCCCAGTTTGATCACCCCGGCAAGATCCCTGTGGCCGTAGGAAGTAACACGTGCAGGTTCTGGGGAGCAGGCTGTACAGATCTTTGGGGAACCGCTCTTCAGCCTTCCGAAGGAACGTAATCTGAAGTTGCTACACAGCATTCCATAGAACGGGTGACTTAATTAATTAATTAGCTAGTCTGTTGCACCTTTAGATGGTGTCTAAGTTTTCCTGGTTATGATCTTTGGGTGTAAGTCACTGTCTGCGTTCAGACTTACGCATCTGTGGAACGAATTTTTAGGGGAGGTTTTAGAAAAAC
This sequence comes from Paguma larvata, assembly GCA_030068075.1. NCBI lineage: Eukaryota > Metazoa > Chordata > Mammalia > Carnivora > Viverridae > Paguma > Paguma larvata. The sequence goes on along the minus strand of CM057841.1, from coordinate 56,453,926 downwards.
TGGGTAACCTACCACTTACAAGTGTGGCCTCCGTGCCCGACCACGCGAGTTTCCAGCCCGGCTTTCCGGCTCACAGCTGTGTGACTCGAGGCGCGGTGACGAGCCATCCTGGGCCTGTCAGTGTGTTCGTCTGAAAGCAGGGGTCAGTCACAGGTCGTTAGGATGAATGCGTGCAGCCCGCTTAGCGGAGCCCCTGCCTCGCGGTAAGCGCTCGGTGTGTGGTAGCGTTCGTTGTGTTGCTGCGTTTATTAGAAAAGGATTTTACTTCCGTTTATAAAGGCTTTAATACATTTTGGTCAATGGCCACTCTGAAAGGTAGCAGGAGTTCTGCGCTCACTGGCGGCGCACGAGGGTCCTTCTTTTATCGGGTCGAATTCTTAAACCTGATTTGTTTGATACTGCGTGTTTCAATTCACGTCTCTAAGACTGTTACTTGATTTTTACTAACAAAACACATAAAAACAGATCGATAGACATGAGAAAGGATTGGTCGCCCGAGGCGGGGGACAGGTGAAGGGGATTAAGCTGTAACTGAGTCGGGGGCGGGGATGCAAGGTGCGGCCTTGTAGGAACTTGGACTGGTGATAGGTGGCAACTAGGTTTATGGGGGTCGCTTCCGATGTGTAAAAACACCAGGTCGCTGTGATGTCTACCGGAAACTAACAGGAAGTTCGGGGCCAATTATACTTCAGTTCTCAAAAAGTTACTCGATTGTTATAATGTAAATTATGTGAACACTTGTATCGTTTTTATCAGAAATTTACCTCGAATCTTTTCAGGGGCTCTGCCAGTTCATTGGAATGAGAAGTAGTTTGCATTTCCTGTGACTCCCTCAGTCACATCCGTTGGGAAGTTGGGACGTCCGTCTCTATAGCAGTGGACGAGTGCGAGGCTGTTGGACACGGTGTGTAGTCTGGTTCTGCACCCGGCGGGCAGCGCAGACTGTCATGAAGGAGACTAAAATTGCTCCCCCGTTTGTAAAATTTAATACGTCCATCCTTCTCATTCATTCCTAGAAGCTGAGGCTAAATATAAAACTTTTTTCTTCTTTTTGCGTACTTTGGAAACCATTTCAACCTGCTAGAAAGGTTCCAAGAACAGCACAAAACCTTTTTTTTTTTTTCTCTCTGAACTATTTGAAAGCGAGCAGATCTGATACCCATTATCCTTGGCTACTTCATGGGGCATTTCCTGCAAGCAAAGTCCTTCTTACATAATCAGGGCACAGCCTTCAAAATCAGGAAATTAGTCCTGCTACACCCCTGCTATCTCCTTTCAGGCGGGCCCCGTTTGGGGTTGCCGGTTGTCTCAGCAACGTGCTCCTGGCGGAGGGACCCAGTGGGGAGCCTCGAGTTCACGTCCCGGTCATGTCTCTTGAGTCCCCTTCCATCTGCGGCTGCGTCTCCGCCATTCCTTGGCTTTCATTTCCTTGGTAATTTTGAAAATTCCAGGCCAGTTTATTCTGAAGAGCGTCCCTTGATTTGGGTTCTCCTGTTTCCTCCTGAACTGATGCAGGTCGTGTGTCCTTGGCCGGAGCCCCACACGCGCTGCCAGCCTCCTGCTGTGTGTCTGCAGACGCGGGTCCGTCTGTGCCCCGCTGGTTGACTCGGCGCAGCGTGTCTGCTGTGGACTTGCCCCTTTTCCCTTCGGAGTGCGGCTTCTGTCGGGAGGCGCCTGGGACTGCGTGAATGTCGCACTCCTCCCCCCCAGCTTGTGTAGAACTGTCGCTGTGGACATTGCTTCTCGTCCCTCGGGGATCTTTCACATTGTTTCCTCTTTCCTACCTGTGACTTCTTTCTCTGGCAGTGAGAAAGCTGCTTCCCTCCACTAGCCGTAAATACTTGTTTGAACAAATCAGTTTTCTCTTTCGCCGCCATCACCGCTCCCAGCCCCCGACCCCCCTCCCCAGCTGCCTGTCCGCCACACACCTGCCTCGCCCTCTCCCGACTGCTTCACCTCACGCCTGCCTCCTTGCCCTCAGCTGAGTTACGCAAGAAGGGATGGAGAAAAGTAAAGACAGAACTCTTATTAGTTTCTTTTCAAGCATCCGGATGGCTCGGTCAGTTAAGTGTCTGACTCTGGGTTTCGGCTCAGGTCATGATCTCACGGTTGGTGAGTTCGAGCCCTACTGTTGGACTCTGCACTGTCAGTGTGGAGCCTGCTTGGGATTCTCTCTCCCCCCTCCCCCACTCACACTCGCTCTCTCAAATAAACCTAAACAAAAAACCTTCAAAGAATATAAGCAGGTTGGTCCTATCCAAGCAAGACAGGGAGGGGTCTCCTCGTTCCATCATTGCCAACCCTTCTCTTACCTCCACGGATTTTTCTACTTGAGGGGGTCTTCCTTCCAGCCACTGGCGGGTTTGGAGGCTGGAGCAGGCTGCCGTTCACTAGTTTTTTCTTTTTTAATTTATTTTTTAATGTTTGTTTGTTTGAGAACGAGTGAGAGCAAGCAGGGTAGGGGCATAGAGGGGGTAGAGAGAATCTTATGCTCAATGCTGTCAGCACAGAGCCCAATCCAGGGCTCGAACCCATGAACTGCAAGTTCATGACCTGAGCCGAAATCAAGAGTTGGACACTTAACTGAGCCCCCCCCCCCCCGGGGTTTTGGACCTCCCCATGCCCTCTGCCCTGAGCCGCGCTTCCCCCCTGCTCACGCTCATCCTGATCTCACCGGCTCAGGGCTGCGCTCCTGCCCGCGTCCCCCACACCAGCTTTTCCTGCACGCTCTCCCGCTCCGTCAGGGGCAGGTGCCCTCGGAGTTTGGGTGAAAGGCCTCAGTGTTGTCCTTGGCTCCTCGCTCGCGTGCCCCCCTGATCTGGGTGTCAGCAGACTGTCTCACTGCCTCACGTCCGTGAGGGCTGCCGGTCCTCGTGGGAGCCTGCCCAGTGGTCTCTGCGTCTGCCCGTGTCGCCTCCGTACAGAAGCCGGCGTGAGCCGGTTAGTGTGCGGACCGGCCCTCCCTGTCTGTCTCCCGTCGGTCACCTGTCCCACCCCCTCTCCTGATCCTGCTTCCCCTGCTCCGTCCACGCTGGCCTCTGGGCTTTCCTTACACAGACCAGGCCTTCTGCACTTGCCTTCCGGGTCCCTGCAGGGCTCCGCCCTCTGGCCCTGAGCTTCCTCAGAGCCCCCTTCCCAGGCCGGCGCGGCGCCCCCACCCCGACCGTCACGTCCCCTTCGTCCTTTTTTCTTCTTTCTCAATATAGGTAGTTGTCACTAGCTAGACACCGCGTGTGTTACTTGTATATCCTCCCTCCCTCCCTCCCTCCCTCTCTCTCTCTCTCTCTCTCTCACACACACACACACACACACACAGTCACGCACTGGGTCAGCGCCCCGAGGTCGGGGTTTCAGTTGGGTTTTGTCTGCCTCCAGCTCGGTGCCTGGCCCTGCGGACCCGTGCGGGGTGGGAGTCGGACCGGCAGCCGCGCCCGGCTCTGTTCTGCCTCCGCGCACCTTCCTCCGTCGCTTGCCGCGCGCCCTGCTCCGAGCTTGCGCCTGCCCGAGGCGCCCGCTGCCCGCCCTCCCGTCCCCAGCGTCGTGTCTCGGGGCCTCCCTCCTCGTGCGGGTGACTGGCTGATCCTTCGCGCCTCCCGTGGCTTTCCGGTCTGTGGAGTGGCCGTGTTCAGGCCGCCCCGCGCCTCCCTCCTCGTTTCCATCGCCTCCTGCCCTGCCGGCTCCGGGTCTGCCCGAGCCCGCCGCCCTGCGCCTCCTCGGTGGTGGCAGCCTCCGCTTCGGCCCAGGACAGGTCTCGGCGCAGGGTCGGGGCGCCTCTCCTGTGGTGTTGGCCTCGCTCTGCTCAGCTGTTGGCTTTCATAGTTGGCCTCCTTGCTGGGCCACACCTTAAACTTGGAAAGCACCTTAGAAAATCGTGGGATGCAATGGGCAAATTCAGGCAGAACGTCTTAGGGTTATTGCCGTGTCCTGTTTTCCAAAACCTGAAAGGTTTAACGTTAGACATTTTTCAAGTTTAAAAGCCGTCTAGCCTTTTCTTCCTATTTCTCTGCCTTTTCAAGTCAGTCTCCTGCCTCAGCCACACAAGAGCATCAGCCATCTCTTCCCCGCAGGCCGCGGGGCCGCTGTCCCTGCCGTGCGTGAATTACTTGGAACGGGTTTAATTAAAGCCGATGTGCCACAGTTCGGTCTAAGATCTGCTCGCTAGTGTTTGTTACATGGAGTCCAAAGACGTCAGAGATCGTTTGGCTTGCGGCCGAAGAGGTGAAGAGAGTTCGCTTATTTTTTTAAAAAAACTTGCGTTAATTGAATGAGAGATTCATTTAAGTCGTTTTCACTATAAGTTCATTTAATATAACGTGAGGACTCTTTTACGAGGGATTAGCTCTGTCATCTTTGACCAGTAATAATATAGTTCAGTGAGGGATATGCTTCGTCTAACCGTATTCTGTGATACCGTCACCGCAGCCATCGAGTATAAAAAAATCGGGGCTCACTCCCCAGTGGATCGTCCTAAAACATGTCGGAGCGGCTGATCTGGTGTCCCCTGTTGCTTTTCTCTGGTCTCTCCGTTCTGTTCTTCGGTTTTAATTTCTTCGTTCTTGTGGCCGGCGTTCTCGTTCTTGTTCTTTGTGTTGACACGAGAATAAGTTCTAAAATTTCAATTCCATCCGATGAGGTCTCTTCAGCCAACCGTAGACTCCAGGGCCAGAGAAGGCCTGCTTTGCAGGATTGCGTGTTGTGACAGCAGCAAAGTCCTAAATATTAAACTGTCCACACTTCTTTGGACGCTCTAGCTTTGCGACTCTTCTGTGTACAGATGCACATGTGAACGGTTCCCGAAAGCACTGAGTCCTTGTTGCACTAACGCACCAGATTCTGCCAGAAGACTGGGCTTTAATAATTTGGCACCTCTGTTTAAAGGGAGCTGACTCCTCGTCCTGAGTGTGCGCGTGCGTTTGTTTTGTTTCGTTTTTCTTTAGAAAAAAGTAGCAGTGTGAGGCCTCTCGTATTTCGTTGATTCGTGTTCCCCTGGCTGGATGTTTACGTCTCTGGTGGGATCAGTGAAAAGTAAGTGGGATTTTTCTGGGCACACTGCAGCTAGCCTCGTGTGTGCACGCGTGTGCCTGTGCGTGTGTGCGTGCGCGTGTTTGTGTGCGCATGTGCGTGTTCGTGTGCGTGCCTGTGCGTGTGCGTGTGTGCGTGCGCGCGCGCGCGCGCGCGTGCGTGTGTGTGTGAGTGACTGCTGCTCCAGTTTTCATTGTGCAGAGTGCGCATTTCTTCTGCCATTCAGGTATCTGGAAGGGGGCTGTGCCTGCGGGCAGTGTCACCCTCCGATAACACTCTTCTCTGGCAGCGGTCTGTCCCACAAGCTGTCCTCCTGTAAAGAAGTGATTGGTTTTCTAACCTATTTAGTGCCTTAGATTTCTTCACGGGGAGGCTTCCTGGAAAATGAACTCAGCGACCGTGGAAACCCTTGCGTGTTCTCTTCCTAGACTTGGCGGAAGAAACGTGCAGTTTGAGTAAGTTGCAGCACGGTTTTTAAAAAGAAAGTGGCAAGTGTGTGACTCGTACGGAAAGCAGTTTGTTCTTAGGTGTTACTTTCCAGTAGGAAGTTAGGCTCCACACCACGCTTTTGCCCGAGGTGTTGGAGAAAGGTGCGGGCTTGGGGAGGCGCGCGGAGAGGACGGCGGCGAGTGCGGGGCACAGTCTGCGGCAGGAGCGGAGCAGGGAGCGGAGCGCAGGACGCGGCTCCCTCCTCCCCTCCCGGCCTCGCCCACCATGCCCCTTTTTCTCTGAATCTTTTCTGGTCTGTGACGCTGCCTTCAAACTCTTTCTCCCCGGAAAGAAGTGAGCAGTCGGTAAAGACAGAGGTGGTAAGGTGTCCCGTCCGCGCACGTCTGTCGCGTTCTCACCGGGCGTCCCGGGCGCCGCCCCGCCCGGCTGCTGTGTTTTGCAGGCCGCCGCCCGCGGGACCGCGGTTCTGTGCTGCGCATGGCGCGGGGGACTCGCTCGTCTGGGCCGCAGTGAGAGGCGCCCGAGGCCCAAGATGGAGAAGAAACGAAGAAAGAAATGAAAGCCTCTTTCCGGGCCAAACCACAAAAGGCCATGAAATTTAACTTGTATTTTTGTTGGACAAGACTATAAAACGGCTGCTCGATAATGTTTCAGCTCTTTGCCGAGACAAAAATTAACTCATAATCAAGGAAGAGAAAAGTGCGATTTGAATATATGCGGTTTTATGACCAGAGTCACTCGTGACCATGAAGCTCGTCAGCACCTGGCTGCCCCTGCTGGTGGCTCTGCTCTGTGGGAAGAGACATCTGGGCGACAGACTGGAGAGGACGACTCTCGGAAAGGCCCCGTGCCCTGGCTGTTCCCCCCTGACTTTGAAGGTGGAATTCTCCTCAGCGGTTGTGGAGTATGGTAATGATGTCTCACTGTTAGCCCCCCCCCCATTTTTGTAAACCTGAGCTTTTGTCAAAAAAGGCCTTACCCTGTTTTCTGTGACAAATTTTACACGAGGCGAGCTCACAGCGCTTGGGTGTTCGCGCTGCCGAAGGTCGCTTTCCCGAATCGGTCCCTTCTGTGAGGCCAGGGGGTTGGCGCTCGGAATCGCTTCTTCCCCGAAACCCGATTCTCTGGCACAGAGGCCGTTGGCGGGGGTTTGCCGGGGGGAGGGGGGCGGTTGGGAGGCGCTGGGCTTTTGCGTGAGGAAGCTGGGGTGGCCGCGTGGGGACAAACCAGTAGTCTGCCGGAATCCACTCGGAACTGCGTTACTGTTTCAGTAAAATCAAACGGAGCCTTTACCTCCGAATCCCTTTTTCGGTTTTGAAAAACTTCCATGCATCTCTTTGCCATATATTCGAACTTCTGTGAATATTTTCTTTTTGAAAAATAGCGCGGGCATCCAATTTTACGTGATGTCGGGATTCGCACAGATGGTTTTAACTCGGCTCTGGAAACTGCCGTCCGGGCACAGCCCAGGCTTTCGGTCCTTCTGCCGCAGGTCGTAGGCTCTGGGGGTTTTCTCTTACTGAGGAATTGTAACATACCTGTGATCTGTTAGATACACGGACATAAATTCTTGCTTTTGTTTGTGGTCCTCGATTTCAGAATACATTGTGGCTTTCAACGGATACTTCACTGCCAAAGCCAGAAATTCCTTTATCTCAAGCGCCCTGAAGAGCAGTGACATAGACAGTTGGAGAATCCTCCCCCGAAACAATCCGTCCAGCGACTACCCTAGCGATTTCGAGGTGATTCAGATAAAAGAGAAGCAGAAAGCGGGGCTGCTGACCCTCGAAGGTCATCCCAGCATCAAACGGGTGACACCCCAGCGGAAAGTCTTCCGTTCACTCAAGTACGCGGAGTGTGAGTATCTGGCCTTGGGCTCCCCGCTTACCGTTTCTGCTTCACGTGGGTCCGGAGAGACCGTGCACACTCACAGGTGGCGCGCCCACCACGCTGCCCCCTACCCCCGCCCACCTTCTGTGCACAGTTTCAAACCGGCGGGATAGTGGAGAAACGGTCCAGTAGGGACCCGAGGCCCTTCAGCTGGTTTCGCCAGTCGTGAGCATCGTCTTGCCGGGAATCTGAAAACCGAAAAACAGGATTCGTGCTTTCCTGGTGGCGGGAAATCTGCCAGTTCGCGGTGGGGTACGATAGTAGTCGGGCCCTGCCTCTGCTGGAAGGGATTTTCACCCAGCACCCCTCGGCGCCTGTCCCCGGGGCCTGGGTCCCTCCATCCGGAAGCGGGAGACGGGGTCTTTGACTCTGCTCTCGGGTTCCGGTGTGCTTCTGTCAGCGTGGGGGTTCTTTAAGTTGAGAGGCAGGGAGGGGCATAGAGAGAGGGAGAGAATCCCAAGCAGGGTCCACGTGGTCAGCGCAGAGCCGGACGTGGAGCTCAGACTCCCAAAAACCATGACCTGAGCCAAAACCAAGAGTCAGACGCTCCACCGACTGAGCCCCCCAGGCGCCCTGGAGTTTTTATTTGCAAGTAATCTTGTAAAGTGTCCTTTCTCTAGGTTCATCGTGTTTTCTGAGCGCCTCCCGACCTTGCACGGGTCAGCTGGGCCTGCTTCGACACCTGCTCCGCTCCGCAGGCGTGAGGCTGGCCGCGGTTCGATTGTCCGCCTCTGAGCTTGTGGGCCTGCCCTTCCCACGTCTTTAGAACTCGGCTTGCCAGGATAGCATTTGTCATTAAATCCTAAATTACCTGTTCATTGTATAACGTTTCCCAAAGCTTTCTAATTGCCATAGAAAAGTTTTTTTCTCCTTTGTCTTAAGTAGGGTAACAAATTGTGAGTTCTAGTATTTACCGTTGTTTCTTTCATGGGAAGGAAAGAAATAAAATTTTGCTTTTGTCCCTTCGTCTGTCAGGTGCTAGACCTGAGAGCCGCTGAGGTTCAGAAATGGCAGAGGTGGGGGGGGGGAGTGGGTGGGTGTCACGCTCACGTGCGCGGTGCGGCGCGCCAGCTCTCAGGGCAGCCGCGGGGTTCGGGGGCTCACTCCTCGGAGCTCTGTGCACCGGTCCAGATGTTTCCTGACGCCTTTGCTCTTTCGAACCCCACAGTGATGCAAAGGGTAGAAACCAGACCTCGTACAGTTAGCCAGATACGTGCGTTGCGCCTTTTCTTTTTCCTCTTTCACTGTAAAGGGCCCCAGGAGGTTGGAGGAAACATGGACGTGCCTGCTTTCAGCACCGCGCTCACAGAAGCTCAGGGTCGGGCTCCCTTCCGTGCCCCCTCCGCCCTGGTCGTCAGGTGTGGCACCTGACCCGGCGAGCGGGGAGCGTGCTCTGTCACGGGCCCGGTCCTGTCGTCTTCTGCCTCGCGTGGGGAGCAGCTCTCCTTTCGGCTTGCCCCGTTCTCATCCTGCAGATGGGAATAGCGCCCCTCCCTCCCGGGGATCTCGCGAAAACGGAGGAGAACCTCCCCGTGTGGGCGCTCAGCAGGGCATCTGGGATGTAAACAGACCTTAAACTCGGCTTCTTTCTCTGGCTCTGTGCGGGGGTGCTGCTTTGTTTCGGCCGGAACGTGTCCCACCCTGGACCCCATCCCCGGCTCTGTCCCCGGCTGTAAGACGGAGCTAACTTGTTGCCCACGAGACAGCGCTGCCCTTGGTGGATCCTCCTCCCAGTCCTTCAGCTGTCCCTGCCGTGACACGGGTTCAAGTGCGCTCACTGTCGTCACTGCTCTCCTTTCGCTTCTCTCCAGTTCTCCTAAGAAATTGCTCTTCCTCAGGGACGCCCAGAGCTGAGCTCATTACCTGGGTGCGGTCTGGGTCGGGTAGACGGCAGCTCTGCTATCGGCACCCTCGGCACGGCCCCACGCTCTGGGCTCCAGGCGCGAGTCACCATGGCATGTTGAGTGCGGAAGAATTTCAGCCCCTCTGCAAATACTGACTTAACGGAATTGACAGGACTGTATGTTTCTGCAGCTCCCTGCACTTGCATGGGGGGGGCTGGGGAGACAGCAATAAAAACGATAGTCATTTGCTGTGGAGATAGAAGTTCAGGGGCGCCGGGGTGGCTCAGTCGGTTAAATGTCCCAGCTCGATTTCGGCTCAGGTCATGCTCTCACGGTTCATGGGATCGAGTCCCACCTTGGGCTCTGTGCTGACAGCACAGAGCCTGCTTGGGATTCGCTCTTTCCTTTTCTTTCTGCTCCTCCCCCCCACTGTCTCTTTCTCTCAAAACAAACATTTAAAAAAACCAAACAAACTTCAGTGGTAGTTTAGATGTGCTCTTCTGAAAACGGATTTGAGGTGCAATTTTCCTTCCCGATGTAGCGTGGTCCTGACTGGTAAGGATGACTCCTTTGGTGTTTCTTTTGCTTTTTTTCTTCCATTTTTAACAAAGTAAGGTCTTTACGCACAGTGAAATTCATGGTTTCCGGCACACAGGTTGGCAGGGGTTGGTGAGTGCGCAGTCAGCTGTCTGCCAGCAAAATTCAGATACGACGCAGTTCATCGTCCTCAGAACCTCCCCCCCCCCCCGCCCCCGCCAGTCCTCTCTGGTCTGATTTTGCTTTTTGAAAGGGGACACTCCGGTCGGCACGTCGAGGGTAGTGAGCAGTATGTATACCGTAGGGAAAAGGTCCTACTGATGTTGGACCAGGGACCGGTGTGATGAGCTGGCGTCTCTTTCACTGGCCCGGAAGCCCAGGGCTGAGAAGCGTCAACAGTACCGTTTTCTTTGAGAAAGCAGTTGCTGATGAAAAATCAGGCAAACATTATTTCTCCAGTTTAGTGACGATCGACTTTCTTTCTTTAAAAGTGGTTATTTTATCGGCCCTGCTGTGCCTTCCATGGGTTAGGAGATCTCAAGCGGGGGACTGCTGGGGAAGAAGAAGGATGGCCGAGTGACGTCCTATCGGTGCAGCCGCTGGGAGAGACCCCCCCTCCGTCACCCGGGCCTTCCGGGGGCGGTCGTCGCTCACGCCTGCCGGGTTGCGGCCGAGCGGCTCCTCTTCTGACCTCTGTCCCCTTGGCTCTCGCCGACCCCACAGCGCCCTGTAACGAGACCCGGTGGAGCCGCAAGTGGCAGTCGTCCCGGCCCCTGCGCAGAGCCAGCCTGTCCCTGGGCTCCGGGTTCTGGCACGCCACGGGGAGGCATTCGAGCAGGCGGCTGCTGAGGGCCATCCCGCGCCAGGTGGCCCAGACTCTGCAGGCGGACGTGCTGTGGCAGATGGGCTACACAGGTGGGTGCCGCCGACCCCGCCCATTCCCCCACCCTCCCCCCCCGCCAGGGCCCCGTCTGCTCTCTGCCGTGCGGGCGTCTGTCTCCATGGCCGCTCTGTCTGTCTTTTCTGTGTCGTTTCTGTATCGTCTGCTCCACGAGGTAGGCTGTGGAGCGTTCTCTGGGCAGCGTGTTTGGGAACGAGGTCACGTTCAGAGATGGGGACTTTGCGGTCCCATCCCCAAGAGCGTGGTGCTCTCTGTGCAGAATGGCCAGGCTGCAGACCGCCGCACCTGGTGGTCGTTTGTCTCAGAACAGGGGACGGGACAGAGGACCGCGTCTTGTGAGCTAAAACTCCCAGCCAGCGCAGGCTTTCCTTACTGAGTCATCCTGCCAGAAAATTCCTCTCGTAACTACTGTGGGGCTTGTACCCTACCCAGACGGAAGTTTCTCTAGCCCCTGTCTGTCACAGCTGGGCTCGGGGTCCTTCCCCGTGTCCCCCAGCCTTGGAGACCCTTACCTCTCCCTTGATTTTCTCCGCTCCTGCCCTGCACAGCGTCCTATACACTCACACTCACGCCTGGTGGACCGACCTTTCATTAAGTGAGTGTCAGCTTGTCGTTTTGTCCTTCGGGCTGAGGACTCTTCACAGAACAAATTCTCCCTAATCAGAAAAGCATTTTCTGTCCCCCCAAACCCGGCGGTTTCGGAGCTCATGTGTGTGTTGTCTGAGTGTCAGCTGTGTGTTTTCGCTCTCTCCGTGTAATCGACTGACTGCAGGTAACATCGATCGTCAGCCTGCCTCTCACACCAGAAAGACCCCCTTCCCGACCTCTCGCAGCGGTGAAATAACATGAGTGTCCTGTATTTTTCTACGTGATTTCTAGAATTTCTTGATCTGGTGGTATCAGTCTTAACATTAGTGCCCATAGCTCTTGGCCTGTGTCTGAAATACAGTGCACAGTGTAGTGGTTTTCCTTAAACTGTGCCCTTCCCCACTTGTGCGGGCGGCCCCTGTGCGCAGAGGTCATTGGTGAGCGGCGCCTGAGTGAGGGCCTGGGAATGGTCTCCCCCCTCCTGAGGGTGTGCACCTTGTCGCTGCTTTTCGCTCCGTAAGGCCTCTCTAAGGAGATGAGGGCGTGGAGACCTGGGGAGGTCACTCCTTCGTGGAGCGCGGAGCCCTGGTGACAGTTGAGGGGTGTCCCAAGAGATTCCCCTGGAGCCTCGAGTCTTGTTTGGCAGCAGATGAGTGGCCTCCCCCCGCCCCCGCCCCGCGCACTCCCTTTTCCTCGCCTTGGCTCAGCCAGTTCCCCTGGGGCCTGACTAACTTGTGCACGCTGGGCAGGCTCTGGGCCTCCGTGGCGGCTCGTTCTCTCTGAGCCCCCAGGAGGAGTGGATTTTATGGACAAAATCCAAAAAGGTGATTTCTCCAAACATGATCATGCTTGCTTGTTTTTCGGAATAAGGTGCAAACGTACGGGTTGCTGTTTTTGACACTGGGCTGAGCGAGAAGCATCCCCACTTCAAAAACGTGAAGGAGAGGACCAACTGGACCAACGAGCGAACGCTGGACGACGGTAGGTGGTGATGCTGTGTGACCCGGTCTCTGTCCCTCGCTCCCGTCCCCAGTTCCGTGGGTTAAGAGCACGCTTTTCTGTGTGCCGATGAGTCCACAGTCGCATCCGGCCGTCATCGAGACACGCCCGAGCTCGCGTGCCTTTGGGCAGAAACCTCTCACCCTCACGGGGTGTCGGGGAGTAGAGTTTGAGCAGAGAGGGCTGCCTGGTGGAGGAGCACTTCCTGCCCGTCTGGCAGGGGGCGGGGGTGCCCAGGATCGAGGCAGCCGCGGCGTGGCTCTGTTCGTCCAGCGCTCAGGGAAAGAGCCCGTTGGAATTGGCAGTTTGAAATGTTGTGTCTCGGCACACGTTCCCAGCTGTGTTTTGTGACCGTTCTCCTCGCGGTCGCCAGGGCTGGGCCACGGCACGTTCGTGGCCGGTGTGATAGCCAGCATGCGGGAGTGCCAGGGCTTTGCTCCGGACGCGGAACTTCATATCTTCCGGGTCTTCACCAATAACCAGGTGGGCGTTCGCGAGGCCCCCGAGGCCGGAGGCGCTGGTCCTGAGACCCAGACAGGAGAACACGGGAGGACACGCGCTCGTTTCAGGGCGGCCCCTCCTCGGTCCACGGCCGGTTCCTGCCTCCCCCACGGGCTGCGCCGGCCCCCCACTGCCCCTTCCGTGCGTCCCCCACGGGCTGCGCCGGCCCCCCACTGCCCCTTCCGTGTGGCTCTGCGCTTTGGCCACCACGCCTTCGTCGGCCTCCCTCGAACCCTGAAGACCCCACTCCGAGGGCAGTGGTGGATCCTCCCCTTCTCGTTCCTTCCCGGACCCCCGGGCCCCCGGTTCCCCGCGTCCTAGGCACGTTCCTTGCTGAGCCCCGGGTCCCCGCGTCACCTAAAGCCGTGTTTGGCGATCGAACCAGGTGTCCTACACCTCCTGGTTCCTGGACGCCTTCAACTACGCCATCTTGAAGAAGATGGACGTGCTGAACCTCAGCATCGGCGGCCCCGACTTCATGGACCATCCCTTCGTCGACAAGGTGGGTCGTGTCCCCGCACAGAGGGCAGTGCGCCTGGCGACAGCTGCCACTTCGAGTGCTTCGTCCCTGCTGGGCCGGTGGCCCGTCACCACGAGGCGGTCGCCATGTGAGGACAGTGGGTGGTGATGCGGGCTCCAGTGACTCGTGGAGGCAGCGCGCTGTGCCGCGTTGGTTCCTGCTCCGAACGGCGCGGTTCCGTACCTTCCCGGAGGGCGGGCCCTGCTTTGTCCCCCGAGAGGCCCCGAACCCTGGGTTTTAGCGGCCTGGCGTGCACGCCGGTTGGCAAACCTCCGTGCCTGGGAGGGTCTAGTGTTAACGTCTTGAGGTGCACCCTTGTTTTTTGAGGATTATTTTCCGGAGTCGCAGGTATTTTGGGAGAGTTCTGTGTTGGTCTGTGCATTTCCATAACCGTGTGCTCACCGTGCAGGTGTGGGAGCTGACGGCCAACAACGTGATCATGGTGTCCGCCATCGGCAACGACGGGCCTCTTTACGGGTGAGTGTCCCCGCGGGGTGGCCTGCGGGTGCCTTTTTCCCCTGAAGCAGCCGTAGGGCTGCTCTGTCTCTGTGTCTGTGCGTGTTTCTGTCTGTCTGCAGCTGTGTGTCACGGGAACGTTCACACACGACCGGCCAGACCGTGTAACGAGCCAGGCGCCCACCACCCACCGCCTCGCTGCTCAGCTCAGGCCCGTCCCGTTTCTGTCTGATGATTTATTTGTTTGTTTACTTTGCTGTGTACAGTTCGGAGGCTGTGGTTTTTATTCTGCTCTAAACAACAAGACCAGGGGAGTAAACTTGGCAGAAATGAGTGGGTTCCTGGCATTTACTGAGGCCTGCTTTGTGCGAGGCCCGGGGCGAGGCGGTGAACGGTTCGGGTGCCTTCTTAGGGAAGACGGGGTACACACGCGGTAGGGCTCACGGAGGTTGTGGGTGGCGTGACACACCCGACGGTCTCTGAGGGTTGACAGGCGGGGTCGGTAGGAGGGGAGCAACAGTCTGTGCTGGGGCGTCAGGGTGAGCTGCAGCCGCGTGAGAGGCGAGACCTCGGCCCGTGTGTTGTAGGCAGTAAACCTGTCTGCTTGGAGACCCCGCTTGGCTTTCGCCGTGGCTTCGGTTCGTGCTCTGTGGGTGGTGAGCGTCGAGCGTCTCTTGTGCTGACGCGCTCTGCAGCAGGCCGTGTCTTCCTCCGGGTCGGGCGCCAAGCGGAGGTGCGTGGTAAGCCCAGGGGAGGACGCACGGCCGAGTCCGCCCTCCCTGCTGCAGTCCCAGCGGTGGGAGAGGCGGACGTGCGCGTGTGCCGCCGCGGTGCCCGTGACGGCCCTGTGCCCCTCCTGCATCGGGCAGTGACCTCCCTGGGCACGCGTGCCGGGTCGTGAGGACCGACTGACTTACAGAGGGTCCAGGGCGCAGGGTTGGGCGGAACCGTCTGAGGCGGATGTTCGTGTAGTCGGAAACTGCGTATGGGCAGCGAGGGTTCCGGCCTGGCAGTCGTGAGTGAGGCCGTCTTCTTGTGAGGGGCCCAGGTTCTGGATTCGCCGCGTTGCTGGGTGCCTGTGCTGTGACCCGTAGGCCTGAGAGGCGGAAACACACCCGGGCCGTGGTTTCACCACGAGAAGCATCCGGTCCCAGGTCCTCGCCCCCGGTGTTCTCGTTTCCCCTTCCACGTGGTTCTCCCTTGGGCCCCTTTTCCCAGTCCTCCCCCCCGCCCCCCAGTCTAGAGACCCCAGCCTCCCTTCCCGATGGGGCGATGTGGGTCACGCTTTGGGAAGAGCACAGGCCGCGGGGCCTCCCGTCGCGGGGCCTCAGCTCCTTGTCGCTCCCTGTGGCAGAGGCCCGAGGCCCCATGGGCGGTGCTCGTGAGGACGGCCGCCAGCAGGGGGCACTGCAGTCCGGAGCCCTGGGAGCCGTGCCGCCCTTCCTTCTTCCTCCTGGTCGGCGTCTGCTCGGCAGATGGTAGCCGTTTGCTCGTTCGGGAGGCTGCCCCGGGCATTGTGCTTCCGCCCCTCTGGAGACGATGCTCTCGTCCCCGCAGACAGGGCCCCGGCTGCAGGCCCTTGGAGTCCTGCGCCTTTGGCACGCCGGGACCTCGTTTTTAGCCTAAACCAATAAAAAGTCCCTGTCAGCGCCCCTGAACAGCCACCTGGTAGCGCGTTGGTGGCCGGTGAGCTGGAAGGGCAGTGCCAGTGTCGTGGGTTAGAATAGTTGGTTAAAAGCACATGCCCTAGAGTCTTGTCACTACTGCCACTTAAGCTCCGGGGCTCGTTTGTGGCCACGGAATCGTTAGAGGCCTGGCTTTCGTGGTGGGTCTGTAGTAGGTAAAGCTCGCTTGGTAGTTTCTAACACTCCGGCCCCGTCTTGACTTAACATCTTACAGTTTAAATGTTTTGTTGTGATTTGCTTCACTCTGATTTCTTTGCAGACCTGGTGCCCTCGAGGTATGGAGAATTATGTGGCTTTCCTTTGCATCTTGTCTGCCCTGTGAGGGGCTCACGATTAGGGCCAGGGAGTCGTTCCTTTGTTCCCTGGGAGGGAGGGAAGCACCTCGCAGGCGATCCGTTGAGAAGCGTGACTTCCCGACGGTGGCAGGGGCCAGCGTGTGGCTGCCGCTCCTTCTCAGGGAAGTGTGGGATCTGGCGGGGACGGGCTGCAGACCCCAGGGAAGGTTCGAAAGCGAAGTGAGAACGTGCGAGTGGGTGCTGGTCACGATCGCGGGGAAGCTTGCGCCGTCACAGGAAGGGTTCCTCCGATCCCAGAAGCATGAGGGAGAAGTGTGTTTTGGGCCACAGGGTGATCGACAAGTTGAGAGGGAAAGAGCGAGAAGGGGCCCCATGGATGAGGCGATGGCCTCACCCCTGCGCGCGGGTAGCAGAGGCGATGGCCTCACCCCTGTGCACGGGTAGTGGAGGCGATGGCCTTTGGACAGCCGTGAGGAGCCGCAGGAGAACCTAACACCATCTCGGATTTTTCTGGGAGTCCCGGTTCTCACCTGAATGACTCATTTAAAGTGATCTCTCTTCCCTTGTGTTTTTGTGCCTCGTTCTAGCACTCTGAATAACCCTGCTGACCAAATGGACGTGATTGGAGTAGGCGGCATTGACTTTGAGGATAACATCGCCCGCTTCTCTTCAAGGGGAATGACGACCTGGGTAGGCTTCTCTTTGCTCGTGGGATGTGTCGCACAGAACCGTTTGCGCACGAGCCTTGGGCGTGTGCATCGGTGCACACAGAAAGCAGCCGGGGAGGAGGCCAAGGTGTGGGCGCCTGCCCGGCCATGCGGGCGAGAGGTCTGGCCCCTCTGCCATCTGCTGCTTGGTGGTGACGTGCTGGGCAGGGACGGGTTCTGAATGGTGCTCCCGCGGCCGCTTCGTCATTACTTTTTAGGTCGGTTGGATTCACGCCCCCTTGTCCTAACTGGTGGAAAGGTGAACAGTCCTCAGTGTCCGGGGACCTGATTTTTCTGGTCTCAGGAAGCAGGAGAAGGTAGTGAGAGCAGCTTAATATCACCTCTGCCACCGTGGAAATAATTATATTTAGGTGGAAGAATGGAAATAACTCTAGAAAGTTAATTAACACAGTTACTTGGGGTTTAATTGTGCCTCTGATTCCTCCTGCTTAACCCCCGAACGGAGTTGGGTGCCAAGCTAGCGGCAGCACGTGGGGACTCCTGCCGGCCTCTCCCGGGGCTGTGGCTCACGGGCCGTGTCCTCGGCCTTTCCCCAGGCCTTGTTTCTAGTGACGGGTCTGCAGAGCTGCCCTCGGAGGCACCTTTGCTCAGTGCCTCCGCGGCTGTGGGTCCAGTGTCGGGTTCTGCTGGAGCGCCAGGAGAGATTTCTCCCCTCAGCTTGCTGTGCTGCTTTCTCACACAGTGTAAGGACCTGTCGTAATTAGCATTTTGCCCCCATTTCCAGGAAATTTAAGAAAGTTCTCAGTCAAAACCTTTTTTTTTTTTTAATTATTTTTAAAGTTTATTTAGAGAGAGAAGGCAAGCGGGTAGGGGCAGAGAGAGATGAGAGAGAGAGAATCCCAGGCAGGCTCCACATTGTCAGTGCAGAGCCTGACACGGGGCTCGAATCCCCATGAGACCATGACCTGAGCCAGAATCAAGGGTCAGATGCTTAACCGACTGAGCCACCCGGGCGGCCCAGGAATGCTCAGTTAGAACCTCGAGGTGCTCCTGCAGTAACGGGTCCTTCTCTCTGCTTCCTTCCCCTCTGAATCCCCGACGAAATCTCCAGTGTACCTAGGGCTTTTTTCCCTATAAAGAAACGGATTTCTTTTTTAACTTTTGATTTTAATTTCGTGATATTTTTAACGTATTTCTAATTTTTAGTTTACTTAGAGATAGAGCAATTTAGCAAAATCTGAAATAATCACTTTTAGTGTTCTATGGCATGACTGTGTTATACTGGTTACTATAAAACACACCGGAAACTATTTTCTACGTTGTTACTTGGGCTGATTTTCTATCGCATTGTATTTTGGACTCAAAGCAGTAAGTTAGTAAGGTTATGCTACATGTAAATCAGCCCCGTCTCTGATTTGGTTCTGTTCTCTCGGAACCACGTGTCGCTGGGTGCCAGTGGTGTGCCGACGTAGAGACCAAACTGCTCTCACTCCTAGGAACTGCCAGGAGGCTACGGCCGCGTGAAGCCCGATATCGTCACCTATGGTGCTGGAGTGAGGGGATCCGGTGTGAAGGGAGGCTGCCGAGCCCTGTCGGGGACCAGCGTGGCCTCTCCGGTGGTCGCCGGCGCGGTCACCTTGTTGGTAAGGTGAGTGCTGCCCAGCAGGGGGACGTGGTCCCAGCAGGTGGCGAGCTGAGCCGAGCTTATCACCAGCGTGGGTCTGAGAGTTGGGAGCACGCTGTGAACCGTGCTCCATCTCTGTTTCCATGTCTACCCTGTCCTTTATGGGGGACGCGTGTGGCCGGGGACAGGCGTGTGGGCGCACTGTGAAGTCTGGTGTGGAGCAGGCCTAGGACCTGCTACTGTGTTGGTGTCTGTTTCTGTTCTGGCTTGTCTCTCTCTAAGTTTTTAAGAGCGAAAGCAGAGGAGGGGCAGAGAAAGAGAGGGAGAGAGGGAGAATCCCAAGCGGGCTCCGTGCAGTCAGCGCACAGAGCCTGATGCGGGGCTCGAACCCATGAAAACATGAGATCCTGACCTGAGCCGAAATCAAGAGCTGGATGCTAAACCGACCGAGCCCCCCAGGCGCCCCTGTTCTGGTTTGCTTTTATTAAAGACTTATTTTAAGAGTGGTGTTAGGTTCACAGTACTATTGAGGAAGACGCAGGGTTCCCCATGTACCTCGTGCTTCCTCTTACTTTGTTTTTAATAGACCGATTTTGCGCTACAGTCGTAGCTGTTCTATCCAAACTAGTGTGTCTATCAGGCAGGGCCCAGGAAGTCAGATATTTTCCTGCCATGCTCTTCATTTCCTTGGGGAGTCACCTGTTAACGCTCTCTGTTAGCTAAGAAGCTGTCCCATCAGGCAGTGGGACTGACAGTTTCTCTGCATAATTTATTTATTCTCCCTCACTGAATCCCTCGAAGTTGGAGCGGAGCTTAGTGACTGGCCCTTAATTTTGCACATAGTGAAACTGGAAGAACTTCTCGGAGAGCGCTGACTGCGTTGACGGCCACGCGCTTTGACTCCGTCAGACGGGCCACGCTCCTTGTTCTCAGAGCTACAAAGATATTTTTGGAGCTAGAATATATTTTGTATTTTCTCTTCAAACCACTCTCTTTTATCTAGGTGAGGCTTTAGTTGAGCTGTTGTAGTGTGGTAGTACAAAACTCTATGTTTGAGAGTTAGCATATTCAATTTGTAAAATTAAAACAAGGATTTGATAGTAAATGTTTTTATATTCAAAATCTTCTTTTAAAAGTTTCTGTTGATTTTAGCTCCTGATGTCTGCGATTTTTTGTTTTTTACTCAGTAATCTTTGATAAAGGTAGATGCCCACCTCTGTTCCTCTTTTTCCTGTTCTCCCCTGAGGGTTCAGGGCCAGAGTCCTGAAACTGTGGACCCTGGCCAGAGTGGGCTCTGGAAAATAACCGCACGCTTGCCAGAAACCCTTCTTTCTTCCAGTTTTCCTCACCCCGCGTTGCGTGCAGAGAGGAGGAGGAGGAGGAGGAAGGGAGGGAGGGCAGGCTGTGGGGCCCCCGTGTGCTCGGGATTTCGTTCTCAGCGCAGGGGAGTTTTCTCTAGGGCTCCCGTTGCTTATGGGACCAGACACCCTGGTTCCTTCCCCGCCAGCCATGACCGCGGCCGGGGTGGGGGTCTCAGCTGCACTGCTGAGCCCGGCAAACCTCTCCCCGTGAGGCAAGCAGGGAGGTGAGGGAGGCGGCTTTCTTTCCAGCAGCTTCTCTAAGTGCAAATGCTTCCGGTGTCAGGGAAGCCTTTTGCTCTCCTTCTGCCCCTGCCGCGGATAAGAGTGCCGCTCGTGGGAGCTCAGCAGCGGGCCCCAGTGGGGCAGCTCGTCGCCGGCCGGGCAGCGCTCCCGAGGCAGCAGGCCGAGCCCTGGTCTGGCCTATTCGCGCTGGGCTGGGGGCTTGCAACTGCTCCTGAGCGGCCAGCAGCCCTTCGTTCTGTCACTGAGAGTCCATCCCGACTTAACTCAGTCGGTTAAGCGGCCGACTTCGCCTCAGGTCATGGTCTCATGGTTCGTGGGGTTGAGCCCCGCGTTGGGCTCTGTGCTGACAGCTCAGAGCCTGGAGCCTGCTTCGGATTCTGTGTCTCCCTCTCTCTGCCCCTTCCCTACTCGCATTCTCTCTCTCTCTTTCTCTGTCAAAAATAAACATTAAAAAATTTAAAAAAAGAGTCCCTCCCGCTTCACCTCCTCTCTCTCTGCTTACCTTAGACTTCCCATCCAGGGCTATCAAATCCCGCCCACACTTCCAAGACCAGCCACCATCGTAGAGATACTCAGGAACTGGGGAAAAGGCTGTTTTTCTCTTTGCTTCCTGGATTTTGTCCTTTGCATTTAGGGGTTAACATTTACTTGTGTGTGTACGATACACAGACAGCAGTGAGCAAACATTCCTGCTGGTGTTCTTAAGCCTTGATGGTTGATGCCCGTGTGTCTCTAGGTTCCTGGCCAGGTAGAGCCGCGCGTTCTCTTGGCCAGGTGCGCTCGGCTGACGTGGCGCTCAGGCTGGCCTCGGGGGCGCCTGGTTGTGTCGGGCCTCATCCACTGTCGTGTCTCACACACAAGCCTCTGGAACAAAAAAGGCGGGCCAAGGCCTTGGGCTTCAGTCAGCCGCTGGGGCCCCTGCAGTCCCGCAGACTCCGCTCTGGGACTGTCTGTTTCCCTTTCCTTCCGCCACCAGGGGACGCCCCAGCTTCTCTGCGTCTTTACCAGCAGGCCTTCCTTCCCCCGGGGAGCCAGTAACTCTTACCCGTTCTCGCCTCCTGTAACACCCTCGGAGGTCTGTTCAGTTGAGTCGTGGGGAACACGCGTGTTTCTGATGAACTGAGTATAAAGCCGCGTGGAAGGCTAAGAAGCAGTCAGTCCTGAGGCAGGCGCAGAAACCAGCCCCTGTTCCGTCTCCTCCTGCCCGAGTTTAACCGGAGGTTCTCCCGTTAGACGCAGCCCGAGATGCGAGGGCACGTGTTTGCATGACCACACGGTGGGGGTAGTCTGTTCTCCTCCTCCTCCTGAGAGAGCGTGAGCAAATCTGTGATTTTCCCTCCAGCACGGTCCAGAAGCGAGAGCTGGTGAACCCGGCCAGCATGAAGCAGGCCCTCATCGCGTCCGCCCGGAGGCTCCCTGGAGTCAACATGTTTGAGCAGGGCCACGGCAAGCTGGACCTGCTCAGGGCCTATCAGGTCCTCAGCAGCTACAAGCCGCAGGCAAGGTCGGTGCGCTTCCCTTAAACAAGCCTTTCTCTTCCCCGGGCTCCGAGGTCTGTCCGTCTGCACCAAATGAGAGCCTCAGACCGGGAGCTGACCACCGGTCACACAGCGCTGGACCCTCGGCGCGGGGGCGGGGGGGGGGGGGAGCTTCACGCTGCCGCTTCCGTGAGGGGCTGCCCGGCTGTGCCTGGACTGCTTTCTGCATTCTCACGCTCTGTTATTTATAATGGAGGTAGTTAAAGTACTGATTTGCTAGCTGCTTTTTACTGCTTCTTTTAAAGTTTTTTAGTGTTTATTTTCAAGAGAGAGTGTGAGTGGGGGAAGGGCAGAGGGAGAGCGAGACAATCCGAAGCAGCTCCAGGCTGTCAGCACAGAGCCTGACACGCGGGGCTCCAGCCCACAAACCTCCAGACCACGACCTGAGCCCAAGTCGGGTGCCGAACCGACCGAGCCACCCAGGCGCCCTTCTTCTTATTTCTAAAGCTTTCTTTTTAAATAATCTGAGGTTTGCAGAAATTTGTGGAACTGGTAAAGCAGTTGTCAGGTGCCCTTTACGCGGCCTCCCCTGATGCCTGCGCCTCCGCTGACCGTACTTCGCCCGTTAAAGCCAGCGCAGAGCACGGTGCCGTGGGGGCCCCAGTGCTCCGGTCTGTCCGGCCAGCGTCCAGGCCTGTGCTCGTTGCCCGGCCTCCTCCGGCCTTGGCGGCGTCTCTGTATTGCGCCGTCACTGGCAACTCTGACTCCTCTGGGAGCGCCGGTCACTCCCTCTGTGGGCAGCCCGCCTCTCGCTGGGAGTTCATCTGATGCGTTCTGACGGTTAGTTTGAGGTCGTGTGTTTCCAGTCAGAGTTGTTATTTGAAGTTACTAGATGTACAGCCCAGTCTCACGAATGGTATGCGGGGACTGCGTCTTACGTGATGGGGCGCAGCCTCGAAGCCTGGGCATGAATGCTGCTTTAGGACCGCGGACTCCTCTCCCCCCGTGCTCCACGGTCCTGTTCCGGGTGCAGGACCAGCCCCTGTCTCGCGGTACGTTCGGTGGGCCGTCTCCCCGGCCTCCTCCAGTGGGATGCTTCCTCAGTTCCCGTTCTTGTCTCTGCTGGTGGCGTCCGTTGGCGTCCCGTGACGGAGGCCGTGTGTCAGTCTGCACCCTCCAGGAGGCAGTGGCCGGGGCGGGGGACGGTGTCCAGGAGGTCCACTGGGGGCGGGGAGGGGACAGGAAAGGTCGGAGCGCTGCCGCAGCACAGGCGTGAGCGTGCCCGACGACGGGAGCTCCTGAACCCAAGTGGCCCGTTCGAGGAGCCGGTGTCCCATGGAGCCGGTTTCCCACGGGGCCGGCCGCTCTGGCGCCCCTGGGTCCGACCCGGACTGGGAGGGTCCGTCAGCCGCGCTCCTGCGGCAGATGTGGGCGGCGAGGGCTGGAGGCTGTGGCGGCGGCCCCTGCCGGTTTCTCTGTTGCGGTTACCGCCCGTGCCTCTGCGATTGCCAAGGGACTCGCGGGTGCGCCTCGAGATGGTCCTGTCTCTAGCGTCCGGTGACTCACTGGTTCTAGCGTCCACTGCTGGTTCTTGCCTGGAGTGGCAATACTGTGGAGACTGCCCCGTGGTGATGCGTGGTTCTCTCGCTCCTTCCACGTATATTGGAATCCTCCAAAGAAGAGCCTTGCTTTTTCTCTCTTTTATTTACTTGCTCGGTTATTTCTATCAGTGTGGGCGTGTGGCTGTTGAGTTTACTCTGTGGTTTATGGTGCGTCAGCGTTCATTGTCGATTGTGTTGCTCCCAGCGTCTCAGGTCTGGCTCCCGGAGGTCCCGGAGCTGGCCGCTGTGTCTCTGCGGCGCGTCTCCCTCACCGTCGGAGCACTTCGTCACTTGTCGGCAGCACGGGGTGATCACGCTTCCAGCCCCGAGACTTGGTGTCCATTCTCTCTGCACGCAGCCCCGGCCCTTCCACGGGAGGGTGTGTTGGAACCAGGGCCCGACTGCGGTGCGTTCCCGGCCTCTGTGCCCACGGTGGTTCGTAGGCCCTTTCGGCACCTGGCTGGGTGGTATCTGCGTGCCGGCCGCACGCCTGTCCGTGTCTGCCTCTCGCCGTGGGCGTGAGCGCCGTGGGCGTGAGCGCCGTGGGCGTGAGCACACGAGTCCGTCCCTGTCCTGGTCCCGCCCGATCCACGGTCCTTGTCCCGGGCGTCCCTCCTCTGGTGCAGGACGTCTTTCTCCCCCACATCCCCTGCAGAGCGCGTCCCTGTGTGCCGAGTCCTTGTGGTCCATCCCGGGAAGTTTCAGGATCGCCGCTCCCACCCGAGTGAAAGATGTCTCGACTCGAGTGCAGAATTCGTGCCTGGTTCTCCCCTGTGGCTCCCGGCTCACGGTCCTGCCGTGCCCCACGCTTCCTTAGGGTCCATCCTTCTGCCCCCGTCTGTGGCACTTCGCTGTTCATTCTTACACAGTTCATTTGTTCATGTTTCTTGGCGGGTGCCCCTCAGCCCCCATCGTGGTTGATTTCAGCAAGTTGTGCGTCAGGTACTTAAGACCTTACCCTGGCTCTGCGGCCAGAAGGGTGCCCGCAGGGTCCGCTCGCCCCATCTCTGTCGGCTCCCACCCCCAGGCTCTCCACCCTGACCGTGGCTGACAGTCTCGGTAGTTCGGGGCTTGTCCTTCCCGTATTTCTTCTTGCACACACGAGCAGATGCACGTATGTGTTCTTGCATCGCTTTGTTTACGCTAAGAAGAGAGCATCATCGGAAGTGGGGTGGTTTTGCGTTTTGCTTTTTTCACTTAACGGTGCCCGGGAATCAGTCCGTATCAGTCATCTTCCTTTTCATGGCTGCAGAGCGCGGCTGGTGTGCGTGCTCACTTATGCGTGGGTATTTAAGTTATTTCCATGACTTGGCAATCATGAACTGCTGCTGTGAATATCCTTATGCCGCTGTACTTAGTTTCGTTGGAGGTGTGTCTTCAGGGAA
Source organism: Paguma larvata (assembly GCA_030068075.1). Lineage (NCBI taxonomy): Eukaryota > Metazoa > Chordata > Mammalia > Carnivora > Viverridae > Paguma > Paguma larvata. The sequence continues at coordinate 56,429,877 of CM057841.1, read as the reverse complement.
GTTCCTGGAGGTGGGATGCTGGGCCCAAGTTGAAAGCCTGGGCAGCTTCTCGAGGTGCCGCGCTGCCCCCCGTAAGAGGGTCGTGCCCCAGCCCCACGGGAGCGCGCGCCCATGACCCAGAGCCCAGCCACAGGGTGTCCTGTCACGCTCTCCTTCCCCTAGTCTGGTGGGGACAGAGGGTATCTCACGTGCGTGCCTCCAGCTCTGAGCGAGGGGGACGCTGTGTTTGCGGTGAGGGGCCACGTTCCCACCTTTCTTGTGAAGTGTCTGCTCATTTGTTTCCCATTTTTCTCTGTTACTTTCCCTCCGTTTTAAAGAATTCTTTACAAATCGGAGCTGCCGGCCCTCTGTCACCGGCACAGACGGCAGCTCTTCCTCCCCGTGCATCGTCGTCTTCCGACTCATGTACGGTGTTTGTTGCTGTTCTGTTTTTCCAGTCGCCACGCTTGTTAGGCTCGTGCCGCGGTTGCCAGCCCAGATTCGGGGCCGCAGAAAGCTGCTCGTGCACTGGGTACAAGGGCTTCCCCTGCGTGTTCTTTCCCCGCGTGTTTGCTTCCCCTTGTGCACTGGAGGCTCGGCCCTGTTGGGAGGCCTGCTCGTGTGCGGTGTGAGGTGCGGTCTGACTTTGTCTTTGGCCACGTGGCCACCTGTGTGTGAGCTCCGTTTGTTAAAAAGTCTGTCCTTGCCCCGGTGATTTGAGATGCCGTCACTTGAGACCGCAGGTCCAAGGAGTTCACCGGGGTGGCCACATACTCGATGGCCACGGCCTCAGGTTCCAGAATGGTGGAAGGAAAGAGGTGTTCCCCGTTCATCCGGCCGCGCATGAGTAGTCTGCGCAGGCCGGCCCGGTGGACTCTTGGCCCCGGGAGCCTCGCAAAGCCGGTCCCCCGGTGCCAGCCCAGGGCAGCCCTGCACGCGGCCCTCAGGTCCCTGTGCTGGCGCGCCCCCACGGCTGAGGCGCTTCGGCGTCGATTTGTGACACGCTCTGCTCTGACACTGTGTTCTTTGTTTCAGTCTGAGCCCCAGCTACATCGATCTGACCGAGTGTCCCTACATGTGGCCGTACTGCTCCCAGCCCATCTACTACGGAGGGATGCCGACAATCGTCAACGTCACCGTCCTCAACGGCATGGGCGTCACGGGAAGAATCGTAGACAAGGTGACTCTGCTCTCCGTGCCTTGTTCCCTCTCCCGAGGGTAGAGGAGAGGTGCTCTCCGCCGGTCCAGGGGGCCAGGGCGTGGGGGGCGGTGACTTGTTTTCTCCCAGATCCCGTACGGATGCGCCCAGGGTAACTTCGCGGAGGCGGTTTGCTCCTTTCTGGCTCTGCCATCTCGAATTCGGCTCCTGAATAGACGAGCTCCGTTTGATTGTTCCTTAGAGTTTCTCACCTGTAATTAGAGGCCCACCTGTAATGACCGTGTTCTCGAGCGAGCATGAGGGGGCCCTCGAGTTGAAAAGGTGTGTTCCTTTCTTGAATTTTGTTTTTATAATTTGTCATGCTTACTGCTTAAATATGATCATAGCAGTATAGGACGGGGAAGGAGAACAGAAAAGTCACTTGCAGCGCCAGCTCGCACACGGAGCCCCTGTCTTTAAGATGCTCTTCTCAGCCCTTGCCTGCAGCGCCGGCGTTCTCTGTGCAGCAGCTCGACCTTTAGCCCTTGTTTCCCGTTCTCGTTGTCTTGTAAACGTTGCTAAATGTAACTTGCGTTCTGTCCCAGTGTACTTGCTAACAGCTGTTTAGAGTTACACAGGGTGCTTCGGTCGTAATTTACTGTTTTCAACCAAAAACACTTTATCGTCTTCAAGGAACAGTCTGTTCTTCGTCAAGATATTCGTGATTGGCTTACAAAAATGGACATTACAGTGCAGCTTGATGTAATCCAAATGTTAAAAGGTTAAATGAAATTTCTGTCTTGTTGTCATTATAGACAGAACGGTCTAGCACAAGTCAAGGAAATCTGTTCATACTCAGGTCCTTGTCCTCAGCATTATTATAGTATTTCCACTGAGCACACTCTGATCTAACTTAGTAATCCTTTCTTCCTGTGTGATTGGAAACAGTCGGCGGGGGCACCTGGGGGGCTCAGTCGGTTAGGGCTCAGTCGGTTAAATGTCTGACTGAGGCTTAGGTCAGGATCTCGCCATTCGTGAGTTCGAGCCCCACATCAGGCTCTGTGCTGACAGCTCGGAACCCGGAGCCTGGTTCGGGGTCTGTCTCTCTCTGCGCCTTCCCGCTTGCGTGCACACGTGCTCTCGCGCTCTCTCTCGTGCGTGCGTTCTCTCTCTCTCAAAAGTAAATGTAATAAAAAACAAACAAGACAACTAGAGGGGATCAGTCAGTGTGGACGGGTCTCTCCGTCCTAAAGAAATTCTCCGTTGATGTGTTTTACTCAGCACCTTCTCCCGGACTGTCGTCTTTCTCTTTAATGCAAGTTGTAGTATTATTTACTTATTTATTTGGTTTTGTACAAGTTCCACACTTTGATATGGCTGAATTTTCAACTTTTGTGGTTCTTATTGTTTCAAAAATTAGAAACGATTCTCTCGAGAGATCTGATAAAATCTTGATTTTATCTTCTAACGTTCTTTTATGCTTGTAAAGTATTTAATCTCCTCATCAGCATTGGGTGAATTTGATAAATGCGTAAGAGATGGCTAAAGATCAGCTTGCTTTCGGTAACCAGTGGTCCCAAGAGCCTTCACCACAGGTCCCTTCCTTTCCTCACTGTGTGTGATGCTCTACCCTTTTTTTTTTTTTTAATATGCTGACTCACTTGGGGAGAATATTGCTCTCTGGCTTGTGAGGGAAATGAGTAATTTAGGTTGGTTTGAAATAACGGGTTCATTTTATAAGAGCCAATCTGTGTTTCTTCCTAGTGTCTCCTCTCGTGCTCCCCTTTGGAGGGACCAAGAGGGCCGAGGCCCCTCTTCCTCTGGGGGTCCCACAGAGACCCCCGCCTGCCCAGCCAGTAGCTTCACAGTCTGAGTTTGGACAGTTAGTCTGTGCCGTTGTATTATTGTGTTGCTTTAAGTTAACGTGTGATGCGATTTTTGAAGCGTGTACCGAATGGGAATCTGACCTCAGATTGGACAGTTTTCATTATTTACATTCTCCGTCAGCTGGAAGTTCTTTGCCAAAGCACGTGTCCTCTTTTTTTTAAGGTTGGGGAAAAAATTCTCTTTAAAATTGGAGGCTGCCCAAAATAGTGGTTTCTAGACTTTTCTAGTGGATGACGTAGCAGACATTCTGTAGTCTGGTTTGGTTGTAGCTTGCTTAGGGTCTGAGCACGCACTCGACTTCGTGCCTCGTAACGAAACGTCGGTGCAGGTGACTCGGGGGGAGCGTTTCACGTCAGCCTCTGCCTTTCTCCTGCAGCCTGACTGGCAGCCCTACTTACCACAGAACGGAGACAACATCGAAGTTGCTTTCTCTTACTCCTCGGTGTTATGGCCTTGGTCAGGCTACCTGGCCATCTCCATCTCTGTCACCAAGAAGGCGGCTTCGTGGGAGGGCATCGCGCAGGGGCACGTCATGGTCACCGTCGCCTCCCCAGCGGACGTGGAGGTAAGTACAGGCCAGGGAGGGGCCGTTGTCCCTGTCTCCTGCTGGGGAGCAGGGGGCGCAGGCCGCGCGCCCAGGGCCTCGGGTCCAAGCCCACGGGGCGGACGGGGTTGGGCTTGAAGGCCTCGACCGCTGCCTCCGGGCCTGTGGAGCAGCTGATGAAACCCGCTCAGCGGCGAGCCGCGCCGCCTCCCGTTCTGCTGCTGGGCAACGGCAGAGACGGCTTTTGTGCCAGATTTCAGGTTCAAAATGATGGCAAAAATACGCGTTCTCCACGAGAGGCTATGTAGTCTAGTAGTTTTTGGGGAACAGGGGGCCTTAAATTTTACGTCATAAACGAAGACGTTGAATGGGATGAATTTTAAGATTCTCCCTACTTTTGTTACAAAGAATTCTTGTGTTCAAGGTATTTGTATTGAATTGATGAATAGGAGTGATTGTTTAAACCCAAAGACCTGAAGGTTTCTTCTGAGCAGAAGGGGACATTTGGATTTTTAAAACTCTATTTCAGTCAAACAGTGGTGCAGAGCAGACGTCCACCGTGAAGCTCCCGATTAAGGTGAAGATCATTCCCGCTCCGCCACGGAGCAGGCGGCTTCTCTGGGACCAGTACCACAACCTGCGCTACCCGCCCGGCTACTTCCCCAGGGACAACCTGAGAATGAAGAACGACCCTTTGGACTGGTAAGCAGCCGCCGCGGCAGGGCCGAGGGTCGCTGCCCCCTCGGGGAGCCTGACCTCCACGCCCCCAGACGCGCTCAGGGCGCTCCGCGCTCCTCCTTTCAGACCCCAGTCCCGGGCACTAAAGGCCCTGAGCTCGCCCGCGATTGCTCTTTCCTTACTTCCGGTGAGCCCGCCAGTCCTCCCTTCGCAGCGCCTCTCGAATCCTGCCCTGGGGGGTGCTGCCGCCTCTGCTCCCCTCCCTCACTCCTGCGCAGGCCACTGTCCTTGCCTCCCCGGCGTCCCAGCCTCCCGGCCGGTGTCACTACTCCCTGAACGCCATTCTCCACGCAGCAGCCCCGGTCATCCTACCGAGCTGGAATTGGGGCACAGGTGCTGCGTGTCCAGACTTCCTCACGTGCCAGGCTCCCCGGTATGTCCTCCACCCTCCAGACCCTGCCCCACGCCGCCCCTCAGCCAGCCCTCCGAGCCTGCCCTCCAGGGCAGCTGGCTCGGCTTCCCCCGGGCCTGCACGCCACACTCATGGGGGCCCTCGTGTGAGTACTGGGGTTTGGACTCCACACCGTGCGGGGAGGAAGGAGCCTCGAAAGCTTACAGGGGCAATGTGGTCTCTGCGGGGCGTCCCTTCCAGAGGCAGGGGGACAGAAGGGGTGAGAAGTTAGTAGGTCGAGGGAGGGCGTTCTGGGCAGGCGCACGGGCTCAGCCCTGCAGAGGAGCTGGCTCCGAAGGGCTGGGCTGGGAGGGGGGCGGCTAGAACGAGCCTTGGGCCCCTGGCACCTCCGTGGGGCCTCCGTGGGGCGGCTGGGCCGGGGCTCAGGTAGAGGACATGGCAGGAAGACGAGCTCATCCAGGGGGACGGGATGGGGAGGTGACCGCGTCTGCAGGTGCACAGATGCACGGTTCACAGAGTCACCAGCCGAGGTGGCTCGTCCAGCGGCCCGTGTTCCCATGCTGCGTCCGGGCGGTGGCTCTTTCCACGGATGCCACCGCTAACGTGATGCTTCGGTGCACTTCTCTCAACGGCTCTTTGCCCGTTCCTCCTTGTCGTAGCTCCTTCAAGCCGGACTTCCTGTTACCGCCCATTTTCCGTGCGCGCCCAGGGGACGCTGGGCTGGAAAGGCCAACTTCCGTGTGGGGGCCGGACCCCCCAGGCCTCTGCTGGCGGTGGGCCGCCAGGCTTCAGAGGTCGGCTGTGTGGCGAAGCCTTCACACGAGGAGAGAGGGGTCCTCCTAGCTCAGAGCGCTCGCTGTCTTTCAGGAACGGTGACCACATCCACACCAACTTCAGGGACATGTACCAGCACTTGAGAAGCATGGGCTACTTCGTCGAGGTCCTTGGCTCCCCCTTCACGTGCTTCGATGCTAGTCAGTATGGTGAGTGACCGCGAGGTGCCGGCCGCGTGTGCGGCGGGTTGGCGAGGCGAACTGCGGGGTACACGGCGGCGAGGGAGCGGGTGCAGGGCCTCCTGGTTCTCGGGGGGCTTCGGCGAGGCTGAAGCAGAGTGACCGTGTTCCCGTCTGGTGGCAGTGGTGGTGACCTTCGGGTAAAATGGGACACCGTCAAACTGGGGACAAGGATATTTGTACGTTTTTTATTGATCTATTTATTTTAATTAAAACCAGTGCCACATTTTATGCTTCTCGAGTGAGTGGCACATGGGTACGTCGGGGGTCCCTTGTGAAACGGAGGCCAGGGTAGTTTGTAGATGTCTGTGCTTTTGGACCCTGGGCCTCTTTCTCACCCCCTCCTAGAGCGGTAGGGGGCCACGGATCCAATACGGGAGCTGCCGACTTGCTGCGCAGGACGCCGCCAAAACGCCGTGCCTCCGAAGCAGTGGCGCCTGGTGGGTCAGGGGCACGACTCACCGCCGGCACTCTGTCCCTCAGGAACCTTGCTCATGGTGGACAGCGAGGAGGAGTACTTCCCCGAGGAGGTCGCCAAACTGAGGAGAGACGTGGACAATGGCCTCTCGCTCATTGTCTTCAGCGACTGGTACAACACGTCCGTCATGAGAAAAGTCAAGTTTTACGACGAGAACACAAGGTACTGATGGGAGTTGGTGTTTGGATCGGAAATTTGGCTCTTGGGGAATGAGGTTCTTGGTAGCAGCGCATCAGAGGACTGGCCCGCTGGCGGTGCCTGCGGCCGTCGGGGGCCGGCTCGGGCGCTCTGCCCGCGCGCGCCTCTCCCCCAGCAGCGGCGTCCCGGAGCGCTGCTGGTGGGTACGTCCGGTGCTCCGGACGCCGGGTGCCGAGCGGAAGGTTCCCCGTCCTCCCTCGTTGACCGCCAGTGCTTGCCTCGTACGTTCCTGCTTGTTCTCTCCGTGCTCCCGCCTCTTTGTTGTGGAATCCGTGCAGATTTAAATGGATCGAAGGAACCTTCCAGTCAGCCAGTTCTCGGTCAAGGGTTCCCAGTGTTTTATGAACACGTCATCATTGTTACCATGGCTTTTTTTCTTCAGAGCCTGTGACTGACTCACACTGTCAAGGCCGGTGGCTCCTCTCTTTGCTTCCGCGGGCCCTCTCAGGCTCCAGGGTCTGTAGTGGCGTTGATGCATGTGTGGCGCGCCGCGTAAGGTGAATCTAGCTTGGATTTATCCTGCGCGCTGGCTGGAGCGCGTACACTATTCCCGCTCACGCCCGGGCAGGTGCCTTCAGCGGGAAGCTGAGTGTGCCCGGGCAGGACCCTGCAGGGGAGTTTACCTCATCCTGAGCCGACTGAGCGTCCGGGGGTGTCTAACCCCTCATAACCCGCACCCCTCGTTTCTTCCGCAGGCAGTGGTGGATGCCGGACACCGGAGGGGCTAACGTCCCTGCTCTGAACGAACTTCTGTCTGTCTGGAACATGGGGTTCAGCGACGGCCTGTACGAAGGGGATTTTACGTTAGCAAACCACGACAGTAAGGTTTTGCGTTTGTTTTTTAACGGGGCCCCTTACCTCCCGAGATGCAAGAGCGGAAGCCGTGTGTCTTCGACGTCAGGGTTTCAGAGCGAGAGGGGTGCGATCGCTAAAGAAGTAGGGCCATGGGGAGAAGCAGGCAGGGTCTCTAGAAAGGACTTCTGCAGTCAGGCTGGTGTTAACCATTGTCGTTGCATCCAGTCTCTTAAAAAGAGAGTATTTTCCGCAGCATTCCTAGTCCTCGCGCCGCCTGCCCGGTGTCCTGCGTGCTGTTTGTTCCCAGAGAGGGCACGCCTCGGGGCCCTGGCTTAGCAGGTCCCGTTTGTGCAGTCTCTCTGCACGTCCCACTTACGTTTCTCCCCCGATGAGTTTTCGGTAACTGGTTTCTAGAACAACATCCTGAGCATTAGTGCCACGAACTCTGCTCGTCCTGACCGAAAGCTCGGACTCTCAAGTCTGCTCAGAAACCTTATGTTAAAAGCGGTTTTTAATTGGAATCATCTGAGATAATTACTTGCCGTTTAAGTGTAACCAGGTAATAGCAGCCTTTGTCTTAAAATTAGCGTTAGAAAAACTCCTATCCGAAGAGTGCATCTCAGGTCTGTGAGTAACTTCTGACGAAGCGTTAAGCATCTGCGTTCCCGTAACTCTGCACGACTGCTTTCCAGTGTATTACGCGTCGGGATGCAGCATCGCGAAGTTTCCAGAAGATGGCATTGTGATAACGCAGACTTTCAAAGACCAAGGTGAGGGATGCCGCCTTGGGTTCTTTCCTTGGTTCTTATTTTTTTTTTTTTTTTAAGTAACAGTTTTATTGCCTATAATTCACGTTTGCTTTTTATTTATTTATTTTGTTTCGCGTTGACTCTTCTAAGTTGTACAGTTCTGTGATCGTCGTTGTATTCATAGACTTATGCTGCCATCACCATTATCTGTTTCCAGAACATTCTTATCACTCTGTACCCATTAGCAGTTTTGTTTTTTTAAATAAAAGATATTGTGGTATTATCTGTATGGTACCTGCTTCAGCAGGACCTCTGGGTGGTGGCTCTGGGGCTGCAGAGAGCCAGGCGTTTGAATATACGCGGATACTGGTCACTGCAGAATAGGAGGGCGGCTGTTGACGGTTGGCAGGTTTCTTTTTTTTTTTTAAACTACCTTCAGAGCTGCCTGAACCTTCTGTTACTGTGTGCGAATTGTTCTTCCGTGACCGCCAAGATCACTAAAAATTTTAGAAAAACGTCGACTGCGTTTTAAAGCTGTTAACTGCGTAAAGAATATTAATTACACAGTCGTGTCTTAAAATTCTCTTAAGAATTTGAAGGAAAGGGGTGTGTGGCTGGCTGGGTCAGTAGAGCACGGGGCTCTTGAATTTGGCGCCGTGAGTTTGAGCTCCCTCTTGGGTGTAGGAATGAATCAAAATTAAATCTTAAAAAAACAAAACAAAGCAGAATTGGAAGGAAAGAAAGGTCTTCCCTTGCAGTTCTGGTTCTCACGAAGTCTGCCGCTTGCCGTACTTAGAAGCCAGGGACAGGTTGCATTGGTTAAAAATGACAAAGCAGAATTTCCTGCATATCTGTTTGCATTTCTAAGATAGAATTTATCTTTTTTATTGCCTGGAGGGATTTTTTTTCCTCTTCATCAGGGCAAGGCTGGTCGGTGAGCGGATGTGTGTTCATAAGGTTAACTGCAGTCACGTAAATGATTCTCCCTTCGCCGTCACCGGCCCGGTTCCCCTGGGGTCGTGGCTTCCCTGGAGTCTGTCTCTCCCCGGCAGCGGTGTCCCTGGCGCGGGCGTGAGCAGCGGCTGCGGCGGCGGCGTCAGGCTGTTGCCGGCTGGTTTTGAGGGGAGAGGAATCACCGAAGGTGTGAGGGCGCCTGCTTTGTTTTGTTCTGCTGTTGGCGAAAATAAAAATGAGTTACGTTGAAATCTTTTCTTAGGGGCTTTTTATATCCAAATAGCTTTTTAGTTGAGTAAGGTTTTTCGTAAAATCTGGATTATGCTGAGTCAAAAGAGACCCTTTGGTCAGAAACCTGTGACAAACCACGCGGCCGTGGGGCGATGCCGTGCGCACACGCCCCGTTTGCTCTGTCTTCCCCTCCGACAGATAATCTCGTTTCCTCTTCTGCTCTGTTCCTACTGGGATTCTCCAGAGAGCAGGAAATGCCATATTTTTATAGCCACAGACATTTCAGATGTCACCAGTGCGGCAGGTGCCGTGATGAAGACACGCACCGTCGCCGGGGCAGAGGAGGCCGCTCGCGGCAGGGCTGGCCTCTCAGCTCAGGCCGCGGCGTCTCCGGCCTCGGCCGCCCCTGGCCTTTATGCATCTTTGACTTGTTGATTTGTTAAATGTCGTAAGCTGTGTCGTCTGTTTGGGCAGAGGTCAGAGCTCTTCTGCTGGAATGTTGGTAGTTGTGATACAGATGTGACAGGTGTCGTGAATCTGCGCGTCAAGCATGTGGGCGTAGGACTTAAAAATTAGTGACGTTTGTCCTTTGAAGAGTAAGATACGAAAGCCAGATGCACATAACTAAGTCCACAAAGGTGTGTCTGTGTCGAGCAGCAGCTGCGTGGCCGGGTGCCCCTCGTGAGTGTAGTCCCAGGACAGAGGCCTGGAAAGAGGGACAGAAAGCTGCTCCCCGGGTGGCGGGCACCGTACACTGCTGTTGCCGGTGGACACGCGCGGGGCCCCCGTGGAGACGAGTTTGCCAAAACCCAGATTCACGGCCCTGAAGACGCTCTCCTTTTGTAAGAGTTGGCGCGGTTTTGGTTGGACGGTCGAATTGTGATCGCCGTCGCTGTGACTGCTGCTGTTGTGCGGACTAAAGGTCCAGCGGCAGCCGGGAACCCCTTCCTCACCATTTCTGTGCGTGCTGTGCTGGGATTGCAGGGCTGGAGGTTCTGAGGCAGGAGACGGCAGTTGTGGAGAACGTCCCCATCCTGGGGCTCTATCAGGTTCCAGCAGAGGGCGGAGGCCGGATCGCGCTCTACGGAGACTCCAACTGCCTGGACGACAGTCACCGACAGAAGGGTGAGGACTGATGGTGTGGCCGAGAAGCAGACTGGGATCTGCCACCGTGACATACAAACCCTCTGTCCCCTTGTCCCTGAAGAGGCACCGGTGAGGTGCTGGAAAATAGAGACCTGCCCGTGAGAGCCAGGTGGGCAAGTCCCAGGTGCCTCAGTCGCGTGGAACCTTCTCGGGGTAGCTACACCCTGAGGAGGCCCCAGCAGACCGCAGGCGCCGCCTTCCCCTCGTGCCGTTGTCACCAGGCGGGCGCGTGCCAGGGCCGTCACGTTTAGCGCAGCGGCTCTCTGCCTGGCCCCCACCGGCTTCCGCCTCTGGCGTCTGCGTGTCACGGGCACTGCCATACGGTGGGGGCCTTCCCAGGCCGGACCCACTCTTCCTGGAGGGCCAGCGCCTGGCTCCCTCCCAGACGTGGGGATTTGGCTGTCATGAGCCTTCATCAGTGGGGGCAGGGCACTTGGGACCCCGTCTGGGGCGGGGGAGCTCGCACGGGGGACCGGGTTTAGCCTCCCTGCTCTTTGTCAGCGTCTCTCGTGCCGCCTCCGAGCTCGGGGTTTTGAGCCCGGACAGACTGTTTATTTCTCTCATTTTCTAAAGGAGGAAATGGGATGCGAATAGCGTTGCATCTGGGCCTGGCGAGGCGACGGCAGAACCAGGTCCCAGAGCACCGGGCCGGGGGGGGGGGTGGGCGCCTCACGTTTGCAAATTGGGAACGGCCCGAGCAGAGCAGAGAGCGAGCAGAGCGAAGCCACTGGAGCGTGAGCTGGGAGCCGCGTGGGCCTCTCTCCGGGGGAACTTGAAGTTGACTGAATTCCTAGCGTTTTGTGTAAATCCTTAGAATATGGTTGGTGTTTTTTAAAAAGGTTAAAGTCACATTTGAAAGGAGATTCATGTTTTATTTCCATAGAGATTTTCTTTTAAGACCGGAGATCTCCTGGTAAGAGTCTTTATTAAAATTTTAAATGCCGGAGAGGACTGTCCTGGTTCTAAAAGTAACAGCGGCAGCGCTCTGAGCACGTGGCCGAGCGCCTTCGAGCGAAGTGCTTGCTGGTGTCATACGGTGGGGGCCTGTCCTCTCCCTCGTGGAGGCAGCGGGCACCTCTGTCCCTTGCCGAGAGGACCCTCGCCGTGGGTTGCAGCCGGCACCTCGACTCCCCGGGTGTCCCACAGAGTGGCTGCCCGTTTCCTGTTGGCGTGTGCTGTGCGTGGGGCTCACTGACCCAGATTACTGGGCTGTGCTTGTGCCGACCTTGACCCCAGCTCCCAGGGGAGTGCACGCTGCAGTGCAGGCGGGACGGCCTCGGGAAGCGGCAGAAGCTTTGGTGCCCCGTTCTCCTCTCACTCAATCTCCTGTTCTCTGTGCCATTGTGTCACGTGGTCTGGGCGTCCCCAGATCTGTCCTCATCACCTGAAGCCAGGTGGCGCTCGGGCAGGCAGCCTGTACAGCCCCACGCCCGGTGTCCCTGGCCGCCTGAGCCCTGGGCCGGGAGTGAAGCCCACAGTCGGGTCCCGTCTGCCTCTGCGGCTGGCGCCGACCGTGGCGGCTGTGGGCTTCTCCAGGATGGGTGACCCCTCATCTGCCCTCCCTCGGGGGGCTTTTATCTTCCTGTGGGGCTCCCTTTGGAAACTCTGATCCCTAAACAGCTTGCCCGTTGAACCCGCAGACTGCTTCTGGCTCCTGGATGCACTCCTTCAGTACACGTCATACGGGGTGACCCCTCCCAGCCTCAGTCATTCCGGGCATCGGCAGCGGCCTCCCAGCGGGGCCGGCTCGGTCACTCCAGAGAGGATGGAAGGTGAGTGAGCCCGCGGGTGCTGGAAACGGGCCCGTCAGCAGTGCCGCGGGCTCTTCTCCGCTCTTCTCCCGGGAGCTGGGTGGGTGCTCGCTCCCGAGGTCCTCACGCCGCCCAGCTCCACACTTCTTGTCCCCCCTCACAGAGCCCTGGCTCCTGGGGGTCTCTGGGAAGAAGGGCCAGCGTTTCCGGGCACTTGCCGGTGCCGGGCACCGGGCCGGGGGGCACTTGCCTCGGATGACCTCAGCAGGCCTCTCAGAGTCCCGTGAAAATAGACCCCATTCTTCCCAGTCCACACATGAGGACGCAGAAGTCACGGGTTGGGTGGGGGGAGCCGTGGAGACTCGCAGCCTCGCCCAGTGTGTGTAGGGCAGGGCCGGCCTGCCTGCTCTCAGGTCCTCGCCGCCGGGACCGCAGAGAGCGTAGTGTGAGCCAAAGGTGCGGCTCCACGCCTTCCGTTGGCCGCTTTAAGAAAGTAAAAAGTTCATTTTACTAAAGTACGTTGGCCCAGTTCACCCAAGTGTCAGTATTTAAATGTGTGACACTCACCCCGTTTCACTGGCTCTGCGGCCACACATGGCTGCAGCACTGGACAGTGCGGTTCTGAAACGTTAGAGATTCGGAAACGCGCAATTTTTGATGTGTCCGAGAGTCAGATACTCCGAAAGAGAGAGACGGTCTTCAAGAAGCCTGTCTCCAGGTTAGATTCCTCGAGTATAGCCTGGTGCCTGGAGCTGTGGTCAGTAAGGGCCGCCAGGCCCCTGCACTGTGTACACTGTGGCCACCTGCAGGGGAGTGGCCGTCCCGCTTGCTCACGCTCCGCGAGCACCCGTCCTCCAGGGCACCACTCAGCGCGTGCTCCCCCAGCCTGGCAACAGGTTCCCGGGTGTCGGCAGGAGGGCACGCAGACAGAGACACCGGGGCTGCCTCCTCGCGTCCTCCTAACTACCGTGGTTTTCTGTTGTGCCGCCGCCGCCGCAGGGAACCACCTGCACCGGTACTCCAAGGTCCTGGAGGCCCGTTTGGGAGGCCCGGAGCCGCGGGCTCTGCCGGCCTGTCCGCACCTGTCCTGGGCCAAGCCGCAGCCTTTAAACGAGACGGCTCCCAGGTTAGTGCCTTCCTCCGCTTCTCCACTCCTCCTGCGGGGCGGGTGATTCATTACTTGTTCTTTCAAGAGAGAATGGAATTTTACTGACATCATTATCGAGTAATCAGCCCTTCCGGCCTGTCACTTCGTGATGACAGGTAAGTTGGCGATGCCGGCGGCCCGCCTCAAGAAGTGCTTTGGGTGATGAACATTTCGTCAGATTCGGCTGATGCTTGCTTAAAAAGCCGAGGCCTGACAGCGCTGTCACTTGAGCAGAAGCTCTGACTCCTTCGGTTCAGGGTTCAAGAGCAGAGGGCTCCCTGTTTGTGACGCGGATTCCGAAACGCTGACAGGTTCTTCTTTCGGCCCGAGGGGCTGAGACTGCTCGGGATAGGGGTGCATTCTGGCTCGCAGCCTGGCCCGCGGCGTGTGTGTGCCCTCATCCCCGCGCCGAGTGTGGTCTCCGAGGGTGCGCCCTCCCGCCATGACACGGTCCTTGCTGCACCCGTGGACGTGGTGTCCAGACACTGCCATCTGCCTGCTTCTTAGTAGCTTCCTCCATCTCTGCGTCCGCCACCTCTGCTTTCGGAAGCCGTGGCTGGAGTCACCCTGCCGTCTCTTTCCAGCCACAACAGCCAGCTCGGCACTCCGGTTCCCGTGTTTTCTCCCCCACTCCTCCCCCCTTTTCCTGTTGGGTTGTCCCGATGTGGGGTCCCGGCGCGGTGAAGCAGGGGCCTGTATCCCGGGACAGCTCGAGGGGCAGTCCTCGCCCTGCTGCTCCTCCTGCGAGCGGTGCTGCGGGGAACCGGCCCCCCTCCCCCCACCCGGCCCCGCAGGCAGCACACCACGCAGCCGGCCGCTCCGGCGCCCCCACCAGTCTGTCCGCTCAGCTTGGATCTTGGCGGGCGCAGGCATTGGTGTGTCCGGTGGCGGGGGTGGCATGGGACAGAGGGCCACCGTCCATCTGTGAGCCGCCAAGAGGAGGATGTCCACACGTCCTCGCAGAGCACGCGATGTGCCGCCCATCCAGAACGGGCTCGGCAGAAGGCCTCGGGTCGTAGGGTCCTCTGGTCTTCTCGTTGGCTCCTTCTCGCTGAAACTGATTACAGAGTGTTTTTCCGTTCCAGTTAGCATCCCATCATTTAAACGTTCCGAATGAGATTCCATTTTTATACCCCATTTATTCATGACCTCCCATTGTCCCAGTGTCCAGACCAGACTTCCTTTCAGCCGCGTCAGCAGTTTCTATTGTGGACAGCGTTGGCCGAAGTTCCCGCAGCCCGGTTCGTCCCCCGGGTGCTGCTGGGGACTCAGCAACAGATAAGGCCTCGCCTGGTTCATATGCGCGTCCATGCGCGTGCTCCGGCAGGCGCCAGCCTGCTCTCGGGGGATGTGCGGCGTCTGAGACTTGCCATCCGCCGGCACCGCTGAGGGCGATGGCTTCTTAACACGCCCGCCCGGCACAGCCTTCTCCCGCTCCTCATGAGGTCTTGCTGAAAATTACTCGGTCCCCAGAGCTCTACCACTGGGTCTCAATTCTGAAGCTAAGACACGGGAGACCACGTCGGGGGTGGCAGCGGGCGGGGGGGGAGCTCCACACAGCCCTTGAGAGGCCTCGTGTCCGTCAGCCCGGCACAGACTGCGCGTTTCCATCCGTCTCTGAGGTGAAGACCCACTTCTCGGTGTCTTCACTGGACGGCCGGCGTCCGTCCTTGGAGGGGTTGCAGGAGTGTCCCACCCTAGGGGAGCCGGAGGCTGGGGGACTCCTCCCTCCTTCCGTCAGAGAGAGCGTCACCAGCTTCTCAGAGGACAGCGCATCGTGGCCATGTGTGCATGATTGTTCGACTTGGGAATGCCGTCGCCAGACGGTCAAGTTCCGGAGTAGGGACTCCCCATCAGAGGGAACCTCTGGCCCCACACGGTCGGCCGCAGGGTCAGAAAGCTGCTGGGGCACCGATCCCACGCCGCAGCAGCGTACGCTAATTTTCGGACCGATGAAACCCGAAACATACGGGTAAATCCCGGGAGGCAGAACATTCTGTCCTGCTCACTGGCATCCTCAAGTAGGTGGTGCACATGAACCCCTCCCCAGACCCGGCGTCGCCCGGCACCCCTTCACCCCGGGTGCCCAGAGAGCGGGGCGTCTTTGCTTCCGCTCGGCCGGAGTGAGCGGCCGTTTCCAGGAGAGTAAGCAGCAGGAAAATGGGGGCTCGATCTCTGTTCACACACTTGACCCCTGTCCCCCCCGGTTGGCCAGAGCGGTCTTCCGATGGCCCGTTGGCAGTGTCATCCGACCTGGGCACCAGCCCCCTGTGTTCTGGGCGTGTTCCGCGAGCTCGTCCCGTCAGGGTCAGGCGGCGCTGCCACCACCGTGAGCCCTGTGCGGGGACAGGACACGCGTGTTCCTTCCTTCATCCCCTGGCCCAGGGGGCAGGGCGGATGCTCACACTGTGCTCTGCCTCTCCCGACTGCTCACTAGGGGTGTGACCTCCTGTGGCCGTGGCCGTGAGGACGGAGGTGGTGCCTGGCTCCTGACGTCCCTGGAGCCTTTGCCGCGTTCGTCGGCGGCCCTCAGGGCAGGCTCTGCCGGCTGTGGGGCCTCCCGCAGAGACCGGCACGCCCATTCCGGCCGCCCGGGGCCCTGAGCCCTGGCTCTGGCTCCCGCCCTCGGCTCCTTCCACAGGCCGGCGTGTGGTTTTCTCTCCCACTGCTTGGGGACGGGCCGCTTTAGGCAGACGCAGGCTCTTGGGGGCCCGTTAGAAACCCAGCAGAACTGGCCCCTACTCGGAATGCTAACGTCCCGTGCACATGGACCAGAGTTTGACGGTCCTGACTTGGGACCCGGAAGGTGTCACTCCTGTGCCGTCCAGTTGGACTTGGGTGTAGGTGGACATCGCTTCAGTTTTCTCTCTGAATTGCTTGTTATTTCTGAGGTATCGCCTAAGCTTCCCAGGCTAGTGCAATCGCTTATTTCTATTTTGTTTTAACCCTTTTTCCTGAAGTAACCTTTGGAAACATCAGAAGCTGCTCTCCATCGACCTGGACAAAGTGGTGTTACCCAACTTTCGATCGAACCGCCCTCAAGTGAGACCCTTGTCTCCTGGAGAGAGCGGTGCCTGGGACATTCCTGGAGGTCAGTGCCACGATGCTTCTTGTGCTAGATCCTGTTCTGGTTTGTTCCGGTCCCTCCCCATCCCGCACGGGGTGGGCCAGAAGCAAGCCTGAAAGATCAACTGACATACCATGGTTCCTCCAGAACATTCCGCCTGCATTTTCAAATTTGAATGTCTTTCATGACAGCCAGGCGTTAAACTTTTTCCAGTAATTTGCATCCTCTTGTTAACGTTTTGCACACAAGCATGTATCATGTGCCCCAGGGAACGCCTGTCATCTGCCACCTGCTGGTCTTGGTCCCAGACAGAGGCCAACCCACCCTGGTCCCTAAAGCCTCAGCCCAGAGGTCTCCACGGGTTGTCTGGTCCGGCCCACCTGGGATGGGACTTTACTAGGCTGGGATCCTCCATTAAAAGTGGGTTCATGACCCTCACTTGATCTGTGTCCCCTCCAAACGACAAAGTGTCCCCTCCATAGGCAACGGTTTTTCGGCCCAACTAGACCCTTTGGGACAGGTCATGCCTTACCCGGTCATTCCGGCAGCGTGTGGGCAGAGTTTCTCTCTGCCCAGAGGTCACGGCTCCCCCAGGCCTCCCGCTTCTGGGAGCTGGCACCGTGGCCCACATGCTCCATCCCTGAGAACTTTGTGGGGACGCCAAGCTCCCGAGGGCCTCACCTGCAGTCCTGGGGGCCCTGATCATGGTCTGTCCTGGAACTCCGGCATTGCCCAGTTACAAAGTCCTGCCGACAAACCAGGGGTCCTCCAGTGGCCACTCTTGTCACCGTGTGTCCTGTGTGTGGGAGGCTTTCCCGGGGGGTGGGGGCGTGGCCAGCCGTCCCTCCTCCCGGCCTGGCCTGCCCACTCGCTGTCCCGCTCAGCTGCCCCGACACCGGCACCTCCTCTCCCCTGGTGTCCACGCCTGTCCAGCTGCCAGCGCGCTTCGGGGAACAGCAGTCCCGGGCGCCCTCACCATAGGTTGTGTGGTGGAAGGAAGGCCAGTCACGGTGTCCGTCTGAGGTGGGCGTGGGGAGGGGAAGGAGCAAAGACCTCAGCCCCCAAAGCTGCTTGTCTGAGAATCTACGGTCACTTCTCCTGAGGTTCGAAAGTTAACGTTTGCCCCGTGAGCCCGGTCGGCGCGGTTAGCATTTCGTTTCTGTCGCGCCTGCCCCCGAGACAGAGTCCGTGGCCGTTGGGCCCGTTGTGCTGACGCGCCCGCCGTGCTCTTGCAGGGATCATGCCCGGCCGCTACAACCAGGAGGTGGGCCAGACCATCCCCGTCTTCGCCTTCCTGGGGGCCATGGTGGTCCTGGCCTTCTTCGTGGTCCAGATCAACAAGGCCAAAAGCAGGCCGAAGCGCAGGAAGCCCAGGGCGAAGCGCCCCCAGCTCGCGCAGCCGGCCCACCCGCCCAGGACCCCCTCGGTGTGACGCCAGGCCCGCCGGCCGCGAGGGCCCCAGAGCCTTCGGGGACGGCCACGGCGGCTCGGGGTCCATCCTCAGTGGGCCGCCCGGGCGCTGCGCGCAGCTGCGTCTGGCAGTGGCCGGGGCCCTGCAAGAGGGGCTCACGGCCCCGCCTCCGGGGACACCCCACGCGGCCGCCACGCCCCGAGAGGGAGGCCGCTTTTACACACGTGGACGCTGCGGCCAAGCCTCCCTGTGCTCGTCGAAGGCCGTTTTCTATATTTATTGTTGGGAAAAGTCACTTTAAAGACTTGTGCGATTTGGAAGCAAAGCTATTTTTTTTGTCCGTGGAATGCGGTTTTTTTACTGTCGCATCATGAGGAGTAACAGATTCCGTGGTCTCCTTTTCCGTGAGAGGACTGAGATTGGAAGGAAACTCACACACGTCTGGGAAATGCAGACCTTGGCTTTATTTTTATAAGTATCAACTGCCATCATGTTTTGTAAGTTGGGGTCTTGATTTCACCATTGTCGGTGAAGAAAATTTTCAATAAACACACATTACCTTTATGAAGCTGAACCGAAGGGTGTGGCAGGCTCTTTGTCCCCCGGCCCGTTTCTCTGCGGACGGCCTGGCGCGTGCTCGGGTCAGCCCGGAGGGGCCAGGGCTGCCACTGTTGGTGTTGTTTTCAAGATAGAATTCACATCCTGGCTTCTCCGGAGGGTCCGGTTCCGTGGTTTTCAGTATATTCACGAGGTCGTGTGACCGTCAGCCCTGTGAGTCCAGAACATTCTCATCACCCCCAAAAGAAACTTCCCATTAGCAAATCCGCCTCTGTTCCTCCCCTCCCAGCCTGTGGCAGCCCCTCGCGGGCCGTCTCTGCGGTGTCCCTGTCCCGAGCGTTTCACACGTGGGATCCCGCCATACGTGGCCTCAGGCTTCCCCTCAGCACGGTTTGAAGATGTGCTGGGGGCGGGGCGTGTCCAGGAAGCACGGATCCTTTCGGCCTGTGCGCCAGCCCGCTGTGCGGACGGAGCCCTGTCGTGCACGCACCCGGGTGGGCTGTCGCCGGAGCCGCTCCACCCGCCGTGTGGCTCTCAGGAGTCCCGATGCCAAGGCGCTGGGGTGCGGGCTCTTGTGTGGACGCCAGTTTTCACCTCTGCCGGGTGCGGGCCCCCGGGAGCGAGGGGCTGGCCGCGGCGCGTCTCCCTCCCGGAGGAGCCGCCGGGCTTGCTGGTCCGAAGCGAGCCCACCACTGGGGGTCTCGGCAGCAGGGCGTGAGGCTCGGCTTCTCCGCGTCCTCGCCCCTCGTCCATCTTCTCGCGGTCACCGTACGTGGCGACTGGTGTCTGCATCGGGGCTTGGATTTGCGTTTTCCTAGAGATGAAGGACGTCGACCGTCTGCGTGTACTTCTGGGCCACCTGCACGTCTTCAGAGAAGCGTGTGTTCCGATTCCATCTTCAGTTGGGTTTTCTTTGTCACAGAGTTGGAGGAGCTCCTTGGTGTCCTGGGTCCAGGTCCCTCCTTGGGGTGTGGCTTGCAAATCTTTCCTCTCATTCCGTTGCTGGTCTTGTCGCTTGCCTGATTGGCTCCTTTGAAGCCTGGAAGGTTCTGATTTTGACGGAGGTCATTTTACCTGCCAGGTGCCGTTCGTGGGAAACCGTGGCTCAGTCCAAGGGAGCCTGCTGGTTTTAACCCTTGAGTCTGTTTCTGGGAGCCAGCCGGCTGACACCAGCCTTCACGTCACAGGGGAGGACGCGCTGACCTGAGGAGCAGAGGCCCTGTGGGATCAGGGTGCCGAGGGGGTCCTGGGAAGAAAAAGGCCCAGGCGGAGGGCTGAGGGAGGAGTCACTGAGGCCCAGTGCTCCCTGTGACGGGCCTTCCGTGGAGCCCGCATGGGTGACCCTGCAGCTCTTAACTGCGCTCTGTGGCTGATCGCGCGTGAAGACTTGGGAGGCGAGGGCCCCACAAAGCTCTCTGTGCCCCAAGCAGCCCCAAGGACAGAACGTGGCAGCCTGCATCAGACGAGCAGTGGCCTGAGGGAAACTCGAGCGCTTCAGAACCGGGGTTCGTGCACGGTGTCTTACGGGGCCTCTGATCCCCCCCGCCCGACCCCCCGCAGGGACCGCTCACCGCCTGCCCCTTAGCCCCGTGAGAGCTGGGGTTGTGGCCCGTCTTCATCCTGCAGCCCCAGACAGGCCGGTCCTGGGAATGAGGACATGGCCCGAGCCTGAGACAGCAGGTCGCGGGAGCCGGGACTGGCCAGAACACCCAGGCCGGGGCTCAGGGACGGCACGTGTCGAGATTTTCCCGGGGAAGCCTGAAATCTGGGGTACGTTGGCCAATGACTGAGGTAGAGACATTTTGGGGGATGTAGACTGTCTCTCCATCTCTGTCGCAAAGTTCTCCCAACACCGACGGCAGTGTGGCTGTGGAATGAAGTTCTAGACCCCAGAGCATTGGGCTGGGACACTTGGTCTCCACGCTGGCTGAAGGTCATGTGCGCGCCTGTCTCTGGGCCCTTGGATGGAACTGGGACCCGGCAGTCTCTCCTGTTTGTGCCAGGATCCCTCCCCTGACCTTTGAGGTCGCCGCCTGCTGCGTGTCCCTCGCCCTCGGGGCCGGCTCTCCTGTCGAGACGGGGTGAACCAGCCAGCCCAGCGTCGGGCGCTCCCCCGGCTGTCTCGGCGCACACGCATGTGGTCGAGATTGGGGCACAGGTCATGTAGGGACAGGACAGGATGAGGACAGAGACTGGACAGATGTGGACACAGACCGCGCGCGGAGGCCAAGGCACAAACAGAAGAGTTGGCAGCATACCAGGGTTTTTAGGGCCCAGCTGCACGCAGGGAGCCTGCACGGGGGCCGACGTGGCCAGTGCAGCTCACTGGGGACCCCACGAAGAATGTAGTGGGCCTTCGAATACAGGGTGGCTTCAAGTGTCCTGAAGCCCTGGGCGCGGATGGGGGAGCCCCGAAACCGGCAGCCTGTTCTGCGATCTGTCTGCCGAAGAGTGCTGGGTCGTTAGAGGCGTAACGCACGAGAACGGAAGGCGGGCCCTTGCCTGTCTGCTAGCCAGACGGTGGTGTTGGGAGCCGCGTGCCGGGCTCGTTGTGCGTTCACTTCCTCTTCACGCACGGCCGGGGGCTCGGCGGCGCGGGGCCCGCCCGGACAGAGGGGCTCCGGGCTTGCCCAGAAGCACACCGGTGGTGCATCCGGGTCGGAACTAAGCCCGAGCGCCTCACTCCAGGGACAGTGACACACAGAGGACGACTGGACACAGAGACCTTGGGCAGAACCAGGGGGGTACGGCAGGGGACGAAGCAGAGCTGAGGGGGCGCCGAGCTGAGAGCGAGTCCTTCGGGGGGCGGGGTGGGGGGAGCACTTACCCAGAAAGGGACTGAACCCTGGAGAAAACCAGTAGATGGGGCCTGGAAAACCTGCCCCGCCCTAGGAGAGGCCTTGTCAAGGCGGTGGCCCCGGGGGTAGCCGGGTCCGTTTGGAGGCGTGTCCTGAAGACGATGGCACAGGTGGCGGTAGCCCCAGGCTGTGTGGAGTCCAGCTCCGGCCCCGGCCACTCCCCTCCGTGGGCCCTCCTCACAGAGCCCGAGCGGCACTCAGGTATGGTCGATGACAGACCGTTCTGCGGTGACAGACGCGCGCGTGATGGCTGCGGGCCCAGGCCGGGCCGACTCCCGCTTTTAGGAGGTCCTTCATTGCCCTGGCGTGAGCTCTCAGTTGTCCCAGAGAACACCTACGTCTCTAAAACAAGAAAAAAGCCGTCAGCTCACCACGGGCACAGACCTGGGAGTGCCCAGCGGGCCCTGGGGACCCTGAGAGGGCAGGCTCATCCCTAACCGTGTGGTGTCTCAGGAGCCCCCCGGAAGTGGGGACAGCTGGGTGCCCCCGTGCCACCCTCAGCCCCACCTGCGTGAGGGACGCGGGGACTCGGGGTCTGAGATCTTGCTCGTGCCCGTACGTGTGCAGCGCTCCCCCAGGAGGAGGCCCCACGCACGGCGGCCCTGAGGGCCCCCGTCCCGGCCAAGTGCACATTCCCCGTCTGCTGGGTGCTCCCCACCCGTCTGGCCTCGGCCCATGGCTTTTTTTCTTTTTAAGTTTATTTATCTTTGAGAGAGAACACACACAAGTGAGAGAAAATCAAAGAGAGAGAGAGACAGACAGACAGAACCCAAAGCAGGCTCCAGGCTCTGAGCTGTCAGCACAGAGCCCGACACGGGGCTCGAACCCACGAACCGTGAGATCACGACCTGAGCTGAGGTCGGACGCTCCACTGACCGAGCCACCGGGCGCCCCACGCTGGCCCGTGTCGTATTTGCATTGTGCCCCCTGGGGGTCCCAGCCACCGTGCGATGCTCTCGCTGCCATTTCTCCGACGAGGAAACCAGGGCGAGACCAGCATTCCAGCCCGGCTCTGGCCCGGGCCTGAACCCCTCAACGCCAGGCTCCTGCCTCTTGTCCCGTGGTGGGAAGGATGCCCACTTCCTGGCAATAATGAGGGTGCTACTTAGATTTAGACTTGCTGGCCACAAAATGGAGTCCAGAATTCTCATAAATAGACTCAATAGAGGTTTCCAGATAAAGAGCAAAATTATTATTTTTTTAATGGGCGGCACTACCCACATGAAGGGATATGGACACACAGGATGTCGGTTTCTTTTGCTGGTGGCATGAGGGCGGTGCAGGTGCATGTCTCAGAAATACAGATTCCCAGGCCTTGCTCCGACCTGCTCACAGGCTCCGTGGGGAGAGCTTAGAAGTCGGCTTTCAGAGCCTCCCCGAGGCAGACAACTAGCATGCCACCCAGCCGTCCCACCGCTCGTCCCCGACCCGACGGAGTTGCACACAGCTGTTTGGGCAAAGTGTGCCTGACCGTCCACAGCCTCGCGACCCACGACAGCCGGAAGCTGAAAACGAGCCCGATGACAGAAAGTGGCCCGTCCGGACGCGGGACCGTCGTGCGGCCGCAGCAGGAATGAAGTGCTGATCGTGAACCTCGAGACCGTCGGGCCGAGCGAAAGAAGCCAGGCGCAGAAGGCCACGTGTCGTGGGAGACCGGGGCAGGCGAGCGCGGGGACGGAGAGCTGGTGGGGACGAGGGCGGGGAGGGGAGGGGGACCGCTGACGGGGAAAGGGGTTTCCTTTGCGGGGGGACCGCGTCCCGGGCCTGCGTGGTGGTGGTGGTGGCACCACACCGAGCGTGCTGACCACCAGCTGGCCGCACGCTCGTAGGCGGGTTCAGACGGTGGATTTTACGTTGTGTGACAGCTGCCAAAACCCCCGAGGCTCCCCAAGGGGTTCCTGTCCCAGGCGAGGTGGGACCCTGACGTGGAGGCTGGGAGAGGCCACCCGGCTGTCCAGACCCCAGCATCGCCGTGGGCCCAGGGTCGGGATCCTGGTGGTGGAGAGCCTGCAGGCGCTGACGCCCTCCTCACCGCCTTCCCATCGGCCTGCTGTCTGGCTGCGGGGGTGCCGTCCCCCCCCTCCCCCCAGAGCCAGATTCTGGGACCAGCCCCTCACTGGAGGGAGGGGACAGCAGGACTTGCCAAGGCCTATGCCCTTGGGCCATTGTCACCTGGAGGCTCCGCAGCAGCATGTGGGGCCGGACCCGCCCGAGGGGCACCGCCATCAGAACTCAGGGTGCTGGGGATCCGTTTCCTGCTGCCGCTGTCACAAGTTTCTGCGAAGTTGCGACTGAACACAGGGCGTTTTCTCCTGGGGTTCTGGAGGCTGGAAAGCCAGAATCCATCTCATGGGCTAAAATCAGGTGCAGGCGGCACCGGTTCACTCCAGAGGCTTCCGGGGAGGGTCCGTTTCCGGGACTTTTCCAGCTTCCGGAGGTTACTTAGGGCCCAGCGCCCCTGGCTCCTGCAGGACCCTCACACCATCTCGAGGCCCTCAACCTCCTCTCCTCCGCAGGGTCCCCTGTGCCGTGTCTGCTCATGTGTTCACGGGTCCTGGGGTCCAGATGAGGACGCCTTCATGGGCCATCACGCCGCCGACCACGCTGGGCTTCTGTGTCCCTGAGCCGCAGGGCATTTGCACATGAGGGCCGTGGCCGCTGGCTTAGCTGAAGGTGCGGATGCCGTTTGAGCCAGGAGCTCCTGTCATCTGAAGGAGGCGGCTTTGCTCCTGGAGCGGTGGGTTCACCCCGGCAGGCACTCGTTAAGCTGTCCCAGGCCCGGGGCCGACCCTGGGGGAAAGGAGGGGGTCCCTGCCTGCCCAGAGCTGAGCTCCTCCACAGGCCCTGGCGCTGCTGGGGGGGGGGGGGGCTTTGTGGAAGCCCAGATGCCCCACCCCGCCCCGGACCACGTCATCCGAAGCCCTGAGCCCATTGGAAGAGTTCCTCCAGCACTCTCGTGCAGCCGGGGCTCAGAACGCTGTTCGAGAAGCTCAGAATCAGGTCGAGATAAAGGAGGTTGATGCGCCCCGCTCCGCACACCCCTCTCGCTTCTGTGCCGAGAGCGCAGGGTTCCCCCGCATCCTCCGAGCAGCCCTGTCGGGTGGGGTCTGCCGTGAGCCCGTCTCACGGGCGGGCCCAGCGAGGCTCAGACTGCAGAGCCGATGCACAAAGGGAGCCAGGGACTCTGTGTTCCAGAACATTCTAACGGGTCCGGGGGAACAAGCGAGGTCGCTTTCTCCCCGACGTCTGAACCTGGCATGCGGCCCTTCCGCTGTGGAGAAAGGAAGGAGCTGGACCCTGGAGGGCAACCCTTGATGAGAGGCGCCGCCGCGTGTGGGCACCGGGCCGAGCTGCCACCTGCCTGGCCCACAGAGGCGCCAGCCTGCCACCGCGCTGGCTCCCTTGTGCACCAGAGCCGCCCGCCCACACAGATGGGGCCCCCAGGGCGCCTCTCCACGGCTCTCAAAGGTCACGGCAGCCCCGGGGGGCCGGCAGGCAGCACGTATCAAAGCTCCTCAGAACTAAGAGGTTTTCTTCCTTGAGTGGAATTTCACAGCTCGGTGGCCAATTTCTAAGTCATGCACGTTAATGGGCAGCTAATGAGGTGTCCAGGCAGGGACCCGGAGGGGCCCCGGGCTGCAGAGCCCAGATTAGGGAGTACAAAGCCAGCCGCTGGTGAGGGAGGCGAGGGAGGAGGAGAAATCTCTGCGTCGGGGCGCGGTGGATGCGGGCAGAGGGTGGGGGCTGTGCAGATTTTGAGGCGTGAGCCGGGCTCGGTCCACGGTCTCCCCCTGCCCGGGCTACCGTACAGGCTCCGCCTGGCGCCCAGTGCCCTCCCCAGTGGGCCCGTGACTTCCCTGCATTCCTGGAAACCCTCCCCAGAGAAGAGATGGGCTTGAAACGCCTGGTGCAGCAGGAATGGTGTTTCCCAGGTGCCCAGCCCGGGCGTCTACCCTGGGGGACCCCAGAACCCAGAGGCCTTCCCGGGGCCCCTGGCTGAGCCTTCACACAGGGACTCCCCGCTCCCCTGACGCCTCCCTGCCCCCCCTTCACCTGCCTCCAGGGAGCCCTCCTGCAGCTGGGGTCGCGTGGTCACCCCTCCCACCCTCTGGACCCTGGCTGTTTGTGTCTAGTCCTGGTCTCCTTGCGGGGCGGCCCTGCCTCCAAAGCGGAGCCCTTCTCTTTCGCCTCTGCCTCCCTGGCAGTCCGCGTGCGTCGAATGAGAACGTACTGAGACCCCAGCCACGTGGGGAGCAGGGTGCTGAAGGGTGGCCCCCGTTGTGCCGAGCGGTGTGCCCCGGAGCCTGTGGACGTGACCTTTTCTGGAAAACGGGTCTTGTGCTTTGCGGGTGCAGTTAGGAAAGGAGCTCTAGGTGAGATCATTCTGGAATGTGTGCGTAGGCTCCAACCCCGGGATAGGTGTCTTCCTGCAGACAGGAGAGGACACCGACATAGGGCAGGTATGGGAAGATGGCACCCGGAGGGACGCGGCCACCTGCCCTGCCTGGAGCCCTCGGCTGGGCAAGGCAGGAGGGGTCGCACCCTGGAGCTTTGGGAGGAAGGGTGGCCCTCGCGATGTCTCAGCTTCAGGCTTCCAGCGTCCATAACCGTGAGGGAACACATTTCTGTTGTCTTGAGCCCCCCAGTTTGTGAGTTTGTTAACGGCAGTTTCCGGAGACTCGTGCGTGGGAGAAGTCATGCCTTTTTCTCCCTTCTGGAATCCTGCGCTCACTCACTGACTCAGCACCTCCCGTCCCGGGCACTGGCAGGCGGGCTGGGGGCGGGCGAAGCAGGTCTGGGGACGACGCACCCAGGCTTGAACCCCAGGCCGGTCACTTGCCAGTGGTCCCCTTCGGAGCCCCCTGCTCCCCGTGCCTGAGCTCAGTGCCTGCTCTGTGTGGAACACGATGCTGTCACCCCTTCGGAATTCACCGTGGGGACTCGGCGAGACCCCGAGCCTCGGCTGCAGGGCCTGGTTCCCAGCACTGCTGGCTTGGTGGCAGCATATGTGCGGCCTGAGACGCGTGCAGCTGTGCGCTCCTGGGCCACGACCCCGGCTGCTTCGTCACCATCCATGCCTGCCACTCGGCAGGTCAAGCCCTCCCTCGGCGCCACTGCACGGAGCCCGCAAAGACATACGCAGCCTGCTGGTGACACTCAGGGGATCGAGACCGTTGGAAACCACACGGAGAGAAAGCCCTGGGCGCCGATCTGGTGTCCGCCAGATAAGGGCTGATCGGGGGAGGCTCCGGCCCGGGCGATGGTTAACTGAAAACCGCAGCTCTCCAGAGGCCGTCCCTGGACCAGCTGTGTCAGCATCGAGGGTCTCAGACCCCGCCCCAGACCCCTGAGTCGGAAACGGCTGGGTCGTAAACCCGCCCTCCAGGGGACTCGAACCGGGTGCCCGGAGCAAGCAGGTTCACGTTTGGACTCCAGACGTGACCTTCGTGGACCTGTGTCTTCCAGAATGGGACGGTTTCCTTTACTCTGCCATCTCCACGGACAGCGTAGCAGCTTTGGGAAGCGGTGTGTTCTCAGAGTCCGGCGCCGACCAGCAACACCGCTTCCCCAGACCTCGGGCATGAGGTAGAATCTTGGCGCCACGGAGGGGACCCTGAATTCGAATCTGCCTGCTGACAAGACCCCAGGCGAATCGCGTGCGCATGCATTTCAGGGGCAAAGCGCCTGCCCACCGCCTGGGCGTTTGCATGCGCTCGAGTCCACAGCAGCCCCACAGCCCACTGTGCGCTGCAAGGTAGGCGCACGGACCCCTTTGCAGGGGCAGAAAGTAGGCTTGGAGAGAGCACACGCTCTAGCTGGGCGCAGAGCTCTCTCCGAGCCCCCTTCCTCAGCCCGGGGCCTCAGAGGGATCCTGGGCCCCCGCCACTGGGTGAGATCAGGCGCAGGCCTGCCCCCCCTGCGTGCCCAGCTGCCCTCCATCAGACCCTCAGCAGCCAGGAAAGCCCCGCCTCCTGGGAGGGGCCTTCACTCGGGTGGGGGAGGGGAGGGCGTCCTAAGACCCCTCTCCTCAGGCTGGGCATTGCAGCAGCTGCAAGCCCTGGGGACAGATGGCTCTGACCTCCTGTCCTTGTCCCCTTTGGTGTTGGGACACGACCCCAACACATGCTTTCTAGGGCTCCCCTGACTCACAAATCATTTCCCCGCCTCTGGCACAGCTAGAATCTTCTTCCACCAGTGGGGCCCGAGAAATGCCGCTGAACTAGGGGGCGCCTGAGCCCGGCCCTGATGGCTGCCGACTCTCTCACCTTGAAGTCTGGATTCGGGGGTAAGGGCAAGGCGCTGGGGTGGAGGCTTGGGAGAGGAGGGCGTCGGGGGTCCCCTAGTGAGGATAACCCGGGGCCGTGGGGCCTGGGAACGGGTCACTTAACGGGGCCGCGCGAGGCAGCCCGTGGCGTGGGGCCGTTGGGACAGATGCGTGACTCTGATCTGGGGAGTGAGACCCGTCCCAGCCAGGAAGGCAGCGTGGAGACTGCGCCTCTCCCCACCCCGCTGCTGCTTCTGGCCATGGAGGGACCGACGGGCGGCGGCCCGGGCCTCGAGGAGAAGCCGGGCCCCGTGGCCGCCAGCCCCTCTCTGTCCTCGCTGGGGGCCGTCTTCATCCTCCTGAAATCCGCGCTGGGGGCCGGCCTGCTCAACTTCCCCTGGGCCTTCCACAAGGCGGGTGGGGTGACCCCCGCCTTCCTGGTGGAGCTGGTAAGCACCTGCGGGGCATTTGGGGGGGGGTGGTCTCCTGGGGTGGGATCCAGGCGGGAATCCCCAGCATCCCTCCTGGGGAGCGGCCTGTTGTAGACACGACCCCTTGAAGACTTCCTCTTGGGTCCGGTCGCGGGACAGGGCCATCCCGCCCCAGCCCCGGGCGGAGAATACCCTTGGGCTGCCGAGGGTGGCGAGGGTGGCGGGTGGGGAGGTAGGGGCCTCGAGGGCGCCCGCGTCAAGCGATCTGTCTCCTAGCGGTCATCTGGCCGTGTGGCCTCTCGCGCCGGCTGGTGACAGCTCAACGATGCAAGGCGAGCCGTGCGTGCAGTTGAGTCAGGTGTCAGATGCTGTGACGTACCCTCCCCCCCCCGGCCAGGGCAGGCCCGCCACCCCATCCCAGGCGTTCCGCCAGCCCCTCCAGCAGCATGTGCGGCCTGAATTCCCTTCCCAGAGAGGCCAGGGCTGAACAGCCCCAGCGGAGAAGGGCCACTAATTAGCACAGCTTGGTTTTGTCTGCGAAGAGTCCGTTCCCGAGGCCGATAGCACCCGCTGAGTTGTGTGGCGAGCTCGGCCGCAGGCGTTGTCTTCAAGGCTTTTTTACGGCAGCCAACTGATCGTGGCCTTTTCTGTCCTTCTGGAAACTGCCCAGTCCTAGCCCGTGTCGTGTCCGGCCTGTGAAGACAGAGAACCGTGCGAAGATGGGTCAGGGGTTTCTTTCGGGGACGGGACAGGAGAGCGCTGGGGTTCGGTGGTGTGTTCTCGGGCCTCCGGGGTAGGGCTGTACAGGTGAATTGGTTGTACCTCTCCGATGATACGTGTGTTCTCTTAACCCACAGCCCGTGGGATTTTAGGAGAGTGATTGAGACTCCCTGGGTTTCTGAAGCCTCATTTACCCAACTGGGGCAGGCGTGTGGGACTCCCAGGTGCACAGACTTAAAGCCCGAGAGGCCTCTACAGTCTCTTACCCATGGCTCTGGTCTCCAGGCAGGGGAGGGTCTGGAGGCGCATGGAGTACAGGCCCCCAGTCTGCAGGTGGCCTCTGTGGGCGACAGGCCTCGGGGGGAGCGGTCTCAAAGCCCTGAGGGGCTGGGGCGCCTGGCTGGCCCAGTCGGTAGAGCATGTGCGACTCTTCAGCCTCAGGGTCGTGAGTTCAAGCCCCATGTGGGGCACGGAGCCTGCTTAATTGAAAACAAAAGGCCCAAGGAGCAGCTGCGGCGGGCGGGGGGCGGGGGCGCACCCTGGCCCCACGGTCCCGCTCCGCAGGTCTCCCTGGCCTTCCTCATCAGCGGGCTGCTCATCCTGGGCTACGCCGCCTCTGTCAGCGGCCAGACGACCTACCAGGGCGTGGTGGGAGCGCTGTGCGGCCCCGCCCTGGGGAAGCTGTGTGAGGCCTGCTTCATCCTCAACCTGCTCATGATCTCCGTGGCCTTCCTCAGGGTGATCGGGGACCAGCTGGAGAAGCGTAAGTACTGGCTCAGGGGTGGTCTGGAGTCCGGGGGGGGCCGGGGGAGGCTTCTGGCGGATGAGCGGGACGCGGGCACTGGACGGGGCCCTGCGGGGGACAGCGGAGGCCGAGGCCGCCCCTGAGCTCCTCACATGGTGGCTGAGCGAGTAGTAATTAGCGGCACCCTGGGAGTCCTGCCGGGGGAGGGGCTGTGCTGGATGTCCAGCGGGGCCAATGCAGTTTACAGGTGGGCAAGCAGCCTCCTGGGAGAGCGAGCCGTAGCACCATGAATCTGGGGACAGCGTCCAGGACCGAGCCTAGGCCCCCTCGGACCGATTCCTGCAAACACTGCACTCGCCACGCCCTACCCGCAATTTTCCTTCTTGTTCCGTTCCACATACTTGCTAACTCTTGCTGGGATTTCTTCCTTGACTCGTGGGTGTTTAGACTTGGGTGGTTCAGTTTCCGGTTACTTGGGAGTCTCCTGGATCCCTTTCTGGCTTCCGCCTTAGTCGTGCCACGGTCGGAGAACACGCTCCGTGTGGCTTCAGGCTCTTGGCCCCCACGTGGTCAATCTTGGGCGTTGCGTGCGCCCTGTGGGGACGTGCGTTCTGCAACCGGGCCTGGGGTTCCGGAACTCCACGTCAGCGGCAGGTGCTCCCCAGCTTTGATGAGACCCTCCGGAGCCTCACTGACTGGTTTTTCCAGTGTAGTTCTTCCATCAGTTCCTGAAAGACCAGTGTGAAAATCAGCTGTGTTTCTGGGTTTGTGTACTTGCCCTTGAGTTGAATTGAACAGGCTCACACCAGCGAATTGTCCCGTTATTAGCGTGAAAGTTCCCCTCTTCGTCTCTGGTGATACTTTGCCTTCAAGTCCACCTTCTCTGCCACAAATCTCGCCTTTCCAGCCTCCTTAAGATTAGTGTTAGCCTGGTGTCTCTCCCCTGGCTCTTGGGGAGCCTCATGTAACCTTTGAATTTCAGACGCATCTCCTGCAGACAGCACGTGGCTGGGTCTCGCTTTTTTGATCGTCTTGACTATCTCTGTGTTTAACTGTGGTGTTGAGATTTTTAATTGGAATGTAATTAGCGATAGGGTTGGATTTCGGTCTTGCATTTTTGCTATTTCTTGTGTTGGTTCTGTCGCTTGAACCAAAGCGAAGGCCCCCAGCGCTGGCGGTGCTGAAGTTCGAGGTGCCCATGCCTTGGGGAGTGCTTTTATCCCGAAAAGCACGGAGGTTGGTAAATCTGAACCTCCCGGTGGGGAAAGGGACACAGAGGCGCCCTGCCTGCCAATGTCAAGTAGAGGTCATGTCCGGTTTCACCTCTGGCCGTCCGGTGGTGGTGCGCTGTTGAGACGATTCTGGGGCTGCCCTCGGGCGCCGTGGGAGGCCAGCTGGAGCGCTCAGAGCACCAATCAGGGCACACCGCTCCTCTCCCGGCTCCGGGTGGATTGCCCGGGGTGCACTCGTGTGTGCTTAGAGAGTCGGGGACGTGACTTCCCAAGAAGTCCAGGCTTCTTGGCAGGAGAGCCAGATAAAGATGGGGGGTGCTCGTGGAGGTCGGGGTGCTTGGTGTCCTTGTGTGCAGTGGGTACAAATGACTTGCAAGTGACCAGCACTGAAAGATCTCTAGGAATGTCCTAGGCAGCGAGGGCTCGAGAGGGGCTGCTGGAGCCCAGGCTGCTGGAGCCCAGGCGTCCAAGCTGGGATCCCTGCTGAGGGGCCCCAGACGCGAAAGCGGGGCTTAGGTCCCCGCCCAGGCCATGCAAGGGTCTGGCACCCCCTCCCCCCGGGTCTCTGTGTACCTCTGGGTGCGTGCGTTCCCCTGGCCTCTGTGGCCCGGAACGCCTGCTCGCTCTCCGGCCCGGTGCCTGTGGAGGGGGACCTCGGGGTGGGACGCCCCCAACCTTGCAGAGGTTCTGTAGAAACAGGGGACCCTGAGAAGGCCTTTGCTTCCCCGCATGGCTGGCTCGTGGCTGGCTCGCGTCTGGTGAACAAAGCAGGGTCACAGTCCGGCACAGCAGGCGCCCCCAGGTGGGCCGTGAACCACCTGTGAGCTCCCAGCGCCCAGCAGCAGGGCCCTGGGGACCCGGGAGGAGGGGCGCCCCCCCCCTCCCCTTCCAGCCCCAGGCCGTGTTGCTCCTCCCCCAGCGCTCTCCCCTCACCCACCCGCCTGGCCTCTTCTGCCAACTGCAACTTCTCCATCTCCCCATGGGGGGTAGGGGGGGGACACCGGTCTGGGCCAGTCCTTTGGTTCCCCCCCACTGAGAAGTTGGGGGAGGGAGGCTGTGTCCCCTGCCCCCTCAGATGAGCATGGGCTCGGAGGCACCTTGGCCCAGCGGACAAGGGCAGATGGGACGCCTCACCGGTTCCAGGCCCAGCCTTGTAGAGGACAGGCAGTTTCTTCGGGGCCCCCAACTGCCCGGGCCTAGCCTCCTGGAGGGCCCGTGTGGGAGAGACCCCAAGACTGCAGGGCAGGCTCAGACGTCCCCCCCAGACACCCGGTGTCGGGCCATCGAGGCTCCTCCAGACCGGGCTTCCCTAGAGCCGGCCACGTGGCCCCCGCATGACCCCTCCCACCCCCCCGCTGTGATTCCCACGGAGCAGAACTGGCGGCTCAGCCCTGCCCTAGTCTCCTTCCGTCCCTGGTGTGTGACCGAGCCGTCGCTCCGGGCCACTGTCCGGGGGAAGTTCCCGTGGCTCGGGCTCCCAGTACCAGCTCCCATCCCACATACCCGCCGGGGCTCCCGAGCAAACAAGAAAGGATCTTCCCCAAGAAGGCTAGGGCCCGGGGCCTCGAGGGCAGGCCGTTTGGTCTCTTACTTGTCGCTGGATTGCTGCCCAGCTGCCGGCGGCTCACCGAACGGCCGTTGAATGAATCGGCGCAGCGGGGTTCGTGCCCCTCCGTGGTGGCACGTGATAGGTGGACTCGGCGCCCACGGCCACCCCCTGCCCGATCTGGAGCAGGGAACCCTGTGGCTGGGGCTCTGACCCGGGTGGAGGGGGGGCTGGGGCCGCAGCTCTGAGCGGCCTCTGCCCTCGGGCCCTCCCTCCCTCCCTTCCTCCCCCCAGTGTGTGACTTCCTGCTGCCCGGAACCCCCCCGGCCCCGCCGCCGTGGTACGTGGACCAGCGCCTCACCCTGCCCCTGCTCTCCGTGCTGGTCATCCTGCCCCTGTCCGTCCCTCGAGAGATCGGGTTCCAGAAGTACACCAGGTACGGAGTTGGCAGACACTCCTGCCACGGCGGTGGCTCCAACCGGGTCCCCACCTCTGCCGGCGTCTGCGGGCAGTTTCTTTCCACCCGGGATTAGGGGGGACAGCTAGTTCTGGTCGTCCCATTTGGAGAAGAGAAAAAAGAGGGAAAGTTATACAATTAATATGTATGCGTGAGGGAAAACAGTTAAACAAACCCACCACCTCTGTTGAGGTGGCTACAATTCTGTTATTTAATTTTTGCACACGGTTTATGTACACAGGCACGGGGAAAACCAGACACACACTTTTGTTTCATCGTAGGGGCTGAGGCTTTATGTCATTTATTTATGTTTTTTATGTTTATTTGGTTTTAGAGAGAGAGCGCAAGCAGGGGAGGGGCAGAGAGAGAGAGAGAGAGAGGGAGACACAGAATCAGAAGCAGGCTCCGGGCTCCCAGCTGTCAGCACAGAGCCCGATGTGGGGCTCGAACTCATGAACCCTGTGGACAGAGCTGGCGCTCAGATTTCGTTCTGTGACACACCCGGGCTCTAGCTGGCGGGCCGGTGTCCCCGTGATTGTGCGGCCGCGCCCCGGAGGCCGCTTACGCTGTGTCCCGCCTGTGTTAGCATCCTAGGCACGCTGGCCGCCTGCTACCTGGCCCTGGTCGTCGTGGTGCGGTACTACACCGGGCCCCAAGGCCTCGTTCGCGAGCCCCGCCCTGTGCAGAGGTGAGTGTGAGGGGTAGCTTCTTCCGGCTTCTGGGGGTCTTCCTCCCCATGGTTCACAGAGTCCCCGCGCCTCCCCGTCAGACCCTGCACGTCTCTGATACAGCAGAGCCAGCCGAAGACCCCTTTGCTTCTTCAGGACAGACTCAGCTGCTCCTGGCAAGGGCCGGGGACAGACAGATGGACACAGGAACACTAAGAGCCACACCAGCCCGGGGCTCCTAGGCTGTGGGCAGACATGGCCCCCTCGTCTGCACGGGGACGGCAGAGCTGGCCAGCAAGGCGCAGGTGCCCGGGCGGGGTGAATGGGGTGGGTGGGGGCTGGTGCGCCCCCGCCGCCCCCGCCCCGGCCTGAGTGAGGCCAAGAGCAGGGCTGGGGGGGGAGGGGGGTGTCCTGTGGAGATGCCGAGTCGTGGCCAGGGCTTGGGTTTGGCCGGGAAGCCGCTGCCGGGTTTGAGTGCAGCAGGGCTGAGGTCAGACCTCCTCACGGCAGGGCCGCTCCGTGGGCACATGACATGTGTAGCCACCCAGAAGGGCCCTGGGCTTGGCTTAATGTCCTGCTGTTGC
This sequence comes from Paguma larvata, assembly GCA_030068075.1. NCBI lineage: Eukaryota > Metazoa > Chordata > Mammalia > Carnivora > Viverridae > Paguma > Paguma larvata. Next base: position 56,396,235 of record CM057841.1, on the reverse strand, counting down.
TATCCTGAATTTTTTTTTTTAATGTTTATTTTTGAGAGCGAGAGAGACAGAATGTGAACAGGGAAGGGCCAGAGAGAGAGGGAGACACAGAATCTGAAGCAGCTTCCAGGCTCTGAGTGTCCACACAGAGCCCGGCACAAGGCTAGAACTCACGAGCTGTGAGATCATGACCTGTGCCGAAATCAGGCACTTAACGGACTGAGCCCCCTAGGCGCCCTTTTTTTTTTAATGTGTGGTTTTTTTGGTTTTTTGGTCTTTTCAAGAGATGGAGGGAGACAGGTTCTAAAGTGGGCTTGCACTAATAGCACAGAGCCTGATGCGGGGCTCGAACTCATGAACTATGAGATCATGACCTGAGCCGAAATCGGGCTACTTAACGACTGAGCCATCCAGGTGCCCTGCCATTCTGAAACTTTTTTTTTTTTTAATGTTTATTTTTGGTAGAGACAGAAGATGAGTGGGGGAGGGAGCAGAGAGAGAGGGAGACAGAGAAACCGAAGCAGGCTCCAGGCTCCGAGCTGTCAGCACAGAGCCTGATGCAGGGCTTGAACCCATCAACCATGAGATCACGACCAGAGCCAAAGTCAGATGCTTAACAGGCTAAGCCCCCCGGGCGCCCCACCATCCTGAAAGCCTTAATCGAACAAGGGGACAGCGTGTTCATTTCGCACCAGGTTCCACAAATGACGTGGCCCCTCCTGGCCGACGCATTAGAATGGGGACCTCACAAAGAGAAGAGGCTGGGGCAGCGCTGAGTTGTGGGTTGGAGCCCTGGAAAAGGTGGCAGTGCTGTCCCCTGGGGTGGATGAGGCGGGAGCAAGGGCTGGGGGAGAAAGTCACGTGGGGACATGCTAGGTTGGAGATGGTTTCGAGACCTCGGATGAAGGTGTCAGGTGGCCAGCCAGACCCGCATGTCTGGAGGGCAGAGAGAGGGGTCCGGACTGGAGAGAGAAGTGTGGTTGGTGTCGGCCCCCAGGTGGCATTTCGGCCCGCCAGCCTCGGTGAGCCCTGTGCCCTGAGCCTGTGGCACTCAGGCCAGCCCCGGGAGGTCAGGGACAGGAGGCGGAGCTGCCGCAAGAAGAGAAGGACGGAGAGGCCGGAGGCTGGGTTAGCTTCTGGGGGTCCTGGAACCAACGGCCACCAACTGGGTGGCTGAGAAGAGCCGAAGCGTCTCTTAGTTGACTCTAGAAGTCCAAAGTCAACGTGTGGCAGGGCCGTGCTCTCGCTAGTACTTCCAGGGGAGGCTCCTTCCTGCCCCTTCCAGCTTCTGGTGGCCCAGCGATCTTTGGTGTCCCTTGGCACATAGATACATCCTCTGTCTCTGCTTCCCTCATCACGGGACTTTCTTCTGTCTGTTTTCCCTTCCAGTAATGACACTGCCCCCCTCCAGGGCGACCTCCTCTCGGTTTAACTAATGACCTCTACCAAGACCCCGGGTCCACATAAGGCTTCATTCCCAGGTTCTCAGTGGGTATAAACTTGGGGGGTCCTGTTCAAGCCAGCGTCGAGGCTGTTAGAAAGTGGGCCTCAGCAGTCGGCGAACAAAATTTTCAAGAAGGTTGGGGCGACTGTGCCGAGGTGCTGTTGCTGGGTCCCGTAGGACTGAGTCCCAGCATCGAGTTTAGCCCCGGAGGCTGCTGGCGATGTGACGAGCCTCATCGGGGCAGGAGAAGGGGCTGAGGGCCCCAGGGGAGAGGGAGCGAGGCAGGGAAGAGAGAAAAACGGGCAGGAGCTGATGGGGAACCAAGGCCAGCAGGTGCTGTTTGCACCTCACTCCCCTAAGTCCCCCAGGTGCCAGAGCCTGGTACCCAGAGCTCCTTGTCAAAGGAAGCCAGGGGCCCTGTCTGGGAGCCCCTGGACCTGAAGCTTCTGCCCTGTGTACAACTCCATCCTCTCAGGCAGTTTGGGGGGCGGTCAAGCCATCCTTGCCCTGCTGGATTTCATGGACGCTGCCTGTTCCCTCGCACCTAACCTCGGTGGGAACGGAAAGTGGGGAATTCCTTCCAGCCCTGTCCTGCGTGGACAGTGTCGAGTTCACAGGTGTCAGCGCAGAGGTATTTAGCAGGTGCGGTGTACACACGCATCCTGTTGCTGGTAATTAAAAAGCCTGTCTCACAGCCGGCTTAGTTACATTTTCCTGGTGTTGCTTAAACTCATCTCCAAGTGGAGATTGTTTTGAGTTGAATCTTTTATAATAAACACCCGTCCTGGTCTGTTTGCAGCCCCTCCTCCTGGACCTCCGTGTTCAGCGTCTTCCCCACCATCTGCTTCGGATTCCAGGTAACGTCGGCGTGGGTGTTGAGGAGTGTGGCTTGGCGGGCTGTGGTGACTCTCTGCTCCCTCGGGAGAGAGTGCCCCCCCCCCCCATCAGTAAAGAAGGTTGAAAACTCCCTAAAGAACGGAATGGCTGTTTTCTGGAATCTGTGCCTGTCAGTTGGCATCTGGGCTCAGTGAGGCGTGCATTGCTGTCGACTGTGGGAACCTGGCCTCTGCCAACTCCAACACTACATTTGTTGGGTCTGGGATAGCGTGTGGGTATTCGGAACGTGTACCCTCCTCTGCAAAATTCTCGCAAGGCCGTCACCATGACTGGAGACTTGGAGCTGCCTGCTCATGGGGACGGCTTTCTGCGGGTGGGCCCTGTCCCCGGCTGGGAGGCGTACCGGGCAGAATATGCAGTTTGTCATGGAGTGTCACAGAGGGAGGGTGGGCTCTGTGTGTGGCACCCCGGGGGTGTGTGGCACCCGGGGGACGGGCTTTTAAAGGAGCCCTGCCCGGGGCCGATTCAGAGAGGGCATTCAGCTAGTGGGGAGGGGAGGGGAGGGGAGGGGGCCCCAGGTGTGATGGGAGAGTTGCAGGGGTGAGGCCGGGGCTCCACGCGGTGTTGGAGGGGTGCAGTGGCGGCTGAGGGCTCCTCCCTCGCCGGGCTGTCCAGTCTCCTGGCTGGAAGTGGTCGCTGACCGCCTTCTCTCCTTGTTGTTTTTAGGAAAGGTTTGCCTCTGTCCTAAGAATACCCCCCGCCCCAGCCCCCCTGCCCCCAAAACGGTCCCAGAGTCAAATCGAGGCCACAGGGGCGACTTGGTCCAGCCCGACGGCGGTGCCTCCTAGCCTGACCTTTTCCTTCCTGTCTCTCTCATCCCCTTTCCGTTTCTGCTTTTCATCTTGCCTTCTCTTTGAGGATCATTTTTGAAAAAAAAAAAAAAAACCACCCTGGAACACTGCCGTTTATCTTCCTTATAAATCGGCCGAAATCCCGCTTCGGGTGCTTAGCAAGCCGCTTACAGGAATTTCTCACTTGGCTTCCTGCACACCCAATATTTTGAAAGATCTGAAGCGCTGATTTTGTCGTCAGTGGGTTGGACGCGGTCTCCGTCCCTCTCTCCCGCGCCCAGGCCCCATATGGTCCGGCAGGCTCGCACCGCCGCGGGGGCCGCTTTCCAGATGCTTCCGAGGGCTGCCCTGCTCACCTTTGCCTCGGCTCCGTCAGCCGATTCTCCTAGCAACCGGGGCCTGGGCTGCCGTTTCCAGGGACACGGGAGGCAGCAGTGGGGAGCTGGGGAAGACACGGATTGCAGGGTGGGGGTGCGAGTGGGGGTGGGGCTCGGGCCAGAGGCAGGGCTGCCAGGATGCGGCGGTAGGGGGAGGGCAGCTGAGGGTGAAGATGGTAGGAGGTAGGGGAGGGGCGGTGCGGGAGGGGGAAGTCTCTCGTCCTCAGGAGCTCTGACCTGGCCAGACAGCTCCCCTCCCCCGAGCAGCCGGGCACCCCGTCCAGCCTGCATCACATCACGCCACGCAGGTCCGCGGAGGGGCAGAGGTGGGGCGCGGGCTCTGGTCCCCACCTGCCGGCCTCCCCCGGGATTTCCCCATGGCTGCTATTTTTAAACAGCCTAAGGCGTAACTCCCATGGTGGACCCTTCACTCATCCCTGTGCACAACTTGGAACCTGTCCGACGCCCCAGAAGGAACCCTGTACCCGTGGCTGGCCCTCCCCGCGCCCTGGCCACCACAGCTTTCTCTGTGGACCCGCTTGCTTCAGGCATTTCGTTCTAATGGGGCCCTGCAGGACTCGGTCCCTTGTGCCGCCGTCTGTCTCCCCGCGGGCTGCTCTCCCAGGTCACTGTGGCGTGGCCTGTGCCGCTGCCTTATCCTCCCGCGGCCTGCGGCGTGGTCGCCGGCTGATCGAGCCGGTGTGCGTATCCGCTCCTCAGCCGGGGGACGTGTGGCCGGTGTGCCCCTCTGCCTGCTCCTTCCACCGCCCGGAGAGCCAGCACCGTCCCCTCCACTGTCCCAGCCACTGTCCCGGCCACTGTCCCGGCCAGGCGGCCCCGTCCTCGGGAGCCGTGCTTCGGTTCCTGGTGTAAAGGCAGGAGAAACAGGGCCCAGGAGTCTTGGGGACAACCTGGAAGGAGGGCTGGTCGACATCCCGCCACAGCAAAGCGTCTTTTCCCCACCACCGCGCTTGGCCGTCGTTCGGAGACCCCCCCACCCCCCAACATGGCGTTCTGTGCGGTCCCACAGGGTCTGGGGGCCTTGGGGGGTGGCGTGAACTCAGGAGCAGGAACGGGGAGTCGGACGGAGTCAGGGAGGTCCCTGGTGCAGTTAGGGTGTGCGTGAGCTCCTTCTCGGCCGGATGCGGTCCCTGCATGTGCGCCCCCGTCCCTCCCGAGTGCACGCCCCGTGAGGGCTGGGGGTATGTTGGATGTGTTTCCGGGGCCTCTCTGACCGGCACCCGGTGGGAATATGAAGGCTTTGAGTGCTGGGGAGCCGGGGCTTCCCGGTTGCTGGGCCGGTTAACGGGTGTGTCACTGAGTTACCCTGGAGTGCTCCTCAGCCGTGGGGCCGGGCTCTGTGCGTGGCCTGAGCTCCGAGGCATCAGCAAAGCCGATGTGGTCCTTGCCCTCGTGCAGCTAACAGGGGCTGAACAAGCAAACCCGGAAGCACTGACGCGGGGAGAGTGGGGACACAGGGAGGAGCTCGGGCCCGCTGGGGAGAGCTTTCTGAAAGGAAGGGTAGGCACTGGCCAGACGGAGAGAAAATCCCAGGTGGAGGACCCAGCACAAGCAAATGTCCTGGGGCAGCGAGGGAACAGAGGCAAACTGAGCTCAGTAGGTGAGGAAGGCGTGGCTCCTGGGAGCCTGGAGCGGAGGGGCGGGGGTCAGGAGGAGGGGATGAGCGTGTTTGGTTTTGATCAGAAGTGAGTAAAGAGGCTGACCTGTGGTAGGAACTCTAGAACAGTCCGGAAGCCACAGGGGGCATCAAGATAAAGCCTTGTGTCTCCGCCCTGGCTGTGTGTCAGTCCCGGTCTCCTGGGCTGCTTGTGAAATGCCACGGCTTGGGACCTGCCCCCGTAAATAAAGTCCTTGACGTTGGCCACAGGTATCTTCTACTTAAACCTCCTCGGGACATTAAGTATACATGAAGTGTATAATCATGGCTCTGTCTCTTCCTGTGTAACGCTCACCTCACTCAGGATCTGGGATGTTGCCGGCACCCCCCAGAAGCTCCCTCGCGACCGGTTCCACTCCACAGCAGCCCCTTTCTGTCCCCAGAAGTGGCGGTTCTCAACTAAGAGCAGTTCTGTCCCCAGGGGCCACCGGGCCATGTCCAGAGACGTTTTTGGTTGTCACAACTTGGCGAGGGGGGGGAATGTCCTGGCCTCCTGTGGGTCCAGGCCAGGGCTTCTGCCCAATGTCCCACAGTGCACGGGACAGCCCCCCAATGCCAAGGGTGCTGCGGCCGAGAACCCTTGCCCCGGCGTGGTTAACTCGTAGCTTGTACTTCACGTCACGGAAACACGTTTTCTCGTCTTGCTCGGTGGCCCCGTGTGAGGAGGCCCCGTGTGAGGGGTGTCGATCCTCTTGGGTGCTGTGTAGCATTCCCGGATGAATGTCTGCCCGCTTCCCTGCTAGACCTCCCGTTGGCGGACGTTCGGGCGGCTCCCTGGGCTTCGGGGCCCTGGCGCGTTTCGGGTTGCTGCCGGCGCCGGAGCGCCCCCTGAACCGCAGCCCCTGCCTCGCAGTGTCACGAAGCCGCCGTGTCCATCTACTGCAGCATGAGCACCCAGAGCCTCTCCCGCTGGGCGCTGGTGTCCGTGCTGTCCCTGCTGGCCTGCTGCCTCGTCTACTCGCTGACAGGTAAGGCGCGCCCAGGCACCGTGGAGCCGGGCAGGGGGCGCGGGAGACCCCGGGTAGCGGGTGCGTGCAGAGTGCTCGCCGGGTGAGAGCATTCGTGCTTTTCCTCCTGACCCCACGGGGAAGCCCCTGCTTCACAGAAGGAGTAACTGAGGCCCGCTTGGCCTCTGTGGCTTGTCTGGGGTCTCCCGTCTAGACGTGCAGAGCGGAGTCGCTGCTTGTGGGCGCCGCACCTGCCGCCCTGCTGCCCGAACGGACGATAGTGCCGGTCATGTAGCATTACGGCTGGGTAGCGATCGACACAACAGCCTTGGGGTTTGACGGATTTGGGCGCCCACAGCCCTGCGTTCTGGGCAGAAGGGTCTCCGGAGGTGGCAGAAGTGCGGCTCAGAGAGGGGTCACACAGCGTGCCCGCAGCACAGCCCCGGCCTCAGGCTGGCTGCCGCCTGGCTGCTTTCCTCCCGCCCGGGCCTTCAGAACCCCTGACCTGGGAAGTCCTTGGGCCGCGCGGCAGCGTGTCAGGCGCCGGAGACTGCCGCGGTCGCCGGAGAAGCTTCCTGACACGTGACACTACGTTAGTTTCGGGAGGACCACAGAGCGACGCGGCTTCGGTGTCACGCGGTGCTCCCCGTCCACGGCGTTCCCCACGCCGCGCCTGGCCTCCCGCGTCGCCTGCCGGCACGGCTCCCTTCTAAGCCGCTCCCCGGCCTTCCACCCTCTCGGCCTCCCAGGGGCTTACGGCTTCCTGACTTTCGGGACCGAAGTGTCCGCGGACATCCTGATGTCCTACCCCGGCAACGACGTGGTCATCATCGTGGCCCGGGCCCTCTTTGGGGTGTCCATCGTGACCGTCTACCCCATCGCGCTCTTCCTGGGGAGGTGAGGCTCGGCCCGCGGGGGCCCTTACCTCCCACCGAGCAGCACCCGCTGGCCTCCACGGGGGCTCGTGTGTCGTGGGGACCCCGGGAGAGGAGAAAACGGGGGCGGGGAGTGTAGGCGGAGCCTGCGGCCTGGTGCCCAGCCCGCCCTGGAGCGCACCCGGTGTGGCCCTTCTGTGTCTGCACCTGCTCCGGGCTGAGTCGTGGGAGGGTCGGCGGGGTCCCTGGGGCACGGCGCCTAGCGAGGGGCCGGAGCCCCGCCCGCTAGGTGTGCAGGGTGCCGGCGGGCGCGGGGCTGGAGCCGCCTGTGGTGTGTGGCCGCCAGGTCGGTGATGGAGGACTTCTGGAGGAGGAGCTGGTGCGGGGCGTGCGGGCCTGGGGTCCTGAAGGAGCCCTCGGGGCCGTGGGTCCGGGTGCCGCTGACCGCCCTGTGGGTCGCCGTGACGCTGGCCATGGCCCTGCTCCTGCCCGACCTCAGCGATGTTATCGGCATCATCGGTGGCATCAGCTCCTTCTTCATCTTCATCTTCCCGGGTGAGGCCCCTGCTCCGCTCCGATCGGCGTCCCCGTGGGCGACTCGGGGGTCTGGAGGGCGGGAGCCCCGCGGAGGCAGTGGGAGCTGTACGCTCCCAGAGGGGGCACTGCCGGTGCTCAGGTCCCCCGGCCTGAGGCTCTGGGAGGTGCTTTTGGAGGTGCGTGCAGGGTCCCCGGGCCTCCTCCCCCCGGCGGCCTCCGGGACTGCTGCTTGCTGGGAGTCTTAACAACCAGTTGCTTGGCTTCGGGGCCCGGGCTTCAGTTGGTGCCTTTTAGCTTCAGCTGCTTTCCCTGCTGGAACGGACCGCCAGGGGTGGTGGGGTTCGGCGGTGGAGGTGCCGTCGGCAGAGCTGCCTGGCCTCGGGGCCCAGGAGAGCTAGCGCAAGACAGGGGAGAGAGTGGCAGCTGCCGGGTGTTGAAAGCATCCCAGGCGTCAGGCCCTGAGTCTGGCCCCTGATTCGTCATCCCCGAGCCCCTGGCACGGAGGGGTGCTGTCCTTGTCATCTGAGAGACGGGCTCAGGGGGCCAGGATGTTGGGGGATGCTGAGCGGGGTCCCCGGGGACGGGCTCTCGCGCTCAGGGCCACTCCGGGTTCGTCAGTGAAGAGCTGCGTGGCCCCGTGTGTCCTTTGCAGGCTTGTGCCTCATCTGTGCCGTCAGCGTCCAGCCCGTAGCGCCACGCGTCAGGTGGGTGTCCCCAGACAAGAGTGACAGCGCGGGCACCCGGGGGGCTCAGAGCGAGCGGAATCACGTTGTCCCGCCTATGAGAAAAACGACCGGCCACGGGGTTTGGTTTGTCCGCGGTGACAGGGCGTCTGCGCCGGGAATCGAACCCCGGCCGGCCACGCCGGGGGCCCGCACGCTCCCTGGACGCGGCCCTGCTTTCCGCTCGCAGGGTGATGACCGTGCAGGGAGCTGTGTGTGGGTTTCGGGTCTTCCCGGCCTCTGCCGGCCCCCCGCCGTGTATCCTTCCGAGTCCTGCGCTCACAACTGCAGGGTGCGGGGGGACAGGCTGGTCCTGTTGCGAGGAGCCCTGCGTCGTGGAGGCCGTGTGGCCGGAAGGGTGACACGTTCAGCAAGGTAGCGGGGCCTGGATGGACGCCTCCTTGGTGCACGCCCCTCTCTCATCCCCCTGCGATACCAGGATCCCATCCCACAGACGAGGGGACAGACGTCTGTGCCAAGTCGGGGCCAAGCCGGGACCCGACCCGGGCTGACAGGGCCCAGGCCTCACGCCTGCCTCCTCCCTGTTCCACCTCGTGGGTTAGACCAGAGGGTTCGGAGAAACCCCTTTTTCCCAGCAGATGGTCTTCATCTCCCGCTCGGCCTCTGCTCAGTCTGGCCCCACGGAGAGAGCGCGTGCCCTGGTGCCCCACACCCCAGCAGGGGCCTGCGTGCTCTTGCTTCCATTCCCCAGGTGTGAAAACTGAGGCCGAGGCAGGTAGGGAGCCACCGTCCTACATTCGCCGGGGCACTTCCTGCAGAGGCGCGTTCTCTCCCAGCTCCGGAGGCCATACGTCCACGGTCAGGGTGTCGGTGGGGCCTAGAGCCGCTTCTGTTCTCGCCCCTTCCTGCTTCTGGTGGCTCCAGGTGTCCCTGGCTTGTGTGGTCGCCTCACCCCGATCTCTGCCCCTCTGTGTCTCTGCCTCAAGTCCCCGTGTGCCTCTTCCGTATAAGGCCGCCTGTCACTGCCCTGAGGGCCTCTGCTCAGCCCAGAGTGAGCTCATCCCCAGGGCGTTAACTTTACTGCACCTGCAAAGACCCCGTTTCCACCTAAGGTCACGTTCACGGGCTTGGGGTGGATGCGAATTCTGGGGACCACCGTTGAGCCCAGGGCAGATGCTTCTATGTTATGCGGCGGAGGGCTTGGGTCCCCCCACCCCTGCAGGCCGGTGCCCCTCTTCCCCCCTTCCCTCCAGGCCAGGCTTTCCCACCGCGGTGGGCGCGGCTTCGTTCCCTTCGGGGTGCAGAGCTGCTCTGGCTGTCTCTGAACCTGACTCGGGCTTGGCGCCGGCCGCGATTGGCTGGGGCCCCTCCCACGGCTCGTGCCCCGCAGTGCTCTTTGAAGGCCCTGCCGCTTCTCCTTTGTGCCTCGATCCAAGCTCACAACGGTTCTTACTGGTGGGCTTTGAAGGTATTTTTAATTCCAGAGCTGCCGTAGGGCCTCTGATCGCTCAGAGCCGCTCCGGGAGGGAGGCCGCAGGCCCCGGAACATTCCCGCGCTCTCCCTGCCTCCGCGTTGGGGGCGTTCATGACTCAGCCCCGCTAGAACGCGGAATTTCGGTAACAGCGGGTCGTGGCCTTTGTTAATGGGGCCAGCAGTGTGTCCACGGCCCTGCCGTTGGTAGGAATCCTGTTTCCTTGTCTGCGCGGTCTCCGAGGTGCATCAGGCACCTCGGACACGTTGGCCTCTGTGGCGGCCAGGGCGACCACCTCTGCCACCGCGTACCCCGCCCAGCCGCTGTCCCCGTCGTGGGTGACTTCAGGGTTTCTGCTCCTTCATTTTCCGGGGGGCTTCAGCCCCTCTTCCCGTTGCCCCCAAAGGGAAAGGAGCGGGAAGGGGTCTCCCTCCCCCATTTCTTTGGCTTTGATGAAACGCCAGGGAGGCATGGAGTCCTGAGTTAACAGTTGCGGTGAGCGGTTTTAATTAAAACCTGGGGCTGTTCCTTACCGCCCGCCCGTTGTCTTGGAAACCCATTCCTCCAGGTGACGCTCCTGGCTTCGCGCGGGGAGGCGAGCCTTCTGCGTGCACCCCGCTAGTCTGCGGAGCTGCGGGAGGAGCGCTGATGGGCGGCTTGTTGGCCCGCAGGTGCTGCTTGGAGGCGTGGGGAGTGGTCTCCGTGCTCGTGGGCACCTTCATCTTCGGGCAGAGCACGGTGGCAGCCGCCTTGGAACTCTTCTGAGCGGGAGGGGGTCGGCCCGGCCCCACGGCGCGCCCTGGGCGCAGCTGCCCGCGTCCGGCTGTGCGACCCGTGTCCTTGCGTCATAAAGATGGTGGAGAAACGGATACCTTCTGCCTCCTGAGGCTGCTCACTGGGGCTCCTGCTGGCTCAGAGGGCGCGGGTGGGGTGCCGAGGGGGGTGTGTTCACGTCTCGGGGCCGCCCTAACAGAGACCGCAACCTGGGGGCTTCAAACAGCAGAGATGTCGCCCCGCACAGGCTGGAGGCGGGGGTCTGAGATCCAGCTGTGGGCAGGGCCGCTGCGCCCCCTGTTGGGGAGGCCCCCTCCCGGCCCCTTCCAGCCTCCGGCGTGCCTGGCTGTCCCCGGCACTTCTTGCTTGGCCTTCCCTTCCCACGTGGTTGTCTGCCCCGCGTGTCCCTCCAAATCTTTTTTTTAAGCTTATTTTGAGAGCGCGCGCGAGAGAGAACCAGTGGGGAAGGGGCAGAGAGGAGGGGGATAGAGGGTCCCAAGCAGGCTCTGTGCTGACGGCAGAGAGCCGGACGTGGGGCTCGAACTTGCGAACTGCGAGATCGTGAACGGAGCAAAGTCGGGTGCTTAACCAACTGAGCCGCCCAGGCGCCCCCAAACTTCCCTCTCTTACAAGAACCCTGGTCATTGGGTTAGAGCCACCTTAGTCCAGTGTGACCTCATCTTAATTGATTAGAGTCTGCCGTTTCCAAATAAGGTCACCGTCACAGATTCTCCGAGTTGGGACTTGAGCCTCATGTTTCTTAGGGGATACAGTTCATAGCAGAAGTAGGGGCTGAGGCCTAGGGAGCCCTGCTTTGGGCCCCCCCCCGATGGGACGACCCCAGCGATTCAGGGAACGGTGAGCAGTTCCCTCCCGACCCCACCGCGATTCTGGGGTGAGGAGGCACAGCTGCCGCTCAGGGCGAGGGGACCAGGGGTCTGCCCCGGGGCCAGGGTCGGGGGCGCGGGGTGGGGGGAGGGAGGCAGCTCGCCTCCCGGCTGCTCCTGCATCACCGTACTTGCCGGCACTGACCCCGCACGGGGCCCGGGGTGTCCTGGGTGTCGCTGGATTCAGGACACTCTCCCTCGGCCTTGGGACGTCTGCCGGAAGCCCGTGGTGCTGGAGCCAGGAGGGCCCCACGTTCGAGGACCTCTCCCTCAAGGTAGGTGGGGGCTGGGCTCCGTCCTGTCGCGTAATGCCTACCTGACTCTGGGAGGCTAGTGGTGCTGGGACTGTGTTTGGTTTTTCCCCCGCCTGTCCCCAGCATCTGATTCGGGCACGTTTTTGTCACGTAGGGAAGCCCGCGCCCCTTAGCAGTCCTCTGACGTCACGTAAGGTTTTCAAAAGCCTCTGTTTTACAGGGGAGGCAGCTAAGCCTTGGAAAAGTCCAGGCTGCTTGTCCCGCGAGGCCCAGAGCTGGGACCGACTGGGGGTTACGTCCGCCGTCCGTGTTCTTTCCGGCGCACACCCCCCAGTGGCTGACAGGGTGCGACGCGATCCGCCCGGCCCCGGGTCAAGGACTGACCCTCTGCTTCCCCCGCCCTGGCCGCGTGTGTAGACTCTGACCCAGTAAGTGTGGCACGGGGTCTCCACCATGTGCCCTCTGGCCAGCTCCGTCCACCCTGTGTCCAGTGGCCCCGGCCTCCCCCTGGACCAGGGCCCCAGAGCCAGGACAGGTGCTGGGGCAGAAGGGCCCAGAGCCAGCCGTGAGCACGGAGCCGTTTATCATTAGACTTTCCCCCGCTGCTGCGGCTGGGCCGGGCAGGCGCGGGCCGGAGCGACGCCGTTCACGGAGTCCTGGAGAAGGGCAAAGTGAGGTCGGGTGAGGGCGGGACCGCACTGGTTTTGAGCCCCGGCTCCGCCCCCTGCGGTGTCAGAATTGGTGGAGTTTACGAGCCCCCATCTGGGCATCCGGTTCCCCACCAGCAGCACGGAGCAGGCTTGTCGGGTATGATGGCGAGAGAAGGCGGTAACGTATCTCCAGCAGCCAGGTGGGGGGACCTGAGCAACGGTCGTTTTATCCAGAAAACCTAGGTTGACATTAGGTGAACACTGAGCTTCCCAGCAGCCAAGGGAAAAGGGAAATAGGATCCTAGGGTTCATCCCGAAGCAGGAAAGTGTCTCAGGGAGGAAGCGGACTGAGAGTGCTGAGAGAGAAGGGGGGGGGCTCTTTAAGGGGTGATGCCTCCCACCGCTGGGGACGGTAATGGTCATCTCGCCCTGTGTCTGGGACAGACGTCATCCTCAGAGGACCGAGCGTCTGCTCAGCCACCCTCAGGCGAGGACAGGACGTGCTCAGAAGGCTGGGCCGCTGCCCTCCGGTGTCTCCCCGATGAAGGTACGAGCCGGCTCGGGGCTGTCCTCCGACACGCACGGGCTCCCTCAGGTTTCCCACGGCAGCGGGAAGGAAGGAAGGGCTGGAGGGGCATCCCCCGGGGTCACCGTGGCGTCACTGAGGGCTTCGGCCAGGGCCTCTGGTCTGCAGGATCGGAGCCGGCTCTGCCTGTCACCTGCCAGCCGTGCGCCCTCAGCCGGCCCTTGCACTCAGGCTGCTCACCCAGGAGGTCCTCCTTGGTGCTTGTCTAGCCTCGGCGTCCTGCCTGGGCTGGGGCAGCAGCTCCCTTCCTTCCTCCTCTTGGGCCTCAGTTTCCACCCTCTCGTTCTCCTCCAAAACCAAGCCAAGGGCAGCCCCTCTCCCCACCCCGGGATAGCCGCGAGGGTGGGCTGAGATGGAGCTGCAGAACCGGTGGCCCCAAGCGGGCCTGTGACCTGTCACCGGTCCCTGGCCGCGGTGACGCCCCTGTGCCTGAGTGTGGAGACCCTCAAGCTGTGGCCGCGGCCACGTGGTGGTTTGTGGCACAGCGATCGGCTCTCCTGCACTGAGTGGCGCTGAGCCAGGGGAAAGGTGCCCCCAGGCCGGCAGGGACGCCAGCCCCGGGCCCTGCTGGTCCCCTGAGGCCCTGTCCCACTCCACACAGGACTGCCTCCGCGTGCCTCCCGCGGGAGGTTTGGGTTTCGAACCGGACACGGCGAGAATGTCACCGGCCATCGAATGCAGGGGGTAAACTTCTCTCTTCGGGCAGGTGAGTGGATTGGGGTTTGTTTTTTTTTTTTTTTTTTTAGGGGGGTGAGTTAATTGAGGTGAAATTAACCTCAGGTTCAGTTCAGGGTGTTGTAACCACTACCTCGGCCTCATTCCAAGTCATTCTTCTCTCCCCAAAAAGAAACCCCACCCCCTGGGCGGTCGCTCCCTGCTCCCTCTCCCCCAGCCCCTGACAGCCCCTCCTCTGCCTTCCATTCCTGTGGACCTAACTATTCCAGACGTTTCGTCGTGAGGGGGTCATGCGCCGTTTGCTCGGCTGCCTTCCCGCGGCGCCGTGGCTTCAGGGGCGGGTCCCGTCCCGCACGGATTGGCACTTCCTTTTCTGTGGCGTGCGATGCTCCGTTGCGCGGACAGGCCTCACTGTTTGATCCTCATCCCCGGACGGACACGGGGGGTGTTGCCGCCCTCTGGCTGTTGTGAATGAGCCGCCGTGAGTGCTTGTGCCCGGGCCTTGGCTGACACGCGTCTCTTCAGTGCTGTGGGGCACGGTGTGTGCGTCGGGACGGGACGGCCGGGTCCCACCGTCGTCGTCTGTAACCAAGGAACCTGAGGTCTGGCTGTACTGACCCGGAGCTGTTCCTCCCCGCTTCGGTGCCGTGTGGACCGGGTTAGGACACGGGCTGGGGCGGGCAGCTCTGGGTTTGGATACAAGTGGGGCCACTTGCTTGCCGTGTGACCTCTGGTGAGTCACTTGCCCTCTCTGTCTCCCCTGGGAACCTGCCCATCACAGGCTGGCACAGGCAGCACTGAGGGGGAGGGCGCCTGCACGCCTGGCAGGGAAGCATAAATCAGGCAGGAGCGCCGCTACCTTCTAGGGCTGACATTTGTTCTCCTGCGAGCCTGCCCCCCACCCGCTCGGCATCCGGGGAGGCTTGGGGCGCTTGTGGGCTGCAGGCAGCAGGGACGCTACGCTAGGGGGGAGGGCTGGGGCCAGCGGGCGGGACGTGTGGCACAGTGTCACCCGCCCAGCTTCTGGGGTTTCTCGGTTGCACCCCAAAGAGCCTCAGCCCTGAGAAAATGTTTTTAATGTTTATTTTTGAGAGAGAGGCAGAGAGAGACAGACGCAGGCACCAGACTCCAAGCTGTCAGCACGGCCCGATGTGGGGCTCGAACCCACGAACCGTGAGATCATGAGCTGAGCCAAAGTCCGACGCTTAACTGACAGAGCCCCCCAGGTGCCCCTCTGAGAACAGTTTTCAAAAGAGCTGAGCTCATCGGAGCGGCCCCCGCCTCAGGGGCGCTCTCGGGGGTTGCCGGCAGGCCCCCGTCAGGCCCCATTCTTGGGGGCCAGGCACTTCCCCATCTTAGGAGCAGAGTCTCCTCCTGCTTCGCAGATGAGGAAAGGGGGGCTCGGAGAGGCTGGCTGGAAACCCTGCAGCTCAGAGGTGCCGCCGGGATTCAAACCTGCTTCCTCGCCCTGCTGGGCTGGTTTTGTACGAAGGGCCGGCGTCACACCCGGCTGGGGGGCGGCGGAACCCAGGGCAGGGGGGATGGCGTGGGCAGAGGCCCGGCCCGCAGTGACGGCTCTGATCCCTTCCCGTGTCACAGGCTGGCTGCTCCGGGCACAGCCTGGGCCCCGGGGTCTCCCACCGGGCCTGACGGACCCACTGGGGCCCTGCCTTCTGGCCTCTGCCTCCTCCCTCCCTCCTGCCTCGGGACGGGGATAGATGGTTCTCTTTCCTTGTCCCTTGAGACTCTGGTGTGGGCCGTCCCCCCCAGGCCGGGAACAGGAGCGGGGAAGCTGCAGAGGGCACAGAACAGGACTTGTCATTCCGTCTAGGCTTCTGGGCTCAAGTACGGGGGGTGCAGTCAAGGACCATCTGGGCCCAGAGCCGTCTGGCCTCTGTCCTCGGCTCCTGGGAGGTGACCTCTTGGGCTGTGGAAAGTCCTGAGCACGCTCCGGCGGGGCTGGAGGCCTGGCCCCAGTGGAAACTCTGAACCCCGGGCTCGGGTCGGCTCCGTGGTCGGCCATACCGTGTCTGTGCTGTCGCGTGCCCGTGCTGGGACAGTTGTAAGCTCCGTGCCTGGTCTCCCCTGGACCCCGGCAAGTCTTCCCTTTGGTTGCTGGGGTCCGGGAGTCCTTGTGGATTACTGAGCCCGGGGGAGATTCTCAGGGACGCCCAGAGCTTGGTAACAGGCATAAACTTGTCAAAATGCCTACCTCAGCCTTGTCAGCCCCGCGTACACATCAGGAGACAGGCATGGGGGTGATTGTGTCAGGACTTCAGGGCTAGAGCGGGGCCCCGGGACGGCCGCTCTCCTCCGGCTGCCATCGGCTAGAGGACGCGGAAGAAAAACCCAGCACGCGGCCCTTCCCAGCCAGAGTTTATTAGCGCCTGCGGGCCGGGCGCAGGCTGCTGGGGCTATACTGTCGGTGCGGCCCGGGCCAAGGTTGGGCACTACAGGGTCTCGGCTCCTACCAGGACGCTGAGGCAGTGGCCAGTGGAGGGGTGGGGCCCGCTGAGGTCCGGGACAGGGGTGCCGAGGGTCATGCGCGGCCCCCCAGGTGGGGGCAGGGTGGGGGCTGGTTCCCGGAGGGAGGCCTCCTTCTCCTGGCTGCCCTCGGGCTGCTCTGCCGCTCAGGGTGGGGGTGTCTGGGGGGGGCCCCCAGGGGAAGGGGGTTCTCCTTCACTTCACACAGCAGGGAAAATACATTCTTGTCTAGAAGTGGAGCGAAAAGACAGCACGTATACCAAAGTTTCTAGAAAAGAGGGGGCAGGGTGGCAGGTTCCTCTGAAGGCCTCGGCGAGGTGGTCAGTCACGGCCTACGGTGCACCAAGCCACTAGGAGGGAGGGGGGCAGACCCATGAGGCAGGGCCGGTGCTTGGGAAAGGGCAGCCCCCAACCCCCCGCCCCGGGCAGTGTCTGCCAGGGGCAGGAACCACATCATCCAGCCCGTGGGGGAGGTGCGTGCTGGGGGCCAATCCCAAGTAGGGGGGAGTTCGGGGGTTGGGAAGGGGTGTGGAGGGGACAGAGCCACTCTGAGGCTCCGCCCTCTCCCGGCAGCCCACTCTCTCCCCGGGGGGTTCAGACAGGGTGGGGGCCCTGTCCTTCCGCTCAGGGGCGAGCCTAACACTGCGGCCCTGGGTCTCCCCGCTCTCTAGGACCCCCTGCACACCCGGCTTCTGTCACCTGGCACCAGGATCCTGGAGAGGGCCTCGGGCTGGCTCAGAGTGTCCACCTTGACGTGCCGGAACGCCTTGCACACGGGGCTCTGCAGGTGCCTGGCAGCGAGGGGGAGGGGGTGAGCCCTTCGGGCTGGGAGCTCGAGAGTGGGCTCTGCCGGAGCTAGGGGTGGGGGCTTCACCCCCAGACCAGCCTCCCTCGCGCTTTGAGCCCTGTGGTGATTGAAGGCTTGGCCTTAGGGAGGCTGATGGCTGAGGCCGAGGAACAGTGAGCGGCAGGTTTGTGGGGAGAACAGCCTGGTACTTTCTGGAGTTTTAGCCCCAGCCTCTGCTCCCAGGGCTGGCCAGGAACCTGGGTTCAGAGTCCCGCTGATGGCGGGGGGGTGGGGGGGGGTCCCTCCAGGCAGAGCTGGAGGCATGCACGCCCCCTGGGGGCCCGGGGCTCCGGCCCGCACTCACCTCCTCCACTCCTCCTCCGTCTCCCAGAACTCATAGACCACGAAGGTGAAGCCGTCCACCAGCCTCACGGCCGCGACGCTGGGAGGAGAGAGACTCCAGCTGGAGGGCCGGCCGCTGCTGCCGCCCCCTCCGCGCCCCTCCCTCCGGGGTGTCCAGTGAGTACCCCCACCACCTAAGGCCAGGCCGGGCCCCGGAAGGTGGCCAAGAAATCCTCACTGAACGATTACAAGGACCTGACACTCGAAAGGCTTTAACTTCATTTTCAAACCCCACCTTGAAAAATGAAAGCACCTTCCTCCTGCCGCACGCGCCCCACGCATTGTTTCATTTAATCCTTAAAACTCTCCGGGGACTGGGAAGGGACCCATCAATAGTGGGAGGGGGGGCGGGGGGAAGGTCAGGCGCCACGGGCCCATCCTAACTCGGGCCTGACCGCCCCCCCCACACCAACTCGGGGAGGAGCCTCCTCCGCCCTGGGCGGCATCGGAGCTGGAGCTCCAGGCAAGTCCAGGTTCAAGCGCACAGGACAGCAGCCGGAGTTCCCGCCGCTCCAGCCGCCGATCACACACGGAGCCGCGGCTCAGACTCCCCCGGCAGATGCGGGCCACCCGCCCCTCCGACAGAACCCAGGGCCCTGCGGGCCGCTTGACAAAGGTCAGCGGGGCAAGCGGATTCGTCCACACTTGGTTACTACGAGATGAAAGCGACCAGGGCGACTGCGTTTGTCCCGCTGACAACGCCCCGGACTCGTGGGCGGGGGGGGGGAGACAGTCATTCCACAAACAGGCACGAAGCCCCCCGGGACCTCCCCCCTGCACGTCAGCCCTGCACCTGCTGTCTGGACTTGAACTAGTGCAGTTCCAGAAGGGCCTGTCGGACACCCCCACCAGCACACCCGACCCGCTCCTGACCTCGCTCAGCACCACCTGTGGAGTTTCTGCAGCCAGAGGACCTCCCGGGGGGCCTGGCCGCCCCTCTCCCCGCCACCGGGCAGGAGCGCCAGCTCCGCTCCAAAACCCACGTCACGCGAAGGCCCGCCCCTCTCCACGTACCTCCCGGGCCCCGCTCACCCCGGTTCACACGAACGAGACCTGACCAGGTCTGCCTCCCGCTCAGGCATCTCTGCCTCGGTCCCTACCAGCCCCCAGCTGGCGCCCCACCCCTCCTCGGGTTCTGCCGACTCGGCTCCTCCGCACCCCGGCCTCACACACTGGCGGCCCCTCGACCTGGAGCAAGCCCTCCCTGAAGCCTGTCTCTCCAGGACCCTGCTTCCGGGCCTGCACGGCCCCCATCACCATCCGGAACCTTCCCCACTGAGACTAAGTGCTCAGCCGGGTTCCGGCTGTGGCCCTGGGGACAGGCCGAAGGCCTGTGTGCTCCGGAGAGGGAGGGAGCAGAACCCGGGCAGGGACCCGAGGGTCCCGCCGCAGTCCCTTCCTGTGGGGGTGAGACAGGGACGGGGCGACAGCCTGGTGGCTTGGGCCCACAGCCCTCTCAGCCAGCCACTAGCAAGGGGGAGGGACCACTCAGGCGCGGCCACGACAGACGGCGGTCTGAGCCCTGCCCGCTCACTATTCCACCCCTCACCTCCAACCACCCGGGGAGTGGGTCCTGGAAGCGGCCCCGCCTTACAGATGAGGAAGCTCAAGGCAGGGAGTCACGGCCATGTGCGCGCAGGGGCGGGGCAAAGCCTGAACGGGGGGGCCCAGCTCACGCTTCCCCGGGGGGCACGGCTGTGTGGTCAGGGTGAGGCTGATCCTGCCCACACCCCCCCACCCTCACCGGGCCCCTCGGCTCACTCACTGGAAGCAGGTCCTGGCCCCCGCCGTGCCCCGCAGGTACTGTCGCAGGGAGTCCACGAACTCACTCAGCTGCTCGGGGCACACGGCCATCTCCTGCCGGACCAGCTGCAGGTGCTGTGGGGCCAGAGGGGGGTGAGCGCCCGGCTGCCCCCCGCGGTCCCTGCCCCGCGGGCACAGCCCACGACCCGGCCTCCCCGGACCTTCCCTCGGAGAGCACAGGATGATCTGGCCGAAGCAGAACCCCAAAACCCTCACTCACAGGAGGGTTCGTTCTTACACACCAAAAGTGGCTAAAAAGAACGAGGACCCACTGCTAAAAGCAGACGGCAGCCACGCCCATGCAGGACACTGCACGAGGGTGCTGACAGAGGCCGTGTGGCCGTCCGGAGCGGCTCACACGGCACTCTGGTCTGAGACACAACAAAATCAGTGCCCGGTAAGACTCGCTTCCGGTTGGGTGAGTTTTGGGGTCACTGTCCGGATCACTTTGCCCTGGGCCAGATGGTTTTGGATCAGAGGACACCCCGGGACGGGGCACGAAGGAGCGGGCCTCACCATGTTGGTGCCTTCTTCATCTGAAAGGCGCTGCTGAAGGTCGAACCAAAGGGTCTGAAACAAAACACAAAGACGTGTTGAAGACCGAGGCCACCTCTCCCAGGGAGGCCTCCAGTACTACCACAATGAGACTCCCGTGTCCAGAGCCAGCAAAGAGCTCCAGCCTCTCCGCCCTAAGGTTCCAGGGGCTCTGCAGTCCCCTGGGAGCTCCCCGGGGCCCGGCCTCGCTGGACACACTATCCTCCATACGCAGGGCTGGCTCTGCAGAAAGCTGGGAAGCCAGGCTGGGAACGGACCAAAGGGAGTGGCAGAGACCCCTCCGGGCCTTGGCCCCTGGGAGGCGCAGAAGCCAACCAGGTCTAGCATTCTGCCAGGGGTGGGGTAGTCTTGGGGACAAGAGAGTTCTGAATCCAGGATGCTGGTTTTTCGCCTCAACTGCCTGCGACAGCCCTGCGACCCGACGCCGCCCCTGCCCCCCACCGTCAAGTTGCTGATCTCCGATCTCCCCGTGTCAAGACCCCTGGTGCCTCGTGAACCGAATAATGGTCGGACGGGGGTGGTTGGTTATCACCGGCGTCCACAGGCCTCGAGCTAAATGCTCCCTGGCGTGCAGACTCCCTGAGGCAGGCGCTGCCCCGCGGTTGGCTCCAGGAAGGCGGGGACCCGCGCATGCTGGTCGCGCACAGGTGCCGGCGTCCGGAACACAGCACCCGATGGCGCCCAGCAGATCCTCAGCACAGAGCCCTGGGCTCCAAGGGCCTCAAAGGCCGGCTGAGCTTTGGAGCCTGGGTTTGAAAACAGGGCCTCTCCCCCTGACCCACAAAATCGCGATTCTTCTACAACTCGGGAGCCCCAGTGACGGTCTCCGTGGCGCCTAGCCCTGTCCGTCCTCCCCGAGGACAGCCTGTGTCTCCAGCACAGTCACAGACCCGGGGTTTTCCTGCCTCGTGCACAGGCGGACGGCGCACCGGCTGGGCAAGGAAAACTGGAGCAGTCACCGCCCTGAAATTCTTAATAACGCTTGAACAAGGGATTCTGCGTGCCCCCAAAATGGCCCTCATCGTGTCTGCAGCCGGTCCTGCAGAAAGTCCCGACTCCTCAAGAGCAGGGGGCTGGTACGAGCTTTCTAGGTGGCCAAGACAGGCCCCGCAGGGGCAAGTCTGTTTCATCTTACAACCATGTAGGTGGGCTCGCGGGGGCAGGGTCTGCACCTGGTTCCTTTGGCTTCTCGCAGCCAGCAGGGCCGTGGAGGGCGAGGATGAGGAGGGGGTGAGGATGAGGGGAGGGTGGGGGCGTAGAGGCACCCACGCCGTCAGCCACCTCCCGGCCTCACGCCCCAGCGCCCCTTCAGCCCCGCCCAGGCAGAGACAGCGGGCGCAGGTTGGCACGCGAGGGCGGGGCCCCCTGCCGGTCCCGGATTGGCCCCCGCTGGCGGCCCGGACCAATCAGAGGCCAGCAAGCGGGGCCCCGCCCAGTCTCCCGGACACCCAGGTGCTCTGCGGTCCGCAGCCAGCTGGTTGTTAAGACGACGGGATGCTAAAAATAAGCTTCAAAGAACCTCCCTCTGGAGGCGCTGGGAGTTGTTATGACAACCGGGCCTCGGGGTCCCGCGGAGCCTTTCCCACCGCGCCCACTCAGAGGCCGGCTTTACTGGAGGGGGATCCCACCTGGGCCTCGGCCAGCTAGCGGGGCCACCACCTCCCCCACCCCACCCCCGTCCCCTCTCCAAGTCCGGCCTCAGCCTCCCTCCGCGTGGGGGAGCCCCCCGCCCCGTCCCCATGAATCCCTGAGAAACCCCAAGCCTATCGAGCTGCTTTTTTGCCCTTTTCGCTAAAGATGTAAAAAATTCAGAGAAGCAGGAGAAATGTAAAATCGCTCAGCCCTTCAGCCCTGAGACGCCTGCAGGCTTGTTTCTGTCCCGGGGAACCGTCTGGTGGGTGCGGACGGGTTTGGGTCTCAGAACATCCAGTAACAAGCCAAGCAACTGCTAGTGGTGTAACTAACGCTCACTCCACAGCAGGCTCTGGGCTAAGCCATTAAGACTTCATTTCTTTGGGGCGCCTGGGTGGCTAGGTCAGTTGAATGTCCAACTTGGGCTCAGGGCAGGATCTCACAGTTCACGGGTTCAAGCCCATGTCGTGCTCTGTGCTCACAGCACAGAGCCTGGAGCCTGCTTCAGGTTCTGTGTCTCCCTCTCTGTCCCTCCCTCCCTCTCTTTCTCTCAGAAATAAAATATTAAAAAAAAAAAAGGTATTTAATCGCCACAACCACCCCATGAGGAGTGCTATTCCGAACATTTTCTCTTTGGTTAGAGCAGGAATCTCAGGCTCAGAGAGGGCAAGTCACTGGTCCAAGGTCACAAAGCAGCTAACTGTATAACCAGGATTTAGATACGCACAGTCTGGTACCTGAGCCCATTGGTACACCTTAAGGCAGCCTGTTATCTTTCTCCCAATAAAGAGTCACTGTTTGGGCTGAATCTATCCTTCCCAAAAACATATGTTCAAGGCCCATGCCCGCACCTGAGAACGTGACTATGTTTGGAAATAGGGCCTTTGAAGAGGTCATTGAGGTCACGTGGGTGGGTGTGACCTTGACCACGCCCTTAGAAGGAGATGAGGACAGACACCCACCGAGGGAGGACTGTGAGGACGGAGGTGAGGATGGAGACACATTGAGGGAGGACCGTGAGGAAGGAGGTGAGGACGAGGATGCACTGAGGGAGGACGTGTGAGGACACAGGGAGCGGGTGGCTGTCCTCACGCCCAGGAGAAAGCAGCCCTGCCCCCAGCCTGAGCTCAGACTTCTAGGCTCAAACGGGGACAGAAGAATGGCCGGGGTCTGAGCCCTGCCTGGGCTACGCGCCTACGGCCGCCCCGAGAGATGAACGCGGCCACCCCGCAAGGACCTGCGGCGTCGTGACACGCGCCCTGAAGACAGGATTCGGGAGAGACCGTGCCGCTTTCTATTCCCGGCGGACGCGCCAAACCGCAGGGGAGGTTTCAGGACAAACCGCTCGTTCAGGAGGTCTCGAACGGCCCCCGGGACGCCGCCTCCCTCACCCGCCGCCACCTGCCCAGGCCAGGCCTGAGAGCCAAGGCCGCAGGGCGCCCTGTCCCCTCCCCGCACGTGCCCCTCCTGGCTGCCCTGTGCCCCCGGCACCTCTCCTCGGACAGTACAAGGGACATCTTCCCCCTGGTCTCGGTCTCCAGACTCCCGCCCGGACTAGAGCCCGACCCTGCACTCGCGGAGGGCAGCGGGGAGGTGCGTGGGTCCGCGGACTCACCTTCTTCTCCAGCCGCCCCACCAGCTCTGCCAAGCGGCGGATCTGGGCTTCCAGGCCCTCCTCCTTGGGGTCCGCAGGGACTAGGAGGAAGGAACGGAGATGCTGATGGGCGGGAGGGGGGCCCGGGGGGGGGAGGGCAGCCCCCCCCCCACGCTGTCCCAGTCCCACTTGGAGGCCCAGGCCACATCCGGGCCGCCGTCAGAATTCCTCCGGGACTGCGCCCCGTCAGTGCTCCCCACCCCAGGCCGCCACCCTCTCTCACCAGGAGGAAGACTCTTCCCTTGTTCCGTGGCCCCCAGCTGGTGGTCGGGGGCGTGGGGGGGAGCGGGGCCTCCACGCCAGGCCTCCACTGCGCCGCGGCCGGGTTTGCTGTGGTTCTGTCTGCAGGTGGAGCGGAGGAAACACACGCCATGCGGGAGGCCGCAGGGCCCCGTCCGCTCTCCGCAGCTCTGGCCAACAGGAAGCTCCTGCTGTGAGCCCAGACGCGTGCCCTTGACCCAGTTAGCCCTGTTCCTGTGAGGCGGCCTGCAACGGGCCTCTGTTCCACGGAGGAGCCACTGGAGCCCACAGGCGGGTGACCACCAAGGCCACACAGTGGCCGGCAGGGGAGTCGGGATCCCAGCTTCACTCCATTGTAGGACCGCACGGCCCGGGCCCCGTGCTCGGGAGCTTCAGTTCCAGGGCTGGGGCGACACGGAGCCAGGCCTCCCTTCCCCGCCTAACTCACAGCACCCCCTCCTCCTTCCTGTGTGTGGGGGGAACCCAGGTCTGTGCCTGCTGAACAACCCGCCCCCGCCAAAGGGAGCCCTAGGAGCCAGTCTAGAGAGAGCCCGAAACAGGGACAGGCACATCTGTGAGCCTGACCTCAGCCGGGCCCTAGAGAGAAGGGCCAGGCCCCGTTCCCTGTCCCTGCACGCTGCCCCAGGCACACTGGTGTGCACAGAGGCACACGGCCCCTGGCGCGCCCGGCCAGGCACACACGGCTCACCGAGCACGCGCCTGGCACAACAGTAGGGGCTCAGTCAATGCTCGGTGCATTCCGGACACCCGAGTGCCCAGAGATGCCGCGGAACTGACCACCGACATGGACACACCCAGACACACACAGCCAACACGCCTGGCGCCCGACCCCCTCTGCGCCTTGGTGCATTCTAGAATTTGTCTCCTATGAGCCTGAAAACTCAACAAGCCTCTCCTCCTGTGTGCAGCAGTGCCACTCCAGCTTTTGGGACGGGGCGGGTGGGGAGGCCGTGGAGTCTTGGAGATGTCAGTCCTGACACCCCACAAACCAGCAGCAAACTGTGCAGCCGGGGTCCCCCGGGGGCAGCGGGGCTTTGAACCAGTGGCTCACGCCTGGATGGGGTGGCCTAAGAGGACGAGCTGAGATTTGGGGCAGTTTGAGGTGGGAGTCTGTGTAGGGAGGCGTCTCCCCGTTGTGAACTGCCTGCCGACCACGCCACCAAGCTCCCACGGGAAGGTCCCAGCACAGTGGCAGGGAGCTGTAACCGCTGATGCGCGACAGAGCCGGGGCTGTGCAGGGAACCAGCGACCACTGGCCAGCAGCCTGGCTGATCCACGGCAGGAGAAAACACGGAGTTTTTAATCAAGGTAGTGACCCCAAAACAATGAAGGAAATCTAAGCGTCAGCTTCCAGAGCCGTGGCCGTCAACGCAGGGACCCTCGGAATCACGGGGCCGGGCACCGATGCGGAGTTCTGGGCTCAGCGCCCAGGAATTCCAGTCCGGCAGCCGTGGCCGGGGGCCCGCGGTCCGCATTTTGCATTTCCCAGGTGACCAGCCTACGAGCGCTCGGAACACACAGATTTTGGGAACAGGGTCATCGAGCAGACTTTGCCATCCTGTCTGGTTGGGAACGTGAGGGCTGGGGACCCCGGGGGCTGGCGGGAAGGGGGACTGCTCTCTGGACACCAGGCTCTGCTTCCCAACACAGCTCCTGCCTGCGACGGGGCCCTCGTTTGCTCTGCCGCGCGAACGAGGCCTTAGATCCCTCCATTCGGCCTGCCCTTCCAATCCCGCCCAGAACGTCGGCATTTGCTGCGACTCTTTCCTCAGGGCCTCTCTCTGCAACTCGGGTTCTTCTAGTCCCTTCTCAAACGGAGGGAGGGCCGGCCTCAGGCTTCCCCGTGACTGCCCCTGACAACAGGTGCTCGGTTTTACAGCTGCTCCGTTTATGGCACGCGGAAACTGTTTACCGATTACAGTAAGCAGGTAGCTTCCTCGATTTATTTCCGGTTTTCAAAAACGCAGCAAAAAACTGAACAGTCTTAGGTCGACGATGACGCGAGGGGTCCGGGGCAGAAGGGATCGGTCTCGGAAACAGTCTCAACTCCATGTGCGTACGAGCCGTACGCACGGACCACACACACACCTGGCACTCCTCTACGCACGCGGTCTCCTTCCGTCCTCACGGGCACTGAAGGCGCAGGTGTATAATCGTCCCCACTTCACAGAGAAGCGCAGCGCCTTGCCCAAGGTCGCCCAGTCCCCGAGCGTGCCACTGGCCCCGGCGAGCAGCAGGTTGCTATGTGCGTGTGTGGGACAGAGCCCCGCGTGACCCCGCAAGGCCCCGGGGACGCACCTGATCTGGCTGGTCTGCTCTTCGATGGCCTCCACCGCGCTCTCCACGGAGCTCAGCAGCGACTGGGTCTGGCTGGCCGTCTCCTTCAGGAGGAAGCGTGCCACAAACTGGTCCACACTGCTCCCGCCCTCGTACACCTGTGGCGGGAAAGAGAGCGGCGCCCGTGGGAAAGGGGTTAGAGAGGGAACTTAGGCATGGGGTCGGGCGCAGGGCAGGGGGCGGGCACCTGGGGCTGGCGTCTCTGCCTGGCAGGAGGGAGTGGAGACCCCCGCGCCTCCTTCATCTTGGAAGCTACAGAGCTCCCGCATCAGGGAAGGGGCTATGGATTCGGAGATGGAGGTTTGAGCCCTGGCTTCACCATGTACTACGGCCATGATAAGAGTCACTCTAGTATCTGTCCTACAAGGTCACACAGGATTGAATGACAAAATGCATATAAAATCCTCAGTACAGTGCCTGTAACATAGGAAATACTCAGTGAGTAGCTCTTGTTATGGGATGATGTTAATAGTGATGATAGTGATGACGGTGATGATGGTGACGTTGATGGTGATGATGGTGGTGATGGTAATGGTGGTGGTGGCGGCGGTGGTGGAGGGGGTGGCGGAGGCAGTGGTGGTGGCGGTGGAGGTGGCGGCAGTAAGGATGACGGTGATGATTATGAAGATGATGGCAGTGGTAATGACGATGGTGAGGGTGGTGCTGCGGCAACAAGGGTAATGGTGACGATCATGACGGTGGCGGCAGTGGTGATGCTGGTCATGGTGGTCGTGAAGGTGATGATGGCAGTGATCATGATGCTGGTGACGGTGGTGATGGTTATGAAGATGATGGCAGTGATGATAATGGCAGTGATGGTAAAGGTGGTGGTGACGGTGATGATGCTGGCAATGATGGCACTGATGCCGATGACAATGGTGACGGGAGCAGTGACAGTGGTAATGATAGCGATAATGGTGACGGTGGGGATGATGGTGGGGACGGTTATGAAAATGATTATGAACATGATGGCAGAGATGATGATGGTGACGGTAAAGGTTGTGGTTGGCGATTGTGAGGGTGGCAGTGATGACGAAGGCACTGCTGCTGATGGCAATGGTGACAGGAGTAGTGACAGCAGTAACGATGGTTGTGATGATGGTCATATCTCATAGTGACGGTGCTGATGGTAGCAGTGATGGTGCTGGTGACGATGGTGGTGCTGGTGACGATGGTGGTGCTGGTGGTGATGGTTATGATGATGATGAAGATGATGATGATGAAGATGATGATGATGACGAAGATGACGATGATGACGGTGATGGCGGTGATGGCGGTGATGACGGTGATGACGGAGACGAGGAGGGGGAGGAGGAGGCGGTGATAGGGACGGTCACCGGTGGTGGTGTCCTGTTCTCGTTGACAGGGATAAAGTATGAGAAAAGAAGAATCTATGACCCCATCCCCCGCCTTCCTCCAAGCAGGATTCCTTGACCTCTGGGGCCTTCGCGAGGCTACTCAGAGAAACGAAAGAAGACTCAAAAGCAAGCAACGGGAGGGCTGCAGCGGGCTCCTCCCAAGAACAAGCAGGAGACCCAGTCTCGGGAGGAGGGGGCCGCAGGGAGTCTGCGGGGAGCCAAGAGAGGAAGACTCGGAGGCCGCGAGGAGACGAACTCTAGCGAAAAGGAAGGAAGAGGGTTTCCGCAGACTTTGCGGTGTGAGCATCTCCCCTTTTGTCAAGACTCTGCAGCAAAGACATTCCTCGGAGCTTCTGGATCCAGCTGAGGAGGCTTCATGGCCCCACTGAGAAGGTTCTGGCTCCACCAGGTCCCTCGAGGATGGTAAGGATCCAAACGGCACTGTGCTGGGGACGCTGATCCCCGAAACCCCGTGCGGCTCTCCCGCCGCCTCTGCCGAGACCCCACCCTCCCGAGCCGACTGCCCGGCCCCTGGGGATTCGGGCCAGGCCCCGGCCAGGCCAGGAAAAACAGGGCTCTCAAGGAGAGCAGATTAAACCATCGATCACTCTGACTGGAGTTAATTAGCAACGAGCACAAGGGACACGCGGCTGGAGACAGACAGGGAAGTAGAGGCAGGGGCGGGGAGCCTGGGGAGGAGAGGCACACACACACGGAGAGGTGTGGAGGTGACTGTCCCCGTGCCAACACCGGAGACAGGTCCCGACAGACAACAAATCGGCGGCCGGGAGCGGATGAGGTTTCTGCTCTCCTGATACGTTTCAATGACGGATCATCCTCCCTAGCGAATGGCTGAAACCACACTCGATCTGGTCTCCGGGCCCTGGACACACGAACGGCCAAAATGAACGAGAAGACATAACGCGGTAAGAAGTTTAAATGCAAAGAGAAAGCCTGCCGGGAGCCGTCGAGCAGAGAAACGAGCTGAAGTGAGGGTGCTGAAAGCACTCCGATCAGTGACGGAGGGGGCCGCCAGCCGCCCCGCAGTGTAACCCGTCAGCTGAATTCCAACGAGACAAAGGATTTGCAAAGGAACAAAAAAGCAGAGGCGCCCGGCCGGCTCCGTGGGTTGAGCATCGGACTCTGAGATTTCGGCTCAGGTCACCATCGCGGGGTCGTGAGATCAAGCCCCGTGTGGGGCTCCGCACTGAGTGGAGAGCCCGCTTGGGATTCTCTCTCCCCCTCCGCTGCCCATCCCCCACGCGTGTGTGCGCCCGTGCGGACACGTACTCTCTTTCTAAATAAATAAAAATTAAAAAAAATTTTACAGGAGTAAAAATGCAGCTCTTACAGACTTCTCCCCCACCACATTCGATGCCTCCCTCGGCCAAGAGACCAACTCCACCGACTCCAGAGGGGAAGAACCGGACCTGGGGACTGTGCACGGCGTGGGCACGTGACTCATCTTCAGGGGGAACAGGGAGATATTCGGAAATCTGCAAATCTCCGACGCGTTACCACACGAGCACCTTTCCGGCAAAGAATGCCTAGGCCTCTCCCCCCACGTATCCAGGGCTGAGTCAGGAAGGCGCTCTCGAAGAGGGAAGTCGTGTGAGGAAGGGGCGGTGATGGCCCAGGCGCCAGGAGATGAGAACGTTCATCGGGGAGAGTTTAATTTCTGCCACGCTGGATTATGTCAATAAAGAGTGTAAAGGTATAGAAAAAAATATCTGAAAATCTCAAAAAACCCCTTTAATTCCTCAAAAGGGAAGAGGAGGTGTCTCCTATTAGCTAGGGATAAAAACACAATTGAGAACACGGGCAGTGCCGGCCGCCTGGGGGGCTCAGTCGCCTGAGGATCCGACTTTGGCTCAGGTCGTGATCTCGCAATTCATGAGTTCGAGCCCCATGTCGGGCTCTCTGCTGTCAGCGTGGAGCCTGCTTCGGATCTTCTGCCCCCTCTCTTTGTCTCTGCCCTGCTCATGCTCTCTCTCTCTTGCAAAAATAAATAAAAATCGAAGATGTGAATAGACACTTCTCCAAAGACGACATCCAAATGGCAAACAGACACATGAAACGATGCCTAATGTCCCTCATCATCAGGGAAATACAAATCAAAACCACACTGAGATACCACCTCACGCCAGTCAGAGTGGCTAAAATGAACAAATCAGGAAACTATAGATGCTGGCGAGGATGTGGAGAAGCAGGCACCCTCCTACACTGTTGGTGGGAATGCAAACTGGTGCAGCCGCTCTGGAAAACGGTGTGGAGGTTCCTCAAAAAAATGCAAATAGAGCTACCCTATGATCCAGCAATAGCACTGCTAGGAATCTACCCAAGAGACACAGGAATGCTGATGCACAGGGGTACGTGTACCCCAATGTTCATAGCAGCACTTTCGACAATAGCCAAATCATGGAAAGAGACCAAGTGCCCATCAACTGACGAGTGGATAAAGAAGTTATGGTACTTATATACAATGGACTACTACGTGGCAATGAGAAAAAATGAAATCTGACCATGTGTGGCAACATGGATGGAACTGGAGAGTATTATGCTGAGTGAAATAAGTCAGTCAGAGAAAGACAGATGCCATATGTTTCCACGCATCGGTGGATTTCGAGAGACTAAGCAAAACCAGGGGGAGAGAAGAGGGGAAAGGAAAAAAAGACACAGAGAGGGAGGGAGACAAAACCTAAGAGACTCTCAAAGACTAAGAACAAACTGAGGGGAGAGGGGGGTGTGGGAGGGGGGAGAGTGGGTGACAGGCACAGAGGAGAGCACGTGTTGGGATGAGCACTGGGTGCTGTATGGAAACCAATCTGACAATAAATTATTCAAAAAAAAAAAAAAAAAGGAAAAAGAAAAGGGGCGCCCGGGGGGCCTCAGCCGGTTAAGTGTCTGACTTCGGCTCAGGTCATGATCTCACAGTTTGTGAGTTCGAGCCCCACGTCGGGCTCTCTGCTGTCAGTGAGAGCCTGCTTCGGATCCTCCGTACCTCTCTCTCTCTCTCTCTTTGCCCTTCCCCTACTTGCGTGCGCACACTCTCTCTCTAGAAAAAATAAACACTGAAAAAAAAAAAAAAAGAGCATTCACAGGGCCTGTTTCAGAGGCTGCCCGTAAAACGAAAGCTCCGGTCTCCACCCATGAGACCACAACTGACGCCACAAACCAAGCTGACCGCCAGAAGGTAAGACGCCAAAGGCACGAGGGAAGCACCCGAAACGGGAAGCGTAAAAGATTATGAGCGCAGTCGGAGCAGACAGATTGTGGCGGTAACGAAAAGCAGCCTAAATCCCCTCGTGTAAAGACACGGTCCCAGACTTGACGAAATGAGATCCACACGGAGGCGCATCGAAACCAAAACAGCACAGAGAGATTTACAAAACTTCTGCGCAAAAATCCTGCCCCCAGCTGTGGTCAAGAGAGGACAAGCCGTGGTGTCGCTGGAGGATGGGACTGAGAGAGCACGGCATCGCACGCAGTAAGAGGGTCACGATACCATGGCAAGAGGCACGACGCACAGCAACGGCAGGATGTTACCGAACCATCATGCAGTCGGCGAAGACGGCACGACGAACATGGCAGTGGGGGTTCAGACGGACGCGGCCGCTTTATAAAGCAATTGGGCTTTATCTCAAGAGCCTTCCACTGTCACGGACCAGGCGTGTCTTGTCCAGCAAGAGAGCGGATGCAGGATTGAATACGGAGAGGCTCAAGTCCGGGAGGAGACAAGAGCCCCAACAGGGGTTTCGTCTCTGTATTTATTGAGTTCCTGAGATCTTACACCCGTCGTGAAAGTGGAGGAAACAGAACAATCAGACGGTAATCGTGAACTTGTGTGCTTACGAAGGAACGGGTCTGGGGGCCGGGGGTGTCTGGGATCAGGTGCGCCGGCGTCAGAGGGAAAGTAATTTCCTGCAGGGGACGTAGCAGGTTACTCGTGATCCGCTCACGACATCTCGCCAACTATCCTTGGGCGCTATCGCCCAGTTGTGGCGGCTTTCTGCCCGAAGCTTTTTTCTAACCCATTTATGTAAACAGAACCTGTCTCCCACAGCGCACGGTCCTATTCTTGGACTCAGCCATGCCATTTATGACCATCTATCCCCAAGAAATCATGCGAAATGTGCACAAATGTTCACGTCCCCAGGTTAGAGCATTATTCCTAATAGCACAACCCCGGTTATAATCTAATATGCCCCCAAACGGAGGAAAAGCAAATTTAAGAATATTTGAGACCATGCTTCTGGACAGTTTTAATAACACGGGAAAGTGTCTGTTAAAATATTAGGTGAAAAAAGGGCAAAAAATAAGTTTTGTACACAAGACAATATTAAATATACTAAAGAAATACACATGGGGGGGTGCCTGGGTGGCTCAGTCGGTTGGGCAGCTGACTTCGGCTCAGGTCATGATCTCATGGTCTGTGAGTTCGAGCCCTGCGTCAGGCTCTGTGCTGATGGCTCAGAGCCTGGAGCCTGCTTCGGATTCTGTGTCTGCCTCTGTCTCTGCCCCTCCTCTGCTCACACTCTGTCTCTATGTCTCTCAAAAATGAATAATCTTTAAAAATTTTTTTAAAAAAATTAAAAAAAAAAAGAAATACACATGGGAAAAAAGCCTCCGAGGTAATAAGAAACTAACATGTCAACTAACAGTGGGAGTTACAAACGGTTTGAAATTTTTCCTTACATCTTTCTCTATCTCCTAAATTTTGCAAGTTGAATACGTACCATTTATATGATAAACACCTAACAAAAGTCTATATGCATCAAACAACAAGGCTAAAAATCTAGTAAAGAAAACCATTAATACAGAGATTAAATAATTTGCTGTGACAAATCAGCCCATCGTTGTCCCGTAGGAGAGACAACTGGACTGTGCGAAACAGAGATGCAGAGAGCACTGTGAGGGGCGCCTGGGGGGCTCAGTCGTTTGAGCATCCGACTTTGACTCAGCTCTTGCTCTCTCAGTGTGTGAGTTTGAGCCCCGCATCGGGCTCTCTGCAGTGTGGAGGCTGCTTGGGATTCTCT
This sequence comes from Paguma larvata, assembly GCA_030068075.1. Lineage (NCBI taxonomy): Eukaryota > Metazoa > Chordata > Mammalia > Carnivora > Viverridae > Paguma > Paguma larvata. The sequence goes on along the minus strand of CM057841.1, from coordinate 56,364,420 downwards.
CTACCCCTTCCCTGCTCACGTGTTCTCTCTCAAAAAGAAATAAAAAAAAAAAAAGAGAGAGAGAGAGAGAGCATTGTTAGGCAAATAGGAAAGTCTTTTTTAAAAATTTTATTTGAAAAAAATTTTTAAAGTCTGTTTATTTTTGAGAGAGACAGAGCATGAGCGGGGGAGGGGCAGAGAGAGAGGGAGACACAGAATCTGAAACAGGCTCCAGACTCTGAGGGGTCAGCACTGAGCCCGATGCGGGGCTTGAACTTGGGAACAGTGAGATCATGACCTAGGCCAAAGTCAGAATATTAGCCGACTGAGCCACCCAGGTGCCGCATAAGTTTATTTCTTTGAGAGAGAGAGAAAGCTCGAGTGGGGGAGGGACAGAGAAAGGGGAGAGCGGGAGAATCCCAAGCAGGTTCCGCACAGACACCGCAGAGGCTGATGCGGGGCTCGAACCCACAAACCGTGAGATCGTGATCTGAGCCGAAGCTGGACGCCCAATGGACTGAGCCGCCCAGGTGCCCCTAGTGTGAGAGTCTTTAAAATGGGTAAGAAAGATGACTGGGTCTCCCATCCATATGCCCTCTGGGGTGACTCAGTCTTCCCTCGTTTGGGGGCTCCTTTCAAGACTCCGTTGAATGAAGAACAGTGATGATGCTGAAAATGATTCTCCTCCACAGAAGCACACGGGAAGGAACTCTGTCTGGCCGCACGCAACTGAGCGCTGCCGGCACCCTGGACGGTGCCCCGTTCCGCACCGACCCACAAACTGGCTCGCAGCTCCTGGTCGCCTCTGTCCGCGGGGAGTCTTCTTACAGTTTTCCTGGAGCTAGCTGTCACATCTGCCGGGTTCCCACAGTAATCAGTGAGTTCTTTAAAATTATTCCTATTGCCTTAAAAAAGGGGGGGGATCCGGCTGGCTCAACTGGTAGCGCATGTGACTCATGACCTCAGGGGCGTGAGTTCAAGTCCCACACTGGGCGTGGAGTCTGCCTAAAGATAAAAAGTTGGGGCGCCCTTGGGTGGCTCAGTCCGTTAAGCGTTGGACTTCGGCTCAGGTCATGAGGTCATGGCTTGTGGGTATGAGCCCCTCGTCGGGCTCTGTGCTGACAGCATGGAGCCTGCTTTGGGTCGTGTGTGTGTGTGTGTGTGTGTGTGTGTGTGTGTGTGTCTCTGCCCGTTCCTCACTCCTCCCTCCCTCTCTCTTCTCTCAAAACTAAACATGAAAGAAATTTTTTTAATTAGAAAAGCTTAAAAAATTAGAATATTTGAAATCCGTGTACTGAGAAAACAAAACAACTGATGTAATACTAATTTTTCACTTTCATTATTCAGTCATAATAAGACCATAAATTAGATCATGAATATCTTTAAAAAAATTTTTTTAATGTTTATTTTTGAGAGAGAGTGTAAAGAGGGGAGGGGCAGACAGAAAGGGAGACACAGAATCTGCAGCAGGCTCCAGGCTCCGAGCTGTCAGCACACAGCCGGATGCGGGGCTCGAACTCACAAACTGAGAGATCATGACCTGAGCCGAAGTCTGACACTTAAATGACTGAGCCACCCAGGCGCCCCCATCATGAATACCTTTTAAAATACATACGGAGGGGCGCCTGGGTGGCTCAGTCGGTTAAGCGGCCGACTTCGGCTCAGGTCACGATCTCACGGTCTGTGAGTTCGAGCCCCACATCGGGCTCTGTGCTGATGGCTCATCAGAGCCTGGAGCCTGCTTTGGATTCTGCGTCTCCCTCTCTCTCTGCCCTTCCCCTGCTCATGCTCTATCTCTATGTCTCTCAAAAATAAATGAACGTTAAAAAAAATTAAAAAAATAAAATAAAATACATAGGGAAATATGGTAAATGATATAAAAATTGTGTGTGAAAACTGTACACCCAATCCAAATAAATAAGTGATATGAACTCTGTATTTCTGGGATTAAAAAATCATTGAAGAAAATTTCTATCTGCAGAGACCAAAAAAAAAAAACAAAACAAAAAAAAAACCCTTAACGGATTTTTCTTAATTTTGAAATCCAAACTTAAGGAGGGGCTGGCGGTTTTATTAACATCTGTAATATAAATAAGAATGTGGGAGCTGAAAAAAAACGAAATATTTCTACTTGTACCAGAGACACAGTTTCACCTTTTTGCAATGTATCTTTTAGTGGCGAGCACTTCATAACAAAGAAGGGGCAGCTACTTTCCCGTTTCAGATTCTGAAAAGACCCGGGTCATTTTCTCAAGCATCCGCGAGATCGTTAAAAAACAACCCGGGGCACCTGGGGGGCTCAGCTGGCTGAGCGTCCAACTCTGAACCTCGGCTCAGGTCATGATCGCACAGCTCGTGGGGTCGAGCCCCGCATGCGCTCCGGGCTGACCGTGTGGAGCCTGCTTCGGATCCTCGCCCTCTCTCAAAAATAAGTCAACATTAAAAAACAAAGACCCAACTCAAAGACGATTATAATGAAGAACTCTCCACACACTGAAACACCAGAGGGGAACCTCACAGCTCACTCGGTTCCAGCCTCACACAGTGAGGGGAGGACTGAGCAGGGTCGGAGAACAGTGACAGAGGACATGCCCATATATTAAAGTCATGGGTGCAGTGAAAACATCAAAGGTAAATGTTTCTTTTCCTTTTTTTAAGTAGGCTCCACACCCAGAGCAGAGCACAACCTGGGACTTGAACTCACGACCCTGGGATCGAGGCCTGAGCTGAGATCGAGTCAGCCGCTTGGGGCGCCTGGATGGCTTGGTCGATTAAGCATGCACCTTTGGCTCAGGCCATGATCTCGTGGTTTAGGAGTTCAAGCCCTGAGTTGGGCTCTGTGCTGACAGCTCAGAGCCTGGAGCCTGCTTCGGATTCCGGATTCCGTGTCTCCCTCTCTCTCTGCCCCTCCCCTGCTCGTGCTCTCTCTCTCTCTCAATGTAAATAAACATAAAAAAAAAAAGTCAGATGCTCAACCGACTGAGGCACCCACGCACCCCTCAAAGAGAGAGGTTTTAAAACTCCAAAGTTCATTATCAAGAGAATGTTAACATTCCACTGGACGTACGGGAACGAACAGCGGCAACCACTAACCTCCGGACACAGCTGGTTATTAGAGACTAATTAAAACAGGCAAAAATGTTACAAGGTTTTAACAGGGTGGCCAAATAGGACACAAAATAAAACAGGACGAGCTATAAAAGCCTATGTTTTAGTACACTTCATCCCCACGAAGAGCCTGCTTTGTGTCAAATATATTAGGTTTTAGATTTTTTTTTTAAATCATCGACAACATACTACTCATAACTGCCCACAAAACCAAACGTGGCCGTGATAGTTTTGGTGAAAACGATGCTAACATGGGCACAAAAAGGGGCACTCCGCTGACGCCAGGACCGGTCTCTTAAGAAACTACTAAAATATTCTTTTCCCCTGTTTATACCCCGACCCCAGCCCCGGGGACCAATTCCTTCTCTCATCTGCGAACACAAGAACGGTTCCGTGATAGAGAAGCCAACTCGCACACGGCGAACACTCACAGCCACCTACAATCCATTCCCAAATGAACATCCAAGACCTCCATTTCCGAGAGAGAGGGAGAGAGAGAGCGAGAAATCGCTCAGAGCGGGAGGGACGGAGCCCTCCTCGAGACGAAGACCGCGCCGCTCCGGGTTTATCGCAGGAAGCGCGGGCCTGTTCGCCAGCGGGGCCGCTAATAATAGAATCCACCCCATCAAATAGCTTAAGAAAAATCACATAATCACAAAGGCAATTTAAAAACTTCACCACCACCTCCTAAGACAAAATTTAACGCAGGGAAGGCAGGGATCATTTTTTTTTTTTTAAACAGGCTGAGAAGCATTCTAAAAACAGAGCTGGTATTAATATTGTAATTAGGGGAGAACTACCGGAGAGATGGGCTGGAAACTCAGGCGCAGAACAAACAGGCCTGGCGCGGCGCCGGGACGGGGCTTCGGAGTCGGGGGGACGCGGAGAGGGCCGCACGTCGGCAACGAAGGAGGGAGCTAGCTCACCACACAGCATGTCAACAGAAGCGAATGAGTCGACCCAGGCCGGCGACGTAAGCCGAGCTTTTGGAAGAACCAACGAGCTGCATTTCTACGAACAAAAATCAGTTCGAAAACAGGCCCGAGCAAGCGGGGCCCGTCCCGGCCGCCCAAGCCGTCCCAGGCGCGTGCTCTCTGCCAGCCCAAGGTCCGGACCTGGTCTAGGCTGAACGGGGAGATCTGAAAACCCTCTCCTCGGTGGGGGGTTAGGTCTCCCCTTGGAACAGTGACTAACCCAAGACCAGGAAGTCACCACGCGTGTTAGTAACGCCGAGAGACGGCAGGCACTGCAGGAAGGGGCTCGGTCTCCAGGAGCCCCGGGGGTTGGGGGGGCGGGCGGCGCCTGTCCTGCAGCCCGTCAGGGGCCGAGCTGGGCTGATGCCCCTGTGCGAGCAGGGATCCCCGGGTCTGGGGTCCCTCCGCACTCCCTTGCGACCCGCCGCCCACCCTGATACGTTCGGAACGTCCGACAGTGGTCTGCACGCGTGAACGGGGACGGGCGACCGGGCGATCGGTCTTCCGAGATAATAAAACGTGCTTGAGGAAAGCCAGAGTCGGGAGAGCAGGATGCGAGGACAGGCAGGGTTTCGTGGCGGCGCGGGACCAGGCCGAGGGAGAAAGGGCCTCGGCGCCCGGCAGACTCCCGTCGGAAAACATCTAATTCGCTAACGCGTGCAACGCGCTGAGCACCGTCTGCTCAAACACGCGGAACCACTCAGGAGCCGAAGGCTAAACTAGGCACCTGTGCTCTGCGCCAGGCCCTGGGCTAAGCAGCTTAGAGACCTCACTTCATCCAATCGCCTCAGGGACTCCAAGGTGAATGCTGGAGAAACTGAGGCTTGGGGGGGAGGTTGGGAGGGGAGCGCCTGGCTTTCGGCCTTTAGCCAGGTCTACGTGTCCCTCCCGAGCGTGTCCTGCCCCCCACTCCCTCCCTCCCTGCCTTGCTCAGCGTGCGATGCTCCCCTCCTGGCTGACCGAGCCTCTGGTCACCCCTGGGCAGGCCCGGAGTCCACCCCCTCCTCCTGCCGGGTCCCTGACTCAGTCTCCCTTCTCCTCTCAGCCAGCCGCTGCGGCCACCTAGCTGCGGACTCTGAGGTGAGGTTCACTCTTCTGAGCCTGTTTCCGTGGCTCTGAGAGGGGGGCAGGGACACCGTGACAACGGCTACCCACAGGGCAGCAGCGAGGATTAACCCGAACGGTGAACCTGGGCCGTCGAGGGTCCTCAGCAAACTTAGCGCCTCTTCTCTGGACGCAGGGAAGGAACGGCGCCCCGCCCCCCACCGCTCCAGCAGCCGCCAGCCCAGGAGGGGTGCAGACTCAGAGGCTGGGGGACCCGCTGCTTCTGCCCACGTGCGATGCCCAGCCCCCAACCTGGCCCGGAGGGGGGCCCCCTGCCTCTGTCTTCCTCCAGGGCACATGCAAACAAGGGGGTGACAGGACTGGGGGCTGAGCCGCCGGAGCGACACCGGAGCCCTCTCCCCGAGACACGCAGGGCTCCCTGCGCCAGGCCCGCTCCCGCCACTCCTCACGGTCCTGCCTCCCGGACGGGGCTCTCACACCCCAGACGCTGTCCGAAACCTCGGTCAAGGGCAGACGCAGGAACCCGCCCCTTTTGCTCCCTGTCCTGCCTCGGAACCCTGAGAAGGGGGTGCAGGGTCCACACCTGTCCCAGGTCGCCGGTGGGCTCGGGGGTGGCTGCCGCTCGCTCCCGACGACAGCAGGCCCAGACTGCGCCCGATTCCAGGAGAGGGCCTCCCGCGCCAGCCAGACACTCAGGCCACAGCTTAACGCAGCTCCCCCCTGGGGGCCCCAAGTAAAGCTCCCCCCACGCCCCAGAGCCGGACCCGCCCAACACCTGGCGGCATAGACCCAGGCGCCTGTGGGCGAGGACGCCCCGTTCAGAACTCTGACCGGCGCTGGGACCGCGGGGCGCCCACGCCCACTCACCTTCTTGGTGTAGCCCATGGCCTTCAGGACAGAGTGATTCAAGGTCTCCAAGGAGGCCAAGACGTCCTCGTAATCCCCCATGTGGTCCACGAAGTAATCTGGGGGAGGGGGGAAGGCAAAGGTCAGGGGTCACAGGAGGAGGATTCTGCCCTGCCCCCTTGCGCCTTCCCAGGAATCCCGCCCGCCCGTGTCCCCAGGGCTCCCGGGTCCCATCCCCCGACCCCGGTCTCGGCCCCTGCAGATCCAGGCACCTACCACACAGCTCCTTGGTGTCCACGTGGCTGCAGAGAGAACGAGGGAGGCGAGGGAGGCTCGGGTCAGGCCCAGCCCGGCCCGTCTGCCCTCCCTCCCCGCCTCCCCCCAGAGCACGCAGGGCCCCGTGCTGGTCAGACACCGGCCACGCCTCCTCCCTCGTCCACCCTACACGCCGGCACCTGGGCCGGGTTCCTAGGAGAGGACGCAGCGCGGCAAGGAGGCCCCGTCCCCTCTCCCCCCTCCGGAAGGACAGAGCAGGGATCCGCCCCTGCACGTGCTCTGACCCCACCCCCACTCCTTTCCTCTCCCCTGCTCTGCAGGCCGTGTCACGAGCAGGTAGGACCGAGAAGGGGGGCTACGTCCCGGGCTGGGACGAGGGAGGGAAAGGGACAGAAGGTGGAGGGCTCGGGATTCGGACAGGCTGTCAGATCTCATGTGACACGCTGCCCCCCCATCCCTGCCTGCGGGGCCCTGGGACAGCCGTCCTTGGTCCCGCCCCAGCCCTGGGGTCCCGCACCCCCGTTCCTGCAGCGTGGAGAGGACTGGGCCCCTGGGAGGAGGAGACTGAGCACCAAAACGCCACGCACGCCGGTGAAGGCGCTCGTGGCAGCCTCAGAACAGAGACGCGAGGGTGGGGCGTGCTGCGGGGCGGTTCCCGTAAGCTTGCCCTGTCTGGGCCCCAGCTCCCCCAGTGAGAGAGGAGGGGTGCCCTGGAGTAGCGAGCTCGGGGAACCCCAGTTCCGCAAAATGCTTCTAGGAGAAGGCCCCTATGGCCGCATAAACCTGGCTTCCGAGGGTTTGCAAGCCCTGCCTCGGGAGCTCCTTGAATTCACATCACACGTTAAATGTTCTGACAAGTCCTGCAGAAAGGCAGCCTGTTTAACTGTGCTTCAACTAGGATTTTTGCCCGTGAGCAAACGTGTGAGCCGTTCTGGGCAGAAAGCCTATTTAGCATCCTAAGGCGCCCATGCTTACAGCTCGCACTCCGGGCAATGCTGGACAGAATAGTCCTAGAAGTCTTCGGATTTCTGACCTTCTCCGAGGTCACATACCCACATGGCTCAACTCTCCGGCCGAGGTCTCCTTCCCCCACGACCCAGCTGGCCCAACACAAAAGGCACCATAAGGATGAGGACACCGCGGAGCACCTGCCTTGGCCCTTCCAGAGCTCCCTGGGGGACTGCAGGGGCCGCTCGGAGGCCGCCGTCTGTCTCCAGAAACAAAGCCCTTCCCTGGGTTCCCAGCAGGAGGCCTTCCTCCGACAAGGACGCCCCGGCCACCTGCTCCCCAGCCTGCGCCTCCCAGGACACTCTCGGCCCCGACCTCTGGTCCGGGTCACCAGCGTGCTGGGTCCCTTGCAAACAGGCTCGGTGGCAGCAACTTGTCCAGACTACATCCAGCCCGTCTCGGGGACCCCAACTCGGCAAATCCCCTCCACACAGCGCCTCCCCACCGCCTGAGCGGGGCCTGAGGAAGGTGACCGGGTGCGGGGTAGAGAAGGGGGCTGGGCCTCCTCCTGCCTGGGGAATCCCAGGGGAAGACAGGCTCTGGGGTCAGGCGAGCGTGAGTGGGAAGTACGCTTTGCACTTGACTCGGGGATGGCTGAGGCCAGAGTTGTGGGTTAGCTCTGAGACGCAACTCGGGACGGGGGTGGGGGGGTGGGTGACGATGGGTTGAATTAGATCCTGAGTTGGAAGTGGGTTAAAGTGAGAGCCAGGATGAGTATCTGGTCCGTCTGGTTGAAGACAGGACCAGTGAGGCCCAAGGTCACAGAGTTAACCTTGGCGCTGGGGTCAGAACAGGGCTGAGTTAGCAGGAGGGTGACGTCATTGCCAACTTGCCGTTTTCATCACCCTCCGTACCCGCTGCAAAACCCAGGGTCTCTTCTGTCTTGGCCACGTGTGCTCAGGAAAGACGACCTGGCCAGGACCACAGCACCCAGCCCAGGGCCCCGGCTCACCCCGGCCGGCGGGGGGCCACACAGATCCGGGCTTTGGATCCGGACCCACCCGACGCCCCTGCCCCGGCAGCCGCGCCGTCGCTCACTTGGTGTTGTCGGAGTCGATGGTGTGGAAGAGATCTTCCAGTTCTTTCTCGTTGAGGACGCCATCTGCGAAGAAGAGCTGGAATTCCTCCAAGGACAGCTTCCCATCGTCTGCGAGGAAGGAGGGGGAGCAGCTGGTGTCTCAGAGATAAGACGTCCCCGAATCCCCACAGTTCCCGTGTCAGCCAAGCCCAGCCGGTCACTCCCCACCCGCCCGGGGAGTGCCCACAGTAACCTGCACGCTCCAGGTCACAGACAATCACAGCGACTTCTCCGGCTCACTCCCGAGCCGGCACATCGACACCCGTTTACGGCTAACCCCCGAACCCACGAACACTACAAGCAGTAGCTAGTTTGCTCAGGCTCATCACGGTCGACAGACGGGGACCAGCTGACTCTCCCCATCCGCCCGAGGGCCTGCAGGTGCGTGCGGTTTAAGGTCGCAGCACGGCAAAGTCAGGTGGTCTGATGACCGTTCTCTCCTGCTTCCAAGTGCCCAGATGATTCTCCACCCCTCTCGCCCCCCGCACTTGCCAACCCCAGCCCCAGCGCCCGGGTCCTGACTCTGGGGGGGAACGCCCACTTTCCAATCTGCCCCAGCCACCGGGCAGGCCTCGGGCCCACACCTTCACGAGGTCTGACGGGAGACAGCTGGCAGGGGCTCCGCGAAGACACCGAACCACAGGGGAAGGAGGGGCCGGGCCTGGCGGGGGCCCAGCGCTGCCCGGCCTCTGCGGTCCTGAGATGGGGGGGCCCCGCGGCCCTGTGTACCCCCATGTCACCCCTTCTCCCTCCGCTCGGGCCGCCCCGAGCACCAGCATCTGCGGGGCAGATTCTCACGGGCGGGGGGCAGACGGGTCACTGAAGGGCTCGCAGCAGCGGCGACTCTGGGAGAGGCGGACCCCAAGCTCCCGCCCATCGGCGACTTCCACCAGGCAGACCTGCCAGCAACTCCTGCCAGCCGACCTGCCCTGCGACCTCCGGCCCCCCCCCCTGCAGTCACAGGCCCCTTCCTCAATGACCTCAGGCCAGTTCATGCAGCTCCTTAAAGGAGCCACGTCTGTGGGGGGGGGCAGGCGGGCAGCCCCCAGCCCCTCGACCCAGACCTCCTTCCGTTACTTCCAGCCCGTCTGCAATCAAAGTCCCTTCAAGTCCCACGCGGGGCGTCTGTGTGGACTAGAAGGAGATGGCCCTCCTTGGTTGGGAGGGAGGGGGGGAGGGAGCCCCGCATCAGGACACGTGGACTGGGGGCGGAGTGCAGGCTGGATCCGAGGTCCTCGGTTCCGTCCGGAAGGTGCCCAACCACACACGGCCGACCGAGTTGGGCCCAGAGCAGAAGTACCCTATTGTATTGGAGTTTTTAACAGTATTTTTTTTTATATAAGAGAGAGAGCTGAGCAGGGGAGGGCCAGGGAGAAAGAGAATCCCACGCAGGCTCCGCACTGCCTGCTGACCCCAAGACAGGGCTCGATCTCATGACTGAGAAACCACGACCTGAGCCGAAATCAAGATTCAGACGCTTAACCGATGGAGCCACCGGGCGCCCCTTTTTAAAGATTCCACCTTTTTGTAAAAAATATTTTTGAGAGAGAGACAGAGTCCAAGGGGGGAAGGGCGGAGAGAGAGGGGGACACAGAACCTGAGGTGTCAGCGCTGAGGCTGGCCTGGGATTCGAACCCACGAACCACGAGATCATGACCTGAGCTGAAGTCAGACGCTTAACAGACGGAACCACCCAGGCGCCCCCTCTTTAAAGATTTTACTTTTTAAGTAATCTCTGCACCCGACGTGGGGCTCGAACTCACAACCCAAGATCGAATGTCACCCGCTCCACCGACTGAGCCAGTCAGGTGCCGCAGAGTCATTCTCGGATTTATGGGCTCGGAATCACTCATCTCTGCTCCCAGAAATGGTGCAAGGGCTCAAAGGAGGGCAAGAGTACGAGGTCGGCAAAGGGAGGTCCCCCCATCTCGCCACGGCTTCCCTCCCTCCCGCCTGTAAGGCAGAATGTGTTAGGGGGGTCGGGAATGTGCCCGGGGTCAGGGGCCAAGGGCAACCTCCCAGCATGCCTCTGACTTCAAGCTCATGTTTCAGCGTCTCAAAGGGAAATGAATTTGTAGCTTTCAAAAACAAGGGGCCCCCCGGGTGGCTCAGTCATTGAGCATCTGACTTCGGCTCAGGTCATGATCTCACCGTTTTGTGGGTTCGAGACCCGCGTTGGGCTCTGTGCTGACAGCTCAGAGCCTGGAGCCTGCTTTGGATTCTGTGTCTCCCTCTCTCTCTCAAAAATAAACATTAAAAAAATTAAAAACAAAGACAAGAGTCGCCCGAACGAAGCCGACAAGCCACCCCGCCCCTACTCGCACGGAGAAAGCCGGCGTGGGCAGCCCGGTGACACCGGCTGTGAGGCACACAAGCTACAGCGGCTCCTCCTCTTCTGTGAAACTTTCAGACTGCTGAGACCAACCAGGAACCGCCGCGCAGAGTCACAGCCGACACGCGGGCCTCTTTCTCCGTATTCGGTCTTCACGAGACCCCCATTTTACGGGGCAGTAAACCGAGGCACAGAGCAGGGGAGGGTTCCCCACCAGGGCCGTGCTCTGACCTCGACCCCCAGCCACAGGGCGGCCTGGGAGCCAAGGCCAAGTCCGTGCCCGGGGGGAGCTGCGGCGACTGGTCAGTCACGGCCGCCACGGGCGCGGGGTGTGGGGGGGGGACCTCCCGGCCCCCAGTTTCCCCCGCCTGCCCGGGTACCCCCGGCCGCTGTGCGCTCTGGCAGACAGACGCCCGCCAGGCCTCCGAGCAGTCTTCTTGGCTGACATGTACCTTCAAGGCCCTGCCACCGCCCTAACGCACCCAGATGGGCTAAGCGGGGGGAGGAACGCGTCCCGCCCGGGCCTCTGCGCCATCAGGGGAACAGCCCTGGCACCCCCACTCTCAGCAGGGACCCCAAGCGGGCGGCCGCCTGGCCGTGTGCAGGTGTCTTCGCTAATTAGCAGGAGCTCAGCCTCTGTCACGGGGACCTTTTAAATGGCAGGAGTCTGCTCGTGTCCCTGTCCCTGGAGAGGAATACGCTCGGGCGCTCACGCCTCTGCGGGAAGCCACCTGCCACCCCGCCAGGCTTCAGACCCCTGACGCTCAGCACCCCCTCTCAGGAGCCTCAACGGCAGAAGCCTGCCTCCGGGGAGCCATCAGCACAGGCCGGCCCGCGGGGCTTGGCCCTGGCATCCCGGAGGCTTATGGGAGGAGACCATAGCCCACCTCGCGCCCCCGGGCGTTTGCTGCAGCGACGCCGCTGTGCGTGTAGTGCTGGAACTTACTCCCAGGCGTGCTCGCAAGCGAGGCTGGGGGGGAATCGGAACCCTGCCCGTCCTGCTCCCCAGCCGGGGCTCTGCTCTTCGGTCCTGCACCTGCACAGTCCGGGCCTCGCTTCTGTCCTCTGTGCAATGGGGGTGGGTGCTTCTTATCCCGGCAGGAGCACTGGGAGGCCCCAAAGAGGCTGATGGAGCTGTGGGCGCCTAATGGGCGCTCGAGGGCGGCGGGCGGCTCCCCGGATGGCCAGCTCCCCGTGGCGCAGGTGGGAACCACACACGTGTGGGCAAACCACGGCGCTGCGGCCACGGCTGGTGCCGGGCTCTGGGTCTCCCACAGCGCGCACCTGGGCCCCGGGCTGGCTCCACCAGGGCCTCTGAGGGGGAGCTAGTGTCACCACGCCGACTTCCAGACGGGAAACCGAAGCCCCCAGCTGACTGCACTGAGCTCACAGAGCTGCCAAGCGGCCAAGCCAGGACTCGAACCCGGGAGTCCTTGTGACAGAGAAGGGACGCTTCCCCGGAAGTGCCCCGGGAATGGACATCACACACCTACAGTAATCCTGGGGACAACCCCCCCCAGGGCCACTTGGCAGTGGCCAGGAAGACCAGAAGCCCCAGGAGGAGGTTGGGCTCAGCCTCAGTGGGGGCCACAGAGCCAAGTCGAGGGACCCCACAGCTGTGCTCCGGGGTGGAAACACCGTCTCTGACAGGGCAGCAAGCGACAAGGAGGAACCCCCAACTGTGCCTGAGGGCGGCCGGCGAGCCACCCATCCGGGTGTGTCACACACACACACACACACACACGGCCACGTGCACTCGGTACGTCCAGCGGTAGATACAGGGACACGGCATCCAGACCCACGGACGTCTTCGGGGAGACGCACAGCCAGACCCGCAGGGCTGCGCCCCAAGGGTCAGACACAGCCGCCCTCCCACGCCAGGGACGAGCCGCTGGTCCTGCCTGTAAAGTCCTCACAACGTGCCACAGGGTCCTGGCCAGCACGTGACGATGGCCACACAGCCCGGGCCACCGCACCCCGAAGTCGCCAGAGAGACGCCTGCGTCAGGGAGCAAGCGCCTTAACCCGCGGCTCTAACCTCTGAGGCCGCTTCCGCGGAGATGCCACGACCCCCTCCCGGGTCACTGAAGCCCCCCCCACAGCCCCCGCCTCCGCGCTGCTCCACACGGAACTGCTGTGCAGAGTCCTGTGTCCCAGTCGGCCTGGAAGGGGCCGCTGTCATGCCCAAGGAGGGGGGCAAGGGATGGAGACCCCTGGGCACTGACTTCCAGCCTGGCCTGTGCACCCCCAGCCCCCGAGGCCTCACGTCGCACCCCCAACACCATGGCGGGGGAGAGAGTCAGCGGTAACCCCCGGGGTCAGGGAGGGAGGGGGTGCCAGGGACCCAGGTGAGAGCTGCTGCCTTCAATTCTAGCCCAAGCAGGAAGCGCCGGGGCCTGGGGGCGCTGGGGACAGCCACCGGGCCACCTGTCCCCACCCTTTCCCCGGCAGGGGCCCTGACACTTGATCAGCTATTTGCTCCACGAACAAAACAAACCCGGAGCCCTGCCTGATTCTCTTTCTAAGCCACGCGCGCCTCCTCCCCCGTTTTCCCCACAGCCGAGCCGGCACGCAAGGGTCGTCACCCCATTCTAGAGACGGGAAACTGAGGCCTGCAGAGAGACTCTGCCTTGGTGAGGGTCCAGGGAGAGTCGCTCCGGGCCCAGGAATGAGGACAACGGAGTCTACAGGAAGTCGCACTGACTCTGGCTGCGGCTGTGAGCTCAGACGGGTCTCCGGAAACTCGGTCGTTCTCGGGCCCCCACCTTCCCCGTACAGGCGGGAGCCTCTCCGAGAAGTCAGGAGAAGCGCGGTGTCTCGAATCTGCGGCCACGATGACGTACTGCTCACACGGCTGGGGAGGAGGTGTGACGCGGGGGAAAGCTCGGGGGTCAGCGTACAACCGGGACTGCCTTCGTGCAGCTGGGCGACCCTGGGCAAGTCACTTAACCTCTCTGGGCCGCTAGGGAATCGTTCAGAACAGGGAGCCACAGCAGCGAGGGCATGAGGTCGCGGTGAGAAAAGCATGCACCAGGGCCTAGAGGGAGGCTGGGGGCTTCTGTAAAGGGTGGTCCCTGGGCCCCCCCCCCCCCACCTGGGCCGCTCTGGGCCAGCCCGGCTGCCAGACACTCCCTGGCCCTTCCCCTGAGGTTTCAGGACAGAAGGAGCCAGGGCCTCCTTCAGGGCACAGCCTGGGAGGGCAACTCACCGTTTTTGTCCGCACGTCGGAAAATCTGCAGGGAAGAGAAGCAGAGTCAGCTGGGGGGCGGGGGGTAGACGGGCAGGCGCCCTCCTGCGGCTTCCGGATCCCACTCCTCCCGGGGTGGGGGGGGGGCGGGCCGGGAAGCAGAGCCCCCCTCCCCCGAGAGGAGACCTCCGCTGGGATCCAGGGCGGAGGGCGGGAGGGGTGTTTCGGGCGGAGCCCTCCGGCCGCCCCGGAGGAAGCAGCGCCCGGTTGCCTTCTGCGGCGCCAGCCTGCCCACGACCACGCTGACAGCCACGGGCGCGCACACGCGGGCACACACACGCTCCCACCCGGCCGCGGGCTCGCGGGCGTGCTTCCAGAGCCACTGGTCCACGCGGCTTTCCCACCGTGCGACGCTCAGTCACACACGCGGGAGCCGGGTCCCGTGGACGCAGCCCCGCGCCTCGCGCCACTGCGCCCCTCCGGGAGCCCGGGTTTCCTCCGGGGAGGTGGCTTAAGTCTGGACAGAGGTGTCTGCTAAGGGGACCTGGGGGCCTGGCGACCGGACCCACCAGGGGCAGGACCGGATTCCGTCTCGGGTGGGGGAGTGGGTGGAAGCAGGTCACCGAGAGCTCAGAACACCAGCTGCAGGTGCAAGTCTCCGGCTGCTGTGGGAGGGGATGGGGGAGGTGACAGCCCCACCCCCGCCCCCCCACACCTGAACTGAGACCCCATAACTCCTCCTCCTGGTATTTTTTTGGGGGGGAGGGGGCTCGCTGATAAGAGGGGGGAGGGGGAGGCCCCATCCCTCTGGCCCTCCCACCCCAGATGCCCCCCACCATCCCTCCTAGCACCTGAGATGGCGACAAATCGAGGCAATTCAGGAAGGGCTTCTCGAAACGTCACCCCCTCAGCTGAAACCCTAGCCTGGGGTCCCGAGCAGGAGCCCCTGTGGCTGGGGCAGGAGGGGAGCCATTATCAGAGCACCGGGGCCCTCCCCCGAAGCGCCAGTGTGGACACGCCACACCCTCGCCCCTGACTGCCAGGGCCCCACCCTCGGGTGCCCCCCCACCCTCGGATGCATCGGACAAGTGAATGATGCAGACCACGAGGGGTGGCTCCCCGAGTCCACCCCCCAAGCCCCGCTCATCACCCCATTTGCTAGGTGAGGAAATGGAGCCTTAGGGCCCCGCACACGCCAGCTTGAGGACGGAGCCCCCCGCCTGTACTGTCAGAACCGGGGGGTGGGTCTGGACGGGGCTTCCCTGCAAAGGCGGGCTCTCCCCTCGAGAGCTGTGCTGGGGTCCTGAGAGAGAGGAACCAGCTGTGCGTGTGCGTGTGTGTGTACGCGTGTGTGCGTCTGGGGGCAGGGCAGTCACAAGCACACAGGCACCCACACAGCACAGCTCACCCTTCCCCGCCAAGCCCTCCCTACCCAGAGCCGACTCTGGGTTCCACGAGAGACGAGGTTCGGAAGGGACGGTCAAACCAGACACAACTGTCCCAGAAACCCCTCCAGCACAGGACCCGCCTCGGGACCTGCGCGGCCGGCTGAGGCTCTGCTGTTAGCGGGTGGGGGTGGTGCCAGGGTGGAGCCCCCTCCGCCTCCCCCGGAGTCTCCCACCCCCAGCAGTGAAATCTCCCTCCCACTCCTTGGGAGTGGGTGGCAGGATGAGGAGGGCTTCCCAGGGGTGGGCTTCCCAGGGGTGGGTGGGGCGGGTCCCAAGGGAAAGGGGGGGTTGAGGAGAGGGTATGAAGGGACAGAGGGGGCTCTGAGACAAGCACCGGGAGAGGTCGTGGGGGCCGGGAGCCCAGAGGCGGCCCAGCGCTACTGAAAGGAGCCGGGAAGACAGGGGTGGGGAGGGGGCTTCACTTTCAAAGAGGAGGCGGCTGGGTGGAAAGGGGCTTTGGGGATGAGAACACAAGGTCTCAGGGTGTACGGTCAGAATGAGAAAAGGGAACCAGAGTTGGGGGTTGGAAGAGTGGGGGGCGGTCTCAGAAAAGTAGCGATTCAGGCGGGGAGCCGGGAGGAAGAGGAGGAGGGGGCTGGAGGCGGCAGGTGCTCGCATCCCGCCAGCGGACGGGGAGGCAGGGGGAGGTGCAGGGCTGGGAAAAGGGTAAGGGTTTGGCCAGCATAAAAGTAGGGGGGCGGTGGCCGGCGAAGGGCTCCAGGGCTCGGAGAACCTGGGGATCCCGAGAAGTGGAGGGAGGGGTCGGGTGGAGGAGGGTCGTCCTGGTCCAGCGACAAGACTGCACAGGGATGGAGACCCGCCGGGACTTGGAGGGGCTGGGGTCGCGCTCTGGAACGCAGAGGGGCCGGGTGCGGGTCCTGCTCCGGGCCGCCGAGGGGAAAGGGCCGGGGGTCCCCAGCCGGGGGAACAAGGGTAGGGGGTCTCGCGGGTCCCGGCGAGGACGGAGGGAGGCGGCGTCGGGAGCGCCCCGGGTGGGAGGAGGGGGCTCGGGGTCCCGGCCGGCGCGTACTCACGTCCAGGATGACGGCGGTGCCCCCGCGCGGCGAGCCGGGCCCCGGGCCGGGGTCGGGGCCGGGGTCCGCGGCGGGGGCGGCGGGGGCGGCGGGGGCGTCGGGGGCCAGCGGTGCCCGGGGTTCGCCCATCCTGGCGCCCACCCAGCGCAGCAGCCCGCCCAGCGCCCGGCCCTGCGGCGGCGGCTCCCGGAGCAGCCTGTGCGCGCCGGCCCTGCACAGGCGCGCCGCCCGCTCGCACATCGCGCCGCGCCCGCCGCCGCCGCCGCCGCCGCCCGGAAGCCCGCCGACCCCCGCCCGGCCCGCGGCCCGCCCCCGCGCGACCCCTCCCCGCCGCCGCCGCCGCCGCCTGCGCCGCCCGCGCCGCCCCGCCTCCCTCCGGCTGCCCCGCGGCCGCGGCCACCGCGGGGACGAGCCGGCACCGGGGACTGGGGTGGGGGGGCCGCTCTGCCCGGACCCCGAGCCACGTGCCTCGTGTCCCCCACCCCCACCCCGGGAGCCGGACGCGGCGGCAGGGGGCTATCCGCGGGGACGCGGTGCTGGGGGGCCGGACTCCGGCCCCGGCCACGGAAGGGGCAGCCCAGTCGGCGCGGGGTTGGTGGGCGTCTGGCTGCGCGGCAGGGGGCGTCCCTGGGGACTGCCCCCCGAAAGTCTCCCGCTGCCCCCCTCCCGCAGGTTCCCCCACCCCACCCGTGGCGCCGCCGCAAGGGCCGAAGCGCAGGTGTCCGGCGAGTCCGGAGCGCCCTCTGCTGGCTGCAGCTCCCCCGATCAGTGCCCAGGCGCCTGGCCTCCCCCCCCCACTCCCTCGCGAGGGCCTGCCTGCCTCCTCAAACCTCTCCCTCCCATCGCACAGCGCCCAGACTGGTCTGTGCTCCAGAACACCTTTCTCTCACACCACCATCCATCCATCCATCCATCCACCCATCCATCCATCCATCCATCCATTCTTCCATCCATCCATCCATTCATCATCCATCCATCCATCCATCCATCATCCATCCATCCATCCACCCATCCATCCATCCATCCACCCATCCATCCATCATCCATCCATCCATCCATCCATTCATCCATCATCCATCCATCATCCATCCATCATCCATCCATCCATCCACCCATCCATCCATCCATCCACCCATTCTTCCATCCATCCATCCATCCATCCACCCATCCATCCATCCATCTATCCATTCTTCCATCCATCCATCATCCATCATCCATCCACCCATCCATCCATCCATCCACCCATTCTTCCATCCATCCATTCATCCATCCACCCATCCATCCATCCATCTATCCATTCTTCCATCCATCCATCCATCCATCCATCCATCATCCATCCTTCCATCCATCCATCATCCATCCATCATCCATCCATCATCCATCCACCTATCCATCCATCCCTTCATCCTCACTGGGTCCAAAGGATGAGTTAGGGAGCATCCACTAGGGGCTAGCCCCATTGGAGGTGCTGGGATCCACCAACGGGCAAA
Organism: Paguma larvata; assembly: GCA_030068075.1. Taxonomy (NCBI): domain Eukaryota; kingdom Metazoa; phylum Chordata; class Mammalia; order Carnivora; family Viverridae; genus Paguma; species Paguma larvata. Next base: position 56,346,596 of record CM057841.1, on the reverse strand, counting down.
ACAGATGGCGCTGGGGCTAGGGGGGGTGGTGCCCTTGGCCTCCTGCGACCTACATCCTAGTGGGCAGAGTCAGATAGGCAAATGACTCCATGGATAAACCAACCATGAAAGCTGAACCGCCATGAATAGGTAGAGCCTGGGGCCATGAACGGGGAGTGCCCCAGCGGCTCGGGAGGGCCTCATGGCAGTGGAGGCTGCCCGGAGGAAGTGAGGCACTTAGGCCGAGGGAGTGAGAGGAAGAGGAGTCAGAGAGGAGGCAAAGTGTCTCGGGTGAGAGACCAGCCCCTGCAAAGGCCCTGTGGCAGGTGCAAGCATGGGAGCATGAAGGACTGAAAAGCACGTGTGGGAGGGCGGGCGGGGAGGGGCCGGGACCGGGCTGGAGAGGCGGGCGGGGGCCATGAAAGCCTCCCCAGCATACCATTCCCCGCATACTTCCCCGACACAGCTGTACCCCCACGTGGGGCACCATCCCTTGTCACACAACTCCCCCACCCAAGGATCTCCCACGCGGCCCTGTGCCCCCCCCCAGACACCCCTCCCCACCCAACAGAATCCTCAGACACACGAGTGGAGGCAGGCACTGGGTTTAATTGGAACCTGATTCCGGAAGCGGGGCCTGCGGTCCTCTTGGCTCAGCGCCCAGCCAGCCCCGGCGACCCCAGCTCGTGCCAGCCGCTCTCACCCCAGATTGCGGCGTACGCTGGCCTGCAGCCGCCCTGCCCGCCCGGGTCTGGTCTGAGTGCAGACTGCCCGGGTCCCCTGCTCATCATCTTCGTCCGAGGGGCCGGCCGCACGGGCTCGCGGCCCCCCGCCTCTCCCGCCAGGGGAGGCCCCCTCCGCTCGCCGGGGCGTCTGGCGGAGTGGTATCATCTCCCTTCCTCTTTAGGGCCTGGGGACGAGGACGCCAGGCGCCGGGCATTGGTTAGGGCGGCCTCCGGGCCTCCTTCCTCAGCAGGGAGCTGGCCACCGCCAGGGCCCCGCCCTGCACGAAGCGCACGAAGTTGTCCCCGGCCAGCGGCCCCACGGCGTACAGGCCCTCCTGGCGGGCGCTCTGGTAGGTGAAGGGGTCCACGTCGATGGGGTTCCTTTTGGCGCTCAGCGGCTGGTCGGGGTCCACGGCCAAGTCGGCCCCTGCCCCGGGGAGGAAGGAGAGGTCGGGGTGGGAGCCGATGAGGACCAGCACCAGGGCGACCCCGAAGACCTTGTGGCGGCCGTCGCGGTCCCGGAAGGCGGCCTGGCGGTCGGCCTTGAGGAGCAGCAGCTGGTGCTCGGGGAGGCTGCGGTAGCCCTCGTAGGGGCTGGGCGACAGGATGGACTGCTCCCGCATCATCTGGTGCACCTTGTGGTACTCGGGGTACAGCATTTTGGGCAGCTGGTTGAAGACCAGGCCGGGGTCGTCCACGGGCCGGCGGAAGGCGTGGATCACCGGGATGTTGCAGTGGCGGGCGTAGAGCACCGCGTCGGCTGCCGACAGCCCCGCGCCCACGATGAGGACGGGGTCCGAGGCCGGGGTCACCGCGCCGGCCCGCACGGCCGCCTCCAGGGCCGCCAGCTCATAGTGCACGAAGGGCAGGCCCTCCCCGGGGATGCCCAGCCGCGCCGGGCTGTCCGACGTGCCGGTGGCCAGGACCACGTTGCGGGTGTACAGGGAGAAGGGCTGCTGGCGCCCGTCCTTGGTGGCCGCGAGGCCACTGACCCGGTAGAAGGGGCTGGGCGCCCGGCCCCTGGAGCCGCTGCCTTCCGGTGTCCCCCACTCCACGGCCGTGACCACGGCGCCGGACACAAAGTTGTGACCCAGGCCCTTCTTGGTCACGTAGTCCCGGTAGTAGTGAGCGATGTCCCCGGCGGTGGCCCGGCTGTTGCGGAGGCCTCTGGAGGGAAGGATTGGGGAAGAGGGTGTCAGAGGGCAGACGGGGGCGTGGGGGGCGATTAAGGGGCCGTCGGGGGGGGGTAGGCCGTGCCGCTGGACCATGGCTGTGCCTCTCCTGCCGTGGGACTCAGTTTCCCCTCGGAGCCTCCACCTCCTCTTCTGTGAGATGGAGCTCATTAGGGTACCTCGCTGGGGCCGGGTTGAGAATGTGGCCCCCAGAGCCAGGCGGCCTGGGTTCAAATTCCAGCTCTGCAGCTGGTGAGCTGTGTGCCTGAAGCCCCCTGTGCCTCAGTTTCCTCATTTGCACAGTGGGGACGATGGCGGTTGCAGAGTGAGGTAGACGGTGATATGACCAGTGACTATTGTGACTTCCACGGACGAAATAACCACCTCCGTGAATATGGTAGGATTCTCGGGCGCCTGGGGGGCTCTGTTGGTTAAGTGTCTGACTTCGGCTCCAGTCATGATTGCGCGGTTTGTGGGTTCGAGCCCCGCGTCGGGCTCTGTGCTGACAGCTCAGAGCCTGGAGCCTGCTTCGGATTCTGTGTCTCTGTTTCTCTGCTCCTCCCCCACTCACTCTCTGTCTCTCTCTCTCTCTCTCACTCTTGAAAATAAAGATTAAAAAAATTTACAAAAAATATGGGGGGCGCCTGGGAGGCTCAGTCAGTTGAGCGTCTGACTTCAGCTCAGGTCATGATCTAGCAGTTTGTGAGTTCGAGCCCCGCATTTGGGCTCTGTGCGGACAGCTCGGAGCCTGGAGCCTGCTTCGGATTCTGTGTCTCCCTCTCATCTCTGCCCCTCTCCTGCTCATGCTCTGTTTCTCAATAATAATAAAAAAGAAAGTTAAAAAAATTGGCAAAAAATATGGGAGGATTCTATTTCTATAAAGCTCGGAAACAGGGAAGACTGAGCCAGGGAGCTAGAGGGGACGGAGTGGTCGCCCTGGGCAGGAGGAAGGGGTCTGTGATGGGGCCCGGGATGAGGAGGTATTGTGGGGCAGGGAAGCTAGTTCCTGATTCCGGGCAGCTGAGCTGCAGGTGTGTCCACCCAGAGACATTTCACCCGCCGGTGTGCCTGGGAGTTGTCACTTTCTGCAGGGAGGCTGTACTTCAGTAAACACGTTAGTTTAAAAAGTAACCCGTGCAAAGCACTGAGCACCGTCCCCAGAACACACAGCAAGCGCAGAGACTATTTTATTACCAGTGTTGTTACTCCTGTTACGGCTCCGATCACCGCCCCTCCCAGGGCAATGACCGCGGGGCCGGGATGGAGGGCGGCCGAGGCGCAGGCTTGGCGTGGTCTCAGCGCCTCTCGCTAGCTCCCTGCGGACCTCGGGGAGTCCCCTTCCCCGGCCGCGGACGTGGCGTTAAGGAGGAACTCAGTTAAGGGGCATCCCATGTGATCCCCCCAAGCAGGACCAAGCGTGGCGCCAGCTCACACCGTGTCCCCCGAGGCCACGCTAGTCTGCTGCTGAAGCTGGAACCCTGGGGTCTGTTTCGGTGAACTTGTCATTTGCCCTTGTCGGAGTCAAAAGTGTTTCGAAGATCGTGACTGAGGTGTTAGTTTGCTAGAGGGTTCTTTGTACGGAGGGCATATTGGACGGAAGGAAAGCTCTGGAACCGGGCAGGGCTTAGGGACAGTGGTGGCGGCAGCCCAGGGGTAGGAGGGCACTTGCTGGGGGGGTGTGGACCCCCCCGTCCTAGCTCAAGGCCGCTGGAGTGGGGATATTCGGTGGAGAAGTGCCGACTCAGGAATATTACGTGGCCGTGTAAAAGGGTGCTTATGCACACGGCCCTCACCGCTGAGATCCTGATGCCAGCACGTGACATTTAGAAGTAGAATATAAAAGGAGGGGCGCCGGGGGGGCTCAGGTGGTTAGGCGTCCGGCTCTTGATCTCAGCCCAGGTCGTGATCTCACGGTTTGTGAGCTCGAGCCCCGAGTCGGGCTCTGTGCCGACCGTGCAGTTCCTGCTCGGGATTCTCTCTCTTTCCCTCTCTCTCTGCCGTCTCCCCACTCTTTCTCTCTTTCTCTCAAAATAAATGAATACACATTAAAAAAAAAAAAACCAGAAAAAGAGGCTAGAGAAGGGTATGCCCACAACGACAGTGTCCGTTTCTGTCTGTTAACACGTCACTCCACCAGCCTGGGTATCCTTCTACCCACTCTGCAGGGACGCCAAGTCTTTGGGAAACAGGGTTGCTGGGTGGGAGACAAGGGGCCCGTGAGGGCCCCCGGGGGCGGCGGAGGGAATCGGGCATCACCACCACCCCAGATGGGCCAGTGACAGATAGAGGCGTGGGGTGGGGGGGAGCCTGGTCGGAGGGGCTCGGGGCAGGGCCAGCTGTCACCCTCCCGTAGGGGCCGGGATGCTGCCCAGGCACCGCCCCCCCCCCCCCCGACAGGGACTTGCGGGCTGGGGCGGGAGCACCGGCGGGGAGTCCCGGGGTGAACCCAGCCCCGAGTGGTCCTCCCCGGGCCTCAGTGTCCCGCCCTGGAGCAGGAGGAAGGGCGGGGGCGGCGGGGCCCGGAGCCCCTTTCTGTCCGGCTCCCGGGCGCTGCCCAGGGGCCAGCCCGGGTCCCCCCTGCCCACCCCCGGCACCCCACGGCCGGCTCACCTCCGCCTCCTGTGCATCCACTCCTTGACCTGCAGGTCCGGGAGCCCCATCCACTGGCCTTGGCTGAGGGTCACCATGGAGCCTTCGATGGACTGCGAGCAAAAGGGGTCCTTCGGTCGCGGCCTCTCCTAGCCCCCCGCCCAGTCGGGCAGCAGGGCGTGGGAGGCCTCAGCTGGGGAGGGGGTGGAAAGGGAGGGCGGGGGCGGGTGGGAGAGCAGGAGGGGGAGGGGACAGGGGACAGGCAGGAAACAGAAGAGTCCGAGACTCCGGGTAGACGTGGCCCCGACTCCCTCGCGCCCTCTCCCGGCCCCCACTCACGTGCCAGGCTCCGCCGGGCGGGTTCCGGCCTAGGACCACGTGGGGGATGGCTCGCTCCTCCTGGCGCTTCCAGGTCAGAACGGACTCCATGTTGCCCCCGAAGTCTGTGTCTGGGCGCAGGAGGGCGTCAAACAGCAGGGCCACGGGGCTCTGGCACCGGCCCTCGAGGCCTTCGGACAGGTAATCCAGGTCCTGGGGGTGGTGCGTGGGTCAGAGGGGCTACTAGGACAAGGCTGCCGGGCTTTGCGCTCCCACCTGAATATCGGGGTGGTCAGACCGACTTGGAAAATGCCGCCTCTCAGAAGGAGAGAGTGTGCGGCAGTGCGTTAAAGGCTCTGACAAGTCCTGCAGCTGAGCGGGCCTATAGTTTTGCCGAACCCAGCATCTCTCAGGCTTACGGGAGTAGGAACACCTTCTCTGGGGAGTCAGTTTTCTATGCCGATCTAGACCAGATGCCCGCTTCCTTCCTCCTCCACCAGCTTGAGGGTGGGAGGGGCTAGGACGGGGAGGGGAAACGCCGGAAGGAGGAGGTGGACAGTGAGTGGCCTTCTGGAAGGCGAGGGGCGTGACTGGAGGGTTGGTGCACTCCCTTGGGCAGGGGCTAGTGACGTGAAGTACCAGGACAAGGGGCAGGATTGCTCAACCGCGGTACCAGCTGGAGGGAATCGGGCGTCACCACCACCCCAGCTGGGCCAGCTGGAGCTCCGCGGTGGGAGCCCTCCCATGTACCGTAGGCCACTCAATGGGAACTTCGGTCGTGACAACCGACGTTGTCCCCAGGGAGAGCCGAGGGTGCCCCGGAGAGCAAGACTGTCCCCGTTTACACCCGCTGGGCTAGGCGGCGGAAGACAAGCCGGTGCCTTGTCCGTGGGTCTCGAAACGCAGCCCCGGTCCCTCTCACAATTTCCGCGCCTGCCTCGGCGGCCGCTCGCGTCCCTCACTTGGTCTCATGGCTAACGAACGCGTACTTTCTTTATGCCCTGCTTCCCCTGCGCGCGTGTGTCCCCTGCCCCGTCCCCAGAGCCCCGGCCCACCTGGTCCAGGATGGAGACCCCCGGCGCCTCGGCCAGCTTCCTCTGCAGCAGCGGGTGTGGGTGGACGGCGTCCGGGTTCACGTAGGGGGTATAGCCCGACAGCAGGTAGGACAGGCAGATGCCTGAGGGGCCGTTGCCTGAGGAGAGAGGGTGGGGTCAGAGCGACCGAGGACTCGGGTCGCGGCCTGACCCTTTCGACTCCTGTGCCCCTCCTTCATAAAAACAAAACATTTATTCAGCCGTGAGCGTGAGCCAGTGCCGGCCAGTGTGCCTAACAACGGTCAGGGACCAAGCAGCGAGTGATCCTTGAGAGCCTACTGCGCGGGGGGCTGTGCCGTTGTACAGCTCAGAGAGGTTAAGTAACTTGCTTGCGGTCACACAGCAACATGACAGAGATTCTGAGATTGCTAAGAACTGGCCCCGTTATTCTGGGTTATCAGAGAGAAGAGTAAAATATCAGAACACAGACCGCTCCGTGCCCTGCAGGGGTGAGTGCAGGGGGCTGAGGAGGGGGGGCTAAGCCGCCTGCGGGGCCTCCGGTCCCGAGCCTGAAAGAATCGCACTGCTGGAGTGTGGCACTTCTTGGGCATCTAACCTCGCGACATCACTTCTTATCTGTCGCCCCCTCCCCCTGCCTTATCTTGCGCCGTTGAGGACACTGCGCATCTGCGGAGCGCGTCAGGACAAGCCGCCTGAAATCGCCGACGCCCAGCGATTTTTGATTTACAGAAATGGCCGTTTCGGATCTCTGCCGGCGCAGGGGGGCAGCCGTCTGTCTCCCGCCGCGCGGACCGGAGGGGGGAACCCCGCGCCTCGGCCGTGGCCTCTCACGCAGGCACCTAGGACGGGGCCGGGCGCCGGGACCCTGCGGGCTCGGGACCAGGCCTCCCCCCTGCGCCCCCGTCCTCCGCTCTCGCTGGGCAAGCTCCGCTCTGGCCCCCTGGCTTCCTGTGGCGGTTACGGGGACATTTTATAAGCTGCTAGGCCCCGCGCCAGGCACATGGTGACTGCTCGGTGGCCACTTTTAAAGACGACAGTGGTAAAGAAAGGTCAGGCCTGGGCTCGCCTGGCTCCTGACCTCCCGCCTAGGGGCTCAGGGCGTCCCCCTCCCCCCCACCCTCCCCCCGCCCTGGGGGGCACTCACCGATGATCACCACCGGGAGGGGCTCCGAACTGCTGGTGCCGAGGAGGCGGTCCTTCGTGTCGGTCATGGCTGTGGCTCGGGGGGCGCTCGGGGCCGGCAGCTGACCTGCGCGCGGGGGAGAGGAAGGGCCGCATGGTGAGCCTTGGGTGTCATGCAGTCACTTCCCAGCTGCGGGGCGTTGTGCTGCGGCCCTCAGGGTCAAGTCCAAGGTCCTCGAGGAGGAAGCCTATCAGGACGCCACTCCCCTGTTATCCGTCTTCTGTAGGGCCTCCTGTTCCCACCCCGGGCGAGCCCGGCTGGCGATTTTGTGACAGCCCCAGCCCCCACCCCCACCCGGCCCTCAGGTCTCTGCGCAGCCAGTGGACTTTGGAGCCATCACCCGGCCCTGGCAAGGTGCTTCCTAGCTGGTGACCATGGGCCCGTCCCTGGATCTCTCTGGGTTAGGCTCCAGTCTCCACCTGGTAGGGTTGTTGGGGGACACAGCGAGGTGACGGCCCAGAAAGCGCCGGGAGGAGCACAACGTGCCGCTGGGGAGGACCGGGGCTCACTGCCTGCTCCCGGGCGCGGCCGCCAGGGGTGGGCTCGGGGAGAATTGGACGCCAGAGTAACTAGGTTTGGAGAAAAGGCTTCCCTCGGGAGCTCGCTGGTCTCGGGGCACCGGCGCCCCCTGCTGGCCGCAGGCCCACATCACTCACAGCGCCCCGGGCCCGTTCTTGCGGCTGCAGGTGCTGAGGAGGGTCCCGACTCACCGTCCCCACGTCCCCCAGCTCACAGGCGCCTCTGGGCTCGCCGACCGTCCACACCCTGCCTCCCCGAGGGCCCCCGGGCAGCATCCACACGAGTGTGCGAGGAATGGGTGGCCGTTAGCACTGACCGAGCTGCTTCCCGTGTCCCGCTCACACCCGCCGGCGCGGAAAGCTCTGTCAGTTACGGTCCCACTTCACAGATGCGTAAACCGGAGCCCAGAGAGGGCGCCCGGGTTGCTCGGTGTCACACAGTTGGCTTTTAAACCCAGGGCTGACGGTGCCCAGGCTTCGCCTGGGTGCACCACACATGCCACTGGCCAGCCCCAGGGGGACCCGGGGCTCATCGCAGGGTCACACACACAGGAGCCACAGGGAGTGGGTGGTCACATGGCCCCAAGGAGGCGGGGCCAGGGTCGCTGCCTCCAGGATTCCCCCAGAGAAGACAGAAATCTGGATTTCTACGTGCGTTCTCTGATTTGGAAAGGAGGCCAACGAATCCACACTCGTCCAGAAGAATCCTGAGTAGCCGACGAAATGTGACGGGGGCCGGATATGCCCTCCGATGCGAGCGGAGTGACAGAAGCAGCAGCCCCCGCCCCCAGGCAGGCCCCCGAGCAGAGCGAGGAGGAACAGCCACCCGGGCGGCGGGAAGACCTGGCGCTGCCCACCGCCCTCTACAGCTCGCGAGGAGCTGGCACCTAGGCGACAGCCCTGGGTCCGGCGGCCCCGAGAGGCACGCCGTGTCGCCTCCGCCTGGCCGGGAAAGGGAGGCCCCGAGGTAGAGGACCCTCCCTGGAGTCACACGGCAGGAAGGGGTGCTCTCGGGCCCCCTGGGGACAGCCTTCCTTGCCTCGGCTCGGGCCCGGACCCAGGGCCGCGGACGGCCTCCTCCCCGTCCGGGGGAGCCTGGAGTCGCGGGAACCGCAGGGCCTTCTCCACGCCTGGTTCCCCGCGGGGGCCGCGACGTCTGTCGGGGGAGAGGACGCTGGGGCGGCACCGCCGTGCTGACGAGAACACGAAAGGCTAGCACTTCCGGACTTCTCTGGAGCTGGCGAGGCGCCGAGCGTGTTGTAAACACTTTATCCGCATTAACTACTTGGATTCTTAATTCACCGCGTGCACGCTCGTGCTCGCGCCCATATTCCAGATAGGCAAGCTGAGGCCAGCGAGCCCTTCTCCCGGAGTGCGGCGTGATGGGGCGTGACAGCTTCCGCCGCAGGCCGTTCCCAGCCGGGCTCGCCCCTCCGCCCTGTCCCTCCCGTTGGTGGCGAGGGAGGCCACGGGCCCACGTCCCCAGCTGGCAGGGAGCGGTTTCTCACCAACCGCTGGGCACTGGGGGAGCCTGGTGGCCCTGGAGAACAGGACTGTACTTCCGGAACGCTTTCTCCTGGAACCTCCAAAGAGCCCCCGGGGCCCTGCCCCTCCCCGTTACTGTCCCCAGGAGTAACAGCGACGGGGACCCACTCAATGTCCTTGCTGAAAGCTCCCCGTGCCTTAGCAACTTTACTTCTCGTGCAAACCCACTTCATTGACGTGGAAACTGAGGCCCAGGGAGGTGAGGCCATGCCCCTGAGGTCGCAGACACAGTGGGCGACAGAACGAGGGTTCAGCACCCGTGGTTTGAGTTCGCCTGGACCTCCCGTCGCCCCCCGGAAGGAGCAGGAGACCTGCTCCTGGGACCCGAGCACGCCACCCTGGGCCTGCCCTTCAGCTCCCTTGTCCTTTGAACGTTTCCACCCCAGTGGAAAGGGGACTCCCTGAGCGCTTGTGTGGCCTCTCACTGAGCTTCCCCGAAGGTGCAGGGACCCATTCTCCACCAGGGCTCTCGGGATCCAAGTCCGGGGCTCCCTCCCAGCAGCCTCTGGATGCCGCACGTGTGAGGTCACGGCGCAGGGGACGCTCCGGTGCAGTGTCCCGAGGTCCCGAGCAGCCGAAAGCTCTCCTGACCTCGGAGGGACACGCGCACTGCCAAATGACAGCAGGGGACCCGAGACCACCTCCATCACCTTCATGCTTTTCAGTTTCGTGGCGTTGGAACGGCCACCTTTTTAGTGTTAACTTTTTGTTTGAGTCCCCCCTCGCCTTCCCGGCCGAAGACGACAATGGCCAACAGCGAGAAAGCCCCCGAGAGGGACTGACGGTGACTCCCAGAAGCACGTCAGCACCGAAGGAACGAAAGAACAGCATCTGTAACTGACGTTTCTTGGAAGTTCGGAGCCACCTGTGTGGCTGCATTCATCGGTGTCTCCGGAGGCCCTTTGCTCATCTGACTTTGGTGACGCCCGCCACCCCCACCCCGGTGCGCAGAGGAGCGGTCTTGCCCGGGAATGTCCGAGGCGATGGCCCCGAGGGCGAGGCCTGCCCGTGGGTAACTGTGTTAAAGACTGCAGGGCGACAGCTGCCATGAAGAAAGTGACACTCGGCTGAGAGGCGGGGTGAAGGTAAGGTAAAAGTCCCTCCACACAAGCGCCGCCTGCCCGCAGCCTGAGCGCACCCCCCCTGCACCCCCCTCCCTCTGGAGCCCCAAGCGTCCAGAGGTTCCCTGGACCCCCGGTTCTCAGCACTCCAAGTCTTCTGTCAGACGCCAAGCTCCTGGGACCCCTGGGGCGGGCCCCGAGCGCACCGGGCGGGAAGGCGGGGACAGGAGAAGCACCCAGCCCGGCTGCCTAGCTGCGGGACCCAGTGGCCTGGCCGGGCAGCGCGCCCGGGTGACCACGCCTCTTTCCTGCCAAGAGCAGCGTCACGTGGGCCGGGTGACTGCGGGTGGCTGGGGCGGAGGGTGCCAGGCACCTGGAGACGGGCATGGCCAAGAGGGGCGGAGGAGGAACAAGCAGCAGCGGCCGTCCCGCAGAGCTTCCAGCGGGGCCTGGGGGCCACCCGGCCCAGCCGTGTCCCTGCCTCCCGCCCCCAGGCCTCGCTCAGGCCACTCACCTGACCGGCGGGCGTCAGAGGGAGCCCGGGGAGCCTGACTTGGAGGGCCGGGGTCACGGAGCCACCGGGAAGCCCTGGGAGCGAGCACCCTTGCCCCGTGGGGACCGAGGAGGCTGTGCGAGTCTGGGAGGCGAGGGTATTTCACGGGCTGGGAGGAGGCGGGCGGGGGCGGGGCCAGGAAAATCACTTTCGTAAGCGTGAGTCAGCAGGGGCCCCTGGATGAATGAACTTGCACTAGACCCAGGACCAGCCGCTGGCCTTAAAGGGGCCCCGCCCTCGGGGCTGGAGGTGGGGGTGGCCAGGCCAGCTCCCACCCCTGGAGCTCAGTCGGCAAACAGAGGTCTCATGGAACCTCCAACCGAGTCAACCTGGCCTTTTCTCTTAGGGAGGTGAAGACAGCTGTCCCAAAATTGGAGATGGCCCTTGGAGTGGAGGAAGACGCACACGCTAGTTATAGCTGGTAGCTCCCCCGATCCCCCCTCCCAAGCCCCCCTCCCTGACCCAGTGACAAGCCTTCTGACGCCTGCCTGCCCAGGATGAGATGCTGGGCTCTGCCGCTTCCTGGGCAAGCTGCCTCAGTTTCCTCATCTGGGAAATGGGGCTGGCTAACAGGCGCTCCCTCCTGGGGTGGGTGCGGTATGTAAGTGATGTCATTCTTGGCTCCCTGGCTCCCGCCTTCCTGTCTTCCTTACTCTTTCTCTGCACGCCTCACATTTTGGGGATCCTTACCTATTGTTTCATCGTCCGTCTCCCCAAACCGGGGTGTGGGTCCTGCGTGGGCAGGGGGGTGCTTCCGTGTCTGCTTTATCCCGAGTCTAGAATGCTGCTCTGCACACAGTAGGCGCTCAAGAAGGAAAGGAGGAGGGAGGGAGGGACAGGGTTGGGACGGTACTTGGCCCCCAGTGCTCAGTGCACACTAGCTGCCATCTTCACTGCCGACGTGAGTGCCCCTCCTGTGGGGGGGGGGGGACGGTGGCAGGCAGGTGAGAACGCGCCTTGCATGCAGAATTTAAGGGGGCCCAAGGAACACTCCGTGCTGAAGAACATCGTAGTTTAGTGCAAACGTATTTTCGAAAATCCAAACTAGGGGTGCCTGGCTGGTTCGGTCAGAGGAGCATGCGACTCTGGGTCTTGGGGTCGTGAGTTCGAGACCCACGTTGCGTACTAACATGACTTTAAAAAAATAAACTTAAAAAAAATCACAAGTAATGCAAAACGCGAAGGAGAAACAAAATATTAAAATTTCAAAACCAAACAGGCTCGGTAACCGCGCCGTGCTGAGCCGCGTTGGAGCCTGAGCGAAGAGAAAAACCAGAATACTGAGGCTGCCTTTAGTGAACCTCTGCTGTTTTCCTTCATCTCGGGTTTTTGGCATTCCTCGATTTTTTTTGAAAGTTTATTTATTTTTGAGAGACATAGAGACAGAGTGTGAGCAAGGGAAGGGCAGGGAGAGAGGGAGACACAGAATCGGAAGCAGGCTCCAGGCTCCGAGTCGTCAGCACAGAGCCTGATGCGGGGCTCGAACCCACGAACTGTGAGATCATGACCTGAGCCGAAGTCGGACGCCCAACCAATTGAGCCACCCAGGTGCCCCTCCTCGCTTTTTAAAAATACCTCAGGAACACAGCCCCATGGGTCTTGATCTTGGAATGCTTTGGCGCCCCTTATACTTTGTGCCTGAGGGGATGTCTCTCTCTTGGCCCTGGTGGCCACAGGGGACGGGGCTGGGGTACCCCCCACAGCACTGAGTGTGCACAGCACGGGGGATGCAGGGGTGGAAGTGAGGTGGGGGGACGCGAGGTGGGGGGACGAGGAGGGCGGGGACCGGGTCGGATCGTGAGGCCCTGTTGGGGTCAGAGTGTGGTGTCCCACCCACGAAAGATACCCTCTGACGATGCAGAGTCTTGCTCAGACTAGCAGGGACAGACAGACAGACAGACACGTGGTCGGGGGAGGAGAGGGTGGGGGAGGGGCAGAGGGGCGACTTGGCACAGTGAGGCCTGGAGGGGGGGTGTGGAGGGTTTGGGGGGCGGCATACAGAGCAGGGCCGAGAAGGGAGGCCCGCGGCTTAGGGAGGAGATTAGGGGTCCCGGGCGGGGAAGGTGGCCGCACAAGGCTACGCCTGAGGGGAGCCCCGCCTCCTGCCTGCGTTCTCCTCCTCGGGGGCTCATGGGTACGTGCCCTGCGCCCGGGACCCCACTCTCAGAAGGGCCCCGGACTTGATTTAAAGCTCTGCTGCCGCCACTTTAAAATCCTTATTAATTTTCGAACGAGGAGCCCCTCATTTTCAAGCTGCGCCGAGGGCGGTGTGCTGGGGGAGAGGCACTCGGGCCCCCCGCCCCGGGGCCGGCTGAGTTCTGCGAAGGCACTGCCCCCTCTGGAGCCTCGCTTGGCCCACGGGAAAATGGCACTCACACGCCCGGGCCCCTGGGCAGCAGTCCTGCGTGGGGTCCTGTGACCCGGTACAGAGCAGGTGGCAGGGGGTAGCGGGGGAAACCCACTGCTCTGGGCTGCCGCCCCCCAGCTGGCTCCTAGCCCCTTGCAGGTGGTGCTGTGTGACCTCCGCTGGGGCCTCCCTCTCTGGGCCTCTGTTCCAGCCGGGGCCTTGTTTCCGACACTCCCCGACACTCCGAGTGTACACCCTCCCTGCACACGGGCCCAGAGGCGGCCTGCGGCGTGTGGCCACCGCGGACGTACCTCCGGTGCGCGCTGCGTCTGTCCCCGGCCGCCTCGCCGCCTCCACTTCCCCATCCCCGGGCTCTGGTCTGGAACTCCCAGTGTGTTCAGATGTGGAAACTGAGGCAGAGAGAGACACCCCGGCGGTCAGAGGCTCCCGCCTGGAGCATCTCAGCCCACGTGGGGCGAGGCTGAGGTTCGGGGTCCAGAGAGGAAAACCCCAGAAGGAGGTGGGTGCCCGGGGTCCCCCGGCTCTGGGTCTGGCCATTCCTTCCTCCCGACCTGCCCTCCCTCCCCCCACTTCCCCGGGAGCCCTGATCCCTTTCCTGGATTTGGAAAATTTGCTGATACAGAGAACTGTGGGCGAGATGTGGACTTTCTTCCCTGTCGCCTGTGTATCTGCCAGGAGACTGTGGGAGACAGAATGTGTCGAGTTGCCTCCAAAAGGCTTGACCGAGACACAGATACTGTCACGGGCGGCCAAGGGACGGTCGTTAGGGGACCACGGAGAGGGAAGGCAGGTCTGTGAAGGGTGACTTTGGGTGGCCGGCTCTCCCGGACTCCAGTGGGTGCCCCGGCCCCTCCACACCTGCCCCGGCCCCTCCGGCACCCGAAATACAGCCCTGGACCCAGCTGTGCTGAAACCAGGGTCCCGAGACGTAGCAAATACAAATACAGGGACCCGGGCGACCGCAGTGCGGCTAAAAAATAAGCTTTTAGTGTGAGTATGTTCCACGCAATGTTTGGGATATACTTATACTAAACAGTTGGTTTTCACTGTTAGTCTGAAATTGAGTTAATTCCAGCCTCTATTTTATTTAGCACATCTAGCTCTAAGTGTAAAGTACACTGGATTTTGAAGAGTTCGTGCAAAATAAAAAGGAAGGAAAAATATTTCACTAATCATTTTTACACGGATTACTTGTTAAAATGAAGATATTTTCGACATCTTGGGTTAAATGAGACAGAGCATTAAAATTACATTCATCTGTTTCTTTTTAGGTGATTAGCGTGGCGCCAGGAAAATGCATACGCGTGGCGTCTGTCAGGGTTCTATTGGACGTTGGCACCTGCGGCTAACTGGTCTCGAAGACCGGGGCCTTTCTGGGTTTAGCGGCGAAAGTCCCGCTGTCTTCCAGGAACACTCTGGGTGCTTGGGAAACCACAGCCACCGGGCGTCTGGAGCGCTGCGAGCAGCCGGGCTGTGTAACTTGGGCGAGGCGTTTCCCTGCTAAGCCTCAGTCTCCCCATCTGGGCACTGGACTTGCAAGGTGGTGCTGGCAGAGGGAGGGGCCTGGCACTGGGGGGGAGTTTAGACACAGCAGCCGCCCCCCCCTTCCCCAGACCTCCCCGCAAGCTCCCTGCAGGGGCTTGGGAGCTGGGGAAGCAGCGGAAGTGAGGACAGGTTAGCTTCAGGGACGCTCCCCTGGGGGTCCTGGAATTGGAAGGATCCCCTGTCAAAACCACCATTTCTCTGTCCCCGCAAAATCCCAGGACTTTTCCCAGAGGCTCCTTCTGGCCCTTCCGCCTCCCTTCTCCCTGTGGCGGCTCCCTTAGCATGGCTAGGCACCTCCGGGCCGTGGATAGAATGTACTTTACATGGACCTGAGGCTCAGAGAGGCCAGTCTTGAGCCCGAGGTCACACAGCACGAGTGACGGAACTGGGGCTTGAACCCGGGGCTGGGATTGCAGAATCCAGACACTTCCGGGGAAAAGGCAGGCAATGAACTCACGAAGGAACAGTCTCCTTTACGCCTGGGGCACGAAGGCATGGCCCGGGAACTCTCCAGAAGGGCCCACCTGCCACCACGGTCACTCTCTTTCCGCGGTGCCTGCCCCGTAAGGGTTTTCGGAGACTCCCGCATTTAATCCACACAGTTGTCCAGTGAGGGGATCTGCCCGGGACTTACTCTCCTATCCTACAGGCGAGGAAGCCGAAGCCCAGAAAATGGACGATGTGACCCCCCGCGTCGCTGCAGGCGGTGGAGTGGGACGGCGGCCGGGGCCTTCCAGCTGCCCTGGCACACGGGGCCCAGGCCCTTCCGGCACGTGACACTCGAGCTAACATTTGCCTTCCCCATATCCAGAGCTTTGTCACCACCTTATCTCGCTGAGTCCCCACAGCCCGGGGGTGAGCAAATAGTTTCAATAACAAGTTCAGTTTACAGATGAAGAAACCCAGGGGGACTTGCCCAAGGCCACTCTTCCCAGGGAGGCGGCAGGGGGGACTCAGGATTCCGTCTGTCTGTCTGATGGCAGAGCCAGGCGGGCCGCCCCAGGACAGTGGTGCGAGTTGCCCAGCGCGGGTTCATGCCCCGGGGAACGACCTGCGCCTGGGGAGGTGAGGTCAAAGCCGGGGCAGGCCTGGGCCCCCTCCCCGCCCATGGAGAGGGGAGCCACAGGCGGGGCATGGGGTCGGCCCCCGGGGGGATAGGGTGCACCGGGGGAGAGCCTGATGGGGGGCTCAGCCCCACCCCGTGGCCACATTCTCTGCCTCCCGATCTGCCCTTCTTCTCCTTAAAAACCAGGGGGAGGGGCGCCTGGGTGGCTCAGTCAGTTAAGCGGCCGACTTCGGCTCAGGTCATGATCTCACAGTTCGTGAGTTCAAGCCCTGCATTGGGCTCTGTGCTGACAGCTCAGAGCCTGGAGCCTGCTTCCGATTCTGTGTCTCCCTGTCTCTCTCTGACCCTCTCCCGCTCATGCTCTGTCTCTGTCTCTCTCTCTCTAAAAAATAAATAAGCATTAAAAAAAATTAAAAAAAAACCAGGGGGAAGCTTACGGCAGGAGAGAGACTGTGCCTGCCCTACGGCCAGTGTAGACAGGGGGGTCCAGCCCAGGGGTCAGACACACGGGGACTCTGCCTCCGTCCCTTGCAGCTGTGTGACTTTGGGCCAATGACTCAACCCCTCTGAGCTCCCACTGCCTTGCACGTGAGCTGCAGACGGCCGTGCGGAACCGTTCAGCCCCGCGGCACACGGGAGGCACCTGGCGAGAACTGAAAGCCACACTAACGCCTAGGGGCCGGGAGCCTGGGGATGAGCAGAATCGACACAGCATGGAAAGCCCCTGGCCCGCGGAGGAGCCCCCCTCGCTCCCCCCCCCCCACCCGGCAGCCAGTCCTTTGTAAACCACATTCCCTACGCAGCTGCGGGAACGGTCACCAGGTCTGAAAGAGAAATGGGCTTCAGATGAGCCAGACCTCCGGGACTGCTGGTGACCCTAGTGGGGGTCTTGCCGGAGTCCCAAAGAACCACCGACTCAAACACCGGACGAACCTCGACGTCCCCTTCCTCATCTCCCGCACGCGACTCGGTTTCCTCGACTCGGTTCTATGCCCCCGACCGTGCCCCTGCGCAACCATGCTGTGAACCCGGGATTCCGGGGCACCCCCAGGGGGGACACAGCTACGATTAGCCAGGAGAACCCCCCATCCCACTCTGCACCCCCCACCCCAGCAAAGGCGGCGGCGAGCAACTTCTGTCCCCACTGCTGACTGCGGGTCAGCGCGTGGTGGGAAGGCCCAGAGAGACCTCCTCGGCAGCCTTCGAAACAGAGCAGCTCGGGGGCCAAAGCCCATGGGGAAGCTCAGGGGGACAGAAACAGGAGAAGCGGACTGGAAACGGTGGCGATTCCTGCTTGTCATGTGGGCCCGGGGGCAGGAAACGGAACGGGTTGGGGAAAAAAGAGGAAGCAAGGCTGACAGCGGAGGTCCAGGAGTCTCCGCTGGATTTTTACCTCGAATTCCCACGACCTCCGTATCATAAACAACAATAACCATCGTAAGTGACAACGACGAGTGTGAGACGAGGACCTTCGGTGTTTCGGTCACGGATGTCCTGCCAGTGTCCGGCCCAGGGCCCGGGCCACAGGCCAGCTCAGGAAATGCTGCTTGAATGAATTAATGAGGGTCGTGGCTTTCAGACTTTCCAGACAGACTCTTAAAACACGGCTGAACAGGAAGAAAGCCCTGTTTATGTCATATGCGTATGGATTGGCGTGCCTTCCATACGTTTCGATCTTGGGGGGACAACTGGGAACTGGCCGAGGCTGGAGGCAGAGCCCCGTGGCACACCAGGAGACACTGTTCTGTTATTGGCCGAGGCAGCTGAGCCCCGGGTGGCTCACAGCTTGGCACGATGCGGGGCCGCGGGGAGAGGCGGACACCCTTGGCCTCTGGGTATCACCTTCGGACATTCCCCTCCTGGGGTCCTGCCCACAGCCCCGCTTCCCCCCAAACATCCTTGAGGGCGGCGGTTCTGCAAATGTGGTCCCCGGACCAGCAGCAGCACCTGGGAACTTCCGAGAAACGCGGAGGTTCCGGCCCCCACCCTGGCCCCACAATCTGCATTTTTGCAAGGTTTCTAGGTGATTCGCTCCAAGTTTGGAAATTCCATCAAAGGCTCTGCCTAAGCCTGGGCAGTCTTCTAACCTGACTGCTCTTGGTGAACCCGCGCTAGGCCCTCGGGGTGTGGTTCCTCTCTCCCTACGGGCTCCTAGCCCGTGAGGAACCTGCCGTCTGGGGCTGGAGTTTTAGCGCCTGCCTCGTCTCTCAGGAAACTGGGGCTGCACCTGCTTGCCCCTGTCTTGAGAGTTCTGCCACCGAACTGCCAGCCCCAGGCCCCGTGGCGTGCTGAGAGGCAGGCTTGCAGCGGAAGGAAACCCCCCAGACTCCGGCTGCCAGGGACATCCGACCAACCCTTCGAACAAGCGTCTGGGCCCTTCTGGTGCGGCCCCTTCTAGCCCAGGTTTATTGTCCTGGGCCCAGAGGCCAGAAGCAGCCCTGGGGCTCCTGAGCTGTTTTCTCCCTGGCATCTGTGGTTGTTGCCCCTTGGCCCCGGGGGAGCGGGGGCATCGCTGTCTTTGTTTCATTTGGCCCACGTGCTGCAAAAAACAAGCCGTGTTTGCCCCTGTTATCGGGTTTACAAACCCCGGGGGCCTTGCCTTCTCGGGCAGGTGGGGTCAGGGCCTCCGTGATTTAATTTAGGGTCATGTGATCAGACCTTTCCCAGGAACGGGACAGGACAGGAGAACAGCCCCGAGAGCATTGTGCACGTTTCTCGGCAGAACAGCCCTAGTGCCCAGCACGCGAGTCCCAAGAAGCGGGCCTCGGGGCTCCAGGGCCCGTGGGGGAGGCGAGATTCCGAGATGAGGATTCAATTCGGAGCCCGGTCCTTTCCCACTGCGGGGGTGCCCCCGCACGCCTGCAGGGTCTCTTGCAAGCTTACGAATTGCCAAGGAGAGCCTGCTCTCCCCTGCTGGGCCGCCTCCCGGGGCTCCCCACTGTCCCCCTCCCCTCAGATGCGGGCAGGCCCCTGCAGGAGCTGACCCGGAAGGGCCTCCCCGCCCTCCTTCCAGCGGCCAAGGGAGCCCTGCTCTGCCCGCCAGGCCCCTGCCTTGCTCTCCTCCGGTTCTGGGCGAGCCTCTCGAGCTCTCTCGATTCTCACACTCAGTGCGGACGCTGGGGCTTGCGTTTCATACTAAGTGCTTCATGACCGTGGGCTCCGTTAACCGTCAAAACCTCCCCCTCCCCCCCCCCCCCCCCCCCCCCCCCCGCCATGAACCAGACATGACAAAAGGCAACAAGCGTTTCCACGCCCAAGGGCCCAGAGTCAGAGGGAAGAAACGAGAAGGGGCTTTGCAGGGAACTCGAGGGTGGGGGCAGTGGGTGTCGTGGCGGGCCCTCTGGAGAGGTCACACGTCAGCTGAGGTGGGCGTGGCCACTCAGAGAACTGGGGTGCAGAGGTCCGGGGGTGCAGGACAGAGGTGCTCACAGGAGAGGCCCCAGGTAGGAGCTGGGTGCCTTACCTGAGAACAGAAGGGTGAGGGGGGGCCCCTGAGGGGCTGGGCCCACAGAGACTTGGAGGCCCAGAGACCCCCTTGGGTGTCATGCAGGCTGCGGTGGGGGGAGCCCCGGAGGTCCCGGGCAGAGTGGGGGCCGTCCAGTGGGCGTCGAAGCTGCCTTGGACCGAGGTACCAGCGGCATCGGTGGAGAACAGACGGGTTCCTCGGCCATTCTGGAGCCAGCGTCAGCGGGACACATCGACACCGGAGGGCCAAGCAGTGGTGTCCGGCTCAGTGTGAAACCACTGGTCCTTCCGGAAGCAGGGCCCTGGCGTGCACACCGGCCAGCCCCTGGGGTGTGAATATTCCCACCAAGGTTGACTCAGGCTACCCACGTGGTGTGCGGGGCCCCCTGGGCGAGAGCAGGGACTCAAGAACGGTTTCCCAATGGGAGCCGCGTGTGGCACGGCGGTGGGCGGGGCATTCCCCACGGGGAGGGGCCTAAGAAGGAGAGAGATGGGGGGAGGGGGTGGCCAAGGACGGCCTTGCTGCCCGAGCTGCCCTCGGACCTCTCCAGCTGGGCACAGAAGGCCGAGGTGTGGGGACCGAGGGGTCTCGGCTGGGGTGTAAGTGTGGGTGCTGTGGGCAAAGAGACGATCTCAAAAGTCTAGGAGTTGGAGGAGGTCGCGGAGGGAGAGCGGAGGCCGGGACGGAGCCGTCGCCGTCCCCAGAGCCTGTGCAGGAGCGTGCGCCCCCACGACCCCGTGAGGATGCCGTCCTGGCCGCGGCGGAGCCCGGGGGTGCTCGGAGGATGCGTCTTCATGGGGCCGGAGTGACTCCGGGGTCCCCTGGACCTCGGCCGGACCCCAACCCCACGAAGATCTCGCAAAGCAGCTTAGAAGCCCTCTTGGCTCGGGGCCAAGGGCCGCGGGGGACGGAGAGGAGCTGCCCGGAGAGCTGGGGGTGGGGACAGACGTGACAAAAGACAGTCTGTAACCGGACACCGGGCGGGTGCTGGGCGTTTCCCACAACCCTCTCATTAGCCACATTCACACCGAGGGATGGTGAGGGCCTGAACCCGGAGGGTGATGGAGCACCCTCGCGGCAGCCCGCCCGCCCCGGCGCCCGGTTCCTTCCCTGAGCACAGCGCGGGCCTCGGGGAGCGGTTTCGGTCTGGGAGGACATGAGACCTGCTTGGTCTCCTTCCGTACCAGACCGAGTGGAAACCGAATGTAACCGTGGCTGGCTTCTGGGTGTTGGTCGTCATCACCACCACCTCCGTCACCTTCACCGTCCTCCTCCTCACTGCCATCATCACCACCACCAACCTAATCCTCATCACCTTCGTCGCCGTCATCATCACCGGCATCACCGGCATCACCGTCATCATTGCCTTCAGAACCATCACTATAGCATCATCGCCATCCTCACGACCGTCCCCACCTTCGTCCCCACGCCCGCCACCGTCGTCTCCACCATCCGCAGCAGCAGCACGGGGGAGGGGGATGGCAGGATTGGTCCTGGTCTGCACGCCCGAGGGGGAGTTTGGGGCGGAAAGCAGGCCCTCGGCGCAGCGCTGGGGCAGGACGCGGCTGGGACCCAGGAGCCTCTCTGCGTAGACAGGAGCCCCGCCTGGCGCACAAGGCCGCATCCAGCAGGACCTGACAGGCCCCAGGCCCCTTGGACCGACTTCTCCCCAGCATGCCGGGCAGCCTGCCACCGGACCCCCACCGCTGCCCGCCCTGTGCCGCGCTGGGGTGCTGCCAGTGGGCGCGGTCAGGCCCGGGCAGGGCGCCGGAGGCTCTGCATGTTCGGGGCCCGGCTGGAGGTGGGGGGAGCGGCCTCTGGCTGTCTGGGCTTGATGAGGTCGGCCGACGCGGTGAAATCCACGGCACGGAGACTAAGACGCCATCGGGCTGGGCCTGGCTCCACCCCCTCACGAGACCGTGCCAGGATGGGCCTGTCCGCGTCTGGCTGTCGCGCACTGCACGTCTGAGTCCGGTCTCCTCACGCTGAGACCTCTGTGGCTCACCTAAAGCCTAGACGTTTCCATCGCCTGAGTGCTCAGGCAACGGAGTCCTGGGTGCAACGGTGTCTGTGCTCAGAGACAGCTGTCCCGTGAGCCCGGCACCCCATCTCCCAGGGGAAGCAGCTCGGGCCAGAGAGGGGGAGCAGTTCCTCCAGGATCACACATTAGAGCATGCCTTGGGATTCAGCCTAGTGCTGCTTCCCTCTTGAGCAGTCTGTGACCTCTAGGGAGGGAGCTCAAAGCCCCCCGCCCTAGGCCGTCACGGTCCCTGAAGGGACTCAGTCGGCAGGAATTTCTCGCTGGGGGCTGTGCTGAGAAACGGGCATACGATGGGGGAGAAAGATCTTCCCTCAAGGAGACGATGGCCCAGTGGGGAGGTTAAGTCCATAGGTGCGCTGTCGCAGACTGACTGTTTGGCAGTGTCAGGAAGAGCGGCCCAAGACACAGCCGGGCTGGGAACAGGGCGGGGGGGGTGAAGAATTAGCTAGGGACAAAAGCCTTGTGGGTGAGGCCAGCAGCAGGTGCAAAGGCCCTGAGGTTGGAAGGAGACTCTGGAGAAACTGAAAGGGTGATGTGTCTGAGTGAGGGGGGCGCGGGGGCGGGGAGGCTCCCAGGAGCCAGATCGTGGAGGCGTGGTGGCCACCGAGGGATTTCGGTCTTTCCCCCAGGAGCAAAGGGGAGACCCCAGCGGAGGGTGATGGGATCAGGACCGCAGCGTGAAAAGGCAGTGGGGAGGCTAAGGGCAAGCACGGGTCAGGCGCCGTGGCAGCCATCCCAGGAACCAAGGCCGTGGCCACTTCCTGTTTCCAAGAAGCAGCCCCATTCGGGACAAGCTGGATTCCAGGATGCTCTGTGTCTGTGTGTGTGTCTGTGTGTGTGCATGCACATTTGTCTGTGTGTGTCTGTGTGTGTGTGTCTGTGTGTGTGTGTCTGTGTCTGTGTGTGTCTGTGTGTATCTGTGTGTGTGTGTGCGTCTCTGTATTTGTGCACGCGCATTTGTCTGTGTGTGTGTGTCTGTGTGTGTGTGTGTCTGTGTGTCTGTGTGTGTGTCTGTGTGTGTGTGCGTCTGTGTGTGTCTGTGTCTGTGTGTGTGTCTCTGTGTGTGTGTGTGTGTGTGTGTCTGTGTGTCCGTGTCCGTGTGTCTGTGTGTTGTGGGGTGTGCAGGGCGGATAGGAGAGCTCCGAGCGTCAGTGGGTGGGGCCTGCCATGGGGAGAAAGGTCGCAGGGCTCGCGGGTGTGGTCTGTCCTCTTTACCGAGGGTCCAGAGCCAGAGGGACAAAGTCCTGCCATGCCCTCCCCCTCCCCGTCCTCCGTCTGCCCCCACACAGGCCCCTCGCGCGTCCGCCGCCTGCACCACCAGGATCTTATGCCACGAGGTACCAGTCACGACCCACACACAGCGCAGCGCACACCGGAGGGGGCCGACGTGCTGCCTGCGCGATCGCCACCCCGGTCAGGTCGCGAGCCTCGCCCAGCCCCCCGAGGCCTCCCCGGCGCCCTCTCCGTCAACCCCTTTGCTGACTTTCGTCCCCGCGCATTAGTGTGGCCTTCTCTGGATCTGGACCTCGGTGGAATGTCACGGAATGTCATCTCTTGCGTCTGGATCTTCGGCTCGACTTCGTGGCTCTGGGAGTCACTCGCCTTGACGCGTGGGGCGGTGGTTCCCTCGCTCTTGGCACCGGGCGGAGTGCCACTGTCGGCGCGCCGCAGCTGGTGTGTCCACTTCCTGGGCGTTCGTTCGGCTGTTGCCAGCTCTTGGCTGTGACCGTTCCCACTCGAGCCTCTGTGTGGACACCTGCTTTCATCTCTCTGGAGCGGAGCAGAGCCGCGGGGTCGCAGGGAGGGTGAGTGGGCAGGTGTACAAGAACACACACACGGTTTTCTCTCTGCAACCCTGGGCGGGGGGGAGGGGGCTGTGACGCTTTGGAGACAGCCGGTGCCCTTAGGGGAGAAGCCGGAACTCCGCGGCGCCCCGGGGGCCCTCCCCTCTCCCCAGCCATGACCCTCTGGCTTTCTCCCACCTCGAACCTCACGCTGCAGCCAGACCGAAGGCTCACGGTTCCCTGAATGCACGTCACCCCTGTCCTCCTGGACGGACTGTCCTTCCTGCCCGGAGCACAGGTCCCTCCACCGCCCACCTGGGGACAGCCCCCTGGTCCTCTCAAATCTCACTGGAGTCTCTTGGCGACCCGCTGACGTCCCCCAGGCCCTGACCGGCGTCTTTGGCCCACATTCCCCGGGCTCCCAGAAGCCACCCTTGCTCAGGCTCTCCTGAGGACCCCGAGCACGCCGGGGGGCGGGGATGCCGTGTGCGCAGGGCGCGGACGGTGGCTTTTCTTCCAAGTTCACACACAGGAGGCCTCGGTGAACGTGCAATAAACGAGTCGGCGAGGCCGAGTCTGGGCGGACACGAGGGTGAGTGGAACCCCCTACGGCAAAAGCACACACGGCTTAAGTGTGCAGCTCGATGGATGTCTGCAGGTGCATACACCCGTGTGACCGCCGCCCGGGTCAAGACGCGGGACACGCCCAGCTCGCCGTCTGACATTTGTCCCAGAGAGGAGTGTCGCCTGATCTTGAACTTGCTATGAAAGGAATCACCCAGAATGTCCTCTCTCGTCTCTGCCTTCCTTTGCTGGTTCCAGACGCCTCCTCTGAGACGCAGACCCCGCGAGCCTGAATCCCTCGGCCTCGGTGGCCAGCGTCTTTGTCCCCACGGCATCCCGTTCCTCTCGCCACTGACATTCCTCTCCCCACTGCTCCCTCCGTCCTCAGCCCGGGTGGACTTTGTCTGAGTGGGCAAGGCCTCTTCCTCCCGGGCCACGGCGCTGCCCTGGCCTCACCCGCGGAGGGTTCCAGAACGTTCTGGGCAGGTCTCCCTGTTTCCTGGGCTTCAGGGGGTCCCCTCTTTGCAGACAAGGCAAATTCTGGCTCACGGGTGTCCCCTTGGTCCCCCTGGCCACGTGCCTGGGCTTGGCGTGATGAAACAGCAAGGCCCTTTTATTCGTGGGGCCGCAGCCTCATGGGTCACCCCACCCTGGACGGTGCGTTCTCGGGGTCAGCGCCCGGGAGCTTAGGGAACTCTCAGGCCCCACCCCAGACTCACTGTCCAGAAATGTTTTCTTTTGTTTTTCCTAAATGTTTACTTATTTATTTTGGCAGGAGAGAGAGAGAGAGAGAGAGAGAGAGAGAGGGAGAGGGAGAGGGAGAGGGAGAGAAGGAAGCCCAAGCAGGCTCCTTGCTGTCAGCCCAGAGCCTGATGCGGGGCTCGATCCCGCAAACCGTGAGCTCATGACCTGAGCTGAAATCAAGAGCCGGACGCTCAGCCGCGCCCCCAGAAAAACTGTTTTCTTTCCTTTATTCTCAAGCCCCCGGTGCTTCTGATCCCAGGGGGGTGGGCGTTCCCCACACCGACCGGTTCTCATAGCCAGGAGGGTCTCCCCCAATTCAATTTGTTCCGACACTAACTGGAGCCGGTACGGACCCCAGAGATGTCCTGACTGCACCCACGATTCGCAAGGGGTGGGTCCCCAGGTCCCCCGCCTTCTGTCTGACTTGGCTACGATCAGGGATTCCCGTGACCCCCTCCCCAGGCTCACTAATTTGCTAGAGCGGCTCACAGACCCCTGGAAGACCGTTTCCTTACCATTACTGATTTATTTCAAAGGCTATGGTAACGCACACAGATAAACCACCAGATTAAGAGGCACACAGGGTGGGGTCTGGGAAGGTCCTGAGCACAGGAGCTTCTGTCCCTGCGGAGCTGGGGTGCGTCACCTTCCTGGCACAAGGACACGGTCACAACCTGGAAACCCTCCAAACCGCATACCTTAAGGACTTTTATGGACGCTTGATCACACGGGCAGGATGGACCATGAACTCGGTCTCCAGCCCCTCTCCCTTCCCAGGAGAGGGAGGGGTGGGGCCGAATGTGGTCTTTCCGGCAACCAGCCCCCACCCGAAGCCGTCGCCGAGTCACCCCGGGGTCACCTCACTAGAACAAAAGACGTCCCCATGGCCCAGGAAAGATCTCGCCGGAGCCTCTGTGTCGGGACTGGGGTGAAAGACCAACTGTTAGAAACAAGCATGCTCCAAGCACATTTTTCCATCAGAGAACGTCAGAGGTGTGAGGAGCGCCGGCCAGGAGCCCGGGGTAAAGACCAAACTGCCTGTTTCTTCGGACACCGCACTGTCGCGTTCGGCGGATCAGAACGGCGGGCGGGGGCCCGTCAGTCCGGGTTCCCAAAAGCCCCCCAGGGGCTGTGGCACAGCTTCGGCGTGAGCACCGCCACTCCTCGGCGTGGGAGCGCGCCGGTGACGAGTCGGGCAGCACAGGAACACGGCTTTCCTTGAGCAAGGAGATGGCATCGGCATTGGGCGTCACGAGAGAGGGTTCTGGAACTCGGGTCTGACGGCGTCTGACACGTGATCCGAGCCCTGGCCGGAGCCTCCCCGGTGGAGCGAAGGGCCAGCATGTGCTGAGCAGCCAGCCTGGGGGCGGGGGGGGGCGGGGTGCACACTGTGGGAAGCCCTAACCCGCAGTGCTGGCCGCCTTCCGTGGTGTAAATGCTCCCATCGGGGTCAATTTCAAGCTGCCCACGTGTCCGCTCTGCTCCTGCGCACGGAGTCGGGAAGAGGCGCGTGGGAGCGACGTGCCCGCACGGCTCCGCGGGCACAGATGACCTCGTGGTCATGGCTGGGAGCAAACTGCAGCTGAATCATCGGGAAGCGAAGAGTTCTGAGGATGGATTATCCTCGTCTCGAAGAGGATTCACTAGTTTATAGAACTGAATTTTCAACAACGGGCGTGTTTATCCATTGCCCACTCGCAATTCCCTGGAAATTTAACAATCGGCTCTTGCGAGTGGGCGTGAGCCGGTCCGGGCCCCGCTGGCTGGGTGACCCCGCCTGGGTCGTGCCTGCCTGGAGAAGCCTCTGTGGCCCGGCGTCAGCCCTCGCATGCCTCTCCCCGGTCTGGCCTCACTCTTTCCTAACCCTTCAGCCCGGGGACAGGACCTGCTTCCTGCTTTGCCTCCCCCTCGTGCCTCCTGTTGCCTTCCTGCCCCCCCTACAGGGCATCCTGGGGGTGAGACGTGACAGAGCAGGTGCCCACCCCTGCTTCGACCCCAGCCTACCTCCCTCTCTATGACTTATCAACCTTCTGCATGAAAGGTCATTGGAAGAAACGATTCCGAGCCCAGACACCGGAACCGCCCGGGGGGCACGGACAGAAGGGCACTTGGTAACAGCGGCCGTATCCAGGCATCGCGGGTGGGAGTGGCGGCTGGACTGCCCGCGTGGGGGACAATCCGGCCACGTCTGTCACGAGAACCCGCACACGGTCGCGCACCCGCCCATCCCTCGCGAGGTATTTGTCTTCGGGGCAGCCCTGCACCCGTCCCAGATGACGTGTGTCTAAAGTTATTCATTACGGCATCGTCAAGGAGAGCCGCAAACGGGACGCAACCCAAGGGCCCATCAGTAAGAGACTCGTTAAATAGGTTCTGGCACATTCTTCCGATGGAGTATTTTGCAGCCGTTCTTTATGGAACGACACGAAGGGTGCCCCGTGACGGCAGTGAAAACAGGATGCCGGGAGGTGGTGGAGCTTGCTCCCATTTGTGCAGAGGGGAGGCGGGAGGGAGAGGAGCAGGGCTGGGGGAAGGACCCAGGAGGTGGAGGCAGTGGCTCTCTCCCGGGTGGGCACCTGGGTGGCTGCGGACTGACTGACAGCTCCTTCGAAGCCCGTTTGCACTTTCTGAGAACGGAGCCGTCTCCACACACCACGTCCGGTCAGTATGTGGACCAAACTCGAACGGAGGCAAGCAAATGCTCGCGGAGTTTCGCAAACGCCCCCTCGCCACCTGGGGCCCCGGAACCCGGCCAGGGCGGAGGCACACCTCCAGGGCCCTCTGGGACCTCTGCTCGGCTCCCTGGGGACGGGAAACCTGTGGCTCCAAGAAGGACCTGCAGTGGGGACTTCTCCCGGGTCCCAGGCTTTCGTGCCCGCCCCCCTCACCGCCCCCCCCACTTTGCTCAGCTCAGCGCCCCCCTGAGAAAGAGAGTGCGGGGAGCCGGGGTGGGGGGTGGGCTCGCATGCCCCGGAGTTCAGCGTCCGGCTCTGGGCAATAGTTGTGGATTGACTACCGGACAAGGACCCGAACAACCTTCTGGTTAGTTCTATAGGAGGCCTGATTTCAGGGCGGAGCTGATGGGGGTGCCGCCCGGGTGCTGGGGTGCTCCCTGTGTGTAGCCAGAACTGGTGCTCCAGAGCCGGGGTCGGCGGGAGGGCCAAGAGGACAGTCCTGTGCTGCAAACTGGGGTCACATCAACAGGAGCACCGTCCACAGAACGTGGGGGGACGGTCCTGCGCAATTGGGCCACGAGCAACGGTATTTGGTTCTGAGCAGCACATCTTACCAGAAAATCAGCTGACAATGGGAAAATGTCCGGAAGAGAGGCACCCGTGTGGCGGGAAGGTCCAAGGTTGGGGTTTAAGGGGCTCACCCTAGTCCTGCCCTTTCTGGAGAGTTCCTGCCGCAGACAGACAGGTGGCAGGTGCTCCGTGTAGCCGGGGACACAGGCGCAGGGCTCCACGGGACAGCCCCGTGGGCGGAGGCTGGTGGCAGGGCTCTGTCCCCTGGCTGAGGGCACGCGGAGGGCCTTGCTCTCCCTGCTCGCTGCTGCATTCCTAGCCCGGGACGGCTTTGCTGCACGGGTGAGGTGTCAGAGGGGCAAGAAGAGACCCGGGGGGGGGGTTAGGAAGCGTTTTCTGAAGAAGCGACATTTCCCCCGAGACTAGAAGAGCACATGGAGAGCCAGCCGCGGGAAGAGTGCTGCAGGTGGAGAACAGTACAGGCAAAGGCCCTTGGGCTGGACGGCCGGGTGTGTGTGTGTCAGGACAGCCCCGGGACCGGGGGAACTGGACTCTAGGGGTGGGGCCGGGGGTGTTGGGGAGGTGGGCAGAGGCTGGGCACACAGGCCAGTGTGGTGAGGAACACCCCTCGGGCTGCTTCCCAACGGCGAGACCTGGGGCAAGTGGCTTAGCGGCACTGGGCCTCAGTTTCCTCATGGGTAAAATGGGGATAAAAATAGCAACGACTGCACCGGACCGGGAACGACAGAAAACATGGAGACTGGAGCCCGGTGGGGGGGGGGGTGGCACGTATGCTCTGCAGGGATCCTCGCCGCCATCCTCCCCCTGCTCCCTCCTCCCCCTGCTCTCCGTCCTCCCCCTCCTCCTCCCTCATGGACGAACCCAGGAGACAGAGCCGGGCCTAGAAACCTCTGCATCCTCTGCATTCGGCTTGCATCCTCCCACCTCTCCCTGCACATACACCCCCCCCCCACCCCTCGATCCGGAAGAGCCTGCCCCCGGCAGAGGCCCGGGGCACCTGGACCCTGTCTGGCCCCCTGACTGGGAGCTTCTGCATCTCTCATGCCATGACCCCATCCCTGGAATGAGGAGCTGGCGCGCCTGCCCACTGCTGTGGGCTGCGTGCGCCCCGGCAGGCCCGCCGCCTCCCGCCCCGGTGGGCCCGGACCTGAGTGTCCCTCTGCGCCATCTCGGGCTCCGGCGGGGTCTGCGTGGGGCAGGTAGAAGGAAGAGGCCGCCGCCTGGGGAAGGGAGGCTCGGAGGAGGTCGGACCTCCCTGGCCTCAGCTCGTCCCTCCTCCCCCCAGCGGCTCCCCCTTCCCTTCGGCAAGCCCCGGCGCCTCTGCCCTGTGCTGCTGCACACAGCGTCCTTGCCGACTTGCCGAATGGGCCACCCGTCACCCGGTCCCTCCCTGACTGTGGCCCGGTGTCCGCACGGCTGCTGTGATAACCACCCCGCACGCAGCCGGATGCTGTCCTGGCCTCGGAGGGCTTCCCGGCCACCAGGGGCCTGTCTGACCCTCCCCCCCACCTCTCTGCCCTCCCGGGGGGGGCCCTTGCTGCTTTCGGCACACCCCCTCCCCTGGGGCCCCGGGCCTAGGACGCTTTTCGCTCGGACGCCGTGTGACTCGCTCCCTCAGTTCAGTGGGGTCTCCGCTCTGACGCCTTCTCCGGGAGACCAGAGCGGCCTGGGTTAGACGGAAACTCCCGCCCTCCTTTTCCAGCTGGTTCCGCACCCAGCTCCCGCCCACCCCCCCGCCACGGTACGCACCACGCGTACCTAGTTGTTCATTCGTTTGTCTGGACCCCCGCCCTGGGCTGCAGGTTCCCAGCGGGCAGGTGTTTCTGGTCCGGTTCCCTGTGGGCCTCAAGCCCCGCAGAGTGCCTGCCACACAGTGGGGGCTCAGTAAGTATCATGACGTACGCTGCGCCCGTGGGTGCTCCTTGAGCAAGAGACCACAAGGAGGGCACTCCCCTGGGCTCCCTCCTCCGGGACTGCCCTTTCTGTCCCTGCAGACACGGCGTCAGGGGGGTCAGCCCCTACGGGGCTCCTTCAAGCCCCGGGCTCTCTGGGAATAGGCACCCGGCTTTCCCCCCGGTGGGGGCCCAGGAGGACATTAGGGTGGCAGCCAGGAGGCCGGGGCTGGCCGCTCTCTGGTCACGAAACTGGAGTAGGTCACATTCCACTCGTTCGGCCCGCGCGGGGCTGGTGCTCTGTGTGGGCGAGGGCCAGGAGCCCGGGCGACAGACCACGCGGGCCGTTCCTGGCGGAGCTCAGACGGCAGAGCAGGGGACGGCGTGCCAGCAAAGGGCACACATGAGGCAGATGATTCTGGAGGGGGGTGGGCACCGGGACCTCGAATCCTGAGCAGTCGAGGGTTGTCCGCAAGGGGAGGAGGGAGGGCCGGAGGCATCAGCTCGAGCAAGCTGGGCGAGAGGGAGACCGCCTGCAGGGGTGGGGCCTGCAGGGGTGCGGCCTGCAGGCAGCACCCGGAGGGGCTCAGGGCGCCCCCAGCAGAGAGGGGTGTGGCGGGGCGGAGGTAGGGGCTCGGAGGGCAGGACCGGCCCCTGTGGGGATTTCAGGAGGCCAGGCCAGAGGCTGCCGTGCCACCAGAGAGCGTCCGTGGTCACGGCATCACAAGCGACGACGGAGAGCAGGGGAGTGTGAAGGCAAAGGTGGGGCCTGGGGTTTCTCCCCTGTGCCCGAGGGGTCGCCCGGGCGCTCTCCGGGGGACCGGACTTTGTGTGGCAGATACCCGGGTGTCTGCTCTGCCATCCCTCCTCCCCATCTACTGGCAAGTGCTCGGGGAGCACCCGGTGCGAGGTCGAGAGCCCAGGCTCATCCAGGCGAGCAGTGAGCACGCGAGGCCCCGCGCCGCCGCCACGGCAGCGTTCGGACACCATCGTGTCACTTTTTGGACAGAGAGGAGACAGTGGCAGGGCTGAAGGGTGGCTCCCCAAAAGATACACCACGCCCGAACCCCAGGAACCCGGGCACGTGACCGTACTTGGGAAAGGGTTCTCTGTAGACAGCATCGTATACGGACCTTGAGTTTAGACCGTCCCCGATTTAGCACGGACCCGAAATCCAACGCCAAGCGTCCTCGTGAGAGACGAGGGGAACTGACAGACACAGGGAAGCCAGACACGGAGGCCGGGCATGGGAGGGGGCACCGTTTACAGACCACTCACGCCGCTCCCCACTTCACCCCTGTATTACCTCACGAGGCACCCCGGCTTCCCCACCAGGGAGCTGCGGTTATAGGATTTTACAGACGAGGGAGCAGAGGCTGGGGGCCTGGGGCTCGGGGAAGCGGAGGCCATGAGCTGGGGTATGGCGGGGCCGGAGCTGCCAGCACGGACAGGGGCTAACGGAGGCCCGGGTGCCGCTCGGCCCAGCTCGGGACGCTGGGCTGGGTCTCGGCGGGAGGGGTGGGGGGGGTGCCGGAGCTCAGCGTTTTCAAAGCTGATGCTCACGGTGGCCACGAGTTGGTGGAAGGATCCAGAGGGATCTGGGTTCCAGGTGCAGCCTGTCTTTCCCGCGGACAGCGTGGCGGGGGGGGCGTGCCCTGGCTGAGCCCTGACCCAGACGCCAGACGCGGAAACCCGGGTTGGGGGAAAGGTGTGAGTGAAAAGCCAGGCGTGAGCCTTCGGAGACTGTCGGGAACCCGGGCAGGCTGCAGGGTCCCAGGTTGTGGGGCGGGTGGGGAGGCGGGATGGGGGCCCGGAGCGTCCCTGCCGGATGCGTGGTCCCTCTGCAGGATTTGAGGCTCACGCGGTGCCCTACACGGCCTCCGGGGGCACTGGCTCACCACATGGGAGGCTCTGGCCTCCACTCAGAGGCTGAGTCAGGGCACCAAAGGCCTGTCTTGGTCAGCCGGACACGGAGCCAAGGAGAGATGCCAAAGATCCAGGAGGCCCGAGGCCTGAGGGGTGACCTGGCCCTGGCTGCCCTCTCTCCCCGGCCCCAGCACGACAGGTGGAGGGGGGAGTGGTGCTGGGAGCCGGGAGGAGTCGGCGCCCTGAGGAGAGCCCCTGCACCTCGCTGGGACGGGGGCCTGACGACACAGGTCGACGCCCTGTTTCCAGCACCTTCTGCACACCTGTGCGGGTAGGGGCTGGGGTCTCCCACGGAGGAGCTCCGCACACTCCCAGTGGCTCTGTGTGGGAGGGGCCAGAATTAGCCCATCTTCCTGCTGAGGACGCTGAGGCTCGGGGGTCACGGCGCCTTCCCGAGACCCCGCAAAAGCAGGTGCTGACTCTACAGCCCACCGACTTTCTCCAGGGCTGGGGGGCAGGGGGGCCCTAGCTACCACCTGGCTGGAGCCTCCTCCTCCTCCTCCTCCTCCTCCTCCTCTCTGGCCAGGCGAGGCCCCACCCCAGACCCCACGCCTCCCCGGAGAAGGCCCTGCCCCTCCCTGCCGAGGGCCCCCTCCCTACCCGGTGACGAACAGGCTGGGTGCTGCAGGGTGACGGGTGACCGGTGCCGGTTGGGGAGGAGCAGAGCCAGTCTTCCTCCAGGTTCCCCGCCCTCCCCGCCCCCCGGGCTCGGACGTAGCAACAGGAGGGTGAGGGACGAGAGGCCAGGCTGGCCTGTTTGTCGCATCACAAAGTCCTGCCCTGGGCTGGCCGGGGGGTCAGCAGGGGGAAGCCCCAGAGTGGCGCTGGCCCGGGGACCTGGCCCGGCCCAGCCCCTCCTTCTGCAGCAACTCCACCAGAGGGTCCGCGGCCTCCGTGGGGGCACCGTGAGAATGGGCACATCTTGCCAGGGTGAGCCCCGGGCATGAGGGAGCCGTCGGAGCTCTGGCCCGGGGGCACGCACCGCCGTGGTCAGCCCAGCACCGTGACTTGGGCGTCTGCTCAGGGCGTGGCCTGGAGCCGAGGTCGGAGCCTCTGGAAGACTCGGTCTCCCCATCTGTGGTGTGGGAGCAGACCCAGGACGCCAGGCCCGTGGGCATCCTGGGTGTGTCCAACAGGGGGCCCTGTGGGCCCCGGATAAAGCAGGTGTTCTGTTCACTGGAGCTTTCTGGAAGGAGCTGCAAAAAGAGAAGCGAGTCCACAGCTCGTCTGAAAAGGAGGCACTGGGGCCAGCAGAATCTAGAAGGAGCCGGTCCCGGGGCGGCAGAGAAAGCAGACGGGGCAGGCGGAGAAGGCTGCCCCGAGCCCGGGCTTGCCACTGCCATTCGGGAGGGCCCGCGAATCATCTCCTCCAACGTTTCCAAACGTTCCCCGCCTGCAGCCACAGACAAAACCATTCGCATTTGGAACGCCAGTAAGAAGAATCCCAACGTAAAAGAATTACTTTGCTCCTTTTCATCTGTTGTATGAACTAAAATGGACGCATTCACTCAGCAAAATACAGCAACGGGCACAGAGCTCACAAGGAATGATGTCAAGACTGGCACCCATATCTGGGTTCAAATAAAGTATGTCCCAGGCTCTGTGGTCACGAGTGGTCCTCGGCAGTGACAAAACGGAGGGCGGCACTTGTGGAAAGCATGGCTTGCCTGTGTGTGGAGGTCACGGACGTAACAACGATGCCTGAACACAGTCACGTCGGGGGGTCCCGTGCACCGCGTCCAGATGGGGGTACGTGGCCCATAAAGGAACCAGTACCGTAGGAAGCTACATTGGGTCCTGCCAGAATCTCCCGGGCTCCGCGGGAAGGAAAGACTTGACGGTGGAGAGAAGGTGTCTCCCCCACTCCCGATCTCTGCAGACCCCCAAGCCTCCCTCTCCCGTCCGGCAGCGTCCGTGTGCGGGGCGGCAGGGCCCGCCAGCCCTCACGGGGTGTGGGCGCAGTGCCTTTTTGACTCAAAGACATAAAGCAAGAGACGTGGGCCGTTTCTCTGGTCTCGGCTGGTGCGAGGGCGGGAGTAGGGTTTAGTTTGGGGGGACAGAGGCACCACGTGTTGGCGGACAGCTCTCGTGCATTTGCGACACGGGAGGCCCTCCAAAGCGCGGGCCACATGGCTCCCCGCCCCCCTCCCCCCGCCGGCCGGGCCGGAGGCCGGGGCTGACCGCTCCTGCCGTTTCCAGCGCCGCTCGCTCCCCTTCGGGAGTTTAGCCCCCGGCTGCTTCACTGGAGGGTGCTGGCTTCGTGATCCTGAGGACTTGGGTTCAAATCTTCACTTTTCGAGACACGGCTGACTTGAGAATTACAAAAACTGGAAACGAACGGATTGGGCTGGTGGGGGCCGGCCTGTTTCTGTGGCTGCACAGAACCGAGAGAGAGGGCTTAGCAAAGCTCAAGGGGACAGGTTGGTGGCTCCGGTGTGCTAAGATCTGATACATGCCACTGCCGAAGGCTGGCTTTGTGTCCGTTAAGAATGAGAACTTGTATTTTTAAGAAAGGGTTTCACCAAGGATTTGTGGGGCTCCAAAAGGCGCAGAGAGCCCAGACAGTCTCCCAGCATCACCGCACTGGCCACATCTAACCAGGATTTAAGCACGCTGTTTTGTTTTTATCGCTAATATTTGCGCTCTCAACTCCTACTTGTTGACAGAAGATACTGAGTTTTGATTCATGGCAAGGATATAAAAAGCCACAGTGGTCACCAAATGACCGCAGTTTGGGGCCACGGCTCCTAAATTTAGCCAGATTAGCGATCTGGGCTCCATGCCTGAACCAAAAAGTCGCGTCCTCCGTCCTGCAGGACTGGGGACGGGGCCCTCTGGGACCAATGGCCCCACTCCTCCTCCGATGTCAATGGCCTCTGATTCCGCCTCGGGGCCCGAGAGCTTGCGGTGGGGGCGCCTTGGAAAAGCGGGAGCAGCAGGCTTGGACAGCCCTGGGTCACGCAGCAGCCTGAGTGTGGAGCCTTGGGTGCAGGTTTAACGCCCGGGCAGGTGGTTCCCAGGGGAGAAGGGCGAGCCGGTGCCCAAGCCCCGGAAAGGAAGAGGCAACGCCGCCATCTAGTGGCGCGCAGGGAGGGCAGCGCCCTGGATCAGCTGATTCAAAATCCAGTTGCTGGAGGTGCAGTATTTTTAGCATTGGACGGTCTCTGACCTCGAGTGACGGTGGCCCAAGGCAGAACTGAGACTCACGGCTCCTTGCCTCTCCAGCCGTGGCCTGTCACCATCCAAGGAGCCACCACATCCAAGCGCCTGCTGTGCAGCAGGCACTGTGCTGGGGTCCAAACCCGCTGTTCTGGTCCAGCCTCCCATGCAGCCCCAGGAGGGGCAACTGTGACATTAGCGCTCAGGTGCAGCCCTGCCTTTGCAGCCAGATGGCGGGATTTGGGGACATCGTCCGGCTTGGGAGGGGTGGGGCTACGGAAGAGACTTGTCTTCAGAATTTCCTCTTGTTGAAAGAGAGGTGGCAGGTGGCACGGGTTGCTGGACGAGCAGGCCCCTCGGCCCTCCGGCCTCAGTGTCTTCAGCTGTCAAACGGGGTCAGAGGTCCTCCTTCACAGGCTCCCCCAGGGTCTCCACGAGTCACGGCACGCCAAGGCCAAGGCCCTGAGTACGCCTGCAGGGAAGAGCACTCACCCAGGGCGGCTGGGATCATGGCTCTTGGGCAGGAACTGGATTTGGAGGAAGTGGGCTCCCGTGGCTTCCAGGGGGAAGGAGGGCCGTGTCCTGGTCCCGCACGGTGCCCCAGGGCAGGATGCTGTGGGGGGAGCCAGCGCGGAGGACCAAGCCAGGCCAGAAAGACCCTGTCCCTACGGAGATGAGAGGCTTCGGGCCAGGAGCACCGCAGGGTGACAAGTGCGGTCAAGGCCAGGCGTCCCTCTCCAGGTGTCTGGACGGGAGGCGGCCCCAGGACCCCTGTGTGGTCTGCAGCCTAGCCTGTGCTGCTGGAAGAACGAAGCAGGAGCCCAGACCTCAGGGAGCCTCTATCCAGAGGAAGACACACACACACACACACACACACACACACACACGTCTCACTGAGGCTACCAGGAAGACACACACACACACACACACACACACACACACACACACACACACACGTGTCTCACTGAGGCTACCAGGAAGGACAGGTCCCGGATGTGAGGACAGCCTGTCAGGGAGTCAGGGACACTTCCAGAGGGAGGAGCACTGGACAGAATGCAGAAGACGGTAGCCGTCCCCCGGGAAGTGGCACAGAGAGCCTTTCGGGCTGAGAGAACTCCATGCTCTGGGAGCAGGGAGGGGCACGAGGAGTCCTGGGCGCTGAGAGAAGGCGGCAGACAGGAGCGCCCAGGTCAGCTGTGGGCAAGCTGTGTGTGTGTGTGAGAGAGCGAGAAGGTGAGAAGAAGAGGAGGGAGACGGGAGGAGGGAGGAGGGGAGGAGGGGAGGAGGAGGAGGAGGAAAGGAGGAGGAGGAGGAGGAGGGAGGATAGGTCTGATTTGCATTTCGAAATGCTAACTGGCTCGAGGCGGAGGGAGGCCGGGAGGGTCCCGCACAGACACAGGCCAGCGGGAGGTAATTTCCTGCAGATCAGGCAGGAAGATGCGAAGCGGCTGGCTGGGCCAGGGCCGGGCTGCAGGTGGGATGCAGGGGAGCACGGGGATGGCCCCCTCCGGGTTGGGTCACAGGCTGGGTGGCCGGGGGTGGCCTCGCGGGGAAGGGGTGGAGGAGCCGGCGGTGGAGGAAAGGGCCCGCGTGCGGCCGTGGCCACGGGGAGTCCGCGGTACGGCGGGGACACGCAGGACCGTCAAGGGGCACGCACGTGTCCGGAGCGCTGCGCTGGCCATACAGGCGCACACGCGCACACACACATGTCATCGGTGGGTGGCCACAGAAGTGACTGTCCAAGCCGGGACACTTCTGAGAGGGAGGGGAGGGGACACTGTCTTGGCGGCTGTGCCAGGACCACCGCTGCCGGCCAGGGGGACGATGGTCAGTGTTGTCGTCGTGATGTGGGTGGAGAGGAGACCCTCCAGCGGAAGGAAGGGGCTCCTGGGACCAGGCCTTGAGGGTCCTGCAGGGCCGGGGAGGCGGCCGGCCGGCCAGGAGGGCACGTGTCCTGGAGGGCTGGGACAGTGTCTAGGAACCGAGTCCCCACAGTCGGGCACCTGCTGCCCACAGGGCACCTGCTGGAGGGCGCGGAGGATACGGGCGAGAGCAAGTGGCCAGCCCCTCTGGGGGCAGCCTGAGCCCGCTGAAGGCAGCTCCCTGGTTGCCCCCGCCCCGCCAGGTACCGGGAAGTGCTGAATCGCGCACGCAGGATGTGCCGTCCGGCAGGCACAGTGAGAGGCGGGCTGCTCCAGTGGGCGGGGAGTGTGTGCTGAGCCCCACTCTGCACCAGGCACCACAGAAACACCTGGGGCTTTCAGCCTCTGGCCCAGCCTCCACGAGGCTCCCCTGTCCTTCCCCCTATGAGGGACTCCTCTGGCCTTTTGGGGTCTCACTGTCATGAAGAGCAGTCAGCAGAGGGTGCCAGAGAGAGGGCCGGCCACCTGCTGGACGTCCCAGAGGTCCCGTTTCCTGTCTCCAAGCGGACTGTCACCGTCCTGCCCAGGCCAGGGTGGAGCCGGGGGGGGGGGGTGACCAGAGTGGCCCAGGGAGGTGGCGTCTGCGGCAGAGGCGGGCCTCCAAGACCAGCAGGACCAGCTGGAGCCGGAGGGGAGGCAGGGCCCTGGGCAGTAGGCAGACAGGCTTGGGGGGGCGCGGGGGTGCGGGTGGGGGCTGGTCTACATACTCCGCTGTGGGCGGGGTGGCTTCTGAGCCCCCGCTCCCGCTGCCCAGAACTAGCTGGCGCTGGGCGTCCGTCCCTGCCACACAGGCAAACATCAGTGGACCCTCCAGTTTCACCACAGACGCCAACAGTCCAGGCCAGAAGGAGACACGGCCTCTTACCTCTTGCTCTAACTGAAACCCACTGCTATTTCCTCCCATGTTTCCTTGGGGGCATTGACCGTGTTTTGCAATGACTGCAATGTTCCAATCACCAGGCTCCAATCGCCAGGCCCGAAAAGCCCCCATAGAGGCGGAATGCCTGGAAGATCCCACCCCACAACCCCCTGCCCTGCCCTCGACCATTATGCGCTGAGCAGACACCGGCCCCACCCATGACCTCACGCTCCCTGCCTGTTCTGCATGTACCCACCCCAACCTCTTCTTGTAAAACTCTATGCGGGCAAGAGAGGTGGGTTGTTACGGCCTGAGCCTCCCGCCTCCCCGCCCCACGCTGCTGGCACCCAACACGCATTCCTCATCTCCGGAGTTCCTGGCTTCTCTCGCTCAGCAACAGTGTTGGCGAACCCGGCCCGGCGCGACGCGTCCAGCCCCCTGGGGACCCGCCGGTGGGGGCGGCTGGCCCACGGCGGCACCAGCCTCACCGGTTGGTTTGCAGCCGTTATAGATCGCTAACAGAACACAACCTCGGTGTCCTGACATTCCTGGTCCTTGGTGGCCTTGCCTGTCCGGCTGCCTTGCCCACTCTTGTCCCCGTTCACTCCAGCCAGGTGGCTGGGCGCCTCCTCTCCCCAGCTGTTCCCGGGAGGGTCTGCCCGGTGGGAAAGCAGACTCCGGCCCTGGCCAGGCCCCAGGCCTCCCCGCTCCTCCCTCACCAGCTGCTCAGCCCCTCCCCACACCCCGGAGCCTCAGTTTCCTTATCTGTAAAGGAGAGACGCTCCCTTAGGCGTCAGGGTTGGGAGAGGAGGAGAACGTGGGGCCCAGCAGAGATAAACACTATTTCTTGCTCCTTTTCTGGATGCTCAGAAATCAGCGAGGTGAGGCTCCGCAAGTGCATTTGGAAACAAAATACGGAGGCAGGAGACAGACCTGGGGTCCCCTCCCCCAATCCTGCTACATTGCAAGTAATTTGGAAACTGTGGGGAATGGAAGCCACAGGGCAGCTGTCCGGTCTAAGAGATCAAAGTGGCCTTCAGATTCCGAGTGTTTTACAACCCAGTTAGAAGCCTGGGAGCCAGTCCCTCCATTTTGGTCTTAAATACGCCTCATGCTTCATTTCAAAACTCAGAATGAGCCGATCCTTGCAAAAATGTCACGAGAGTCCTGCCCCCCTTTCAAGGCGCATACGGAGTAAGGAGAAAGCGCCTCCCCTTGCTGGGGTGTGATGTCCCCGGATGCCCGAGGGAAGGCAGAGCTGTGCACGCCCTTGGTGGCTCTTGATGGGAGAGCAGTGGAGGTCCAGCCCTGAGAGAGGACAGAGGGAGGGCAGGGGGGGGGCGAGGGAGAGGGAGGGAGGGCAGGGGGAAGGGGAGAGGGGCGAGGCAGAGGGAGGGAGGGCAGGGGGAAGGGGAGAGGGGCGAGGGAGAGGGAGGGAGGGCAGGGGGAAGGGGAGAGGGGCGAGGCAGAGGGAGGGAGGGCAGGGGGAAGGGGAGAGGGGCGAGGGAGAGGGAGGGAGGGCAGGGGGAAGGGGAGAGGGGCGAGGCAGAGGGAGGGAGGGCAGGGGGAAGGGGAGAGGGGCGAGGCAGAGGGAGGGAGGGCAGGGGGGAGGGGAGAGGGGCGAGGGAGAGGGAGGGAGGGCAGGGGGAAGGGGAGAGGGGCGAGGCAGAGGGAAGGAGGGCAGGGGGAAGGGGAGAGGGGCGAGGCAGAGGGAGGGAGGGCAGGGGGGAGGGGAGAGGGGCGAGGGAGAGGGAGGGAGGGCAGGGGGAAGGGGAGAGGGGCGAGGCAGATGGGAGGGAGGGCAGGGGGAGGGGTCGAGGGGCGAGGAGAGGGAGGGAGGGCAGGGGGGAGGGGAGAGGGGCGAGGGCAGGAGGGGAGGGAGGGCAGGGGGAAGGGGAGAGGGGGGGCGAGAGGCAGAGGGAGTGGAGGGCAGGGGGAAGGGGGAGAGGGGGCGAGGGAGAGGGAGGGAGGGCAGGGGAAGGGGAGAGGTGCGAGCAGAGGAGGGGAGGGGCAGGGGGGAGGGGAGAGGGGGCGAGGGAGATGGAGGGAGGGCAGTTGGAAAGGGGAGAGGGGCGAGGGAGAAGGGAGTGGGGCAGGGGGACGGGAGAGGGGCCGAGGCAGAGAGGGAGGTCAGGGGGGAGGGGAGAGGGGTGAGGGAGAGGGAGGTAAGGCAGGGGTAAGGGGAGGGGGCGGGGGAGAGAGAGGGAGGGCGGAGAGGGAGGGGGAGAGCAAGCAGGCATCGGGGACTCCCAGCCTTGGAAGTTCAGGTCTCTTCCCCAGGGAACAGGTTTCGCCGCTTGGTCACCTCTAGAAATTGTCAACAGAAGCGAGAAAACCGCCACTCTAATTTCCAAACAAGGGGACGACAGGATCCGGAACCGATGCCCAGGTGAACACGACGGTGGTCCCGTGTGCTGGGGCTCCCCCGTGTGCGGATGGGGAGACCGAGGCAAAGTGAGGCCAGGCAGCTCCAACCGTTAGGCCACGCGGGGCCTTTCGGAACAGGAAGGCGCCCGTGACAAGTCTGAGCAGGCTGGTCCTGAGTTCCTCACCATCCCCGAATCAGAATTAGTCCCATCTCCTGCAGACGCCAGGACTGAGCCTGTGGCAAAGCCTTGTGGAAGGAAGGCACGGAGAGAGATGTGCGGTGGGGGGTGGGGGTGGGGGGTGGAACGCGTGTCTGAAGCAGAGACTCCAGAGCAGGGAGACCAAGGTACTGGAGCTCAGAGCGGAGGTTCAGGGGGAGGGGAGCAGAGCCTTTCCTCGGATGGGGCCTGAAGGCAGGGTGGGGGACACAGAGGGGGAGCAGGCTCTGTGGTCAGGGGGCGCAGAGGACAGCTTTGGGCCTGAACCTGGCAGGCTATGGAAGCTGAGGACGGTCCCTGCAGGAGCACCGGCGGTGAGCCTGCCCCTCTGTGGGCACGTCGGAGGAAGACGCTGTGGTCCGAGGGGATGCCCAGGGTTCTCTGAGAGCAGGTGGAGCCCAGGTCCTGGAGACGGCACCTACGCCCGGAGCCGCTGCGTCCCCCTCGCAGTGACGTCACCTGGACGGTGGGCACTGACCCAGCGGGATGGAAATTCACAATGCCAGGATCCACTAACCCGCTGCCGCCCTCCAAACCCACTGCTGCCGTGGCCATTTTGCCAAGGATGGTGTACGTACCCCCGGGCAGTCTGGTGCTGCCCCCTGGGGGCTGTGGGAGGGGGTGCACACACAGCAGGGCTTCCTGTAGCACACGGGTGTGAGGGGAGCGTTGGCTCGTGTGAGGGGAGCGTTGGCTTGGTGCAGCGCGATGGGGCGGCCCGGCTCCCTCCCTTCAGTGACGTGGACTGCCGCCTGGGGACAGGACACCCACACCCACACCCACCCATCGAGGGCTGTCTGGGCGGCTGTGACAAGGATCACTGACTGTGCGGATGCCGGAGAGCCAAGGTCAGGGTGCCAGCACGGTGGGGGCGGGCCCTCTTCGGGTCACAGGCATCTTATAACCGCACGTGGTGGAAGGGGCCAGGGGGCTCTGCGGGGCCTCTTGTTAAGGGGCACTAATCCTGCTCGTGAGGGCCCCGCCCTCATGCCCTAGTCACCCCCCAATCCCCACCTCCCAGTACTATCACCTTGGGGGGCAGGGTTCAAGATATGAATCTGGGGGCGGGAGGACATTCAGACCACACCACCAGCCACCCACTCACGCGGCCAGCTGGCCCCGCGCATTAGGCTATCTAACGAGAGTTCCACGGGAAGAGGCTAAGTAACGAGAGAAGGCGTGGAAGGTGGGGGTGCGGGGTTGGGGTCTCAGGGGCGCCTGCCACGCAGCAGCAGCTCGTGCGTGAACCCTCCCCCAGCCCCCCGAGGGCGAGGGCCCGGGGCCCATGTGCAGCTCCAGGAGCTCAGGGCCGAGTGGGCGGCACCAGAATGCTGCCCCCAGGATCCTGAGATAGAAACTTCTAGTGGTGACCTCTGTCGCACCGTTCATTATCAGGCCACAGCTCCATGCAGGAGGGGACGCGGAAGGAGCGGGGGTCGGGTCTGGAAGGTGAGGGGCACGGAGGGCGAGGAGGGCGGGTGCACGCGGACACCCCTGCCTCCCTGCCCTCGCGCCCTCCTCACGGGACACCCACACACGCCCAGCTCACAAAGACCCAGCCCTCGGAGGTGACCGCCAGGCCGTCTTAAATAACCACGTGTTTAATGCTTCGCAGAACGAACTGTTCCGAGCCAGGAGGCTCAGGAGAAGCCTGCAGCACTGACATCTTCACGTCTATGCTCTGACTGAAGCCTCAAGCGACAGCACCTCGTGTGCCCAATGAATCCGGCCGACGGTGTGCAGTCAGGGACGCTTTCCTACAGTCGGAGTCCCCGAAATCCCAGTGAAATGAAGCAGAGCCCTCTACCCCTTAGCAGCGAGTGGGCAGAAACGGCCACG
Source organism: Paguma larvata (assembly GCA_030068075.1). Taxonomy (NCBI): domain Eukaryota; kingdom Metazoa; phylum Chordata; class Mammalia; order Carnivora; family Viverridae; genus Paguma; species Paguma larvata. The sequence goes on along the minus strand of CM057841.1, from coordinate 56,304,872 downwards.
ACAGCCATGGCTGAACTGCGTTCTGAGCTCGAAGGAAAAATCCCCTCGCACCCGGGGCCACCTGCCGGGCTCCTGAGGAGGCTGCCGGTCCACCCTGGGACGACGGCCGGCAGAGGCTCTAGAGCTTTCTCAAGGTGGAGGCGCCCCCGCGCCCGCTCCGGCAGGGGGCTGGGCTGCCCTCCTGGGGAGAGCACGGCGTGCCCACCCAGTGCGCGTCCACCCGAGGCACCCTCCGGCGACGGGCGAGGACGCTGCCTTCCGGCGGGGCCTGGTGCGGGCAGGAGGGCGCGCTGCGACTCGGCTCCTCTAGAAACGCCTCCGTGGGTACGTCACCCCCCCCACCCCCGCCGTCCGGGCGGCTGTCCTTCCCTGAGCCGGGGGCGTCTGCTTCAGGACGGGTTCAGAGCTTGCTGTTCTGCTGAAACTGGGCCACGAGGCTGAGCACCTGCTCGGAAGCCTTGATGTTCTTGGAGCAGAGGTAGCCGGCGCTGTTGGCGGCGGTCTCCTCCACGTAGTACCGGTAGTTGGCCATCAGGCCGCAGGAGCCGGTGACGCCCCTGAGGCTGGTGTCCGCCAGCCAGTTGATGCGCCAGAGCACGGCCCCGTTCTGCAGGTGGAAGTTCGCCACGGGGTTCAGGGCGTAGCCCCGGTGCTTCTCCCCGTACAGGTACCAGGCGCAGAGCCTCATCAAGGGCGCCTGGAGCGCCCTGACCAGCTGTTCAGACTTCACCCACTCGTGGCTGCTGAGCGAGACCTTGAGGGTCTCGTGAACGGGCCCGCCGAGGAGCGCCGAGATCTCGCTACACTCCGAATCTGTGAGCAGTCCGCTCCTCCCGGGCTCCTTTGCCTGCGAGTTCAGGAGCCCCAGCAGCCACTTGGTGAACCCGGGGATCGGAGACAGACTTGAAAACGTGCCAAGATGAGGAAACTCTTTCTGTGGGGCACGGGCAGTGGGGAGGGGAAGGTGGAGAGAACACACACACACACGTCATTCAGCAGAGAAGTCTCCAATACAGAAACCCCTCTCCACTTACCACCGCACGCCGTTCAGCTCTGCAAGCCGCCATACGGTCTATGGCGTGCCATCCGGGATGGGGGGGGGACACCCGTTTTCCCCTTTTTGTTAAGACCCCGCCATACGCCAGGCCCTAGAGACATCCTGGGTCCCCGAGGTGAGACTTTACGACGCCTCCCTGCCCACGCCGCCTATCAGGATGGCAAGCCAGGGGACCAGCCCAAAGCGAGACGGGGGTGCTAGTGTGAAGTGGGGCCAGACACGCGGTCTTCTCCCTACATCTCTGGTGTGTCTGGCGCCCCGTGCCCCTCCCGGGGACTGCTCTGCGGCCATGAGGCCTGGCACTGGGCACCCGAGGGCCCGTGTTCTGAATTGCTTGCACGGCTGTTCCACAGTGGGTGTGGACCGTGGGCCAAAAGGCGGAGGGGACGACGGGGGTTTCTCCGTATCAGACAGAACGGTTCATGGTCAAATTAGAGAGATAGCTCAATGGCAAGTTTTTTTTAAAAACCCAGCATTTTCTGATTAAAAATGTAACCTCTGGTCACCAGAGTTGGAGACCAGGAGACACTGGCCCTGGTGACATCACCTAAGGAGAAGACTCAGGCCCATACGGCAGTGCCCTAAACCGGGGCCCTCATCGGTGGATGCGGGTGCCTTGAAACAAATGCCAGGATTTAATAGACAAGAACATAATTATGGTCTGACTCTGAAGGAGGGCTGGTTAGCCAGAGACGGGTAAGATTCCTCAGGAGAGGAACCACCTAAGACAGGCACAGCCGCAGTAAGAGTCATCATGACACCTGGCCATAGGGTCACTGGGCCTCTGTGTTGATTTTTGGTTCATCCTAATATCCTCTTGAAGAAGACGGGCCAGAGAAAAATAGGAGTGGCTCCACAGCCTCCTCCCCTATTAAACCAGCATACGCTGCCACACTTTATTAATAGTGAAATAATGTTGGGAATCACGGAAATAAAATCTCTAAGAAATCAATAGAGTTTAGAATGTATTTTGATCTATTTAGACTGGTGCCAGACCCTCAGGAATGTGATTATTGCCGTGAGTCTCGAGACAGGATTGTAATAGGAAATAGAAGTTAGAGTAATGATGTTTTTCCTGTAATCTTTCAGCTGTAACCGGCAATCTATGAATAAAACCTTTGTGCTCTGAACTTGCTCTTTCAACCTATACCACTTACTAGAATGTACCCATCTGTTATACCTTGCTTACCTGTGACCTGTTTTTAACCTTTCAACTGAAATTGTTTTTGGGCCTTTCTATTGTGAATCATGGGAACGACCAAGGGGGCTGAGACCATTTTGGTCGTCATTAGGAAATACACATCTGCACTGCTTCTACAACTAGAAAGAAAAATAAACTTTGAGCAGTCCGGATCAGAGGCTGTCTCCGTGTCGTTCGTCTTGTCTTTATGTTTTCTGTCTCAGCCCTTACACAGGGAGCCCTGGACCAGTCCTGATACGAGGCCGACTCCAAGAGACTGACTTCGCCTCATCTCTCGCGCCCACACCAACTCTCACGCAGGTGACACCCTGGGCCAGCCGGAAGCCCTGAAGTAGGAGCTGGCCTCCTCTCAGGGCAGACCCCGGCACACCAGAAGAATTTTTTTAATGTATGACGGAAGGAAAAAAGAAACTACCAGAGACCACGACTCTGCGAGAACTCAGGCTCCAGCCCTGGTAAAGTGTGACCCTTCCCGTGTCTCTCCGGTGTTTACGCGGGTGAGACACTGCTCTTGGACCCCTGCTCTCCGAGCCCACGGCGAGAGCGCTTTCTCCTTTCCGTTCAAAGTTCAAACACATAGCTTTAACAGCAGGGTCACAGCGAAAGAGGAGACCGTACTAGGGTTCTCCGAACCTCGGTCCTCTCGAGCGTCCGCCTTTGTAAAACCGTGAAGAACACTCTCGTGCATTACAGTGCCACGGCTTTCTTTGGGATTCTCTCTGGTGACTTGCCGGCTCACAGCCGGGTGCTGTGACCCGTCGGCAGGATGGCTACGGGGCTGAGGGGCCAAACCTGACCGTTTCAGAAATCCGCTCTGTGGGCGAACCACCCCGGAGCCCCCGGCCCTGCCTTTCTCACCCTGATGCGCCCCTCCCCCCACCCCATTCATCAACGCCTCAGCAAAGAAGCAGCAGCTTCTATTAATGAGAGACGGCTCCTTAGCGCCTCCGGGGAAGAGGTGACAGGGAGTGACTCTAATGAAGCCGATATCCAGCTGAATCCTGAGTTCTCAGATTGAAGACGGATTACGAATTTAATACAAAGCACGCCGAAGTTTTAATTCCACTCTGTCGTCCTCCACGGAAGGGTTTCTGCGGCAGCTTCGGCGCTGAAACCACGCGAATAAGAGGACACCGCTCTCTGAGCCAATTACGAGCCACCTAATTATTTCACCTTTAATTAGATTCTGCCCACGGCAGTTCACTCAAGCCCCTCAGGAGAGAGTTGCAAAAAGCGAGACCCAGAGGGACCCTGGGCACTTCTGCCGCAGGACGGGGAGGAGTCTTCCCCGAGTAACGGACCGAAGTTGTTAGAAAAGACCAAAAAAAAAAAAAAAAGGCTAGCACATCTGCCTCCAAGCTGCCCGGTCTCACCTTGACGCTGCCTCAGGGAGCAAGGCCAAGCTGGTGGGGGGTCGGGGCCAGAGCCTGGAGGGCGTGCGGGCCGGTCGGGCACAGAGCGCACCATCCAAACTGGGACGGGGGAGCGAAGGGGCACGGCAACAGGGAAGCCGGGACAGCACGGGCACGCCGGAGAGGCCGGGGCCACGGGGCGGAAGGTTCCCTGGAGCGGCCGATGTCCCCAGAACACATCTGAGAAGCCGGCCTCCAGATGCCCCTTCCTGGGCCCTGCCCCCGTCCTGAGGAGTCTCGGGGCGGGCGCCTAGGACGTGCCGCCGGCATCTGGCCCTCTCCAGCCCCCCCAGCTCCCTCGAGGTCCCCTCTGGCCCCTCGCTCCCCGGGGACGACACCCCCCCCCCCCAGCCCCGTGCGCACCTGCAGCTCCTTGAGCACCCGCTTGACCAGGAAGGTGCCCAGCTCGACGCCCTGCAGGCCGGGCTGCGTCAGGCTGATGGAGTAGAAGATGGCCGCGGCGATCCTGCTCCTCTGCTCCGTCTCCGACGGGGGCCCCTCCTTCACTATGGCCTGGAAGACACCACGGGGGTCACGCGGGCTCGGGGCCCTCGCTTCCCGCGCCTGCCCTACCACGCGGGGCCGGGAGGGGCCGGCGAGGGCGGGAGCCCGGGGACCTTGGCCCCTGTCCGGGTCTCGGCTCTGCAGGCCAGAGGCCCGTGCTGGTCTGAAACCTCTCCGGCGGCAGCGACGCACCGCCTCTCTGGGCCGTCGCTCCACCTGCGCCGTCTCTGTCACTTTGACCTTCTCCGCGAGCCATGCGTGTCCCCTTTGCCTTCCGGGCCTCTGTGTGGTCCTCCCCGCCAGCACCTGCCCGCCAGCACCGGGCGTGGCCTGCCTCGCGGGTGGGAGGCTGGCACCTCCCTCTCCGGGGCCGCCCGGGGGGGCCTGGCTGTCCGGCCCCGCAGTCGCTTGCCCTCCTCGACTCTGACCTCTGGGCTTTCGGATTCTCAACGGGCCATGACCCCATAAAGCCTTTCCCTCAGGAAATCTACCCTTCCGATTGCACGCTACGGCCTTGCTTTTCCTCGGGGAAGACACGCGCCCGCATGGACACGCGCACGACGTCAGGCAGAAAGACCGCTGACCGCTACTGGGAAGGCCCTCGGCCAAGGCCGGTTCCATCAGCTCCGAGCTCGGGAGGCGGTTTGCTGAACCTCGACAAGGTCACCGGACAGCAGCGGGACAGCGGGCGGTGACCTCCAGCAGAGGGACACCAGCTCGCTTCCCCAGAACGCACCTGGGCTCCTAACTTCCGGCAGCGACCCCGGATTCTGGCAGGAGGGGCGTTCCGCCCAGAGCCCGCTCGGAGACCTGGGAGTCCGAGAGCTTTCTGGAACTGCGTGCCCCCCGGGGGAAACCGTCCTCGAGCTTTCGCCCCCTCCAGAGCTCAAAGGGTCTTTCCTGTGGCTCCTGAAGAGCTAAGAACGCTGCTGCCGGAGGAAGGCGGGGTGGACGGCGACCAGGGGCAGGGACACCCCTCTGGGGCCGAGCTCTGACCAACGGCTCGGTGCACCAGGGTCGGGGCACGCCTCGTGTACGTGCCAGGGAGAAATCACAGTTATTCCGAAACCTGCTGCCAAGTCCTGCCGTTCAGCATTCGGGGAACACCTTCCAGTCTGTCTCATTGGCGCTGGGCACGTGCACACTCGCGCACACACACACACACACACATGCACGCATGCACACCCTGCGCGTGCGCTCTCTTCCCGTGCCCACACGCCCCATTCCCCTGAGCAGAAGGCGGCGCCGCCCCGAGCGCTGGGGCAGAACCCGGCCTCACCCTTACTGGTTCTGGGGTTGTGGGCGGGTCTCCCAAGCTGCCCTAAGCCTCGGTCTTCTCGCTTCTACGCGAGGACGGGAGTGACGGGAGTGACGCCGAGGCCCAGGGTGGTGTGAGCAGGGACACGGGGGTTGTGCCCCACGGAGCGCCGGGCGCCAAGCAAACGCTCCATCACGATACACGCAAGCGCGCCGTGCAAGTGCTGGTCTAGAGCCGGAATTTCCGGCCGTTCAAGACCCGGACGGCGAGCAACCGTCCAGGTCTGCGCGTCTCCCGGGGACAGACTCCCCAGGGGGGGCTAGGTCACCTGGAACGCACGCCTTCTCTGTCCACAGACGTCGCCAGACTGCCCGCAGAGAGGCCGTGCCGGCTGCCCTCAAACGCAAGCTCCCGAGGGATTTCTCCCCGCGGCCGAGAGCACCTGCCCGCTTATCCTGCTTAGGCCCTCCCCCTCCTGACGCCAGGGATGCCCGCCCTGGGATCCGGTAGCATCGGTCCAGCTCCCGGACTGGCCGTCCCAGACCCAGGGCCATGGCCCGCCGTGCCCTGCGGTCTGACAAGCCTCACGTGCCCCGGCGTCTCCGCCGTGCCCCCACCCCCCCCCACCCCCTGCTTCCTCGCAGTGGGGCCCCGCTCCCAGTCCCCACACTGCTTCGTCAGCCCCTGCAGGAAGGTCGCACCCCCTCTCGTCCACTCCGCAGCAGGCACGGCCTGCCGAGCAGAGTCCCGTGTCCTGGGCTCCCCGGCCCGCCGCTCGGTCTAGCTCAGTGTTTCAGCCACAGGTCTCGACACCTGCCCCGGGGCCCTGAACGACCTCGACAGCGTTGAGGTGCGTACCCCTCCTTCCTTAGCCGCCTCTTCCCCCAGATGAGCGCCGTCCCGGTTCTAGAACTGTCTGGACACTACGTGGCTACACTCCGGAGCTACGGATCGGGAGACTCTCTCCAGCCAGCTCAAAACGCCACAGACGCCTGGGGCAATCTGCGTCCTGAAGGGGGACGCAGCCACGCGCAGCCGAGCCCGAGCCGGCCGCGGGTACCTGGATGTTGCTGGAGATCTCGCCGGTCAGCGCCACGTGCAGCACCACCAGGGGCTCCTCGGGGGTCGCGCAGTGCGAGAAGAAGTAACATCTTCTGTAAGGCCCGACGCGGCGTTTCATATCCATCCAGTTCTTGACGGGGTGCACCGCCTCGCTCCTGGGGGGGCAGAAGAGGGAAGACGGGCGGACAGCTTACGGGTCACGGAGCCGCTGCTGACTCCCGTCCGTGTCCCTGGGGGACCCGGGAGGCTCGGTCGGTGAGGCGTGTGCCTGCTGCAGTCCGCACGGCCTTCGGATACGGCTTCGACGGACTCGCCAGGAAACTCACGGAGAGCAGCAGCGGCGGCGAGGAACGCCCGCTCACGGCCCTCTGACTCTTAATACCCGGTCTGAGGACTGGCCTGCGGGGCCCCCGGGAAGCGGACGCCCTGCGGGCGCTGGCGCACCCCGGCTGCTCTCTCCCGAGTCCCTGTGGCGAGAAGTCCGTGCTGCCAACAGGAACCCCGGGGTGTCGGGCAACCTCATCACGCTTCAATGCGCAACCTTTGGCAAGCCTTCACGTACACGAGACAGCGTGGGGCGTGAAGACCCCGCAACGGAAGGGCGGCTCCCGTCCGTGGGGACCGCCCACGCTGTGTCCCGGACACGCCGGGGTCACACACCACACAGCCCGTCCAGAGCCCCGTGCCAGGGAGGAGCTGTCACAATCCGGGGAGGCAGGTGCTGCTGGGGTTACTAAGGCCAAGAGCCGGCCCGGCGAGGGGCCGTGGCTCTGAAAGCGGGGCCTGGGGAGAGGCGGGCCGTGCACCTCGACCCCGGGGCCATACGCAAGGCGCCGCCCGCAGGCCCGCACGGGGACCGGCCGTGCCTGTCTGTGACAGGGACATCGCCTGCTGGGCCGGGCGCGACGCGGGCGGACCCCGGGCTGGGAGCAGGACGCGCGGACGGACGGAGGCCGGCTCGCGGCTGCCGTGCAGGAAGGGACACCTGGGTACTTACTCGCTGATCTTCTGCAGCACCTCGCACGGCGAGTGCCAGGTGACCCGCTCCAGGCTGAGGAAGCCCGAGGAGAACCACTCCGACAGCATGCCCTTCAGCACCCCGTTCATCTCCTGGAAGGGAGGACACAGGGCGCTGGCTTCCGGGGACAGGCCGGCCGGGCGCCCCCGCCAGCCCACACCTAGGGGGGAGCGCGGGGGGGGGGGAAGAGGGGGTCAAACCGCAAACTGGGACAGGAAAGCAGACCGCGGGGCGCTTCTCCCAACGACATCCTCGGCGACGGCTCTGCGGGACTCGCCCCGCCCAGGTGGCCGGCCCCCAGCTGTCCTCCCCCCGGCCACCCGGGTCAGGAAGAGACCTCGGAGGGAGCTTTCAACCCGAGCGAGGCTGCCTGATCACGCGGCGGGGGCTGGCTCGCGCACCACGGTGAGCACGCCTGAAACACGCAAGGGCGACGGAGCGACGGCTGGAGCATCACGAGGGAAACGCCAACCCGAGGGCTCGGGGCCTCCCCTCTCGGGAACGTTCCGCAGCGTGCCCAAACATCGCCCCTGGTTTCCTGACAGGGGCAAGTTCTGGGTCCAGGCACCGTGTTCGCCAGCTCGAAGGTGCCCGTTTTCATACTGTAACGAACGCCTCGGAAGCCGGGATTCATCTTGCCAGCGATGGCGGGGTCACCGCTCCACTCGTCCCAGTTTTTTCCACCTCACTGGGACGTAAAACAGAGCACGTGTGGCGATCGGGGACTTTCGATTTGAGGAATTATTCTCATTTCACTTCACTCATTGTATCTAATCTCCTTCTGGAAGTGAGGAGACGACGTCACCACCCAAGACACGTGCGCACAGGAACCTTTCAGGCCAGAACGGAACCGGAGGCGTGCAGGGCACGGCGAAGGGCGCGGGAGCAGACCCGGCGCGGGGCAGCCCGCCGTGACCACGTTGAGCGTGAACACGGTGGGCTTTCCGACAGCTCAGCGAAAGGATGCACAGGCACCAGACACGGCTGGTTGTTCCTCAACAGCTGTTTCCCTTTCTCCCAAGTGAACACAAGCCTTATGCTTTAGGTAGGCACATGGCTGTCCGGTCCAGGTTCAAGATCACACTGCAGCCAGGGGCAGTCCTAAGAGCGAGTTCTGGCTGATCAGGTGTAAGCAGAAGTAAAAATGGCAGGAGCATGCCCTTTGCTCATCTTTTCTTTGTCCCTCCCACTGCAGCCTGGAAGGTGAGGTGATGGCTAGAGCTGGAGCAGCCATTCTGGGCCATGAGGTCACTTTGGGGATAAAGGTTTTTAGGGGGGGGAACAACAGACAGAAGTCCAGGTCAACTGAGGGCATCACAGAGCAGAATCAGCCCCGGGGTGTCTACCTCCACACTTTCACGTGAGAGACAGACTTCTCTCTTATTCAAACCACGATTATTTTGGGTCTCTGTTACTCACAGAGGAACTACATATTGACAGGTACACTGAGTGTTATTTGAGAATAATAAATGTCTCAGTACACCCAGGACAGAACGGACAGAGAGCTGTCGCTGCCAAAGCTGTAAACCTGTCACAGGACTGCTTCGCATTCTGTTCCCTGGGCAAAGGTGAAAGGACTCACAGCTTTGTCACTGGAGGATAAGCCGCAAGGAAGTAAAATCTAGGGCTGGGGGCTCAGAGAAGCCCTCAGAATGAAGTGAGATCCCTCTTCAAATATTTAAAGCCTGAGGCACAGAACCAGCCACCAAGCTGCTCTGCGTGACCCCATGGGGGTGAGGAGGGAGGTACATTTAGGGCCAACGAGGGGGAGTCACGGGCAGTTAGACCCGGGCCGAGTTTCCTGGAGAGGAGACGTCTCGAACAGCCCTGCGCTGCCCGCGGGGGCCATCCTGGGAGAGGGACCCTCGCCGTGGGTGGGACCACGTGCGGGGTCGACCAGGATTTGGTGGAGCTGTTTGAAGGATTTGACGGTGGGACCAGACGCCCTTCGCGAGTCCCTTTAATTCTCAATGCCACGGCCCGGTCTCCCTCACTCGGCTCCAGGCCGGGCGAGGGCGGACGTGGCTTCGACTTCACACCTCTGGACCCCGAACATTCGGCGGCTCTCCTGGGGGGAGGATGGTGAATGGCCTGCTGGCGAATGAAAAAGAGGAGGCAGACTGGAGAGTGGGGAGGAGGGAGGGGAGAGGAAGAGGGGGAGGGGAAGGGGGAGAGGGGAGAGGGGAGAGGAGAGGGGGGGAGGGGAGAGGAGGGGGGAGAGGAGGGAGAGGAGGGAGAGGAGAGGAGGGAGAGGAGAGAAGGGAGAGGGGAGAGGGGAGAGGAGAGAGAAGGGGGGAGAGGAGGGAGGAGGGGGAGGAGGGAGGAGGGAGGAGGGGGAGGAGGGAGGAGGGGGAGGAGGGAGGAGCGGGGAGGGGGAGGAGGGAGGAGGGGGAGCGGGGAGGGGGAGGAGGGAGGAGGGGGAGGAGGGAGGAGCGGGGAGGGGGAGGAGGGAGGAGGGGGAGCGGGGAGGGGGAGGAGGGAGGAGGGGGAGCGGGGAGGGAGGAGGGAGGAGGGGGAGGAGGGAGGAGCGAGGAGGGAGGAGCGAGGAGCGGGGAGGGGGAGGAGGGAGAGGGGAGAGGAGAGAGGGGGGAGGGAGGAGGGGGAGGAGGGGGGAGCGGGGAGGGAGGCCAGCGGCGTGCCGGGCGGTACGGACGGCGGCCCGTCCGGCCGTGCTGACTGCGCCGCAGCCCACTGCCTCTTACTCTCCCCGGGGGCCTCTCACGCGCTCGAGTTCTTGCTAAAAACCGCAGGCCGGCTCCCCAGGAAAACGCAAACACGTTCATTGATTTCTGTGCACGATCTCCTGGGATTCACGGATCCCTCCGAAGCTCATCTGCGGAGCAGCCCCAGGGGCTCACGGGCGCCAGGCTGGGAGCCTCCGCGCGGCACGGTCAGGGCTGGACCGGTCGAGCTCCACGGAGGACGGACGTGCTGGCGTCTCTCGTGCATCCCTAACAGGACGGTGCAGGAAACGCCTGGTTTCAGTCTCGGTTCAGGATTGATGATGAAAGAAACGGCTGGGCTGATGAGCGCTCCCCCTCCAAGGTTTCTTGTTCTATTTCGGGCTAGTGACAGGCATGGAACGTGACACGGCTACATGAGGGCTGGCAATCTGGGTGAAAGGGCACTGCGTCCCCAAGCCCGGGCTCAGCCGTGACAGCCATGCCTGCTGGAAGGCACCGGTGCGCACGAAGACTGCGGGACCACAGACAGCAGGAGGGACAGAAACCCCCTCTGCTTCACAGGTCACCAATTCAGCCACCAGGGGTCACCTTTTCAACCCGAGACTCACACACGCAACTGCTGGGGGTGCCAGTCGGCGTGGGCTCGGTTTTCCGGACCCGCCAACTCCCGTTATCTTGGAGGGCGCTGAGCGGAAGGCCAGCCGGCCTCCACTTTTGGCAGAGAAAAAGCAGTGTCCCGCCCTCTCTTCTGGAGTTTTCGGCTGTCACGATCTCCCGACGTGCGGAAAGTGAAGAAAAGCTGTTTTCACTGCGCAGAAGCCCTGAGCGGGGCAAGGGGGACTGAACGCACGGGACAGGGTCACGGGGCCACGGCTGGGACACTTTAGGTCCGATTCCAACTGACAGAACTGTTGCCCGTCCCAGGGGACTGGGGTAGCCTTGGGGAACAACAGATAAGGTCCTTGTGAGTTTAGCGAAGCACAGAATTCAGGAGAGCCAACGAGGACCCCTGGGTTCACTGAAAAGCAGGATGAGCCACCAAAAGAGGTTGAACGACAGTGTCCAGCGCGGCTGGACATCACGATGACCGGGACGCTGGCCTGTGTGGCACGAGCTGAGCCCCCTCCCCACCGGCCCCAGGCGTCTGTCAAGGCCCTGCACCGCACTGCAATTTCTACGTTCAAATCGCCACCAGGAAGCCCTTCCGTTTTCTGAATGCCAGCTTCCCACCGGTGCCCCCAAACGGCCGAACCGTGCTCAGACCTTCTGGGATGCGGACTCCACTCAGCTCCACGGGGGACTTTCTGAGAAACTGAACCCTTCGGCCCCAATCGGCCTCCGGAGAAAAACTGACGGCGTCTAGACCACACACGCACAGAAAGCGCACCGACCCTCATGGCCCAATGTCCGGGAATCACAATGCTCGGGCAGAGACCGAGACCCGGGCGCACCGTGCCCTCCTCGGGGGACCTGATTTGTAGCCAAGCTGGACGAGAGCCCTTGGAGCAGGTGTTAGCAGAGAAGCGGGCTGCCCTTGAGCGCGCCAGTCGCCAGCGCAAGCTCTCGCCTCAGCGCACAGCCGGCGGGCCCTGGGGGTTAAATGACCTGGCTAAAGTCACCTGAGGTCATGACGGTAATCAGTGGATGGCAAAGACGGCACCGGGGACCGGTCCCTTCCACCGTACACGGTGCTTCATCCACTGGACCCACGGCCCTGTCAAACACCCCTGATCAGCGTCATTTAGGGCCTCGCACCAGCTGGTGCTCCTAAAAACGCCACTGCATCCTACGGACTCAGTACCCACGCGCTCAGTGGACCGAGCGCACTCCAGGGTAAATGCTCAGGGCCACGCCGGGAGCAGCCCGCGCGAAACCGGAGCGTGTTCACGTGACTTCCTCTAGCGTGTCCCGAAGTCAGCAGGTGGTGCGGTGCTGTGCGCCCGCAGTGAAGCCTGCCGAGGTCCGAGGCGTTGGCGGAGCGTGCTCCCCGCTCCCCCGGCGTCATGGGCCACCACGGGCCCCTGGGCGTCCGAGACTCCTGCTCTAAAGCTTCGCGTGCCAACTTCCAGTACTTTCTAACACAGTACTCCTCAGAGCAGAAAGCTCCGGCTGCGTCGCCTCATTAGCTTGGGTGCACAATCCAGTGTGTGGCGGAAGAAACGGAACCAAAGTGCGCGGCACACAGTGAGAGATGACACGATCAGACCCCAGGGGCATTTTCTGCGGGTTGAAAACAGGGTTCTCTGAATGACTGAAGTGACAGGGGCTTAGACAACTGCTGTGTGACTATGGAGGACACAGGAGAAGGGGGCCCGTGGGCTCGGCCCTAATGGTTCTATGTGCTGGATACACGGCCGGAATTTTCAGGAAGAGACAGGCAAGGAAGGGGTGCGATCCGACACCCTGGAACAGGCTTCGCGCGCCCAGCATGGCCAGGCCGCACGCAGAGGCAGAGGTCAGGCTATAGCCACTCATCCTCTGTTCACAGAACCGGAGCACTCAGACCTGGATGGGACCTGAGAGGTCATGGGGGCCAACGCCCTGAAATCGGCAGTCCCAATGTCTGACACAACGCCTCCGCTGGCTGTGCAGGAAACTTCCAGGCCCTCGGGCTTCCCTCCAGGCTCAGGGCTCTGAGCGGAACAGTCTGACGTTAAGACTACTGGGAGCAGTGTGCCGACTCATTCTTGGGGAGGGAGATCTGGGAGTTGTCTCATGTGTCATTCGGCATTTTGCCACGCAAGACATTTAAGACAAGGGTCCCGGTCTTCAAGGGGCTGATCATCTAGTTGGGGCGGGGGAGGGCTGGCGGAAAAATACATCTCAGATGCTACATTCCGTGGTTAAGGTACAAAAAGCAAGCGAGGCACAAATAGTAACGTATGCTACGAAGTGCCAAACCAGGCGAGGCCGCCTTGGACTGGAGTGTTGGCAAGGCCGAGGGCTGAGCAGCTCCTACTCCGACGGGCCTCCCAAGCAAGAGTCACACAGTAATGCGGGTTCAGGAACTTTCTGTCCAAGAGCCAGAAAGCTGGAGAGGGGGTCTGTGGAGAGGGGCGAGTAACGGACGGTGACGTTGGAAACGCCCAGGTTGGTTTGGTGGGCACCGAAAGTGCCAAAGGAAAGACATTAAATGTCGATCCTTCTGGCCTTAGGGAGTAAAGACTGTCCTTCGAGGGAGTAAAGGCTAACGGGGCTTCAGAGAAAGACGAGGACTGAGGTTACTGATTAGATGGAGTGGGTACATTCGCTCTTGGAAAGAGTGAATACGGTCACCGCTAGAGAATACTGAACTCCTGATTTGGTAACACTAAATAAAACAAACCCATAAATTAACGGGGTTGTTTTATCTTGCCCTTGATTTTGTGGAAAAAGACAGAATCTAAGAAAACAAATCCCTTCAGACCTAGTAAAGTGGTGAACTGCGAGAGTCACGTGTCGCGACAAAGTACACAATTCCGTACTTGAGTTCCAGCTCTGCACCCTGGGCGCTGCTGCACTTGACCCTGACATGCTTTAATCACCTCACCCGAACAACAGGTCCCTCTGGCTTGCTGACAATCAAACGAGCAAGGGCAGGAAAAGCACCTGCCCCCGACTATGTCTGCTACTAACTCTTCCGTACTAGAATGGAAGCTTCTGGACCAAGTGACCTGAGTGCCAAGGCCATGTGTAAGATACACACCCAAAGGTCACAAGTTGCACGGACGGACGGACGGACGGACGGACGGGTGGGTGGGTGGGTAGTGAGGTGGGTGATCATTCTGGGACAGGTGACATTCTACCCAATTCGTCAGTCTCCTCTGCAGTAAGAATCAAGTTTCAGAAAAACCACCACGGAGCGCTGGTCCCTGCTTCAAGAAAAAAAAAAAAGCACGTTTGGATTGAAGATTAAACCCCAGCAGATGGGAAAGTACGTGGTGTACAGAACACGAAGTCGCAGCCATTCGGACCAGGCTTGAGCCAGAATCATCGTCAATTCAGATCTTGGCCCGAGGGGAACACTTGGCATTGTAAGCTAACCAGCCAGCGCGAGTAATCAAATCACAGCGCTATTATCGCTGAAATTAGCCCCATCCTTAACTATACATGACGTTAGTGCATCTAGATACGTCTCTCACAAACACGCACCTCCCACAGCATGATGTGGTTATGAAGCGTACGGCAGAGACCCCAGATTTGAGATTTGCGTAGGTGATCGGAGACATATCCATTTGCTCTAAGTTCTTGGTCCAAGTCTCCCCACCTCACTATCTGTTTCCGTAACCCACACAGGAATGAGGCAATGAACATGGAAACTACCATGCCAGTGTTAACAGTTCTAAATGAGTTAGGACACTACCGTTCAACTGTTCAATTTTTTAAAGCCAACTGCACTAAAATAAAGTTCTGAATGTCAGAAGCTTCTTGAAACATTTACATCATTATTTTTTTGGTCACTAAAAGGGCAGGTTAGTGGTCCTTTCATATTTAAGACCAATAGTATAAGAGCACTATCTTCAACTATCAGCGATCTTTCAAGTCATTATTTAATTCCTACAGTATTTATTTGCATCTAACATGAGCCGAGTGAGCTAAGCACCTGCTTACTCAAGTACTCAACTTAGAATCATCATACTTCAGGGCTGAACTCAGCAAAGTGAAATGCCCTGCCCAGCCATGCAGCGGAGACCAGAGGCATGATCTCTGTGCATTCCGAAGGGCTTCTCAGACAACGAAGCTTACACAGAGTGAGGGTGCGACTAACTTTTGCTGACACCATCCAGGTTTTTGGAGGCCGCACGATGCTCAGTTTCAGTACTCATACCCCACAGATAAAACTCCCAGCTAAAATAATCAAAGAGACTTCGTGGAGCAGCTAACCATGAAGGAGGCGTGACAGTCACGTTAAAGGTAGGCGGCTGCTGGGTTTCTAGTAAGCACTACACAGTCAACACTAGAACAAGGCAGGGATTCAGAAGCCCTGGGAAGGAAAGGGACGGGGGTCAGGGGTTCAGGGGGCTGTAACTCGGGGCAAAGTGTGCGCGACTTCGGGCTGGGGAAGGTGGAGTGTTTGGGGCTGCAAGGGCAGGTGAAGACTATCCCGGGAGGGCTGTCACGAGCTCGAGGACCCGGTGCAAGGCGGGGGCGCGGCCCGCGCTGTCCCCGCCGCCCTGGGGTCGGGAGGCGGCCCTGGGCGGGGCCTTACCCGGACGTGCGGCCCCTCCAGCAGCTTGAGGGCCTGCGCCTCGAGCAGGTCCGCCCGCAGCCGCACCAGGAAGCGCACGCCGCCGTCCAGCTTGCTGATGTGGTGGAAGAGGCCGCGGTAGCGCGGCACCAGCGCGTAGCGCAGCCGGTCCTCCGCCTGCAGCAGCACGGCCGCCTCCCGCGGCTGCTGGCGCAGCTGGAGCACGCCGGCGCTCTGCTCGGCCACCTGGCCGTGGTCCACGCCGAAGCCCCGCGCCAGGCGGCTCAGCAGCTCGGCGCGCTCGGCCGCCTCGGCCAGGCCGCCGTAGAAGCTCACGAAGTCCGCGCACTGGCCCTCGGCCGGCGCCGGCGTCTTCTCGCGCAGCTCGTAGGCCGGCGTGGCGGGCACCGCGCGGCGCAGCAGCTCGTCCATGGCCCGCTCCAGGGCGCCCGCCTCCGCCGCCGCCGGCCCGCTCGACAGCCGGGGTCCGGCCGGCCGGGGCGGCCGCGGGGGAAGCCGCAGCGGGAAGAGACGCCGCGCGGTCAGCGCTGGCCCGAAGCCTCGCATGGCTCCGCGCTCCAGCCGCCCCGGGGACGCCGGCGCCGCTGGGCTTCCGGCTTCCGGCTTCCGGCGCGCGCCGTCCTCATTGGCCGAGGCCGGGGGCGCGAGCGGGACGGTGGCCAATCGGAGGGCGGGGCGGGGCCCGGGGAGGAGCGCGGCGCGGAGCCAAGTGCGACCAAAGGTCCCGGCGGGGCGGAGATGTGGGCGTGCCTCGTCCCTTCGCCACCCAAAGTCCCCACCTCTGCCGCCGTCCTCTTGCCCCACTGCGGACGCGCCTCCCCTGCTCTGGAGCCTGCTCGTGGAGCTCTGCCACGGACTGGTGCATGAGTCACCTGAGGAACGCGCTACACTCGCGGATTCCCGGTCCATCACGTCTGGGGCGGAGCCAAGGACCCCGCCTGGGTAATTCCCTGGCAGGGTAGCCTTGGCCTTACCTCCTGCCTAGGCGCCCTCAGTTCGTTGCCGGCGTCTGATTATACAGGTGACTGCCACTACTGCAGCGCTCCTCTGTCCTGAGCGCGCGACCCGGGTTTCCAGCTGCCTGCTGCAGAGCTTTTCAGGAATGTGGCCGTCTTAGTGCCCAATCTGCCTCTCCTTCCTAAGTCTGGTTCACTCACCTAGGCAACAGCGTGTTTATGAACTGCCTGGTATGTGCAGGGTCCTGTACTAGGCACGGGAAAGACAGAATGAAATGGAGAGGAGAATATAAGTACCCATTGGAGTTAAGTGATAGGACACAGCAGGGCTGGGCTGGACTTTCCACTGCGAACAGGGCGAGCAGGAAAGTCTCTGCGGAGGCGACATTTAAGCTGCGACCAGAAGCTAGTTCTGGTTTGAAGGGCAGGAGGGAGCTGACCTATCCATTCTTCCAAGTTCAAAGGGCACAGTTTCATCACCTCTGCCCTGCCCTTCATCCCAACATGGAAGTTTTACTGATTTCTACTTTAAAAGGACTCCTGAATTCATTCCTTGGGTCTGGCCCCCGCCGCCTAGAGCCCATGCCACTTCTCACCGGGGCCACTGCGGTAACCTCTCTGCTTCCAGACTCAGTCCTCCAGGCCATTCTCTGCATCGGCGGCTGAACGAACATTCTAGGTTATCCACCTGACCGTGTTATTCACTTGTTCGCAAACCGACTGTTTTAGCCTCACAGGCAGAGCCCTCACCGAGAGCCCCAAGTCTCCTCTCTGGCCACAGCCTTTGTGCTTCCCACTTCATTTCTATTACTCTGTGGCCTGGTGGCCCCCAGACTTGGAGATTTTGGAACCCGTTCTTAAAACACAAGACAGGGCGGGAAATGCAGTTGTCGGTGGCCTCGTCGGTGTCCGCGGTGGTGGAATCACACTCAGTCTGTAACCTCCAAACACACATCTCTGTCTTTCCTTACGGGAGTGAGAGTTCCACCCCGGTTAGGGAGGGTTTGGCGAGGTTTGCAGGGCCCGATGCCAAGTTCAGCAGAGTCCAAGAGAAAATCCAGCCAAGAGCTCACTGTGCTCGTTTAAAAAGAGAAGCCTCCTCTAGGTACGAAGGATGAAGGACAGCATCAAAGCGCCTGCTGAGATCAGAGGGTGGGTAGCGGGCTCTGGGGAAGGGGCTTTCTTGTTTGGGGATGTACGGGGCATCTTGGGATCTGTGGGTGCCAGAGACTGGACCCCTTCCTTTCTTAGTCACACAGTGATAATGGATGCCCCGTTAAAGCCCCTCGGATATCCCCGACATGTCTTCTAGGAGAGAGACGCGTGCAGGCACTGGCGACGCCCTCTACCCACCTCTACACACTAACAACAACACTCTGAGTGCTCACTAGATGTCTGCTCCCCTTCTGGCACCCACACACATTATCTCATTTAATCCTTGCAGTAACCCTGCCTCACCTCAGACTACATTAAATAAATTCTAGATGGCTTAAGGATTTAGATTTTTTACAAAATGAAATAAAAGTAATATCAGAGGGAGAAAGGTCCTCTGAGATAGGACACAGACCATAAAACAGAGATTGGTGAATTTGAGTACAAACATTTTTTTTTAAAGTTCTTTATACTAGGGCACCTGGGTGACTCAGTCGGTTGAGCGTCCAACTTCGGCTCAGATCACGATCTCATGGTTCATGAGTTCGAGCCCCAGATCAGGCTCGCTGCTGTCAGCACAGAGCCTGCTTCGGATCCTCTGTCCGCGTCTCTCTGCCCCTCCCGGCTTGTACTCTCTCTCAAAACTAAATAAATATTAGAAAAAAAATTTTTAAAGTTCGGGGCTACTGATGGCTCAGTCGGTTAAGCATCTGACTTTGGCTCAGGTCATGATCTCGTGGTTTGTGGGTTTGAGCCTCACATCGGGCTCTGTGCTGACAGCTCAGAGCCTGGAGCCTGCTTGGGATTCTGTGTCTCCCCCTCTCTCTCTCTGCCCTTCCCCCGATCATGCTCTGTCTCTCTCAAAAATGAATAAACATTAAAATAAAATAAAATATGCTTAGAAACAAAATCAAAAGACAAACACTACCTTGGGAAAATATTTGGAAGGCGCACTGCGTACAAACAGCTAATTTCCCTAATGCATAAAAAACTACGAGGCGATGTGGGGAGACCATCGACCCAACAGAAGAGTGGAGAGAGGCTACGACCAGGGAGCTCCTAGGGGAGGAAACCGAAACGGCTCTTAAAAACACGAAACGCGCTCGACTACGTTCATAATTTTAAAAAGGCAAATTAAAAATCCAGTGAGCTACTGGTTTTCATTTTTTGGATTGTGATGATCGGAACTAAGCCCCCGTGCTCCCGGGCTGTGGGGAAACCGCGCCCTCTGACACTGCCGCTGGGAGCACACCCTGGGGGCGGCCCTGCCGAGGGTGCCTTCTCGATATCTCAAATATCTCAATTTGCACGTTGCAAATTGGCCCCACAATTTTTACTACTAAATATCTGATCTGTCGAATGGGTTGATGACAGATGGGATCAGACTCCGGGCACTCTCAGCAGGACCAGGAGATAGACACAGAGACCGGGACAATACTGGGTCCCACCAAGGAGACGCACAGAACCATCTCTGACGAGGGCTGGGACTCAGCTTCAAAACTCCTGCTCTAGTCTTGGCCAGGAAGTAACTGAAGCCCGGTGCCGAGGATCGTGGGAGCAGCTACATTCGCAGAGGCAAGCAGGGGAGGCGGGAGAACATACTACTAAAATTCACTGGCTCCGAAGTCAGCAGAAGGCTGCCAGCGTGCGTCCTGGACCTGATTAGTTCCCGCCCCGGGCGTAGGTTTCGCCACTTGTTAAAGGCTGTTTGTACATCTGTGAGACAGAGAGGACAGGAATACCTATCTCGCAGGCTCCTGGGGATTAACCGAAACAACTGGCTTCCAGCACAGGGCCGGCAGTGAAGACCATAACGTTTTAGCTACATTGTTGTAAGTAAATGGATGAAGTGTTGTAAGTAACGGAAACTGGAAGTTCTGGGGCTGGGTGTATATTTGCATGTGTCCGAAAGGAAGCATCATGTGGACTATGTATTTCCCCATGACTCTGAGACACTGTGACTCCTGTGCAGTTTCTTCCTGGGATCCTGAAACGGGTGCGGGGGGAGGCAGTGCGGACCGCAGGGCTGGGGGCGCTGACTGACCCAAAGCCACACCCTTGAGCGACTGCCACGATGGCGAAAAGATGTTTTCTTTTGAAATGATTTTCCAGTAGTCACAGTTATTTTTATTTATTTATGTATCTTGAAGGGGGGGAGGGACAGAGAGAGAGAGAGAGGGACAGAGAATCCCAAGCAGGCTCCACACTGTCAGTGCAGAGGTGGATGCGGGGCTCGAACTCACGAACAATGAGATCGTGACCTGAGCCAGAGTCAATGCTTAACCGACTGAGCCCCCCAGGCGCCCCAATAGTCACGGTTCTTAAGAGAGACTCGTTTTGTCCTCTGGGAAGTCGGGCCCTCAACTCCCTTTGTTTCCTCCTCCTCCTCCTTTTCCCTAACCCACAACCTTCATGGAAGGAATACGACACACCAAGCAGCCCCCCCGCCAACAGTCAAAAGGCTGGAGGCATTAGCACTAGGATGTGACTTCATTTCACTTGGACGAAACAGGCATCAGTTGTTCAAGGCAGGGAAGCCGAGCACCCGGTCGACTGTCTGTAACTGCCAGAGTCTCACGGGGGGAGCCCTCCGGTGCAAGTATTGTGGTACGAAAATCCTGGGATGTAGTTCTGTTTTTTATTTATTTATTTATTTTTATTTTTTTAACGCTTTGATTTATTTTTGAGAGGGAGGGAGAGAGAGCACGAGCAGGGGAGGGGACAGAGGTGGGGGGACGGAAGATCCAAAGTGAGCTATGTGCTGAGAGCAGCAAGCCTGATGCGGGGCTCGAACTCGCAAACTGAAAGATCATGACCCGAGCCGCAGTCGGAACGCGCGACTGACCGAGCCCCCCCCCCCGCCCGGCGCCCCCTGGGAGGTCGTTCTTTATGAGACCGGCCTTTGTTGGGCATGCCTGATCTCACAGGGCCCGTGGAAACTACTCATTTGGCTCATTCTGGAGACACACGGACACACAAAGCGCCCTGAAGACCTGGCCGTGGGAGCACAGCCCAGTTCCTCCTTATCAAGGAGGCGGAGGAAACTCGTCACCAGCTGCCAAGAGCAGGTCGGCTTCGGATGGCCTTCTTCGGTGTTTGGCCACCTTTGCTCTGTCCCGCGTGCTCCCCTCTAGCCAGGGAGAGGAGACTGGTGTCCTACTTACGCAGGAGACTGGTGTCCAAATCTATTTTGCTTAAAGGACAGTTTCCCATCTTTCCCTCCTAACTGCCTTCCTTTTCACATAAGTCCTGCTCTCTGCCTTCATCTGTGTTCAGACTCATTTTTTCTCTAGATGTGATCATCCAGGTTTTTAAAATGTCTATTTATTTATATTGAGAGAGAAAGAGAGAGAGAGAGAGAGAGAGAGAGATCAAGGGAGGGGCAGAGAGAGAGGGAGAGAGAAAATCCCAAGCAGGCTCCACGCTGTCAGCACAGGGCCCAATGTGGGGCTTGATCTCATACCCATGACCCACGACCTGAGCCGAAATCAAGAGTTGGATGCTTAACCGACTGAGCCATCCAGGTGCCCCTGTGCTCATGCCCTTGGTTCAAAAGACTTCCCTAATCCAAAAATGAAATTAAGAAAACGGTTCACTTTACCAGAGTATCAAAAAAAAAAAAAAAAAAAGGGGGGGGGGAATAAATTTAACCCAGGAAATTTAAGATCTGCTACACTGAAAACTACAGAAATTTGCTGAAAGAAATTAAAGAATACCTCCATAAATGGAGAGACATTCCTCGTTAATGGACTAGAAGCTTGAATGATGTTAAGACGGCAATACTTGGCCAATTTTATGTACAGATTCTACACAATTCCTTGCAAAATTCAATTTGCAGGAATGGAAGAGCTGAATCTAAAATTCACATGGATGGGGTGCCTGGGGGGCTCAGTCGGTTAAGCATCTGACTTCAGCTCAGGTCATGATCTCATGGTTTGTGTGTTTGGGCCCCGTGTCAGGCTCTGTGCTGACTGTGCAGAGTCTGCTTGGGATTCTCTCTCTCTCCCTCTCTCTCCACCTCTCCCTTGCTCTCTCTCTCTCTCTCAAAAATAAATAAACATTAAAAAAAAAAAGCAATGTGGTACTGGCTAAAAGATAGACGTAGAGGTCAATGGAACAAAACTGAGCTTCTAGAAGCAAACATACATCTACAGGCAATTCACTTTTAACAAGGACTCCAAGGCTATTCACTGGCGAAAGAATAGAGTTTTCAGCAGATGGTGGCGTAACGACTGGATAGCCACATGCACAAAATGAGTTTGTACCCCTACCTCACACTATATACAAACATCAACGCAAAATGAAGCAAAGACCTAAATGCAAGAGCTGGAACTCTAAGACTCTTAGAAGGGAAAGTAGCTGTAAATCTTTGCGAACTTGGATTAGGCACCGGGTTTCTTAAGCGACGCCAAAAGCACGAACAACAAAGAGAGAAATAGATGAACTGGACTTCATCCGAATTAAAAACTATTAAGCAGCAAAGAACACTGTCGAGAAAGCGAGAAGACCACCGGCAGAAGAGGAGCCAATATTTGCAAATCATCTCTCTGGTAAGGACTTAGTAGCCGTCAGATATAAAGATTCCTACACCTCAACAATAAAAAGACAACCAGCCCGATTTAAAAAATGGGCAAAGGGTTTGCATACACATTTCTCCAAAGAAGATATGCAAATGACCAGTGAACACATGTAAAGAAATTCAGCATCATTAGGGAGCTGCAAATCAAGACCACGAGGAAATATCACTTTAAATCTACTAAGATAATAATAATAGTAATAGTAATAAAAGAGAAACGGGTGTTGGTGAGGGGGTTGGGAATTTGGAACTCTCCTCGTACGCTATAGGTGGGAATAAAATGATACGGCTAATTTGGAAATCATTCTGGGAGTGCCTCGGATAGTTCAACAAAGACTGCAGACTTTGCACCCTCTAAGCCCGGCACTTCTAGTCGTACCGGGTACTTCCGAGGAGTATAAACCTTTGTTTGCACAAACACGTGTACATGCACGTTCATAGCGGCATTACTCAAAATAGCCCCCAAAGAGAAACGACCCAAGTGCCGTGAGGGGATGAGTGGAATACTCTTCGGCCGTGGAAAAGCCAAGTCCTGATGCACGTTACAACACGGATGAATCTTGAAAACATTATGCCTAGTGACAGGAGCCGCATACAAAAACCACATACCCTCTGGTCCCATGGACATGAAATACCCGGAACCGGCAAGTCGACAGAGTCAGAAAGTAAAGTTAATGGTTGCCTCGGGCTGGGGGAGGGGAGAATTGGGAGTGCCTGCCAATGGGCACGGAGTTCCTTCCCGGGTGATGAAAGTGTTCTTTAAGTAGATAGTGGCAATGATTGCACAGCATTGTAAATGTCCTAAAAACGACTGAATTGCACACGTTAAAATGGTAAGTTTTATGTTATGTGAATTTAATCTCAAAAAAAAAAAAAAAAAAAAAGACTATCCCAGAGGAATCAGCATCTTCAATCTCTCTACCCAATCAGCAGAGAGGATGTGATTGGTCCAGCCCGGGGTGGGATACGGGGTCTCAGGGGCCAAGTAGGGCCGAGGGGGATTCAGTGTTCAGCAGACAGGGGTATGGGCTGGGCAGTGGTCCCAAAAGATTTTGAGTGTAAAAAAAGAACGTTAAAGAAAATTTTAGGAGGAAAAAAAAACCACCCATAATTCTAGCATCCTAATTACGACACTCTTTATTTCTGCAAATCCTCCAGTATTTGTCCACAGGCCAACATATTTTTCTGAGTTGTAATCACTGTGTTTGTGCTGTTTACTTCCTGCTTTTTTCGCTTCCCATCACATCACAAACATTTCCTACGTTTCTAAATCACCTTCCTAATTATCCTTTTTAATGGCTTCATAACATTCAATTGAGTTGATGTACCATAATGTCTTAATCACTTTACCATTTCTGGATATTTACATGGTTTCTAATTTTTTCCTATTATGTATATATCAATTACACTGCAGGAAATACTTCCATGAATACTGATTTTTTTTTTCTTTACTGGAGATGCCCAAATTACTGAAAGAGACCAAATAGGATACATTTCCCCGGGAAATGGCAAACTAACCAAAAAGCCTAGAAAGAAAGGGACTCATCGACTCACCGGTGCTAGCTGGGAACGCAGCCTCACTCTGGAGACCCCCTCTCTCTCCCCCCAGGGAAGCCTCTGTTCTCACCCCTGATGCGTTTTATGGCCTCTCTCCTCTCAAAGAGTTCCCTGAAGTTGTGTGTGCTAGGAACATGCTAGTGTAAATTCATCTCTACATTTGAGTTGTAGCCAGGTTGGTTTGTTTTTGCTATTCCAGCGTTCTGTGAACATCCTTAGACATGTCTCTTGGTCTTGGGGCACAGGCGCGAGGGTCTCCCTGGACGTAGATACACGCTTGGGGACGGAGCACGGGTGTTGAGTGGCGGGGGTGTCCTACGCATTGTGGGATATACAGCAGCGTCCCTGGCCTCTATCCCCTGGAGGCCAGTACCACACCCCCTGCGACAACCAAATACGTTTGCGGACATTGCCAGGCGTCCCCCGGAGGACAAGATGGCCCTCCCGCTGTTGAGAACTGCGCTCTAGACCCGCGTTCCTCAAACTTTGCTGTATTTTAGAATCGCATAGGAGAGCTATAAAAATATTCCATGCCCAGACTGCACCGGGTCCAATTAAATTAGAACCCGGGGGCGTACCGCTAGCACCGGTGCTCATTCTGCCTGGAGTCTCCTGGGAGCTTTAAAAATACTGCTGTCCAGGCCATCCATCCGGAGGTTCTGATTTAATTGGGCTGGAGCGAGGCCCGGGCACCGGGATTGTGCACGGCAAAGCCTAGATGAATCTAAGGTACGGCCACGCTGGAAACCACGGGGGCCCACGCCTGCGAGTGAAACTGTCAGGCTACAGGCCCAAGTAACGGCCGGCTGTTTCCCATCCCGTTTTGATACACGCCTGCCTTCCTCCCGCCTCCACGCCTCCAGCGCTGAGCTCGGCGAGGGCAGGACCTGTGTCACATTTATCTTCACGTTTCTGTCGCCCGGCACACAGTAACCTCTTAATGTGCGGGATGTGTATCTGTGGTCGAACGACAGGAAGCGGGTTCTAATTTGGTTGCGATGTACGAACACCTTGTTGGTGGAACCGATAGGCAAAGAAACAGAGTTACAGTGACTGGGCATGGGGGGTCGGCTCAGAACATGCTCCTCAGAGTCGAGCTAAGAACGGCGGTCAGTATCCGCACGCTTGACCGCTTGTAGACGCTGCCTTCCGACAGCTGGGGAGCTGGAGACGGTTCAGACTGGGAGCTCTCTGCTGTCTGAGAGGAGTGAGGGGCTCACGGTGCTGGTGGAGAGGGCTCGGAGCTTTGGTGGGGCGGCCTGAGCAAGGACCAGTGAATGGAGACGGGAGGGAGGGGACCCTGCTACTGTTCGGCGGTGGGCAGAATGATATCCCCCCCAATACACCCGAATCCGAGTCCCTGGAGCCTGTGGTCGTGTTAGGTCGCATGGCAGAGGGGAGGGAAGGCCGCAGGGGGAACTGAGGTTGCCGACGCGGACCTGGAGACAGGCGGGTTGTCCTGAGCTATCTCGGTGGGAGGGGGAGGCAGGAACGTCAGAGCTGGAGGGAGGTGTGCAGGAGCTGTACAGGAAGACGGAGGAGGGGCCGCAGGCGAAGGAGGAGTGGGCACCTCCAGAAACCAGGAGGGACAGGGGAGAGCTTCTCCATTTCTGCCCGGCGAGACCAGGCTTGGACTTCAGACCTCCAGAACGGCCGGACTGAATCTGCGTGGCTTTAAGCCAGGGACTTCGCGGTCATCTGTTACAGAATCATGGGAAACTCACATGCCTTCCAAGGTTTCCTGGGTTTTTGCTCCAAGAGGAAGTGCAAGGGGCAAAGTATGTTTTGTCTCATACTCTGGTGTCCGTTAAGACAAGCAGAGGCAGGGGCGCCTGGGTGGCTCGGTCGGTTAGGTGTCCGCCTCTGGGTTGTGGCTCAGGTCATGATCTCAGGGTTAGTGGGTTCAGACCTCCCCCGACCCCCCATCCCGTATCTTGCTGACAGCGCAGAGTCTGCTTGGGATGCTCTCTCTGTCCCTCCCCTCCCTCCCCCCGACTCTCAAAGTAAATAAACTTTAAAAATTAGTAAGAACAGGTTATGCTTGGCATTGAACTTACTCGGTGCCGGACACCGTGTCCTACGCCCTGCCCGTGACCCCATTCGCTTTGCCCTCACAACAGCTCTGAGAGGTAGGTTCTAATTGTATCTGCCATTTTTACTGATAACGTAAACTGAGGCACAGAGAGGTTAAATCACTTGCCCAAGGTTGTCCAGGCAGTCTGGCTCCAGAGTCCACGCGACACACTGCCGTGCTCGTGACTGGCTACTGCGAAGGCCAGTCTCTTCCTGGTAAGACCCCAGCCTTTCCGGACACGTGGCGGGACCTCACCACGGGGCACCGTTTTCGAGAGGAACGAGCTTGTGTTACCGCAGCAAGGTAACGCCTCAGGCAGGTGAGGGCTGCGGCGATGGTTCTGTCTTACGAGCTGTGAGACTCCAGGGCCAGTTACTTCACTTCTCTGAGCTTCATTTCCTGGCTGGAAAACAAGACAACCCAGCTCTACCTGAAAGGGCTGACGGTTCAGTGACGTGAGGAAAAGTGTGAAAAAAGGACGAGAAAGCATTCAGTCGATGTATTTCCACTTCTTGCCCCTACCTGGTTCGGCAAGGCAGGAGCGCGGTCAGGGGAGGGGACAGAGGACGCGGAGTCTTACTTCCTGTGTCCAAACCCTAAGCCACCGCTTGCTGACGGCAGCCAGAGGCAAGGTACTTCACCTCTCTAGCCTCAACTTCCTCATCTGTAAAATGGGTGTGGTGGTGACAGTCCCCTTCCCAGAGCGCTCGCTAGTGGACACCGATTGGGGTATTGCGTGTAACGCGCTTGGGACAGCGCTGGAGGCTCCGGAAGCTTTGCGAGCGAGCATTAGCCCTTCTGCTAGCCTGACAGGGAGGAGCAGGAGGGGGAGACAGAGGGGATAGGAGCGGGCACAGAGCCCAAGAACCAGGCATTTCCAAAAGCTGGTGCTTCAGCCCAACTTGCAGGCACAGCCCCCAGCTTACACTACGGTCGTGCAAAGGAGGAGAGAGAAAGGGAGGGGTGTGTGTGAGAGAGAGAGAGAGAGATGGATGGACGGACAGACAGACAGACACGGCAGCTGCCCAGCGGCCCCCTGCGGTGCACACGGCCCACATCTGGTGATCACGTTGCCACGTGAAAAGTATCAGGTTACAAAGCACGATTATACCACGCTTCTATTTTCATTTTTTAAAAAGCACTTGAAAAAAAAGTTCATCGAAATGTTGATAGTACTTATTTCTGGGAGATGACTTTTTTTATAAACTATCTTTTAAATACACTTTTGAGTTGCCTGCATTTTTTTTTTTGCCTGAAATTAAAAAAAAAATTTACAACGAGCACGCAGGACTTCTAATAATAAGAAAAAGCCGTATTTTCCCCATTTCCATTTTGGATGGCGAAGAAGAACCTATGTTTATCTAGCTCGGGGCTTCGGGCACCTTCGAGAAAGCTACGGCGCGTCCTTCGTCAGATGCCATTTGATGCCGTGAACATTTGGAAGGCGTCTGCTGCGTGCCAGCACTCGGCCCTGGTGGGACGGGGATGCCTAAAGCAAGCTTCTCCTTCCGGGGAGCTCGGAGAGGCCCAGCCTCCAGTGCCGGTGGTTAACAAATCAGCTTCTCGGCCTGAATAACTGTCTTAAGTATAACTCAGTCTCCTCTGGATAACCCAGGGTCCTCGCCAAGACCCAGATTACAGTGAAATACTCTGTTGAAGATGAAATTCCTGTTGCGGGCGTGGCTGGGACGTTCCCCGGGGGCTTCTGCAGCACCTGGGGTCACTGACAGCCAGGATCGAGTGGTCTTAGTAATAATAGTGACGACCTTCCCACCCTCTGAGCGCCGACGACCTGCCAGGGAAGGTGTTATGTCACTCATTTAATTCTCAGATGACCTCATGGAGGCGCTTACTTTCCCCATTGTACAGATGGGAAAACTGACAGGTTATGTCATTTGCCTGAAGTGACACGGCCACTCAGGGGGAGTGCCAAGACTCGAGCCCATTCTGGCCGATTCCCGAGGCGTCAGCCACGGCAGGTTTCTGTGAGCTCTGCGGGCGCCACGGGCTGCAGCGGATGGCGTGTCCCCCCACGGGGGGCCCTCGGAACTCCTGTCCTTCCGTCGGTCCAGCATCTGGCGACTCCCCCCCCCAGGGGGCGGGGCCTAGGTCTCCTCCCCATGGGGCTGCGTGGCCTCCGCCAGGGTCCCCGCTTGCTGCCCGGCTCTCCCTTTAAGAAAGTTGCAGGCCCAGAGGCCAGGACCGTGGTCCGCTGACGCCTGCGCCTGTCGGCCCCTGTGGCCTGCGCCCGGCTCTCCGGCCAAGGCCAGGCTCTTCCGGGGCAGCCTTGCCAGCACCTCAGCAGGGCGCGGGGCCAGGGCCTGGCTGTTTCCGGGGAGGCCACAGCCTCTTGCAGACAGCCCTGCCCCGGAGCCGTGGCCGTGGCCGGGGTGGGCCACCACCGGCGGGCCATTCTGCATCGGCCTCGAGGCTCGCCCTGCCCCTTCCCTTCCGGGCGTCAGGTCCACCTTGTGGCCTGAAGGCTTTTCCCAGCCATCCTGCCCGCGCCCTGTTCTCTCTCGGTGTCACCCCCGAGCAGTCTCGTGCGCCCCTAACTCTGTCTCAGTGCCTGCTTCCCACGGGCTCAGCAGACGGGCCAATCGCTGTCCTGTGACCATCAGAACAGTGATGGAAGCATCGCCAAAGGACTGCTGAGCCCGGGGCATGAAAGGCAAGGCGTTTCTTCCCCAGCCAGGTAAGCAGGTCAGCCCCCTCGAGGCCAGCGGGCTGGAAGGAAGCCCAAACTGCCGCCAGGGAAGAGAGAGGCCCCGGGACTACACGGAGGAGAGAGCGGCCTCGCCAGCCACCACGCCCTCCCATTCCCTCCCTGTTCCCGCTCCAGCCATCACGGGACTGACACCACAGGGGACTCGGGGAGCCGGAACTGCCGGGCCCAGCCCCTCCCAAACGCCTGATGCCCCCAGACGGTGGGAGGCAAACTCCCACTGGTGGCTTCAAGTCCGAGTTTCGGGCTGATCTGCTGCTCAGGGGTAGGTCATGGTGTGAGTTCGGGACAGGACGTGCGTGCGCCCGAGGCCCTGAC
This sequence comes from Paguma larvata, assembly GCA_030068075.1. Taxonomy (NCBI): domain Eukaryota; kingdom Metazoa; phylum Chordata; class Mammalia; order Carnivora; family Viverridae; genus Paguma; species Paguma larvata. Next base: position 56,276,130 of record CM057841.1, on the reverse strand, counting down.
CTCCTCCACGCCGCGCAAGCCTCTCCGCGGCTGAGAACTCGGCTCGCACTTGGCCTGTTCCGCCTTGCCCGCTCCCCGAGTTCACACGGACGGGCTCGTTCTGAGCCGCCTGGAAACAGACGCGCAGCAACGGCAACCACGTCCTCATCGAACTGCGGTGCGGACCCGCTCTCAGAGGCCCCGCAAATACTGGTTGATTAGAGAAACCGCAGGCGCTTCTGAGACCTGGGATTTATTTTATGAGACCGTGAAACACAGAATTATGAGACCCCTAGCATCAAATAAACAGAGAGGACTGTCACGAGGCCCTGGCTCCTGACCACCGTCTATGTCCGGTGGTAGGCACGTGGCTGGCGCTAGGAAAGAAACGATGTTCCTGCATCTCCTTGCTACGGCCCCCTTCTTCCCCCCCCGCCCCCGGCCAGACATACGCCACGATCTCTTTAAAAAGGAAGAGACAGAAAGAAAAAGAAAGGGGGACGCCTGGGTGGCTCAGTCGTTTCAGCGTCCGACTTCGGTTCAGGTCATGATCTCATGGTCTGTGGGTTCGAGCCCCGCGTCGGGCTCTGTGCTGACAGCTCGGAGCCTGGAGCCTGCTTCGGATTCTGTGTCTCCCTCTCTCTCTGCCCCTCCCCCACTTATGTGCGTGCACCCGCACTTTCTCTCTCTCAAAAATAAATAAAAAGTTAAAAAAAAAAAAAAGAAAAAGAAAGGGAAAAAGGGGCACGGTGCAGAGCAAAGTCCAGGCCCAGGAGAGAGGAGACCTGATGTCAGCCTTCCGATGTGACACCGGACCAGCAGGGGCGTCCCCGTCTCAGAGACGCCCGTGCATCTTGGCTGGGCTCAGTGCTCCCATCTGGAAATGCAGAATAACAACGGCACCTCCCTTAATGGATTGTTGTGGGAATCCAACGAGATAGGAGATATTATGGGATACAAAATGAGATACACACGTGAGTTTTATTGCCTTCAAGTGCTTTTCACACGGAAGCTTTGCTCATTGAAAATTACCAGGAAGAGGTATTTATTTCCTTGCTGTGAGATCGCCCATCGTATAGCTCAGAAAGCAAATGCAGCAGCTGAAATGTGGGGCGTGTGAGCTGTGCGTACCTGGGCTTGAAGCCCGTCCCCACCAACGTAAACATAACTTGGTTGGGAAAACCGTTGGTGGCGTTTCCGCAAGCAGAACATACGCGTCTCGTGTGACCCTGCACTTCCGTCCTAGGGACACGCCAAACGGAAGTGCTTACATACGTTCGCCAAAAGACGTGCCAGAAGCAGCCCGGGTTTTAAAAGCCCAGACCCGGACGCTGCCCAAGTGTCCATAATATTAGTTTCCTATTATAGGCCGGGTGACACATTGCCATAACATTCGTGACTTGAAATGACACACGTTTTATATGCCGCAGATTCCGTGCGTCAGGAATTTGGAAACGGACCTTGCTTCAGAATCTCGCGAAGCTGTAGTCCAGGCGTCTGCCAGGTGGGGGTCCCATTTCAAAACTCAAACAGGAAGGGGTCACTGACAAGATCACGTGGCCGGTGGCAGACTTTAGATCTTTGTAAAACCCAGGGCCTCAGTTTCTTGCTGGCTGTCAGCTGGAGGCCATCCTTAGTCACAAGAGGCCACCCTAGGCCACAGTTCTGAGGTTTGCCACGCGGGCCTCCGCAAGATGCCGCTGCTCCATCAAAGCCAGGAAGGGGGACAGTCTCCTTGCAAAATGGGAGTCCCAGTCCTCTGTAAGGTAATCACAGAAATGAGTTCCAGTACCCTTTCTGGATTCTGTTGGCTAGAATCACGTCACCCACCCTGCCTACTAACAAGGGGAGGGACGACGCAGAGGCACGAACACCAGGAGGTGGGCATCACAGGACCACCTTGGAGCCTGTCCACCACGTCAACAGTGCCATGCGTATATAACGTGTGGAGTATCACACCATGAAGTATTCTAATGAGAACGAGCAACTTCAATCCCAACAACAGTAAGGGTGAATTTCCAATCAAAGAATGAAATGAAAGAGGCCAGTCACTAAAGGGTCCGGGCTGGGTAATCCCATGCTATAAAGTTCAGAAATTGGCCAAACCGACCTCTGCTGTTAGAAGTCAGGATGGTGGTTACTCGGGGAGGGGTGGGGGTGGCGGCTGGGATATAAGGGAGTTGGGGGGGTAAGTATGTTCTGTTTCTTCATCTGGATGCTGGCTACAGCACTGTGTTCACTTACAGAAAACTCATTATGCTGGGTTCACTTCTCTGTACATATGATATGCTTTAAGAGTTTAAAAGAACTGACCCAAGAAGAAGTGGAAAATCTTAGTAGCCATGGGGGACACTGAAATGACAGTAATGGAAATAGAACCATTCCCTACTCCCTCCCTGCCCCTCCTCCAAGGCACCTCGAACTTTGTTCTACAAGTGTCCAGGGGTCACAAAGTTCTTCCCAGCTTAATGGTAGGTGGTAGTTTTCTGGGGTATTCAAAATGAAATGTACACTCCAAACCATGGCCTACATGACGCTTTGGGCTCTGACCGATGAATCTCGTTCCACTGTTTATTTATTTATTTATTTTTTAATTTTTAACTTGAGAAAGGAGAGAGAGGGAGGGAGGGAGTACAGGAGAGGGGCAGAGAGAGAGAGAGAGAGAGAGAGAGAGAGAGAATCTCAAGCACACTCCACCCTCAGCATGGAGCCCGACACAGGGCTTGATCCCACGAATGTGAGATCATGACCTGAGCCGAAATCAAGAGTCAGGGTCGTGACCGACTGAGCCAGCCAGTTTTGCCTCCTGCCACCACCCTGCCTCCCTCCGAGGCCTCAGTCCCACATGGCACCTCTCAGCCGCTCCGCTGTGCCAGGCTCTTTCCGCTTTCTGACCCCAGGGCATTTGCACATGCGTCCTCTCTGCCCGGATGCATGTTCTCCTCATTCTTCAGCTGGCCGGGTCCATCTCAGAGAGGTGGGTTCTCCCCTCACTACCTCCCTCACCTACCACCCGCTCATTCCTTCCTTCCTCGGTCGCCACAGCACGCATCACAAATATATACTTGTTGTTTCCATCATAGCGCACATCACAAATACCTACTTGTTGATTGAGCTTTCATGGATTTTTTGTTTCTTCTCCTCCCCATGAATACGTAAGCTCCCTGAAAGCAGGAACACGTGTGCCTTGCTCTCTGCCGTGTGTCAGGGCCTGTAGCGCTGCTGGGCCCAGAGGATTTGCTGGGTGAGGGGGGGCACTTGAGCATCTCCCCTGTCCCAGCTCACGGGCCCTGTGAGAGAGGAGTTCCCGCAGAGCCTGAGAGGCTCTGGGTTCCGTTTCCAGATTCTGAGGCTGACCTGTGGCCCCAACCCAATGAGCAGAGGAGCTGAGTCCGAGCCGCCTTCTGAAGGCAATGACCGTGGTTGTAGGAATGTCTCCGGTGACAGCCCCGGCAAGCCCCACTGCACGCGTTTTCTGCATCCTCCAAGCTTAAACCAACTCCTTGCCTGCCCTTTCAGGTTGGGCTCTTTGGCGGAACCAACACACAGTCGCCCAGGCGACGCCGGGCACCACGCGGGGACAAAAAGAACTCTGCGCTCAGGTCGACACGGATGGCAGGGAAGTGCTGTCACCACCGGGTGGGACCTTAGGCGGCTCAGTCGATATTTCCGACGGAGGCAGGGCAGACAGGCACCGATCTGCTCCTTGAGCTGAAATTGAATCACGGCTGCAGGCTTTTCCAGAATGGAGAGAAACATGGCAGCCGTGGAGAGGGAAACAGGCGGGCTCTCCACAGTGGGCGTCCTCTGCTGACGACATCCTGCGCGTTCAGCTGTCGGGGCGCAGGGCTGCCCCCAGACGAGGGCGTCCGTTAGGTCACAAATGGTGGTGCGTGACCGCCGGAGGGATTGTTTTGCAATTGCAAACCGCCGTATCACTCTCCTGCTCAAAGCCCGGCAACACCCTCGGTCACTCAAAACACATTCGTCAGCAACGGTTCAAAGCTACAGCATCCGGGTTCGCAGCGTCTGTGAGTTACATCCCAAGTAACCCGGTGCTGGGAAACGGTAAAATACGGCTGTCTGTGGATGACCTAAACATTTTTTAAATTGGAAATTTCTGGAAGATCTATATCTACCCCATGACGGAGCGGGGAAAACTGATCGATGGAGACAACGGCAGAACAGTGGTTACATCTGTGGGGGCGTGTATGTACCCACCGGGAAAGGGGCATTCTGGGGTGTTGGAAAGTTCTGCATTTCTCTCCGACTGGATTATAAAGGCGTATATCCATGCGTAGAGCGGCGCCCTCAGAATGCGTGCACAGTAACCCCCTAAAAACCACGGGTTTGAAGTCATTCACATGGTGATCATCCCATCACCGTCACTTGCCTTTCCGAGAAAGTTCTGGGGGCATGAGAAGAAGAAGGGGAGAAGAGAGAGTTGGTGTGTTTGGAGTCGTATAAAAGCGGAGTGCCTACTGAGGCCGTACTGGGCGTGGGAACGCCGCTCTGTCCCTCTGTTAAGCAACTGCATTCTGGGACCTAGAGAGAGCGGTGGCCCCTCCTGACCCCACGACGCCATCACTCCCCCCCACCCCGAACTGTAAGAAAATTAGTGTCTGTGGTTTGAAACCACTAAAACTTGTTACAGCGGCCACAGGAGACTAATACGAGGGTTACCATGGTCACTATTATTCCCCTATCTCTTCTTTCCCTGTTTTCTGTCTGCCTTCAAGAAGCTATCCAAACATAAAAAAATCAACCCAAAACGGATTAAGGACTTGGTTGGAAGAGCTGAAACTGTAATACTCTAGGAGACAACGCAGAGGGAAAGCTACTTGACGCTGACCTTGGTGGCGCTGTCGTGGACATAACACCAAAAGCCCAGGCGCCGAAAGCAAAAACGGACAAGCGGGACTACATCGAAGTAAAAGGCTTCCGCCCGGCCAAGGACACGATCAACGGAGGGGATGGGAGAATATATTTGCAAAATCTAATAAGGGGTTAATACCCCCAAATACAAATGAAATTCCTACAATTCAATAGGCAAAACAAACAAACAAACAAACAAAAAGCCAAATAAAAAATGGTCAAAGGACTTGAATAGACGCTTCTCCAAAGAAGACGTACAAATGACCAAGAGCTATTTGTAAAGAGGCTCAACATCACTCATTAGCAGGCAACCTGCCAGTCAAAGTGACAACAAGGTATCACTCCGCACCAGTGAGAACGGCTACTATTGGGGCACCTGGGTGGCTCAGTCGATTGAGTGTCCGACTTCAACTCAGGTCATGATCTCACGGTTAGTGAGTTCGAGCCCCATGTTGGGCTCTGTGCTGACAGCTCAGAACCTGGAGCCTGCTTCGGATTCTGTGTCTTCCTTTCTCTCTGCCCCACCCCCCACTTGTGCTCTCACTCTCTCTCTCCCTCTCAAAAATAAATAGAAACATTAAAAAAACTAAAGAAAAAGGAACGGCTACTATCACAAAGACAGAGATAGTCAGTAAGTGTTGGTGAGGACGGGGGAAGGCTGACGCCCCCTGCGATGCCGGTGGGAAAGCAGCCGCGGTGGAAAACGGTATGGAGCTGCCCCAAAAAATTAAAAGCAGAATTACTGTATGGTCCAGCAACCTCACGTCTGGGTGTATTTCCCCCCCAAACTAAGTTAGGATCTCAAAGACCTATCTGCACTCGGCGTAGGGCTTTGCCCAACAGCCAAGATGCGAGCACAGGCCACACGGATGAGGAGGCAGAAGACGGAACCGCTGGGGAGTTGCCGGAGGGACAAGAGGGGGACGGAGTCTGACACCTGACAGTGTCTGTGACAAGCGAGTCAACCCTGTGACAGCTCTGTGACTTCTCAGAGCCACCAAACATGCTTGCCGTTGCTCGAGCCCGGGCCAGGCATGCGCGCAAAGACCCGGCTGCCCTGCAAACGACCCGGAATGGCCCCGTCACTAGCGGCACTAGAGGCCACCTTGTAGACCCTGACGCGCCATGAAGGCTCTACAAGACACACACCAGACCGCGCCCTGCGCAGAGTCACTGGCAGGGAGCGAGCGCGATGACCCAGCAGTTTGTGGAAGTCCCCGCCTTTCCCGGAACCGACGTGAACATTCCACCCCTTCGCCGTGACTACCCACACGAAGCAGAACGCCGCGTCTACCCCCGGGACTCAGATCCCCCGAGCGTGCCCCCGCTGTCCCTGCCAGAGGGTACTTCTGGTTTTGCAATAGGGCTTCTCCGGCTGTACTTTACTCTGCCTCATTTTGAATTCTTTCTCGGGGCGAAGTCAAGAGCCCCGCACCTGCTGGGAGTTGAGTTTGCAGGGCCCCAGAACGCCGCCCCATCTCTGGTATCAAACCATCTAAGACAGATGGATGGACCAAGAAAACGTGGTATATGCGTACAACAGACCATTATTCAACCTTAAAAAAAAAAAAAAAGAAGAAGGAAATCCTGCCATTTGTAAGCACATGGATGGCCTGGAGGGCATTGTGGGAAGTTAAATAAGCCAAACACAGAAGGACAAACACGGCATGGCTCCATTTATATACAGTATTTAAGGTAATTAAACTCATAGACGCAGAGCTCAGACCGATGGTTGCCAGGGGCTGCAGGAGAAAGGGGAGCGGAAGGTCCTTGTAACCGACGTGCCGGTTCAGTTGTGCGGGATGAGGACGTTCTAGACCGCTGCTGCAGGACAGAGGGCCCGCGGTTGGCAACACTGTGTTGTGCTCCTAATGCGTTCAGAGGGTGGCTCTCATGTTCGGTGTTTGTATCACACACATACAAAGAAAAATAAAACAAATGGGACACAAAGGACCGTTTGGAGGTGATGGGTATGTTTATTAACTTGATCGTGAAAAAGCTTTCAGGCTATAGGTATACATCCAAACTCGTCAACTGTATGCATGACACATGTACAATTTTTTTTTTACATATCAATTATACCTCAGTAAAGCTCTAAATAAAAGCAGATCTCCCATGTCCTGCTGAATCTTCCTAGCGGGACAAATTTGATGCCCACACCTCCATTTCCCCACCACCTGCCCCCCTTCAGTCAGAGTTCAGCCGAGCTCTCCTGGGGAAGCCACATGTGACGGACTCCGTGGGACAGGCAGGGGTGGGGCGTGGGGTGGGGCTCCACCAGGCGCTGCTGTGGGGTTCCTCATTCTAATCCCTAGGAGATGGGCACGGAGTACAAAAATCTCTGTTTCTTTTTTAAAAAGGAGATTTTCTTTTATTATTTTTTAAAGTTTATTTATTTATTTTGAGAGAGAGAGAAAACCCAAGTCAGGGAGGGGCAGAGGGAGAGGGAGAGTCAGCGAATCCCAAGCAGGCTCTGCACCGTCAGCACAGAGCCTGATGTGGGGCCCGAACTCACGAACTCTGAGTTCACGACCTGAGCTGAAGTCAAGAGTCGGACGCTTAACTGAGCAAGCCACCCTGGCCCCCTCAAAATCTCCATTTTTCAAAAACCCGTACCCTGGAAGATTCTTACACACACGAAAGTTTAGGAACCGCTGGCTGGAATGCAAAATGCATCTCATATTCAATTTTTATTTGTTCTGTTAAAAAACAAAATTCAATCACTCGTCATCAGGGAAATGCCAACTGAAGCCACGCACCTGTCAGAATGTCTAAAATCAAAAATACAAGAAGCAGCAGGTGTTGGCGAGGATGTGGAGAAAGGGGAACTCTCATACATGGTCGGCGGGATTGCCGACTGGAGCGGTGGCTCTAGAAAACAAGATGGCGATTCCTCGAAAAGTCAAAAATAGAACTGTCATATGATCCGGGAATCACATTACTGGGCGTTTCCCCCCAAAAATGAAAATACTAATTTGAAAGGATTTATTCGTCCTCATGTTTATTGCAGCATTATTTATACAATAGCCAAATTATGGAAACAGCCCAAGTGTCCATCAATAGATGAATGGATAGAGATGATGCATACACACACACACAAACACACACACACAAACACACACACACACATACACACAGGAGTATTACTCAGCCATAAAAAAGAATGAAATCTTGCCATTTGCAACAACATGGATGGAACTAGAGAGCGTGATACTGAGCAAAATAAGTCAGCCAGAGAGAAACAAATACCATAGATTTCACTCCTATGTGGAATTTTAGAAACAAAATGGACAAAAGAAAGAAAAGAGACTGAAAACGAGACTCTTAACTATAGAGAACTGACGGTTACGGGGGGAGGGGGGGGAGGGGATGGGTGAACTAGATGAAGGGGGTTAAGAAGACACTTATTGTGGGATGCCCGGCTGGCTCAATTGGTGGAGACTGTGACTCTTGATCTCTGGGCTCATGAGTTCGAGGCCCGTGTTGGGTGTAGAGATCACTTAAAAAAAAAAAAAGAGTACACTCACCATGATGAGCACGGAGTAATGTATAGAATGGTTGAATCACTCTATTGTACATCGGAAACTAAGTTTTTTTAAAAAAATTTTAAAGAGAGAGAGAGAGAGAATGTGAGCAGGGAAGAGATAGAGCGTGAGAGGGAGACACAGAATCCGAAGCAGGCTCCAGGCTCTGAGCTGTCAGCACAGATCCCAAGACAGGGCTCGAACCCACCACCGTGAAATCATGACCTGAGCCGAAGTCGGACACTCAACCGACTAAGCCACCCAGGTGCCCCTGAAACTAAGTTAATACCGTATGTTGAATAATTAATTAAAAAATTAAATTAATTAAAAATTAAATAAAAGAAAATAAACAAAATTCAACTGAGTAAATTCAAGATCTAACGGGCTTTCTTAAGCAATTCGCGAAGGGAGCGGCAGGCGCTCTATCAAGTGGAGAGACGCCTGGAGGAGTGTGACAAAACGGAAGGTTTTTACAGGCAAGAGGGTCCGGCAAGGAAGTGATTAACCGAAGAACCAAAAGGACACGGTTGTGGGGGGAAGGGACTGGAGGGACTTTTATTGTGTGGATTACCTCTCCAGGGCTGGTCGGGAGATTTCAGAGGGACCGTCTACAGGTCATAGTCCAGGAAAGACCCCAACTCTAAGTCAGTTTCGGAGTGTGGTGTGGGTGAGTGGGGGAGAATCCCATTCTTTTCTTTCCTTCTTTCTTCTCGGTGTTGCAATATCTACGAGTTCCAGCAGAGGGGGGTGTTGTCGCATGGAAGAAAAAGCCTTTGGCAGGAAAAGGGGATGTAAGCAGCCCCGCCCTCCAGGGCCGGAACCGAGGGTGTTCCCTTTGGGGATGTCCACCTGTGAACGGGCGTCCCCAGCGCCCGCGCTCTCCAAGATCTCCGATTCGAATCGAGGGACTCTCGAACACGGCTGCTGGTGTCTGTGCCCGGTGACCCTAGGAAACTGTCAAAGCCCACCGCTGCTGAATTCATGAGATCTTGGTGGTTTTTAAGGAAATTTTTTCGACCCCCATGGCCGGGTCGAGGGTGCATTTGGTCCTGGGTTGGCTGACTTATCAACGTCACGCTTGGCACTGTTCTCAGGAAGCCATAAACGGAGCTGTGTGCCTGTGAATCCCTAAACGAAAGCCGGAGATGGGTGCAAAGCGGTGTTCCCTCTCGGACTCAAACGGCCCTCACGTTTCGGCACCTTCGCCGGTGCGGCTGATTCCACGGATGCGGAATTGCACAGACGGAAACTCTGACTCCGAGAGGGAGCGAAACGGACGTTGCTCAGCAAGATCCCTGTGCGAGCAATGTATCCATCGTGGCCTTTAGTCCTTGCCAAAAGCTTGCGAAGTCTGGGTCGGCGTCTCTGTTTTAAAGACCTGGTTAACTCTGGACCAGAGGGGCGGGGAGTTAGTCCAGATCACACAGGGAGCGGTGCCCGCGTCCAGATCTGAACCTTGGTCTAGCTCACTCAGCAGACAGCCAAAGAGCAGGAGGAGGCTTTAGTACTTTTAGCCACAAGGGCAGCAACGTGATAAAAGAAACACCGAATGTATTAGCTGAAGATGGAGGCCAGCGGGCCGCGAAGCGCTGCTTTGAAAGTGAGCTCGCAGGGCTCACCCCGCCGGGAGCTTCCGCACCCAATCTGACCCTGGCTCGCACCATTCCTGTCTTCCTTGGGTCGGCTTTATTGTTCTTGCTCAGAGTCTCTGTGGTAGGCAAGACGATGGCCCCTAAAGATGCCCGCATCCTAATTCCCGGAACACGTGACTGTGTTACCTTATGTGGCAAAAGGGACTTGGCAGCCGTGGTCGAATGAAGGACCGTGAGATGGGGGAGGTTATGGAGGGGGAGCAGCTTCATCCCGGGGGTCCTTGTAAAAGCCAGGCAGGAGAGACAGAGTCACAGAAAGACACGCGATAATGTGGCAGGGAGAGGGGCTCAGAGATGAGACCGCCGGTAGGACCCGGAAAGGCAAGGAAACGACGCCTCCTTACAGTCCCCGAGGGGCACCTGTCCTGCTGACACCTCGATTTTAGCCCAGCGAGACCCGTCGTGGACTTCGGACTTACCGAACTGTAAATCGTTACCTCTGTGAGGTTTTAAGCCATTAAGGTTATGGTACTTGGTCACGGCAGCCCACGGGAAACGGATACAGTCTCGGGTCATTTTTGACCAAACATACTCATCAGTAACAAAAGTTTGCAGGGCACGGATAACAGGCATATCGTAAAGCAAACAAAGACACTAAAAACTTAAAAAAAGAAATTTAAAAGGTTCAAATCAAAAGAGTATAATATTTTAAAATGCATTTTAGGGGCGCCTGGGTGGCTCAGTCGGTTGAGCATCCGACTTCAGCTCAGGTCCGTGAGCTCACCATTCCCGAGTTCGAGCCCCGCGTCGGGCTCTGTGCTGACGGCTCAGAGCCTGGAGCCTGCTTCAGATTCTGTGTCTCCCTCTCTCTCTGCCCCACCCCTGCTTGTGCTCTCTCTCTAAAAAAAAAAAAACATTAAAAAAAAACACCAAAAACAATAAAATGCATTTTAAGTTTAAATGTTTAAATTTTAAGTTTAAAGTTTAAGTTTTAGGTTAATACAGAAATTTTTGGTTATCATTAAGATGATTTATATTATACTAATGTTTTATTGATTTTTATATTAAATTTTTTTAACATTTATTTATATTTGAGAGAGAGTATGAGCAGAGGGGGGGCAGAGAGACAAGAGGGGGAGACAGAATCGGAAGCAGGCTCCAGGCTCTGAGCTGTCAGCACAGAGCCCAACGCGGGGCTTGAACCCACAAACTGTGAGATCATGACCTGAGCCAAAGTCGGACGCTTAACCGACTGAGCCCCCCAGGCGCCCCAGTGTTTATTTATTTTTGAGAGAGAGAATCTTAAGCAGCACGGAGCCCGACTTAGGGCTCAATCCCACCACTCTGAGATCATGACTTGAGCCAAAATGAAGAGTTGGACACTTAACCGACGGAGCCCCCCAGGCGCCCCTATATTATAATATTTTAATCAGAGCGAAGGATTGAGTATGGTTCACTGAGTTTTAACTCTGTAACGTGTTCCTGATGCCACGATTGAAGGGCCTGATTCGAAGGGTCAGATTTTAATATGTGGTTTGGAAGATGCTCACAAGGAAAAGTATGCTGCACAAGATTCGCGGCTCTGTGCGTAAGAAGTTCACGCGGCTCAGTTTTCAACCCCAACCACCAATGATGCAAAGATGTTCACTGACATCTGGCTAGTAAGCTTCCACATTTCCTGATCTTGATGCTGTTTTTACAAACTAAGTGGAAGGTATTTTTTTTTTTTTAACGAGTAGGTTCAAAACTCACTAACGGTTTTTGAGAGATTTTGTAAATAGTAAGAATGGTGTATTTTCCAGATTTGAGGCATGCAGCTGGGAGCACTTTTATAGATGATACATTTAAAAGCGGTTTATTCTGGGGGGAAAAAGTGACATAATAATGAAAACGTTCCCCCAAATGCTCTCACCCTAGCAAGAATTTCTTTGGAAAAGCAACCCCCTTCTCATCCGTATAAAGAATGGGATCTGTACATGACAGAATGGTATGCTTGCTCTTTGGAAATTATCTGCGGGGTTATATATTCCTCAGAACGACTCGTCATTACGGAAAATTTAACCAAATATAAACGTCATTTTTTTTTTAAAGTAAGCTTCGTGCCCAGCATGGAGGCCGACGTGGGGCTCGAACTCATGACCCTGAGACCAAGACCTGAGCTGTGATCAAGAGACAGATGCTTGCCCGACTGAGCCACCCAGGCACCCTTGTCATTTTGTTTTTAAGTTCTGTTTGTTCATGTTTACCTTGACAGAGAGGGAGAGAGAGCACGCACAAGTGGAGAAGGGGCAGAGAGAAAGGGAGAGAGAGAAGCCCAAGCAGGCTCCGCACTGTCAGCGCAGAGGCCAGTGTGGGGGCTTGATCTCACGAACCGTGAGATCATGACCTGAGCCAAAACCAAGAGTCGGTTGCTTAACCGACTGAGCCACCCTGGTGCCTCCATTTTGTTTTTAAACAAGCGTAACATCTCAAAGTTCAACAACTGTTCTGTGGCCTCTGCCTCAGGTCCGCGGCAGGTCTGGGAGGTTGCTTCCTGTCTCGTTGTGTGCTCTGGCTTTCACAGGGTCACCTGCACCAATGACACTGGTGGCACTAATGTGTACCGTGCTTGTGACCTCACCAGTGTCTCTTCCTCCCGTCTCCTCTCCCGCCTCTTCTCCTTTCTTGACCTTGGGTAGAGAGTTGGGTTGAGCACACTCTTCCACTCGTAACCCACCCGCATCGCTGACTCACCCACCGTCTCTCACCGAGAAGAAATACTGCCTTGGGTCTCCATAGGTCTCTCTGATTTCTCTGCTTCACAAAGCAACGCTTCTTGTGTTTGATGTTTTCTGGGTACGGGTCCTTGCAAAATATATACCGCTGCTGTGAGATGCATTTTTTAAAGAATATTTATTAATGTTTGTTTATTTTTGAGAGAGAGAGACAGAGCATGAGGGGGAAGGGAGAGAGACAGAGGGAGACGCAGAGCTGAGCTCTCAACACAGAGCCCAACGCCGGGGCTCGAACTCACAAACGGCGAGATCATGACCTGAGCTGAAGTCGATGCCTAACCGACTGAGCCCCCCCAGGCGCCCTGAGATGTATTTTTAATGTACGTACATGGTTTTCTGTTAAATCCATTCACATTGCTCTGTGTGCGTCTGAACTGTTCCCGAAACACCTTGCCGTGGTGAGCAACCCCGTAGCTTCTTTCTCTCCCAGGGCTGGGCATCGAGCTTGCCCGACTCCTTGCCACCTCCCCCCAAAAAACAACACACAGGACAGCCTTGTACATGCCCCTTTAATAAAGCTGTGTGAGTCCTTCTTGGAAATACAGACCTGAGAATAGCATTGCTGTACTTCTTCCACGAAGGGCTGGTCTTCTCCTCCCCGGAGTCACTACGCCAGCCGTTCCGCCCACGGGACAGAGGGTCCCACGTGTCCGCATCCTTGCCAGCACTCGGCATGATTCGACTTTCTAATGGTTGCCAGTCCCGCGGGTATAAAATGGTCTCTCGGTGCTTTCATTTCCAGGATTACTAATGAATTGGGACATCTTTTCGGATGCTTGCTGGCTTTTTGGGTTTTCTCTTTTATAAGTTACCTGGGTTTTTTTTTTTAATCCATTTTTCTATCGGGATTACTGTCGTTCTTGCTGATCTTGAGGGGTTCCGTGAATAGTCTGCAATTGTGCTGTGCCGTGTGACAACTCCTCACCATGTGTGACTACGCAGGGCTTGAAGCGTGGCTGGTCGGAAGTGAGGTGTGCGGGACGGTGTGAAACACACTCAGAATTCCGAAGGCTCGGGATGACAAGAAGACAGCAAAATCCTCCATAATTTTTATGCTAATCTTGCATGTCGAAAGGATATTCTAGCTATAACAGGTTAAATAAAGTATAGTAACAATTTCACTTCTTTTTGTGTTTTTTATAGAGAAAATTTACCCTGATGCCAGGGGCTGTATCACATTTCCCGGGAACTTCGCTGGGCTAGAGACCGCCCCCTTGTACATTTCAGACATTGTAACCGTCTTTTCTTGCTCTGTCTCGTTTGTATCAACTTCATTCACGGAGATCCTTCACTTCTGAAAAAGTCTCCATTTTGATTTAGTCAAATTCATCGACTTTGTTGCCTGATGGCTGACCCTTTGAAATGTGTTTTGAGAATTTCTTTCCCTGTCCTGGCTCACAAAGATATTTTCCTGTTTCTCCTTTCCCTTTTAACTCTTCAATTTGTCGGAGGCTACTTTTATGTGCGGCTTTATGCGGGGATCTCATCTAGAGAGTGAGTTTGCTGTATGCCATCTATAAGGCAACTTGTGGTGCTACCTTTATGGCATGTGGGATTCTCACACACGCGGGCACACACGCCTGCGCGTGTGCACACGGGTCTCGGAGCGCCTGTTCCATCGGTGGTTCTCCTCACACGGCTTCTCCACAGACATTATGCTCATCAGAGGATAAACTATTGAGACTATGTATTCCCTGGTATGGCTTTCACTTAACGGCTCACAAAAAGTGGTCTTTTGTGTATTTCTTCGTCGAGACAAAATCCAGCAAATACCATTAGCTACCACGTGTTCTTTTTTTCTTTTTAAATCTCTGCTCTCATCCAGTTGCAGAGAAAACCTCCCACAGACTCCTTCTAATTCCAGCTTGTTCAGATCTTCAGTGTTCTCGGAGCCCTTTCCAACGGCACTGCTGACAAAGAGATGTATTTTACCTTCTGCGTTTTTCTTTATATTATTTTACCCAGGTTTTACTGGGGCGGGAAGAACCAGCACTTCCCCAATGGGATGTGTCTCTTTTGCCTTTCACTACGAATCTCAAGAGAGGCTTTTATATATTTATAATTATATTCAGTACAATTTTATAAAGGACTAGACTGAGTAGGCATGGTTTTACACAGTGCGGAGAAAAAATGGTGGGGTTTTGTCTTCACGTCCTGGAGGTTTGGTTTTTCAAGGTCTTGTTAACCGTGACAGCTTTGACTCTAACTAGCTAATCGCACTGGCCTAATATCAGGTAGGCTGAGAAAGGGGTACAGTTTGCTGACCCGCTGGCCACCCCTCCTTCCTCGAATTAGCATCTCGATCTGATCTGGAGAATCAGCACATGGAGTGTTTGCCCCACCGGACCCCCGCCTGTCTCATTTAGATGCTGGTGCCCAACCCAGGCCCATCAACCAGCCTAGTCCATCCTCCTGGCCCTGATTGGCTCACGGATGGGCACATGACTCAGGCCAATGAGAGTCAGCTCCAGGACTGTTGGAATATTAGGAAAGAGCGTCTTCCCTCCCATCGAAGGTGCAAGCCTGGACCAGGAGGGAAGGCAGTCTGGCTAAGACCACAGCGGGCCTCACGGTGTAGCTTGAGTTCCTCCTTCTGCCTTGACTGTCCACCGTGATACGAGCCAAAAGATGCCCCCCCTCCCTTAGTTTATAGCTATTTGGATTTTTTATGGTCATTTTCAAGCTAAAGAAAATCTGAGGAACCACCACGCCCTTTCCTTTATCTTTAAGGCTGTTTCTTAATTATACAGGTCTGTGGTGAAAACACAGGGCAGAGCCTGTCACCCGAGGTCACCCACAGGTTTCCAGATGGCCTGAACGGAAAGGCCCTTGGAATTCTCCACTCTGTCACCTGGAGCTGATGACATCAATGGGGACGTCACCAACTACACCCCCACCTCCCGAATGTGTTCAATACGTTAACAGTTGGCAATACCGGATTGTGTATTCAAACGCACCAAGAGAGCAGATCTTAACTGTTCTCCCCTCTCTCCCCCCAACAAAGAAACTGGTGGTGATGGGAGGTGATGGTACGCTAACTAGCTGGGTCCCGGTTGCCCGTGTATCAGTTGTACTCCTGAAATAGACACGGTTTCTCTTTGTCAGTTACACCTCAGTAAAGCCTATAAGATGCATAATGCGGTGCCGAGAGTAACCGCCTCTCATTTCTGATATTTGCAGATGTTCTGGGAAGAGGCAGGATGTGCCGACTCAGCAAAGTCCTGCGCGGCTAATTACCCGGAGAATTCTGTGTTAGAAACAGTGACGCCGGCATACAAGGGAGGCGAGGACCTCAGGCTTGGCGAGAACTCAGGGGTTCTGATTTGTGTCCTTAGAATCAGAGCGCTGGTGCTGTCCTTACAGAAACTCCATGCCCGTGTGTACTTTCATGGCCAAACTCTTTAGAAGAAGTCTGTAAGTTTCTTTTAAAATTAGCATTGACTTTACCCCGCACCCAAACAATTCCATCCCTGTATTTTTACTCAGGAGAAATGAAAACGTGTTTACATGTGGACACAAATGTTCTCCAGAGCCTTCTTCATGGTCGTCCCCAAACAGAAACAACCCAAATGTCCATCAACAGGAGAAAGAGTTTTTTTTTTTTTTAAGAAGTCATATATTCAGGGGCCTTGGGGGGCTCAGTCAGCTAAGCTTCAGTCCGACTTCAGCTTAAGTCATGATCTCATGGTTCGTGAGTTCGAGCCCGGTGTCGGGCTCTGTGCTGACAGCTCAGAGCCTGGAGCCTGCTTCGGGTTCTGTGTCTCCCTCTCTCTCTCTCTCTCTCTCTCTGCCCCTTCCCCACTCGTGCCCTGTTTCTGTCTCAAAAATAAACATAGAAAAATTAAAAGGAAAACCTCAGTTAGGTATCTCCTCGCACCTGTTAGAACGGCCACCATCAAAAGAACAAGAGGTAGCAAGTGTGGGCGAGCGTGTGGAGGGAAGGGAACCGTGTGCCCTACTGGCGGGAACGCAAACCTGTGCAGCCGCTGCGGGAAACAGAATTAGAAACAGAAATACCGTATAATCCAGCAATTCCCCTTCGGGGTCTAGATCCGAAGGAGATGAAAACACGATTCTATGAGATCAGGGGCGTGGCCACAGACACTGAACAGGATGGTGGAAAGGAATCGGCATTGTCACGTTCGCCGCAGCACGGTTCCTAACAGCCCAGACGCAGAAGCTACCTGAGTGTCCACCAGTGGCTGGATGGATAAGGAAGATGTAGCCCATGTATTATATACAATGGACTATTACTCAGCCATGGGAAAGAAAGAAATCCTGCCATTTGCAACACCAAGGATGAACCACAGGGACATTAGGCTAAGCGGGATAAATCAGACAGAGAAAGACCAAATACCATATGATATCATCTACGCGGAATTTAAAAAAAGCCAAGGTCACAGAAACACAGACTCAAAAGACGGCTACCAGGGGGCTGTGGGAAAGGAGGAGACATCAGTCAAGATTACAGACTTACGGCTCGACGATGGGGAAGTTCCGGGTATCTAACATACAGCATGGTGACTTGGGTTCATGACACTGTATTATATACTTGGAAGTTGCTGAGAGGAAGTCGTAACTGTCCTCACCGCGACAAAGAAGGGGTAGTTATGCGACGTGACTCAGTTGTTACCTGATGCTCTGGTCGGTGTTACTTAGTTTGCAATATGTAAGTGTATCAAATCAACGCAGGTGCCTCTTAAAACCTACACAATTTCATATGTCAATTGCATCTCACTCAAGCTGGGGCACAAAAGAATGAGCTACTGATAAACACAACAACATAGATGGATTGATACTCGGCTGAGTGAAAGAGGCCAGATCCCAAGAGCACACAGGGTATGACTTCCAGCAGAGGGATTCCTAGACCAATCAAGTGATCTAGGGTCTAAAAATCAGGACACAGGTTTTCCAGCGGAAGGCAGGGCCCCGGATGAACGGCAGCCGCTGCCAGAGACGGGGCCAGAAACCCTGGCTTCTCCCTTCCCTCCCTCCCCCTGCCCATCACCGCCGGCATCTCCACCGCCCAGACCACCAGCACGGGTGCCTGGAAGTACAGCCCAAGAAGTCAGACACGGAAATCGCAGACGCCGCCCGGTCAGCAACGAGCAGAGAGGCAAACCCGGGCTTGCCCTGTTCCTGAACTCCGCTTGCCAGATTCGGTGAACAAAACGACGGGAGGTGTAGTTGAATTTGAATTTCAGATGAACGACAATTTTTTTTTTTTTGGATTAGTATGTCTCCTGCAATATTTGGCACAAACTCACCCAACGAAATCATTCGGTATCTGAAATTCAAATTCAGCTGTGCGTGCTGAATGGTACCTGAGTTTTCTTGGTTACCCAAGACACAAATCCGTCGCAGACGAGTCAGGCAAAAGAACAGCTCGTTAGCTGATGGTGTCACACCTTGGAAAGGACGGGCCTTGGGGCCTGGAGCAGGAATCCACCGCCGGTCCTTGTTCTGCCCCCCCCACCCCCATCAGGCGCTGTCTCACCTGGACCCTGACCCCTGCAGGGCACCACAGGGGAGCCACCTGGCCTAGGTCACAGCAGGGGCAGCCACACACGCTGGGCTTCAAGCAGGGCCTGGGGGGCGGAGTCAGCTGCAGGTGCCTGGAGGGACTGCGCGGTCGGAACCTGGTTCCAGGAGGACGCACCGCGCTGGGCGACGAGGCCCGGCTCTTTCCGGAGCAGGAGAAGGGGTCTCTGCAGACCTCAGTCGACGGTCACCGAACCCAAGTCAGCCTCTCTTGTAGAGACCTAGCAAGGGGCCTTTCACATTTTGTAAGATAATAATAATAATAATAATAATAAAGTGCCATTATAAGAATATGCCTACCCCGATGATGGTTTATTCAGACGCCTTTCTTTTCTCACTCACGATCTCAAGGCAGACATTTTAAGCCCAATCTTTGCGCGTCTCCCAACATTAACGAATTATCAGACACTAATGGCTCTGGATTCCAGCCTCCTCTCTAAACAGACAAAGTTTTCCATTTGCAGAATTTAAAACATACCAGAGCAATTTGTGTTCCTTAATAGCTACAGATTTGTTAGCTTGACTTGGAAGCGGCAAAACCTGGGAAGCTATTATGTAAATATAGATAATGTCTCAGCGATGCTGGTAATTAATGCGGATTCTAGAAAGGCTTTCTCTTTAGGATTAGGTCTGAAATGGGGGGCGGCTGGAAGCCTGAGGGGTGGTGTGGAGAACCCCCAGAGCGCTTCCCTCGCTCTTTCGTGTTTTTTTTTTTTTCAGTTTCCTTCAAGGGAATCAGGAAGAGGGCAATGGGTCTCCCTCCTCCAAAGCCCTGACCTTGAGCAGAGAGGCCTCAGCGCTGGCCGCAGGCAGCACCTCCTCCCCGGGTCCCTCTCCACCTCCAGAGTGGTCAGGTCCCTTTCCGAAGAGCCTCCTGGGTCTGAGGTTGAGTTATCTAACTTGTATGAAAATTGGTGTCTTTAAATTTTTTTTTTAACATTTATTTATTTTCGAGAGACAGAGCGTGAGTGGGGAGGGGCAGAGAGAGAGGGAGACACAGAATCCGAAGCAGGCTCCAGGCTCTGAGTCGTCAGCACAGAGCCCGACACGGGGCTCCAACTCATGAATAGTGAGATCATGACCTGAGCCGAAGTCGGCCGCCCAACCTACCGAGCCACCCGGGTGCCCCTAAAATCGGTGTCTTCGAAAGGTGTGCCTTACGCCTGGGGGTCTCAGGTCACTGAGCAGCCGACTCTTGATTTCGGCTCAGGTCACCATCTCACAGTCACTAGACGGGGCCCCAAGTAGGGCTCTGTGCTGAGTCTGGAGCCTGCTTCAGGTTCTCTCTCTTTCCCTTTCTCTCTCTCTTAAATACAGAGAACAAACTGAGGGCTGATGGGAGGTGGAGGAGGGGGAAAGTGGGTGACGGGCACAGAGGAGGGCACTGGGTGTCGCATGGAAGCCAATTTGACAATAAATTATATTAAAAATAAAATAAAATAAAAATGGAAAGAATAAAAATAAAACAAAAAGATTCTCTCTCTCTCCCCCCTCTCTCCCCCTCTCCGACGCCCCAGCTACAGGGTTCTCTCAAAATAAAGAAACTTATAAAAAAAGTCGTGTTTACCCCTAACTGGGGCACAGAGGGACCCGTCTCAGGTCCCAGAGACAACGTGGTTCTATTTGCCATTTCACGAGAGGCTTTGCTGGTCGGCTGGTCTCACGGTCGCGTTTCTCTTTTCGGAAACTGAGGCCCAAAGAAAGGAAGTGATTCACGGGAGAAGAAAGGCAGTGGATTGTAGCAGGCGACCTGGGACCCTCCAGCGGACAGAAAGACCACACTGGTCTCTATAGAATCTACCGACTTCCTACCAACGAAACTAACGTTTGCGGGTTGTGCGTCGGCTTCCGCTTCTGTGCAAGGGACCTGGAGGACAGAGGGAAGGGTAAGAAGCGGCCTTGGCCTTCAAGAAGCTTCCAGTCCAGCATGAGCGTTAGCTACGCAGTCAGCAACAGTGCAAGACAGAATGAAAAAAAATTGTGATGTCTTTGCAATGTCTTGTCCTACCGATGAGGTTTTTTGGGGGTGACAGTGGGGTTCGTGGGGTCCAGAGCCAAAATAATTCCTGAAGACATCTTTGGGGCAAAATGTTGATTTTATTAACGCACGGGGACAGGCCCCGTGGGCAGGAGGAGCTGCCTCAGGACCATGAAGAGACCCTGGTTATATACTTTGGAGCCGGGGGAGCCGCATAAAGTCTAGGGGAAGTTTCCAGTGAGATTTCCACACGCTAAAGAAGACTCCCAGCGTCCCGGAGGCCTGGCTGTTGTCAAGCTCAGGTTGTTTTTCGCTCTAGCAAAGCATTAGCATGAAGACAGTAGGGAGCTCCTGGAGAGACATTTCGCTCTGCCTGCCTCCAGTATTTGCTAATGGGCTGCAGGCTACAAGGAAATTTAATTTTATCTGTCATTTCCTTCCGTGTTTGCTTCCCATATCACTACTTGCCACAGGGCCTTTACACCTGCTGTTCGCACTGCCTGGTTCAGTCTGTCGTCCCCCTTCCCCGGGTTAACTCCTCCTCCTCCCCTTCCCTCCCCGCCTCCTTCTCCTCCTCTCTCCTCCTGGTCTGGCCTCACTTCCCTTCCCCTGGGAGAGGCCAGAGTCCTCTTAGCAGTCATCCTTGGAGCCCTAGCTGCATTGTTATTGCTCACCCTTGGGTAAGAGTGTCAACTAGCATATTCTATGCGCATGGAAACGATAAAAGGTGCCTTGGTAAACAGAGCGTAGAAGGCGGACTCTGCCCTCAGGAAGGCCTCCAGCCACCAGCGGGTCTGGAAGAGCAGGGGGTTCCTGTCCTCCCGCTTCGCTGGGGTGTAACTGACACAAACCATTTCTATTCAGGGTGCAGGATTGAAGGGTTGATACCCACACACGTCGTGAAATGACTGCCACCATCAAGCGAATTAACGCTGATTACAGGTTCCTTTTTTTAATTATATTTTTTATTCTTTATTTATTTTTGAGAGAGACAGACAGAGTGCAAGTGGGGGAGGGGCACAGAGACAGACAGAGAGAGAGAGAGAGAGAGAGAGAGAGAGAGAGAGAGACAGTGCAAGCAGGGAAGGGGCAAGGAGAGAGGGAGACACAGAATCCGAAGCAGGCTCCAGGCTCTGAGCCATCAGCACGGGAGCCTGACGCGGGGCTCGAACTCACAGACCCGTGAGATCATGACCTGAGCCAAAAACAAGACCGACTGAGCCACCCAGGAGCCTGTAAGATTTGAAAAAGCCTTAACGGGCTGAGAGGAGGGTTGGGGAAAACTAGAGCAAATCAGACGAGCGTGAATTCCCCGATCCCCACAGACACGGGACAAAGGAGGCGTAGCTTGAGAGAAATCCGTATGAAGAATCCTGGGAGGTTTAGTTACCTCCAGACCAGCAAAGTAAATGCAACCCAGTGGCTATATTAAATAAGGTATTGTGTCCAGACACAAGGAGGCGACAGTCCTGCTTGGGAGGCAGTTACTCTTGACTTGCAAATCATACTATTGCTGAGTACCGCCCCCCACCCCCCCCACTCTGTAGGCATCCTGCTGACACCACTACAATGTCGGTGCATCGAGAGACCCTGGGATACACCCCGGTGGAAGGTGAGGGGTCTCGCTACTCAGCGGTCCTCTTGAATCTCAGCTCCAGCTCTGCTCAGCTGAGCGACGCCGGTCAAGACAGATCACCTCTCTGAGCCTCGGTTCCACCACCCGTGACGTGGGGACAGTGTGTGAGGAGTGAGGTCCTCCATAGAGAGGCGGGTGGCCTCCAATTACCCCGAGGTCCTTTCCGTAAAATTTCTTTTTTTTTTTTTGTTAACATTTATTTATTTTTGAGAGATATAGAGACAGAGCTGTGAGCAGGAGAAGGGCAGAGAGAGAGAGGGAGACACAGAATCCGAAGCAGGCTCCAGGCTCTGAGACATCAGCACAGAGCCCAACGCGGGGCTCCAACTCACAGACCTCGAGATCATGACCTGAGCTGAAGTCGGATGCCCAACCGACTGAGCCACCCAGGCACCCCTATAATTTCTAAGATCGGGCGTGACTTTATTTCTTCTTTCCTTCTCATCCAGATTTGATGAAGGCTTCAAACGTTCCACGGACTGAGAGCGTCGGTCTTGTTACCAGTCCCGGTTAGGCAGCACCGCAGCCCCGTAAATCTTGGCGGATACGTTATGGGGCCTGGAAGCTGGAACTGCACGGCTCTCGCACTAAAGAGCACAGCCATCATTCTCCCGAAGTCCTCGTGCACTTTTTGGGCTGCTCCGCAGTGCGCGTGTCTGTCAATAACCGGCCCGTAATCGATTTCCTAGCCCTGAGGAACAAGCTGACGGCTCCCGTTTCTCCAGCCAGCACGGAACGAAGAGGGCAGGGTGTGCCGACGGCTGGCCGTTTGCCTTATTATTTGGGGACATGTTAATCCGAAGCGCGAACGACCCGCGGAATCTGGGTGTCCCCGGCTTTTGAGAATGGCATGGAGCGTCAATTTCTATCCTGTTCTCTCAGTGTTTAATTAAGCCGACCGCAGGCCCCGAGCGCACGCCGGCGGCCCGGTCGTCCTCATTAGCAAGCTAAGTGGCTTCGCCTGTGAGCACCACGCACCTGTCACGGCTCTGTGCGCACGCGAGCCGGCGGCTCCCTGACGATCTGGACGGCGACGCCCGGCCCACGTTCCGTTTTCCGTAGAAGACCAACTCCGTTCAAACCCTGAGCGGATGACCCTGGTTTCACGGGGTCAGGCCCGGGGAAATATGTGGTGGTTCATTTCACGCGTCCTCTGGACTGGCTGTGAGGGCGTGTCCGCGGGGCTGTTTCAGGACGAGCTCAGCGTTCGAATCCGCAGACCTGGGTCGACAGCATGGGCCCCCCTGGTTCTTATACCTTTGGACGTGGGCTGGCTGACCCCTCCAGATTTCTGGGCTCCTGCTGGTGGCGGGCAGCTCCTGGGACCTCTCAGCCCCCATCACCGCGTGACCCAATCATTCCCAGTCCCACACCCCGCACCCAGCCAGGCACCCCTCCTGCTGGCTGTGTCGTCTGGAGAGCTCTCCATTCCAGCCGTGAGCTTGCTGCCCCTACTGGTTGGTGCACCTGCCTGGCTGGTCCCTCCCCAGCTCGCTTCAGCTCTGGAAACACCAGGGAGGGCTGGGGGCGGGGGGCGGGAGCTCCGTGGGCAGGAAGTGAGGAGATAATGAGATTGAGAGGGAGTGTCTGGGGGGAGACACCAGCCAGGGGCAGAAGGTCAGCACCTGTGGTGCACACGAGCCTTCCTTCCCTCCGTCCTTGCCGAGATGGCATTGTGGGTAGAGTCCATTCCCTTCCCGGGACCTAGGGCTTAGCCTTGTGACTCGCTTCGGCCAATGGAATATGAGTGGACACAATACGCCCCGAGGGACCAGCCTTTACAGGAGCCTCGACTTTTGCCCAGAGAAGAGCATGTCCCGGAAAGCCGCTGACCCTTGTTGGATAAAAGGCTCGGGGGCGCCTGGCTGGCTCAGTCAGAAGAGCACGCAGCTCTCGATCTTGGGGTGGGGAGTTCGAGCCCTACGTTGGGTGGAGAGATTACTAAAAAAAAAAAAAAATTAAATAACCTTAAAAAAAAAAAGCATAAAAGGCCCATGAAGTAGATGGAAACCCAGTCCGTTTCCTGGGTTTCACGGAAACACTGGTGAGAGATAAATGCCCGGGTGAGGCCCTGGAGTCTGGGGGTGTTCACCACCCACCTCGGCTGTGCCCATGCGCTGCCCCAGGCGCTGGGGGCCAGGAAGGGAGAGGTGGAGGAGGGAATGGGGTGGGGACCTGCCAAGAGCCGCGTCTGCCATTCCCACGGTGGCTTCCTGCTGAGCACCCCCCTGGTTGTCCCAGATTTGTTTTCCTGATAGGCAAATGCACCCCTGGTGACAATTCCCGGAGATCGAGGGGCTGGGGTGTGACCGGAACCGCATCATGGCGGCGTGAGCGTCCAGCCAGAGGACAAAGGGGAAAACGCAACAGGGGTGTTGAAATTCGTGGCACCCGAAATCCAAGGCAAATTGTGGGGGCAGCATTCGGATCCCTTCAGAAACCACGGAGGCCTGGGAGAGCGAGCTGCGGGGTGAGGTGGTCTGATGATAATGTTCGTCTCGAGATGGAAACCCGCACACAATCTGCGGCTCCTGGACGCAGAGATACGTATTCAGAGTACACACACGCGAGCACGAAGGAGGCCACTGGGCCGGCGGCAGGACCTCGGGAGACGGCGGAAGGGACGGAGGCAGGTACACGAGAGGCCTCAGCCCAGGGAGGGTGACTCTCTATTCCTTCCAGAACAGGAAGAGCCAGCGAACGTGACAGCAGGCTAAGATGGGCTAGGGGCCCGGGGGCACGCCTGGCCTCGAACTATCTCTTTGTCTCCGTGTTGGGAATATTTCAGGTAAAGCTGCTTTAGAGAAAGACACGTCTGTGGCGTGACACGCAGACACAGGGAGGATGGGGCGCGGGGGCTGGGCGGCCACACGCGAGTCTGCGGCAGTTGGAGCCCCCGGGGAGCCGACTCGGCATCACGACGTTTGTTGGGAGTGACATGGAATCAGCACCACGGGGTGAGGGGACCGCCACCCAGCTTGGCTGGTCCCCCTGAGCGGTGGGTGGCCGCGGTGGCCCTCAGAGCTGGCCCCACTGGGCTGAGATGCCCGGGCCCTTCCGCACCAGTGTCGACGGGTCACTGAGCCCGGGCCGCCGGGA
Organism: Paguma larvata; assembly: GCA_030068075.1. NCBI lineage: Eukaryota > Metazoa > Chordata > Mammalia > Carnivora > Viverridae > Paguma > Paguma larvata. Next base: position 56,251,132 of record CM057841.1, on the reverse strand, counting down.
AGGGCTTGACCTTGGCTGAGGCTTGGCCCTGAGAAGCGACAGCTGAGCACCGCGGCTGACGGCACTGCCAGCCATCAGGCCACGGCCCCCCTGAGGGGGGTCTGGGCGGCCCCACGGGTCCCCTGTCGTGTCAGCTCATCGGGGCGAACCCACGAAAGGACTCGGGAACCTGTTCTTCGTTCTTGCAGTAGCCGTCATTCGTTCGCACACGTGGTGGTTACACCTGGAATTTTAGGTCACATTTAAAAAAAGTTTAATTTGGGAAAACTTCAAACCTACAGGGAAGTCGCAAAAGCAGGACAACAAACACGCATGTGCGTTTGTCCCTCGCGGAGATCCACGGCTTGGGAACGCACACCGTTAACAAATAATGTCATCTTTCCGGCACTTTCTCAGGAGGCCTTCTCCCCGCTCTAAGTGAGGGTACGTTGCAGGCATCAGGGCCCCCCATCCTCCACCGCGTCAGCCCGCGTGCCCTAAGCACAAGGACCTCCTCCGCCATAATCAGAGTGCCTCTCCTCCATAGGAGGACCTCCTCCGCCATAATCAGAGTGCAGGGTCAAGTTCAGAAAGCTTCACAGAGTCCATGCTATTATTTCATCACAACCACCGACAGTATCCAGCACCACGCTGGGTGCGAGTCCCCCGAAGGAAGGGTCCGATCGAGGGCCATTCGCTGCAATTCAGAGTCCGATTAAATACTCTCCTAAAGCAACAACAGGTTTTGCTTTATTTGAATTTTCCTGACATCTCCCAGATGCTGGTCATGGGGCGTCTCAGCCCGGAAAGGGAAGCCCTCCCCTCCCAGTGCCCGGGCTCCGAGCCCAAGCCCCTCTCTCGCCTCGCGCTTGCCCTCTGTCCGCACCTGCCCCAGCTGCTAAGGGCCCCCCGGCCAAGGCTTCCCTGGACGGTGTCTCCCGGAGTCCTGCTGTCTTTCTCCCGAGCGGGCGGGAGAGTGAAGCCCTCGTGGGGGGGGGGGGGTCCTGACCTCGCCAGGCATCTGCGCGTGACGGGGCTGTGGGGTTTGGAGGAACATGCGCCTTAGTTGACCAGAGCCCGGTGGCGACGCTTCTCAGTCCCCAGGAGCTGCTCCCACTGTTTCCTGCCCCGGAGGGCGTCCCCGGCTCAGCCGCTGGAACTGGCACCGAGCCCTCACCGTGAGCTGGCGCCCCGGCCCGCCTCCCGCTGCCAACCGCACAGCTCTTCTCTGAAGCCGCGACCCAGACGCCGGCCAGGAGACGCCCTAGAAAGCATACGTGGTCGTGGACGCCATCGGAGAGGCTCCAAGATTCCAACAAGTATGTTCACACGCAGCTCATCATTGGCACATCTCGCGAAACAGTACCAAGCTGCCCCCTTGTGAAAACCCGTCTTTGTGGAAGCGACTGTGACCGGATTTGCGCTCACACGTGCCAAGCATTCCTCACCGATACAGGTTCCTACGGGCACAGTTATCTGGGACCCGAGTGTCCAGCAGAAGCGAGTTCTATCATCTGTTCCTGGAGTGACACCGGGCAGTCAGCTTCCAGCCCTGGAGACACCTGCTAGGGTTCCAGTCCTGCAGCGGGCCCTGCGTGACGCGGGACAAGTACGGAAGCCCTCGGAGCCCCCGTCTCTCCGTCTGGAGGATGCAGACAGCAAAGGGAGAAACGGGGGAGCTGAGGCAGTAAAGCAGGGACAGGGACCGCGGCCTCGCCTCGCAGACGTGCCAGGGCTTCCGGACGGTCCGTCCTGCTCCCAGCCTGAATCCCTCACGCAGAATGAACACGGCAAGCAAAGCCTCGTCATTTGCTCTTTTGCACCCATCAAATAATACTGAAGTCAGTGGGAAAAAATGTTATACCATAAAACACAGAAAGGCCCTATGACACAGAAAAAGAAAAACGGACTCAAGTTTTAAACACGGGCAAAGCGTCTGTATGGGCGATTCACAGAGAACCATCAACGAATGCCAAAATCGCTGGTCACTAAAACCATGCGGCTAAATCAACAAAGAGATGAAGTTTCAGTTACCGTTTTCAGATGACAGCGCCAGGCCCCGGTAGCGGTGAGAATCCAGGAGACGGCGCCTCACTCCCACACTGCCCGTGGGGCTTTCCATTCCTAGCTCGGCAGGGCCAAGCGATCGACTGGTTTCAGCCTGGAAGTCCAACGAAGGGGATCCCTTAAATGAACCACCGCACGCCGGCTCTCTGAGGGCCCTGGTGCCCTCCCAGAGCGGTGGAAAAAATGTTTACTGATATCTAAAGTGTTCACCACTTATGACCGAGTGAGACAACAGCTTAAACTTTAAAAACCAAACCTATGGTGGGATCCGTGTTGGTAAAAATGAAAAGTCCATTTATGCAAAAAGGAAAAACATTTAGAGCAGTCCATTCCCTAAAAGTTAACAGTGGCTATTCTTGAGCAGTAAGGCAATTTTTATTTTCTTTTGCTGTTTTATATTTTCCAATTTCTCTATGGTTTTTCAGGAATCACATTTATTTTTTTAAAAAAACTGGGAATAAAGAGGCACCTGGGTGGCTCGGTCGGTTAAGCATCCGACTTTGACTCAGGTCACGATCTCACGGTTCGTGGGTTTGAGCCCCACATCAGGCTCTGTGCTGACAGCTCAGAGCCTGGAGTCTGCTTCAGAGTCTGTGTTTCTCTCTCTCTCTCTCTTCCCCTCCCCTACTTGCAGTCTCTCTCTCTCTCTCTCTCTCTCTCTCAAAAATAAACATTAAAATAATTTTTTTCTTGTTAAGAAAATAAGCTGTGATTATCTGTCGGGGCTAGGATTGGAGAGGCACGGGTGAAATACTTCTTTTTAATATATTTCTTCAAAGAGTGGTAATAAAGCGTTTTTTCCAGCGTCGCTGGAATCTTCTGGTCTTCTCCAAAATTAGAGCAGCATCCGGCGGTATAAGTAAGCACTGTGAATCCTGCCGGGGGGTGGTGGTCTGACGGATTACTAATTTGGGTCCTGACACGTGAAGTTAGGCAGTCTCTCTGGACGTCGCTGGGAGCTTCGGCCTCTGTCCCATCCTGAATTCAACAAAAAGTGCAGTCGTGTCTACTTGGGAGAGGACTCATCCCACAATAAGTCGAATGTAGCCACTGAAAATATTCATGTAAATATCTTCATTAGGAAAATCACGCAATTAACCTGAAAACTGTGCTAAATGAAGCAGCCAAATTGTCGCAGCTTTCCCCAACTCTTAATTATAATTTTGGTAATCAGTTTGTCTCCTGATTACCAAAAAGAAGAAAAAAAAAAATCCCCAGCGTGAACGCCGTCTGAGGACGAGTTGGTACGGGAGATAAAACCCCCGAGTCGTTTCAGCAGAGGAGGCCATTAACCTTTCCCGTGTTTCTGCTCATCGCGGGCATTTCCGGCTAATGCTCCTTGTGGAAGATGATTGGAGTTTAACAAGCACTTTCTGGAGCCGGCGTCGGCCCTTCCCGCACCGTCCGCCTGCGAGGGCCGCTGTCATTAAACGTTACCAGCACTTCCATTATCATCTCCCCGGCGTTTAGTTCTTAAATGGCTTTCGACTGCAGCGCGAAAACTCTCCCTAAGTGAAAGCTGACATCCCGGCTCCACTCGAGGCGCTCGGATGGCCGCGGACGCCCTGCAGGCCAGTGGAGGCCGTAAGGGTCGGGAGCAGGGGGTCCACGTTTGGTCTCTTGTTCCAGTTTGCCGAACTGCTAGGGGATTCGAAGGTGGGAAGACCTCCTGATAGGGCATTACGCCAGGTCACCCCGGAGGAGACGCTTAGCCTGGCGGGGTAGGGGGGCCTCAATTCCTAGACCTGTCAAGTGGCGGGGAGGGCTGGTGAGGACTGGGAGGTTACTCGAGTCTCTAGCACTCGTAAAGGAAAAAATACATTTGCCGACATTCAGGCTGACTCCTTTTAACCTCCCCCTCTCAACGCGTTCTCTTCCAAACAGCCCACCTCTTAAGACGAAACAGGAATTGGGGCAGCCGCCCAGGTTGAGCGGCCGACTTCAGCTCAGGTCATGATCTGGCGGTTCATGGCTTCGAGCCCCGCGTCAGGCTCTGTGTTGACAGCTCAGAGCCTGGAACCTGCTTCAGATTCTGTGTCTCCTCCTTTCTGCCTCTCCCCTGCTCGTGCTCTCTCTCTCTCTCAAAATAAATAAATAAACATTAAAAAAAAAAGTCTATGGGAGTTCCAGGTGTGGTGGCTTCAACGCTGGTGGAGCCGTGGCCCGGCGGGAGGAAAGGTCTCTTTCTGGAGGTCGGGTCCCTCTCTTCCAGAGCGGTCTGCAACTCACCAGGAGTGGGGACACGGCGGAGGCGGGGCATGAGAGCTCCCCCCGCCCACCTCCCGACTCCATTTTCGTGAGGTTTCCCGTGGCTAGTTTTCACAGGGGACCCTCGTTAGGGAGCTGGGGGGAGCCTGAGCGGGGAGGGCTTCTGCCCTGGTTCCTGCTTAGGATCTGGAAGGTGGTCCTGGACTTATCAGGGGAGGTTGGTGACACAGCAAGGCCGGAAGAAGAGACCTGGAGTCCCAGGCAAGCTCCTGGCAGGAAACGGTCCACTCACCCTGGGGACGTGACCCAGACGGAGCAGGGCCCGAGGAAGCCAGCAGGGGGCAGTGCGGCGCCTGAAGCCCGCAGGGGCAAGGCTCCACTGGCAATCCAAGGACAGGCTGCCCCATGGAGCTGGCCTGGGGAGAGGACCCAGCAGGGAGGCAAACAGACAAAGAGAACAAAACCCAGCTCCCCCCACCTCCTTCCCTGGCGGTCAGTGTGTGTGCCTGAGGGGTGGGGTGGAAGAACAGGGAAGGAGGAAGGAGATTGCGAAATCAAACCCTTCTGCAGTATTCAATCCCAGAAACTCGCTGAAATGATTAGTGTACACGCTTCTCATGGAATATTCCAGAACCAAGGAAAAAAGTTCCATTTCTGAAAAATATTACAGATCAATACCGCTTGTAATGATAGATGCAAAAGTCTTTGATAAAATCCTACCGACCAGCATAAAACAACTCATTAGAGAAGAGTCACCCAGAGCAAATAGGCTTTGTTCTTAAGGTAATTTATCACCAAATAAGAGAAAAGGTTTAAAAACGTTAACAATTGAAACAGAAAATTTTAAAAATGATTTGATGCCTCCTTTTCACAAAGACCGAAACACAGTGTTTAAAGGGAATTGTCCCTTAACACGATGACACTGCAATAGAAATTCAAATTCAATAGGTATTTGTGGATTGGCACTGTGCCAGGGCACTGGCCGGCCTCACCGAGTCCTTACGGCCATGTGCTGAGCCCTACTCTGTTTGGTCCTGCCCACCTCCCTGGCCTCATCTCCTCCCATCGTCCCCTAGCTCTGACCTCATCGCTGACCTCTCTGCTCTCCTGGAGTATACTAGCTTTGCTTCGGCCACAGGACCCTTGCACGCACGGTTCCTTCTGCCTACAACACTTGCCCCTGCCCGAGACATCCCCATGGCTGACTCTTCCATTTCTTTGAGATCTCAGCTTAAATGTCACTGTCGCTTTAGGGACTTTCTCGAGAACGCTACGTAAAACCAAACAAAACAAACAAGAAAACAAGGACGGTCCATCCCAACTCCCTTCAGTGCTCTCCAACTTCCCTCTGTCTTATATCAACACCGGCCTGCCTGGTATAGGTGTGTCTCTCTCGGATGCCAGAGGGCAAGGGCCGCGAGGGGGACGGGGGATCCGCGAGCGAGTGGGCCGGAGAGCCGCCCTGTGGGAGACGGGGTGACGTCTGCAAATTCTCCGCTCCACCCTTTCTGCTCAGGAACCCTGCTTGCTTGCACGGAAAACACTTTATGAGAAGCCAAGATGCACCCCTGGTGTACGATTCGAAGGGGACACCGATCTCTGTGGCCACAGGGGACACGGCACACCCCGCCCCGTGCACGGAGCCCTTCCCCTTGCCAGCCTGACACACGGGGAGCGAGGCTCGTGTGTCATTCCCGCTGCGACTCTCTGTTTCGGAGGGAGACCGAGCCGCTCGTGGCTTTAGGGGCTGCTACCGTTCGTGTTCCTGGGCTGTTGACAGTCCCGCCCCTTTTCTACACACTTGTCAGTGTTCTTACTGAGGCGCGGGAGCTCTCCTTACAGAAAAAAATCAGGCCTTTGTGGGGGGCTCCGTCGGTTAAGCGTCCGACTTCGGCTCAGGTCATGATCTCGCGGTTCATGAGTTCAAGCCCCGTCTCGGGCTCTGTGCTGACAGCTCGGAGCCTGGAGCCTGCTTCGGATTCTGTGTCTCCCTCTCTCTCTGTCCCTCCCCCACTCATGCTCTGTCTTTCTCTCTCTCAAAAATAAATAACAACAAACAAACAAACAGGCCTTTGGGGGTGCGAAGCCTTCAGGCTGCTGTCAGCTGACTGTACGTTTCCCCAGCTGGGGCTTCGCTTTTGGGTCGAATCTGTCCATCTCCCTCGTGGCTTCTAAGTTTTTCGTCACACTCAGAAAAGTGTTCTTCACTCAGAGATTACACCAAAATTCTCCCGCATCTCCATGGGGTCCTTTTGCTTCTTGATAACGTATGTTGACATTCAGATTCGGGGTAGGCTCATCTCTTTGTCTTCGCTGCAGCTGGACGGTGAGTGACACTTGGGTTTTACCAGAGCCTGTGACATCGGACGCAGGGAAAACAGAAAATATGGCTGGAGGGCCACGCTGGTTGTTAGAAGGTGTTTTCCGTGGTCTCCGTGGAGGCTGGGCTGCAGGTTGCGCGTGGATGGCCTCCTGCAGCCGCCCTGGACCCCTTAGATGGGGAGCAGGTCGTCAGACGACTCCGCTCTCGGACGCATGGCTGGAGGCGGTCCCGAGCCTCTCCAGATGTTTCTAGATGTCGCGTTTGATACAGAAGAACACTGGGAATGTGACATCCTGCAACAGGTCTCTGGCACCTAGTGTTCTGGAATTTCTATCTCACTGTGATTCAAAGAGATCAAAATGTGAGCTCACCAGGGAGTACACTTGAGGGCAGGAGAGCCTCTAATGTCCCTTTCTTGGAGAGCTTTGTGCCTTTCAATTTTTTAAAAATTTTTATTAAATTTTAAAAAATGTTTATTTATTCTTGAGAGAGAGAAAGAGACAGAACATAATTGGGAGAGGGGCAGAGAGAGGGAGACACAGAATCCGAAGCAGGCTCCAGGCTCCGAGCCTCAGCACAGAGTCTGATGTGGGGCTTGAACCTACGAACCGCGAGATCATGACCTGAGCCAAAGTCAGATGCTTAACCAGACTGTAGCAGGGTCTGGTCTGGTCTGTCTGGGCCACTTCTCTGCTCACCCCTTCCTAGTCTTCCAGGGCCAACCTGCCAGTGATGGAGAGACGCTCTCTCGGCTCAGGGTGTCTTGGCCCCTCTCCTCTCCCTCCCCAGGGCTCCCTCTCAGGCCCCACAGGATCCTCCACCTCCTCATGGCTTCTCAAGACACCAGCTCTGCCGTAGGCTTTGAAAGCCAGACGTTTTGAAGTAAAGGTCTAACTTGGAGGAAACTAGGAAAAATATATTCGGTTTAAAAAATATAATAACTTTACAGTTTTCATAAAATGATATGTGGTTAGTGCTTTAAAAAAAATTGAACAAAGTATACAAATGCAAAGAATAATGCCAAAGAAAAAACCGCCCTCACACCCTCCTCCCTAAATCAGCACCATGGTCAGTGTCTGGTCTCGGCAATATGGATAAAAACCCAATGACATGGTTTGCTGAAAATGGAGTATTTTACTATACATATTATATTTGACGAGAAAGCATTTGATTTTACTCGCATTGAAAGAATCTGAAATCACAGAAACTGCCAATCACTGGCCATGCACATACACACACATGCACACTCTCACACACGTGCACACAAGCACACACACGTACCTATACACACACGCACACACGCGCCGCACACACAATCAGGAGAAACGAGTTCACCATCCCTTCAAAGTTAAGAAAAAAGATTATGAAAATCACAGAAGCCGAAGCGACAGACTTTCTCTCGGGCTCCACGTTTTAACTCTCAAGAGTATTTATTGACACTGTGGCATGAAAAATGAGAATCCTGGCCCATTTATTTTTTCTTCCTACTTTCCTCCCTGTCAGCCCCAGGAAATCATTTTTTAAAAAGAAAACTACATTTTATGGTAGTTGATTAACAAATGTTTATGCCACAGAAATCTTCAAAACTTAACTATTAGCTGAATTAAAAATATTGAAAAGTCTGGGGAATAAAGCCAATTAGATAATTACAATTGTGATACCTGAGTTAATTAATCTGTTTTGTCTTCTCAACTCTGTCTTAAAAACTGAAATTCAACATGAAGACGTGAACACAGTTCAATGGCTTTGAAGATTTTTTGCCTTCTGGTTTAGCCTCAGGAGCAAGAAGAACTTAATACGAGTGGAAAATTAAGATTTCTGTTATACATGATAAAGATAAACTAAAGCACTCCACAGTGTCCAAATCACTGTCAATGTTCCCACGTGGCACTTTTTTTATCTGCAGTGGACAGAAGAAATATCAACCCTACTAATAACTAAGATAAGCGGGTTGAGCATAATTTCCTGAAATGTATTAAGGCACGGTTTAGTTTTTAAGATAGCCCGGGTACCTGTATCTGAAATTTGGGTGTCCTTCTATTAGCCACAGAGAAGATGTGACAAGTTGGTCTGATGTGATTGGAAGATTATGTCTGATCACATTTCCCTTCTAGGCACACAGTCTCTGAAATCAGCAATTAAAGTGATCATGGCTATTGTCACTTGGTCCCCCAATTCCGTGGAATGAACCGTCCAATAAAACAAAAGGGCTGCAACTCTCCTATTTCTCCCCACTCATTCATTCATTCATTCATTCATTCATAGTTTCTTTTGTTCATGGACTTTTTGCATTTGGCAAACATTAATCAAGCATTCACTAGTGCCAGTCCTGTGCTAGGCATGACAGAAGCAAGGTGGATGTATCAGTTAGTGTTTGCTGAGTAACGAATCACCCCAATACTTAGTATTCATGCTTAGCTTGAAACAACAGTGATGTTTCATTACTTATGATTCTGTGGGTCACCTAGGAGTTCTGCTGGTCTGCTGGGCACATGGCTAGAGGGTCAGCTGGCTGGAGTCTTAATATGGCCTCACAAACATGGTGGTTGGTGCTGGGAATTGGTGGGGTGCCTCAGCTCTCCTCCAGGCTGAGGTTACATTAGACTAGCTTCTTTAGAGGGCAGCTCTAAAGAATGAAGGTAGAAACCGCAAGCGCTCTTAGGCATAGCCTCAGAGAAGGCAGGTTATCAGTTCTGTAGCATTTATTGGTCAAAGTAAGCCATGGGGCCAACCCAGATTCCAGGGGAGGGGAGCTGGGACCCCATGTCTAGATGGAAGGAGTGGCAAAATCCCATTGCCCAGGGACTGGTACTGGGATGAGAGAAATCTGAGGCCATAATTTGCAATTCGCCATAGTGAATAAAATGGATGGGGTCCCTGCCTTCATGTAGCTCAGAGTCTAATAATAACAATTAGTAATAAGAGCTCACATTTGTGCCAGGCACTGTCCTAAATGATTTCAAGTATTAAGGTATTTAAATCCTCACAAAAACCTTGCAAGCATAATAGTATGAGCCCCATTTTTAACAGCAATAAACAGAAACACAAAAAAATTCTATAACTCGTGGCTGATAGGTACTGAATAAATGAAACATGAAAATCTAGACGGTCCATGTGTAAACCTACTTCTATTATTTCCTGCAGGTTGGAAGTACTTCTTAGTTTAACATAATTAACAACACGGTGGTGGTATCACTGCAGCCATGCCTAGTATGAAGAAGTGCGGGGCATATTACCATCAGGGCACCTATCACAGGCTGACTTGTCCTATTCTGGGGGTTGATATGGCTTCTCACTGAAGGGAGACTTAGACTCCCATCTGAAGGATAAAGGACATAATCAGGGAAAGGGAGAGGGGTAGGGAGAAGAAAAGGTTCCAAGAGCACAGTCACCAAGAGGCAGAATGTTGCTTGAGAATCAGCACCATGGACAGTGGTGTGAAGCCCAGACCCGGGAAGGAAGTCACCATGCTGGGCGGCAGTAGGGGGGACCCTCAAGTGGGACATGAGGGACAGTCACTGTGTCATAGGAAACTCATTCACAGATTTTGAAAATAAGTCGTATTTTTGAAAACTCACGAACGAAAGTCAAAAGGCTGATGCCAAATACAAGAGAATATGGGCAATGTGTGTTAGCCCAATTTTTCACGCACGGAGTGCCCACTGGACCCTACAGTGGCAGGCCCCTTCCAAGCAGCTGCCTACTTACACACCCATACAGAAGGTTACTTTGGTGGGGGGGTATCTCTAACATGAGTTCCAGCTTGATTCATTTCTTACCATGGTCTCCCCTCCACAACATGTCTTGATAATTGATAATCATCATTCGTATTGATGGCTCCAGCTCATCCTTTTCGAATGCATGAGTCCGACTGTTCACTGAAATGTTGCTGGGATTTAGGCTGTTTCTAATCTTATCCCATTGCAACCAATGCTACCGGGCACATCTTTGTTGTCTCTTTGCACGTGGATAAGTTTTCTCCAGTGTAATAACCGTTGTGTTCTTAATATTTTAACAGCAACTGTCACAACTACCTCCTGATAAAGCTGTAGCAATCTATATTTCACTGACTTTCATGAGACTATTCACTCCTTTGCCAACATGAGATATCATCAATCATTTAAATATTTAATAATCTGAGGGGCGCCTGAGTGGCTCAGTTGGTTGAGCATCTGACTCTTGATTTCGGCTCAGGTCATGGTCTCACAGTTCATGGTATCAAACCCCGGTATTGGGCTCTGCGCTGACTGCATGAAACCTGCTTGGGATTCTCTGTCTCTTCTTCTCCCCTCTCAAAATAAATAAACATTTAAAAAATATTTAACAATCTGGAAGGAAAAAAAAAAGTCCAACCAAAACAACAAGAAAACAAACCAATGGAAATCCTGATCGATCACCGTTCAGGTGCTGTGAATGTAAATTGTCTTAATTTTCAGTGCAGCCTTACCAATTTTAAGGTGCTCGTGTTTGTGAGCCGCTACTTCACATTTCAGGAGTAATTTGCTTTGGGAAATTGCCCAGTTTTCTTTAAAAGTTTGTAGATAAATTGAAGGTTAAATTGCCTCCAAATGAACTTTAAGGTTTATAGCAAAGTGTATGGCCCTGAAGGATATCAAAGAACAGCTCAGAGCAATTTCGGAGTACTTATACGGCTAGCGCATATATGAACAGAGAATCTGTGATTTGTCTAGGGCTTATTCATTTTAGAATTCCTTTTGGGGTAATAACACAAATTGGCAGGCCACCTTTCCTTCTGAGCCGAGTATGTGATAATGCTCTCCTCCCCGTATTCATCAAGATAGGACGGTAGCATCGCTGTTGATAAATGCGGGCTTTATCGTCTCCGAAGCTGTTTATAGAAAGTATGAGTCAGCAGGAAAAGCAGAAGTGGAACCACATGAAATCTGAACTGGGCTTTTGACCAGAGCTGCTTTAATAAAAGCCATTATGTTTTACTTTATACCTAGACATTTATATTTTAAATTTAATCAAGTTGAAATCTTAAGCGGCATAATTTTATTAAACATGGAATTGGTTGAAAGCAACTTTTTTCCCCCTCCAAATTGGGTTGAACGGATTCTAAGTTCTCAGGACTGGAACATTTGGTGAAGTCAATGGAGGGGATAGAAAATACTCCTTGGGGGGCGCCTGGGTGGCTCAGTCAGTTGAGCATCCGACTTCGGCTCAGGTCACGATCTCACGGCCCATGAGTTCAAGCCCCCCATCGGGCTCTGTGCTGACAACTCAGAGCCTGGAGCCTGCTTCAGATTCTGTGTCTCCCTCTCTCTCTCTGTCCCTTCCTTGCTCACACTCTGTCTCTCTCTCTCAAAGGAAATAAATAAACATCAAAAAATATATTTTTTTAAATACTCCTGGAAAATAGGGTCATTATTCTCAGGGAATTTCATATCATGTTATTAACAGAGAACATGGATACTCCTCTCTGAAGGCTCACACTTATTTTTTTTAAGTTTATTTATTTAATTTGAGAGTGAGTGAGCAGGTGTGGGGGAGGGGCAGAGAGATAGAGGGAGAGAGAGAATCCCAAGCAGGCTCTGTGCTGACAGCTCAGACACATGGCTCAATCCCATGAACCATGAGATCATGACATGAGCTAAGATCAAGAGTCGGATGCTTAACCGACTGAGCCACCCAGGCGCCCCCAAGTTCACATTTAAAATGAAAAAGTGTTCTGGGGCACCTGGAGTCTGAGATTTCCGTGACTTGTAGGATGGTACCTAATAATTACAGTACCCATGTTTTTTCCACTGAGGGAGGTTATAAAAAACACACAAATCCTAACATGTTCCTTCTCAGCTTAAAACTTCTCAATGGCAATAATGAAATAGCAAAAGAGAAATTAGGAAAATAATCCCATTTATTATTTTTATTTATTATTTATTGCACTGAAAATAACAAAATATCTAGGAATAAACCTAACCAAAGAGGTGAAAGACTTATACTTTGAAAACTATAAGCCGCTGGTGAAAGAAATTGAAGATGACACAAACAAATGGAAAGATATTCCATGTTCATGGATGAGAAGAAAAGGTATTGTTAAAATGTCTGTATTACCCAAATTAATGTACATATTCAGTGCAATCCCTATCAAAACACCAACAGCATTTTTCGCAGAACTAGAACTAAAATTTGTATAGTACCACAAAAGACCCCAAAGAGCCAAAGCAACTTTCAAAAAGAACAGGGGTGCCTGGGTGGCTCAGTTGGTTGCGCGTCCAACACTTGATTTCAGCTCAGGTTGTGATCCCAGGGTCATGGGATCAAGCCCCGTGTCCAACTCCATGCTGAGTGTGGAGCCTATTTGGGATTATTTCTCCCTCCCTTCCTCTCTCTCTCTTTCTCTCTCCCTCTGCCCCTCTCCCTCACTTGTCCTTTCTCTCCAAAAAATATGTTAAAAAGAAAAAAAGGAAAAAAAGGAAAAAGAAGAATAAAACTGGAGATGTAACAATCCTAGACTTCAAGATATGCTACCAAGTTATAGTAATCAAAATAGTATAGAAATGGCAAAAAAATAGACACAGAGATCAAAAGAACAGAATAGAGAGCCCAGAACTAAACCCACAATGATATGGTCAATTACTCTTTGATAAAGAAGGAAAGAATACGCAATGGGAGAAAGGCAGTCTCCGCACCAAATGGTATGGAGAACACTGGACGGTGACATGCCGAAGAATGAAACTGGACTGTTTTATTACACCACACACACAGATAAACCCGAAATGGACTAAAGACTAAAACACAAGACCTGAAATCATAAAAATTCCCAGAAGAGCACACAGGCAGTAGTTTTTCTGACATCGACTGTAGCAACGTCTTTCTAGATAGGTCTCCCGAGGAAAGGGGAAACAAAAGCAAAATTAAACTATTGGGACTACATTAAAGATAAAAAGCTTCTGCACAGCGAACAAAACAATCAATAAAACTGAAAGACAACCTACTGAATGGGAGAGGATATTTGTAAATGACGTATCCCACAAAGGATCAGTATTCAAAATACATAAAGAACCCATTCTACTCAACACTCAAAAAACAAATTGTAAATTAAAAATGGGCAAAAGACATGAACAGATATTTCTCCAAAGAAGACATCCAGGTGGCCAACAGACACATGAAAAGATGCTCAACATCACTCATCGTCAGGGAAATGCAAATCAAAACCACAATGAGATGTCACCACACACCTGTCAGAATGGATAAAATCAATGACACAAGAAACAACAAGTTTTGGGGAAGATGTGGAGAAAAAGGACCCCTCGTGCACTGCTGGTGGGAAAATGATGCAGCCACTGTGGACAACAGTATGAAGGGTCCCCAAAAATTTAAAAATAGAATTACCATATGATAATTTCACTACTGGGGATATATCCAAAGAATACGAAAACACTAATTCAAAAAGATACATGCACCGCGATGTTTATGGCAGAACTATCTACAATAGCCAAACTACAGAATCAGCCCAAGTGTCCGTCGACAGATGAATCGATAAAGATGTGGGAGGTATACCGTGGAATATTACTCAGCCATAAAAAAGAATGAGATCTTGGGGCACCGGGGTGGCTCAGCTGGTTAACATCCAAGTCTTGATTTCGGCTCAGGTCATGATCTCACAGTTCATGGGTTCGAGCCCTGCTCTGGGCTCTGTGCTGACGGCGTGGAGCCTGCTTAGGATACTCTCTCTCTTCCTCTTCATCCCTCTTTCTCTCTCTCTCTCAAATATAAATAAACATTAAAAACGAAGAATAGAATCCTGCCATTTGCAGCAACAGGGATGGATCTAGAGGGTATTATGCTACATGAAATAAGTCAGTCCGAGAAAGACAAATACCATATGGTTTCATTCACGGGTGGAATTTAAGACAGAAAAAAAAAACAAAGCAAAAAAAAAGAGACAAACCAGGAAACAGACTCTTAACTACACAGAACAAACCGGTGGTTACCAGAGGGGAGGCAGGTGGGGCGATGGGGATTAAGAACACACTATGGTGAGTGCTGAGTACTGTGTTGAATCACTGTATCGTACACAGTGAAATGAATACGACAGCGTATGTTAACCGTACTGGCATTAAAACAGAGCAAGACCCCTACTTAACAACAACACCCCTCAGTGGCCTTCTGCATCTTTTATAAGAAAGTCCTGCTGAGGTGCTTGGTCATCTGTTCCCTGAAAGGTGCTCCAGTTGTACTCGGGGCACCCTCTCCCCGTCCCCGGGCTCCAGCCACAGACGTCTTCTCTGAGTTGCTGGAAGCCGCAAGCCCCTTCGCGCTCAGAACCTCCATGCACAATGGCCGCCTGCGGCAGCCATGCTTCCAGCCTGAGTTGCCAGCCAACCCTTCCGGCTCCTGTGAATGTTCCCAGGTGACCCCACCTGGATGAGTCAAGTCCTCTTGGACAGGTTCTCACGGCACCCCATACTTTCTTGTAACCCATCTGTTTCCCAGACTTCCCTTGTTTCGATGACCTTGACGGCTTGGAGGAGTCCTGGTTGGCCCTTCTGTAGAATATTTCCCTCCTGGAATCTGTTTGGTGTGATTCTCCAGATAAGAGTTTGGTCATGAGTTTTTGGGACAAGGACTTTCAGAGGCTGAGCGTCCTTCTCATCTGTCACACCCAGGGTGCACACGAGCAATGTGACTTAAATGCTGACGCTGACCTTGAGCACTCGGCCCAAGTGTGCCTATTAGGTTTACCCACTTATCCCCTCGCACCCTGTACTCTTTGGAAGGCCGTCACTCTGTGCAGCCCACACCAAGGAGGGGGCAGCTTTGCGTCCCTGCAGCACAGTTTGTAAGGAGGGTTTGACGCAGCCATCGGAGAGTCCATGGGTCAGAGGTCCCCTGTCGGAGGACTCCTGCTTCGCCTGCAGCGGGCCAGCTCAGGATTTCTGCCAGGCTCCGCCGCTGGCTGGGAACAGCCCGGTGCAGAGGTGGCAATGAATTCCAGGAGCTGGGGCTGTGGGACGGTCACCTTCCTTTGCAGGTGGAGATCCCAGGGACACCTCCTCAAAGACACCGAGACCACAGGGAGAGGCCATGTGTCGGTGCTCCTCTGAGGGTCCCTGTGAGGTCCTCGCCACCACCCGATGCTGCCTCCGGCCTCCAGGCATTCACGGCAGAGGTCCTCGGACAGGAAGACACACCCTTTCCAATGCGCCCTGTCCAAATTCCCACAGAATCTGGGAACATTAACAAAATGGCCCTGCTAGGCCACGAGGTTTTGGGGTGATCTGTCATTCAGCTCTGTACCTGGAATGCTGCGCACCCTCGCTGCTGGAAGACCCGCCTGTCTCCTTACAATAAACTCTCCTCTCTTGCTTCCGTGGCCGTGGTGGCCTCTGCGACATCCACCCTGAAGTGTCTCACCGAAGACCTTCCCTGGCCTGTGCTGGAGCCTCTCGTGAGAGGAGCCGGAAAGAACCTACTGCCTTTGACGGCATCGAAACCTCAACGACCACGGAAGGCTCTCCCAGCCTGGGCGCAGCCCTCCTGGACCCGGGCCAGGGGCGTTTCCCCTCCTGGGTAAAGGCAATTTGTAATTCATCCCCAGCCCTGAAAATGCATCCGTTTGAAGCCGTTGGACCGCTGCAGTAGAAGCAGGGGAAGAGTTGCTCAGTGCCCAGGGTGGGGGGGGGGTGGCCTCCCACCTGTGCAGGCACGCTCGGCATCCTCTGAGCAACGCAAACTGAAATGGTGAGATCGACCCTTGGACACAGAGAAGCTTCTGGTAAGGACTGAGGGCGTACATAAAGACACTCACTGAAGCACGCTCTTTCAAAACAAGATCTGCTGGTCTCTAACGCATTCTGAGCTGCGTATTCACCGCCTTTCAGAAAATTAGAATTTCTGTTTAAACAAAAGATTTTCTTCTCATAAATCCATTTTTGGCTGACATTGCAAAAGTCACCTGATGACGCAAATCAAAGAGCGAGAAGCGGGGAGTGCAGGGAAAGGGGCAGAACGGGCGCCGGGGGTCACCGAGGTGGGAAAGAGCAATTATTGGCTTTTCGGTCGTCCGCCTCGTGCCAGCACGTCCCCCCGGGGAGGAAGGAGGGGGGCAGGGGGAGGAGGGGAGCCGGGAGGAGGGAGCGGAGAGGGGCTGTCACTGGGACCTACTCGGCATGCGTCCCTGTTCTCTTTCCTTACGGCCTCTGGATTTCATTCCAGCATCTTCCCTGTCCTCAAAGCAGTCACCCCCCCCCTCCCACCCTCCGGAGAAGCTTCTGCATTATCCAAGGACCTCGAAGGGCAGTAGAGCGTGGAGGTAGATTCTAGAGCCGGGCGACGTGGGCTGAAACCCCAGCTTTTCCACTTACGAAGCTGTGCAACCTTGAGCAAGTACCCCAACCTCTCTGGGCCAGTTTCCTCACCTGTAAAACGCTGCTAGGAATCACACCCAGCTTACAGGGCTGTAGGAGGATTCAGGTAACGTTATCAAGTGCTCACAATGCCGGCACAGAGTGTTTTTTAAAAGAATAAAATCCACGTCGCGCTCTTTACCAGAATTTGGTTGAGGAACGGATAGGTGGGAACGACCCCCTCCCCGGCCCAGGTGTTGTGTGAGGACAACACAGGGCCTCCGCTCCTCCCGTCGAGGGGGCGGCTGCTCCTCCCGGCCAGAAGCCTTTCTGATTTATTTCACCGTTAGTGGCTCCTCGGACGGTGGCCGGGTGGGCTCAGTGGTCATCCTGAAGCCTTGGGGACTCCTGTGACAGGAGAAAACAAGGCCGGCCACTTCCTTGCCGATGCAGCGACATGGTGTGAATGCCCACTGTACCCATTAGTAAAGGCGGCATAATGATAGGTTTTGGAGATATTTATATGAACACAGGCTGGTCTTTGCAATTTCCCTTCAGTATTTTGGGGTCAATAATGTTTACTTCCAGGTCTCCAATTGGTTTATAGGTGCTGACAGGTTTGTTGGCCCTATGCCCTGGCCCACCGGGGCCTTGTGAATAAACAGGGCTCAGCGTTCAGTACCCAACAGACTTCCCACAAAGAACCAACGCCCGGCGGAGATTCTCCCAAAGCCTTCATCCGCCTCCTTACAGCCGGTGGTTTCCAGAAGGAGAAACAGCCCATCTTCCCAGCCTGGCGGCAACACCGCACAAAAGACTCTGCTGGGCCTGCCTTGGCCGCCTGGCCATCTTCGGAAGCAGGACTGTTCAGGGGAAGGGAGGGGGCTGTCTCGAGTGACCCACGTAGGTCAGGAGGGGACTTTGCCAGAGTCGGGTAGGAAACGAGCAGCCACGATGATTTCTCGGCGGTGATTACGATAGTCAGGGTCTCCCTCGATGATTCTAACTTACTGACTGCCGTAAACGAAATAGATGCGCACACCTGTTCCCAGCGCCCACCTGCCCCCACCTGCCCGCACCTGCCCCCACGCCCACACCTGCCCCCAGCGCACACCTGCCCCCACGCGCCTGCCTGCCCGCACGCGCACACCTGCCGGCACGCCCACACCTGCCCCCACGCGCCTGCCTGCCCCCACCTGCCCACACCTGCCCCCAGCGCACACCTGCCCCCACGCCCACACCTGCCCCCACCTGCGCCCACCTGCCCCCACGCCCACACCAGCCCCCAGCGCACACCTGCCCCCAGCGCCCACCTGCCCCCACGCGCCTGCCTGCCCGCACGCGCCCACCTGCCGGCACGCTCATACCTGCCCCCGGTGCCCACCTGCCCACACGTGCACGCCTGCCCCCGGCGCCCACCTGCCTGCATACGCCCACCTGCCCGCACGCGCACGTCTGCTCCTGGCGCACACCTGTCCCCACGCGCCTGCCTGCCCCCACGTGCCCACCTGCTGGCACGCGCATGTCTGCCCCCAGCGCACACCTGCCCCCGGCGAGCACCTGCCTGCAGCATCCAGGGCGCCGGCCAGCAGCTCGGCTCGGAGGCTCCGGGGGAGTGGCCGCGGGCAGCTTGCCCGGTGTTCGTCTGCGCAGAAGCAGCAGAGGGGTTTCAGGCCTTTCCACGCTCCACGTTCGCCCCTTCCCATTGGTCAAAGCAAGTCACGTGGCCTAGCCTGCGGGAGACCGTGAGAAGGATGCACCCACAGTGAGTCCCCAGATGGAGGTGACCCCGACCAGACCGCATGGGAGTGAAGCACCGGCCCTCGTCCTGCCAGCCACGCTGTGCACGGCTGTTCTGGTGTCCATGCACTTGGCCTGCCTTTCCAGCGCGTCGCGCCCCAGGCCAGAGTGGAACCGACCAGACGCGCCTTTAACACACGCATTCCTCCCTCACACCCGGGACCTGGTCTAACAACACCTTGTCAGCTTCCTTCTCCCCGCGAATCGCCGCGGCCCCCTGACCATGGGAACGCAGACGGAAAGGTGGGGACCCGGCCGTCGTGCAGGTCGGGGAACTAGGAACAAAGCAAAAATGGATTCTGGAAGCAGTCCACGAGCGTGACCCATATAAACGTCCGACAGTAAAGACGTGTGTGCAAATCGCAGCTGTTCCGCGCCCCGCTCCCGTCTCCCTGCCTCCACCTCCTTGCTGTCCTCCAGCGCACATTCCCAGAATCCCAGTCCAGGCAGTCTGGAAGCTTCTCTCCTGTGGGTTGTTAGAAGGATTGCCTCTGCGGAGCTTCCGGAACCACACGGAGATGCGGGTTTCTGAAAACGTGCCAGGATCTCTTACCCCAAAGTGCAAGTCCACCTGGCTTGTTGGGGGCGACAGCTGCTTCATGCTGTGGGCTCCGCCTTTCATAAAAGGGGAGCCCCTGCTTCGTCTTGCTGCTGTTCCCCCCCCCCCAGGGGCCGGTGCATCTTCACATCCTGTGGTAGCGGGGTGCAGAGCGTCCTCTTTCCGGTCTCGTGTCCCCCAGGGGTAACGCTGGCGGGAAAAGGCAGGCAGAGGTGCGTGTGTGGGAGGTGCCTGCAGGGACGGCCCAGGTCCCAGAGGTCTTTGCTGCAGCGCACGAACCACTTACCTAGCGGGAAGGCCCCTGCCTCAGTGCGGCGGGAGCCTTAGGACAATTACCACGTGGAATGTTCTGGACACATCCGTCCTCTGCCCTGCTAAGGAGGGCCCTGGCAGGGTCAGCGCGGTGGCCTGAGCTAAAAGCTGGGGGGGAATCACTGATGGGAGAAAAGGAGGGAAGCCTACCCCGTGGCCTCGAGGGGCAGACGTCCCTGATAAAAATCTGCACTCGTGAGACCAGGTACCGTCTGCCTTTTGAGCGCGGGGGCCGTGGCGACAAAGGGCCACACGCCGGGGGCCTCGCGACATCAGACGTGTGTTCTGTCACGTTCTGGAGGCAGGGGCCTGAAATCAGCATGTCGGCAGCCCCACGTTCCCTCTGGAGCCTCTAAGGGGGAAACCTTTGCCCTTTCCAGCCTCTCCCATCTCTGCCTCCACCGTCACGTGGCCTCCCCCGCCCCTCCCCCAGGGGGCGGTTCTGGGTCTGTTCCTTTCCCTCCTGTTACACTGGATTAGGGCCCGTCCGAGGCCACATGACCTCATCCTAACTCGATCACATCTGCAAAGACGGTTCCCAAGTCAGACCACACTCCCAGGACCGGGGGACGGGGGAGGTCAGGACTTCAACACACATTTTTGGGGGACACTGTTCTATAGTGGCCTTCCCATAATCCCTCCCCTTTGCCACTTGAGGCAACCCCAGCATCCGTCTCCCTGAGAGCTTTTTCCTCACTGCCAGAACCATGTTGCCGTCACCACCTCAGACCCCCCCCTCCGCCCCCACCAGCCTGCAAACAGAGGCTGACAGCAGTTGGTGTATAGATATCCAGCCCCCGTCGCCCTTGAGGGGTAAGTCGGCCTAGGGCTCCCCGGGCCCAGGTGCCCACAGTGGAAGCTGGTTTGATAAGCCGCCCGGTGCCAGCCACTTGCCCTCTCGGTCCCAACTCTCCAGTCCCCAGTGTTCCCGGCGCCTCCACACACTTAGAGCAGAATCCTTAGTCAGGGGTTGCTTCTGGAAGGTCCCCCAAATGAGACTGTCCACTCCTCGGTCCTTCCCTGGGGCAGGCAGGCAGGAGGGGGCGTAGCCGTGTAGGACTCCAGGGAGCAAGAAACTTCTGGATCCGGCCAAAAGTCGTCTGCTACAAGGTCTGGCTGCAGAAAGGAGGAGCTGGAGAGAGCGTACGGCTGGGAACAGGAGAATCGCGTCGAACTAACTGGCTGTGTGCTTTGGGGCAGGTCACTTAACCTTTCTGTGCCTCCATTCCCCGCCTTTAGAATGGCGAGGGGGGACCAGGTGACCTGGAGAATCCTTGGTACCTTTGGGATTCTAGAATATCCTACAGCTCTTCTCCCTACCCCGACTTTCAGCAATGTCTTTGTCTGGTTCATCTATTTATTATAACATTTCTTATTTATTAATGTTTTTGAGGTGGAGAAGAAGTAGAAACTGGGCTTTGTCTCTGAGGGGCAGGCTCATGTTTTTTGCATGGGTTCAAGAAAACATGATAACGCAATGGAAGGTTTTATTGAAAAAGGAAAAAAAAAACTATTTTCTTTATCCTATTTGTAACGGACAGGGGTTCGTATTTGGCAACAAGATAAAGTGGGAAGTGGGGTGACTTAGGGTCGGATGATCTGGGTGGGATGCAGGCTCTGCCTCTTTCTCGAAGCTGTGTGTTGTCGGGCAGGTTTACCCATTCATTCAGTAAAGACGCATTTGTAGGCATGTGCTGAGCACCGTCCAGGGTATTGGAGAGTCAGTAGGGAGCAAAATGGCGAGTTCCTGCCTTCTTGGTACTTAGAGACTAGTTAGGGAGAAAGACATTAATCATATAACCACATGGATATATGTATATACCACAATAGAAGCTCTGGAAGGTATGGAAGCAATAAACAAGGATACTGGCAAAGTCTGCAAGATTTGAAAACGCCTTCCCGAGGACGTGGTGTTGAGCTGAGATGTCAGCCTGGGTAGGTGTCAGCCAAGCGTGGAGGGTAGTGGAAGAATAGCATTTCCAACAAAACAAACAGCACGTGCAAAGGCCCTGGGGCGGAGGGCACCGGCTTGCCCTAGAAACAGCTCTGGGGGTGTTGTTTATGCATCTGTTTAGAAACAAAATCTGTAAAAATGCCCAGATCTCCAGGTCCCTGGAAATATCAAATGGAAAACTGGGCAGGAAATTGTCTATCATTCCCGTCTCGGGAAAGCCAGCAGGGCCCTGAAGTTTCTTGACCCGGGGAGAGAAGAGTGGGGGATTGGGGTTCTAGGTCCCAGGAAAGCAACTGCTTCATGCTGCCTCTATTGCTTGCAGGCCGCGTGCCCTTTGTTTTAACCCGTTTCTTACCCTAGTCTCCCCCTGAAGGTCATGGCTCATATTACTACTGGGGTCTTTGTTTGCTTTAGTTTCGAGAACTGGGAGTAAACTCTTCAGACGCCCTGGCATCCCTTCTTGCCGAGCAGAGCCCTTGATTCCGGGGACTCCCCCTGCCCGGGGCTTTAGTCCCACAAAGCTGCCCGCGCTGACCACAGCCCGAGGTCCGGGGCCGCCCTCAGACCGGGACGGGGTTCCATGCGTCGTCGGTAGCCTTCGATTTTCAATTTGCGGGGTGGGGGGCGGGGGCGGGGAGACAGGGCCTCCACTCACACCAGATGGCCAGTCTCTCCTCTTCCCCTCGACCGCTAAGCGGCACCTAAACCCTACCTGGTTTCCAGCAACGGCGCAGGAGCTTAGGGCGTCAAACGACTTGCCCAAGCCGGTGACCAGTGAAACTGAGTCGGCTCCTCACGTGCGGCCCACGCGCAGGTCTTTGCGGCCGGAACCACGCCCCCCGTTTTCATTTCATACCCTGTGGTCACCGTCTTGAAACTGACTCTCGATAGCTTCTGAACAAAGGGCCTCGCGTTTCGTTTCGCGCCGGCCCCCCCCCCCCCACAATGGCGCGGCCGGGCTCGCTGTTAGAATGAGGCCTTCGAGCCAGAACTGCTCACTCCGAACCCAGAACCCTCGCGGCTCCCCGGGGCTGTTTCCGGAAGAGCATCTGGCGTTTCCCGGTTGGGCCCCCAAGACGGCTCTCCCTGACCTGCGGGGAGAAACATCTTATTCCCTCAGGCGAACGGCAGGGGTGTGAATACCCTGGACGCTTTCTCTTAGCTCCCGACTCGCCCTACGGAGATTTGCCCAGAGACGAACATGCAGCCGGGAGTGAGAGGAGACTCATGCGCTCAAGGGCGAGGCAGTTTCCAAGGCCCAGGAAGCCAGCACCCTGAGGATCTTTCTCTCCCGTCAGAACAATGGGAGACCTTGGAGACGGACCAGCCAGGGTCCACGGTTTTCCTCTGAGCACGGCTTCCCAGGGTACACATATGGCCAAGCATCGGGTGTTTGCTGAGCGCCTGCTCTGTGCCAGGCACGGCGCTGGGCCCAGGACGGCGCAGATGACTGTGCTCCTAGGTCAGCCCAGAAAAGGCCAGTGCGGCCGGTCATCTTTAGGTCTGCAGACGGCAGGGTGCAGAGCCTTTTTGTATTTATTCATTACATTTTTAAAACTTTTTATTCATTTTTGAAAAAAAAACCCACTTTAATTTGTATATTTTTTGAGAGAGAGAGAGAGAGAGAGAGAGGATGCGAGTATGTGAGTAAGAGGGGATGGAGAGAGAGGGAGAGAGAGAATCCCAAGCAGGCTCCAGCTGCCAGCGCAGAACCCGACGTGGGGCTCGAACTCATGGACCGGCAGATCATGCATGACCTGAGCCGAATTAAGAGTCGGATGCTTAACTGACGGAGCCACCCCTGTGCCCCATCATTTTTTTTTTTTTTTTTTACTTAAACGGTCTCAAGAGAATTGAAAGCTACTGCACACTTTAAAAAACAGCAGGTAGTCGGCAGTAACATTTGACTGTGCTGGTCATGAAGCAAAGCTGACAGAAAGAAGACACACGTGCAGTTTGGGGACTGGTTTCGGGAGCTGGTGTCATTGGGAGAGACAGGGGTACAATTCCACAGGGACTCCGATGGCCCCGCTGGCCCCGCTGAGGCTCTGGAGGGTGAGAACACAGGTGCTTTCGAGAACAGGTTTCGTTCGAAATACTGACGCATCTCAGCGGGTGCCTAGAACCTTCCTCTCCTAGACCGTCGCCTCTGGCCGATCCGAACCACACCACGTCCCCTGAGCTCTGCCAGAGGACGGGCTTCGTCCAGACCGAGAGAGAGCAACGCCCGGCGTAAATCCGTCGGCTCCGTGTTTAGCGCACTATTTGGTGTGAGGAAGTCAACTCTCAGGCTGAGATCAGGGCACGAGGGTGGTCAGGAGGTGAACGGAATCGAGACAGGGGCTTTCGAGGTGTGTCCGTGCAGGGCCAGCCCCTCCTCCTCCGCAGAAGGCTCTGTTCTGGAAACACCTTCCAGACACGGCCACTGCCTGGAAATTCACACTGGATGTTAGCAGCTTGAAAGTTCTGAGGAGTCCTGCTCGTGAGAAATCAGTGTGCTTTGCGGAATGTAACGTTCTGCCTTATGGAGCCTCTGCCGTTTCTTTGTGAGCAGCAGCTATTTTTATCCACCCTTCCACAACACCTGCCAACGTGTTACATTGTTGCCCGTTCTTCCGCACACAGAGGGAAGGCTGCCCGGCTGTGTTGGCGGTTGTGCGGTCCTGTCCCGTCTGGCCTCTCGGGCTGGTCTGGGCTAAGGACGCCAGCAAGTGGGACAGGGCCGCTTGAACTTAAATCCCGCCATGATCCGGTCAGTTCGTTCTAGAGAGTTCCAGCCAGCATTCTCGTGGGCCGTTTGCCTACCGTCTACATACCTGCCTCGCACCAGGACCTGTGTCTGGCGCCCAAGCGGACTAGAAGATGAAACAGACAAAATCCCAAGAGGCCCCGAGGGTTCTAAGGACAGTGTGGTGTTAAAATAAAGCCACGTGGGAAATACTTGGGGGATCACAAGAGAATGGGGCTCCCTCTCTTTGCAAGAACTGAGGCCACTTTTGTCTCAAAGGGATAGATGAGCTGGGTTTTAACGGTCGAATAGGAGGTTACCAGGCAGGGAGGGGGTCGAGGAAACCTTCCAGGGGCGCCAAACAGGGGAATGTGTTGGTGGGAGGTGGGAAAACCCCCATTCCAGGGGGGTTGCCCACACCCAGCCCCTCTCTGACACCAGCTGGCTGTCCCACAGTTCAACTCGGTTCTGACGCTAGCTACCCAGAGACGGTATCAGACCCCTCACCCCCCACCGCCAGGCGAGGGCTCAGTCCTGCAAACCCGCCCTTCCAGGCTGTGACCTGTGCCTCTGTCCTACCCGCTGCCAACCAGAGCTTCCCGAGTCCCCCTCCTTGTCCACTGAATTTGCTAGAGCAGCTCACGGAACTCAGAGAATTATTTTACTTACCTGTTAGCAGTCAGGTGGAAAAGACGCACCGAGCGGGCTCTGGGGAGAGGCGTGGACCGCCCGCTCTTCTGGAACCTCTCAGAACCCGCTCCTTTTTTGGGTTTTTACGGAGGCTTCGTTACCTGGGACGACTGACTCCATCACTGGCCACAGGCTGGGGATCCAACCCCTAGTCCTTCCCTCCCCGGAAGGCTCAGAGCGGGCCTGAAAATTGCAACCCTCCAGTTTCTCCGTGGCTTCCTCCAGCAACCAGCTCGCCTGCATAGGTGCTTTCTAGAAATCGCCTCGTTAACATAAACTCAGGTGTGGTTGAAAGGGCTTTGTTAAGGATAACAGGACACCCTTCTAGTGCCAGCAATTAGGAAATCCCAAGGGTGGGGCGCCTGGGTGGGACTTCGGCTCAGGTCATGATCTCTCGGTTTGTGGGTTCGAGCCCCGCGTGGGGCTCTGTGCTGACAGCTCACAGCCTGGAGCCTGCTTCGGATTCTGTGTCTCCCTCTCTCTCTGCCCCTCCCCCTCTCACGCTCTGTCCCTCTGTCTAAATAAACGTTAAAAAAATTTAAAAAAGGAAATCCCAAGGGTTTTAGGAGCCCTGTGCCTGAAAAGGAATGAAGACCGGATATATATTTCTTACAAATCACAACAGCACAAGGTCGGGGGCAGGGGGTCAGATATGAAGGGCTTCGGTCGGTCACGGGCCGATGAACTTGGAAAGTGAGCGGCTCTCTGGCAAGTGAGTCTGGTGTGCGTTTTCCCTGCAAAGAATCCCCAGGGGAAGCTGGTACTTTAATTAAGAAAATTCTCAGAGGGCGGAGGTGGTGGAGACAGAACAGACCCTGAGCTGCGAGCGAAGTCACGTGGCAACGGTAGACTCCGGGTGGTGGCCGGAGGGGGGCGCTCGCTGCAGAAGCTCCTTCAGTTTTGCCGTTTGAGATTTTCTTAACAAAATGTTGGGGAGGATGAATTCTCAGCTCGAATTTATTACTTCCCTCCTCCTTTCGCACTGCTCCGTTTTTCTCAGGCCTCTCTCCGATATTAAAGTTGCCGGCACCAGAGCAATTACTTCCTGCAAACAGGTTGTCAGAAGCCTTAAATGAATTTTAGACCTAATTTAATTCCCAATTTACTTGCTTATGAAAAAAAAAAATCTTAATTTCTCCAAACCCAATCAACCCTTGATGTACCAGACACAATTTCGTTTGTAAAAAGCCAGCTGTAACTTGCTAAGCCAGTCAGCCGGAGGTGGTTCCCACCCGGGGAGAGAGGGGTGTTCAGAGTTCCGGAGACAAACGGCAGACTGATGGAGGCACTGATGGAGGGGAGGCGGAGAGTGCTTCAGGAGAGAGGGGGGAAGGGGACTGTGCTGAGGATCTGCCCCAAAAGCACGGACAGCCCAGGCCCCGGTCATGGTGGGGTGGAGACGTGGGGGGCCAAGGGCACGCAGGCCTGGCACTTTGCTCCCTGACCCCTTGCTAAGGTGTGAAATCGCCCAGCAAACCAGCAGGTCGGAGTCAGATACGTGCATTTCTGTGTCGGATGTGGGCCATACACAGAAGCGTCTTCCGGGACCCCGACAAACACCAGGTGTACGGATGGCGCCCCCGGGGGCTCTCAGTCCACAGCGTCACTCTTACCCAGGGAACTGCGCACAGGCCGGACAGAGCCAGGGGCAGCCACGCTGGGCCAATGAGAGCCTCTGTCATTACACTTCCAGACGGAGGGCCCCAGGGATGGGAGGGGGGGAACCTAGCTTAAGATATGTGGGGGGGGGGCACCCCGGGGGCTCGGTCCGTAGACCCTCCAACTTCGGCTCAGGTCCTGATCTCACCGTTCGTGGGTCTGAGCCCCGCATCAGGTCAGCGCAGAGCCTGCTTGGGATTCCGTCTCTCCCTCTCTCTCTGTCCCTGCCCTACTCACTCTCTCTCTCAAAAGTAAATAAATAAATAAAAATTAGAAACACATAAACATTTAAAGATACCTCGAGGTGTGAAGCCCCAGGACCCGTGACCGTGACCTCCTGAGACACCTCTTATTGGATCAGTGTGGGCCCCGGGCCGACGGCCAGCGTCCCTGTAAGAAGAGACTGTGGATGTGGACACAGACGCACGGGGAGAAGGTCACGTGAGGAGGCACGGACACGCAGGGAGGAGAGGCCACGAGACGACGGGGCAGAGACCGGAGAGAAGCGGCCACACACACACCCCCCCCCCCCCCCCCGCCCTGCCCCCGAAGTGGTTAGAGGCAAAAGAGGATTCTTCCCCGGAGCCTGGGGGAGGGGAGGGCGCACGGCGCAGGAGACCCCTCGATTTGGAGTTTTTGGCCCCCCAGAACGTGAGGGCAGCGCGTTCCTGCCGTGTTAGCCCTGCCCCCGCCCTGTTTGAAGTTCTTTGCCTCGGCTGCCCCCCCTCCTGGGGGTCAGGAATGCGGAGTCTTGGAGGAAGTCCGGAGAGAAGGTGTGTGGTCGCTGCTGCTGCTGCTGCTGCTGCTGCTGCTGCTGCGACACCCCACACGCCCCTGGCTGCTCTCCCCTGGCCTCGGGCTCCATACACGGGGCCTCTCCCCGTGGCTTCTGTTTCTTGAACCCAAACAACCGACCTTGTCTTCGGGCAGAACCCTGGGCTCGTGCACTCACTCATCTATTCCCTTCCTGCTGCAGGAATCCTAGGGAGGCAGGACCCCAGCGTGGCCTCGAGCCTCACTGATAGTATTAATATTATTGATGAAGGCCAGAAAGTACCCACGGGGAGGGGGGTCAGCCACGGGGGCCGAGAGAGGAGAGGTCAGCACCGTGCTTCTTGGCCTTCCTGGGAGAGGCGCGTGCGGGACGCAAGGAGGGGTCCGGGTGGGGTCAGCGGGCCGCCCTCCAAGCCGCCTTCCGGCTCGAGTCTTAGCTGTCTGGACGGACTCGCTCGGGAGCTCCTCGTTGTTCTATTTCTCATTGACAGTTGCTGCGTGGCCACTTTGGACCACACCTGGGGGCCCAGTGACGTCACCCAGGCGGGGCCAGCCTGGTGACCAGTCCCCTGGCTGTGAGCAGTACGGGCACTCTGTCCCCGAAAGGGAGGTGGGGGAAGGGGCTTCGGTGGGAGCGGGAGGGTGAGGGAGAGGGTGAACCGGCCAAGCCCACCACTCCCCTGCCTGCCTCGGATGGGCCGTGAGACTCCGGTCCCCGTCACCGGGACGGTTCACAGCCAGAGAACCCTTAGATGACACACGGTTTCTGTGGCTCATGTGTCCAGCAGCGGGGGGCCAGGTGCCGCCCGACTTTGAGAGAGGGTTTCACGGATCCAGCCTCTTCCTCTCTCTGTCTCCCACTCTGCCGTCTCCCCTCCACGCTGGCCTTCTCAGGCTCCGAGTTCTGAGCCCCGTCCGAGGGCAAGTGGGGGACAGGGGGGGAAGAGCGAGTGCCCGCCCCTTCTTTCCCTTTCACCAGGAGAGCAGGACCCTCCCCGGAGCCACTTGGCGGGTTCTCAGGGACTTCTCCTGGAGGAGAACGACATGAATCGGCCACGTCCGGCTCCCAGGAGAGCTGCACCAGCGCCCAGTTAGCGCCTCTGCGTGTCGGGGACTGGGGACTGCGTTAGCTCCACAGACGGAGGTAACCGGGGAGCACACACAGCCGGGGAGCTTCGAACACCAGCCCCGAGGGGCGGGCGTGCGGGTCAGGCGTGGGTGGGGTTGGCGGAGGCCCTGCCTCTCTCCCCGCTTCTGGAGGCTGCTGGCCGTCCTGATGTTCCTGGCCACATGGACCGATCACTCCAGGCGCAGCCTCTGTGGTCACCCGGCGCTCACCCCGTGTCGGCCTCCGTGTCTCTTCTCTTCTTAAGAGGACTCCAGGCATTGGATTTGGGCCCTCGGAATTCCAGCGTGGCCTTGCCCTAACCTGATTAAATCTGCAGAGACTTTCCACATAAGGTCACTCTCACGGCTACCGGGGGTTAGGACTTGGATGTATCCGTTGGGGGCACACAAACTTAACCCACACAACTTAACAGGGGCGGACAGAGAGAAAAAGCTTGGGGGTGGTGGTGTTGGGTTGGCCCCCAGATGTGCCGCTTGGGGTTTGTGTCCGGGCAAGGGAGAGCCGGCAGAGGCTGGGGTAGCCAGCCTGGAGTCAGGACGGAGCAGAACTGAATCATGAAGCTTTCCCAGAGCTTCTGGACTTCTCGCTTTATGGGGTCATTAAATATCCCTACTGTTGAAGCCGTTTGAGACTCACTGCCTTGCAACCAAAGGGATTCTAATTCCTTTTATTATCGAAATAAAATATTTGACCATAAATACTGAACTCGGTGCCATCATTTTGGGCTCCAGAGTTAAAATGGTTTCCTTTCTACCAATAAGAAAAAAAAAGTCAGTCCTGCGTTAGTGACTTTCTTTAGAAAAGATAACTCAAAAGGGAAACGAGAAGCTTGATCTTTTTTTAAAATGGCAAATGTGATTTTTTTTTTAAGCGCCTGAAACTATCCTTAAGACCCTCCGAAAGTCCTTTTAAAATGTAATTTCCCAGATCCCTGGCTTGTTACGAGTAATGTTGTTACTTTCTCGAGTTAAATGCTATTTCAATATATCTACATATTATAGAATTATCAACCCACAAGCTAACCCGCTTCGCGAAGTAGAAGCTGTGCTCGGATTGGGCGTGCACGTTCACGAAAACAAAGATAAATGACTAATAAGTTATTAGTTTTTAATAAATAGTCTCCTTATTGAATAACTTCTCCTGCTAGTAAAATATTTACCGTGCTCCTTAAAGCCTTTTTAATCAGCCGAAGCGCTCAGGAAGCTTTAAATGATTGGATATCCTTTTGTGGCTTAAGAGTTGAAATGATTTTTTATTGAAGGACATTTTAATAAGAAGCAAATTGATTTAAAGTGATTCGGGTCTGCAGGGTGTGAGGGCTCTCCACGCGGCGCCCCTCGGGCTGGAGGGCCCACACCTCATTTCACCGGCCCGAAAGGTCACGCTCCAGCCGGATGCTCGGCGGTTCCGGGTAATTAAGAATCAACTCCTTGTAAATTACCTGAGGCCCCGTGGCTGAGGCTGGAGCGACTCAGCATGGGATCATCTGCCCGGCGCTCCTCCTCCGTGTGTAGGAAATAACATATAAAAACAATAAACCAGGGTATTGATTAGCCACGTGGATCGCACCGCCCATGCCCGTCTATACTGGATCATGGTTTACAGAAGAGGAGGCCAGGAATCGCGGGCTGATCAGTGCCCCAGGGGCTCTTGGGATGAGGAGTCGGATGCCCAAAGCTATTGGACGACAGGACCCAGGTTGACACCCTGATGCTCTGGTTCTCACCCTGGAGCGAGATCAGAACCCCTCGGAGGGGGTGGTAAATCTCTGGCCACCTGACCCCGCCCCCAGGGTCTCGGATTCAGCGGGGCTGGGCAGGGCCTGGGGACTGCCTCTCTAGCAAGTTCCCTGGCGATGCTGAGGCTGCTGGCCCGGGACTCCATTCTCAGAACCAACTACGGAAAACGAGTATCGGTAGAATGCAGAAGAATGAATATTGTTGGCGCTCTCCGTGACCAGAGAGACGAGATGTCACTGCAAACCTTTCGGAACCAAGACCAACTACAGAGTCACCGCAAGAGGTTACAAAATCCAGAAGTGACCAGTCGTTAGTTCCCAAGGAAGAGAACGCTTAACATTTCAATGGTGTTAAATGTGGCACAAAGCAGATCATCTACTGTGTCGAGTTAGTTTCAAAGAATTCTTGCCCCGCTTATTACATTACTTAGTACAAAAGAGACCCTGTAAGTTCGGAACTTACCAAACAGTAACTCGTTAAAGCATTACTAGTGAATTGTTTCCAGGATCGTCCCGGAACACAGCTAAGCTTGAATAAGCCCAAGAAATTTCTGGCAGGGTTCACGGTGAGGGAAATGTTCTCAGTCAGTGATTCCCGAAACACTGGCTCAGCTGTGCCAGAGGGGTCCTGCGGGGCCCTGCTCTTCATCGTGGGGAAGACAGAGTTGGGTCACAGATCCTCCTGAAGCCTTCTCTGCTGAGAGAAAATGAGATGGACCCGCTAAAAGAATCTTACTGCGTTTCCTTTTGATGACGCTGGCAAAACGTAAGTTTCGTGTAATCGACCGCTCGGAAAAAGGATTCCGAGAAGGCCTGGCCCCGTGATGAGGGCTCACCGTCCACAGAGCAGACCTGTGGTAAACCTCCGTTTTGGAATTCTGCTAGGCCAGGCAGCTTGGCTGACGGCTGGTTTCGAAAGAGTCTGTCTCGTTAAGATTCTTGATATGGGCCCAGCGAATGCGGGTTTGGTACACGACAGAGACCGATTTCTTTGAAGGACACTGCTCTGTAGCGCTTCCGGCTCTGCGATCTGTGTACCAGGCCAGTCCCAGGCCCCCGGCCCACGGAGAATTTGGGCCCCTCCTCGGCCTCGGTAGGGTTCTGGAGCAGAATCGGTTCAGTGGTCTTCTTACATTTCCGAGAGAGAGTATCATTAAAAGAAACAACCATCATATTTAAATTTCCAGAAACGACTCTCCCGAGGATTATCCGCAGCCCATCAAAATTAACCGGGTTTTCTTCTGCATAGCCCGCCTTTCATTTTCAGGTATTTAACATTTAAAGTTTCTTTCTGGAAGCACGCGCTGGGTTTGGATGGCAATTCCTAAGGACGCATAAAAGGTAAGGGATAATGAAAGACAGCCTGGTTTAGGGAGGGGTCGTTCGAGGGCTGATTAGAGGGAGAAAGGCTCCCTCCGGAAAACCGTTGATAATGTCAACAACCTCGAGGGTTCTGAGGCCACTTCGGAGGCAGAGCGGGGGCGCCGCTGTGAAAGCGCTCGGCAGAGCAGCGGCCACCGGATGTGTGACGCCAGCCTGAAGGTGGACTGGAAGCGAGACGTCAGCCCTCAGGGAATCAGAAACCCTCCTGACAGGGTGGCACCATCCCGCCGTTGAAGCGGCAGGGACACAGGAACGGAACTGAAGGCCGGGTAGCGGGTGCCGATCTCCACCCCCGAGTCGGATCTGCTCGGTGAATTACGTCACCACTGAGCGGCACCAGACAGACCTTCTCGAAGGCGAGCTTAGAGCAGACCCTGCCGTCCGGGCCGGCTGCGGGGATTCTGACCCGGTGGAGCTGGGTGCTCCCTGCTCATGGGGTTTGAAACGCTCCCCGGGGGACTCCCAAGTGCAGTCGAGGTTGAGAGTCAGCTAATTTCTCATTTAACCATCTCCAGCGGTGCAATTTATAATCCGGAAGCTGTAGGGTATCCACCAGAATCCTGGTGTCTGTTCCTTGCCTCGTCTCCCCGGGGCGTCCAGGACCTGCTAGAAGGGGCCCCATACCAGGCGCAGGGTGAGCCATGAACGGGTCGCGCTGGGGCTGCTCCACCTTGGCACTGCTGACACGTGGAATTCACCTGCTCTCAGACTCGTCGCCTCGGGAAGCGATCGCGCCCCCTGTGGCTTACGAGGCTGTGCTCTCTGTTCTTTGCAGCTGCGCGCTTCCAGAGAGCTTGATCCTAAATTCGGGCGATTCTTAATCCCTGGGCGATGGTACGGTTTCTCTTTGGAAGGCAGACATCCTGCCCTGTCCAGTGTGGATAAGGGGTCAAAATGTACCCACAGAATAGGAAACTAGAGACCCATGGCACAGGTTAGCACAGGGTGGCATCCGTGAGACAGTTCCGGACGTGCGTATAAACCTGCTTTGGCCTTGCTCAAGGAGAGGGCGACGAAGCGTCCGTTTCACCAGCGGTGGCCAGGGACCCAAGGAAGCTGACATTCCCTGTCTACTAGATACAAATCCAACCCCAGGCAGGCGTCTGAGGAACTTCCAGGCACCTCTCTTGGTGAAAGCCTCGGCGCAGGAGACAAAAACGTTAGAACTGATTCCTTCGTACGAGTCACCCTGACTTGGAGAAACCACCTCTTCTATTTCCAAAGTGATTTGTGGGCCTGATGGGTGTAACGGAGTCACGGCCCCTCTGGTTTCCGTTTCCGGGTGGTGACTCACGTCCCACACCCCCATTTCCATTCACTGAAAAGTTTGTTGTTTTTAAAGACGCCGCAGCTAAGAGCAGACGCAACATTAATGGTGGACTAAGAGTCCAGGTAGCGGCTGTTTTTAGGACTTCAGTGCTCACCTGGCTTCGTTTCGTTTTGTATTTTTAACGAAGTGACCTGATAAGATGGTAAGGGAAGAGGTCACCGTGGGAGGGGCTCTCTCTTCCCCCCAGGCGGGTCTCAGGGATGGACTCGGTGCCTGAGACACGATGGGGTTAGGAAGGAACCGGAACGGGACGGGAAAAGCGGCAGTTAGCACTCCCCGTGGTTCTGACAAGGTGACCATCCCGAACACTCAGCTGGCCTTGTTTCGTGCATAACTTACCCGGCAAGAACCAAAAAGCTGCCAGGCCAGGAGCACAGGTTTTCTCCAAGCCGTGAATAGTTTTGATCCTGAATAAAAATTCCCATCGACGTGTTTACTATTGAACGTAGGTCAGGTTTACTGGCAAACACAGACTCGGTCTCTTGAAGCTGCGTTCCGAGACCACTGCGGTCGCGGGTGGACGGTTCCCAGGGGAGCGGACGTCACTACTGGGAGACCTTAGCTCTCCGAAGGAGGCAGACGGAACACAGCTGTGAGCTGTGGACTCGGCCGTGGGACAGCTGCAGGCAGAGTCCGGGGTCAGTGCCTTCCGCGGGGGACCCCACCGACCCCTGGCGACGGCTTCCTTCTGTCTAAACAGAGACTGACCGGCTCTGTGCTGACAGCTCAGAACCTGAAGCCTGCTTTGGATTCTGCGTCTCCCTCTGTCTCTGCCCCCCTGCTCGCACTCTGTCTCTCTCTCTCATAAATAAACAACAAAAAATAAAATAAACAGAGACTGACTAGATTACAAACCTCACTCAAAGTTGTCGTGAGGACTGAGACAAATAACGTCAACCAAATGCTTAGTGCGGCGTGGGGGTGGCTCCTAGGGACACTTGTCCCAGGCGCCGGCCGGGACCGTTAAGCGTCGCCAGTTACCGCTCAGGGTTAGATCTGACGACAGACGGTGCCAATTCCTCGTCTAAATCTAATTAAAACGTATAAGCTGCAGGATGCCAAAAAAAAAAAAAAAAAGACAAAGGAATGTAATTATCCTTACAGGGAGCCTTCAGTGCACAAACAGGACGTTTAAAAAAGTCCATTTGAAGTGGATTGTTTAGGGGACTCGACGTTCCCATGGCGACAATGCCGGAAGTGCAGTGAGGAGCCCAACCACCCGCGAACACCGATGAACCTTTAATTACCCGACATGCCGGAGAGTTATCCGGGGAAGGTCGAACCCGGTGGCACTTTACTGCAATGGAACCCTGGGAAAACAAAATCGGTGAGATTAACCTGCCTTCACGTCCTGCGGCTTGAAGGGAAGGACCAGCCAGAGGCCAGCGAGGAAGGGGATGGGGCCTCCGGGTCTGGGCGGCGAGGGGCTTCAATCAATCCGAATCCTGTCGTGCTCGGCGCAAGCCCGTCACACACCTTGGTCCTGAGTAGGCCCTTCGCGGTCTTAGGATGAACAAAAACCAGGTGGAGAGGGAGAGAGGGGCCCGCACAGAGGTCACGGCCGGAACCAGAACGGGGCGACGCTGTTCCCTGCGAGGCCGCGACCCTCGGGATGGGCTCGCCTAGCGGGGGCCGCAGTCCCAGGAGGGGCTGGGAGCCCTGGGAGGGGCAGCTGGTGACCCGGCTTGTGCCAGGAAGGCGAGGACCGCGCACCAGCACCTGGTGACAGGTGCGCGCGGGCTGACACAACTGAACGAGCGGCCGGACTCCTGGCTTTGCGGTGGAGGAAAACCACCCGCTTGCAGGCGAGGGAAGGCCTCACTGGGGTCACCGGGCGACTTCGTATCGGGCTAAGCGAAGCCCTGCCCGGAGGCTCGGGGAACAGGTCAGGCGAGCACTTGGTGAGGCAGGCGGCTCTGAACTGAATCCACGCTATTTACCGGATCGCTCTATCGGCTCTCTCCCCACGGCATCGCACGCGCACTAGTTCAAGGCGATGTTAATTAGGCGCGAAGTCTAGGAAAAGATCTGTGGTCAAGTAACTTGGACACCGGCAGGTGAGAAAGTGAAATCACATTTCTCTGCGGGGGGACCTCAGAGTCTGTAAAATGCTAATTTGCCCCGTGAACTTTCATGAAGCCAAGCGGGCAGGAGTCAAGTTTTCTAAACCCAGGTGACCATGAACTCTTCCTTCCCGGCGCCTCTCCAAGGACAAGTGTCCCGGGTCGGAACGTGGCTCCCCTTGCCCCACGGCACAGCCCCGCCCCGCCCTGCACCGCCCTTTCCCCTTTGGCCGTGTGTATGTGATCCTTCCGGAGGCTTTCGCCCGCGACACAAAGGAGGCTCCGGCAGCAGGGTTTCAGGCACCTTTATTCACGGCAGGTATTTCTGGTCAGGGAGCTGGCCTCTCAAGTCGGCTACGCACGGAAGACAACTCCTACCTAAATCCCGACGGCAAGCGGCCGTATGGCTGCCCCGTGCCAGGGCCTGGGCTCGCGGGCATCCCGCACACCGGGCGCAGGGCGCGCGCGGCCGGCTCGGCTCAGCCTCGCGCAGCGCGGCCTCCTGGCGCGTCGGAGGAGTTTCTGGGCAGGGCAGCGACAACGGTTCACTCACTCAGCTCAGAGGAAACTTACTCCTTTGTGTTACCTACGCCATTTATAAATAGGACAAGTCATTTCTTAATATTATAGATCTGCAATACAAACACAACTGGTGAATCCAGCAAACTTTAAAAAAACTCCCTCTGTCCGCTCGGGGTTTCTGTCTAAGCAGCACTGTACCATCGCTCAGCTCGTTCCGTTTCTGCGCAGACAGGGTCACTCTGCTGTGACAATCACAGTCGGTGCGGCCTCGGGCTCAGCGCTCTGGGCACTGCCTCTCTGAGTGGTGAGATATTATCCCTGTCTTCTCAGATCAATAATAAAACCATCACTCTGTGCGAATTTAGGTAAGAAATCGCTTAAAGAAACAGTAGATCTTAAAAACCTGAGCCTATGACAAGCCATTCATCATTTCTAGCCAGGCCAGGGGCACGAACTCGGCATCGTCTGCTCTCCCGCTGTTCCTTCTCCCAGTCAGGAGCTCCGAGACAAGACGGCGAGCCGGGTCGGAAATCCTGCCAGATTTTCAACGAGGACGACTGAAGACGGACAGCACGGGGGCCTACTCGAGTACTCAAAGTCTCATGCAAAACTCTAACTAAAGAACGCCTCATTCCATTAGGCGGTTCTGTCGTTTTCCAGATTTAAGAATTCTAACACACGGAAGTGGGGGTGGTCACTCCTCCTCACTCTGGCCTCGGACCCCAGAGCCTCAAGGCCTCTAACTGCGGTTCGACTTTGCATTTTGGCGACAGGGCAGCGCCAGAGATTTCTGAGCGAACAATCTTTAACTGTTTGGGACCGTCTGAAAGGTTTCACCAACACGCTATTTGGTGGTGGCTCAACGGTCACCCTGTGCCGAGAATTAGAGAGTCGTCGGCTTGCCAAATGCCTTCCTTCACAGAATCGGATTAGAACTGAAGGACCTACCATGTGTCTAATAAAAATTTACACGGCAACTTTCATCACACGGCAACTACTACAAAACGAATGGTAGAAAACGAGGACTTCACAAATATACACTAAAAAATCTGACAATTTTATGCAGGAACCGCCAACGTTTTAGTGTTTAATATTTAACAGCACGACTGACCAAGGTCCAAGATGTGACGTTACCATGTTCAAGAAACTGGGGGAGAATCACTCTAGAAACTAACTATATAGTATGTGGTGAGAACGCACACTTTCTAATAGAAATCCTGTCTACGCATAGTAGTTGCTTCAGAAAGCCATTCTGTCTTCCCTCCGCTTGTAAAAACGGTGTTCCAGATCTCAGTGTGAATCGGCAACCTGTTGAAGAGAAAACCCATCCGCGTGTTATGCTCGGAGAAGGACAAGAACGACACATCCGCTTAGCGACTACGAACCCTTTCGGAACCCTCTGCGGAGCGGTGCTCCGGCACAGACACAACGGACTGACGGGAAATCGTGATTTAAAAACTACTAAATGCATCCGCAGCTTCTTTTCCTACTACCCCTGTCACCAGGACGTCTCCGGCCCTGCAGGCCTCAGGAGGACGTGCTCCCTCAGTGTGGCGGGACTTCTGCGTGTCTGCCGGACGGGCCAGAGACGCTTCTAGGCCTGGCAGGGCACCTCCCAGGTCACCCCTACCCAGGAATACAGAGAGGCCAACCCACACGGAACAAGGGCGTGACTCACTCACACAGCGGAGCGACCTGCTGTTAGAGTAACAGCAAATAGAGATCTTTTACCTCCCAAGTCTCTATTTTCCTGGACTTCAAAGCAACCTGTGTTTCACAGCTACTTAAGATTTGGTCCAGCCAGGACACGCCCAGAACACTTGGAAAAAAAAAAAAATTTGGTGCCTTTGGCTATATCTTCTGCTTGGCACTACAGTGACTGAAGATTCTCTGGAAACTTTATTTTTATAGGGAATTAAAATGCTGAAAATGGGAGGAGAGAGAAGGGAGGTTCGAAACGACTTTTAGGTTGCGATGAGGCAACCACCTTCCTCACGGAAAGTCTTAAAACGAAGACACTCACTACAGGGAGTCTATGGCGGCTGATGGCACCTTGCGGTCTTGCTACATGGCCATTTTCCATGATTAGTCTTTTCTCGGACATCTGGAACTACGGAGAGGGAACTCAAATCAGCTCTAGGGTGAAGGCTTCATGTGGCCTCATCTAGTTCGTCGAAGCCACAATCGCTTGCTGTCCTGACACTGACCTACTGCAGGAATTCAAGGCATGTATGAAGGTGGCGATGTGGGGTCGGGGTTATTAAAAAAAAAGAAGAAGAAAAATCTGCCGGCGGTAAAAATTCTCAGACCAGCGAAACGCACTTCGTGGCTTCTGGCTGCCAAAATGGGGAGATTCCAAGAGACGCCTGCGAGGCTCGCGGCCGGGAAGCGATGGGGACCAAGTCTGACCGCATCCAAGTTACGGCGACACACCCCCCACCCCGAGGCTGTCACCTCCTCACCTTCAACTCTTTGGCGTCGCGGGGATCTTGTTTTCCGCTTCCAGCTCCTCCACCCCAGCCTGTGTCATGAGGTCTGCGATGTTCTTCTCCAGGTCGTCAATGCGACTGCTCATGTCGTCAAGTGGTGAAGTTAAAGGCCACAGACAACCAACACCCCTGGCTCCTCATCCCTTCCCTCCAGGGCCCCCGAGACTACGGCCCCCAACACACCTGTCTCTGGGGAACTGCTTTTGCCAGCTTCCTCTGAGGACTGTTGACTTCTGCTGGCGGAGTGTGCAGGGGTCTGGGGGCACCCATCACATCCCGGCCCCGCCCTTTACTAGCTCTGGGACCTGGGTAAGTTCTGCAACCTGCCGAAGCTTCCGTTGTCTGCCTAACGGGAACCGTCACTTCTTCCACAGGTGCGCTCAGCTCACGGTCAGCAGTCACCCTAGACGCCGCCCGTAGACCGGAAGTCCCTGGCGGTCAGGGGTCCGGCTCAGCTGTATCCCCAGCCCTTGGCACAGTACCTAAGGCTACATCCAAAATCAGTACCAATTAAAAGAAAAAAAAAAAAAAAAAAAAAAGGTGGCGAACGACCGCCCGAGGCTGGCCAGCGAACCTCACGTTTGTCGGCACGGCCACCCGGGCACAGAGGCCGACCCGACCACACACACAAAGGATATTTCTGCCAATGATCTGGTCGGACATGGTCTGAAATTTATCTTGCATCTGTTGCAGGAGCGTCTCCACCTAAGAAACAATGAGACCCGGCACCTCGCGCTTGCCGCGAGACACCTGCGCGGGCTCAGCACGGGTGCGGTGGGGAGGCCCGGGCCCCGTCCCGCCGGGGCCTCTCCCTCTCCGGGTTTCGGCTTCCCCGCCCGTCCAGCGGGCCCCTTCCCGTCGCGGCCACTGCGAGTCACAGTTCGCTGGGTCTTTCGCTCGTTTGGGCGGCGTGGAGGCCTCGGGGCGTGAGGGGTGCGGGGAGAGCTGGGGGTGCGGGGACAGGGGGTCGTCCGGGGCAGGGGTGCGGCTCAGGGACAGGAGAGCGCGACTGACGGAGGGGAGGCCGGGCCTGGGGGCCTCGGCCGGAGAAGCCTCTGGAAACCTGGCCCCGCGCGGCTGCGGAGACGGCGCCTCGGTCCCGGGCTCCCGCGGCCTCGGGCCCGGCAGGCGTCCCTTACCACCGAGGTGAGGTCCTGCATGGTCTTGGGGTCAGTCTCGGCCATCTCCCCGGTTCCCAGCTTGGCGGTGAAGTCTCAACCGTCACCTGCACTTCCGTTTGTCCGCGCACACGCCCCGCCCCCTGCGGCCTCCTCTCGCGACACCGGAGGCGGGCCGCGGGACCGCGCGGCGTTGTGGGAGTCGTAGTTCGCGGCACGCGCCGGAAGGAAGGGCCTGCGTTCTCGCGTTTCCGTTCCGAGCGAGGCCCCGCCCCTGCCCTCCCTGGCCCCGCCCCTGGAGGCCCCGCCCCGCCCTCAGCCGGAGCGTAGAAAAGGGGACAGGCTCCGCAGTGGCCTGTTGTGGTGGTCTTGGCCTTTTCCCAGGCTGTCGTTAAAGGCCATGCTGATTTGTTTGGCCTCTTGGGACACACTGGGCGCCTGCGAGGTGCCAAGCCCAGGACTGCGCCACCGCCTCCCTCCAACAAAACCCTGCAAAACCCGAATAGGGAGAAGGGGGTCTGGTCATTGGAGCCGGGAAACTGAGGCCCTGGGTGTGAGAGGCACGCCCACCACGAGCGCAGCTGCCCAGGGGCAGGCCTGGTCACACCCTCGTTTCCGCAAGAAACATGACCAGCCTCCGGGAAACCCCTCACCTCGGCCCCTTTGCTATCACGCCCTCCCCCAGCCCATCCACCCATGAGGGGGACCAGTGTCCTGATCTGTATAGCACAGTCGTTTGTCTCCTGTGTTTCCACGGCGTGTAAGTGGAACGAGACAAGCCCTCCCTAGCGCCCGGCTTCTTGCATTCGACATGATGACCTGTGGTGTTGACTGGGGAAGTGTTCTGTTTGGTCGAGGCGGGGGCAGCTGTTTGCATGGTTAAGAAGGGGGCTGCTGTGTTGGGACCTTGGGTTCCAGCCCCACAGGTGGTCTTGGGATTGGGCCTCAGTAACAAGGGGGTAGGCGAGTCCTGGGCCTGAAGGCCTGACCCGGTCCAGCCACTGTTCACACTGCTTGACTGACTTAAGGACTGTGTTTGGGGCTGGTTTCAGCTGCAGAGAGGCTATAGGGGACCCCGCCAGCTCGGTAACAAACCCAGGGGGCTGGCCACGGGGCGGATAAGGACTCTCTGCACCAGCCACTCTCTGCCCCTTGACTTCACCCACTCCTGCCTCCTCGCCTCTGCCCCCCACCTCCCCTTCCACCCCCCCACCTTCTTTCCCATGACAAAGGGGCAAAACTCTTTATTTGGTGGTTGTTAACTGCTTTGTGGTTAGAACTTTACCTGATTACTTAAAATAAACACCTTTTTGTGTTCTAACTTAATCCTCAGGAGAACCCATCATATGATTATAATCATTTTACAATTTTGGGAAAACAGACCAGAGAAGCTAAGGCTCTTAAACCAGGCGGTCAAACCAGGAAGCAAGAGACAAGACCTGAGCCCGGGACTTTCGAATGCTGCCTTCTCCTTTTTCTATCATTCTAGAACTCTCTGAGTTGCCTGAGCTTAGAAGCACTGTTGCACACCAGTGGCTCTATTGACATCTTGGGTCAGATGATTCTCTGCTGTTGTGGGGGGAGGGGGCGGCGTGCGCTGGACTCCGAAGGGCGTTGAACAGCTTCTCCGACTTCTACCCACTAGGCGCTTCTGCTTCTCAGTGTGACAACCAAAACTACCTCTAGATCCTGCCCGGTGTCTCCAGGGGGTGGGGGGAGTTACCCTCAGGTGAGAACCAGTGGCGTCAGAAGGATCTATGGACGTCGCCTAGAATCCTGTTGATTTCGTTCTTCCAGCATGGGTCTGTTTTCAGTTGGGGCCTTGCTTGAGAGTCTTCCTCTGGATATACTGACGTTGGCGTCAGTTTCCCGGGCCGGCCGGAACGCAGTCCCGCCAACTGGGTGGCTTCAAACAACAGACATTCAGAGACCCTCAGCTCTGGAGACCAGCAGTGTGAGGTCAAGGTGGCATCTGTCCCGTGGCTCTCTCCTGGCTTCCGGTGGCCGCTGGCGATGCTCGGCGTTCCTTAGCTCCCAGAGGCACCCCGGCCGCCTCTGCCTCCAGCGTCACATGGCTCCCCCGCCTCCGGGGACGCGCCCTGCTCCGGAATGGCCGCATCGTACCTGATTACACCTGCAGAGACCTCGTTTCCAAATAAGTTACATTCTGAGGTGTTCAGGGTTAGGATTTCAACGTGTCTTTTTTTAGCGGGGAGGGAGGAACCCGATTCAACCCGAAGCAGTTGGTAAAGTGAAATCCGCATCATACCCCGTGTTTTCCAAAGCGCTTACATAAAGCTCCAGGATAATTTAGCTCATGAACAGCCAAGGTTGGCTGGGATTTCAGGCCTTCTTGCTTCTTGCCCCAGGCACTGGGGCTCCCACCCTCTGCAGAGAAGTCCGGGTACCCACACTCTGGCTCTGCAGCCGGATCTGGCTTAGGGCTGTGAGTAACAGAGAATGCAAGTTAGCTTGAGGACCCACAGTGTTGGGGTGTGTGTGTGTGTGTGTGTGTGTGTGTGTGTGTGTGAGTTCCTGGCACGAGACTTGAGTCCTTTTCATTCTGATTGAAAAGTTCTTTACACAAACAGCAAACAAACTTGACACTGTCTAGTGGATTTTTTTTTTTTTTTTGCACTTAAGCAGAAAGACAGCATACTTTTTTGTGTGTGGAGAGCAAGGTCTGTTATAAAAGGCTGCTTTAAGTTTTTAAAAATGTTTATTTCTGAGAGAGCAAGTGAGCAGGGGAGAGGCAGAGAGAGAGGGAGACACAGAATCCGAAGCAGGCTCCAGGCTCTGAGCTGTCAGCACGGCCTGATGTGGGGCTTGAACCCACAAACTGTGAGATCACGACCTGAGCCGAAGCTGGACGCTCAACTGACTGAGCCCCCCAGGCGTCCCAGAGACCAAAATCTTTTAAGCACCTGCTTCCCACGAAAATTTCCCTGATTTAGAGTCATGGCTGATACACTTACTTTGTGAGGCCGAAATACTGAACCTTACGGAATACTGTTCCGTTAGCAAATACTGAATTATGTGTAAGGCAGTAGTAGTTAACCTTTAAAAATTCAGTTTTGAACAACCCTCGTTTTAAACCTTAGCATTTTTTTTTTTAAAAGATCTTTGTAGACTAATTGCGTAACTGAAGTATTCCCTGTCACCTTTCAGGATGGTTTGGTTTTACCCGAGCCAATGTGGCACTTTCTTACGGGCTCTTTGGTTCCAGCCGGCTGTCCCCGCGCCACTGCCTCCCGGGCCTGCCCCGAGGGAGGTGTCCCTGTACGGGTGTGTGGCCACCGGGCAGTGAAACGTGGCGTGTGCCCTGTAAGCGGAGAAGGAGCGGTCACCGCAGGCCCGTGGAGAAACTGTAACTCAGCTTTTTCCTGGCTGCACCTGGGTCGGCGTCCCTGGACCCAACGCTGGTCGGAGCTGCTTTCCTCCCTGGCCGTCCGGCTGTCCGGCTGTCCCGTTGTCCGGTACGGCCGCGGGGAAGCACCCTCCTGCCCCAGTGGACGCGCCAAACCTCCCCGGTCTCTCCAAACCCAGCGTTTCATCCCTTCCACCTCAGAGGATAACCTTGTATCTGTTTCGCAGGGACGTTGGAGACTATTGTCACCTATGTCCTACTGTCGTGTCACCTAAGTGCCTGAACGTGCCTCATTCCAGCCCCTGGAATGAGGGGTTGCCTCCAGAACAGGTGACCGCCTCCTGCGGGGGGCTGGGCCCTGAACCCCTCAACCCACTCCAGGAACTTGCCTCCTCCACGTGCCCCTTCCTTCCTCCCAGCATATAAATGTGGTAAAAAACAGAAACAAAACAAAACCACCAGCTGTCCTGTGCTACCAATCAAGAGCCCGGGTTCTAGAATGAGGAGGAGGACGTGCCGCCTTCAGCTCCTGGATCTGCCACCCTCCCTCCTGTTCATGCAGTTTTGCTTGTCTCCTTTCTATCAGCATGTACCGAGAGGATTCCGGATGGTTCGAGCACGTGGTCTGCACCAGTGAGACTCCCCTGGGAGGCAGTTCCTCCTTCCTTCTTCATTTCACTTTGCTGGCGAAAGGGGCAGGGTCTCTGTGGGGTGTTGCTGCGTCTGAGTCCTGGCTGACCCTTGGTCATCTCTCCTGTTAATTCAGGGCAGTCTTCTGCCCAGAGCTTCGGGCAGCCTAGCTGTCTAGGTAACAGGTAATTACCTTTTTGGTTTTCATTGCATTTATTTTATTATTGGGAGAGAGAGAGAGAGAGAGAGAGAGAGAGAGAGAGAGAGAGAGCGTGAGCAGGGGAGGGGCAGAGAGAGAGGGAGACACAGAATCCGAAGCAGGCTCCAGGCTCTGAGCCGTCAGCACAGAGTCCGACGCAGGGCTCAAACTCACAGACCGTGAGATCATGACCTGAGCTCAAGTCGGCCGCTCAACCGACTGAGCCACCCAGGCGCCCCAGGTCCGCATGTTTTAAGTGTATAATCCAGTACCCTCAGCAGTAGGCATTGTCGGGTGAGTTGGATCTCCAGAACCTACTCATCCTGAGGAGCTGAAACTCATACCCTTTGACCAACATCTCCCTACTTCCCCCACCCCCAGCCCCTGCCAACCACCCTTCTACTCTGCGCATCAATGAACTGGATTACTTTAGATTCCATGTATAAGTGAGG
Source organism: Paguma larvata (assembly GCA_030068075.1). Classification (NCBI taxonomy): domain Eukaryota; kingdom Metazoa; phylum Chordata; class Mammalia; order Carnivora; family Viverridae; genus Paguma; species Paguma larvata. Next base: position 56,207,346 of record CM057841.1, on the reverse strand, counting down.
TCATCTATTATTTGTCTTTCGGTGTCTGGCTTATTTCATTTCGCAAAACACCCTCCAGGTCCGTCCGTGTGGCTTCAGGCGGCAGGATTTCCTTCTCTTTAAAGGCGGAATCATATTCCACTGTGCACATACACTCTGTTACTTTTCTCCTCTCATCCCTCCGTGGACATTTGGGTTGTTTCCACCCCTTGGCTATTTTTTTTTAATGTTCATTTTTGAGAGAGCGCAAGTGGGGGAGAGACAGACAGGGGACGGAGGATCCAAAGCAGGCTCCGTGCTGACGGCGGCGAGCCCAACATGGGGCTCGAACTCAGGAACTGAGTGAGATCATGACCGGAACCGAAGTCGGAAGTTCAACAGACTGAGCCGAGTGAGCGCCCCTGACCTTGGCTATTTGTGAGCAGCATGGCAACGAACATGGCAGCCCAGCGATCTCCCCAAGATCCTGAGCTCAGTTTCTTTGGGTACGTACTCAGAAGTGGGATTGCTGGATAACATCTTAGTTCCAGTTTTAATTTTTGGAGGGCCCTCCCTCTGTGAGGAGGACTGTTGATGGAGCCGTGGGCCAGACAGTTGGATCTGTGGCCGGGTGTTAAGGTCCATTGGTGCCTGCCGTAAGCTTCCCACCCTGCTCGTCCCCTTTTCTCTGCCGCTAGCTGTCCCCAGACAATTCAGCTGTGCCGATCCCCTTGGTGGTCTTGGCAGGACGTGACCTGAGTGAGCGGTGTCCTACAAAGCTGAGAAGCAATGTTCTGGGGACAAAGATATGGATTCGGAGGTCTCGGCCCTGAGCTGTGCTGCGTTGGGGGAGGGGCAAAGGGACACCCTTACCTGTTCGATGCATCTCTCCTCTGGTTTTCTTGAGCCACTGAAATGCTGGAACATTTCAAGTGTATTTCTGGGCTCCCCAAAACATGTTCTCATCTGTGAACGGTTGCTAAAGTTGGTGTTTCTGTGGCGGGGCTGGACGGGTGGATGGGGGGGGACACGTAAGGACTGGTATCTCTTGTTCCGCCATTTTGCTTTTTATTTTGATTGTTACTTTAGTGTATCCCAAGTGATGCTGGCCTTTCATTCATGGTAATAATATACAATTTTCTTTTAAAATATATTCCTTTAAGCAAAAATGATCAACTGAAAAATTATACAGTTTGAAACTGTAGTTGTAATTGGTAGGAGGGGTGCATTGGGTTGGCGGGATTTGCGGAGGTGGTAGAGAGACGGCATTAAATCATGATGGTGTTCTTCTAGGATGAAAGTTTAGAAACTGCTGGCCTAAGAGAAGACAGGGAAGCAAAGGGCAGAGGCGGTGCTTGCTTTGAAATTGCACACCATCCCATACTTGGGGAAGGGGACGCCTGAGGACATGTTTGCTGAACCATCGTAACAATGTGACATTGTAACACTGAACCCGTTTTCCTTGGGAATAACTCTCCAGAAGGATAGCTAGGAATGTCTGCAGGTGCCGGATACCCCTTTTGTGTAGGACAAGCATCCAAGGTACCAGCAGCCCTCCGGAGGGAAGACAGGGCCCAGCTGGCACGGGGAGGGGGCAGGGCTGGGTCTCAGGTTCTTCCTTGCTGGGGAGCAAGGTAGGGCCCTATTTTGGAGAGAGGCGTCTCGTTCTGGCAAACTTAATTTAGAGAAGCCTTCGTCCTGGTACCGGTGCTCCCGGCTTGGCTTCCCAGGTGAAAAGCAAGTTTTGCTGGGATTTCTGGAATGTGCCCTGGGTAACGTCACTGGATCCTTTGTCTTTGTACACAAAAGCAGGGGAAGGTCTCTTTGAGGCTGTGTTTCCAAAAGAACAGAGAATTGCTTTTGCGGAGAGCAATGGTGTGATGGGCGGTGCCTCCATCCACCTCGAGTTGTTCTGCTTAGGGTTTGAAGTGTCAGTGTCCGTTTCTCACGCTCGTTTGTGGCAGTTTTCCGAATTAGCGTCTCCATGACGGGCTGCCCAGGAGTCCGCTTCCTGTTTATTTACCCAAACTAGCAATTTCCTGGAGACAGATGCCCGGGGAAGGAGATGTTGCAGAGACACTCTGACTTGCAAGTTTGGTTTTCTTCTGCTTCGCTTATCCTGTTCTGTCAGATTGTCTCGTCACCGTCAGTTCCCTGTGTCGTGTGTGAGGGTCCGGCCTCGGTCGTTTATTCCGGGTGACGGGGGGGTGGCGCTGTCTCAAGGTAGAGTGGAAAGTGCCCGTGCTGGAGTCACGCACACGGCTCCCTAGGTGAGACCCAGCATGAGACGGTTTTAACTTGTGAGCCTCCTTGTCTCATGGAACGGCGGAGACACTGTCTGTTCCGGTAGTCCATGAATTATGTATATAGTATATGTAATGTATATTATGTTCCATATAAATTACATGTGTGTAATATGTAAATACCTACCTACCCACATACATATGTAAATACCTACCTACCTACATATGTAAATGATCTGGTCTGTAGGAGGCACTTATTTAAATTTTTAAAAATGTTTATTTATTATTTTTGAGAGAGAGAGAGAGAGAAAGAGAAACAGAGCAAGCAGGGGAGGGGCAGAGAGAAGGAGGCACAGAATCCGAAGCAGGCTCCAGGCTCTGAGCTGTCAGCACAGAGCCCGATGTGGGGCTCGAACTCATCAACCGTGAGATCATGAGCTGAGCTGAAGGAGGACACTTAACCGACTGAACCACCCAGGCACCCTGCTTATTAAATTTTACCACCGTTCTTGTCTTTTGTTAAGGACCTCCCTAAAGGAATCCTGCCTTCCGTCTGTCTATCTGTCTGGTTTGTTTCTATCCACTTCTTTCTCAATCTCTCTCCTATGTTCATCTATATCTGTCTGTCTCCGTCTGCCTATCATCTGTATCCATTTATCTATGTACATACTTATCCCCATACCTACGAATCTCCATCCGCCCAATCTATTATTCATTCTACTATCATCTATCTTATCAGTCACTTATCATGTATCTGTCATCTATCTATCTCTCTATCTCTCTATCTCTCTATCATCTATCTGTTTTTCTCAGAGGGATCTGACTGTTATGAATGAGGAAGGGGAAGACTTAACTATCAGGCAGGCAGCACTTGGTTTCAGTCTTGGCCTTTCAACCTGATGGTCCATCCAGAGCATCATTTAAATAAGTATCCCTTTGCCTCCGTCACGGTGTTGAAACTCTACTAAAGACAGTCTAAGACCGAGGACACACGTAAAAATCCCAGATAACCTTTATTTAAATATTTCACAAATAAGTTACCAGTTTCTTTGCAACTACGTGGCAAATCAAATACTCATTTACGGCTCCAAGACCATGAGCGATTCAGCAGCTCGGGCCTAAAAGAACGGCTGTGCCACAGAATTCAATATTTTAAAGTGAGAAACTTTTATCCCTTTTGAGTGTGTATGAAAAAAGTCCATTTGAAATTCCTGAAAATTTTTATCTTGGGCGGATAAACAATATTTACCACCAGAACAGGGTTGATGTGTGTGACATCACAGACTAGTTTTCGTAGGGCCTTCATTTCCAACTCTTTAATAATCTATGTATATTCTAAAGAATGACTTTATTGCTTTCTAAAGGAAAAGCTTTGAAAAAAGCAGCAGAAAATGGAAATTTTCAGCTTATACTTATAGTGCTTCTAAAAGCCACTTTCTCAAAAGCTTCATAGCTTCATGGTGAAATTGACTGTAGTCTTATTACACCTGCTTCTTTTCACCAAATCCCTACCAGGCAGCTGGCGCTTGCAAGCCCAACACAACGGTTCAAAGGCTTCTCAAGCTCAGCAACCCTCCAACGATTAATATTATGATAGCGTTGCAGTAGGAGCGATAGGAAGAGGTTTTTCTGCTTACTGAATTTGATGAGTATCTAAATTCTTTCTGCTCGTAGGCTTATTCTTAAGTTATACAGTTCAAGTTCTTATCTGAAGTCCTTGTTCACGTGCTCGAGCCCACCATTTTCTTCCGTGTCTACATATTTTGTGTATGCTTTGATAGAGACGCAGTCAACACTAGAGAATTTTTCAGTAGTGGGCTAATCCACCAGCAACAGGAAACAGAAGGAGGGTAACGTATTTGCATAGCGCAAGAAGTGTTAGTTGCTGTAGACGAACAATCAATCATGAAAGCATCTTACCACCAGATTGTGAGAAGTGCCAAATCTCAACAGCCAGATAAGGATAGAGGATGGATGCATCATCTTTGTGAAAGGTGCAGCCAGATCGCTGATGGTGCTGGTGATGATGGGGATGGTGGTGGGGATGGTGATGATGGAGTTGATGGTGATGATGATGATGATGGTGATGATGATGGTGATGATGATGATGGTGGTGATGATGATGATGGTGATGGTGCTGATGATGGTGGTGATGATGATGATGGTGGTGATGATGATGATGGTGATGGTGGTGATGGTGATGATGATGATGGTGGTGATGATGATGATGGTGATGGTGGTGATGATGGTGATGGCAATGATTTAATTATTACTTAGCAGTTAAGCACAAATGCTAGTTCATTCTTTCTCAGTGCTCAACTTTCTCTTGGTGTGATTCTCTTGTTGGTTAGTGCTTAAGGAAACTTCACATGAACAGGTTAATGTGCAACATTAAAAAAACCAGAAGCGCTTGGAGATGCTTTAGTTTGTAGCTGAGCTCAGGGCAAGCTCCTAAATTCCCTACACTACTCGCTCGGCTCTCCCTCCCCTCTATTGGTTGGGGCATGACTGGGTACTTGGGAGGACAGGAGTGTACTTTGGGTTCTACGAAATAGTAGAGGTCTGGATAGGTAGCCCTGCTAATTGAGGCTTAAGACTAGGGTTTTCTGGTCTGAGGGAGACATTTCGTCTGGTTTTACTGTACGCTTGGGAGTAGCACTGGGGCAGAGTGGAAACAACAGGAGGCCTGGAACCAAATGGGCTGAGTTCTGGTTCTGGAACTTACCTTGGGCAAGCCATTGGATTTTACTGAGCGTCAGCTTTCTTTGTCTGTAAGTCGGAGGAGATAAGAGTACTTGCCCCATCGGGTCGTTGTAAAGGGTCAATGAGTATAAAGGATTGTGTACAGCATGGGCACAGAGTGAGCAATCAATGAATGTAAACTATTATTATTATTGGCATCATTAATGCATTTTTGTACCTTGTTCCTCCACCCCACGAGAACTGTAGACTCTTTTCTTCAGAATCAGCCTGGTGAGACTGTGTGTGGGTAGAGCCGCCCTCAACCCAGCATCAAACATAGCCTTATTCATAATGTTTTAGTCGCCACCTCTTAAGACCACGACTCAGTGTATTCAATTTTGGATGAAACGCAGTGTGATCTACTTAAAGAATGTGATGGTAAATGGTTGTCCCATCTATCGGGCTGTTTGGAATCGCATTTGGAAAATCCGGGGCGAATTATCAAACTTTCTAAACACGATCCTTAAGAAACAAAGTCTGCTTTGCTATCTACGATGAAATTTAGCTGGATTTATTTTGCCACCATGTTCGGATTTGCAGGCCGGGAGTCACGGCAGGTACACGCAGGGGAACGGTGGGCATTTGGAGGAAGCGGCAGCAAGAAGGTAACTTTTTTCAAAATTAGAAAAATGGCTGCATGTTTTTGTCGAAACAAGTTATCGGAAGTAATTTATCGTACGTAAAACGGGGAGAAAAAGCAGTGTTTAATCAAGGTGGTTGATGTATTAATAAAATAGTGAGGAAAAGTGTGACCGTTCACTCGGCGGAAATAAAAGCCTCGGCTTTGTGCTCAGCGATTGAGAAAAGCAATTTCTGGCTCTTTTTTTTTTTTTTTTTAAACAACTCGGACTAAAATAAAATGCATTGGTCATAATGAAATAATGTTTTGATTTCAATAAACAATGTAGATGGGTTCTAGCAAGTTAGAAAACATTCTGTAACTCAGGAAATGCCACCACTCCGGCTTCAAAGAATTGGTCTATTATTTATTTTTTTTTTTTTTGAAAAAATTAGAAAGAACTCCATGATAAAAATCTCTCTGTCCTGATGAGAACTCTGGGGACGGGGAGTATACTTAAGAAGGGGAAAATTAAGGCATAGTCTGCTTGCTAAGGAAGTAGGCACTTTATCCCTCCCTTCCGGTGTCCTAAGCCGAGTTAAGCCAGGGGCTTGATTTGCAAAGTGCAGGAGAGCCCGCCGGCTTGAGAGACAAGGATTCCAGCACTCGTTCGGTCCAGCGAATGGGCACTCGACACCTGTATTTCTCCTTAGGGATGGTCAGGTTCATGAAGGTGGGCGAGCTTTCTGACTGCGGGGTAGCTAGCCTATGGGCCAGGCTGCTGCCCGCCCGGCTGTCTGAGGATGCTTCTTGGTTCGTTCCAGGGTGCGCGTTCCCTCCCTGCCTTGCGGGAAGAGGGAAGTGAGGTTCTCCGGGGAGACACGAGGCTGCGTGCTCTGGTAAAGTGTGAGCGTGCAGGCTTGGATCCCGGGCCCCTGGGCCTGCTCCACGCCCCCGTCCCCCTCCTGATTGAGCAACAGACTTGTTCAAGAGAAATATCCCCACGTTCTGGGCCTGTAGGCAGATGGTCGTGACTACGGGTCATGCGGCCATCGAAGTGAGGATGATTTTGCTCCCCTCTGAGCATGCGGTCATCTTCGCAGCCAACTGCCAGACGCTCAAATCATTCAGAGGTTGGACGGGGCGAGGGCATTGCCCAGGCTGCGAGCGCGTGCGTCTGGCTTCGGAGACTCACTCAACTAACATGAGATGCCCGGGGGTCCCCAAAAGACCAGTCAAAAAAAAAATGAACTTGCACCAAGGCCAGGCTTTGATTCGGCAACGTTAGACACGACATAGAAATCAGAGAAGAGCTACTGCCGAGCCGTTTTAACCACCAATACCCATTTATTTTAATGGAAAAAAAAAAATCTCCGCATTCTATATGCTCCAAAAAGACTCACTACTGAAACAAATACAATATATGGAACTCTAGCTGCATAATTTCACTACAATAAAGACAACGAAGGACTCCTACTTTCTCTCGAAGGCGAACTGAAAAACACAGGTGCAAACGTAGATTTTGCATAAAAAAGCGAGGGCGTGCGTGTGTGCGCGTGTGTGTGCGTGTGGTTAAAACCTTTAGTAAGCAACTGTATTAAAATATGCTAAGACACTTACCTTACCCTAGTTCGTGGCGAGCTCTAATAAAAAGCCACGGGCTGTCGCTAGTTTTATCCGATAGAAAAATTTGGTGTGAGCTTGGACGGTTATCAACGACAAGACAGTCTTAGTACAAGCACGAGGTTTCCTCTTAGTTTTCCATGCTCACAGAAGAAAAATCGATTCCTTGTCATACGTAATGAACATCTTTTATTTTCAGGTTTGCAAACAACGGTAGTCGAGTCACACAAAAGGGTACTTTTAAAACTACCTGCATTTACTCTATTTTACGGCTGCATATATGAAACGAACGGTGTGTATGTGCATAAGGGGATGTCTATACATGTGGGCATATATGTGTATACACGCGGCTGCTGCCGCCCGCCGCCCGTGCATGGGGGACCCCCGCGATGACCTTTGCGACTGTATGCGCCCCGAGGAGAGGGAGATTCTCCGCCACGATCCGTGTCCTCATAAGAATCCGTAGGACTAGATTTGGGACACGTACGAATGCAGACGGATGCCCGCGGAATAATATTCGAGCCCTTTGCTTGGCGTCTGATGGTAACTTTGGCTGCTTTGCTCCTCTCCGTCTTTTCTCGGAGACGGCAGTGAAAAATTTCTAGGATGGCAGTGAAAAATTGGTTGCAATCCTTTACTGGAGAGAAGGGACTTCTGCCTGTGCGCTCCCTCTCTGTGGACCTGCCTGGCTGGTCGTGGCGGCGTTCGGACCGAACGGGACCGTGCGGGAGCGTCAGCCCTGGGGTCTGCGCTAGGGCCCGGCGCGATGCCGAGGCCCTGGAGGGGACAGCTGCGTCGCTTCTATCCTTTATTTTGTGTGTAACCTCTCAATATCAAAACTAGGCTCCTTCTGTATAGTTTCTGTCTATAAATACTGTGTATATACACATACGGGTACTCACACATGTACAAATACTAACCCACGGACAGAGCTGTGTGTGTGGAGAGCTGACTAGCAACATGGCAACGCATGAGAAAAAGTAGTCACTGTTCCTGCTCCCAGAAGGTCGAGTTCTATGCTGTGATCTTTAAACATTCAGGGAAATTCGGAAGATTCCATTAATTAAAGGAGAAAGGAAAATGCTGTCGGAACGGTGAGGGACGGACCTGGTGATGCCGCAAAGAAAACAAAACTCGGGCACAAGTGAGGCCTAGTTGTGAAGTTCGAGAGCTGTAAACTGCAGTCTTCGGATTTGGATTTTATGTTTTTCTGTTTCCTGTCGCCATGGAAACTTGGTGGTCAAGCTTCGGATGTCAGGAGTTCTCACAGACCTGAATGGAAAAGATTCAAAGCGAAGTCAAGGAATATCACAACTCGATTCAAAACGTTTTAGCTAAATCAGAGCTAACTGGCTGACAAGAGGTAACAAACGCATTTATAAACACAGTACTACCTGGGGGAGCTTTTCGCTTAGTATAACATTCCCAGAGCGCGTGAGGAGTTCTGTCGGTTTAGGTCTTAAAAAGCTGGGTCTGTCTGAAAACGCTAACGCCAGACCCCTCGTCCCCGACCCACGGCGGCCACCACCTCTGTGACATTGAGCCCTGTTCCGAGCACGTCAGCCCAGAACCCGGACGTCTCATGGACAAGTTGACGTGGTAGCTTAGAGACCGATTGTCACCCCAGAAATTATTCGTTGGTCACAGAGAAGGGCAAGAGAGCTCCTAGTGGTTCTTCAGACGCGGCGTATGGTCCCCGTGGCTGTTGTAACAAGAGACCCCTTAGTGCCTAGAGCTTAGTGGCTCGAAATACCAGAACTTGTTCTCTTATGATTCTGGAAGTCGGAAGTCCGAAATGAGTCTTAGAGGGCTAGAATCAAGGTGCTGGCAGAGCCGTGTTCCCTGTGGGGGCTCCGGCAGAGAAGCCACTTCCTTGCCCTTTCCAGCTTCCCGAAGCCGCCTGTATTTGGCTCGTGACCCCTTTCCTCCATCTTCACGGCCCGGACTGCCTCATCCGAGAGTACTGATGTCCCCGAAACTGTGGTTATTCTCTGAGATGTACACCAGCCCGGGCAGGAACAGCTTGTTTCTCTGCTGTTTTGGCTTTATTATTATTATTACATCTTGGGTTTGTACAGGGACATGGTACCGCTAAAACTCGTGTTATAATCAAAGAAATAAAAATGCGTAAAGGTGGACCTACGAGAGAAGCGTAGTTCCTTCTGGAATGAACCGACGGCTAGAGTGTGGTGGATGTATTCCGTAAAGCTTGGGTCTTTTCATTCAAAACATGCCAGGGAGCTGATCGGGGCGTTAAACCCTGTTCTGTGCCCCGTTGCTTTAGAAGTTAATCTTCTCACTTATCTGCTGGGAAAATTGAAAGCAGGTTCTCTACCATCAGATAAAAAGTCTTTGTAATGTGACTCAAATATAAGCAAGATGATACCGAGAAAGTTAAGGCTGTTTTAATAACGCTAATTCGGGTGCATTTTTGGTTGTTACTCTCTACACCCAGAGATATTTACATCGTTTGACCGGTGAGTTCCCTTGCAGTCGGGTGTCTCCTAAACTCATTTAGTTTCTTTTTCTGGCTGGCTTTTCCACTCTCCTCACCGCCATTTTCTTCAATTCCAGTTACTCAGGCTGCGGGCAATGGGGTCTGCAGATTCACCTCGTTTGAAGAAAGACTCGAAAGGAACAGATTAAATGGCACCTTGATTTTCATTTAAAAATCTTTTCCAACGTGGTACCAATGACTTAATAATTTTGGTCATTGAGGACAAAATAAAATTGACTGAATAAAACCCACTAGGGGCACGTGGGTGGCTCAGTCGGTTAAACGTCTGACTTTGGCTCAGGTCATGAGCTCATGGTTCGTGAGTTTGAGCCCTGCGTTGGGCTCTGTGCCGACAGCTTAGAACCTGGAGCCTGCTTCGGATTCTGTGTCTCCCTCTCTCTCTGCCCCTCCCCACTGGTGCTCTCTCTCTCTTCTCTCTCTCTCTCAAAATAAATAAACATTAAAAAAAATTTTTTTTTAAACCCACTAAATTAAACGAGTCTCCAATCCCTGTTCAAGTGAATTTAGACTGTCATATGAATGGTTCTACCTCTGGGGGCTGTTGACTTGATTATGTGAGATAGTCTACATAATTTGTGTAAAGCTCTTGGCTTTGCTCCTGGGTGGCACTTCGAGGCCCTAGGAGGTCAACTGTCATTGTCCATGGAGCCTCACGGCTTTGAGGGGCCACAGATCCTCTACCAAGCATGACTCAGGACCCCCTGTGGGCAGAGGACAGCCTGCTCCATCCGGGTTTGGTGTTTCTCCAGGCCCTGTCTCTGCCCAGAACACATTTCACAATAAAAAGGATCGAAATATTGATACACTCAATGACATGGACTGTAGGATTCCATTTATAGAAAATTCTAGAAAAGTCATGAAAGTACTCTGAGAAGGCAGATCAACGAGGGGCTGGATTCAGAGGAGGGGATCAAGAACAAAGGGACACGAGGAAGCTGGACCTTGATTGTTGGGTTGACTACCTCACATCTTGTCCAACTGTACCCTTAAAATGGGTGATTTTTATAGCCTCCGAGGAATACCTTAACACAAAGCATGAGAATGAAAAGTATCGTCCGGGGCCGCTTTGTTCATCTTGGTCGTGTCTTTAAACTTCTTCCCTGTGACCGAGGTTACGATTCAATCCCCGCCCGCCTCGCCAAAGAAGAGACGTTTCGTTTTGGAACTTGTCGACACGGTTTGCCTGATCTGTCTTTTCACGGGGTCGCTATTGCTGATTAAGCCTAAAACAACATTCCAAAAGGTTTCGGGATGATATTCTTCCCTGGAGTTGCCCGTGTCACAGGACACATAGGCCCCCGAACTGCCCCCGGACATAGCGTGGTAGAGACGCGAGCTTGCTTCGCTGGGAGGGTCCTAGGGGGAGCATTTAAGGAGTTCTTCCGTGCCATCAACACCTACCTCACACAACAAAATTGGTAGTGAAACTAATTTCATTTACATTTTTTACTCCTTTCAACATCATTAGTTTTATTTCCTTCAGTTTCAGCTGTCAAAGACCAAAGTGTGGACCTCTGGTTTCAGTTCTCAGTTGCTTTAGATAAAGGCTTCTACGGTATCAGAACAAGGTGGAATGTTCTTATTACTTTCTCCCACGAGGAGGCGGTCTAATGGTGACCGCTTCCTCCCCTGGGGAACGTTCAGAGCAGCAGCGTTCTCATCTTTAAAATCTCCGGGCCCACGAAGGAAATAAAGAAGCCACAGAACATCAGGATGTTTGGTTACTGCTCGTCTCCTTGGGTCAGAATATTCTTTGAGGAGAAGAGAAAAAAAAAAAAAATTCCCCGCCACGTTGTGTGACGTGATCACTGCCGTTTTATGAGCAATGCTTTCAAGGAGGTGTTTGCACCCTTTTCCTGTAAAGGGACAAAGGGTCAATATTTCCACTCTGCGGGCCGCACAGGCTCTGGGGCACCTGCTCAACGCCGCTGTTGTGGCGGCAGGCAGGCAAGGTGTAAGTGGATGGACAGGGCTGTGTTCCAACCAAACTTTACTTACGAAAACAGGGACTGGGCCACGCTGGAACCTTGGGCAGTAGTTGGCCAACTCCGGATTCAAAGAAACATCAAGCAGAGTCCACTAGATGCGGAAATTCTCTCAAGGACGGGGGCTGAGGCAGGAAGTTGTTACCCTCGCTCGTACTTTATAATCTAGTTTGAGCGCTCGTAGAAGCCCCCACGTCCACCCCACCTAAATTAGTGTTTTAGGCCCATTTCTGCGCAGCCTCTTGTCAATGTCATGTTAATAGCTACACAGGTGGGTTGGTCACTTTGAGTTCTACTCTTCCTAGAGAGAGGGGGACCCCCTGGTTCCTTGTTCCTGCTAGTTCTAACCCAGCTCCTCACACATCTTATTAGCGACAGCCCTGGTTAGGAAGAACCTCTCCAGCTAGGTATACAATACAACAAGAACCATTATATATTTGGCAGGCTCTAATGTTCAAGTGAACAATATTTAACCTTATACCTTTTATACAGGGACAGATGGAGGTTCTTTCTCTCTGAAGTCAAGCAGGTGAACGCTTATACCTGTTCTTGACTCTATTTTGGGCTGAAACTACCCATGTGGGGCAAAACGTCGGAGGGTTAACCGAGTGCCTTGCCGGCTGCGGAGGGAGATTCAGAGCTCCCTTCAGGGGAGAATTTTCATGTTACCTTCTGGGGCCTCGCCTACAGTGGGGGGGGGCGGTGTGCTGGGAGGTAGGATGGCTCTTTCTGTAGGAACGAACCGCACACCTGACATCTCAGAGTATGCGTGCATCTGTCTTTTCTCGATGATACTGTTTTGAGTATAAAATGAACACGAGTTCTGGGGCGCCTGGGGGGCTCAGTCGGGTGAGCATCCAGCTTTGGCTCAGGTCATGATCTCACGGTTCATGAGTTCGAGCCCCTCGTCGGGCTCTATGCTGACAGCTCAGAGCCTGGAGCCTGCTTTGGATTCTGTTTCCCTCTCTCGGCCCCTTCCCTGCTTGCACTCTGTCTCTCTCTCAAAAATCAGTAAACAGTAAAAATTAAAAAAAAAAAAAAGAAAATGAGTTCTTTAAGAGTTACCTGGGAATTGGGCCCTGGATTTGTGGGATCCTAGCAGTCGGCTGAGAGAGAAGCGGGAGATCTTTGGGAACCTGCTCGTCACTGACCTCTGTAGGCCATGGGTTTCCAAAGGAGGGGGCCCAGGAAAGTTCCTTGTTGATGAGAAGAAAGTACTGCCCCATTATTTATATTCCTTATAATCTACACAAACAGGTTAAGTTGTACTGATTTTAATATATGGGTTGGGAGCAGCAGACATGGGTATTTATTATTAAAAATATTGTATAAATATTTGCAAACACTAGGTCTGTATGGAGGCCACTGTCACCCTGGAATTTGGTTCCACACGTTGGATGGGCCTGGGAATGTGTATTTCAACAAGTAGAGGTAGGAAGCCTCCACTTTATTTATATATTTAAAAAAATTTTTAATGTTCATTTATTTCTGAAAGAGAGAGACAAGGTGCGAGCAAGGGAGGTGCAGGGAGAGAGAGAGAGAGGGAGACACAGAACCCGAAGCAGGCTCCAGGCTCTGAGCTGTGAGCACAGAGCCCGACGCGGGGCTCGAACTCACAAATCGAGAGATCATGCCTGAGCTGAAGTCAGACGTCCAACTGACTGAGCCACCCGGGCGCCCCTATTTTTTTTTTTTTTTGAGAGAGAGAGAGAGCGAGACCGAGAGAAAGAGTGTGAGTACAGGAGTGGGGGAAGGGTGGAGAGAGAGGGAGACAGAGGAAACAAAGCAGGCTCCGAGCTGACAGCAGAGAGCTCAATGTGGGACTCGAACCCACAAGTCATGAGATCATGGCCTGAGCCGAAGTCGGACGTTTAACCGACCGAGACGCCCGGGCGCCCCCAGACGCTTTGTAAGTGGGTTGCTGCAAACCAGGGGCGAGCTACGATGTGAAACAGCCATTGGGAGGCAGCTGCGGACCGTCCCTGCGCTGTGCTCGGTCTTAAGGAGAACGTTCCCGACTCTCCCAAGCAGAGAGGCGGTGGCATCGAACCTGCCTCCCTCACCCTGAGCCCTAAGACAGGACGGGATGGGATGCCCACGGCAGGTGACATCACTGAGTTCTCGGGTCACAGTTAACATGTACCAGAACTCTCCACCCTTTCTGGGCCCTGGGCTCCAACTTCTTGAGAAAAAAGGAATTACATTTTCTCAGTAAGGTTTTAATTTCTCCTCCCAACTGGACCCAGTGCTTAAACTGGTCTCCACTACTCAGAAACCACTTCCACTTTTATTTCCTACTCTTTCTTCCCTTTTTTCTAGAGCGACTTTGGCTTTCGAATCCTTCCTCTTCTTTTCCTCCCTGACCAGCCGCGGAGGTCTCTTTTGCGCGCTCGCCTCTGCTTTGGGCCTTTTCCCACTTTGGCCACTCCTAGTGGGGCTTTTAAAAAAATCGTTTAGGGGCGCCTGTGGGGCTCAGTCGGTTGAGCGTCTGACCCTTGATCTTGGCTCGGGTCAGGATCTCCAGGTTTGTGGGATCGAGCCCCGTGTCTGGCTCCGTGCTAACAGCATGAAGCCTGCTTTGGATTCTCTCTCTCCCCTCACTCTGCCCCTCCCCACCTTTCTCTCAGTGGATAAACTTTTAAAAAATGTTAAAAAAATCGTTTATTTATTTATAGAGAGAGAAAAAGAGAGAATCAACTGGGGAAGGGCAGAAAGAGAGAGAGAGAGAGAGAGAGAGAGAGAGAATCCCAAGAAGGTTCTGTGCTATCAGCATAGAGCCCAACACGGGGCTTGAACTCATGAACGGTGAGATCATGACCTGAGCTGAAATCAAGAGTCGGACGCTTCACCGATGGAGCCCGCAGGCGGCCCTCCTTGTGCGGCTTTTAGTGCTTTGCCAGCGCCTCTCTGCGGACTCACTGTGGTCCACACGCTCCTGCGTCCAGGTGCCGGGTGTGCTGCCGTGGACTTGCCGTGCTTCCCCAGAAGGCCCTGCCTGACCACCAGCCTCTCCGCCTTGCCTTTGGACGGAAACCCCACTTCCGAGGGGAGGTGTCTCTCTTGATCTTGGCTACGGTGTCACGGTCACCAGCGGAGATCGCTGCCACGGCCACTAATGCACTAGCCATGCAGACGGCTTCCCCTTTGGTGGTGATGACGGTGACCTCCTGATTGACTTCGGCACCGTCCTCAGATCCGAGGGCACCTGTGCGCTCTGTGCCCCACAGCAGAGTGCACTCCCTGCCCTGTCTTTCACGAGCTGCTGTTAATGAGAAGGCAGAGTGTTTTCCAAAGCATGAACTGCTCACCGCAGGTACAGCTCCCGTCCTGTGGTTGTCACACACCCACCGGGCATCAGACCCGTCACGCACCGTCACCAGGTGGTCCTTGTCGCTCATGACTCCAGAATGGACCCTCGGAAGTTCTGGATCTGACCGCCAACTCCCAAGAGCAAACCCAGGTGCACACACAGCGTCTGAATGCAGGTGCCGCCTCACAGCTCACCCAAGCGATTCCTCATCTTCCAGGACGATGCTCCAGCAGCTTGCTCTCAAATACGCCCCGCACTCGGAGTCGCCTCTTCACTGCGGCAGTATGCGGTGGTTGCTGGAATAAGGGGCCTCTCAGAGTTCCCGGGGCCCCAGAAATCTGAGCCCCCCCCCCAATCCAAGAGCCTTGTGTAGCTGGACAATTCCCGCATGCTCTTCGTCTGCACGATGTGGGGATTTCTCCAAGTGAGGGACTCGTTCCATGTATGAAACAGTCACGTGTCTTAGGATCCAGGACACTCCTGTGTCCCGTCTTCTCTGCCCAAGGTATTCATTGATCAGGCCACCACGTCATGGGAAGAGGGACTGGAGGGCTTGTTGAGACCAAGGAACGCTGCCCTGAAACAGCACCCAGCCTCCGCCTCCAGAGGGTTCGAGCCACAAGGAAGAGGTGTATGTACGGTGTGTCTTCCTTACGCTTGGCTCGTCAAAATTCCCGAGGAACAGGGGCCACTGAGACGTGTCCAACTGAACCGCCTTGGATTCAGGTTTGACAGGAAATTCTTCAGAGTGTTGTATTTCTGCTACGTCGCCTTCTGGTGACTTCCGCTGCTATTTCTTCTTCTGCTGCTTTGGCAAAATACCTACTTCCTCACCCTCATGTGCAGGAAGTCTTCGTTTAAAAATTTTTTAATGTTTATTTTATTTTATTTTTTATTTATTTTTTTATTATAATAGTTTATTTTCAAATTGGTTTACATGTAATACCCAGTGTTCATCCCAACATGTGTGTTTATTTCATTTTTGAGGGAGAGAGAGAGAGAGAGAGAGAGCATGAGCCGGGGAGGGGCAGAGAGAGGGGGAGACACAGAATCGAAGCAGGCTCCAGGTTCTGAGCTGTCAGCACAGAGCCCAACGCAGGGCTCGAACTCACACACTGCGAGATCATGACCTGAGCCAAAGTCGGACGCTTAACCTACTGAGCCCCCTGGGGATCCCTTGAGAAGCTGCTGGAAAACAGATTCCGGACTACTGCAGTAGCGTAGATCATAGACGGGCACTGTAAATAGGCCTCACGCGTCTGTTGATTGAGGAATACACTGCGCGGTATTCATACGACAGATTCCGTCTAGCAGCTGGAATGAATGCATGAGAGCAGGGGTAACCTATGGCCGCTGGGCCACAGTGTGTTTGTACGGTTCTTGGTTTTGGCTCAGGTCATGATCTCATGGTTTCTGGTTTGAGCCCCACGTCGGGCTCTGCACAGACAGTGTGGAGCCTGCTTGGAATTCTCTTTCTCTGCCTCTCTCTGCACCTCCTATGTGTGCACGTGCACTCTCTCTATCTGTGCCTCCTTTGCCTGCTCTCCCAAAATAAATAAGCTTTAAAAAATGTTTTTCACCCTTTTAAAAAGTGGTAAAAAACAAAAGAAATAACAACAAAAGGGCAATAAAAAAGAGGAAGGGAGAAAGATCGATGCGGCCCAAGGAGCCCAAAATATTTGCTGCCCAGCTCTTGGTGGTGAAGTCTGCCAGTCCCCAAACGAGAATAACGTACATGGATCTTGGAAATGTAATGTGGGGGGGAAGAAAAGCAAGTTGCAGAATATCGTGCTCAGTATAATACGAACTATGTAGAGCTTTACCAACTGCACAAAAAAAACTGTCATTGCTGTGTGTGTGTGTGTGTGTGTGTGTGTGTGTGTGTACTAAATGTAACATAACATCTGGACACAATCTAAGTCAAGATAGTATTTTCTCTGGGAAGAGAGACTAGGAAATGAAACTGGAGAGAAAAAAAAGGGGATTTCACCTTTACCTATAATCTTTTATTTCTTGAATAAAAAGGAAGAAGAAACAAAAAAGATGAAAAAATGAGAATATATTTCCTTCCTTTCTTTTTCCTTCCTTCCTTCCATCATCCATCCATTCTTCCATCCATCCATCCATCCATCCTTCTATCCTTCCTTCCTTCCATCCATTTGTCCATCCATCCATCCATCCATCCATCCATCCTTCTATCCTTCCTTCCTTCCATCCATTTGTCCATCCATCCATCCATCCATCCATCCATCCATCCATCCATCCATCCATCCATCCTTCTATCCTTCCTTCCTTCCATCCATTTGTCCATCCATCCATCCATCCATCCATCCATCCATCCTTCTATCCTTCCTTCCTTCCATCCATTTGTCCATCCATCCATCCATCCATCCATCCATCCATCCATCCATCCTTCTATCCTTCCTTCCTTCCATCTATTTGTCCTTCCTTCCTTCCTTCCTTCCTTCCTTCCTTCCTTCCTTCCTTCCTTCCTTCCATCCATTTGTCCATCCAATGAGACACTTCTCATTGTAAGATGTTCTCCTTGCTTCTGCCCCTAGGACGCGAATTCAGCACAGGGCTTCATACAGAGTAAACGTTTGATGTTGGAATGTGTAACTTCCTGTTGACGCCACTTACCGCCGTCGCCAGCATGTAATAACTTCTGCTGTTTTTTTCCCCTAATCATCAATTTCTCAAGTTCCTAATTCACAGTTACACTGATAACCTTCTCAACATATAAATACCAAAGCCCAAGAGGATGTGAATGGCATTACCTGTGTGAGTAATTGCTGAGGTTAATGTTGGACTAGTATTCCATGCGCAGGAAATATCTGAGACATATATCTATTCATTTAATGCTCACATTGATATTAGCAAAACGATTCATTTGTTTAAAATAATACTTCATTATAGGGCAGCCATTGCTGCCAGTCAGTGAAAAAACAGTGTGCGTTATGCATTTCTCTACTTACCACAGCCTAGCCTCCATCCGTGAATTCTCATGACTGCTCTTAAAAAGGCATGGTACCTACTTTAACTTCGCAAAAGATTATTCCGCACAATGCAGAGAGAAACGGGGCCCTGGCAGACCAATTACCTAACGTGGCACATTCTTAGAAGCCCGGGTTCCATGGCCTTGGCAGGAAGTTTTTCCCGTCCCCTGGCCTGTGGGTTACACTGAGCGTCTCTGCGCATTTCCTTGAAGTGGCTGGCGGGGGGGAATGTTAAGACTCCCTTTAACAGGAGTCGCAACACTTTTCCGTGTGATACTTTCTATTATATGGACATAAACCCAGAATGAATGCCTCCTCTGGGAGGAATCGTGCTGGAAGATATACGGGCAACAGTGGCTTTGGTGAAGGTACGTTTTTGTACTTGTGCACGCCCCGGATTCGGGCTACTTACAAGCCAGACTGAAGAGAGAGACGAGCAGGAGTGAGGTCGCGCTGAAGTGCAGGGCCCCCGCCGCGTTGCAGTCCACTTTGGAGTTCTTGCAGGAGCACACTTGTACCCTGAGGTCTGTGACGTTCGTCATGGGCGGTTTCCCTGAGTCGGTCACCATGATGGGCAGGTGGTAGTTGGCTTTGTTCAGGTTTTGGAGGAGGCTTACCAGGGCGTGCGTATCTGTGGGGACCGGAAGACCATCGTGAGAGAGGGGTAGACGTCCCCACATCAAAGAGTGAGGCTTTGGCGACTAAAACCACACCAAACAGGCACTGCATGTTGGCTTACAACCCTGGGAGTGTTTAAACTTAAATTCGTTCGGGCGCCTGGGTGGCTCAGTCGGTTAAGCGTCTGACTTTGGATCGGTTCATGATCTCACTGTTCATGGGTTCGAGCCCCACGTCGGGCTCTGTGCTGACAGCTCACACCTGCTTCGGATTCTGTGTCTCCCTCTCTCTCTGCCCCTCCCCCACTCACGCTCTGTCTCTCCATCTCTCTCAAAAATGAATAAACATTAAAAAAATGTTTTAAACTTACACTCATTAATAGCAAATAAAAATCCAAATTCAGTTCCCCGGTTGCACTAGCCACATCTCAAGTGTCCAGCAACCACATATAGCGAGTGGCCGCAGTGTCGGACAGTGCCGCATAGAACACTCCACTGCCAAGGAGTCCTGTGGTTCAGTGCTATTATAATCTGTTTCAAAGGGACTCACTTTTGTGAAGCTGACTGCATACCAAGAACTCCTCCCTGCAAATTTATGATCCCGATAAACCCATCTTTGCCAAGATCACATTCAACGTCTAGACAAAGTGATGTAAAAATCTCCTCTCACGCCACCACACCCCGCATCTTACAAACACACAAGTTTTATTTGTCAACTACCCTTTAAGGAAGCTGGAAGAAAGAAAAAAAGAAAAAAGAAAGAAATGATCAGCTCAGAGCATTTTAACTTCAGAATCCAAGGTCAAATGATCGAATAAATCCTTAGGCCAAAAAAACCCCCCGAAAAACAAAAAACAAAAAACAACCCCAGAAACCACCAAAACCCCAACCATCCGTTCACTCTAAATGTGGGCAGGACCCATGAGTGTTGCCACGGGGACAGGTTCTATAGTCTACACCTTTGTTAGTCCTCAGCCACAGCTCTGGGTTTGGGGGGAATCCGTAGCACAACCCCAGCACGGGGATTGAACTTCGGGCCCTTGTTTAGTGGGAATACGTGTCATGAGGCAGGCCTTGGGGGGTGTGCAGAAGTGGCCCCCCATCTGGCCACTGTTTTTAGCCTCAGGCTGTTTTCTTTTCAAGTCGGTCAGATGGCTAGGGAGATATATATTACACACATATATATATATATAACACATATATATAACATATATATACATATATATGTATATAACACACACACACACACACATATATATATATATATATATATATATATACACACACACACACACACAATTTTTTTGACTGTCTCTTTCTGGGCATGATCAGTGCTAGGTATTAAAAAAAAAAAAAAACTAGGACAAGGGAAAGGACCGAGAAGCCTCTGTCTCTTAAGTAGAACCATGAGGAAGACCGAGCAATGACAGGAAAGCAGGAACAGATACAGCGTCACCCTGACCACAAGGAGAAGCAGCAGAAATAACCAACATATAACAAATAACCCCAGTGAGGTGGTGGGTTAACGGAAGGAACGTTCTCCCATCTGCCTTGAGTGGACGAGACACTTGAGAAAGTTCCAGCTGGAAGTTTCCAGAAAGAGCTGACGATGGTTATTTAAATCCGCTACAGCCACAGAAACTAGCAAAGGTAGCACCAGCCCCTCAAACAAGAGAAAGGCCGTTTTAATTAAAAATAATCAGTGTAACAGAACTCAATCCTTAAAAAAAAAGCAATAAAATAGACCAACAGCCAAATGGAATCAATAACAAGAGGAAGGCACTAATAAAATGAGATATGAGATCAGGCCATGCAATACATGTGAGATGTTTTAATAGAAAATTTTATGCGCAATTGTACAACGCATTTTCAAAACTTAATGAAACGCGTAACTCCCCATCCTTCTGGAAAAGTCGACGGCTGGTGGATGAGGAGGGGAGAAGTTCCCTACTGGAGACGGAGTGTGGGTCAGAGGCATGGGTCCTGGTGCTTTTACTTTATTGCAAAGCCAGGGGGACTCAGTAGTGAGCTCCCATCTGCCCCGGGGAGGGAAGCGGGCGCCGCGCTGTGAGTTCAGGGAAGCCGCCTCGTTCAGCACCCTGGTGTTTCAGTCTCAGGAAGGCAGATGGGAAATGTTGGGCCAAGATCGGAATTCCACCTTCCCACGTGGAAAGAATAGTAGAAAGGAACGGGGCTTGCAAGCGTCCTAAGTGAGCGACAGGACAGATGGGCGGTGACATCGCGGTCGAACGTGAAAGCCATGTTTGTTGCAAAGACGAAGGTAATTCTGAGGGAGTCTCAAAGTTACCTTTAGTCTTAGCCTCTTTAAAGCCTCTTTAAAGTTTTTTTTTTTTAATGTTTATTTATTATTTTGAGAAAGAGAGAGAGAGACACAGAGTGCGAGCAGGGGAGGGGCAGAGAGAGAGGGAGACACAGAATCCGAAGCAGGCTCCAGGCTCCGAGCTGTCAGCACAGAGCCTGATGGAGGGCTCGAACTCGCCGACCGTGAGATCATGCCCTGAGCCAAGGTTGGACGCTTCACTGATTCAGCCACCCAGGTGCCCAGAGGCTAAGACTCTTTAAAGATCGTTACACCAGTGCTTCTTTCTTTAGTCTTCTAGAACAAGCACACCGTGGGAAATCTCTCACAGTGCTGGTGAGAGTCAGTGGAAGGCACAGGTCTCTGAGAGAAGGGACAGCAGAGCCACGACATGTGTGGGCAGAGGCAGAGATCCCGGCTTCTGAAGGCCAAAGACGGGGTGTGTGAACAGTACAGAGTGTACGGTATGGGGTTCAGAGTATCGAGTGCACAGTACAGGGAGTAGGGCATATTGCAAGGCGTGTACAATATAGGACGCACAGTAGAGAGTATACAGTCACCAGCACGGGTGCACAGCATGGCATATCCTGTACACCACGTGCAGTATAGAAAAGACAAGAAACAAAAGAGAAAACTTGGACCCTTGCATTTTTAAGGAACCGGTATATATTTGTACAGATCCGTATTTACCTGCCGGTAGGGAAACCGTCAGGACCCGCAGGGCGCGAATCACTTGAGATCAACCCCGTGAGACCAGGAGCGAGCGAGAGGGAGGCAGAGTCTGGGGAAGGGAGGCGGGGCCGGGGTAGGGAGGCGGGGCCGGGGAAGCGAGGCGGGGCCGGGGAAGCGAGGCGGGGCCGGGGAAGGGAGGCGGGGCCGGGGAAGCGAGGCGGGGCCGGGGAAGGGAGGCGGGGCCGGGGAAGCGAGGCGGGGCCGGGGAAGGGAGGCGGGGCCGGGGAAGGGAGGCGGGGCCGGGGAAGGGAGGCGGGCCGGGGAAGCGAGGCTTCGCAGCCCGAGGAGCAACCACGGCATGTTTAACTCCACTTACTGTTGATCTTGGAGACCTTCCAGACTTTGTCGGGAACAGCTTGCTTGTGGATCTCAAATTTGAAAGGGTCTGTGTTTGGGTGAAGGTCCTTATCTGATGCTCCCAGAATGACGACGCTGAGGTTTTTGGCGTCATCACAGACTTCGGCGACCGTGGGGTAAATGAAGGGGGCGTTGTCGTTCACGTCCTCCAGAGTGATCAGCAAGGTGCCGGTGCCCGTAGCGGGAGGGTTGCCTACGGGGCGAAGAGGGAAGAGGTTAGCAGGCGGCTGGGACGAGGCGAGAGAGCTCGGTCACCGCGCCTTCCTCCGGTGTCCTGGCCACCTGGGTCCTGCTCACAGGTTTCGAACAAGACGGAAGGTAACAGCTTACGTATGTGTGTAACGTCTGGTGGTTAAAAGCCTTTTCTCCTGTATAAAACCCCTGATTCAAATTCTTTAGCTTTTACCCTTAGAACGGGAAGCTTCTAGCGCACGAGCCATGCTAACGCATTGAAAGCGAAGAATGGAGACGGCAAATGGGGCCTTGTTCTCGCTTACCGAATGAAAGCTTTGACCTAAATATCCGAGTATTCGCATGTGCTGGTGGGTCAGGGGAGGAAGGAGACCCCCGACAGAAGACCGTGTTTGGGGTGTATGGAATCGCTCTGTCGGGCCTGGGGAGTTAGCGGGAGAGAGAAAGAGCTAGTCTGGGGTTTTCCTCTGTGGGTGAAATGGCTCTGGGGTGGTGGACGGAGCCCCGGGGGGCTGGCCAGGCTGGCCTGGCTGCGTGGGACAGATTTAGAAAGTGAGGTTAGTGACGAGAAACCAAATCGCTAGCTGGCTACTGGGACGGTTGAAGTGATTGTAATATAATCTTCGGGTCTTATTTTTAAGGCCTTGCGTTTTCAACATTTCAGCTACTTCCATGCCATGTTTTTTATCATAGAGAAGGTTATTTTAAAAAAGGCCATCTAGGGGCACCTGGGAGGCTCAGTCGGTTAGGCGTCCGACTTTGGCTCAGGTCACGATCTCACAGCTCGTGGGTTCGAGCCCCGCGTGGGGCTCTGTGCCGACAGCTCACAGCCCGGAGCCTGCTTTGGAAACTTATGTCTCTGTCTCTCTCTGCCCCTCCTCCTCTCTCACACACACTCTCTCTTTCTCTCAAAAATAAACATGAAAAAAAATGTAAAAAGTCCTTGTATTCACCTATGTGATAATGTCTTTCACTCAGAGAAAAGAATGTTTCATTTCAGTAAGACTCAGAGTGACTTTACTGCCTTTTCCCTTAATTTATTTTTAATCATCTACGCGTTAGAGATTTTCTCTTGGGACAAACCATTCATTAATAGTTCCTAATTTCGGTGAGAAAAGTTGGATCTGAATTTGCAGGCCACACATCGTGAGCATACGGATTTGCCCTATTCCAAAAAGGATTTGGTGCCCCTGTAACACATGGTACTCAGATTTTATGCACTAGTACTAACCTAATTGTCTGTCCGTGTTATTTTTCCTGTCCTCAGTTGTACTTCCAAGCCCAGTTTTATTTTACCTCCTAGTACGTTTTTTCTTGAAATGCACGGTAAGATTAAAGTTGAGTTATGAATCCCATGGGGGCTCGAAGGGGAGTGAATATTTGAACTCAGGATGCTTGTGTCAAGTGCAAGGCAAGGCACGGTCTGAGAGATTCCGCTGGTAAGGAAATGGTGAGTCCTCTTTAGTATCAGGTAGGTTATTTCGTCCTTACCTAGACAGGAAAGGGGCGAGCAGGCAGAGGTGACACTAAACCAAAGGGACCAGGTGACTGCAACCTGGAGATGCTTTCAAGCGGCTTCCCAGCACGTTGGTAGCCTGCAGCTGCACCCTAACGGGGGCGGGCGGGAAGCCTCATGACAAACTGTCTGGTGACAGCCTCCCAGGGGACTCAGGGCGGCGGTGAGAAACGGACTACAGCAGCTCCTACAAGCCTCCTGTGTCCCTTGTTCTGGGAGGGTGTCCTGTTCACAGGACGTCTGTCAACACTCAAACTGGCTGTGGCTCAGGCCTTGCCTCCCGGTCCACGTGGACACACACAAAGTCATCCAGTGCCACCACGGGCCGTCCCCTACTGCAGAGTATATGGCAAGATGGCGAGGAGATGAGGCTGGACGTGTCTGGTAGGACCTGGGGCCTTGACTTTCATGACAAGGGGCTCGTACTGATTCTACGGACCACAGGAGTCACCGGAGGTTTTTCAGAGAGGTGGTGGAACTTCGGCTCTGACTGATTTAGAGAAACACATGTGATACGGGCAGGAGGTGTTGGACGTTGGAGGCAGGGAGACCAGCAAGAGATGGAGTCATGACGTGGGCAGTTTGCATGAGAAAGAAATGTCTCTTTGGGCACCTGGGTGGCTCGGTCAGTTAAGTGTCCTACTCTTGATGTCGGCTCAGGTGATGATCTCACGGTTTGTGGGTGTGAGCCCCTGCATCGGGTGCTGTGCTGACTGCGGGGAGCCTGCCTGGGATTCTCCCTCTCCCCCTCTCTCTGCAGCCCCCGACTCGGGCACTCTCTCAAAAATAAATAAACATGGAAAAAGGAAGCAAGAAAGAAATGTCTAGGCGACCATGCCCTCAGATGAGGCCGTGCGAAGAAAAGCAGAAGGCATCGGGGAGTGCGAAGACGCGAGTTCAGCTCTGATTGTGCGAACAGCCCTCAAATTCAGTGCGCCCGTGCGGGAGACCTGCCTGCGCTGGGTAGCGACTGAGGACTTGTCAGCACAGATGCTCCGAAATGGTTCTAGCCAATCAGGCTACGCCACGTGTCGGCGCGGAAGGGCCGAGGGGTGAAGGCTGAGGAAACCCTAGAGTTTAAAGAGCAGCTGGTGGTTTGGAGAAGACAGAGGGGACGTGAATTGGAAGAGGAGGCAACGGATGGCAGTGACATGAGTTGGGACGCCCCGGAGGATAAGGGGTACAGAGAAGCCACGGGATTTTGCAAAGAGAAGGTGACTGGTGACCTCTTTCTGAGAGACTTCCGCCAATGGAAGAAACAGCTTGAAGGAAGCTGAGCAGCGAGCGAGTCAAGAAGAAGGGAGAATAGATACCTTTTAGCGGGGCTGGCGGAAATTTAAACATATCAACACCCAAGAACAGTTTTAGAGTAAACATTCCAAGAAACAGCTGCTCCCGTCGAAACATGAACGCCACTCATCAGCAGAAGGAAGGCTATTTCTAAAGGCGGCACCTCATCAACCTGTGTTGGCTCAAGAAGTCAAAAAAAATGTGTAATTACTTGGAGGTTGGTTTTCCGCTGTCAGCTTTAGTCATTCGGTTGAGTTTCTTTAATGGAAAATTATTTTTCTTCTTTTTTTATTGAATAATTGAATATCTCAGAATAATCCATTATATTTTTTTCACTCTGAATGTATTACGAAGTGCTGTCATTTTGTAGAATGGATGAGAAGGCATTAGGAGTATTTGAAATACGGCCGTAAGAATCAGCCTTTCGTGAACTTAATTATGCGACTGTCTTTGCTTCTCTGTGTATTGCTCCCAGGCCAGACCGGTGATGTCTTCTTTCAAAGTCAAGTAAAATGAGCTTGTTTTTTTTCTTTTTTTCTTTTTTATATCGATCAGGTGAAGACCAGGCCCTCAACTCCTCAGGGGAAGAGTCTCCCCCAGTTTACATGCAGGATGGAGAAAAATCACCATCCAAAATTCTGATGTAATTCAAAATGTAATGACTCTTCCCAAGCCCGTTTGGCTCTAACAGCTCCAGGGGCCCAGGAAACGTGGGAGCTTCTGGGTTTCGGCAAAAATCCCTCTCCCCTTCTCATCCCTTTCTGTCAGCTGTCACCAGTCCCCAGTGGACTACTCTGTGTGACCAATTGTCAGCACCAAAGCATGGTTGAGACTGTGCCCTCTTCTGTGGGTTTTCGATTTCACTAGGGAAAAAGCCTCAATTTGAGCAAACTCCCAGGATATGGAGCTAGAACTATGATTCCTCCTCCTTGCATCCCCGCCCCCAGAAGCCCGTGAGCTATGTTCTCAGGGTAGCTGCTTTAAGGGTCAGAGGCCATCCATCCTCTGGAGGAATTGCCTGTGGTTACTGGGGTCCCGTCTTCACAGGTTAGGAGATGCAGGGACCCCTGAGAGAGGAAGCTTCCTGGGAGTGGATTTTAAAAGGAATGGGAGGTGGGTCCCCCTTTGGGAATTTGGGGAAGGCCATGTCCCACTTCCAGAGAAAGGCACCTACATTCCCACTGAAGGTGTTGCAGACCTTGTCAGGACAGCTTAGTGCGCGGTAGAAGTTCAGGCAGCTGGTCTGGGACACTTTTGTTAGTATTTTATTTTGTTAGGTTATTTCTATTGTATTGTATTGTATTATATTGTAGTCGTAGTGTAGTGTATTCTATTCTATTCTATTCTATTCTATTCTATTCAGGATCCTAACCAAACAGAATTTCCACTTAGGCCAAAAAATACTGAGATTTTTCTGATAGGTTCCATTATTTAGATGCAATATATATAATATATATATATATGTATATATATATATATACATATATATATATATAAATTAAATAATGCCATATCATATATATGTATACACACACACACACACACACACATACTTTATACCTTATTGGTAAGAGACACAGCTAAAAACACAGTGTAATCCTAATTAAAATATATATAATTAGAAAAAGATTAGAAAGAAATATACCAAATCTAGTGATTTTTGCTCCAGGTAATTAACATTAAAATGATACTTTAAAAAATTTTCTTTATAATAACTATGTCCATTGTAATAATCAGAAACAGAAACGTAAATTCGAAAGTTATACAAGGGTTTAAAAACGTTTTGCCAATTCTACTTTCTTTTCTCTCACTCTTTTATTTGTTTTTATGATGAGCTGATTTTTGGTATACTTTCAGGGTTGGGCTTACCACTACCACCTAATTTTAGAACCTTTCCATCACCCCAGAAAGGAACCTGGGGACCATTTGTACTAACCCTTCATACCTACTTCCGGCTCTAGGCAACCACTGATCCATTCTTTCTCTACAGATCCGTGTTTTCTGGACGCGTCTATAAACGGAATCATAGAGTAAGTGGCCTTCGCTGTCTGGCTTCTTTCACTCGGCATCACAGTTTTGAAGTTCTTCCGTGTTGTCGCATGAGTCGCTTCTTTTTTACGGCTGAATAGTACTGCATTCCAAGGCCAGACCATGTTTTGATGGATGATTGGGTTGTTTGCACTCTTGGTCTGATACGAATCCTGCTGCTGGGGACACGCGCATAGAAGGGACGTTTTCGCATGCCGCAGTGCTCCAGATGCCTGTCCTCAAGAGCGTCCCCTTGGAAGATTAGGGCCCCTGGTGTCCCCACAGCGGGACGGGCTGGCTTCGTATGCACAGAGCACTAGGATCGGAACGAGAACTTGCAGAGCCAGCTCTGCGAAGTACACGGAAGTAGATTTTTCTAGTCACTGGTCTCACGTCGTCCCTGAGCTGGGTCTAGAGGCACGCAGGATGGCCCCTACCTCGGGACTCATGAGTGTAAGTGGTTTATATGGGGCATGGTGTGCAAAGTGCATTTGCCTACGTGAAAAACAAAGTGCAGGAAGAGAGAGAGAGAGGAGAAAAAAGCAGGAAGCTCCTTCCTGAGCCCCATGGGCTCCGAGCATCAGGGCTGTTCTCCAGCCTGCTATGTAACCGGTACTCAGTAGATTTATGAGTTAACTTAGGTTACCCTGAAAGAGCTGATGACGAATTGCTCCGTGCATACATGTAACATATGTGGTTACGTTTCCATAGGCTTCCATCTCTATCTTGCTTCTATTCTGAGAGCTGTAGTGACCTTGTCTATACTCCAGCCCTCCCTCATCCCAGCTAGGGGAGAAGAAAAGGGTACGTGGGATGGGGTCTGAGAAACTGGGGCTCAGGGTAGGGAGTCCACGCCAGGGTCTAGGAGAGAGACCTCAGATGATGTGTCAAGAAGCTTGACGACCCAGTTTCGGGAGGAAAATCACGAAGATAGGTCGATTTCGGAGGAGCCCACGTTCATATGGGGGCTCCTGAGAGAAGGAAGGCACCCCGGCTAGTTTCTGAGGCTTGTTTGCAGAGACAAGAGGCATGCCTGTGGCCGTCTACTCCGCCCAAGTTCCCTCTGTGTTTCTGGGCGTCTGCTGAACCTTCACCAAGCAGCTGCGAGCAAATAAAGGCCACATCTATTTCTTCGTACAAACACGGCTCTACACGCACTTTCACCTTTGCTTAAAAGTGAGAGCGAACCACGCTTCTTCTAGAAAGATTATCCTTTGTATTGTTTTGTTCAGCCGATGTTGTATGTGCGATAGCTTCTCAGTATCGCTATTTACAAATCTGTCTGGGGCTGTGCCCCGTGAGCCAAGAATCTCATCACTCTCAAACCCATAAGGATTTAAAAAATTGCTTTGTTAATGCAGAGCTTGCCAATTTCATTTTACATTCTGAAAAATTTAACAGTAAACCAACACAAAACCTGGTCAGAAAACAGACTTCGAAATACAATGACAGGTTTCCATGTGTAAGGACTTAACATGGACCTGAAGCAAGTATTCACATAACTCAACCTTAAACATTCTTGCCCAGGAGATGGTAATCTGAAGTCTGAGCTGTCTGTAAAGAATTCAACATTTTGGCTTGTTTGTTTGTTTGTTTCCATGTTACTAACTTTAGGGAAAAGGGAAAAAAGGGGGAGAGTTGATTTGAAGGCCCTGGTTAAAGAGGACTGCCTCGTTTTATTCACTCAGTCAGCAACCATTTAGTGGGGACTCTGCCCTGCGTGTGCCTGGCTGGATCGTGCAGAAGTTGACACCTCGGTTGCCGGCTCCGGAAACGCTACCGGTGTGGCAGGAACGGATACGTACACAGATGTGGGACGGTGCCGTAAAGTGGGGGAAGACGTGAGGTAAAATGTCGTGGAAGCTTGGGCATGGAAAACTTTACTGCCTGGTGGTAGACCAGAAAGCTTTGTGAAGAGACGGCATTTGCGTGTGCAGGAAATGAGAATACTTTTGGAGAGGGAGGAGTTGTTCTGGAAGGAGGAAATTGCGTGGCTATTTTGTGGAGAGAAGTTCAAAGACTTTAAAGCAGGAGAATGGCTTTGATAAAGGCAGACGATGCTGCAGGTGTGGGAGGAGGGGACTCGGACGAGGCGCGAGGGCTCAGGGAGACCAGCTGGGCGCCAGCGCAGTGGGGATGCGGGAGCAGCGGCTGGAGTCAGGAGCGGGGCTAGGGGTGCTGGGGTAGGGGCAGCAGGGGATGGGTTCTAGCTGGGGCAGGTGGGGCTGTGCAGCCGGCTTTGCTACTCCCCAAAGGGGGACACGGGGACTACCGAGGAGAACCAGCTAAGAGACGCTTCGGCAGGATGAACCGAGCTGGCAAAGATGGGCATCGCAGGCAGTATTTTAATGCCCACGTCAGTTTCTTTCCCCCAGGGATGTGTGAAAACATTGTCCTTAAGACAGGTGACCTGGCTACTGGACATGGAAATATCCTTCTGTCGGGTAGATGGATCTCCCCTTAAATCTTATATCTTCCTATTCAGCCAGGGGCATGATGCCCACGTGGAAGCCGGCATGTTCTGGCCGATTTCCTGATTTAGAGCCCTACTCTGAGTGGAGGGCCCTGTGGCCCACCCCTTCCCTGGAAAAATGCTCAAACCACCACCAGGGTGGTCGTCAGGTGGCACTTCCTGCTTGGCCCCGAGACACAGATGATTCCGTAATGATAAGTTTAGAAAATCAGTCCGTAACTCAGTCCCAGGCCACGGACTTAAACATCTCGTAGGGGTTCGCTAGACGCCAGGAGTTTGGCATCCATGATTTCCAGTCCTTCTAACAACCCAGCGGGTGGGGAAACTGAGGCTGAGGGAAGCCTACGTCTCCCAGCAGTGGCGGTCCATCGAGGTTGGGGGGCTGGGGTATTTCCAGGCGTAGCAGAGCGGGGGGCCGCCGCTCTTTCCGCAGACCGCGCGCGCTGTCAATAAACGGCTTTGGTGGCCGTCTCTCTGCTACCAGATCTCAGGACTTTTTTATCGGGTCGTTTTTGTCAGTGACAAAATTGTAGCTAGTAATTTCAACGTGATTGATATTTTACTGGTACTTGAAATAACGAGGAATGATGGCTGGGTCTTCAATTTATTTTTCTTCCTCGTTACTGTAACGGCTGAGATAAGGGGTGTTAAACTGGCTTAATTGGGTTGCCAGCATAACTAATGGCTTGATTTTATCCAAACTAGCATATTTTAAGTAGAATTAATAAAGGATCTTACGACACGCCCCCCTCCCCCCCCAACCATACAATCTACAGCTGCGTGGACGTCCGAAAAGAGAAAGACCACGAATCGAAGTATCTGTCTCAAGTTCAGGCCACCTCACCCCCTGTTGGAAGCTGCTGTTGTTTGGTAGTTATTTCCCTATGGGGCCGAATGACATTTTTTTTTCTCTTTTAATCAATCTAAATGTACTTTGCACAATATTTCAATTTTGAGTCAACTGGCATTATCAGCACATCTATTATAGAGGGGACTGAGGGAAGAGGCAGGTCGGGACATGATAGATCTCAGCCTATGAAAAATCATTATCTCAGTGTATTCCATTTTAATCTTACAGCTGTTCCGCCTGGTTCTATATCTGTGTCTTCTTGGGAACCCACATCACATTTTTCACCGGCAGACTCAAATATGCTTTATGAGTCGCTAAGTCATGAGAACGTGCAGCCGAATTTAGTGATAATTTGGCTTGTTTTTACGCTATCATTCCCCTATTCTTCAAAATGAAAATAGATGGGGAACGGGACACTCTGATAATCATATAAAGACTTAATACGGGTGCTAGAGATAGCATGGGCTCCCTGGCTCGAACTGTCTCATACACGCTGAGCTCTAGGAAGAACCAGAACCAGTCTTTCTCCCCTTTTATCTTTAAACTCAGCGCAGCGTGGGTGCTGGGAGCCAGGGCACTTGGAACTTACCAGAGCAAAATATTTGCCTTTGGTGTTTGGACTCACAATTTAGATTTTCTCTGAGGGCAGAAGAGGCATTCAATAACTATCAAGGAACGCGGAGCCCTGTACAATTTCAGAACAGAAGGAAGGGATAAAGGCGAGGTTATAGGTAAGATGAAGCAGGAGGGCCAGCCTGGCAGAATTCGGAGCTGAAGGCGGTAAGCCGGGTATCAGCAGCCGCTGTGCCGTGCCCGCCCACGACCACCCCCCGTGGGATTCCCGAGCTCTTAGGAGAAATTGCTTGTGACAGTTTTCAGCCCACATAAGGCGGTGAGACTAACATTTGACCTTTCTGGCGATTACCTAAGCAGGAGCGACAATCACACGGGGATTTACCCGGTGCTAATTGCTGCCGCTTTGCCCCATGGTCAGCAGCGCGTCCTCCAAAGGGATTCCATCTTACTGCATTCCAGAATGTTCTCTCGCCCTCTTGGTGTTTTCCTTAACAGTTATTATCCCCTCTCCCCTCTTTGGAAAGGCAGGCTAGCAATTTTGCGTTCGCCGAAGTCTTTAGCAGAAGAGTTCGTGTACTCCGAAGGCACTACCTTAACCTTTTCAGGAAATCTGGACCACAGAAGGCAAATGATGATACTCATCTCCAAAGATAAAATGCTTGCCAACGCGAAAGGTCACGCCTTATTAATCTATAGGATTAAGGGCTTTATTCTTCCAATCGCTTAGCTACAGCTGGTTCTGCTTTAGCAAAACAGAAGCGTTTCACTTATAATTTAGGAACCGTGTTGTTAGGTAATTTGTAACTCATTAAAATTGATAACAGTTGATGAAAAGTGCCTTGTGCGTCCTTGACTGTTCTGCGGGTTACGCCCTAACCTTTATCCATGGCGGTGGGACTAAAGCGCCTTTCTTCCCCATGGGCATGGTCGATATCACTGTGAAGCATGATTCCAGAATCCATCTAGACTGACTTTGGGGCCCCATGCAAAGGTCCAAAGAGCTTTTCATCGCTGTTAACGCCAGAATGGGGTTTCCAGCCCTGCTTCTGACTGGATTTTTATATTCCTCCATCCTGATCTCATAGTCTCTAGTCGCTAAGACACACCTAAAAGAAAATTCTCTTGTGGTGCTGCCTTGTCATTGTCCTCAACTGGACCAGCAGAGCTGTGTGTAGTAAGTTCAGACAGTAGCACGTGTGCCTTTTGCAAAGGAAGGTGTGGACCTGAGAACGTGAGCTCTGCTCTGTTCCCTCTGCAGACACCCTGCCATTCTCTCATCTCTCCCAGAGAATCAGGCCATCGGCAGCTGAGACTGTCCTTCCGTAAAACAGTCGGATGCTGAGAGTCTCTCTCTTGGGGAAACGGGTGCTTGGAAAATACATGAACGGTCACAGCCCTCCCGGAGAAGGTGCCAAGGACCAGGTATACACTCTCTGTGTAGTCAGGCATGTTTTGGGGTTAAGTTTTAATTGAAATATTAGGAACACTCGTATTTCTAATAAATACACAGCTTAAAGAGTTTTTGCGATCTGAAGACACCCAAGTAGTCCGATATTACAGGATCAGGAAAGACATCACCAGGTAATCTAGCAGTGATGATGAACTCTGCTTGTGTTGGTTGTGTTTGAGCTTTACACACATTCAGGATGTGAACTTCTGATCCAGCCTTGTTTCATTTGGGCATTTGACCAGTTTCTAGTTTGGGGGTTATTAGGAATAGTGCTGTCGTTAACATCCTGGCACGTGCATTTTGGTGAATTCGTATCCACATTGCTATTGGATGGATAGCAAGGCACGTCATTTCTGGATCATAGGGTGTACACGGGTTCAGCCTTGGTTGAGACTTTCTGTTTCCAAAGTGTTTGTACCAAGCTGCACTTCTACCAGCTGAATATGAGGCCTCTGATGATTTCACATCCCTGCCAACATTCGGTGTGTTCCATCCGACCAGGTCAGCTCTTTTGTGGTGGGTCTCGGTATTGCATTTCATTGTATCTCTCGATCGATTTGTATTTTAATTTCTATCTGCATAATTTCATTTTTATTTCTTTGATTAATGAAGTTGTGCAGCTCTTCTACGTTTATTGGCACGTGTATATCCTCTGTCGTGAAGTACCGGCTCGAGTTCCTTCCCTCTTCAGCACTGGGTTGTGTCTTTTGCTTACGGATGATAGGATTTCTTTGTATTGTAAGTATCTTCTCTGGGGGTTACCTTTTTACTTTCTTAACGATATCCTTTGATGAACTGTAGTTCTTAATTTTAACATCATCTACCATTTTTTCCTTTTTGTCCTGAGTACTTTTGTGTCCTGCTTAAAAAGTCTTTGCCTATGTCAAGGATACCGATATGTTTTTCTCTAAAAGATGTATTATTTTACCTTTCATATTTTGGCCTGTAATATACTTAGAACTCATTATAGTGTACTGTTTGAGAGAAGAATCAGGATACACTTTTATTTTCATATATGTATTCAATTAACTCAGCATTTTTATTGCAGAGACCATGCTTTCTTGTCTGCAATCACCATGTCCT
The DNA here is from genome assembly GCA_030068075.1 of Paguma larvata. Taxonomy (NCBI): domain Eukaryota; kingdom Metazoa; phylum Chordata; class Mammalia; order Carnivora; family Viverridae; genus Paguma; species Paguma larvata. The sequence goes on along the minus strand of CM057841.1, from coordinate 56,173,928 downwards.
TCATGTCCTTGGCAAAAACAGAGACTGTGTGTGTGTGGATCTGCTTCTAAATTCTCTATTCTACTGCATCGGTCAGTTTTTTTTTCTGTCTGTGTGCAAACACCACCATAATTGTAATTACTTTCGTTTTCTAATAAGTCTGAATAGCATAAGTCATAATGCTAATGTCTAATAAGTCATAATAGGATAAGTCTGCCAACTTATTCTTCAAGGTTGCCTTGGCTAATTTTAGCCCCTTATATTTCCATATGAATTTTGTAATCCGTTTCTTCTCCTTCAGCTCAAAACAAAGGCCTGGGATTCTGCTTGGAATCATGTTGAATCCTTTGGGTCAGTTTGGAGAGAATTGACATTTCAATAGCATCGACTCTTCCAATCCATGAACATGGTATGTCTCTCTATTTAATAGGATTAAAAATTCTCTTTGCAGTGAATTTTAGTTTTCGATGCAGAATCTTTCTGCATGTCCTCACATGGCAGGGATGGGGGCAAAGGAGTTCTCCGGGGTCTGTTTTAGAGCAGTATTAATCCCACTCATCTTCTTCCTTCTGCATGACCTGAGCACCTCCCAAAGGCCCAACCTCCAGATGCCATCACATGAGGGATTAGATTTCAACATATAAATTTTGGGGGGACACAAACATTCAGTCTATCCCATACTCCAATGCTTTGTGTCTTTAAAACCTGGCAGATGTCTTAAGGAGAGAATGGCTGTATGTTTAAGGTGGGTTTGCTTCCTCTGCGAGGTCTTTGTTTCAGTGAGATCCCTGGAGATTTTACGCCATCCTTTACAGGGCGTTTGTCCGTGGGGGAAAAAGAGCCATGTGTTTAAGGGCACTCAGGTTCTCACTTTGTCACGTCAGCTCCAAGTGACTGTTACCAGCATTTCTGGCTTATTTCCCTTCATCCTGGGCCCTCGGTCTGGGTCAAGCCTGACCCTCACTCAGAATCAGGAAAGACTGAGGCTTCATGGCTTCTGCAGATCTCTGATGCCTTTACAATGAAAGATTTTTGGGGGCACCTGGATGGCTCAGTCGGTTGAGCATCTGACTTTGACTCAGATCATGATCTCATGGTTTGTGAGTTCAAGCCCTGTGTGGGGCTCTGTGCTGACAGCTCAGAGCTTGGAGCCTGCTTCGGATTCTGTGTCTCCCTCTCTCTCTGCCCCTCCCGGACTCGTGCACTCATTCTCTCTCTGGAAAATAAATATACACTAAAAAAATAAATAAACATTAAAAAAATATAAAGACTAGTTTTTACACTAGGAACATTAGTCCTACTACCTCCTACCTGGAAAGACCCTGCAGACATACCTTTTATCAACATGTTAGATATAAATTCCCGAGTGACTCCTTGTTTAGAGAAAATAATTTTGCTTTAGCTCTCCTAGTGTTATATGACAAAAAAAGTCTTTATTCTTTCATTCCATCAAATACATTGGATGTCTACAAGTTAAATAAAATCAAATGCTTACTTTGTATAAAATTGAGACATCAATTAAACTATTAACTTTGATCTAATAGGTAAGTGTTATTTTTTCCTGGGTAAACCTAATACCCAGAGATGGGTTTTCAGTGAGTGACAGAAAGGAGGCTTTAAACCAAAGTTCCTTTGATTTATGAGTTCTTTTAAAATTTATGCTCTTTTTGCTCTAAGTCTTTTGGGCCTTGTAAAGATTATCATCTCTAATGATGGTTCTGTGTATTAATGCCAACCTGATTTCTATGTATCATTACATCGACTGGGACATTTTGTCCTTTTGGAAACATCTGTGACACCAGATTTTGAAAATACTTGTTTGATATTAGTATGAAAAGAGTTAGACAAGAAGTAGACTTCACACCTTATTTTTCTTGAGGACCATTCTTTGCTCTATTCTTTCCTTTCTGTAACCCCCACTGGGGTGAGATTAACACGTATTGAACATTTACTATGGCTTTTGCTGGTGAGTGTAGAGGGCACAGCACTTTGCTTTCTTGTTTCCTTTTATGTTTATTTATTTATTTTGAGAGAGAGAGAGCACGTGTGCATGTGTGAGTGGGGGGGGGGAGAGAGAGAGAGAGAGAGAGAGAGAGAGAGGGAGGGAGAGAATCTCAAGCATGCTCCTCACTGTCAGCACAGAGCCTGACATGGGGCTTGAACTCATGAACCATGAGATCATGACCTAAGCCGAAATCACGAGCTGGACACTTAACTACTCAGGTGCCCCCACTTTCTCATTTCTCACAACAACCTTCTTAAAAAATTTTTTTTCATGTTTATTTTTGGGAGAGAGAGAGAGAGAGACAGAGTGCCAGTGGGGGAGGGGCAGAGAGAGAGAGAGAGGGAGACACAGAATCTGAAATAGGCTCCAGGCTCTGAGCTGTCAGCATAGAGCCCGACATGGGGCTAGAATCCACGAACCGTGAGATCATGACCTGAGCCAAAGTCGGAAGCCAAACTGACTGAGCTACCCAGGCGCCCCAATAATCTCACAACCTTCTAAGTAGGAATTATCCTCCTTATTTCATAGAAATAGAACCTGAGTTGCAGTCTATAAGCAGCTTTCCTAGTCACAGCTGGAGAGAGGGCTTGTTTCTGGCAAAAATTAAAGTGTACTTCAATTCTAATTTTATTTTTTGATGAATAATTGTGTAAAATATTTCATAGGGCAATGACAACTCTATTTGCTGTATTTCAACCTTTATTCATGCTGTTCTTAGCTGAGAATTTTCTCTGCAAGTACAGATACTTTCAGGTGGAACAAAACTCTGAAATCATTACTTTAGCCGATCTATAATTGATACCTTTTATTCAAATAGCATTTTAAACAAGTGACTTCTTGTCACCCACTGTTTAGGCCCTTAACACTCCTGTCTGGACCTGTTCCTTCTACAAAATTTACCTGTGGTGATGGCTCCCATCTCTTTTGCACGGGTAACTTCCTTTTTTTTTTTTAAATATTTATTTATTTTTGAAGGAGAGAAAGAGAGAGAGTGAGTGGGGCAAGGGCAGAGAGAGAGAGAGGGAGACAGAATCTGAAGCAGGCTCCAGGCTCTGAACTGTCAGCACAGAGCCCGATGTGGGGCTTGAACTCATGAGCCGTGAGATCATGACCTGAGCTGAAGTCGGAACCCAACCGACTGAGCCACCCAGGCGCCCCTTGCATGGGTGACTCTCTAGAAAAGCCTCCTCACTTTGATTACAGTCCCAGTTTTCCAGCTTCTCACATGACATCATCACCCCCCCACCCAAAGATGACATGGGAACAACCCTTTGAAAACCATTCCATTTCAATGGAATAAACATTCCTGGTTTCTGGATTAGAAATCTGAATATCACCTTTCTGAATTTTATGTTAAGTATGTATTTTTCAGAGTCCGGTTTCTTCCTTCCAGGTATTTTCTAGACTTACCCCTGGCGGTCCATTTCTGTTGAGACCAGGCACACCCTGACGCCTGCAACTAAGAGACTGGCTATGGCTTTCAACATATTTCCTGACTCCAGACTCACTCCATCTAAACCGACCCCACTGCTTGGGCTTTGGCCCACGCTTTCACCCTGATTTCCGCCACGGCTTTAGAATGCCCCCCTACCACCCTCCTCCCCATCGGATGCAGTTCCTACACTGACATAGGAGTTATCTTTCTAAAGCACGAAGGTTATTCTGGAAGCAAGGAAGCAACGGAAGCAAATCAAACACCTTGGCAAAGAACATGGAACATTTCGGGATCTATTTCAGGGTCTAGTCCACAGATTTGTGAGTGTCTGCTCTAAATCAGGCACTGGGATAGCAGCCCAGCATTCGACACGAGACCTAGGACCGGCCTTAGAGCAGTGGGTGCCTGGCCATCTCTCTGCTCTTAGGTTCACTCACATGGAGCCTACCAATCTAGTCTTTTCAGCGTCTCACGTATCCTGTATTCTTTCGGGCTTCTATTACAATGTGTTAGCTTTTCCAATCAACAAAGTGAAAGTCAGCCTACTGACTGGGAGAAGATATTTGCAAATGACACATCCAATAAAGGGTGAGTATCCAAAATATATAGATAACCGATACAAGTCAACACCCCCAAAATAAATAATCCAATTAAAAATGTGTAGACGACAATGTTTATAGTAGTGCTTTCAACCATAGCCAAATGAGGAAAGAGCCTAAATGTCTATCAACTGATGAATACATAAAGAAGATGTGGTTTATAGATACAATGGAATACTACTTGGCAGGGAGAAAGAATGAATCTGGCCATTTGTAGCAACGTGGATGGAACTGGGGGGTATTATGCTGAGTGAAATAAGTCAGTCAGAGGAAGACAGATACCATATGTTTTCATTCATATGTGCATCTTGAGAAACTTAACAGAAGATGATGGGGGAAGGGAAGGGGAAAATATAGTTACAGAGCGAGAGAGAGGCAAACTGTAAGAGACTCTTAAATACAGAGAACAAACTGAGGGTGGATGGGGGTGGTGGGGGAGGGGGGAGAGTGGGTGACGGGCACTGAGGAGGGCACTTGCTGGGAAAAGCACTGGGTGTTGTATGGAAGCCAATTTGACAATAAATTATATTCATAAAAAATGGGTAGAAGATATGAACAGACATTTCTCCAAGGAAGACATCCAGATGGCCAACAGACACGTGAAAAGATGCTCAACATCACTCATCATCAGGGAAATGCAAATCAAAACCACAATGAAATGTCACCTTGCACCTGTGAGCATGGGTAAAATCAAAAACACCAGAAGCCGTAAGTGTTGGCTGGAATGTGGAGAAAAAGGAACCCTCTCGAACGGTTGGTGGGAATGCAAATGAAGTCTTGCCATTTGCAACGACATGGATGGGGCTAGAGGATATTATGCTAAATGACACAAGCCAGTCCGAGAAAGACAAATGCCATACGATCTCCCTCATATGTGGGATTTAAGAAACAAAACGAACAAAGTAAAAAGAGACAAACTGAGAAACACTCTCTTAACTACAAAGAACAAACTGATAGTTGTGAGAGGGGAGGTGAGTGGGGGAAGGGCGAAAGAGGAGCGGGGCTGAAGGAGTGCACGTGCTCCGATGAGCACCGGGTGATGTATGGATTGCTGAATCACTGGCTTGGACACCCGAAACTAATATAACACTGTACGTTAACTACACTGGGATTAAAATTTATGAAAGGGGAATGGGATTACAGAAATGTGTTGCTTTTTCTCCACTCACCCTTCATCACTCCGTAGGGACCCCCTCGAGGAAGAAGCTCCCCCTGACCAACGCTAAGGCCGGACAAGGGGCCCCTCTGGGCTCAGTTCCATCAGAACAGTTTTGACATTGCATCGCGGTCTCCTGTTGACTAGCCTCACTCCCCGAATCGCTCACTACCTCATGGAGCACAAGGCCCATGCGTTATTCAACTTCGAGTCTCCCGCACGCAGCATGGCGTCCGTGGATGACCGTCCGTGTGCTGTTTCCTCATGCGATTTCCTCCTCAAGAACTTACGGGGTCTTTTGGCCGCCGGCTCCATGAAATGGCTCGTCTGGGGGTTGAGATGCTTTGAAGATATGACTGTTCCACACCCATCCAAATAGATTTCCACTTGTTCACGCACAGTGGATGCAACTCCCTCTCCCCCTTTCTTACCTCCCATGCCACACTGCCTTCTAGTCTTGACTCCCCGCCTCTGTGTTCTCAGGCACCTCCACCTCCTTCCCTGCCACTTGCCCAAATCCCACCTGGCCTTCAAGGCCAAACTCAAAGGCTGACTTCACCGTGAAGTCCTGTCTGCCTATCGAATGCCGTGCTGAGTGTGCGCTTCTCAGACACCGGATCTCGTAGGTGGCTTGCATGTGAGTGCCCAGAACACGGAGACGGGGTCCGAGATTTCCTAGTTCACCTGTTATCGAGTATAATGAAGGGCACATAGAAGGGTCCTGTGAATATTCATTTTGGTATATGGGTCTCAAAACTGAATCTTCGACCATGAACTGCTGGCTTTTAGGAATAATCGGGAGAGCAAAACTTCTCACGTGATTGATACAAGAGGCATCTCATCTTAACCAGCTTCGCCTCCAAACCAGCTCTGACCCCCGCCCCCATCTCAGTCGATGGCTGAGGCCATTAGCTTTGTGTCTGAAATACAGAGACTATCTCCAGAATCTGACCTCTTTTCATCCCCTCTCCCATTACAGGTCCAAGCCACCGTCGTGCCTCCATGGTCGCCAGTCTCCTAAGAGGTCTCTGTCCTTGTGTCCTTGTCCCCCACGTCTGATCTCAACCAGGCAGCATGATGCCATCACACTGAACCCTCCCTGGCCCTTGGCGACAGCGCCCCCTTTCACGCGCAGTGATCGGAGGGTGGCGAGGGGGCCCACGTGACACTGCGCCCTCTGCCTCCCCACCCCCTCCCTGTCCCTCGCACTCTCTCTGGTCCAGCCTTCTTGGCCCTCTAGCTCTCCCTTAGCCAACCTCAGGGCTCCCTTCTCCACCGCCTTCATGTCTGTACTCCAACGCCACTGCTCCCGTGAGGCTCCCCAGGGCTGCCTCTTGAGAACTTCAGCCCCCTGTCGTCTGCTATCTTTTCTCCGTCTCCTTGTTCGTACATAAATAGTACATTCTCTTTTTTCTCCGCCCCCCCCCCCCCGGAAGGTGTATTATGTATTTTACTCAATTTTCCTCCTTTCTCTGTGGGAGTGTCAGCTGCACAAGGACAGTGGGTTTTGTCTGTTCGCGGCTGTGTTCCCAGCACCCAGAACGGAGTCGGGCCCGTGGATGTGGTTTATTAGCTTCTGAATGTACAGCGATTGTTCTGTGATTATGGAGCCCCTCGCTGAGGGCACCTGACGTCTTGCCGTGGTCTCCTGTGATAACAGGATAAAAGCTGTGGAGGCCATTCAGTCGTCAGGCTCGGCGACGTCCTCTGGGACTTCCTTTCAACTAGCACTGAGTGACAGGACCGTCCCGCAGGTGAGAGCATGATGCCAAGATGAAGGACATCAAGGTGCCTTCCTCACCTCGGCGCCTGCCCGAGACGAAGCACCGTGAGCTCACCACTCTGACCTCTAACCGGACAAAGACCTGAGAACCCCAGGACTTGCGGTCTTACTGACTCACTGTGTGTTTATGCATTTCTTTTCCCTGCCCCCCCCCCCCACACATGTGTATCCTTCCCAAGAACACCTCCAGGTGTGATCAGAGGAACTGTAAAATGTGAAAATACAGCAGTCACTGAAAAGTATCCACTTGGTGGCATTTTAAAAATTACTCACCACTGTCGATTGCCAGGAAGAGGGCAGTGTACACGCTGTTGTGGACGAACGGCGACTCGCGGTCCAGCACCGCCGTGGTGTCCACGGTCCCGTTGATGGGGTTGATATTCAGCCACCCCGCCGGGTCCTTGTAGACAGAATACCTGAAAAAGTAATCCCAAACAACATCATGTTACATTCAGAACACATTCGAGAAATGTTCACCAAGTACTGGGCACAAGCTCTCACGCTAGGTGCCAGGTAACTCTTAAAGTTTATTTATTTTCAAGAAGAGAGAGAGAGAGAGAGGGAGAGGGAGAGAGGGAACACACACACAAGAAGGGGAGCAGCAGAGAGAGAGGGAGAGAGAGAATCCCAAGCAGGCTCTGCATTGTCAGCACAGAGCCTGATGTGGGGCTCGAACTCACGAACTATAAGATCATGACCGGAGCCCAAGTCAAGAGTTGGGCGCTTAACCAACTGAGCCACCCAGGCGCCCCAGGTGCCAGGTAATTCTTACCACAACCCCCAAAACATCATTACAGTTAGATTTGTTTAGAAAATGACAGCTGACTACCAACTCTGTGCTGAATATTTGGTGCCTGCACCACCTTTGCGCCTCACAACCAGCCTGTGAGGAGAGAGCTCGTATCTGCCTGGTTCTCACAGAGGCAGAGTTCACGGCTGTCCAAGTCCAGCTGTGTTCCTCTTACACCCTGGGTGTATCCCGTGTGCAGAGCTGGTGGGATGAGCACTACCGTGGGTGTACGGGCAGGACCCATGGATGCTGGGAAAAAGCAGCCATTATGTCTGATGGAGGGTCACCCTCACAGAAGATGCAGCGTCTGAACCAAGATGGGAGGAAAGGGTGGAATGTTGTCAGAGACTGAGAGGGTGGACAGGTCAGGAAGAGAGAACAATACGAATTAACACATGGAGCAGAGAGATTCCCTACGTAGCAGGATTCTCGCACAGAGAGTCATGACACTGAGGCTTTTCTTTCCAGAAAGTGACTTTATTCATGCCGGCACGGCTCAGTTGGGTTCGTACCCGAAGAACTGAGCCTTGAGCGCCATGTGGTGTATTTTTTATACATTTTCTATTTCTTCGTCTCTCATATATGGTAACACAAAAACACACAGTCTGATAAAGTGGTCTCATGTTACAAGATTGTGGGGAATGTTGTCATGTATGTGTATAGCCAGCTTGTCTGGAGGTTTTGTTTTGTTTTTTCTCCCCTTAGGGAGGGGACCCTACCACAACTAGAGGGTAAGCTCCACAAAAGCAAGGACATCCGTCTGTTGTCATCGCAACAGCTCCGAAAACATTGCTTAGCACATACACAACACTCAACAGACAGTTGCTGAGTGAATGAGTGTTTAGGTGTCAGAAGGTGGACGGCGGTGGTCCGAACATACCTTCTCCAGGGGACACTGAAAGGAAATGAGTTTAGATCATAAAGACCCTGGGCCACTGTTGTAAGGGGGTGGGATTCTGGGTAATGAGAAACCATCAAAGAATTTTAAAATGTCAGTATTTTTTGAGGATTTTGTAAAAGTAATCCATGTTTATTCTAAGAAGTTTAAACAAAATGTGCAGTAGGTAAGAAATGAAAATCTCACCTACCAGGGAGATTCTAATGACCAGGACTCAGATTTCTGTGAACCGAGTGGCTTGGGTAAAAGGGGGACTATCCCACTAACACGTGGCAATCGCTCCAACTGCTTTTGTACTTGAGCCGGAGAGCTGCTTGTGTTTTCCTGCAGTTCCCACCAATCTTTGAAATATATGCCCCTGAAGAGACATGAAAACTGCTGGGTCGTCAGTCAGGTAAAGATGCCTGAAGTCGATCGTCTCTGCCATATCCTGCTGGCTTTGGTTCTGAGAATGTTTAAAACCCGATTTGACCAACAGGAGTTTGGGGCAATCACCATCTCAGTCTTCACAGGGGATGAGACGTCCACACCTTAATCCTGGGGACCTGTGAACGTCACCTTGTGTGGCAAAACCTTTGCAGGACGAATTAAGCGGAGGATCTTGAGATGGGGAGGTGATTTTGGATTATTGGGGCTACAAGCAACCACAGGGGTCCTTTTATGAGGGAGGCAGAGAGAGATTTGAGACACAGAGAAGAGCAGAAGCCCACGTGACCGCGGAGGCGGGGACTGGAGTACTGCAAAGGAGTCTTCCCTTGAGTCTTCGGAGGGAGTGTGGCCGACCTTGATTTTGGCCTAGTGACACTGACTTTGGACTGTTTGGTCTCCAGAACTGGGAAGAATCCATTTCTAGCCCCACCAAGTTTGTGATAATTTGTTACGGTAGTTTGTTACGGCAGCAGTATGGAAACTAATACAGTGGGTATAATGTCCCCACCTACAGACGAGGAAACTGCAGAACAGACCACACAGCTACTGAGGTCATGGAGTCAGGACGTGGGCCCAGGGCCCCTGCTCCGAACTTCACACTAAGCTGCTTCCCAGCTAACCTGCTCAAGAGTGGTCAAAAGATACTCGCCGAAGTCTAAGAAAAAGTTATCTCCAAGGATAGAGCAAGGGTGACTCCAAGGGTCATGGGTTAGCTTCTTCACGAGCAGGCGAGACCCAAGGAGCTGTGACACATGTGTGGCCCAGGGGAAGGGGAACCGCCATCTCTGACTTGGAGGCAATCTTGGGGACCTGGCAATGTGACTGTTACCCAAGGAGGCTGTGGTCACAGAGAGGAGGGGTGGTCAGCCCGGGGCCTCGAGAAGGGAGCTGAAGAATGAGAAACCACTGGAGACGGTCAGCACCGCACCCGTGGTGCCAACTTGACCGCCTGCTAGGGAGACCCTCCCACGCTTGCTCACAGGCTCTGCTGAGCCTCATCCCCAGCCTGTGGATACCTCCAGGGGCTTCCACTGGGCACAGACAGACCCTCTGACATAGCGACATAGCATCTCACTTTAGTTCAGAGAGAAGGACTCTGGTTTACTACAGTCCCTCATGGATTTGGGTCCTGCGAACAGATCTGAGCACCCCTGTGCGCCGATGAAATAAAATCAAATTTTTATTTTGCAAAAGTAGATGAGCCAGACCCTGGACCGCTGAGCCGCACCAGGGCGTGAACCCTGCTAACGCTTCCTAGAAAGCATCAGGTCTGGTCTTTCTAGAACAACCTCAGGGGAGCAGTGCCCACCTAATCATGAGAATAGCAACAGTAGCGTCCAACATTAAACCCAGTGTTTACTGCCCTTTTCTAGGACTGCCCTGCATCGACTCTTTCAGCCCTCACATCAACCCTGAGAGGCCGATAACATTATCCTTCCCATTTCACAGATGAGGAAACTGACGAGACGCTGGATGCTATAGATCTTTTCACGGTCTTACTTTTTTTCCTACTGCACTCCAGGCTGTAGACGTCTCAGTTCTCACAGAACTCCTATCATTCTAAATCTACTTGTGTATTTTATTTTATTTTTAATGTTTATTTACTTTTGAGAGACAGAGAGAGACAGAGTGTGAGTGGGGGAGGGACACAGAGAGAGGGAGACACAGAATCTGAAGCAGGCTCCAGGCTCTGACCTGTCAACATAGCGCCTGATGCGGGGCTCAAACTCATGAACCATTGAGATCATGACCTGAGCCGAAGTTGGACGCTCAACCGGCTAAGCCACCCAGGCGTCCCTACTTGAATATTTTTGAAAAACCAGAAGTAGAATTTTTATTTTATATTGAAAAAGGTATAACTTGACCTTTTTAAAGTTTATTTCTTTATTTTGAAAGAGAGAGAGAGATTGAGAGAGTGTGTGAGCAGGGGAGAGGCAGAGAGAAGGAGAGAGAGAGAATCCCAAGCAGGCTCTGCACGGTCAGCGCAGAGCCTGACGCAGGGCTGGAGCTCACAAGCCATGAGATCATGACCTGAGTAGAAAGCAAGAGCTGGGTGTTCCACTGACTGAGCCCTCCAGGCGCCCCACTTGACTTTCTGCTAAGAAAAAAATAATTATTCCAGTGCAAAAACCAACCAACCAACCAACCAACCAACCAACCAACCAACCAACCCCGGGGTCAGTGGCTAGTGAGTTGGCATTTGCGCCCCGGCTGCCTGGTGCCAGGGGTCTGCTCTTAACCTCTGCACTGGCTACAATGGGTCACCTACATTGTCAGTGTCCCCTGGGAGTAAAAAGCATGGACGTCGGGACGAAGGAGCACTGGATTCTCACTGTGTGACCTGGGTGATCTGCTTCTCTGCTTCCGTTTCCTCTGGTGAGACGGGATAATCCCAGGGCCTCAGGAGGCTGTATGAGGGCAGGTGAGGCCAGACCCCAAGTGCGTGGCTCCCAGCAGAGCGATTCGGTCCACCGATGGGCGGTTGTGGTCCACTGGGGTCGGCCCGTGTGCCCTGTTTTGACGTGGTCTGCACTGTCCCCGGGAATGTCTTGGGAATACCCGACTCGGCGGAGCCCCGGGGAAACGGTGTTCTGTAGGGGAGGCGGCAGCAGGGAGCAGATGGACGATGAATGATGCTAACGGTTTTTCCCACACTTCCTTGCCGCCTCAACGATCATTTCCTTACTTCTTAAAAACAGAAGAAATTTATTATTCATGAGAATGAACCGCTTTAAACACACCTGTCGGGATGCCTGGGTGGCTCAGTCGAGCGTCTGACTTTGGCTCAGGTTATGATCTCAGGATTCATGGGTTTGAGCCCTTGCGTCGGGCTCTGTACTGATGGCTCGGAGACTGAAGCTTGCTTTGGATTCTGTATCTGCCTCTTTCTCTGCCCCTCCCCTGCTTGTGCTCTCCCAGTAAATAACCAAGTATTAAAACACATACACACACACACAAAACACCTGTCTTTCATTTCTACAGCAATTTGTGTCTCCACCTGCAAACTTCTACTTGTCTTCAAAGACCCAAGCTGAAATGTCCCTTCGTGGTCATCCTACAGGAACTCCCCAGTTAGAATTAGTCACTTCCTCTTCTAGGTCCTCGCTGGGCACAAACAGAGTAAAAGGCCAGGTGGAGCATAATATGGCCCCCTGTGGGTCTGCCGCCTTCACCAAACTCCACTTTGTGACGTCAGGATGAGGTCCAAGTGCCGTACTAGCGCATACTTACTGCGTGTGGCCTTGTGCCCAGCTCTTCAGAGTCAGCACCACCCTCGTTTTTGTGGTTCCCAACAGCCAGATGGAGTTGGTATCATTCCTGTTTTACGGATGAGCTGACCAAGGTTCAGAGAGACGTAGCAACTTGCCCAAAGCAGCACAGCCAAGAAGTGGCAAGAAGGGTTCCCATCAGGTAACAAGCTCGCAGTGGATCCAGGAGTCATGTGTGGGTGGTTCGAAGTACTTGAAATAACGCAAAATTTAAATGGACCGTATTTTATTCCCCGATTACTCAAAGTGGAGTTTAGAAGATAAATAAAAAACAAATTAAATTATCTAGGCTTTTCATGTTGGCCAAGAAACAATCCTTTCTATTTCTCCCTTGGTCATGGTCTTGGTCTCCTGACGTTACGGTTTCACAAGATGATGAATGTTTTCCTTCTTCTCTTAGAGAAGGAGAAGTTCTATTCAGTGGGAAGCTTACGGACCTTAACCCGGAAGCTGGCCTGGTGCAGTCAACCTGTCCCCAGCACCCTCCCCGAGAAAGCAGGGCGTCGAGGGTTTTATGTGATAGCCACTCACTATTTTTCTTCCTTGAAAAAACAATCAGGTATCCACTGCTGTGGCTATTGCGTTTTCATCTGGCCTTTAATTTTGTCTCCCTCTATTAATTTATTTATTTTGTTCGGTGTCTCTTCCCATCGGAGACCTTGGGGAGGCATGCCCGTGTCCCGGTCTCCACGATGCCAGCCTCCTGTGTCTACTCAGAATCCCAGCCGCGGACAGAAGACAGGGGCCACCCCATTGACTGAGCACTCCCGAGTGCCCAACGTCGTGTTACGCTGTGCCCACACTATGCACGCCAAGACCTGGGTGCAGGAGCCTGAGGGTAGGTGGGTGAGATTTTCCCCAGCCCTAGAACTTTCCACCCCGGAGGGGTGAGCAGCTGGAGACCACCAACCAACCTGCTGTTCCACTTCCCGGGTGATGGGCCCTTGTGTCGGATCAGCCCTTCTGACCAATTCGCCAGACGCTCTCTGGAAATTTCTGACATTTTCAACGCTGTCTTCTTAATAAGCCTTTTGGTATAAAAATACCAGCGTGCAGGATGTTTTCCATGCTTTTAGGCCTGAAAAATGCATCCGCCTTATTAAATTGGGATTTCCGGGCAATTTATCTGTAATGTGAACTTTGCTCGTTACAGGGGAAGAAAAATCAAACTAAAAACAGGCCTCCTTTCAGTCTGCAATGCAGCTTCACAGGAGTGCCTGTGGAGATGTGGCCTCTTCTGGGCAGTCGGCCTCGGCAGGCTCGAGGCAGGATAATTAGCAGGACCGGGCCACGTGGGAAAGTGGGGTGGGCGCCTCTAACCATGCTTGGGCCCCGCGCCTCTCCTGGGGAGCAGGCTTACTGTCGGCGGGGCCCCGGTGGAGCGGAAAGGAAATTCCCAGGCCAGAGGCCAGGGCCAGGTATTGACTGGAAAGCACTTCCAGAGCTGGGGCTGCCCCGCTCGGACCCTCATGGGGCCCTGGTAGTGGTGGGAAGGAGGGAGAGACTCCAAGCTTCGACAAGTCTCTTCGGTAAGCGTCTTGGGTTTTTTCTGTATTTGTTCAGCACTGACACCAAAACCACACGGGTTATCATGGCCTTCCTTTTATATTAGACTTAAAAATGTTACAAAGCCATACGCTATTAGTGTAAGAACAGCCAAGAGATCAATGCCGTGTAATACAGCAAGAGAAATAGGCAAGTTGTGTAGACAGGTGGATAGACAGACACAGAGAGACAGACACAAATACAGATATCTAATATAATCCGTATCTACTGTATATAATTGCTAAATCGAGATCTATCTAGACAGACATTTTATATATCAGTATGTGTATGCGTAGCCGTATATATGCTTAGAAATCTGCTCTTGGCTATAGATGGCACGTTAGATTGTTTGGAAAAGCTAGATCCTTCAGCAGATTCCGTTGACTCATTATCCACTGGGCAAAAAAAATAAGTTGGGTGTCTTTCTGATGGTTTGGACTCTCAGGCGTATTAGAATATTGTGAAGGTATACAGAGAGGTCTGGGTGTCTGTTTACAAACTGGTAGCACGGATCCCCTGGGGAAGGAGCCTTGGGTTGGGGCTGGTGTCAGAGGAAGTCATTTCAAAATCCCTAGGGCTTTGTAGATATACGATGGAGAAGCCCTTGTCTAGCCAACACTCATGGGGGACCGTTGGAAATATTCTGGCTGATACCAAGTATCGTAGGGAGGGTGGGTTTTTTAGACCTACATCTGAACCTCACCGCGGTTCACTCTCAAAGAGAGGTAGGGATGGGACAGCCCAGGAAAGGAAAGCTAGGAAGTGACGAACACAGAGTCATTTTATATTTCTACTGAAGGAATATTCGTACTGAAAGAGGCAAAGAGCCTGTAAAACCACAGAGAAGGAAGGAATCAGGAGGCATACCCTCAGCCCCCCACTTATTTCCAGCCCGACGGGCCCCTTGCATTGGATGAAATACCTGCTTGGGTGATTCAAATCAACCACTTTCTTTAAAAGCAGAACTAGAAGGTAATAGAGTTCCCAGCTGAAGGAAACACACGGTTTTGAAATGGTTCACGCAGCTCCGGCTCTCAGTACAAAGGAAAAGGCCTATTTCAAATCTCCTGACAAAAATATACAGAAAAGATGGAAAGGCCAGTGAATCTGACAATCCTGGTTCAGTTAGATGGCCAAAGCCCGGCACGGTTCAGGGCTTGTGGAGAGCCCGGGGGGCAGCCAGGGAACCAGAGACAAAGAAAGCAGTCTCAGGGACAGGAAAGACTTTCCAGGGAAGGGGAGATACCATGACTAGCAGATGTGGACAGGAGGAGTTGCCCACGGAGTGGCTGGGGCAAGAAAGACAGGGCTAGAGCTTGCCCAGCCTAGCATGGGGCTATGGACGTCCATGGCTCAATAACAGCTGGGAACAGGGTAGGAGCTCCAGACACCTCTCAACCCTTCCCTGCACCCCCTCTCCCCGGGATCCTAGAGTTGCTGTTGGAATCTCATGGTCATCCCACATGAGGTTACACTGGATTCCAGTTCCGACCATCATGGTCTTTCGGAGGCTGCCATCGTTAGGTGGCGCACGGGAAAGGCTTGGTTGGTTCTGTCAGACATTCTGACACCTACCATGACAATAAGCAATGCACGGCCGTACCCAAAGAGGTCACCTTCTGCCCCTGTAGCGGACCGAAGCAGGTTTGGTGTGAGTCCGCCATCTCTGATATGTTACAGGAAGTAAGAGGTGAGACACTGGGGGTCATTTTTTGCTTGGACCACAGCACTGAACCTCTTTGCTTTTATTCTACTTACTACAATCCATTCTCCAAAGAGCAACCAGGGTGATCGTTTTTAGTTTTATACCGTATTGTGTGAGTCCCTTGCTCGGGATCCTGCGACACCTTCCCACCGGGCTTAGGATAAAGCCCAAACTCCTGGCCGTAACATCCAAGGCCCTAACTTCCCACACTCATTTCCAAACGATTCCCTCACCCTCCCACAGCGGCAGGCGTACGGGTTTCCTTTGGTTCCTTGAAAACACCAAATTCATTCTAGCCTCAAGATTTTCCACTTGCCTCATGGAACGCAGCCACTTTCGATGTCCTCAGGTGTGTCTCACCACCAATGAGGGCTCAGCCCCAATACTGAGACCTCTCCGTCCCCGGAGAAACCACGGCGAGTGCTCTATCTGAAGTCTGTCTCCTTACCTGGCTGGCTTCCCAGCATAGAACGTAAGCTCCTTGGGGGCAGTGAACACATCAGTCTTACTCAACTCTCTGTGTCTAGTACCTAGAAGACTGCTCGGCATACATAGTGTGGGTTGAATGAATGAATGAATGAATGAATCAGAGTACAAGCCTTCGTCAACATCCTTTGACCGGCCCGTGTCCTGGGTGACTCGGAGCTTTAAAGGAATTTTGTTCTGAGGTGCCCGTCCATCCCTTCCCCGTGAATAGACCTCTCTCTCAAGAAGGTCACGAGATCATCCCTCTGTCATTACAGCCCAACTCCCACCTAAATGCTGCTCCAGGCATCCCTTCGGTGGGCTCAGACCTCCTACATGCTGTCAACAGGGACTCAGGTTAGTATGTCAGCGGTCCCAAAGATGGCTGCCAGGTTCAGTGCCTGGCTAGGAGGACCTGTAGGACTCAGGATGTAGTCACACGTGTGGCTGAGATTTGTTACAGTGAGTGGACACAGAGCAAGATCAGCAAAGGGACAAGGATGGGGGCAAAGTCTGGGGGAGCAGGCACCAGCTTCCAGAACCCTCTCCTGGGAGTCACGTAGGACACACTCAATTCCCCAGCAACGAGGTGTGACAGCACGTGTGAGGTGCTGTCCACCAGGGACGCTTGCTAGGGACCCAGTGTCCAGGGATTTACTGGGGAGGGGTGGGCCGGTCAGGCAGGCACCCTCCGCCTGGCTCGGGGAAGCAAAATCCCTGAGCTCCAGGAGGACAGAAGGTTCTCAGCATAAGCCATGTTTGTTTGCAAGGACACTTCAGGCACAGGGAGCAACTCTTATCACTTAGGGCGGCGAGAACCCTCCAGAAATCCAAGTTTTCAAATACCAGCAGGGAGCCAACCCAGTAAGCAGACCTTTCTGGAGACCACAGTCTCAGGTCTGGTGTGTTACCTCTTTTCTGCACGGTGCATGGTCAGAACAGGGAAACTGACAGATCGAAAGAAATTCGACTTGTTTTTAGAAATCATTTACTTTCTATTTCTCCTACCATTTTAATTGCTCTAGAACTAAATAATAATAATAAGAATTTTCTTATATATATATAAGAAAGCTGGAAGTCACAAAGGAACATGTTTTGGTGGTAGGCAAGGTGGTAGGTGGCTCAACCTCTCTCATGTTGACATAAGGACACACCCATTGGGTCTTCTGTGTTCACTGTAGAAAATCCAGGCAATACAGAGAAGCAAAAAAGAATCCAGAAGCAAGCACTACTAAAATTTTGCTCTAGAGGCTTCCAGCCGATGTATCGATGTACGCAGGCACTCGTGCACGTTTTTAATGTGACCATACTGTTCGCTCCCTCACTCTGAATAAATATTTACCGAGGGCCTTGAGTGCCAGGCACCAAGCGTGGTTTCGAGTACGCAGCTGGGGGTTCCCTGCTTTTCTGGGACTTCTACTCCGGCAGGCAGGGAGGATCTTACTCAGTAATCGCACAAATGGCTATTTCATCCCGTTTGTGATGAGGGTGGCGAAGGCGGTCTTCACCTACCACGTCGTCTGCCGGGAGCGTTTTCTGTTTTCAGTATCTGTTTTCTGTCGTATCTAGGACGGGGAGTCCGCGTTTGTTATCAACAAGGAGATGCCGCACAAGGTATGCACGTGATTGCATGTTCACTGCCCATCAACCTGGGAGCTAGGTATGATCACCCCCATTTTACAGACGACGAAACAAAGGCTCAGAGTGGGCCGGCGGCTCGCTCATATCATGCGGCTCTTTTGAAAAATTATCATTCTTCATTCATTCATTCTTTTTAAGTAGCCTCCATGCCCAACATGGGGTTCAAACTCACAACCTCAAGATCAAGAGTCGCATGCTCTACCGACTGAGCAGCCAGGTGCCCCCCTCCCCGCCTCCCACCAGCCAGGTGGCCCCTCACGTGGCTCTTAAATGGCAGAATGGTGTCTCCAGTGCAGATCTCTCTGCGTCCTGACACAGTCTCTATGTTTTGTTTGCCTTAACAGTAGCCCACGGTGGGGAGGGGGTTGAGAATTTTCCTATGGCCACTGGCTCTCCAGTGTCGGCGTATATCACAGTTCCTGGGCTGGCTGGATGTGACTGGGCTTCTCATTTTTACCAAGCCCTCCAGCTGGTTCTGGCTCATGCAAGCTTGAGAGCCACCCTTCTGTGCATGATAATCAAACCCAGAGCTGAAGCCCCCGGGGCTGTGTCCTGGGGTTGGGCTTTCCTTCCGGGGGGACTCAGGGCTCCGCGAGACTTGCAACTATGGGATGGTAACACTTCCTAAGAAAAAGCCCAAACACACACCCACACACACCCAAACTATTAAATTGACAGAACTCATTCTTAAAATCCTATTGATGTTTATAAAACAAATCATACACATTCAAGAGAGGCTTAGTAACAGGGCACTTGTGGGTGAGCTTAACACGTTCGTCACTAGAAATTCTGGTCTTTGGTTGGGAGGCTCGTACTGACAACTGCTAAGTTAAGCTAAGACCCACCGCTGGGACCAACGTCTCAGTTGTGATGGAGAGACCCACGGGAACAGGTCTGTGCGTGACGGACTCTAATCCACTTTCTGCCTCCGCCCGGCTGGGGAGAGAGGGGCCAGCTACCGCGAACAGAGGCACTACTGAGTGTGCAGGTGATTTTTCACCAATCGGGGTGCCCCTGCAGGGGACCCCTTTCCTGTCCACTCCTGACCTGCTCCTCGGTTGTGAGCCCTGCGTGTGGGGCTTCCCCACGACAGAAGGGAGCGGACGCGCCCGGGGAACCCGCTGTTGCGGCCATCACATCTGTCGTCTCTGTTACGCCCTCACCACCTGTTCTGGGAGAGACAGGTGCGCCGGCTTTGTTTCTTCCGGCAAAGGTCACGCTCTCGTTTGAGGCCACTGATCCTTTGCTGTAATTCACAGAGGCTGTGATGGGACCTTTAGGGCCTGCGACAGGACGTTGCTGTGACCTGGCTCTTTCTAGCTGGGGCTTAACCTCATTTGCAAACTTATTCCAAAGATTATGCCCTTGCCCCGGCCCCAGTTTTGAAGCCTGCGCAGCAGTTACTGAAAAAAGGCACGAGGTCCTTCCAACGCTGCTGGCTGCTGACGGTGTTTTTAAGGGGACTTGAGTTATTGCCTCAGGCCACATTGACGGCAGGGAAATACGGAGCAATGCAGCAAAACAGTCAACCTGAGAAGCCACGGACTTAACAATGTTGGAGAAGACGCGGAACTGGGACCCTGATGTAACCAAATCTGCGCCTTTCTTCGGTAACGAGCTGGGACCTCAGAAACTCAGGATATCTGAAATTCAAGGGCACACGTGTCAACTCTAGATGAAAACTCGAGTTAACGTCTCCGGTGTTGGTAACAGCATTAAACAGATGCTTGAAAAATGCAGCCGCAAGATGGCTTCTGTGATTAATTTATCGTGATCACGGTCGTGAATTTCATCACTAACGATCAAGCCTGGCTCCTCCCATACACACGGTCAGGGCCAAGTTAAATTTCCCACCTCTGGGTATCTACGTCCAGGGGCTTTTCTCGATGACTAGAAACTGCGCTCAGAAATGAACTTGGGGGGGGGCGTTTGGGGGGCTCAGTCAGTCAAGCGTCTGACTTAGGCTCAGGTCATGATCTGGCGGTTTGTGAGTTCAAGCCCTACATCGGGCTCTGTGCTGACAGCTCAGAGCCTGGAGCCTGTTCCAGATTCTCTGTCTCCCTCTCTCTCTCTTCCCTTGCCCCACTTGTGCTCTGTCTCTCTGCGTCTCTCAAAAATAAATAAATGTTAAAAAATTAAAAAGAAAAAGAAATGAACTTGGGAGTTTGGTACGAGTTGGTAGAACAGAAGCTTTCTTACTGTAAGGATAGTTACACTCCTTGTTGGTTACTGAGGACTTGTCTCCTTTCACTGTGTCCCCGGGTCCGAGAGCGCAAATGTAAGCGAGGCTTGGAAGGGTTGTTCATCATCTGAGGATCCCACCGGCAGTGTCATGAGGGGACTCTTGGCCACATCTGTCACTGTCTCTTAATATCCCTCCCTGCTTAACCGTGGTCAACGGATTTGGCAAGTCAGCCTCAGTGACCGGAAACATCCAACCACAACGCGAGTCAGGCATGGAGGGCAAATGGTCCTCTCACAAAAGATGCAGGGGCCACAAGGAGGCATCAGGCCACGTGGGACAGTGTAGGGACCCCAGTAAGCCCAGGACAAGTAAGGCTGCAGGAGAGAGAAGCCAGTCAACAATGGAAGAGAAAGGAGATTCGGTTTACAGGGGCCTCACAAAAGAGTGACTTGCGGAGCACAGGATTAGGAGAGGCCCTTTAGAAAATGGACGGAGCCGTCTAATGGTTTGGAAGGACCGCTCTTCAGAAATGTACCACCAAGTTGAACGTGGAACATAGCATGTACTGTCACGGGATGTTGTTAGAAAAGTTACTTCGAAGGCAAAGCAACAGTTGGTTCATCCGTGTTCACTCTGAGAACCGTTTATAGTAGTTAAAGCAAACTCAGAAACCAACTTATTTGCACCATTTCCCCCCCCCCAACATAAGATCTTAGTCAAATCTTTCTTTTTGTTTTGTTTTTAGTTTTGCATTGGATTTCGGTCCCCATTAAAAAAATTCTTTTTTAATGTTGATTTTTGAGAGACAGAGAGAGACAGAGCGTGAGTAGGGGAGGGCAGAGAGAGAGAGAGAAGGAGACACAGAATCGGAAGCAGGCTCCAGGCTCCGAGCTGTCAGCACAGAGCCTGATGTGGGGCTCAAACCCACAAACTAGATCATGACTTGAGCTGAAGTCAGATGCTTAACTGAATGAGCCACCCAGGTGCCCCAGTCCCCACTTTAAATCAATTCATTGTCAGTGGTCCTTTTCTGCTCGCTAGCGTTTTCATTTTTAGTTTTTAAAAATACACTTTATTTTAGAGACAGAGAAAGAGAGCGAGCAAGCAAGCAGGGAAGAGGAGCAGAGGAAGAGAAAGAGAATCTTAAGCAGGCTCCAAGCCCAACACGGAGCTCTATCCCATGACCTTGTGACCATGACCTGAGCCAAACCAAGAGTTGGATGCTGAACCGACGGAGCCACCCAGGCACCACCCCCTCCCCCTCCCCGCCCCGATCCCAGCTTCTTTAGATAAAGGTCCCTGTTCTCCAAGGACTCATGATTCAGAGCACATGAGCTGCACAAAGGGGTGGTGGGGGCAGGAATTTCGGGGTTCTGAGCCCCCAGGTAGGACGGTCAGGACCTTGTCTCACCACATGCCAAAAATCATGCCCCAAAAAGTCCCTGCTAAGTCCACGGGGCAGGCTTCTGCTCTCTCACTCGGGCTTATGAAAAGGAGGTTCTCACCTTAACGTCCCATCAGGTGACATTTAGGCTGTGTGACGGGGATGCCCACAATCCCATCCTTAACACTCCTAGGGCCTAAATACAGAGGGTCCACATGGCATCCATCTAATTATTTAAGAGTTTCAGTCCTGCTAGAGAAGGGTGGGGGGCCACCACGCACCCCCAGAGCCGTGTAGCCTGCTCCCCAAGGGTCACCCTCATGCCCCTATGGAGGGTGACGGGGCCCTGCTGTCCCTGGACCAGCCCTTGTCCTGACAGCCGGTCTCCTGGGCCCGGGTGGAAGGTGTGCAGGGCCTAGAACCCCCAGCTGGTGACTGGTGCCGTGATTGCTACTGTATCAGAGCCAGGCCATCAGACCCGGGAGGAAGGGACAGAGCACGGTGTCTGGGGGCCTGCCTGGCCTTGCTACACACTCACGCTGGGAGGCACGGGGTGACCCAATTTCAACAAACGCAGCCTCCCTTTCTCTGATTTCTGGGACGGAAGCTTGGCTTTCTCCTTGCCCCCCACGCAGGTGGAGTCTCTCTGCCGGCCTCCTCTGACTCCTGAGACCATCACCCGCCCTTATTTTCATTTGCTCAGCTGATCACCAGACTTTAAGCACACTTTCTTACAAAGCTGAAAAGCCAAATAAGATAAAGTAAAATAGTCTTGGTGTTCCAGAGTTTGGGAGGGGCAGTGTGCGGCCCGGATCGAAGCCGATGGCTTCAGGGCACCTGGGCCAGGGGCTCAGTTTCCTGGGGTGGGCTGTCTGGAGAAACAACTACGCTCACTGGGAGAGCAACAGGGAGGTCAGAAGACTGTGTGCGGAAGTTAATCAGGCCCCCTGCGTTTGTCCTCAGAGCTTATTTTTATGGGGTGATTCATTGACATGCCACGGCCTTTGCTCCCGCACCTGAGTCCTGGAGCTCAGCTCACCCGAGCCGAGCAGAGGTATCGGCGCTTTCGAGAAGTCGATAAATGAGGCCAGCTGCCGCAGGGACCGCAGTGAGATAGATGGCTGAGCCTCGCATTACGCCTTGAAGGTCAGTGAACACACACCGGCGAGCTGCCGCGGGGCAGGTTCCGACAGGCAGCCGTGCCTGGCTCAGGCGACGGGCCCTCTCCCCCGGTGAAGTCCAAGGAACCTGCAGACGCTGCTCCTTGGGAAGGCCGGGCTAGGCGAGGGTTCTCGGGAGCCCGCAGAGTCCCGGCTTCATGTGGAGACCCATCACCCGGGAGCACACTTCCAGTGTCCTGGGCACGCCTCCTAGTCTAGGGGGGCCGCTCCCCAAACGGGTGGCTCTGTGGGCAGGGTATCTCCCACACGGAGCACTCGGAACCACATGTGCTCAGCCCGGGGGTGTGATTTCATACGTTCACTCCATAGATACACATGTAAGAAAGGGCAGGCACAAACAGGAGAGGGGCAGAGAGAGAGAATCTTAAGCAGGCTCCGTGCCCGGCGTGAGCCTGATGCAGGGCTCGATCTCATGAACCGTGAGATCGTGACCTGAGCTGAAATCAGGAGTTGAAAGCTAACTGACTGAGCCACACGAGTGCCCCCACGTATGCATTTCTTGAACACCTGTTATGTGCCCAGGGCTCTGCTAGGGGCTGGGGAGACTGCAAGGAACGAGGCAGGAAGTTTCCAGCTCTCTTGACGCTTCACGGAAGGCATTTAGCACCTGACGCTGACTCTGCAGGTGAGCAGGGGAGCAGCCGGGAGAGGGACTCTCTTCCTCTCTTCCTCTACCCAGTGACAAGTCACGCGTCTGGCCCTTCGTAGGCCTTGGTCAAGGATGGGTGAACAAAATGGTTGGGTGAAGGAATGAGCAAAAAGTCAGTGCATGAAAAGCAAAGGGAGAATCCGAGAAGCCCTATCCCCAGGGATTTGCGGGGTCTCCTGAGGGCAGCCACGGGCCTGTCCGCAGGGGAAGCAGTTGGGTTAGGGGTGTGTCAAGTGACAGACCTTTGACGAGGGAGACAAGACGCACCTTGGGGCTCCGAATCCCTCTACTGCATGAGGACGGCAGCCGTTTCCACTTGGTTACCCCCCACCACCGACGCACCCTGCTCCCCAGAGCTAAAGCCCCTGGGCACTCCACCCTCCCAGCCTCGGTTTCTGCCGGGAATTCGGGCCCCCGGCTTCAAATGTCACCTCCTTCCTAACCAGACCATCTCAGTGGCCTCTCCTGGGTCCTCTGTGTCCCACCGTGCTGTGCAGTTTCCTGCCTGCACGTGCCACTCTCTCTGCAAGTGCCCGATGATACAGTCATCCGTCACGAACAAGAACAAGAATCTTTTTAAATGTTTACTTAGTTTTCAGAGACAGACAGAGATGGAACGTGAGCGGGGGAAGGGCAGAGAGAGAGAGGGAGACACAGAATCTGAAGCAGGCTCCAGGCTCTGAGCCGTCAGCACAGAGTCCGATGCGGGGCTCGAACCCATGAACTGTGAGATCAGGACCTGAGCTGAAGTCAAGTGTTTAACGGACTGAGCCACCCAGGCACCCTGACTTACGCCACATTCTTATGTTGAAGTCTTAACCACCCAGTGTGGCTGTATTCGGAGATGAGGTCTCTAAGGAAGTAATACCAGTTAAACGAGTTCACAAGGTGGGGCTTTTGTTCCGATAGGATTAGTGTCCCGATAAGAACAGACATCGGGGAGCAATGCCTTTCTCTCTGCTTGTGCGCCCGGAGGAAAAGCCGCGAGAGGACATGGTGAGAAGAGGGCCATACTCGAGCCAGGAAAAGGGCTCTCGCCAGAAACGGAATCGCCAGACCTTGATCATGGCCTTCCAGCTTCCAGAGCTGTGAGAAGTAAGGGTCCATTGTCGGAGCTCCCCGTCCGTGGTATTTTGTTACTAACGCACCACCGTATCAATATTAGCGTGAGTCACGAAGTTGCCATTTTCATGGTCAAAACCTGTCAAATATCAACGATTTCACGGGTCCAATCTACTATACAAATATATATACGATATCATAATTGTATACACATGTTGTAACTGTGTGTTTTCCCCCTGCTGGACGGCGTTCTCTGAGGGCCAGGAGACGTGTCTTATTTTAATTTGTGTTCTTTTCTCCCCAGGCATCCTCCGGCATTTGATAAGCACGGTGACTGATGAGTAAATTACTCAGATGAGCGTTTTGAATTCCCGTTCCAACAGCGCCTTCATATAGTTTATCAAGTTTATGGTATCAAGGCTAGTTCACTCATTTAAAAGAATTACTTGGCACATATTGGCAGGAGCTATTGAACCGCTGGCCAAGACCTTTCCTCCTATCTTTATAGGAACTCCGATTAAATGTGTCTTCACTACACACACGCACGCACACGCACGCACGCGCACACGCGCATACACACGCACACACACACTCACACAGCCCAGCGTCATCCATCCCTTCTAGAGCCACACCACCAGGCAGGCACGGGGGCTTGTGGGACCTCGAGTGAGCAAGCATCGTCTCCCCAGGCCCCGTGTGTGCACTGAGGACTTAAACTCCAAGGCCAAGGCTGGGCTTGGAGGCAGCGTGTCAGGATTTCTCTCTTGTCGCACCACGCCCGCTCCGGCCGCCCAGACCACAGCCCATGGCGTCTGAGCACGTGATGCCATGTGCTGGGGTCCTACTCCTGGGAGGGGCCGTGGCTCTGCAAACAACCACGTTTCAACAAAGCTTTCGCTGCACAGGAGAAAAAAAGGAAAGCATCTTCCTGCCGGCATCCAGTTCTTCCCTTGAAAGGCATGAACCAAAAGTGATCCTTAAATCTTTGAAACCCTCCACAGTGGGCAAATGAGCAGAAACAGGAAAAAGCCGCCATGCCCTGAAACCATTTGTTTCTCTCCCTGGCTCTCTCTGCTTCGGCTGTTGAGCTAGGATGTCAGCGGGTCCCTCCAAGGGACTCGTCATTCCCACACCGGGTCGGTCCTCGGTCCTCCTGTCTGGAACGCGTGCTTTCTTAGATATCCACCTTAAGCCTTCTTCACCTTTTGAACATAGTTTTGTGTTTCAGAACCCCTGACATCAACTGACTCCCAGTCTTGGCTTTGAAAATCCCCTACGTTGACATTTTATTTTGCAAAATTGAGTATGTTTTTCCTTTTGATTGGGGAAGAGTGGAAGTTGCTCCCTTGAGAACCCACCGCTCAGGTGGTGATCCATGGGGCAGATGAGATGGTTTGTGGAAAGCAAGTAGAATAAAATGTTAGAGTCCCGGCGACGAGCGCACAGCGGTTTGCCGGAAAATTCTCTCAACGTTTCTGTACATTTCAAAGTTTCCGGACAGTTTAGGGGAAAAAAAATGATGAACGAATCTTTTCTCCAGACACTAAATGGCTTCCACTGTCTTCCTACTAAGGGTCCGAGAACCTAAGGGTCTGAGACTCCGTTCATATGCGGAGTCCACACGAGGCAAATCTAGACACAAAGTCCGTGAGTCGTTACCTATGGCTGGGGGCGGGGTGCTAAGACTGTGGCTAAGTAGAGTGGGGTTTCTTTCCAGGGGGTGGGGGAGAAGATGTCCTAAAATTGATAGTGGTGATCACAACTCTGTGAATCCACTAAAAACCACCGAACCGTGTAGTTTAAATGGGGGGGATTGCGCGGTATACCAATTACGTCTCAATAAAGCTCTTAGAAGAAAAATACCTTCAAGGAAACGAGTTTACCGTGGTTTTCAAGATTATTAAAGCAAAGCAAAACCAAACCAAACCAAAGCCAAACACCCTTCCCCTGGCGCTCTTCAGAATATTCTAGAGCAGTAGACTTCAGTAGAATTGCAGAGGGCAAGAAAATGACAAAGGCCTTTTGATTGTCTCTCATTTTTGCCTGCTAGGTATGTATGTGGAGCCAACCTCTAAGGGGACTTCATTCGCTCCTTCTGCAGAGATGGGGGCAGAATGGGCCAAGGCCGATACCCCAACGAGGCAAGGCAAATGAACGAAGGAATGAATAACGGAAAGCAGAATGAAGGAATGAGTGAGCAAGCCCTTTGCTCTTGGGGGCGTGGGGGAGGTTTTCCTATCAACCCAGCCATTGCCTTTGTCTTACATGAAGGTGACAGGTGTTTCCTCATGCGTCCTTGCCTCTCCCCAACCCAGACTGAACTCTGGTCCTGTCCCAGACTTGGCCTGGGACATTACTCTCGCTCTTGGGCCCCAGCTTCCCCGTCTACAAAAGGAAGGGAGCGTGGAACGTTCTCTAACGGCCCTTCCGACGCTAATAAATGATCACAGCCTTTACCGGAGTGATCGTTATTCATGGATGAGCGGCAGGTTATAAAATGACTCCTAGTGGGCAGATTCCAACCAAAGTCCTGGCAGTTTTTTTTCTCCACGACGTGCGGCCGTTTACGGCATAGCGTCAGAGCAGAAAGTAGAAAGGCAGCCATTAAAGGTGAGACAAATACACAGCTGGGGAAGAATGCGGGGGTAAACTGCTCGCTCTGACTTCAGGGGGATCATTTTTTTTCCGAGTAAGATCGTGAGCGGTAGATTTATGTCCCCAGATCCGATGCAAATGCAGGGTTTATACAATAACCATTTATCAGCTCCCCAAATGCTGATTTATGGGCCAGCCGCCCTACTTTGTATTCTGACGGGCTCAGAAACTTAACTGACAACACGGAAAGAAATATCCTCCGACTCATCGCAGGCGACGGGTTATAAATGAGCACGACTTGATTTTCTGCTCGGGAAAATTAGTGTTTTGAAACTCTCATTAGAAATGAGGCGTTAGAGCTGTCCCCAGACTTGACTGTTTGGCCCACTGCTTTGTGGTGGTTGTTTTTTTTTAGACATTTCATTTCCTGACGATGTTGGGCGGGGAAACTATCACCTTTGCTTTAGAACGTTCTGGGTTGACTTCTTGGTCTAGATTTCACACCCTATCACCAGCCAAGCTGTCTCCTGCAGCAATATTGCACCCAGGTGTGTGGAAAGGTAGGCAAGGTCTAGCCAGTACCCCGCACAAGGGCAAGCGGGATGATGAGTCCTGTGCTGAGCCCCCACCGGGTCTATGGAGGTGCTGTGCAGCCCGGAGGGGGTGGAGACAGATGCGTGCCTCGGTTCCCAACACCCCCCTCCCTCGAATATTAGTGGAAAACACTGAATTCGTGTTTCCCAGACTCTCTGCCCCCTAATACTGGCCCCTAATCACCCATGGAGTTCAAAGACACAGATTCCCACGCCCCGATGCTGGAGTTCTGGATTTGGTAGGTTCCATGGAGGGCCAAGCCTCTGCGATTTTAACACCTGTTGTGGGGTTTTGATGCGGGGGGTCTGGGGACAGGCGTTCGGGGTTCACTGCAGCCTGGGGCTCCAGCCATTTCCTTCAAGCCGCCGCAGGACTGAGGCAGTCAGACAGAGGGTGACTGTATTCGGTCAAAGGGAAATCAGCAAGGAAGTCAGGGGCCTTCTTCCTAACGGGGGGATGGACAGGAGTCTTCCCTTTCGCCCTCCGCGTCCAGCTCATCGGCACATGGCTTGCATTCTGTCTTCTTGTTCTTTGCCTCTGTTGGGGATGTTTGAATTCTCTAAGCTGCTGTTCTCGTCCCAGCCTCTTCTCTCTTTTCCTCAAGTCTGAGTGGGCTTTTTATAAAAAATTCAGCTCCGATGTAATATCTTTCTGAGTCCGGCCTTCGGGCATCCCCGCTGCCTACAGATCAAGACTCAAATCGTATCGCAGATTAGACAAGACCTTTCACGGTCCTGTCCACCGGTTTACTGAACAGATCCAGCCCCTGGGCCTTTGCCTATGCTATGTGCCAGGCCTGAACAGCCGTCCCCTGGTCTACCTTCAAGTCTCAGCTTGGCCATCCCTTCCTGCTGCGCCGCTCATGGGAAGGCACAGATGTGCCTCTCTGTCCTTGTCACACTGTCTTGTTTTGTGCCTCGAATGGCACTCTTATAGCTCTGATACTGCGAGTGCTCACAGCCACCTTTTCTTTTGGACT
Source organism: Paguma larvata (assembly GCA_030068075.1). NCBI lineage: Eukaryota > Metazoa > Chordata > Mammalia > Carnivora > Viverridae > Paguma > Paguma larvata. The sequence continues at coordinate 56,145,600 of CM057841.1, read as the reverse complement.
GGGTGAACTCGAACCATAGAGGCCCTTTATGTCTTAATGACCGTACAACCCCCGTATCTGTGGCTTAGGGACTAATTCACAGTTGTTCAGCGAGTGAGGGCATGCAGAAAGGAGTCCCAGGGGTAGGAAGACATCCTACGGGGATGGGGATAACGGACAGAGCAGAGGCCAGTCAGACGGATGGTGTTCAAGTCCCGACTCAGCTGGCTAGTATCTGCGGGTCCCTGGGAGAGAAGTACTCACCTTTTTGAGCTTCGACTTCCCCGTATAGCAAATGGAGACCCTAAAACCTTACTCAGAGGGTGGCTCTGAAGGTCGAATTCTGTGTGGAGCACTGCCCTTGGCGGGGGCAGGTCCTCAAGCCCAGATGCTTCCAATCCTTTTGCCCATGAAAGTCACGGTACTTCCCACTTCTGCGTCCTAAGACAGGTGGAGACTGAGTGCCTTGGGGCTGAAAACCAGTTGCCGACTGATACCTCTATCTGATTTCGGCTTCATTCCGTATTTTAAAAACGCTCTCTGTCCTCCCTGCATTATGCACGTCACCCAGCTTAGTTACTGTGCAACTAGAAGGTCACAGCTTGGCTCCGGGCTCAGAAATATGGCACCTGTCACGCGCATGATTTAGGAACTCGGCCTTCCTCGGTGGAGCCACGGCATAGTAAAGTCAGGCCGACGATTTAATCTGTGGCTGCCGGCTGAAAGCCGGGAGAAGTCTTAAGCTGCTATATTAACACCAAACTTTTGATCAGTAAACGTTTTCCCTGAGAGGACGCGGAACCGCCCACGTGCCTGCCTCCTGCGTCTCCAAACAGCTCCGCACTGGAAGGAAGGGCCGGAGAATCTGAACAGGAGGCTGCGACTGCGCCAGACCGAGAACAAAATAAAACACACACGCCCTACCAGGGTGCGGGACGCCGGGACACAGGAGCGCATCTGCTCAGACTTGCTGTTTTAGGCTCCCCTCCGCGGTAACATCTCCATCCTGCCCTTCTTTTCCCAGAAGTATGCAGCTCGATAGAGGGCCAGCGTGGGGTTCTCTGCAGGCGGGGAACACGAAGCTCAGATTAGCCGTGCTCGTCCACGGCCGTGGTGTCACTGCTTCTGCTGGGCCTGACGGCGAGTTGTGCATGATGTCACTGGCTGCAGGGCTGGGAAGGCGGGAACGACCGGCCCGTGAGAGCTGGTGTGGACCGGCTCCGGGACGCTGCTGCCACACCGTCGTCACCCTGGCGGCGATGACGACCCCCACGCTCCGGCTGGGCACCGTATGTGGCGCGGTACACCTGACATTTCGGGTGATCTGAAGCACCACTGCTGGGGCGGGGATGGTTATGATCGGTGTCAGGACGCGCGAGTTGAGGCTCAGAGAGGCCAGCGCAGGCGCACACATCAGAAAGCGGCAGAGCTGGGACTAGAGGCCACTTGCTCCACTCATGGCGGTCCCCCCTCCCCCGCCCCATTCCGAGTCCTCGTCTTTCTTCCCCGGGTTAATACCTCGCTTCCCAGCGGGCTTGCGGCTCCTGGGGGCTTCCTGTAATGCTCCTTTTCACGTATATATAACCCTCACCCTCGTTCAGAGCGAAGTCCACTCTCCTTAGCTTGGCTCCAGAGTGTAGCCTGCGCTTCCTCCTACCAGTAACCCTCTACTCAGGCAAAACGAGTCTCCCCGCTGCCCCCAGATGTGTGCCTAAAATCATCACTCTCCCGTCCCCATCAGCTTATCCTAATCCCGCTTAGCTGCGATGGTCCATTCAGATCCTGGCCCCTCCCGCCAGCCCTCCTGGGCCACCTTAGTCCCTGGCTCTCTCCTCTCTTGAGCTTCTCTACAGCAGTTATGGCTGGACCACTTGCTTGGCCCCCTGCCCCGCACCAATGGCTTTTATGAAAACGCTCTTGTTTGCTGGGTTGGATTTCTTACCACTGCCAGGAGACCCCAAGCTACTGAGGGCAGAGACAGTGGGGCATGCATAATTGTGGAAGAGTCGCAAAGAATTGCTTGCTCAGACAGGTGTTCGATAACTGCCCAGAGCAGAGCGCACCAGACTCGTCCACTGCGCGTGATCGAGAGGAAGAACACTGTTATTCTGGGCTCTCGGAACAAACTCGATCTATTTAAAAAATACTTGAGAACCACGAATCTCATTCCCTCCCTGATCTAACCAATTATTTAATTGCTACAAAGAGCAAGAGAAGGCACTATCGCCGTGGCTGGGTATGCAAAAGGATGAGTCCTCCTGTGCCCCGGGCATGGGATATAAGATATATCACAACTCATTCTCCAATCCACAGAATTCTGGAGGACAGGTAGGGCTGCCAACACCCCAAATTAAGCTGGTCTACACGGCTGCCGACTGTGACCTTCAGACGACTTTGGTGGAGCCTTGCAGGAGCCTGGCCACCCAACCCTGTCTGAGTCTGCCCGTCACCGAGCCTGCATTTCCGGCTGCTTTGACAACCACTGCAGCCAGAGATGGTGCAGGATCCTGACGGTGTGTTAACACGGCACTACCAGTGATGTAGGTGAGGCCCTGACACAGGCGTGAACTCCCAGCATCGGGAGCACCTGCGCCTGAGGGCCGATGCCTCCCACCCCAGGAGCCCAATCCATCATCGATACTGTTATCATTCATGGAGGCTGTGTCATGGAGGAAGTTATGCTCACTAAAAATGCCAGTCACTAGGCTCCGTGGGATTTATCTTCCGGAATGGACTGGCCCTGAGTTTGGGGACTGCATTGAGGCCACGTCGGGCTCTCACGAACCAAATTCCTTCTTCTTACGGGGTGCAGATGTCAGTGGGGGCAAAGCATGACAAATCCCGGAATCGAAATGTCACTGTCAAATGTGCCTGCGCCACAGAATTCCAGGTGGCCATTTGCCTCTCACTGTTAGTTTGTCTTAAAAAGAGGCGGGGACCAGGGAGGTGAACGGATTCGTTTTAAGAGACACTGGTCGTGCCCTGACGCCCTTACCGCTTCGGCGCCTCTCAGCCCAGCTCCCCCTGCCGGCACCTCCATTTCTGTGCTTGAGAACTTGCTCTGGTAGCCAGAGCTCTTGGCCCACAGGAGGCTGGCTGTGCCAGGGAGTTAGCTCTCTCAGCAGCGACCCTCAGCAGTGACTGATGGGGGCTGGTGTGTGAAGAGCCCGGCTCCTTCGCTCTCTGGCTGGAATAAGTCTCCATGGGCTCCTGGGGTTACCCCGGTGGGACTGGGCCCCTCTGCTCACATGGTGGCTGGCTGGCTGGAGTCCATTGGCCGTATCCCCTTCCTTGTCCCATGTTCCTGTCCCTTGCTGCTCTGCTATGACGTCACCTCCCAAATGGGACTATTCGCATCCAAATCTTTATCTCAGGGTCTGCTTCAGGGGCAACCCAAACTAAGACAGTCGTGTTGGTAGAATTCCCATTAGACAGGGGTTAGTTCTCCGGGAGGCCAGTTCCTGGAACAGCGTGCCATGACCTCACCGAGGACAGTGGTGAGTCAGTTCCATTGGGCTCTTCTGAGCATCTCCACAACGAGGGAGGAAGTCGAGAACAGCGGGAACTGAATGGGAACCTATGAATGGAAGCCCAGAGAAAGCCTGCGGGCGCCGGTTGTAAGGAGCGGCCTCCAGGGGATCACGGGGAGAGAGCGAACTTTGCACGGAGCTGGTTAACCGACCTACCTTCGCCTCAACGAACTCCCTCGACTTGCGGGAAAGCCCCAGAGGAAGGTACGTCATTCCCGCTTACAGAGAAGACCCTGCCTGACACACGGAGAGCTTAAAGGACCTGACGGTGTGCCCAGGAGAATTAGTGGGAAAATACATGGCGAGACCCAGCCCTGGGCTCACGGTAGGTGCTCACTGAACATCACTGCCTGTTTCTTCCTGACGTGCGGAGGCAGTCCTTCTGAATGACGGGTGGGGCCCATTTCTCAGGGGCTTCGCATCTGCTTTGCGTGACAGCAGAAAGACAGGCCTGGGACCCTCATACCTGGTAACAGTGAAGCAGGCAATTCAGACCAACCCTTGCAGTGCACATGGTGCAGGAAGTTGGGAAAAAATTGTATATGAAAGAGGAAAGGGGGAAGAAGTCAGCCCGGGTCACAAGATTATAGGGAGGCGATCCGTTCAGGTCTGTATTTTGAATGCCTTAGAGAGCTTGGCAGTCAGTGATGTCAACCTGAAAAATCAAGCAACTTCCAGAGTTTTCGATGTTGGAAAGAATAACAAAGCTAGGAGACCGTACCTCCCTGAGTAAGCACTCATCAGAGAGGCGAACGCGGGGGGTCGGGGGACACTGAGATCAGTGGTTACCGAGGAGGAGGGGTAAGGGATGCACGGGAGGGCCACGGAGGATTTTCAGGGAGCAAACCTTCTCTGTACGATACTCTAACAGTGGAGGTGTGGCCTCGGAGATTTGCTCACTCAGAGGCCGTACGAGACCGCGAGTGAAGCCTGATGTAAAAACCCTGTGCACCGTGGGGGATTCTGGGATCAGGGCAGGTGCACGGATTCGAACAAGCGAACGCTCCGGGGGCGGGTGTGATGACGGCAGGGGCTGTGCACGGTGGGTCAGGAGGTTGACGGGGAATCTGCGTATCTTCTCCTCAATTTTGCTGTGAACCCGACGGTGCCCTAAAAACTCAAGTCTGTTAAAAGAAAAAAAAAAGTTGGCAAGTCTAGGTTTGCCCGGCGTTACGGAAAACAAAATGAACCCAGCAAAACGGAAGTTGTATCAAGAAGACCATGTGGAAGGTAGATTTCACCTCCTGGTGAAAGACGCCAACACTACGTGGTAGGCCGTTCCTCACGCACGGAGGGAGAATAATCACAAACTGGGGAGGGAGAGGGGAGGGTGGTGGACACCTTCCCCCCTTCCTCGGGCCTCCCTCCCCACCCCGGCCGGGATGCGTCTTCTTCCTTCATGTTGGTAAAACGCCCTGATTGCTACTACTCTGGCCCCAGTGCAGTCCGCCTGCCGTCGAGCGTGGGCTCGGACCTGAACTCGGCCAGCAAAGTCATGCAAATCCAACTCCGGGCTTGGACGGACAGCTGGGGCCAAGCGCATCCACGCTGCGGCCACCCCGCCTCCCGCCTCGCCTGCTGGTCAGCTCCTCCAGTTCTGTGAGCAGCTACACAGTCCCCCTTTTTCTTTTTTTGCATATGTTTTCCAGAGTTGATTTCTGTTCCTTGCAGCCCACCCACCCCAACAGATAAAAAGCTCATTTTGCAAACAGGGCGATACTGGGAAATTTTACTCGATTTTACTAACGCTGTTGCTCTTGCCCCGAGGAGAAGGGCCAAGGCCTGGCGGTTCCGAGAGCCCCCTGGTCCCCACAACGCAGCCCGCGGAAATGCTTGAAAATGTGAAAACGGCGGCCTGCAGGCGATTCTGGCACCGCCGGCAGGGTCAGGTCAGTAGAGACAAAGCAGGTGGGTTCCTGAAACCGAAGGATGGCCGGGAATGAGCATTATCCAATCCCGCTCACGCGAACGGGACCTTAACCTCCGAGGAGGAAAGAGACGGCGCGTTAGCCGTGAGTAACTCCGCGCGAAGCACAGGAATGGCTCAAGTGATTTTTACACGGAATTTCATGTTTACGCCAGCACGAACTCACAGCCATAAAGCTCCGTTTCGCGTCTTTTGTGGGACGAGGTGGGGGCATTTATGAGCAAAGGGATGCATGAACGAGAGGGGCACGCGCTAAATGATGGCGATAAAACGCTGGTTCCTGCGCCGGCCGCTGCTGTGCCCCGTGCTGGCTGGAAAGCCCCGGCTCAGCAACTAACAATGACCGGAGATGACAAACGCCGCACGGAACCAGGCAGGCGCAGGGGACACACTCGTGCCTCCTCTTCTCTCTCACAAACACAAGATGAATGGAAAAGGGTAATTGGCAAAACCGAAGGTGGTGCCTCATCGAAGACGAAAACAGACGCGCACCATCAGAACCCTCTCCCTGGGGGAGATGAAGAAGGCTCTCTCTGATTCCGTCTTCCATCAAAAAGCTACTAAATGTAAACAAACAAAGGAAAAAAATCCAGAGGCTCCAGGACGTCAGACACCCTGCCTATTTCAAGCATGAATGTTCACCAGGTCCTGATTTTTTCATGTTTATTTACTTTTGAGAGAAAGACAGAGGCGGAGTGTGAGCGGGACGGGGCAGAGAGAGGGAGGGAGACGCAGAATCTGAAGCAGGGTCCAGGCTCCGAGCCATCGGCACAGAGCCCGACACGGGGCTCGAACTCACAGACTGTGAGATCACGACCTGAGCCGAAGTCAGATGCCCAGCCTACTGAGCCCCCCAGGTGCTCCAAACGGGTCCCGAGTCTCATTTGGTGACACTCATCTGTGTTACAGTCCCTATAAACAAGGTTTTAAAACCGTCTCTTCTCGTCATAGTTGAGAATCTTTTTCAACAGGTAAAAAGCCCCTCATGTTTAGTGACAGAGGCAGAAGGCGTCACAGGGTTAGCGACCGGATGTTTGCAGAGCCCTCGGCTGTAGGGAACTGGAGGAAACAGCTTCCCCTCGGTCACCAGTACCCGCTGTGAGGGCACATCAGAGGTTAGTCTGGCTTCGTGCTCAGGTAGGTGGCCAGTCACTTTGAAAGCATACTAGCTTCACTATCTATCTATCTATATTTTTAACACCAGCTACATATTATGGAGAGTATAGATTTTATATCTATTAAGTATTTCTGTCAATGACAAAAGGACTCTCTCAAGGACAGGGATATTACTGGCAAGTCATTGAGGCAATGTGACATTTCGAGAAACCATAGAAAAGGCCCGAAGTGCCATTCGCTACCATGTGACTTGCGCGGCTGTGAATGCGGTAGCTTCGGCAGCACCTGTGTCCCCTTCCTCTGGGCAGACCACCAGGCTTTGCTTTGGGCAGCCAGCGCTCCACCACCGGGGTTTGGGGGAGGCTGTACTGGTTCCCTGGGTTTGGCTCGCTGCAGGCTTTTCGCTACGTGAGGCGGAGGCCTATTTGAGAGTCAAGCTGACAGCTGGCAGAGTGAGCTGCAGGAAGCCAGGAGACCCTGAGAGGGCGCCCCATCTTCGCGCACGCGGGGCTGGTGTCACGGTCACCGGCAGGCACCGTCCCCGACTGGCTGATGGGCGCTCACCGCTAATGACGGCTACGGGGTATGTCCCTTGAACAGTCCGCTCTGGCTAAAATCACACCGACGCCTGGGTTTCGCAGCGATGCTGGCTTATCGGTTCACTTTTTTTTCTCATGCCGTTGTGAGTCAGGTTGCGTTTGTAAGGAAGAGTCCTGACCGATAGAGGAAACTGAGCTGAAAGTTACACTTTATTTTGTCTTTAGTGGGAGGGACATCTGAGAGCTGCACAGACCTGGCCGGCTTGAGTGTCCCTTCCTTAAAAGCCCCGCCCCCTCCCCAACTCTGTCTAAAAGGGTGAGGGGCTTACGAGGAACCAGCCTGGCTTTCATCAATAGGAAGTCTCATCAAAAAGATGTCGTTTCTGGGGCACCTGGGTGGCTCAGTTGGTTAAGTGGCCGACTTCGGCTCAGGTCATGATCTCACAGTCTGTGAGTTCCAGCCCCGCGTCGGGCTCTGTGCTGATGGCTCATCAGAGGCTAGAGCCTGCTTCGGATTCTGTATCTCCCTCTCCCTCTGCCCTTCTCCTGCTCATGCTCTGTCTGTATGTTTCTTAAGAATAAATAAATGTTAAAAAAATTAAAAAAAAAAAGATGTCGTTTCTCATGAGAAGGAGGTGTCTTCCACCTGGACTCAGGCGAGGCATTTGATGCATCTCATGTGGAGAGGATGGGGGGTGGGGGGGGATGCCCGCTGACTCCGAGAGCTCCCCGGCTGGAGGGACCGTTTCTAGTGGGTGCTGGATGATCACACTGCTGTCTGTGCTGCCGGTGGGGACCGGGGGACCGCAGTGGGGCGGGAAGAGAGAGGAGGGGAGGAACCCGGGCTGAGAGAGCGGGAGGCAGTGGCCCCTGAGCCGGGTTCACGTGTTTGCAGTTCGGTGACAGACACAGGCTGACACACGGTTCCCTTGCCACTGGCTCCAACTATAATCAGCCCGTTAGTTAAAAGCCCCCAGAGCCTGGACTGTCTGGAAGGAAGTCCCATCCGCCCTGAATCGTACTAGCATTTGAAAGCAAAGCTCCCTCTCCCGTAACGTTTCTTTCCTGGTGGCTTCGAAGTGCCCCGTCATCTTAGAGTTACAGGGCGGGATGTTTTTACCCTTTTGATAAAAGTCCAAGTGACGTACCGACAAACCTAATAGGGCTGAGTTTTTAGAGAAGCGATGTGGTTTCATACGCCTCTCTATACTTTTATGATGCCTGCATTGAACGTGCTACACGGCAGTTATGACGCGCGGCGCACTGAACAGAGGGTTCCGCTGCCCAAAGCAAAACAACATCTACGACATTGAAAATCAAGTGGCGATGTGACTTTTTTGTTCCCAGAAGGGGGAAATGCAGAGACAAACGGAATAATGCAAGTAAAATACAAAACGTTGCCTCTCCCTCCACAGCAAGGCATCTTGGTTTGGTTGGTTTCGGTACATTTGAAGGGTGCGCCAAAAATACAGTAAAATGGAACACGGAGCTGTCCTGATGGTTCTCGCCCCCGGAGATTCTTTCTCTAATATACAGCTAATTAAGGGAGGGTGCAGGGGTCTTACTTTGCCTGAGTTTTTTCTTAGCCCCATGCCTCAGTTTCCGTCACACCTGCTGCACTCAGGACAGGTAACTGTTTTTGAATTCAAACCAGGCTTGCCACGAGGCAGGCGTGCGCGGTCCTGGAGGTTGGTTCTCATGAGGCTGGGAGAGCCGCGACAGCTCCGATGACGCCTGTAACGCACGGGTTCTCCCTCACCCACCTGGGGCCCCTTTAAGAGGCGTTACTGCCCTGAATTCTCATGGGGTCTGTTGTGTGCTGAACTGTGTCTCCCAAATTCCTATTTTGGCGTCCTAACCCCCAGGACCTCAGAATGTGACCATATCTGAAGACGGCGACGTTTAAAGTGGCGACTGAGTTAACATGAGACCGTGACGGCGGGCCCTGGCCCAGTCTGGTGTCACCGGAAGAAGAGGAGACGAAGAGGCAGACACACTCAGAGGGAGGGTGATGGGAGGACACGGGGAGAAGGCAGCCATCCGTAGGACCGAGGAGAGAAGTCTCAGAAGGAGCCGCCCTGGCCGACGACTTGACCTTTGACTTCTGGCCCCCAGAACTGTCAGAAAATCCATTTCTGTTGCTCGAGCCACCTGGTCTATGGTATTTTATGGCAGGCTCATCGAATGAATCCTGTGTCTATTACGTACCTGAACACAAGCTAGCTGGTACTTTGAGAAAGTTGGCTAATTGAGCCGATTACATTACAATAAAACTCCCTGAAATTTCAGAACCAATTCCTATCTGGTCATCTATTACGCCTACGACAGTCCGTCTTGCATTTGCTCCCCTGTACCGTTGGCTCACAGAAGGCCGTGTACAAAGGGGCCGTTTCTTCCTCGGGTCTTGCCTTTCTTTTATAACAAACGTACTAACTCTGTTTACTGAGCGCTTACGAGGCGGCAGTCACTATGCAAAGCGCCTTCGGCTCGTTAACGCTAGGACTCATCGCGATCTCGTGCGTCCCATCTAAGATGAAGACACTCAGGCTGGGGGTGGGGACGCCTCCCTTTCCCCAAGTCTCACGGCTGCTAAGTGGCTGGACGCGCTGGTTTTCCGTGTTTCCAAAGTCCTCTTTCTTTTTTCCTTCCACTCTTTTAAAATTGTGACAAAACACATGTAAAATTTACCTACATTCACCATTAAACATTTTTTAATGCTTTTTTTAAAATTTGCTTTTGAGGGAGAGAGAGCGAGCATGAGCAGAGGAGGGAAAGACAGAGAGAGGGGGACACAGAATCGGAAGCAGGCTCCAGGCTCTGAGCTGTCAGCACAGAGCCTGATGTGGGGCTCGAACTCATAGACTGTGAGATCATGACCTGAGCCGAAGTTGGATACTTAACTGACTGAGCCACCCAGGTGCCCCTACCTACTTTAACCATTGAAAGTGTGGTATGAAGAACATTTTTCATGTTGGGCAACCATCACCCTGTGTGCCCCAGACATCTTTTCTTGTGGAACAGAAACTCCCCATCCCGGGGCTCTGCACGCCCCCCAACCCCGCACTGGTTACCTCCCTTCTACTCACTGTCTCTATGAACCTGACTGCCCTCATGACTCACGTAAGTGTGTGTGCATGTGTGGCGTGTGTGTGTGTGTGTGTGTGTGTGTGTGTGTGTGTGTGTGTGGCTGGCTTATCTCACTGAGCACAATGTCCTCGGGGTTTATCCATGCTCCCGCAGGGGGCAGAATTTCCTTCTTTTTAAAGACCGAATACTATTCCATGGCTTGCACGCCCCACATTTGGCTCATCCATTCACCCACGGACGGACGCTCGGGTTGCTTCCGCGTTTCGGCAAATGTGAATCATACCGCTATCAACACGGGTGTACAACAATCTTTGAGACCCTGCTTTCAATCATTTTGGGGTTCCCGGAAGTGGAAGTGCCGGACCAAATGAGAATTCCATCGTTAATGTTGTGAGGAATCATCCTGCTGTTTCCCGCAGCAGTGGTGCCATTGCGCCTTCCCACCGAGAGCACACACGCTTCCAGGTCCTCCACGTCCTTGGCGACACTTGCGATTTCTTTTTATCTTGGTTATTCTAATGGGTGGGAGGTGGTTTCTCCGTGTAGCTTCGATTTGCATTTCCCGAATGATTAGTCGCGGTGAGCATCACATGTGCCTCGGCCATTCGTGGATCTTTGTAGAAAAGCACAGCCCTCCTGCGTGAAGCTCCCGCTCAGAACCTTTCTCCGGGTCGTTCTCCTGAACACGCTTGGGGTTGCCCCCATCTGTCTTAACAAGAGACAGTCAGGGGAGCACAGCAGCCCAGCACGCAGCGCGGTGGCTCCAGTTCCGGGCCTGTCGTGGGACTTGGAGATTCTCTTAGCTTTTCTCGCAGCTGGAAGATACTTTTGTCGAAGTCTGAACTTGCAGTCAGTGAAAACCTCCAGGCCTTTGAAAGTTGCCTTGAACCGTTCTTCTTTCTTCTTTTTATTTAAAACAATTTTTTAATGTTTACTTTTGAGAGAGAGAGAGAGAGACAGAGTGCAAGCAGGGGCGGGGCAGAGAGAGAGAGAGAGGGAGACAGAGACTCTGAAGCAACTCCAGGCTCTGAGCTGTCAGCACAGAGCCCGACGTGGGGCTTGAACCCAAAGACTGTGACATCATAACCTGAGCCGAAGTCAGATGCTCCGTCAGGTGCCCTGAACTGTTCTTTTTCTAATTTTTAAAATACGTTTATTTATTTATTTATTTTTGAGAGACAGAGAGAGAGAGAGAGGAAAGGGAGAGACACAGAATCCCAAGCAGGCTCTGCAGTGCCAGCGCAGAGCCTGATGCGGGGCTTGAACTCATAACAGGGAGATCGTGACCTGAGCTAGTCGGATGCTTAACCGACCGAGCCAGCCAGGGGCCCCAACCTTGAACTGGTTTTAGGTCGGCCCTCTTGCTTTGAATTAGAGCTCATTTGGCCGAGTCTCAGCCTGTTTATCTGTCATGGGGTTTCTTAACTTTGGCCCTGCTGACGTTTGGGACTGGAGAATTCTTTTTCTGCAGCGAGTTTGTCCCATGCACTGCGGTAAGCACCCACTTCCAAACGTCCTAGATGTTGCCAAATGTCATGTGGGGGGCGCTATCACCCCTGGTTAAGAGCCGCTCTTCTAGTATAGTTCAGGCATCTGAACACGGTGCTTGCTTTTCGATATGGGGGGAAATCCCAGATGTTCTAGTAACGAATTATGTTTCTTAAAAATCTCTGTTATCGGGGCACCTGAGTGGCTCAGTCGGTGCAGTATCGGAGTTCAACTCAGGTCATGGTCTCGTTTGTGTTTCTCAAGTTCAAGCCCCATGTTGGGCTCTGTGCCGACAGCTCAGAGCCTGGAGCCTGCTTCGGATTCTGGGTCTCCCTCCCTCTCTGCCCCTCCCCTGCTTGCACTCTGTCTCTGTCTCCAAAAAATAAATAAAAACATTCAAAAAAAATCTGTGTTCATTCTATGAGTCCAGACAACTAGAGAAAGAGGCAGGCATAATGAACTCGGAAGGAAACAGGCTCGGAACCGAGAAGCACACGTCAAATAGATTTGCCATATATCTGACCCAGACCGCAGACATAAAATGCATGCGGCTTCTGTTCCACGGGAAGATAAAGTCCAGGACTAAAGTGTTTATTTCCTTGTAGCAAAATGAAATTATTCATTTCTTCTCCTCCCAGCACGCATGACTAGCTCTGGACAGATGCAAACAGGTCTGGTGATGCATGGTTTCGGAGGCTCGCCGTGGACAGCCCCGGAACGCTAGCTCTCTCAACGAATAAATGCACAGGGCCCTGGCGGACACCATGGGGGACACGGGGATGATTGAGACATGGTTCCTGTGCTGAGGCGGTATCTCCCACAGGGAGCGCGTGCAGGGCCGAGGGTGCGGGAGATCGCGGGTGTGCACGGGTGACGCCGAGGGAGCAGTACTGATCACGGGGGGATTTCTGGGGCAAGTCTCTTCAATTGGAAGAGAGAGACTGCTGTAACAAATTACCACAAACTCGGTGACTGCGAACAAGTCAAAGTTACGATCTTAGTGTTCCGGAGCTCAGAGTCTGAGATCAAGCTGTGGGCAGGGCTGCACGCCTTCCGGAGGCTCTAGGGGAGAATGGGTTTCTGCGCCTGGCTCGGCACCGGGAAGGGCACACATCCCTCGTCTCGCGGTCTCTTTCCTGGGGGACGCCAACCTCCGCTTCTGTCCTTGCGTCTCTTCTCCAGCTCCGGCCCTCGTGCAGAGCTGCCAAAGGCATCACCATGGGGCCAAGGTGGAAGGAGACACAGCTGGGCCACCCCTCTGTCTGTCACTGATCCGCTTCCTGGAAGACACAGCCTGTTTCTGGCTGCTGTGGTGACAGACAGCAGGAGGCGGCTGAGAACGTCTCCCAACAGTAGAGAACGCTGACCTAGATTGGGGACAAGATGTGTCTTAACTTGTCACTACGGAAGGTCGGCACTGGTCAGCCTCAGTCCTTAAGGGCACAAGCCCCGACTTGGAAGAAACAGAAAACATTTGCTAAGATAGCAGAAGAGGCTCGTGTCCTGAGACCTCAAGCAGGAGTACGCTGGCTTGCAGGGGGCTGTTTGCCTAGCTCTGTGGTTCCCAGCTTGTCCTCAGCCGCATTTTCTGTGAAATGGGGACAGTAAGACCTGTCTTAGGGCTGTTGGGAAGACGAGAAAGCACGCAGAAAATGCGTGGCACTTAGTAGTTGCTCACTAAAGCTTAATTCTGTTTTTCTTAGGCTTTCCATCTGATATCATTGCTTTCCCTCCCTTCCCCTCCTCTCCTTTTCCAGACATAAATCTTTAATAAAAAACCCCTACTTTTGTAGTTTATTTTCCTGGTGATGCCTGGAGGCAGATACAGTGGCCACAGTATGACATGTTGAAAGCCCCCAAGCCAGAAAAATTCAAAGTGCGGTGAGCTCATTTGTCAGCCTAGAGTGATTACCTCCATAGCCTTAAATTCCAGCCTCAGAGTCTGCTTAAGGACCAGGAAAGCAAACAGTTTAGAAACCTCCTAAACATACATACTGCCATGTAACTCGAAGGAATGAACTTTGGTTTCCCAGAAAAATCCTCGGATGATGCCAGAAAAATCTAGATGTTTCCAAATTCACGTCGACCCCTCTCAAAAGTTGAAACCCAGAGGGCAGAGGCATCAGCCGTGCATCGGAGGACAGCCTGGATCCTGCCGAACAGCGTGGTTCCACTCATGCGCCGAGAATGATTTTCCTGAAACTGGACCCATAGTACTAAGTTCATAGCAAAAATTCCAGTTGAACTTCGGAAGATTTTTTTGCTGTGACGGTAACATTACAGATTTCAATCTGGTGAAAAATGAGCACCGAGGGCTTCCAACGGTTTTCTAACGGAGCTGAAATTCCATTCTGAGAACAGTCAGTGTGTAGTTGCCAAGGAAGGAGTACTTACAACCACGCGGCCCCCGGCGCCGGGGCCCCGAGTGGCAGGGGCGTGGTGGCCTGGGCCACAGAACGAGTCTCCAGCAGGGGCCCCAGCAGCACATGCTCTGTTGAGCCCACGCGCTGGGTGAGCAGTAAAGATACCCCTCCACGCCCCGAACTTTCCTTCCCAGGACACGAGTCTCGGCTCGTAACTGGCTGCTTGCCTGGGATTAGAAGAACTACCCGAGTGTTCGTATTGTGACGTCACGGCCAGAACGACGGTGCGGTTTATTGTGCCTTTTAGGGTAATCATTGCTATTCTTGGTCATTATATTAGTTGTCTTACCCTGACAACAGATTAGAAACACCCCCTGAGAGAAAACGTTCAAAGCACCCATCTATCCTTTCGCTCGCTCGAGGAGGTTTTAGCCTCAGACCTCGCTGGAGATCACAGCTGCAGGTGCAGAGGCAAAGCTTTACGTCCCCTGTCCCCCGAACGCCTCCGGACGGCAACCCAGGTGAGCGACGGGGAGGCTGTGAAATTGGGGTGGTGTGTCCTTGTCGGTTTTTTCCGATGCCGAGAAATGTCTTTACGGGGACTCACAGAGGAACAAGATTTTTCATTCTCTCGCGGTCTGCAGGGTTATCTAGACGGAGCGTCTCGTGCGCCGAAAGGGAGTTGTGACAGCGCGTGGGAGGTGTCCCGGGCGGTGCCTGCTCGTGTGCTCCCATCACGGGCACAGGGCCTGGGGGTCGAGGCTGGCACTCAAGCCCTTGATAAGACCGAGCAGCAGGAACGCGGTGCCTCAGGGAAGGGGAGTCCTGGCTCCAGCGTCCTTGCTTTCTGCGTCTTGAGAAAAACACGTTTCTGTTTATCAGCGCGGTGTGTCCGGCCTAGACAACTTGCCGGCACAAAAGAGAGTGTGAAGAAAAGGAGGAAAGATCGCCCACGTTTCCAGGAGCCGGAGAGAGCTGCTCCCAGTCCCGGGGGTATGTGACGCAGGGGTTTCGCTGCGTGGGATCCGGATGGCACGGTTTGCCAACTTTGATGCTTGACTTTTTCCGCTTCACTTTATATCAGGAGCAGTTTCCCCCGGCTTAACCATTCTTAGGAAACACAGTTTTAATGACTGCGTATTAGACCATCACCTGGCTGGGCCGGGATTTATTCATTCCGCCCCCTTGCTCTGGGGCGTTCAGGCTTCTGCCCACCTTTCTGCTGTCAAAGAGAGGCTCCCGTAAAGAACTCTGCGCGTTAATCTCGGCTTCCTCGGACCTAAGACTGACACTGTTTCTGATGACTTCTCTGAGATAAATTCCCAGGAGCGGAATTACTGGTATCAAAGAGCACAACTGTTTGGAAAAAGGCGGATACATAATACGATGCGTCTATCGGAAGCGTGTACCCATTTCCTTGCCTTAACTCGGTCTCAGACTCACTGCTTGACATGGTGCGTTTTCCGGTGGCTCGGAGGTGGGTGAACCGGGAAGGGAAGCTCTCGGCAGCCTCATCATTGGAATCCCGGAGACGCAGGCTGCGGAGCCCAGGCCGGCGGGCTGGGAAACTCTGCCCTTTGCTCAGAAGGTCACGGGCGCTGTGCTCCTGAGCTTGCCCTCCTCCCGGCCCTGAGCTCCATATGCATCCCTGCTCGTGCGGTGGCAAGTTGTTTTAATTCAGTAACAGGTGAGGCCTGTGCCAGCGCTGCTGTTGAGTGTGTCCCCTGAAGGGCCGGGTTCCTCTCTGCCTCTCCGAACCTCCCATCCTCCGCGCTCGGAAGGCCTCTCCTGTGGTGCCTCCCCGTCAGTCCCAGAGTTAATTCTTTTTTTTTTTTTAATTTTAATGTTTAATTTATTTTTGAGAGAGAGAGAGAGAGACAGAGCATGAGCAGGGGAAGGGCAGAGAGAGAGGGAGACATAGAATCAGAAGCAGACTCCAGGCTCTGAGCCGTCAGCACAGAGCCCGATGTGGAGCTTGAACTCACAAACTGTGAGATCATGGCCTGAGCCGAAGTCAGATGCTTAACCAACTGAGCCACCCGGGCGCCCCCCCAGAGTTAATTCTTAAGTCTCAACTCACGGGAAGGCGGAAGGGGGCACACACTGGGTGAAAGGTCCATGGCACACGGTTTGCCCCGGCGTCTCGTGGCCCGGCTGGGAGGTGAGAAGGGCCCTGGCGGCCGAGGCCATTTGATCTGCCGTCTGGGAATTCAGGTAGCCTGCGCGTCCCAGCTTCCCTGGTGGTCGGGTTGGGGTCTTGTGGTTACATCACTTCTGGGTCTGGCCACGAAGCCCCTGTAAGACCCTCTTCCTTCTCTGTGCACAGTGACCTTGCGGGCCCCACGGTGAAGGGGCAGTCTCCCAACACGGAGGAGCTGGGAGCCTGGGTCCTCGAGGGGTGTTGTGGAGCAGAGCCGTCCTGCCCCCACCCCTCCCATCGCTGGCAAGGAATGGTGTCAGAGAACCATAACGTTTTCTGTGTTGAGATCGGTGGGGGGGGGGGGGTCATCTCTTACGGCGCCTACCACCCCTTACCCTGGCCAGGGCTCTCACTGACGACTACCGTGTAACCGCATGCGTGCGTGCATGCGTGCGTGCCGAGAGTCATGCTAAGTTATGCAGGAAGGCGAAGCCCTCACCGGGATGGGGGGTGGGGAGGGAAGGCTCCGAGGGCGAGGCTCGGTTTGCGGTGGTCCCTGAGGATTACAGTGAGAGCTACCAGGCGCTGGCTCCTACTTCTTCCCGGATGGTGGGCCCAGAGCGTTGCCAGATCAGCCTCTTTAGTGGTCCCCGGGACTCTAGGCGCTGCCGCCTTTTGCATCCGGAGAGAATGAGGCCGGGAGAGGCTCGGCACCTTGCCCGAAGTCCCGTGACCCTCGGAGGCGGATATGGCTACCAGATCCCACTGGCGAAAGCACGACTCTGACCACCTGTGTGCACGCGGGGTTCGGGCACAGCCGCTTACACGGCAGTCACCTGAAGGGGGACGCTGGGAAGCCACTTGAACAAAGGCACGGAGAAGATACGCAGAATCTGGGTGGCTGATGGGCCCGACCGTGGAGAGGTCTGGCCTGTCCCGAGGGAGCGGCCAGGGGGTGCGGGTGACGGGTGGCACTCAGAGTGCCCACCTGAGCACACAGACATAGGAGAATGTGACCTGTGTGACAGCCATCAACGCTGGTGCCTGGGCCGTCTGGCGTTAGCTTAAACGCAAGGCGCCTCAAAGCCTTGCTGCACTCTGGGGACAACACCTGTACGTGGGGCTTGTCCCATGCCTGGCTGCGGCTTCTGCTGGCTTCCTGGACGCGCGTCTGGGCGGTGGGAACAAAACATGCAAATACGTCATTTGGAAAATAAATGTATCTAGGCGACGCGTCCATCGTCGGACCCTTTCAGGCAGCCGCCCCTCTGTCCTGCTCGCCTGTCCCCTTGCCGTTTCTGTTCCCAGACAGCCCGACACCGAGGGCCTCATCTTTCCAGCCACGGAGCCTTTCCACTCTGGCTCAGTAACTGCAGCCATCACAGAATTAAGTAATGACAAAGTGAGTTATTATCCAGTGTGGCTTCAGCTGCAGACGCAACCTGTGGCCGGGGCACCTCTCTGTCGGAGCGCTCGCGCGACTGTCTCGGCGGTGACATGAAAAATGGTCCCTATAATCCCCAGCTCACAGCCATACATCCTGCGTCTTGACGCCACGCTTTGCAGGGAACAGCGTTGTTTCGTTGAGAAGCAGAAGAGACGCAATTAGATTTCTCTTAAATGTTACATTCATCCTGGTTAATCAAAGATTAGTACCTCTTAAAAAAAATAAACACAACTCAGGTCCCCAGGATGCTGACAGCGGTTCCCGCGGCCTGTTTAATTACACAGAATGAAACAAAATGGTCTCCTTTGCCACGGTGAAATAAAACGGTGGCCGGATCTGGGCGGCGGGATTAAAGGTGGTTTTTACTTCGCCTCTTTATTCTGCTCTGTGTCCGTTAATTTTTCTACAATGAGCACGCACGGCTCATTAAAAGGCATTTAAATAACCAAAAAAAGGAAAGAGGAGACTAAATGCTAAAAACCTGTAAATGAAAGAAAGAGAGGGAGACTTTCCCCAATCCTCACTCTCCTTCCTCCTTCCGGAACCTTCCGGAACGAACCCCTGGATTTGGTTGGATGTCTGTCCTTCCAGATAACTTTCTAGGCATTTTCCATTTTTTTCGTAATGCCTATTGCATTTGGAAGCAAGTTTTATTTATTTACTTATTCTCTGGCTGTTCCCTGAGAGGAAGGCCTTGTTTGCCTGCTTCTTCTCTGTCCCCAGCAACAGTGCCCGGCACGCAGTAGGTGCTCATGAAACAAACTCTTGAGGCAGCTACAAGTTGAGAAGGTAGGGATGGGGAGGAGACATGATGTTAAGACCCCCAGAGCCTTCTAGAGACTGGGGCGGGGGAGGGGTGGGGAGTTTGCTCTTCTGAGAAGTTTCCACCTGTGAGAGGGGAGTCTGAAACTCCCTGGGGGCAGGAGCTGGAGAGACTCGATGCTCTGCAGGAGGTCCTTGTCTAAGAGAGAACAGCGACACAGGCAAGGGCATGGATGAACCCCAAATAATCGTGCTGAGCGAAAGAAGCCAAACGAGGAGGATGTCCTCCGTGATTCGATTCACGTCAAACTCCAGAAAACGTGGACTCATCCAGAGCGACCCAAAGTGATCCGTGATTCTCCGAAGGATGCGGTGGGGGGTTGGGAGGGGCAGGAGGGAAGGTCCCAAAGGGGCACTTTTGGGGGTACGCTGTAAACCAAACAGGGTAGTTTCATGGGCAGGGGAGAGGGGCAGAGAGAAAGAGAGAGAATCTGAAGCGGGCTCAGTCCTGCGCCCCTGAGATCATGACCTGAGCCGACATCAAGAGTCAGACGCTCAACTGACTGAGCCACCCGGGCGCCGCAGCAAATTACCCACTCCGAAACACGTGCCGCTCATGGCACGTCAGCCGCCCCTCTATGAAGCTGTTATAAAAAGGAGAAGCGAGCGCCTGGGAGGGGGAGACTGGAGACGGGAGAGGAGTCGCCGTCTGTGCTAAGGTGGGGGAACTTCCAGGGCTGCCGTGCCCTGTGAAAAATACAGAGGCAGGGGGCAGGGACAGGAATCTGCAGTCGAGGGCTACGGGGCTCAGCTCGAAGTCACTTGAAGCCATGTAACTGCCTCCCCCTCGCCCTCCAGACACTCTCAAATTCCGATGAGTATGGTGAATGTGCATGCGTGTGTGCGCGTGGCCCGTGCGTGTGGCAAAGGGCAATGTGGAACGTGGCAGCCTGGCACGCACGGGACAGCGAGACGGCGAGGAAGCGGAACGAACCCGTCGGAAGCGGAAAACCCGAGCTAGAAACGCGGGGCCTCTCTCTCCAGCCCTCCGGAATTTGCGTGAACCTTGGGGAAGCCTCCGGGGCGTGCCATCAGGATTTGTCACACGTTTATTTAAGTCTCCAGGGCAGGCGGATCCCAGCTGACCTCTGGATGCTGCCCCCCCACGCAGTGGCTGTTTGTTGAGGGAATAATAGAGTATTGTTTTGATTTATTGTCAGAAAAAGGCCTGCTGCTATTTTGAGTGTCGACAAGAGGCCGTAGGATGAAGACGCGTGGACGGTCGCTGGGCCTCAGATAACCTTTCATCCCATGGGCGTGTTTCCCAACACCTGAGTTTTGGGGGCCGGGTCCTAGAAGTCACACGTTGAGTGAGTGTCGGTTGATGGCTTGCTGCAGGGCAGGCGCTGGGCCAGACGCTGAGGAGAGACAAGTGCAGGTAACGCAGTCCTTCCTCAGACGGCTCACGGTGCGGAGGCGAACACAAAGACACCATCGCACGGGAAGGAACCTACTGCAGGGAGAGGCAAATTGGTCCACAGGGCACAGGGGCCCACCTGGCCCTCGACTTCTCGTGTAAATAAAGTTTTATCGGAACACGGCCATGCCTATTGGGCCCCGTGGTGGCTTTCGCATGATGACAGCAGACTTGAGTAGCCGAGACAGAACGCAGGGCCCGCGAAGCCTCCATTCCTTATCATCTGACCCTGGCTGGGACAAGGTTTCGGACTCCTGCTCTGACAGAAGCTGTGAAGGGAGCAACACGTCAGCTGGTGAGCAAACTAGCTCTCGGCGTTCCAAACGAGCGGACTCCTTTGGGCTGAGAGTCTTCCCGGGACCAACTTCTTGGTCCCGGGAGATGGCGACTGGCTTGCAAGGGTAGCCTCTCCCCCAGGAAGGACCGAGACACAGATGCTCTTGGCTTCTCATGAGCGTTCCAAGGCGCAGGACCCTGAACCGCTGGGTGGCGCCATCACCCCGCCTGGTGGTCTCCAGGAGGTTCAGCAGAGCCCAGGGGGCGCTGGGAGAGATGGGGGGAGGCTCTATTATCTTCTTAAGCCCAGCGGGGAGGCTCAAACCAAAGAAGAGCCTCCAGTAATAACTGCATAAAAACATATGAATTAGGACCAATTCGCACTGCTTATTAGAGTCAGACCCTGACGGAAATCCCTTTTCTAGATTTTGCCGAGAGGAGTTAACTATGAACCCCGGAACAAGATTCACTGTAGTCTAAAGCCCGATTAAAAATTGGCTTTGAAAATCGCTATTTCCAAGTTATTTATCAATTAAACACAAATTTATTGATTGTCCATCATGTGCCAAGACTAACGTGGCCCCTGCCTCCACGGGGCTTATCGTCCAGGGGGCGGGCAGTCAGGCAGCCAATGTACGGGCGAGCTGTCCATCCTCGCCGTTCCCCGAGGCCGTGGTCCAGGCACTGTGAGCACGGAATTAGCGACCCCAGCCACCGTGCCCGGGCTCCTGTGAGCCTCTGGTCACATTTTTGTCAACGAATCATTCCGTCGCCTTATTTTATGTGCGCTTCTGTTTAAAGACACCGTCATCAACACGGGAAATCGATCATCGACATTAAATGCGTGGCCAGGAGCACTAGAGCTCAGGCCTGAGGAAAACTCACCCGACACACGGTTTTCTCCGTAAGGCCCGTCCCAGCCTTCTCGCGCGGATCGACACCAGACGGCACTATGCCGGGGCCATTTTAGACAGCAAAATCGCCACCCGAAGCACAAAAGTGCAAAAAGACGCGGCACCAAAGAGACCCCGGAAGCACACCTGTCTACAGTATGAGAGCTGACTCGAGCAGGCCACGCTCGGATCGCCTGTTTTGACTTCAGCTGGGAATGCGCAGGTCGGGCGACTCGAATGTGTCACCGCTCCGCGCGCCTATCCGCCAGTGACCGTGAAAACACGGCAAGTATGTTGGGGCTACAAATAAATTTTAGCATGTTGAATTTGCAGATACGGCATGTGCGTATAATGAGGGTCGGTGTGATTCAAGGCAGAGAGAATGATTTCTGCACCGTTCGTGAGCGGAGAAGACACTCGGGGAAGGCCACGTGGTGGGAGCAGAGACAGCCAGGAGACGGAGGGAAGCCAGCGCAGAGCAAGGCCGGCAGCAGAAGGATACGGTGTGGGTAGAGAAGTAGGAGGAGGCGGCTGGGACGCGGGATCGCCGTCCAGGTGAACGGGTATGTAGCCTAGATCAAGCGTGCCAAGAGAAGTTGTAGGAAATGCAGACTGAAGATGCCCTTGCTAATACTAGTTGATGTATCTTCCCAGTAACTGAACCATCTATGTAAGTTTCTGTGAAATGTTTACTTGGTGAGCTAGAGATGTTTCATTTTTGTTTTTTTCATTTTTATTAAAAAAAATTTCTTTCATGTTTATTTTTGAGGAAAAGAGAGAGAGAGACAGAGCATGAACAAGGGAGGGACAGAAAGAGAGAGGGAGACACGGAATCGGAAGCAGGCTCCAGGCTCTGAGCCTATCAGCACAGGGCCCGATGCGGGGCTCGAACTCACCGACCCCGAGATCATGACCTGAGCTGAAGTCAGACGCTTAACTGACCGAGCCATCCGGGCACCCCAGAGATGTTTAATTTTTAGACAGCAGGGGTGAGGCATCTGACAGGAATCACTCGCCCGTCATTGCTCTTGGGGGGCCGCTGGGAGCACAGCTCATCCCTGTTCCCAGAGAACAGCGCATCTGTGGGCGTCCCTTGAAGGATGCTCGGAAGGACGCCAGGAGGGCAGGAAGAGCCATTTTGTCCCTTCTCACTCTGCTGGGTCCTCTGGACCTCTCCTCTCTGCACAGCTTAAGAGAAACCCCAGGCACAAAGAATTCAAGTGCAGAACGGAGACACAACTGACCCTCTGCACGCTGACCCTTAGGTTGGCTCATGAAAATAAGTCCCACTCGGAATAGAACTTGAGAGACATTTTATGGGATCTTAAAGAGGCCATAGGTTCTCCTTACTGGGTACAGGTTTGTGTGTTTGTTTTTGTTTTGTCTTTAAATGTGGTTTCTCCTCTTGCAAAATAAAAGAACTAATTTCCTGGGGCGCCTGGGTGGCTCAGTCGATTAAGCGGCTGACTTTGGCTCAGGTCATGATCTCATGGTCTGAGTTCGAGCCCCGCGTCGGGCTCTGTGCTGATGGCTCATCAGAGCCTGGAGTCTGCTTCAGATTCTGTCTCCCTCTCTCTCTGCCCTTCTCCTGCTCACGCTCTGTCTCTATGTCTCAAAAATAAATAAACATTAAAAAAAATTAAAAAAAAAGAAATAATTTCCTTGTTAAAAAACTCTTTGGCATAAACACATCTGCTTTTGAATTCCATCCCTCTCACTCGCTAACTTTTCAAGTCTGAGCACAGTTGGGGACCTCTGTTCCTCTACAGGACGGGGAGGGTCACACTTCCGGGGTGCCCCGAGTGGGAACGGAGATACCCCTGCCATCAGACTTCCGGAAGCTGTGTTTAGTTACTTTTCACATTTGCCTTTCCTTTGTCATTATGCTTTATTTTCATTCATGGTTCCTATTCTTTTCCTGTAGTCGTTTTAAACATATTTTACGAACAGTTTTTATTTAATTAATTAACTATGTTTCAGCCCACAGATTTCTCTCGGTTTCCTTTTGAGCCCAGCTATGGCTTTCCATGGGTGAGGAGGGGTCTGTAGCTCCCCCATCATTTCTCACTCTTGTAGAAAGGGCGTCTGCCTTTGCCCGGACCACCAGGACGCAGGTGCAGGCCTGGCTTGGAGGGTCTTCTCCAGGCCTGGTTTTCGGCCAAACATGTGTTCACTCCTGCTTCTGAGCCACGGAGTCATAGCATTTCTGAACTCATCCTTCTTTCCTTTCTTTCTTTATTATTTGAGAGGGGGGGGGAGAGAGAGAGAGAGAGAGAGAGGGGCTCTTAAGCAGGTTCCACACTCAGCACTGAGCCCGATGTGGGGCTTGATCCCATGACCCTGAGACCATGACCTGAGCTGAAATCAAGAGTCGGGAGTTCAGCCAACAGCCACCCAGGCGCCCCTATTTTTTTAAAGTAGGCTCCATGTCAATACGGGGCTCCAACTCACCACCCTGAGATCATGACCTGAGCTGAGATCACGAGTCGGGTGCTTGACTGACTGAGCCACCCAGGCGCCCCGATCCCAGCCTTTGAACTGACAGAAGAAATGGGCCCAAAGGAGCCTTCCCCTTCTGTGCCCCGTCATATCAGAGGTGGAAGCGAGAGTGAAAATCAGCAACACCGATCCTGCTTCCCTTACACACGTGATCTTTTGTTTCACGTGAATTTTTGTGTTAATTCTGACATAAAAAATACTGCATCAAAAGACTTCAAGATGTCTTGAAGGCTGAGTTTTCTGGTGCCCCCTACAAGGGTCCTTCCCAGGGGAATGGGTCCCTTACGGCTCCCCTGGTTACGAGCTGCCTGAGCTGCACAGCCCTCTGGAACCACACCCCCTGCTCCCGTCCAAGGCTCCTTCTGAGACTCAGACACTGGGCACAATTTCTCAGCGTGCCAGCGCGTGCCCCTCCTGTCGCGCTGCTGGGCACAGCCGTGGCCCCAGGGCCCGGCACAGGACAATCGGGGGCACAGTGGGAAAACTCAGATTTGTGGGAAGGGTTTGTGGACGTCTGTCTTTCCGGCTGCCCACCATGCCTGACTCCTCACCGCACCCCGGACTCCCCTTTGGACAGGGCCCTGTTTCAGGTGGTGGTGGTGGTGGCGGGAGCCCCCGTCCTTGTCTGGATGCAACGGTAGTGGCTTAGCTCCAGCGAATCTGACGCTCTCTGTGTGTGGGGTGGGGGTGGTGGCGTCAAACTCCTGCCCTGGGAAGTCCAACTCAAGTGCCCAAGGGCCAGGCTGCACCCTTTGGGGGACCCTCGACTGTCTCCCCTCTTTGGTTCTATTGGTGACCACTCTTTTTCCCCCGGCTTCTCCTCTGGCTTCCTGGCCATTCTGTGACCCCCAATATCAATCTAGTAAATTCTTGTTTTATTCCACGTAATACAGCTCATCTGGGTTTTGCTGCTTGCGGCCACGGATCCCGACAGATTCTGCACCAGAAGTAATTAATCAGAGGTCTTGAATTGTAGTCCCCTCTCTTATCCACTGCTAAGTGTCCTTTGTTTCATCAGTCTTCAGACATACACCCAGGTCCTCAACCTCTGTGGGTGACAGAGTCTCCTGGTCATGGTGTCATTTGCATGACATCACATTCTTAAACTATGGATCAATTTAATCCCGATACCCGAACCAGGAATGGTTGTACTAGCAGAAAATAGGACTGTTACACGTACACTCTAGAAAGATCGTAAAATCGGGCATCCCTGTCCCCCGAAAAGCCAGGCTGCAAACCTTCCAGAATCAATTGTTTGCATCTTGTATTAACAATTGCTCACCATGCGCCCACATGCCCCGTCATCTCTGAGAACTGCCTGCAGGCCGGCAAACGGCAGATGACAAAGCTGAGCCTCTAGAAACTTCTTTCTGCTACCTTCAATTCCCCGGGAATGAGGAGACTGCCATCATTGCGAGGCTTTTAGCAATGAGATACCCTGGGTCCTCTGTGGGTATGTCATTATTCCTGGGAGCTGTGACTAATTTCCACTAATAACCCTAATAAGTGTTTCCCTAGATTTGCTTATTGTAAGTCTATAACGCGTGGAAACCACGGATTGTAGGAAAACACCCTCCCCGTTTTTGAAGAGCCTCCTTTAGAGAATGGCTACATTTATACTCTTTGCCAAGAATGATACTTGGGGCGGGCGCGGACTTGAGAGAGCAATGCGCTGCTGAGACAACCTGGACGGGCCACCGGACTTAAGCCAGGATTAACACTCAGAAGCTCAGCAAATTCAACCCCTCACCCCTCTGAATACATTCATCTTCCTACCAGGTTTTCCTTTCCAGGGCAACTTCAAGAAACAACCCATAACACATCCAGCCAAAATGACGAGACGGAAGAATTCTCCTCAAAAGAGTCTACAAGAAGCAGTGACAGCTCAAGAATTAATGAAAAGAGATATAAGCAACATAACAGAACTTGAATATAGAATGTTAATCATAAAACTAATTGCTGGCCTTGAAAAAAGCTTAGATGAATGCAAGGGGTCCTACGAGGCAAAGTTCAAAGACCTTAAAAACGGTCAGGAAGAATTAAAGAAGACATTGGAAGAAATACAGGGGAAACTGGAAGCAACCACAGCACGGATTGAAGAGGTAGAGGAAAGAGTTAGTGCATTAGAAGACAAAATCATTGAAAAAGAGGAAGCAGATAAAAAGAGAGAGAAGCTGATCCAGGAACAGGAAAGGAGAATTCGAGAGCTGAGCGATGCAGTCAAAAGAAACAATATCCGTATCATAGGAGTTCCAGAGGAAGAAGAGAGAGAGAAAGGAGTCGAATGGGTTCTGGAACAAATCATTGCTGAGAACTTCCTCAACATGAGAAAGGAAACGGGCATGGAAATCCAAGAGGCACAGAGAACTCCCCTCAGACGTAACTTGAATAGACCTTCTGCACGGCACATCATAGTGAAGCTGGCAAAATACAAAGATAGGGAGAGAATCCTGAAAGCAGCTAGGGACAAAAGAACCCTAACATACAAAGGGAGACCTATAAGGGTAGTAGCAGACTTATCTACGGAAACTTGGCAAGCCAGAAAGGAATGGCAGGACATCTTCAATGTGATGAGCAAGAAGGACATGCAACCAAGAATTCTGTATCCGGCTAGCCTGTCATTCAGAATAGAAGGAGAGATCAAGGTTTTTCCCAACAAACAAAAACTGAAAGAATTTATCACAAATAAGCCAGCACTGCAAGAGATCCTGAGGGGCATTCTATGAAAACAAGGAGGCAAAGAATACAAACTACCAGACACAGCCTTACAAACATGAAACTTACAGATAATACAGTGACTGTAAGCCCATATTTTTCAATATTAACACTGAATGTAAATGGACTAAATGCGCCAATCAAAAGACAAAGGATAACAGAATGGATTAAAAAACAAGACCCATCTATTTGCTGTCTTCAAGAAACTCATCTTAAACCTGAAGACACCTTCAGATTGAAAGTGAGGGGATGGAGAACTATCTACCATGCTACTGGAAGTCAGAAGAAAGCCGGAGTAGCCACACTTATATCAGACAAATTAGACTTTAAAATGAACGATGTAATAAGAGATGAGGAAGGACATTATATAATAGTCTCAGGGACCATCCAGCAGGAAGAGCTAACAATTGTAAATATCTACGCACCGAATTCAGGGGCACCCAAATTTGTAAAACAACTAATTACAAACATTAGCAACCTCATCGATAAAAATGTCCTAATAGTAGGGGATCTCAACACTCCACTCTCAGCATTGGATAGATCAACAAAACAGAAAATCTCCGCAGAAACAATAGCCCTGAATGACACATTAGGACAGATGGGCCTCACAGACATCTTTAGGGTCCTTCATCCAGAAGCAAAGGAATTTACATTCTTCTCATCTGCACACGGTACATTTTCCAAGATAGACCACATTCTGGGGCACAGGGAAGCTCTGAATAAATATAAAAGAATTGAGATCATACCGTGTACAGTGTCAGACCACAATGCTTTGAAACTTGAAATCAACCACAGGAGAAAGCCTGGAAAATATCCAAGAACATGGCGGCTAAGAAATAACCTACTAAAAGATGACTGGGTCAACCAAGCCATCAGAGAAGAAATTAAAAAATACATGGAAACAAATGAAAATGAAAATACAACAATCCAAACGCTCTGGGATGCAGCAAAGGCAGTCCTGAGAGGGAAATATATTGCAATCCAGGCCCATCTCAAGAAACAAGAAAAATCAATAACACAAATTCTAACAGCACGCCTAAAGGAACTAGAAGCAGATCAACTAAAACAACCCAAGCCCAGCAGAAAGAGAGAAATAACAAAGATCAGAGCTCAAATTAACCATATGGAGACAGAAAAGGTAGTGGAACAGATCAATGAAACCAAAAGCTGGTTCTTTGAAAAAATAAACAAAATAGACAAACCTCTAGCCAGGCTTCTCAAAAAGAAAAGAGAGAGAACTCAAATAAATAAAATCGTGAATGAAAAGGGAGAAATTACAACCAATCCCTCAGAGATACAAGCAATCATCAGAGAATACTATGAAAAATTATATGCCACCAAACTTGGCAATCTGGAAGAAATGGACAGCTTCCTAAATAGCCACACGCTACCAAAACTCAAACGGGAAGAAATAGAAAATTTGAACAGACCCATAACTAGTGAAGAAATAGAATCCGTTATTAAAAACCTCCCAGCAAATAAAAGCCCTGGACCAGATGGCTTTCCTGCGGAATTTTACCAGACATTTAAAACAGAGTTAATTCCTATCCTCCTCAAGCTGTTCCAAAAAATTGAAATGGAAGGAAAACTCCCGGACTCATTCTATGAAGCCAGCATCACTTTGATTCCCAAACCAGATAGAGACCCAGCAAAGAAAGAAAATTACAGGCCAATATCCCTGATGAATATGGATGCAAAAATTCTCAACAAGATACTAGCAAATCGAATCCAACAGCATATAAAGAGAATTATCCACCATGATCAAGTAGGATTCATCCCTGGGTTGCAGGGCTGGTTCAATATTCGCAAATCAATCAACGTGATACAACACATCAACAAAAGAAAAGATAAGAACCATATGATCCTGTCAATAGATGCAGAAAAAGCATTTGACAAAATACAGCATCCTTTCTTAATAAAAACTCTCGAGAAAGTCGGGATAGAAGGAACATACTTAAACATCATAAAAGCCATATATGAAAAACCCACAGCTAATATCATCCTCAATGGGGAAAAATTGAAAGCCTTCCCCCTGAGATCAGGAACACGACAGGGGTGTCCACTCTCGCCACTGCTATTTAACATAGTGCTGGAAGTCTTAGCATCAGCAATCAGACAACAAAACAAAATAAAAGGCATCAAGATTGGCAAGGAGGAAGTCAAACTTTCACTTTTTGCAGATGACATGATACTTTACATGGAAAACCCGACAGAATCCACCAAAAGCCTACTAGAACTGATTCATGATTTCAGCAAAGTTGCAGGATACAAAATCAATGTACAGAAATCGGTGGCATTTCTATACACCAACAATGAAGCAGCAGAAAGAGAAATAAAGAAGCTAATCCCTTTCACAATTGCACCAAAAACCATAAAATACTTAGGAATAAACCTAACCAAAGATGTGAAAGACCTCTACACTGAAAACTATAAAAAACTTATGAAGGAAATTGAGGAAGACACAAGGAAATGGAAAAACATCCCATGCTCATGGATTGGAAGAATAAATATCGTCAAAATGGCAATACTACCCAAAGCAATCTACACATTCAATGCAATCCCAATCAAAATTGCACCAGCATTCTTCTCAAAGCTAGAGCAAACAATCCTAAAATTTGTATGGAACCACAAAAGACCTCGAATAGCCAAAATAATACTGAAGAATAAAACCAAGGCGGGAGGCATCACAATCCCAGACTTTAACCTCTACTACAAAGCGGTGGTCATCAAGACTGTATGGTATTGGCACAAAAACAGACGCATAGACCAATGGAATAGAATAGAAAACTCAGAAATGGACCCGCAAGTATATGGCCAACTAATCTTTGACAAAGCGGGAAAATGTATCCAATGGAAAAAAGACAGCCTTTTTAACAAATGGTGCTGGGAGAATTGGACAGCAACATGCAAAAGAATGAAACTAGACCACTTTCTTACACCACTCACAAAAATAAATTCTAAATGGATAAAAGATCTGAATGTGAGGCAGGAAACCGTCAAAATCCTAGAGGAGAAAACAGGAAAAAGCCTCTTTGACCTAAGACGCACCAATTTCTTACTCGACACGTCTCCAAAGGCAAGAGAATTAAAAGCAAAGATGAACTATTGGGACCTCATCAAGATAAAAAGCTTCTGCACGGCAAAAGAAACAACCAACAAAACGAATAGGCAACCAACGGAATGGGAAAAGATCATCGCAAATGACATATCGGATAAAGGACTAATATCTAAAATTTATAAAGAACTTACCAAACTCCAAACCCGAAAAACAAACAACCCAGTGAAGAAATGGGCGGAAGATATGAATAGACACTTCTCCAAAGGGGACATTCAGATGGCCAACAGACACATGAAACGATGCTCAATGTCACTCAGCATCAGGGAAATACAAATCAAAACTACACTGAGATACCACCTCACACCAGTCAGAGTGGCTAAAATGAACAAATCAGGAAACTATAGATGCTGGCGAGGATGTGGAGAAGTAGGCACCCTCCTACACTGTTGGTGGGAATGCAAACTGGTGCAGCCACTCTGGAAAACGGTGTGGAGGTTCCTCAAAAAAATGAAAATAGAGCTACCCTATGACCCAGCAATAGCCCTGCTAGGAATCTACCCAAGAGACACAGGAATGCTGATGCATAGGAGCACGTGTACCCCAATGTTCATAGCAGCACTTTCGACAATAGCCAAATCATGGAAAGAGACCAAGTGCCCATCAACTGACGAATGGATAAAGAAGTTATGGTACTTATATACAATGGACTACTACGTGGCAATGAGAAAAAATGAAATCTGGCCATGTGTAGCAAGATGGATGGAACTGGAGGGTATTATGTTAAGTGAAATAAGTCAGTCAGAAAAAGACAGATACCATATGTTTCCACGAATAGGTGGACTTTGTGAAACTAAGCAAAAACCAGGGGGAGGGGAAGAGGGGAAAAAAAAAAAAAAAGACACAGAGAGGGAGGGAGATAAAACATAAGAGACTCTCAAAGACTAAGAAAAAACTGAGGGTAAGGGGGATGAGGGAGGGGGGAGAGGGGGTGATGGGCATTAAAAAGGGCACATGTTGGGATGAACACTGGGTGTTATATGTAAACCAATTTGAAAATAAACTATTATAACAAAAAAAAAAAAAAAAAAAAAAAAGAATGATACTTGGTTAATTAAGTGCCTCCTACATGCCAGGCACTGTGCCTCCAGCACTTATCCTGAATTATCAGCTTTACCCTGGACCGTGACCCTGTAACCCAGACATCATCGCCCCCACTTTACAAGGGAGGAAACAGGCTTGAGAGACTGCATGTCTGCCTGAGGTGACGCACCTGGAAGCAGATGAGTGGGGGTTTGAACTCAGGGCACTAGACGGGCCGACCCGCAAGAGCTGCCGGGCTATGGCACCCATCTTCACAAGGCCACGGGAGACCCGGGGGGGGGACCTCTGGGGCAGCCCCTGGAGACAAGACTCAGTCTCTGATGGAGTGAGAAGTCAAGGTTTTCTGCTTCCTCTGCATGCACTGAGAAAACTATCTTTCACCTTCGTGATCGTCCAACCTCCTACGTAAGCCCGGCGGCGTCCGGGAGTGAGGTGATGAGGGCTCACTGTTCTCAGGAAGGCAGCCATACGAGCAGGAAGCGCAGGGGAGTGGGGAGGAGAGAAACAGGGAAGCCCCGTGACGGAGGCGTCCCTGCCGGATGACCGTGGCGAGAGGGTGCCCGGGCGCACGGAACCCTGAGAGCTGTCTGCCACCTCTACCCACGCGGCCCTCCCTGGGGCCTCCCGGGCGTCTGGGCAGCAGAGGGTCTCACTGGGGTGTTCGGCAGCGATGGCTATCATCCATCTCGGGACGATCCGCGAAAATCAGAAACCGAATGTGCGGTTAAATTCTGAGAAACGGACTCTGATGGAGCCCGCGACTGAGGCTGTTGGCAATCGCCCACCGAGGGCGGGGCTCCCGCCGCCTGAGTCTGGTTTGGGGACAGAGGAGCAGGAAGGTGCGAGGCGCGTCTCGGGGTGGGCGTCCCTGCGTGGGAATCCGGGCGCCTGTGGGGGTGTTCCGGAATCTCGCCGGGCCTCACCGTCCTCACCTTTGAAGAGAGGTCGCCGAAGCACCCTCTTTACAGGGCTGTTGGGAAACTACGTGTGACCCAGCATGAGTCTGGGACAAAGTAAATACACCAGCTAGTCTGTCATACCCACGAGGACATCAGGGCGGCTGTAAGAAACAGGCCAACTTAGGCTGACCGCGGCAGAGGAGTGGACTGGGGAGAAGGCATGACACGCTGGTGGCAGGAGAGAAGGAGGCGGACAGAGCCAGGCCAGCCTGGGGCTCACCAAGCCCAGCTGAGTGTCCACTCCATCCGGGGCCCGGGAAGTAGTGCCCGTGCAGACTCCGGTTCTGCTGCTGTGGGGTCTGGCTGCCCGGGGTAAGACCACCTGTTGTATTTAACTGCGGCCGGCTCGCTTATTCTCAGGAGGCGTGTCTCCTGTAGAACATGCCAGGCGGGCCGCCCCTGGGGCTCCTCGCGTCTTTGGGAATCTCAAGGACTCAGGGATTTTAATTCCATGTCGGTGTGGATGACACCTGGACTTTTCCGTCTAGCCCAGACCCTGCCTGCTATCCATCCCTAGTCCTGTCTCCACCTCAAACTCAGCACCATCAAAACCGAGTTCCTGGGGCGCCTGGTGGCTCAGTAGGTTAAGCATCCGACTTTGGCTCAGGTCATGATCTCACGGTTGGTGATTTCGGGCCCCGTGTCAGGCTCTGTGCTAACAGCTCGGAATCTGGAGACTGCTTCGGATTCTGTGTCTCCCTTTCTCCTTCTCCCTCTCCTGTGCACACACTCTCTCTCTCTCTCTCTCAAAAATAAAGAAACATTAAACAAACAAAAAACCAAGTTCCTGATAGCTCCTCCAAGTCCCTTCCCTAGTGAGCCTGCCTGCTTCGTAACCATCCACCCCATCTTCCAATTGTTTAGGACAAAACCCTGGGAAACCACTGTCACTCCTCCTCCTCTCTCTCTCTCTCTCTCTCTCTCTCTCTCTCACGTGATTGGTTAGCACATCCCAAGTGTCACTACCTTCCAGACACATCCAGCAAAGCCTGCTTCTCACGGCACGTACCGCCACCGCCAAGTCCAAAGCCACACCACCTCTCACCTACCTGGGTTATTATAGGACCCTCCCCACAGGGTCTTTGCAGTCTCCCTTCCCCTCCACCCCTCCCCACTTTCTCTCTTCTAACCCACCAGTGTTTAGCTTCCTGTCTTATTCAGAGTACAAGACTTACCCCTGCGCACCTCTGGTCTCATCTCCCCCCCTCGCCCACCCTGCACCAGACCCAGTGACACCCCACCCCCTGCACCTCACACCTCTGCATACCCTTCCCCAGGGCCTTTGCACTTGTCCCCCTCCCCGCCCCCCCCCTCCCCGCTTGGACCACTCTTCCCCAGATACCTGCATGACTCACCCCTGCTTCCTTCAGTTTGTTACTGAAATGCCATGCCATCGGCAAGTCCTTCCCTGGAATCTACAGTTTCAGACCCTCACTTCTTTCTCTAGGAGTTTTCCTTTCTTTGCACTGATCACCTGCTACTATGCTATTTATTTTACTTATTTATTTTCTCGTTGGCTTCCTCTCTCCCCCACGGGTATATTATCTTCATGACGACACATATTTTGAACTGTTTGTGCGACTGCTGTATCCCCAGTGCCTAGGAAAGGGCCGGTGCGTTGGAAGTGCTCACCGAAGATCTATGGAATGAATGAATGATTCAGGGATTGAAGACCTGGCTTATCCCATCCTAACCCTAGTCCAGGCCCAGGGGCCCCACCTCATACAGGCACGCGAGGCTGTGCCGAGCCGGCTCTACGCTCTACAAGGTCTGGTCTTCCCCTGAGATTCACTGCTCGGATACACAAGGACACCCCTGAATGAAAGCAGCGTGGGAGGACTACAGTTCGGAGCCTCATCACTTGAAAATGGAAACCGAGGGGCTCTTAGGTGGCTCAGTCGGTTAAGCGACCGACTTCGGCTCAGGTCATGATCTCAGTTTGTGAGTTCAAGCCCTGCGTTGGGCTCTGTGGTGACAGCTCAGAGCCTGGAGCCTCCTTCAGATTCTGTGTCTCCCCATCTCTTTACCCCTCCCCTGCTCATGCTCTGTCTCTCTCTGTCTCTCAATAATAAATTAAAATGTTAAAAAAAAATTAAAAAAAAAATGGACCCAAGAGCTGCTGCTGAAACCTACTTCTTTAATTAGTTACATGACTCACTGCCTACGGGTATTTACCTGAGTTAGTGCTAAGGCACTAAGGTTGTGAGGCGCCCTTCACGAGACCCCCTAGATGCGTTCGGCAGCTGCGGGGTGCTGGTGACGGACAGGCAAAGTGCACTCATCAAATAAGTCCGCGCCCTCCCTACCCGGCCGACCTCTCTTGCCATCCTGGAATGTGTGGCTTTCTCAACCCATACGCTATCGGGAGTTTCTGCAGCAACGCTGGTCTATTGCACATGCCTTTATTAAAATTAAAACAAACAAACAAACAACAAAACACCCAGCTAAGCAGATCCAACAGCTTAGAAAACAGCGGGCAAGAAACAGTATTAACGTTTGTCAGTATTTTCTATGTTGGCTATGAGAATTAATTTCTCAGGCTGACAAGGATGCCCCTCGTAATTATATTCAAATGTAACCAATTGAGAACCGTGCTTTCAGCAATGAAAATCTGGCCCTCGGCAGATTTATAACAACCCGCGTAGACGGACGTGAAAAGGTGTTTGGATCCTAAAGCAACCTTTCCGCTGTGTGTCCAAGCGGTCGGCTCTTCTCATGTTAACTGAATTGAGTGCCTCTAATTGAGGTTAATAATGAAAATCTCCCATCTCTGGCTCATGACGAAAGCCCGAATTCTATTTTTAGCCACGGGAGGTGTTAAATCTTTAAAAATTCGGTGGTTTAATTTATTAGACCCTGTTTTCCACAGGCGTCTTCGTAACAGAAAATCTGACCACTGAAAATAAGAGTCAGCTGCCCTAATATATTTACATAAATTATTAAAACCTCTCCAGCAGAGTAGGCAATAAAATGTATTGCCGCCATAAACTTCCAACAGGAGAGCACCACTGTAATTAAAAACTACGGAGGCGCCACTATAAACAATTCATTTACATTTCAAGCTCTGTGTGTGTTGACTCAAGAAAGGAATAATTCATTAAACAAAACAAAACGGAACGGACCTCTCCCCAAACCCCGTTATTGAGGTCAGTAACCACATTTAATTAAGATGAAGTGTTAATAATGTATTTTAGTAGAGCGAGCCTCTTAATTTCCCCAGGTAGAAATGTTATTATTTAGCCTTTCACTTCTGATTAAAATTTAACAGGTGGGAGTCACCCCAAATTAAACTCTTAAATCTGGTTTTGAAATCTGTTTTCTGTTTATTTTTTTATTTTTTATTTTATTATTATTATTATTTTTATAAAAAGGACTCTGAGACCTTCCTTTTCTGGCTCAATAAATGCTAAGCTACCGTACGTTTTGAGCTTCTGTGTTCCTGAAAATGCCAGTGACGACAAAATCCAAACTTCCGAGCGGACCGAGTTTTGACTCTACTTGCAAAGATCTTACGAGAGACAGAACGCGATGTCCCATAGCGGCCTGCGGTTTTCACCTGATGTATCCTCATTTTGGTGATCTTCTCTGAATGCACTCCAGGAGGAGATTAAACAAGGTGTTAAAAGGCCTTGCAGAATCTGAAACGGGGCGTTTTAACAAATCGTTGGGGGCTGAAGTTTCATCCTTGCACGTGGCCTCCGGTATCCGCGTGAGCCCGTGAGTGGACCCTACCGCGGAGCTAAAAGGGCCCCACGTCCAAAAGGGGAGAAGAAAGGAGATGACTTAAAGAAGACTCCAGGAAAGGAGGACAAAGCAGGCGGTTTTCAGAGAGACGAGGATCTACCTTGGATCTGATTCAGAGAGTCCGTGTTCAAAGAGTGGGCTCGATTTGGATCAAGGCTCCGGAAGAAGGGCCGGCAGACGGGCCTGGCTGTCGCCTGTAACCCTCTGGCCCTGGGAGGTCCAGTTGGAGGCCTGTCGGTCCCCCTCAGGCCTCCCGCCCAGGACTGGTTTAAAACAAAGCCCCGTGCTGATGCTGTCATGGTTGGTAGGCATTCGTCAATTCTGGAAGGTGAATGACAATAATAATACCCATAAACTACGTCTGCTTATGCACAAGCATCTTCATACACAGCTGCGACCCAGCCGCCGTCGGTCCCTGCCTGTTTACCGAGCACGCCCCTCGCCTGGCCCTGGCCGGCCTGAGACCAGCTCCGGAATTTCCAGCCTCGAAGAATCTTCTCTGCCTATGGAGGCCTCAACCCCCGTCATGCCAAATGCCCTGGAACGTACCCACATCGCAAGTACATTGTCTTCCGGTAAAAGGTTCGAAATGATGTTTCTGCTGTTGCTCTCGGCCTGATTTGGCCACCAGGAATCTCTCCTCTGAAATCACCTATGGTTTCTCGAGCACGCCTGGGCGTCCTCGCGAGGTGAGCTCTACAAACGGTAGAGACGGTTTCGCAAATCTTAAATGTGAAAAGGCTGTCGCGATGCTGTGGACACTCGATCTTCGTTCGTTTCAGCTCAGTTGTTTTCTTTTCAAGTCGCGGAGACAAGAGGTTGGATGTCAGGCCCCTGACGCTTGGGTGGCAGGTCCCCGGAGAAGCTGGAGGTCCAGGCGCTGGGCCCGCAGTGCTTAATTCCGTAATGGTGCTGATCCTGGGGCTTTATCGCGGAGGGCGGCAGACACAACGGCTACGCCCCCAGAGCCCCGGGTTGGAAAGAAGACGGAGGATTAGGTCGGTAACGACAGGAAAGCGTGAGAGAGGTGGCGCTAAATGCCTAGAAAGCCCGGGAGGGGGAGCCCAGTCCCAAGGTCGGGGCGGGCCCCCTGTGGAGGGGATGCCTAGCCGGTCTCAGTAGGACACATAGCGATGGGCTCGGTGGCGCCGGCACAGCCCCAGGGGCTCTCGGGAGGCCTCCGCACACCTCCGCCTGCTCCCCTTCCACAAAGCGGGGCTCAGAGCCTCCACTTTCCTCATCAGCAACAAGGCACATGAGCAAGGTCTCATTTGCGGGGCTGTAGGAACTAAATGGCCCTGGTGGCAGTGCTTTTGGTGAACTTGCATATAAAAACTCGAGGCGCTTAGTCCCGGTACCAGCATCCTCACTGCCATCATCCCCAAACGCATGTCTCAGGGGGCCGGGGGGCGGGCTGTGGACACCTCTGCCGGTTTGGGCTGGCGCCCAAATCACAGGAGGCGGAGACCTGCACAGAGGCATGGGGATGGCGGGGTTTCCGGGGAATTCAGGGACCTGGTGACAAGCAAGGGCACAGGGATGCTTGGAAACAATTTCTGTCTCTTGGCTCTCTCTCCCCAGCTAGGGACCACTTGTTCTGACTTTCCAAGGAAACCATGTATCTCCTGCCTTCCTTACCCTCCCGCCCCTTCCTTCTTTCCCGGGGATGTCGTTTGTAGCACAGGCTCTTGCTCTCACGACTCCAAGTTCCCCAGAGGCTGCAGGCACAGACCATTGCTTGCACAAGTGAATACATGACGCCTAGCAGCATCGGGGCCCCACCGGGGCTCCAAACAAATACGATTACACCAACTCACTGAATGAATGAATGAATGAACAAGAAGCTTGTGCTTTTATCAAGCAGTTGTCTTTAGCAACAGGATTATCTATTACATTGCTTGTGTAAAAATTTCATATCATGGCATGTTTCAACTTTTAATGTTTACCCTAAGAGGGGTGACTGGGTGGCTCAGTCCGACTTCAGCTCAGGTCATGATCCCACGGTTCGTGAGTTCGAGCCCCGCGTCGGGCTCTGTGCTGACAGCTCAGAGCCTGGAGCCTGCTTTGGATTCTGTGTCTCCCTCTCTCTCTGCTCCTCCCCTACTCACATTCTGTCTCTCTCTCAAAAACAAACAAACATTAAAAAAATAAAGTTTACCCTGTGGTTTTTTATTATGTAGAAGGTTTCAATATTCAAAGGTGTTTGTGGTAGAAATTTCTAGTCACCTCACACTATCCACGCTTCCTTTCTTCCTTCCTAAAGAATCCCAGTTTCCAAAGCTGGTTGCCATCCAGCTAAATGGCCCCGTGTCCTGGTGTTCCCGGCCGTTAGGTGTGGTCACATGACTACTCTTGGCCAATGAGATTTAAACAGAAATGGGGCTGACTTCCAGGAAGTCTCCTTCAAAGACAGGAGTCTCCCTTCTTCCTCTTTCTCCCATCTCACTGTTAGGAATGCAGATACAAAAGTTGGTGCACTAGCAGCCGTCACAGTCCATGAGGAAGAGGACGCCAGCCTGGAGATGGTCGAATGTTGGGAAGAATCCTGGGCCCCTGACGGCTTCGTGGAACCACCATCCATGCCCTTGACCCTGCCATGGCTACTCTATACTGGGGTGAGAAAAAAAAATAGACATCTGTCTTCTCTGAGCCACTGTCATTTTGAATTTTCCTGTTCTATTCGGCCAAACTTAATCCTCACGGATACAGCACTGCTGGCCACACCCTCACGGGGCTCCCTGGAGGAATGATTTCTTCCAAAACCAAGCTGAGCAGGGATCGGTCACTGCACGTTGGTAGTAGGGACAATACATCTCCTCCACACACATCTCGTATATTCGGTGTGTAGGCAGAAGTCTCTGCTGCAGAGAGGTTTACTGCAGACCTCGGACAGGGGGAGGTCTGTCTCAAAAATGTTCCGAATCGGAATTGTGACTTGGTGGCCTCAGCGGAAATCCCTACGTTATGCGACACAGTGAAGTAAGTCCTCTCGGGCCAGGCGAAAGGATTGAGCCGCCGGTTGCGTCCTCAAAGCAGCCAAAGCTACAGACGGGACTCAAAGGTTAGTCCTGCTCTTGGTGTCACTGCGGGAGAACGTCGGGCGACCGCGCTCACTTCCACATTAGCATCGTCGTCATTGAGCTGGTCCTTCTGACGGTAATTAGCCTGCGAGTTCTGTTGCACAAGCCTGTGCCTCGTTAGAGACCCCAGAATGTCACGGAAGAACGTGCGGTCCCTGTCTCGTGGAGGTGGAGGCAGGGTCCACCCGGAAGGGTGGAGCGAGGCTCAGGGTGTGTTTCATGGAGGGGGCAGGGGGGCAGGGGGACGGAGAAGCTCTGTTCCAGAACAAGTCAGTATCGACGTGACCCAGGAGTGGAGAAGCTTCTAATCATGACGTCAATTCAAATCTTAAGGGAACATATAAATTAGACTGGGTATCGAAAACAAAGAAGTCTGTAGACGACAAGAGGCATTAACAATACCCACCCCTTGGCTCAAGGAACTTTCGAAAAATTCTTCAGGAAATTAATGATGCATTAGACAATCGAGCCATAAGCATGGCCGCTGACCTTTTTAGAAAAATAATCGCATGCGACTGGAAATACTCTAAATATCTAGTAACAAGGAGATGAACGAAAAAATGAGAACACCCGTGTTAGAGAATAATAGAAGATGATCCGGCAATTAATAATAATGGCTGTGTCTTGACACAGAAAAGCCGTTCGCCGTACCCTGGGAAGTAGACACAGCAGGCTCCAGAACAGGACGGGCGACACGAGCCCATTCTGGTAATGAAAACGGAAGTCCTCTCACACGTGACCGAGGGAGCGATGCCCCAGTTGTTAAGAGGGGATTGTATCAGATATTACGGATTCTTTATCATCTTCCTTACTCTTAATTGCCTTTTCAAAAGTCTCCTCCGTGAACTATCTTTACTTTATAATAAGGATGAGAAGATACGAGTCATTAAAAAGAAGAATCTCATCTGTCACCAGCCCACTGATGTCCATTTCGATTTGGCTAAGAGCGCAGGGCGACCGGCTTTTTAACAAGTTTTAATAACTCAGGCTTTTTAGGGAAATATTCCCTCTGATGCCCAGACGCCCCCTGTCTTTAGCGTTACAGGCTTCTCAGAGATCAAGGCGCCTTTCGCAGACTTTACTGTTCCCTGCTGAGATGAAAGAGGACCTAGCGGGGCCCAGCGGGGCCATCGTGGGGCCGAGACTAGACGCGCCTGCCATCGGGGAGACGGATGCCGGCCAGGACGGGAGTCAGTTAGAAGTTCCGGAGTTTCGTGGGGGCTGGGGGTGGGGAGGGGGTGCCCGGCTTTGACGGCTGCAGAGCCAGCCCTCAGGGAAGAGGCCACATCCGTGCCTGCCAAGGTTGGGGCAGGACCCGCAGCAGGACCCTGGTCAGGTGGCATCTCCCACTGGGCTCCAAAGTTCCCGATGCCTGGTGAGTCATCGGAGATGAAAATGGGGTTATTGGGGCTGAGTCATCAAGAGTCTGGGAGTGCAAGAATAATAGAGATAGACAAGGTGGAGGTGGGGAGAGGCAGAGAAGGAAGGGGGAGGAGGGGAGGGGAGAGGGAGAAGAGGCAGAGGAGAGGGGCAGAAAACCAGGCAGCGAGGAGCAGATGAAAGAGACACAGAGAAAGGGAAGGAGGGGAGACCCAGAGAGGCCGCGATGGGGCGGGCGCCAGGGCAGAGGGGGGCAGAGACACAAGGAGGGAGACGAGGAAGGACAGGCAGAGAAAAGGCTATACCACGGGAGTCAGGCACGAACAGAGAGGGGCACAGAGAGGAAGCTACCCAGAGAGACACAGAGTCACGCCCTCAGAGTCACAGACACCTGCCATGAGCTGCCTGGTGGCAGAGCTCAAGACGGCGGTTCTGACAGAATGGAGACCTTCGGAGACAGGACGGCTGGGACAGCATCTTCTTATGTGCGTCTCTGTCCCCTGAACTCAGAGCGTTCCTTGACGTGAAGAGTCCCCTCCCTCTTCCCAGGCCCGCTCCCCGAAGCATCACTAGGACAACAACAACAGAACCGCTCACAGGCTCACTGTGCCTTCTGAAGAATTCTGGGCAGCCAAGCGGGGGTCGTGAGAGACCCATGTCCCAGCCTGGCTGGCCCCGCCCCACCACCCTGCTCACCCTCGGCATACACAGTCCCCAGGGACGGCACTCCTCAGGGTGCAGGATCGAGGGCAGCAAGTAATTAACGGACCTCTTCTCCCAGAGGGCTCCTGTGATGATGACTCAACTGTCAGTGATGCTGTCCCTGTCTTCGATGAGCTTAGAACCCGCACCGGGGGGAGGCCCGGTTGGTGCCAGGCTGAGAAAGGGGGGCACTTTTGGGCCACGGTGGGCCCCAGCAGGAAGGAGTGTGTGTGAGGCGTCTGGCCAGAGGGAGAAGTGTCACACACACACACACACACACACACACACACACACACACTTTGCTTCAAGGCTGGAGGAGGGATTTCTCCGGACACTGCTCAGCTCGGTTTGCAAACGCCGGAACTCGTAGGCACGCCAGCCGCAGAGATCACCCCTCGCTGTATTTCCTGAGGGGACTCACAAAACTGAACTTGGTCACAGTGACTCTGTGGTTCCTGATGACGCAGCCTCTGTTCCCGTCTCCTGGGAAGAGCCTCCTGTACTCCTCTGGTGGCCGTGGTGGGACCTGGGGCCCACAGTGGGCACACTCTACCCTCCCTGCTGTTCTGTTCGGCTCAGAGATGGGCGTGTGTCCAAGTCGGCCCCGTGAGACCCGAGCCTGGCCCTGGGCTTGAACTTCCGACCGGGAAGCAGGTCTTCCTGCAGCCAGGGCCTAGGACTGGCACTGCTGGTGGCCGTCCAGACGTGGCTGAGCCTGAGGCCAACCGTGGGGGACAGCAGAGCCGAGAACTGCAGGAGAACACACCCTGAGCCCCCCCGTCCCCATCACGCGAGGCGGTACATGCCGCCTCGGGCTGGGCCGCTCTGAGAAGGGTCCTCGCAGCTCACGACGAAGGGTCCCATCTGCGATGACCGACAGTGGAAACGCGACGCTCTTCGGAGCAGTCCTAGCTTGTGCTTTTTCCCTCAGGTCTCCCCTCCAGCAATCAACACACTGCTTTCTCCACTGAGGGCCCGCCGAGGTAGAACGGGGGCGCCTGTACCCCGCTCCAGGGGCTCACACCCTTTCTTGAGGCCTGTCAGCGTCCTGGCTCTTGCCAGTCACCCCCTCCCTCTCCGGGCCAGAACCCAGTCCCTGCCTCGGTTTGCTGGACCCGCTCCCTGGGGCCCGGCCCACTTTCCTGGTTCCGCATTCCAGCCACAGGACGGGTCTCCTCCCCTCCCTCCCGGCAGCTGCCCGCATCTGAGAACATCATCTCCCTGGACCGTCCAGGCGCCCCGAGTCGGGAGGCTCCCGACTGCAGCTCAGGCGGAACGCACACGCCCTGGGCACGTGAAGTCCTGTGGGCGAGGGGCGCAAGCCGTGGGCAGTGGCTGGAGGCGGGTCATTCTCCCGTGAGGTCGGGAAGTGCCAGCCTGTCATCCCCATCCCCTGGAGACTCAGCAAGGCCCGAGTTCCTGTGCTATCTTGGGGTTTTTATTTTAATGTTTATTTATTTTTGAGAGAGAGAGAGAGAGACAGAGTACGGAGGGGGGGAGGGACAGAGAAAGATAGGGTCACAAAATCTGAAGCAGGCACCAGGCTCCGAGCTGTCCGCACAGAGTCCGATGCAGGGCTCGAACCCACGACCCGCGAGATCATGATGCTACCGACTGAGCCCCCCAGGCGCCCATCGGGCCTGGTTCGAAACACGTGCAATAAGCCGTCCAGGGACTGCCAGCAGATTCCTCGTTTCGCCGAAGTCAGCCAGAGCTGGTCTCAATCAAGGAACCTGGACACACCCAGCTCTCTGCTGTCTGTCACCGCATCTGTCCCCCACCCCGCCACGGGAGCACCCCGAGTCACACAGCAGAGGCGGAGCCCGGGGTTCAGCCCCACCCAGCCCGTGGAAGTTCGCTTCTTCCCCCCGCCCCCCACGA
Source organism: Paguma larvata (assembly GCA_030068075.1). Taxonomy (NCBI): domain Eukaryota; kingdom Metazoa; phylum Chordata; class Mammalia; order Carnivora; family Viverridae; genus Paguma; species Paguma larvata. Next base: position 56,103,457 of record CM057841.1, on the reverse strand, counting down.
GCCCCCTCTTCTGCTCCTGCTGCAGAAGTTAGAAGTACAGAGTGACAGTTAAGCTTCCCTAAAGACATCCTAAATGTGTACCTTTGCCTGACTGTCTGTTAAGCTACCAGTTTCCCCATCTAAGGACTTAAGGAAAGCCTTCTCTTTGATATTTAAATTGCATATTTCCTCTGCCAGGTACCCGGCAGGAAAAGGAAAAAGAGAAGAAAGGAAAAAAAGGCCAAAAAAAAAAAAAAAAGAATGGCTATTTCAGAGTCCCATTATGACAGGATTTGGTACAGTTCGCACCTTGATCGAGTTCATCTGGCATTTCGGAAAGTTCTGTTGTGGAAATAAATCCCCTTTTGGGACTGGAAACTACCGGCAGCTTCTTGTCTGCCAGCTCCCTCCGCGGTAAAGCGGCCGCGTGGAGACCGTGACACGTTTCCAGGTGTTTCAAATCAGGAAAATACGACACGTGTTTATTCGAAGTGTATCTACTACTTGATGATCTGTTCTTCCTACGAGAGGAAGATTAGATTTTCGAAAAGAAAGATTAATAACTTTCTTCTCCCGAGACAAGCGTGCATTCAGACCTGCATGCCGATTTCGGCTGCCGGTAAAACCTTACTGACGAGAACAGCTCGTCTCCGCTGGCACCCTGGGTAACGATCATTTAATTAACTCTTGTCACGAAAACACCTTCTTTGTAAGCGCTGGACAGAGCTCAAGAAAACGAAGACAGAAATTTCGAAGGCGATTTTTTTTTTTTTGGCTTGCCATTTACCAGTTCAAACGTAACCCTGATGCTCTGTTTCTAAGGACCAGCAACGCCTGTTCCTTCCCCTTTTGAACAGGCGGCGTCCGCAGCACTTAGAGCGCATGGACTTTGCAGACTGTCCCATCTCTAGTCTGATTCCTCTGCTACTAAGCTGGGCAGCCTTGGGCTAGCTGCTGAACCTCTCTGAATTCGTAATCCCCTTATCTGTGTGTGGAGTCAGCCAGTGCTGACTTACGAAGTCAAGTGTTTGAGATGCAGCGGGCCAGAGGCGGTGGCTCCTTTTTCTCTTTTTGAGAGACTGTGTTCGGCACCGGTAGACCCCCTCTGGCCATTTGGAAACACGGTCTGGAATCTACCCTCCTCCCGAGCTGGTCCCCTATTGGGATTCCGGTGTGGGGACAGCATCCCCATGGCGTCGGCCTGGTCTCGACGCAATCGGCCCTGAGCTCGTCGCTGCGACAGGCACCTCATCCTCACCCAGCTCACTCACAAATTTAATTTAATGCTAGTTTGCTCCTGACGACCAGGCCCGCATCCGGAAGAGAAACGCGACTCCCGCGTGCTGGCCGCTGCCCTCCAGCTGGGGCCCCGCTCACCCACCTGATGGTCTGATGCTGCAGGGAGTCCGGGTCTGTGGCGTTCACGGTCAGGAGCACGCTGCCCACGGAGACGTTCTCCTGCCTGGTCACCATCATGGGGTCCGGGTAGAACACCGGACCCTCGTTGACGTCCAGGACGGTGATGTGGACGGTGGCCGTGGAGCTGGGGCCGTAGGAGACGTCGGGCACCAGCGGGTCCTCGTTCTCCACTTTGATCAGCAGCGTGTGGAAGGCGGAGATCTCGTAGTCCAGGGGCTGCAAAGCAGGGAGAGCAGGCTCAGCGCGTATCTGCTGCAAAGCGCAGGGGCTTTGGCACCAAGTCCCCCTGACGCCCCATGAGCCGGGCTGGATGTTTAGGGACAGATCCAGGATTCGGGGGCTAACCTGAGTGCAATTTGGGGTCCTCGTTAAGAAAAAGAATACGAGGGGGACCTGGGGGGCCCCATCGGTGGAGCGTCTGATTTCAGCTCAAGTCATGATCTCATGGTTCACGGGTTCAAGCCCCGCGTTGGGCTCCATGCTGACAACTTGGAGCCTGGAGCCTGCTTCGGATTCTGTGTCTCCCTCTCTCTCTGCCCCTCCCCAGCTCGTGCTCTGTTTCTTGCTCTCTCTCAAAAATACATAAACATGAAACAAAATTAAAAAAAAGAAAAGAAAAGAAAAAGAATAGGAAACACAGAAAATTCGGGATGGAAGCTATTAGTTGTTTTTTTTTTTTTTTTCCAATTGAGAAATAAATGACAACACATTACGGGAGCCTCAGAGATCTGGGGTCCCCCAGTGAGAGCTCTTTGGGCGACGCCCCGGCCATGCTGACACTAAAACGCTTCCTACCTGTGACCTGTAGCCACATGACGCCGACACTCGGGAGGGGTTGGGGGGATGAAGGACTCTGCAGACTAAGCGTTGCCGGCTTCGGGGTGGCCCTGCCTCTGTTACCGTGGGAGATGGAACGGAAAAGTCCTCCCAAGGTCCCGTTTTCAATGTTTCCCGCTCACTCGCCACAAGGTCTGAGGCTGGGGTCTCTACAGCTCTCGGGCACACGTGCGCTTCCCGGGAGGGTGTCACGCAGGGAAAAGGGTTGGAGAGGATTGGAGATGCATGGGGTGGAGCCTCCGGACCCTTCCCCACCTGAGGGCATTTGAAAATGTTGGAGGCATTTTCAGCTGTCACCATGACTTGGGTGGGGGGGCTCTGTGGCCATATACTGGGCAGGGGCAGTGATGACCCGACACACAGCCATGCCCGGACCATCCGACATGATGGTGGATTGTTCTGGCCCCGGGGTCACTGAGTGGGGCCCACCTAGGTGGTTTTGCAAAGGGTTCCGGGAGTACCCGCCTCCCCCAGCTGCCGTGCAGAGGAAATCAGATCATGTCAAGGAAGCCCCATTGAGGACATTATTAATACGGCGGGCCTGCCCATCACAGAACCTCACGGATGACATTCACTTGGCCACTCCCTCCCAAACCACGAGATAATGTAGGAGTGACATTTCCTGTCCCTGGGGGTGCGTGGGGGAGACATTTAAGTCTGAGGACGGCACTCTGTGTATTTCAAGCGATTTCCCTAATGTTTAGTGGGAGAAAGTAGCTAGGTCCTGAGACCCGTGACATATGTATACTCTTGCTGGGAGGATAGGACCAAAGCGGGTGCAGGGAGTTGGTTCACACTCAGCTAGAAGGAAGCAAACGGCCACACGGGTTGTAAGCGCCGCGGGAAGGGGGGGCAGAGCCCCACAGGTGCAAGAGGTGGAATGGAACCCAGCTGGTTGCGTTGCACTGACTTCTGTTACCTTCCATGATAATTACAACCGGCGTGCATACAGCGCACCCCACGTGTGCAGAAGGGCATCCACACGGGGGCACGCAGGTGCCCAAGGACTCGCACACACAGAGGAGATGCTGAGGCAGGAGTGCTTCCTGATTGTAACAGGTGCCTCCCCCGCCTGTGACAACTCCCAGAGGGATTTAACAAGTCAGCAGATACAAAGCCCTTGGCACCTAGGAGCTACCGGGTCATAATTTGTCCCGTTCCTAGAACACAAGACTCCTTCACCGCTCCATCCCTTTCTGATTTCTGTCCGTCCCGAGTGACGCGCTAAATACACAACCTCAGCGAAGTACATTTCCGACAGGGGCCAGGGGACCGCCATGCTCGGCACACAGTCATTCATCCCATCCCGAAGGGGAGGAAGGCTTTGGCGCGCTGGGTAGGGACTACTCTGCGCTCAGCACTCTGAGCAGGGCTCTCTGGAGCCTCCTTCCCCGCCCCCCCGCCCGACCTCCGGTGCTGGGCGGATGGAGTGGAGGGAACCCCAGGGACAGAGGGCTTCTGTCACACCAGCTCTGGCTCCAGGCAGCACAGCGTGTGCTTCTGGAGGTCAAGCCTACTAACACTGACAGGTGGGAAATCCCAAATCTACCCCGACTGAATTCTCCATCGGATGAAAAGGCCACCAGGCTGGGGTTTCTTCGGTTAGCTTTGGAGGGCTCTTCACGGCAGAATCTGGGCCTGGGTTTGAGGGTATCCTGAGCCGCCTGCAGCATGGTGGAGTGAGGCAGACCGGGTGGAGACAGGAGCTCGGGATCCCGAGGGGAAGTGGCTTCGATTATTTACCTGTGGCCTTTAAATAGTACGGCTAGAAGGGCACCTGGGTGGCTCAGTCGGTTGAGTGTCCGACTTCAGATCAGGTCATGATCTCGCGGTCTGTGAGTTCGAGCCCTGCGTCAGGCTCTGCACTGACGGCTCAGAGCCTGGAGCCTGCTTCAGATTCTGTGTCTCCCTCTCTCTCTGCCCCTCCCTTGCTCACACTCTGTCTCTCCCTCAAAATAAATGAACATTAAAAAAAAATTAAATAGTACGGGTAGGATGTGTGTTTCTCTATGTGTGTATATTTGTGTTGGGTAAGAATACACGTGCGTGCCTTTGACATTGACCATGTGTACACACGGATTTACATATTGGATGTGTTTATGTTGGATGTGTGTGCGTGTCTCAGATATGTATGTTGTGTACTTATGTATGATAGGTGTGTGTGTGTGTGTGTGTGTGTGTATGTGTGTCATATCCCTAGCTGGGTTCCCCGAGACTCCGGCCGAGTCTGGAAGCAGAGCCTGAGGCAGGGATTGGGAGTATGATTGACTGGCGTACCTTCTCGGAAGAGAGGGAGTGAGCGAGGACGTGGTCTCCGCTGGAGTCCAGCTCCGGCCCAGAGCACGGGGGCCCTGCTGCTCTCACGGCACCCCCAAGTCGGCCCCGTCTCAGGGCAGGGGCTGGCCTTTGGCACCCCCCTGCCGTCAGGCCCAGGCGGCAGGCTCTCTCCAGCTGGCAGGGCCTAACCTTCCTGGCTGGGGGGCTCCCCTCTTGGCAAGGAGAGTTCTGCTGGGCAGCCGAGGCTGGGAGCAGGTGACCCGCCAGCACCCGGGGCTCTGGAGTGGCAGCTCGGACCGAGTAGAAGAATCTGGCAGGGCGTGTTAGTTTCCCAGGGCGGCCGCAACAAAGGACTGGGTGGCTTGAGGCCACAGCAGTCTGCTGCCTCCCGTTCTGGAGACCAGGAGCACAGGATCTATCGTGAGCAGGGCCGTGCTCCCTCGGAAAGCAGTAGGGGCGCCGCCGGGCCTCCTCCCTGCGTCCCACGGCCGACAGCTGTGCGGCTCCCTTCTCTGCCTCTGCCATCCCACCGGCCTTCTCCTCTGGGTGTCTCTGCCCCCACGTGGCCAACCTCTTTCGGGAACACTGGTCGTACTGGCCTAGGCACCCCCCCCCCCCCACTCCAGCGTGACCTCAGCTTCGCTAATCACAGCTGCAGTGACTATTTCCAAAGAAGGCCACCTTCACAGGATCTGCGGATATCGACTTCAAAATAGCTTTTCTGCGGGGGTATAATCCAACCCCTAACAGTGGGCGCCTACGGCCCCCTCACCCCCACAGAATGTCTATTCGATCTTTACCCCTGCCGTTGACTGTTTTCCATGACATTTTTTATCCCTTACTGGGCACCTGCTGTGTGTTAACAGCGCCCGGTGTGCGTCAGCTCACCCAGTCCTCACCTCGCCTCGTTACAGTGGGTGTTTTTATTCCCATTTTGTAGATGGGGCAACAGGCTCAGAGAGGTTGAGTAACTCAGTTAAAGCCACACAGCTCATAAGTGGCACAGAGCGACGTTTTGGCCACGGAAGCCTGATGAGAAAATCTGAGCCAATAAAAAACCGGTTTGTCCCCGGTGGCGCTTCTACAAGTGATGCTGACTGGGACCCCGTCCTCTGCTCCACTCTGGGCCGATTTATTCGCACTGGGACGGAACACGGCTTCACTGGTGTGCAAGTGACACCTTCGCTCCCGAATACAGAGGGGTGCAGGTCAAGTCCCGGCCCTGGCGCTCGATCACCGCTGGGCCTGTGCGGCCGCCTGTGCGTCCCTGCCCGTCTCGGACTCCCGGCCTTGCACGCGCTGGAGCAAAGGGCCCTGGGAAAGGCTAGGGGGCTGCGGTGCGTTTCCCGCAGCCCTCGGTCTGGAGCCCCTAGGGGAGCAGGGGGCCGATAAGACGGTGAGGAAGAAGAATGGGGGAGTGTGGGAGTGGGGCAGCAGGCAGCGGGGGCCCCCGCTCTCCAGCCCGGTCTCCCGGCGACGCAGAACACTGGCGTCCGAGGGATGGAGGTGTGAACACTGCCACGCAGGGAGGGAGGGCGGGGGGGGAGGGAGCCGCACGGAGCCTTTCCAGAGAGCAGTGCCGCTAGCTCGCTCCCCCGACCGACCTGCACGGTGCTGGCTGTAGTAATTCCCGTTGTGTGTTCCCCGGGCCAGGCCACTGGGGAGTGAGCAAAACGGGGGTCTCTGCTCTCGTGCCCCGCCCTGGGTCACGCCGGAGTAGGAAACGCTCCTTTGTCTCGGGCATGTGACCTTCTTAATGTGATTTGTCTGGTGCAGGGTCTCTGTGTCAGGGATGGGAGGGGATTGAAAACACTTCCAATAAAGTCACAGAGATTTGATTCAATTACTATTTCATCGAGTGTCACGAGAGGGTGTGGACCAGTGTCCTGCAGGGTTTAGAGGCTGGAAAAGGCATCCCACCCGGCGGGGGTGGGGGGGCAGGTAAAGAACCTGGGGTTTGTTGTCTGGAAGAGGGAGGATTTGGAAGTGATCCTACGGTGACTTTTAAGCCTCTTATGGGTGTGGGGATCAAGGCTTTCTGGACGTTTCCTTCCCCTCTGAGGACAAAAGAGAAAACAGGCTTAAAATGCAGGGTGGATTATATTCGGCTGAAAGGGTGACTCTCTGACAGTATGGGAACAGGTTTACAAAGCAACCGAGAGTGTTCCTGACCAGAGGGTTTTACAGAGAAGACAGGTACTGTTAGGATTTGGTCCTGCAGGGAGGTAGGACTCCCCTGGGAACCACGCGGTCCTGAAATTTCTGCTAGTTCTTCGGTACGTGGACCGCCGGCTGGTTAGGATGGGACTGCCATGGCTGGTTGCCCAAAGACCGTGCCCACCCCCTGAGCCTCTACCTGTCTCTCCCTGCAGAGGTCCCAAAGGCCGGATTTGGATTTCGTAGCCTTCCTTGCAGCTGAGGGTGACCAATGAAACATGAAGGGAAGTTGCCTGGGAAACCAGTGGAAAAGGTATTTTCTTCCCTGAAGAAAGGGGGAGGCACTTGAGAGCTCTCTCTTGCATGCTCTCTCTCTCTCTTTCTTGCCTGGCTGCCTCCTTGCTTCCGGCCTTAGAACACAGCAGCGGGAAGGTGTGATACCTGGGGCTTTGGCAGCCATTTTATGTCCATGAGGAAAAAGCCGGAAGCCTCTGCCGTGCCTCCGGTGGCTCTCTGACGCCCCGAGCTGCCGGTCAGTCAATCCCAGACTGGCCTACCTTCAGCTAGTCGTGGCAATCATTAAATTCTCGTCAGTATTTAAGCCACTATCAGCCTGGTAGTCCTGGACTTGACCGGACGGCATTTCTAACCAATGCCTGGGTGGCCAGCGCAGTGAAGAGCACGGAACAAGGCCAGGCCTGTCTGCAGAAGGCCGCCCGGGGGCTTTGACCTTGGTGGGCTGAGAGGCAGAGAAAGCCCAGGGCCCTGCAGAGGAATTCACGTGGCACGGCGGCCGGAGGGAGAGGGAGTCTCCATCCCAGTTCTGAAGCAAAGAAGTCCACTCGCTAGTCACACTGAGACCCCGAGGGAGCCTGGGTGCTGCGGGCGCCTCCTCCGGAGGAACCGGCAGGTGGAGACTCGCCCTCCACAGTGCTCATCCACAAGGCCGGCTCGGAGGGCACTCCCCGCCTCGTACGGTGGCCCAGCAGGCGTGGCGTGGGCCCAGGAACCTGGGCCGGGACGAGCATCCCCAGCGACACTTCTGTGTGCTCACGGTTCAGGCTCAGCGGTAAGCGCGGTGGTGGCCGCGGTGGGAGGGCGGTGGGGGCTGTTCTTCTCAGCCAGACGGGTGAAAGTCAGTGTGAGTGAAGTACTGGCAAGGGCAGGGCTCGGGAGAAACCCAGCCTCTCATCCTCCGAGATCTGCCACGCTGGTTAAGGACCTCCCGGGACGACCACGCGCCAATCCCCGCGACCCGTGAATACATGACCTTACGTGACAACAGGGACTTTGCACATGGGATCAGGCTGAGGACCTCGTTGTGGGGAGAGGATTCTGGATGATCCAGGGGGACCCATGGAATCCAGAGGTCCTCAAAGGTGGGAGGCAGGGAAGTCAAAGGAAGAAACGGACGGGGGACGGAAGCAGAGGCTCAGAGCCAGAGAGAGGAGTGCGGAGCTGCCACCCTGCTGACTGAAGACCCGAGACCCCGTAACCCTGGGATCGTGCCCGGAGCCAAAATCGCAAGTCGGACGCTCAACGGACGGAGCCGCCCAGGCGCCCCGTGATGGTCCACGATTTTGATCGCAGATGTTTAAAAAACCTGCACATACCCCATGGTTGCGTACCTTTGATAATTCATTATCAAACATACGGAGAATCTCATTTAAAAATAAATTTGGGATTTTTTTTTTAAGTTTACACATAAGTTTGAGTTTCCTGGAACCTGGAAAACTGCTTGGTTTTGTGGCTGTGAGGATCCGAGGTCACCGTTAAGCTGTGAGCTCCCCCCACCCCACACTTTTGTTTTCAATTCCAAGAGGACGAGACCAGGGCTGATTTGTCCCCGACCTTCCCCGGCTGGGTGGCCCTCGGCCTGGCGGAGGCCGGAGCCTCGGGGGCGCCCTTACTTTGACGACGGACAGCATGCCCTCGTTGGTCTGAGGGTTGGTGTGGATTTCGAAGCTCTGGCCCGGGTTTCCGTTGATGATGGTGTAGGCAGCCCTCCACGCGCCCGTGGTGGGGTCGTCCCTGTCTTCCACGGTCAGGTTGACGATGACCCCCACGGCTCCCTCCTCGACGGTGGCCTGAAACTGGAAACGGCAGATGGTTACTGTCACTATGTGGAAACCAAACAGCAAAGGCCGTTCACAGAGCTCGGACCGCGGGCCCACTCGCGGGGCGTTACCCCCATCACCTCATCTCACACGGAACAACAGTGCAGGGAGGCCGTGGAGCCGTGCGGAGCCGGCAGACGGCCCGCTCCGTCCCTCTGCCTTCCCTGCACTCGGGTGAGGCCAGGAGACTGCCCTCCCCCCTACCGAATGTGGCCCGAAGTGACGCTTGCCGCCCAGGGGCAGCTGTCCTCCCCATCCATCGGTCTGAACCCAGACAACCACAGGACCCAAGGGCAGGGTGCGGCCGCAGGGGGAAGAGGGTGAGTCCTGAGTCCCCCCGAGGAGAACACTGTCCTGAGCTGATGTTGAAGGAGAAACAGGCTTCTATGGAGTTTGAGCCTTTATACAATTTGGTCTGCCTTTGCTCATGCGGCGCTGTCTGCCCCGAACAGCGAGGTAACCAAGGTAACCGGGTAGCCAGAGTGGGTCCCTGACGTGTGGAGGGAGTAGAGCTGGAGCTGGAGCCCCCCTCCCACCCTCCCCCTGCCGGGTTTGACTCCACGGCCTCTGCTCCCTTGCACCGTCTTCTCCGGAGAAGAAAGCCCCGCCCCTTCCCCAGGACTAGTAGGACTGAAAAAGAAAAACATTTTCTACGGAAACATAAATCAGTCGTTTGGAGCCTTGTTGTACCCGCGTTTTTATTGTAATACATCTCGAATACTTGTTGCAAGTAGGTGTGGTGGAAATAAATCAATAAATGAAAAATCAGCTTTCCCATAGACGGAGAATTTCACAAGCCGTCATTAGCACCTGCCTTTGAGCCGGTAGCATAAAGTATTGTTTTGGTGCCTCCCTCGGACACACTACAGGTGAATAGCGATCTGTTTGCAAATATTTTACAAACAAGTAATACCAATAAGCTGACAACAAGAAGAAATATCTTGGAATTTCAATTAGTAGGAAAGTGCATCTCGAGACAGCGAGACGGTGTCAGAAAGCCCCTGTGTTCAGAGAAAAGTAATTTGAGAAATGGGGTTTCAGAAGCAGTGGCTGATTAATTGACTTGCAAATCATTAATCATAAGCCTTAATCTTGATGCCTTGGGGGGGATGGGGCGGGGACGGGAACTAATTTGTCTACCACACCTCGGCAAACCTGGGTGGGTTGTTTCCTCTCGCTGAAAGGGGCGCTGGGAAATTCTGGGAACACGGTTGGAAAGTGGCCAGAGCAAGGAGGCCTGGAGGATGTTGTCACACGGACACGGCTCCAGGAGACAAGGAAGTTGACCTGACTCCTGGCTGAGGAGCCCTCTCTTCTTTCTCTCCTTCTCCTTCATGGAATTCCTAGGCTTAAATCTAGACAGATGGTTTGCAGTCCCGTCTGCATATTAGAATTTTTTCAGGTTTTTTTTTTTTTTTTTTTTTTTTTTAAATAACCTGGCTCTATTCCAATTCAGTGGGTTTGGGGTAAAGTCTGAGATTCAGTATTTTCTTAACCTGTCCAGATAATTATTTATTTTTTAAGTGTATTTATCTATTTAGACAGAGAGAGAGAGAGAGAGGGAGAGCGAGCGCGAGAACACAAGTGGAGAAGGGGCAGAGAGAGAGGGAGAGAGAGAGAGAATCCCTAGTAGGCTCCGTGCTGTCACTGCATAACCCAACGCAGGGCTCGAACTCACAAATCATGAGATCATGACCTGAGCTGAAACCCAGAGTTGGATGCTTAACTGACTGAGCCAGGCACATGCCCCGTCCAGATAATTCTAATATGAAATTTGGGTTGAGAGAAGCATGACAGAGTCCAAGGTCAAGAACGGTGAGGAGGTGTCAAAGTGAGAGCCCAGCCAAGTACTGAGAGGCTGCCTGAGCTCCACACGGCGGGAAGATGTCCTGGGAGCACCCCCTGCTGTCTGCCACGTGACCACAGTGCTAGCTAAGCCCTTCGGATACAGATGAAGAAGTAAGCACAGAGAAGGAAGAGAAGTCCAGAGGTCAAGAGACCAAAGGTCAAGTCCGGATCTCCTGGATTCCTGTAAACTCTGCATTTCCCAGGGGTTCTATTACTCAAGACCCCCATCACGTAGGCCCGTCCTTCACCCCTGCTGGGGTCCAGAGCCTGATGACCGGTTCTCTGTCCCTACTGCTCACACCAGACCTGACCCCAGGTGGGCGATTAGGAGTGCTGAGCCCAGAGGATGCTGGGCACCATCCCTCCAGCAGGAATACGGCTGCCTCCAGTACCGAGGGGAGAAGCCGCTTTGTCACAGCAAATGAGGGTCATGTTGCTGAGAGGAAGACACAGGAGAGATGAGGACTTGAGAGGGCTGGAGGCTCTATGTGGTCTGCCTTGTTCACACATCTCCCCCCGACCCCTCACGTGATGCCGGGTACACGGTAAGTAGTTGTTGAATGCATCAGTGGTCTTAAATAGAGGCGGTAGGATCTGGCGTTGAAGGTGAGGCCGGAGGAAATATGAGGGATGTAGCTACACAGGAGCCATAAGCAGGACTGGCTGGTTGACTGATGCTTGATTCTGCTACTTGCTTGATGTTCCAGAAGGGCAGGGACGGGCTGATCTGTCTTGTTCTGCAGGGCATGTCCAGCACGGCTGCATCCCGACTTCTGGGGATCTTAGGTGCTTTCACCTTCACGGGCCCCTCCTACCATAATAGATTTTTGTGGGTTTTAAATATTCTTTTTTTTTCTGATGTGAGGGAAAAAAATAAAAATGTCTTTGACCCCGATAGTTCTTTTCTTCTTCTGAGTTTAGGACGCTGTGCCTGTGGTACCTGACGGATGCCTCAGCCCTGATCCCTGACACATAACACCGTGCTGGACGCGTGAAGATCTGGTGGATGGATTTTAAAACTAATCTTTAGGCCATGTCTACGTGGTTTTTCCCATGACACTTATTATTATAATTTTTTTAATGTCTGGAGTACCTACCATAGGGGGTGGCATAGAACACCCTTTTAGCGTGTGAGCAAATGACTCCAAATGGGATAATGCGGTATTGTTACAGGAATTCTCACAGTGCGTACTGTGGCCCTAATATATCCTTAGATTTAGTAATGTGTCTACAGCTATATTTACCTACCCATCCGACCACCCCTCTAAGGTCCACCCATCATTCTCCATCCATCCTCCATCCATATATCCATCCATATATCTTCCTCCCATCCATCCATCCCTCCACCCATCTTCCAGATAGACAACCAGCCAACAAATATTGGGCAAATGGCTTCTTTATGCCAGGCACGATACAGTATTAAATTCTAGGGATACACTAGAAAAACAAAAAAGACACGGTAATGTACGGTAATTGTAGGGTATTTGTATGTATAGTAGGAAAAAAGTCAACGCTGAGCCTGTAGCTTGAAAGGGGGGCGGTGAGAGGGAGCGGGTGCCTGACCCAGTCTGTGGAGAGTCATTAGGGAGGAATTCCTTGAGAATTGAAAGCAGAGGAGAAGTTAGTAGGGTGAAAGAAGAGAGACAGCGGTCCTGGCTTCTGGAACAGCAGGAGGAAAGGCCAGGAGGGGAGGGAGCATGCGCATTTGCAGGGAGAGAAGGTGGGTGTGTCTGGAGTTGGGGGAGGGCTGGCAGAACTGTTTCCCGTGGGACTTCAGAGGAGGATAGATTCAGATTCTGCAGGGCTTTTGGGGGCCAAGGAAAGGCACTGGAATTTACCAGGAAAACCAAGTGGAGTCTAGTCAAAGAACTAGATTATGTTTAAATCTACTCTTGAGAGAATTCAGAAAAAAAAAATCTTTAAACATAGAAAACATTCAACGCAATTATTACAGTCTTTGTTAAGACCATTATCTGATTCTTGCATAAACTACAAAGCCAGTTTCCTTGAGCATCCATTTAGAAACTCATTATTGCTTAATTAAATACTCATTCTATTAATTCTATTCAATGTTTTAACCCCATTATATAATTCAAGATGGAAAATTAAATAGATTAGAATGAAATAGTACCATTTTATATTTCTATGGCAATGCTCACTTTGCGATTTAAAAACGACAGACGTTAATTTAGCACACCAGAGCCGGAGGAATTATTGACTGTAACATTACTTCCTTGAATTGGAAAAAAAATAGATAAAGTCACTTTTCTGTTAGACTGGGTGGCAAATCAAACACCAGATGCAAAATGTGTTTTTAGGCAATCAATGCGGGTGACTGGCTTGGGACATACCGAGGCTCATTAGCTCTCTCCCTTATATTCCGAACTGAGTATTTCGTTCTGTTTTCTTGGACAACGTGCGCTGAGTTTTGTGATGGACATTTAGGAAGAGAATGCCTGGACTTCCCACAAAGGTCACCCATCACCAGGGGGGAAGAGAGCCTTCCATTTTATTTTACATAAAGAATAAACACTCTTCCTCATAGAGCAAGTGGTTGGCTGTAGATTAAGGGTAACCCAAAGATGGAAATAGTTATCAGCAGAGTAGAAGTCCAGAGGTGGGGAAAGGGTGACGGCGCATGACTTTAAGGGACTGGACATCTGTAAGCTTTCCTGCTTGGTGACTGGAGTCCAGGGTCAGGAACTGGTAACCATGATGTTTCGTGGAAGGTGACCTTGAAAAGTTGAGATGTAGTCATCTTGGTCCCGACTTTGGGAAATTAAAAGATAAGGTCCCGGAAAGTTTTATAAACTTAAATTTCTATTGGGAGCTTAAAAGTGTGAGGGGGAGGTCATCAGAAACTTAACTTGCAAACAATTGTACCAGCCTATATTTACGTAAAGGTTAGAGCTCATTGGAAAAATCTAATCTCTTGCTGATAGCCTAGTGGGTAGACACTGTGATTGTTAGAAGTAATATATTTAAGAATCTTGGCACATTGCTTGGCACAGAGTAAGGAACCAGTATTTTTTTAAGTGAGGATGGTGATGATGGATTTTGTTTTGTATCATATGAAATTCTTACTAACAAACTGGAGAACAGGGCTCAAACCCCTGTGACTCCTTCTGTTCTTATGATGGTCTGACTTTTAACGTATAATCTGTGCAGATACCTTGTATTCCTGCATTGGTGTGGAAAAGCTCTTCTCCTTTCAGTTAGGAGTATCTGACACTCACATACTTACTTATCACGGATTTGCTATACCAACAGACTCTTTATTGCCAAGGTAAATGAGGTTAGCCTATAACACCTACATTTAGAATAGAGAGCTGGAGGGGCGCCTGGGTGCCTCAGTCGGTTAAGGTCATGATCTCGCGGTCTGTGAGTTCGAGCCCCATGTCGGGCTCTGTGCTGACGGCTCAGAGCCTGGAGCCTGCTTTGGATTCTGTGTCTCCCTCTCTCTCTGCCCCTCCCCTGCTCATGCTCTGTCTCTATGTCTCTCAAAAATAAAATAAAAACGTTAAAAAAAAAAAAAAGAATGGAGAACTGGATTAGATATCTGGTTTCCTTCTATCTATGATTAGGATTCACCCCGGGATAGAAAAGTGCAAGAACTCATTTTAGTAAATATTTATTAAGTGTCTATTGCATGCCGGGCAGACCACCAGGTGCAGGGAATAGAGCAGTAAATGAAAGGGAAACTCTTCTCTCCCCTTGGGGGCTTACAGCTCAGTAGATTGACACATTCCCTCCCATCACCCCCTTTATATGTTTAGCTCACCGACGACATCTCCAGACATTTTGTTTTCTGCCATTTCTCCACTGTCATGTATCCAAGGCTGCATGTGTGGTCAATTACTCATGCTTTGATCTTTGGACATGATTTGGTTTCCAGCTAATGGCCATTTCATAAATGGTGCTGGATCATTTGGATTTCCCTGTGGAGAAAACGAGGAGTCTCGATCCCCACCTCACACCATACACAAAACAGGAAAGGTAAAACGATAGAAGTTTTAGAAAGAAACACGGGAGGACATTTTAATTCAGCTTACAGTTAATGTTTATGTGCACTTTGTATATGTGTAATATATTATGTAAAATATAAAAAATACAAAAATATAAAATGTAATTATGTGTCTGGAGTTCACAGAATAAAATATATATAATATTTAAAAAGAACATATAAACAGTCTATAAATATTTAAATAAAAATTTTAATAAATATACAGAGTTCTAAATAAAGTTTGATATTTTATTTATTTTTTTGTTTTTGAGAGAGAGATAGAGTGCGAGCAAGGGAGGGGCAGAGAAAGAGGGAGACAGAATCCAAAGCAGGCTGCGGACTCTGAGTTGTCAGCGCAGAGCCTGACACGGGGCTCGAACTCACAGACCGCGAGATCATGACCAGAGCCGAAGTCAGTTGCCCAACCGACTGAGCCACCCAGGTGCCCCTGTTCAGTATTTTAAAGAAGTATGTCTAAGCAATGATTAACAGCAGAGGCCCACAAGGGGCTCTGAAGGTCCTTGGCTGGAAACCATCAGCCAGCCCACAAGACGACAGCACCTGCTGACTTCTCTCCTAGCCACGTCCCAATAGGACATGCATAGACAGGCCCCCAAATGACTGTAGAACCACGATGGGAGAAGAATATTCAGGAAGCCACCAGACCATAGTGGCTCTAGACATTGGCAAGCATCTCTGACTCTTTTCTCCATCTGGTTAAAATTCTGTAATCTCCGAATACCCTTTTCTCTTTCTCCCTTTTTTTTTTTAAAGTTTATTTATGTATTTTGAGAGAGTGTGTGAGCAAGGAGGGGCAGAGAGAGAAGGAGGGAGAGACTCCCGAGCAGGCGCCTTGCTGCCAGTGCAGAGCCCGATGTGCGGCTTGATCCCACGAACTCCACGAACTGTGAGATCCTGACCTGAGCTGAAATCAAGAGTCGGACACTCAACTGACTGAGCCCCGCAGTGTCCCTCCCCTTTCTCTTTGGAGATGAGGTGTGGTTCCAACGGTTTGCAGCATGCATGGGCGACAATGCACACGGTGAGAAGGGTATCAGACGCCAGGGCTCGGGTTTCCAGCAATGGCGAGCAGAGACTCCCCTGTCGTCTCAAGCAGAGATAGCCTGGGGCATGCCCCTCCCAACTGTTAGCTTCTGGAAAGTGAGGATAGGGTCTCTGATTCCCCAAATGCCGGATCTCTCATAAAGCAAGAGCGCCGTAAACAGACATTAAATTCTGGGGTCATTTTTATCTGTGAAATAAAAACCCGAGGGGAGAAGATGCCGGTGTACACATGTTTGAGGGTCTCACGATGAGAACAGGGGCCGGGTCTAGTCTCACTGAGAAAAAGGCGGGTGACCCTAAATTGTAGTTCAAATGGCAGAAACGACAGAATTCTAAATGCTGGGCATCAGCCTTCCTTTTCTGAGGATTCTTAGAGAAGATCTCAGCCCTTGCCGCCAAGAATGTTCTAGGAGGAGGGCTTTTGCGTCGCGGGATCCCAGCTTCCTTGAGCAGAGCTGACTGGACCCAGATCACCTGACCCACAGGTACCCAATCCACTGTCTGCTTTGCGAGCAATCAGGTGTTTCTCTAAGAATCTGAACTCAGAGAAACAGAGGCTATCGTCACAGAGTAAAGAGTCCTTAAATCCTATGGGTCTGAGTAGTTGAGCATGAGGTGACCTTCGTCTTTGTCACTCGGACGGCTACGAAAAGACGCAGAGAGAGTTAAAAGAAAGGACGCGCTGCAGGAAAAACGGAGAGAGCCCGTTTTCCCCAGATTGCGAGGCGTCCTTGGTCCCTGTGGCTGGTTCCCCAGCTCTGCCCCCATGTCCCCGGAGTTCTCTGCACCTCTTGTCACCTGAGGCTTCTGGGCCTGTCAACAGCCCAATCTTCACCAGCCACCGTGAGGGGGTGTCTGCTCCTTGCAACTAACGGAGCCCTGGGGAAACTGAGGCTGGTGGAGGTCTACCATACTCCGCGGGAGAACGTGGCCTTTTGGCTGAAGATTTGGGCTCCGCAGGCGTCTCAAACCTTGCTGTGGAGAGTTTCGAACATTTATCAAAGCAGCCAGAACAAAGAGCCCCGTGTGCTCATCACCAGGCTTCGGAGATTTTCACCTCGTGCCCCACCGTGCTTCTTTTATGCACCCACGTCTCCCCATCCCCGTGTCACCTGCAGCAAATCCCAGACCTATCATTGTATCTGTAAATATTTCATTGTGTGCCTCGAACAGATAAAGGCTCTTTCTCAGAAAACATAATCAAAGTCCTTTCTTGATCCGACAAACGTTAATTTCTTCTGATAATTACTGTTTTTCTTTTGTGCCGGAGACTTCGATAAAAGCGTTTGCATGTTATCTCTGTTGTGGAAAGCGGGAGAACCTACCAGCCCTGGTGAAGGACGGTCATAAAGGGGTCTATTAAACTCCTCCGTGGGTCACCAGAGTTTTCTGAGCTACGTGTTTCAAGCAGGTGAAGAAAGGTGAACAATCCCTCAGCACAAAGAAGCCTGCTCCTGAGCGAAGCATTCTCCAAGATTCACGGGCCTCCCAGGAGATGTGGTTCTTGCTCTGGCGGTCAGATACAAACAGGCCCCTAGTTGGCGCGACCCACCCAGAGAAGCCCCGGGACGGCAGGAGAGCCTTGCGCCTGGAGGGCTGCCATCTGTGGGTCCCCTTCCACCAAGAGGAGAGACCGAATGTCCCCCAGCTTTCTCGCTGTACAGGTGCAGGGGGATGGGCCAGTGGGCGAGAGATGGAAACCGTATTCACCGCGTGCTCTCGGTGCACACTCCCCTGCGTGGGTTCATTCCCTCTGAGGAGTTTCTGCGTGTTGCGGACACAAAGAAGGTGCTGAGCAAGAGGTCTTTGAGGACGATGCCCAGCTAGGTTGGGCTCTCTGGGGACCCGGCCGTGCACCTGCTGATTCCTGTACTCTTCCCCTCCTGTCCTTGCCCGCTGAGGCTCCTCTAATCTGCCAAGTACACACACAGAGAAGAAGCTCAAATAACAAAACACACCGCCTCCTCCAGGAAACGAAAGGAAGACACATCGCCACCGAAGACTGACACGAAAACAATGCACTTGAGCAACGGTTGTCAAACGGTGTTCCTGGGAACCAAGACCGTTTGAGAGACGCTGTGGGCATCCTCGCAACACATCGGGTGTTTCCCCCCAAACAACGGCGAGTTAAGGAATCTGTTCATTATGTTTTGTCTGGTATATTCCAGTTCCTGCCCAAGATTTTGCCTCAAAAAAAAAAAAAAAGATTTTACTGATAAAAAGAACTCTGAAAGACACTGCCTTAGGGAACCACTGAAATAAATGCTATATTAGATAAAGAGAGAAACATAAAACCCAACGAGCAAATATGCCCACCTTCCTTGGTCTCTGAACGCCAGGTATGAATACTATTCCACCTGACAATAGCATGCCTCCCTCACCCGAACTTCCCCCTGTAAAAAATGAAAGAGAAAGCAAAACGCATCTGTTCCTCTGATCAGAGAATTGGAAATAGTTTTAGGTTGAGAAGCCAAGAGATTTTCTGTAGAGATACACATCTGACCACAAACATTTCAATCTGGATGAAGAACGACTTCTTGAGCGAGAGCGTGGCCTGTTCCAAAGAGTTTGGAGCTTGGCACGTGTGGTTCTGCAGATTTATAGCTGTGGGGGTTTCAGGGACGTGGGGCAAGTTCAGATCTACCTCGAACTCATCAATCCTGTAACTTCACCGACTCCCTCCTTGCTTATCTGAGACGCAGGTGTCAGACTAGAGCGGTAGGCTTTTTCTCCCTCTTTTAAAGTTTAAAAACAACGTTTATTTATTCATTTTGAAAGAGAGAGAGAGAGGGAGAGAGAGACAGAGGGCGAGTGGGGGAAGGGCAGAGAGAGAGAGAGAATCCTGAGCATGCTCTGCACTGTCAGTGTGGAGCCCAGCGTGGGGCTGGATCCCAGGAACCGCGAGATCACGACCTGAGCAAAAATCAAAAGTCAGATGTTTAATCGACTAAGCCACCCAGGCACCCCAAGCCGTAGGTTCTTAACACTGACTGCACGTCAGAATCACTTGCAAACCTTGAAAAACAGTTGACAACCTGGGGTCCCATGTGCACGGGTTTCTCTTGAGCAGGGCTGAAATAGTCATATACCTCAAAACTCCCCCAGATGGTCCTGATGAGTAGGCAGGGTTGACCACAACGGCTTGAGATGACTGTAAGGTCCCCTCCTGCTGTTGCGATCAGGCCTTGGAAAGAGCTTTGTGATCCCCTGTAGCGCGTGTCGGTCCTTGCTGGTGAAGACCCCTTTTGGGGAGCCCAAGGGCGCTACGGTGGGAAACTTGAGAACTCTTAGCTCTACGCTCGAGGGGCCGCAGGGGCAGCTAAGCAGAGCGGTGGAGATCGTTAGCCAGGGAAATCACAGGGCTAGCTCCCGGAGGTCCTGTTTTCCGTCGCCTCGAACAGAAATCTGGTTCCCGGTAGCAGCTACCCCATCCCCCCACCGTCTAGCCCGGAACAACCGGAATGTGCTCGCTGTCTCCGTGCAGTTACTGTTACCCTCCATACAAAGGGAATCACACAACACGTGGTCCTCTGCATCTGACTTCCTTCGCTGAGCGCAGTGTTTTCCAGGCCCAGGCGTGTGCCTGTCGCATTCGGAGCTTTGTATCAGCACTTTGTTCCTTTTACGGGCGACTGCTACGTGCGGATGGACCATACGATGTATGGACAGACTCCAGTTTGCACGTGCCTTCATCCGTTGACAACAGGTGGGTTATTTCCACTTTTTGGCTACTGTGAATAACACGGCTATGAACGTTCACGGACAGGGTCTGGGGGGGACTCATGTTTCTCTTCTGCGTAGACAGGGACGTCCGGGGACGTGCAGTGACTCCGTGTTGAAGGCGGCGTGGATTGAAGTCATTCGTCCACACGCACGCAGCACCTGTCCAACACCTTTCAAACACACGGGGCTGCGCACCGCCTGCTGGCTTCCCAGAGCCCACAGCCCCCAGGTCCCAGGTGGGGGAAGGCAGTGCTGGAGACTAAGGTCCCCCTCTTTGCACGGCACGAGGATTGGGGAAGGATAAGTATGTACTAGAGCCTTATCTCTTTCAGAACCTTTGGCCAACACACTTAGAACAGCCTCCTCTCTCCCAGCTTGCACGGGGGACTGCTCGGGTTAATGCAAAAAACGAGACAGACCCCCCCCCAGAGCTCACGGAGAGAAAGCGCTCCTCCCTGCCTGCCACTCGCAGCCGGCTCTAACCCACGAAAGTACATCTCTAATCTCCCGAGCTGTGGGAGAAGCGACACACTTGGTTAGGCTCCTGATGCTAACACCCCAGTACAAATAAGGACAAGAGAAACCTTCTGCTTTCATTACGAGGGATTTGTACGAATTCATACATGGAATTGACTTACAGCTTCTAATTTATATTTAAATCCCAAATGTCTTAGTCAGAAGAAAGGGCTCTGTATCCTTCGTCTGTGTCTGCACCATTGACTCGTGCTTCAGATAGACCCCGTGGGCCCAACTCTTAATTCCCATCGGTGCATCACGTATTTCTTTCCAGAGGGGGCTCGTGGCGTTTCTGAGAACATCTGGGTCCCACCGGGAGAGGAGGCGGAGGAGAATCGTTCCCTTGGGAGTCGGGCCCGATGAGAGAGGGAAGATGAGGAAAATCATTCTCTGTCCTTTCCGGGCTCTGATACCAATGGAGAGACAACAGAAATCCGTGTGGGGACAAGGGTGCCCCGATGGCATTAGCTCCCACTGATAGAGACGAATGAGGAAGGTGACTTATGTTTAACGCCCCATGAGGCTCTCCCATCTGCGACTTCTTTGGTCAAGAAACCACCTTTCTGGGTCTTGAGGGTCTCATCCGCAAAACGAAAATAATACGAGTACCTACCCTCATGGGACTATTATGATAATTAAGTCAGAATATTTATAAATGTCTAGGTGCGTGCCTGACACACAAGCAATGTGTGCTCGTTGTTGTAATGAATGGTATAACGAACGCAGGCAACGAGAACAGAGAAGTGAGATTTGCTGCAATGCACACCGTTATAAGGAACGCGACCAAAGGAATTAACTTGACTCTTCAGGGAGTCTTTTGGTTCCGGCAGCCTAGTCTTGCTAAATAACATCTCTGTCAGTATAAAGTTCCCTTGTTCCATGAACGACTTAGAGCTGGTGTCACTTATAATCAGGAGTGTCCTGACCAATACTTTTTATTTGCTAATTGTATTTTCAATCTACCGTATGGTTTCTCGACCTCAGCACTATTGACTTGTGGGTTGGATCGGGATTTGTTGGGCGGGGCTGCCCTGCGTATGGGAAGGGGCTGAGCAGTCTCCCTGGCCTCTACCCACTCGATGCCAGGAACGCCCAGGCTGCGACAATCAAGAGTGTCTCCAGACACAGCCAGATGTCACAGTGGGGCACACGTGTGTGTGTGTGTGTGTGTGTGTGTGTGTGTGTGTGTGAGAGAGAGAGAGAGAGAGAGAGAGAGGGAATTCCTCCCTGCCTGAGAATCACTGATCCAGCCTAACCAGGCCAGGGGCTCCCTACAAGCACCTGTCTCAAAACAGCAGCCCACGGACACCCCCCCCTTCCCCACCCAGGATAAGATATATCATCAAACTGGCTCTAGACGGAAGTCTCCGAGGAAAACACTGAAATAGCATAATAACATTTTCCTGGAGTGACTGCATCAGACATTGCCAGGAAAACATCCAAGGGTAAAACGGAAGACTATAATTATTATGAAAATTATTGATGTAGTGTTCATTACTCTACAATTTTTGAATTAGCAACTGATGATCCCTTTTCTAAGAGAAGAAAGGTAGTTCTTCTTGCTTCCCGTTCTTGCCGACACTCGGCCGCCTCTCACTTCTCAATAAACACGCTCCATGCACGTGTGTGGCAAGGGGACCCGGGTCGGTGGTGGGGCCACAAGGAAGGACGGGCTGGGACGGAGACGGTCCTGTCCCCTGCAGGAGGGTAGCTCCATGTGGTCCAGCTGGAGCTCTGCTCAGACTCCAGCTTGGGGAAAAGGCGGGATCACTCCCCGTGGCCCACGGCCTCTCCCGGTTCTCCAAACCCTCCCGACCTGACCGGATCGGACGTGTAGGCCCTGGCCTGGAGGCGTGGGCATCGCCTGGGAGCTAGATGAGAATGCAGTCAGGACCCCACCCTAGAGCTTCGGAACCAGATCCCTGGTGACGGGGTGCTAAGTCAGTTTTAGAAGTTTGCTCCTAAGCCCTTCCTCGTATGCCTGCCCTCCCCGCGGTCCTAAGCTGTCCTTGAGGGTGCCCCAAAGGGCAGGGAGACCGGGGAGGCAGGCAGGCAGGTGGCCATGCACTCAGCAGCCTGACCTGATCGCCCTCTCCTGGTGTCCTCTGTGCCCTGCTTCCGTCCCTTCAGTGTGAACTCCACCTCCGCCCCCTAAATGCACTCTAGACCCTTCTGGGAGGAGGCACGCAAGCAGAGAGCAGCCTCATCTCTGCCCCTCTTACTCCCTCACGGCGGGGGGCCTGCAAGTCCTCTCCTTCCCCTGTGCTGCTAAAGACTGAAATGCACGACAGTCGCCGTGAGGGCTACGGAGCACAAAAATAAGCCTTGGACATGTACTCACAATCAAGGGACAACGCAACAGGTCACGTGGAGCTATAATTACAGGAGGAAACATCCTGTTCAACAATCCTTACGGGGTCTGTTGGACAGGGGGCCCAGGAGGCCTCTCATAGAGGCCCCTCCCAGCGTGGCTCCGGTACCCTGGGCTGCTGCCCCTGCTGGGGCGTGGTGGGGGGGGAGGTGAGGAGGGGGAAAGGGGCTGGGATCTGAATATGGAAAACGGAACTGTCACAGAGTCCAGGAATTTTAAGCAAAAAGGTGAAGTTTTCAGTTTCAGACGCAGGGAGGCAGAGGGAGGGAGAGGGAGGGAGAGGGAGGGAGGGGCAGCCAGGAAAAGGAGACTCAGGAAGACAGAGACACACAGAGGAGAAGCGGCAGCGAGACAGAGCAGACGGGAGAGGGAAAGAAGACAAAGGAGAGAGGAGGAAGGCAGAAAATGGAGACAGAAGTGCGGGGCCGAGGGAGAGGGAGAGTGGAAGAAGGGGGTGGCTTAAGGTCTCCATTTTGCTTTTTTAAAATAAGAAAATGTGAGCACATCAAGAGCTGTGGGCCTGTGTTTTCAGCATCCCCAGGGGCCGAGCCAGGGGAAACAGAGAGCGGAAATTTCCATATCAATAGAAACCCAGCGGTTAAGCCTATAGTCTGATCACTTCAAGCAAAGCAGACAGAGAAACAGGATTCGGTGACTCAGCGGAGGGAGGAGGGGGACAGGGACCAAGGCCACCACCCAGGAAGGACGCCAGAGTGTCCTGCGCCCTGGCGTCGCCAATAAGTTACGTAACAAAAAGTCTAATCTTTTTGCAACACTTCTAAAATCAGTGCACTAGGCGAATTTGGAGAATAAGAACGGCCCCGAAAAGTGTCCCTGAGTCGTATGGGAGGCTCTCAGGACTCGGGCAGGCAGATCTGCAGGCACCTTGTGGGGATTCCAAGGACACAGAGCCGGACTGGGGTAAGCCGCAGGTCTGGGGGATGAGTCGTGTGTGTCCCACTTGCCCCATACAGGTCGTTCCGGGGTGTGGGCTTGGGTACCGTTACCCCGTGTGTTTGTTGCCTTCCCACAGACCCGCGTCCAAAGGACTCACTGAGGACTATTTCAGGAGAGGCTGTGAATCAGGGAACCAACCAAGACGTGTGGGCCCCAGTCTCCACTCACCTGATGCGAAGGACCGGCCAGCCTGCGGCCAGGGCGCCGTAATGGGGACTGTAAAGGAAATGGTGGTGGCTACCTTTCTGGGCCAGCTGGTGGGGCTGATGGCCGAGGGGCCTCCTGAACAGAATCTCTTCCTGGTCGGCCGCGGGGCTCTCTGACCAGGGCAAAACCCAGGACTTCCTCTCCTCTGGTCCATGACAGCAACCTCTGAACGAACGCAGTCCCTCGACCATCAGGTTTCAAGGAAGCTTGTAAGTAACTCGGCGCAACGCACACACGAGCACGCGTGTGCACGCATGCACACACTCACGGGGCCGGAAGGGCGTGTTTTCAAAGTGGGGCCACATCTAGAGCGGGTGCTGGGACAGCAGGAGTGGAAGCGGAAGAAATCTTCACAAACCAAACCAAAGGGTGAGCTGCCTTCTGTACCCGATGGGCTCCCTTCTCCCGTCTCCCCTCGGGGTGTGGGTGGGAGGGCGAGTCAAGTAAGCCCCAGGGAAGAGAGGAGGTCTGAGGTCACAGCAGCGAGGGGCAGACCTCTAGAACC
Organism: Paguma larvata; assembly: GCA_030068075.1. Taxonomy (NCBI): domain Eukaryota; kingdom Metazoa; phylum Chordata; class Mammalia; order Carnivora; family Viverridae; genus Paguma; species Paguma larvata. The sequence continues at coordinate 56,079,476 of CM057841.1, read as the reverse complement.
TCCTGGAAGAAGAGAGAGGACAAAGAGGCCAGCGAGTTCCAGAGCTCATTAGCAGGTGAAGGTGACAGGTGGGCACTGCCTTCTTCCGATGTAACGAGCAGACCACCAGAGGCCACCAGGGGGGGTTTCGTGGCTCCAGATTTGGGGCACAGGCTGTAGGAGGGGGATCTGGCTGAAATGAGCAAACTCGAGCAGGCCTGATTCCTGAAGGAGTCCACGCTCTCAGACTGACAAGAGCGAAACGATTTGTTAGTGGGGCGGTAATGACACAGGTGAACGTGTCCCCGCTGCCTCGAGGTCACGTCCTGGGCTGATTGCTCACACAGCGAGGTACGTTCTATTGTGAGCTCCAACTTACAGGTGAGGAAACTGAGGCACCGGCCAATCACTTGGCCAGGAAGTGGAGAGACAGGATGCACGCCCGGGGATGTCTGTGTGCTTTTCCTTCCACAGATGGCCCCGCGTCCCCAGGGGAAGCAGTGCAAGCACATGAGACCCTCGGGCTCGGCGTCCCCCATGGGCTCAGCGCCGAGCCTCCTGTCAGGGGCAAGCAGGAAAGCAACAGCAGCCCCAGGTTGTGCTGCTACAGACGGTATAATGACAGGAAAGGACACACCATCACCTTTCGAAGTAACGGCCAAAAGATTTTCAACTAAATTTTTCCCTCCGTTTTCCTTGCATATGATGCGGGGACGGGCCATTTGCCTCCTTTGTTTGTTATCCTCATGGTCCGCAGCCTTGCTGTGCTGAATTTATAGGAAACAATGCTGTCTCCTCCTGTTTTTGCTGTCCTTTCCCAGACGTCCCCCGCTCCTGCTGCATGGCTACCCACAGCCCACCCGCAGCGGCTGGTGAGCGCTCTGCGCCTGGGTGACCAGTGTGGGCGCTCCAGTGAACGGCACGAGGCAAGTGGGGGTGATGGTCCGTCACCCGCGGGAGATTTCCCGGCAGAGCTTTCCAGAGAAAGCCACAGCTGGGGTTGGGGTGATTTGATGCAGTGGCACTTGGCATACAGAGTAGCTCGGGGACAGGGGTTAGGTTCAAGGGCAGGCATCTTGCAGGCTGGGGACCAAACAGAGAAGAACCCAGAATACCCAGCTCCTTCTGCACAATACGCAGCCCCTGGGTCCCGGATGAGCCACAGGCCACGAGGCTATGAGGCACTCTTTGCGTCTGCTCCTGCTGGTTCCGTCCATATCTCGACCTTCCTCAGCTCCTCTTAGAAGCTCCGCTCCAGGTTCACGCCCTAGCGGATTTGTCCCCATCCACATGGCGCGGCCCTGGGATCCCACCTCCCTGGGGCCCCGCTGTGTATGCGAGCGCTTTCACGGGTCCAGAATTCGACCTCTGCTCTGTGCCCGAGTGCCGGATGTTCCCTGGACCACGCCCCCCATCCTCTGCGTCTGTTGGAGCCCATGTGCTACAGGGAAGACCTTCCTCCACTGTCAGCAGCAGGAGTCCACGCAAGCGCGGAAAGCACTGTGGCTCACGGGGTGAAACGGTGACGGCGATTTGAAAGCACTTGGACCTTAATGGGGAAGAACCACACACTGCGGTTTGCAAACGCTCACACCTTTCGGACCAGGCGTTGCGCTCGGGAGAGTTTATCCTACAACAACCATCCACGCGCACAGTCGAGCATCTTTATTGCGGTGACGTGTGTAAAAGGGAAAACCAGGGACCACCGAAATGTGCGTCCAAAGGAGACTGGCCACACTGCGGGCTTCCCGCGGGACGGACGGAACACGATACGGCGCCATCGAAATGAACGAGGAGGTTCATCCTTTGGCATTATTGACCAGAAGGGACATCTGTGGTGTCGGACAGCGCAAAACAACCTTGAATTACTTCGTGGGAATAGAACGTGTTAAGTGGATGAAATTGGGAGAGTAAGGGCCAGTCTGGGGGGCACAGTTGAAGGTAGAGCTGAGATAGAGAGACCACAGAATCTTGGGTTCCTCGATGGCAGAAGCCAAGGACACAGTTGGAGCTCACCCAACTGCTGTGCGTGTGTGTGTGTGTGTGTGGTGGGGGGGTGGGGTGCAGGGGGCAGATTCTGCCCCCAGTGACCCTGGTTAAAGTCCCCTCCTTGGGTGAAGGGCGTGAAATGACAGGCCATATGGGGGTTCAGCCAACAGTCTCCAGGAACGGAGCAACGACTTTCCGTGGGGCTTGCACTTAGCGGAGGGGATGGGGAGACTGGGGGGTGGTGAGCGAGTGGTCGTGCACTGGACAAGGGGTAGGTTCAGGTGGGGATCCCCCTGGATCACTTACAAAGGCTCCAGGAGACCTGGGATGCGGCCGACACGCTCCAGGTTACCACTCACGTAAATAAACCAAGAAGCTGAGGGACACCGTATCTCATTCCAGCTGGAGGGAACCCTGGGCGGGGTGAAGGGGGAACCCATCCTCCCCAAGGCTTCTGGGAGCCGTCTTGAATCACTGAACATTTGGGAGGGGTTCTCTGCCGTTTGCTGCCACTAAGCAAGGCTGAGGCCCAAAGGAGGCACCAAGCAAGCCAGGCAGCAAAAGCAAAAGGAGAAAAAAATAGCCACAGCGGCCTGTATCTGCTGAGTGACGATCACGCGCCCGGTGCTGGGCTGAGCTCTCTACACACTCCCTGTCACCTGACCCTCACCACGGCCCGAGGAAATAAGGAGCTTTATTTCTCCCATTTTACAGGAAAGGGGAGAGGTATGAATTCCTGAAAAAAAAATGCAACAGAGTGTGTGTATGAGGTGATGCCGTTTGTGTCAATAAAAAGTTAAGACTTGGGGCACCTGGGGGGCTCAGTCGGTTCAGGGTCTGACTTCAGCTCAGGTTACCATCTCACAGTTTGTGGGTTCGAGCCCCGCGTCGGGCTCTGTGCTGACAGCTCAGAGCCTGCAGCCTGCTTCAGATTCTGTGTCTCCCTCTCTCTCTAATAGATAAACTTAAAAAAAAACAACAAACCTAACAGGCATCTAACATGTGGCCCAGCATTACAGTCTTGGGCACTGATCTCAGAAAAATGTAAGATGTACATTCACGCAACAACCTACACACGAGTGTTCACAGAAGCTGTATTTGCAATCGCTTCAAACGAGCAAGGGGCCAAACGTCCCTCGGCGGGTGAATGGTTAAACCAACGCTGGTCTATCCCCGCCCATGGAATACTCTTCACACAATAGAAAGGAACAAATATTGGTCAGTGCAGTTCCTTGACGGCTTTCGAGGGCACTATGCTTGGTGACAGAAGTCATTCTCGGAGAGTGACACATTGTGTGACTCCACCTACGGGCCATCCTTGAAAGAGCAAACCTGTGGACGTTGGGGAACAGTCTGGGGGTGACCCGGGGCCAAGGCCGCGGGTGGGAGGAGGGTAGGTAGGACCGTGAAGGAGAACTGAGGGTCTCTCCGGGCCCTTGAGGTAACGGAGGAGCCCTGTGTCCTGGCGGTGGTGTTACCCAGATCTGCGCGCGCAGCCAAATGTACAGACCCCCGCCCCCGCCCCCGGCACCCGCGCGCACTGGGGGAAGCTGAATCGGGTCAGGGTAGCGGCACTGTGCCGTGTGCACCTGCGGTCTCGGTGTCATTCTAGAGCCGCAGGAGCCGTTACGAGTGGGGGAGCTGGCGAAGGGGTCGGGGGTCTCTGCGCACTGTTTTTTGCAACGTCCTGGGTGTCTGTAGTCATTTAAAAATGAAAAGTTAAAAAAATTCGGTCGCTTTTCTCGATAAGCCCGAAGGCATGCATTTTGGGGCTTGCGGCCGCCACTCCTGTTCATGTGGAGGGGGACCGACCTGTGCCTGGGGAAAATCGCCTTGCACTTGAGCTTCCACACGTGGCACAGGCCCAGAACCCTAATTCGACTGCACCTTATTGTGAGTGGCAATAGTTTTTAGTTGAGGAGGAGGATGGGGGGAAGGGAAAGGGCTTCCAAAAGCTCGCGGGTGTCCCCTGTGAGCAAATATTTCAACAAGATACCATTTCCCTCTGAGTGAATCAGGTCCTAACAACAGAGAACCGAAAACCATTCGGGGGAGAAATGAACCCATGTAAGAAGTCACTCCGGGTAATGTTAAACTCTCCTGGGACGCCTGGGCACAGTCAGTTAGTCAGACTTTTGATTTTGGCTCAGGTCATGATCTCACGGTTGGTGAGTTCGAGTCCCATGTCAGGCTCTGTGCCGACAGTGCAGAACCTGCTTGGGGTTCTTTCTCTTTCTCTCTCTCTCCCTGCCCCTCTCCTGTTCATTCGTCCTTTCTCTCTCTGCCTCACCCCTCCCAAAAAGAAAAAAAAAAAAGAAATGAAAACTAAAACCATAGCCCATGTAACCAAAAACAACTACAATGCAGGAGGAGGGGCGCCTGGGTGGCTCAGTCGGTTAAGCGTCTGACTTCAGCTCAGGTCAAGATCTCACAGTTTGTGGGTTCCAGCCCCGAGTCGGGCTCTGTGCTGACAGCTTGGAGCCTGCAGCCTGCTTTGGATTCTGTATCTCCCTCTCTCTCTGCTCCTCCCCTGTTCTCTCCCGCTCTCTCTCTCTCTCAAAATAAATAAATAAACTGCAAAAAAAGAAAAAAAGACAACAACAGACTTTCCTAACCTGGCTGGCTCAGACTTCGTGGGAGCCAGCTAGGAGAGAATGGTGGGGGCCTTTGGAAAGACTACACAGCACCACGTTCAAAGCAACTTTTCCACAGTGAGTAAGGACAAGGTGTTTTTCAACACGCGGAACCAACACACACAACGGGACAAATCTAGGATTCTTGGCCAATAAAATTAACTCAGTGCAGCCTTTATTCAGTGGAGAGCGACGGGCTACCCCAAATCAGTGTCAATAAAGTGGGTTTAGAGGTGACGAAACGCCAGGACCTGGGGCTGACCGTGAGGGCGATCTGTAGTTTCGGACGGAACGCCGGCTGCATGACGGGCCAGCTGTGAGCTGGGCACCTCCCCGAACCTGTCTGAGCCCCAGTTTCCTCATCTGTGAACAGGAGGGACGAGAACCTCCCCCCCTAGGAGGCAGTGAGGGTCACGCGGCGTGTACGGAAGTCGCTCTGCACGCCGTCCCGCACAGAACCGCTGTCCGCTGTCCTTAACACCCCCCCTTTCCCAGGCGAGGCGACAAGGTCACAGCCGTCAGGGAACTCCTGTCGCTGGCGGGGGATGGAGATGGCACTGGAGATGAGGGTCGCCTGACACCCAAGCCACCCCCCACGCATCGCCCCACCCCCCGTCCTGTATACAAGACTCGGGGACAAAGCTGGAACTTCGAAGGGATAAAAATGGTCCTTCTAGTCAACCTGACAGCGTGAACAGAGAGACGACTGGATCCAGGGGGGAATTAAACCCCTCCCCCGCCTCGTCTCCCCCTTGGATTCTATCCAGGAGACGCGGAGGGTTGAAGTAATTGGGTTCGTTGTGTTGTCAAATCTGGACTCTCCAACTGTCACATTCTTGTCATTGGTCCCCGCTCCCCTGCCGGAATCTCAAAGCCCCAAAGCAGCCTTGTCTTAGGGCCAGCTTATCTTATTCCTTCGCCCAGTTGGGGGATGATACCTTGAAATCTTTGTTCGGCGGGGTGGGCCGGGGGGGTCTGGAAACCGTGACCTTGACCCAAGGTTTGGCCAAGCGGAGATGAAGGGACTGGGCAGGGCCCCAGGCGGCAAGACCGCCCACAAGATCATCAGCGGCAACGTGACAGCTCTGACCGGGGGCTGCCGACAAATGCATACACCGAGCGCTGCCAGCAGCCGTTAGGTGTCACCGCGGCTGGCTCCCCTTGGCAACATCTTATCGTCGCGAACGCCGACGAACGGGGCCCCGCTGGCTCCTGAGGAGCCATCTCACTGGCCCGTCTTGATGGCGACTTCCCTCTTGCCTTCCCTCCCAGAGTGTTACTGCTCTTTGGGGGAGCTTGCCCTGTCGACACTGGCCACGTGAAGCTGTGTCTCTGCTAAATGAAAGAACTCTATCATTTTTATGCCAATCTTCCAGATGCCAGCAGAGCCTACCTTCCCCTACCACAGAACGTTACCTGGGAGAAAAGATAAGCCTAGTTTGAAATCACAGAATGGTCCCAGAGCTCAAGCAGATGAAGCTAACGGGATGTCTTCCTCCAAGCGATGGGGCCATGGAAAGGAAACAAACAAACAATGCTCAGAATCTTATTAAAATCCTAAACTTGGGATGCCTTTAGAGATGCAGGGCAGACTTCCATGCTGACCTAGAAACCCAGGCAAGTGGTACTGCCCGGTTCCTCCAGAATCTCATAAACAGAATTCTTCGGGGAGCAGAGCTCCGTCAGATAACCCGAGAGCTTCATTCTGTGTTTTTCCGACTTCTCCTCATCGACTGCGTTCGCTGGCTACAAATTGCCTTCCTTATGTTTCCCTTGAACCATGCCGGCGAACACAAGACTGGGGAAGGGGGGCTGCTCTGGGATTTCAGCCGAATGTTCCCTGGGCAGGGGTGTGTCTCTGGGATGCTCTACCCGTCACGGCGGCCCTTTCATGGAGTCACGTGCCAGGCACGGGGCTCACCACATATTATTGTCTTTGATGTTAAAATGCTCTATTTAATCCTTACCGCGAGTGAGACATTTATTTCCATTTTACTACTAAATAAACCAAATCTCAGAGAGGTTAAGTAATATGTCTAAGCTCACACAGCCAGAAAAAACGGCAGTGCCAGGATTTAAAGTCCATCTGGCATCACCATGGGGGTCTTCGGAACTTGGCTACATGTCCGTTAATACAGGATGAATCTGTTAATTGTCTCCCACCCCATTAAAAATTATTTTTAAATGTTTATTTATTTTTGAGAGAGAGAGAGAGAGAAAGAGAGAGAGAGAGTGCAGGGAGGGGTAGAGAGAGAGAGGGAGACACAGAATGTGAAGCAGGCTCCAGGCTCTGAGCTGTCAGCACGGAGCCCCATGTGGGGCTCGAACTCACGAGCCATGAGATCATGACCTGGGCCGAACTCGGATGCTTCACCGACTGGGCCACCCAGGGGCCCCGATTGTCTCCCACTTCTAATCAGACAACAGGCAGCACACGGGAAATAGGCTGATCTGAGAGTTCTATAAAAGATAGAAACTGAGATACACCTTGGCCGCTGACGCTAAATTCAACTTTGACGGTCCCAGGCCGTCTCGTCTCCCTCTGTGGATTCTAGGCTTGGCACAGGCTCCCTTCCCTGCAGCTCAGGGGCCAGCCCGGGCACCGGAACTGCCTGGTCTCCCACACAGAGGGCCAAGGAGATTTCCGATTGGATGCTGGGTTGCCCCACCGTCTCACTCTCGCCGACTGGCCTTGAAGAGATGGGATTGAAATTGTGTCGAGGATATTAGTCTACAGTGAATGGAGTGGAGAGTAGGCTTCTCGCTTCTGTCCCCGGAGTGATAAATGAGGGAGTGCAATTTTTTTTTTTTCTAAGGCAGAGAAAATGGGAACCCGACGTGGATTTCAGACACATGAGAAATAGCTTATGAATTTAGATGATAGCTCGGCAGAAATAAATTGTACATCTGTTCATTCATTTTAATAAAGTGGAGGGATGGCATGTTGCAGGAGCCCTTGGAGAACCCTGGGTTTTTAAAATTATGGTCCTATAATAGTAGCATTAAAATTTGTAATGCAGCCAGTGGTTTCTGAATTGGAGGGAAAATTCATTTATAAAATAAAAGTTCAGACTTCGGAATGTAAATGGGAAAACGCAATTTTTTTCTTGGCCAGATATGAATTAGTCCTCGGAGGGTACTACAACATCTTGGCCATAAAATATATTTTAAAAATCTTCTGAGAAAGTTCTCAGCCTGCTGACAAAACTTTCTTTGGGCCATCTCGATTTAGGTAAATTGTGCAGGTATGAAACCTGGCTAAGCCAGTTTTATTATTTCTGCCTCGAGCTTGGGGCTTCTCGTACTGGGACAATTATAGATTAGTATTTCCATCTGAAATGAGTCTGCTTGGTTACAAATACAAAAATCATTTTTACTCAATAGCAGACACAGAGGGGAGAGAACTTTTATAGACTAGCAATTACCAGTTACCATGAAAATTTACTCGCTCTACAAATAGTATTGAGTTTCTTATTACACGTGAGCCCTATGCTTGCTATTGGGGAAAAAGCAACAGTCCTGATTGTAGGTTTCCTGCTGACTTTAAAACCCAGAAGCATTATTAAAATTTCTTCGGAGATAGGTAGTGAGCCCATGGAAAGCTTTTAGACAGAGTAAGCCATTTCCATTTATTTCACAAACCAGTCAGTCAAGTTTTCAGGTGGGAAAGCAGGTCCACATAAACCAGTAGTGGCCGTGAGTAACACGGGACCAGCTAGGAAAACCCCGGGCTGCCTCAGATCTATTTTATTTGCCTTCTAACGAAATTCGGAACGGAGAGAGAACGACACGGCCCGTAACACTGCAAATAAAAAATACGGATTGTGAAGAGCTTGTGTACAGTCTTGGAATTGAGGGCAATTTGCTATTGCCTTAGGTCAGCTCTCGCTCAAAAATAAGACATCCTCCCTCAGGTTTGTAGGAATCTAGATTCTAGCTGAAGGGGTCGCAGGGACGAGGGGTCTGAGATGTGACACAGAGGAGGAGACAGAGAAGAGATGGGAGAAAGGCAAAGAACAAACGGTCCCAGTCCCTCACGGGCAGGACCGTAGTGTCGCCATTGGCCAGACGAAGGAAGAGAAAGGACTCCCCAGAGTTTTGTAATTAACATCTTTGTAACTGACCAACACCTAGACTTGGAGCTAACCGTTCGGGTCAGGGGCCTCCTGGGAACTGTGTTCTCCTGTGTCTTTGTTCATCTGTGTCTAGTTTCTTAGGCTGTGTTCCTGAAAGTGAGTCTATTGGATCAATGAATAGGAATATTTTTAAGGTTTTGGATATTATCTGAGTCCAGAGTCTCCTCTCGACCTTGGCTCTGCTGCTTCCTCCAATGAGGTCTGCTCTGAAATGGAAATAGGGCCAAGTCGTATGCTGGGAAAGGGAGAGGGCACAAGAGAGTTTTCACGACAGCAGGGAGGGGGGAGAGCAGCCACTCGGTGAGTAGCTGTTTAGAGTCACATAGAAAGAACGGAAGGCCCCGGCACACCCAGGTGGGGAAACCATGGGTTCAGGACGTGCATTCAGATACGATAACTGGGGCGTCTGGGGGGCTCAGTCAGTTCAGCGTCTGATTCTTGATTTCAGCTCAGGTCATGATCTCACGGTTGTTGGGATGAGCCTCAAGTCGGGCTCCACGCTGAGCATGGAGCCTGCTTGGGATTCTCTCTCTCTCTCTCTCTCTCTCTTTCTCCTTACCCCTCTTCCACTTGTGCTGTCTCTCAAAATAAATAAATACACACTTAAAAAAAAAACAAAAACCCCACAAATATTATCTATCGATTCACTCATCTTTAAATTCCCTCCATTGCAGTGCCTGGCTTCCAGTAGGTGTTTAATTAATGCTCATGGAATTCCTTAGTGTCACCTACACCCTAAGTGCTCCCTCACCCAGTTATCTGCCACACAATGAAAGTCACATTATTCACGGAAAGTCCCTGGGGCAGCTCCCCGTCTGCACATGCCTAGATGGTGGAGGGTTTCCCAGCATTCCCCGGGCCTCTGGCCTCCAGTCCGCCCTCTCCAAAGACGGAGAGTGTGAAACAGCTGTGTGCTGCATGGTAAAATCAGCTAAAGAAATAAAAACAGCCCGGGAATACGGAGCCGACCCATGCCCTCGCATTTCAACTGTGCCACACGGCTCTGAGCCCCTGCCCCACCTCCCTCATACGTGACCTGCCCTTGTCTTGTCAGATGTGCAGGCCCTTGGGCTGAGCTGCCTTGGAGGGAGAGGGCCCTGGAAGCCCCTCCCCAAGCGCGGGGACGCTGCTGCTCAAGCCAATGGCCTGCGAGCCGCTCCCTCAGGGACGACAGGCCAGCTGGGCTCCGGTGCGACACGAGGCAAAAAGAGGGAGGGAGACAAGTGGGAGAAAATGCAAAGAGAAAATAACTTCTTTTCTCCAGGTCTGAGAGGGAGACAACAGATCCCAGGACAGGCGGAGGAAGGAGACAGGCCCGTCGCCGTGAAGCCACGGAATGGGCTCGGCTCTCAGCACGGAAACTGCTCATTCCAGCTGCCGGCGAGCAGAAGGGGCGATGGGGAGAGGGAGTCTGCAAAACGTAAGTAATGAGAGCCTCTCCCCCTGTCCAGGGTGTGGGCCCCACTGTCCAGAGTGTAGACCTCCTTGTGGACCCCACCGTCCAGGGTGTGGACCCCACTGTCCAGGGTGTGGATCCCCTGTCTAGGGTGTGGACCCCCGTCCAGGGTGTGGGCCCCACTGTCCAGAGTGTAGACCTCCTTGTGGACCCCACTGTCCAGGGTGTGGGCCCCACTGTCCAGAGTGTGGACCCCCCTGTCTACGGTGTGGACCCCCATCCAGGGTGTGGACCCCACTGTCCAGGGTGTGGACCCCACTGCCCAGAGTGTGGGCCCCCTGTCTACGGTGTGGATCCCCTGTCTACGGTGTGGACCTCCGTCCAGGGTGTAGACCTCCTGTCCAGGGTGTGGACCCCACTGTCCAGGGTGTAGACTTCCTGTCCAGGGTGTGGGCCCCCTGTCCAGGGTGTGGACCCCACTGTCCAGGGTGTAGACTTCCTGTCCAGGGTGTGGACCCCCTGTCCAGGGTGTGGGCCCTACTGTCCAGGGTATGGGCCCCACTGTCCAGAGTGTAGACCTCCTTGTGGGCCCCCTGTCCAGGGTGTGGACCCCCTGTCCAGGGTGTGGACCCCCGTCCAGGGTGTGGGCCCCCTGTCCAGGGTGTAGACCTCCTGTCCAGGGTGTGGGCCCCACTGTCCAGGGTGTGGGCCCCCTGTCCAGGGTGTGGGCCCTCCGTCCAGGGTGTGGGCCCCCTGTCCAGGGTGTGAGCCCCACTGTCCAGGGTGTGGGCCCCCTGTCCAGGTTGTGGGCCCCCTGTCCAGGGTGTGAGCCCCACTGTCCCGGGTGTGGGCCCCCTGTCCAGGGTGTGGAAGGGCCATCCTTTAAACACACAGGCATCTGAGCCTTCAGAACACAGTGCATCCTGAGACCGTGGATCTTTGGAGAGAAAACAGGCTCATCATTCCGGTTTCAAGAGCAGGGGTGCACACACGCACGCACACACACATTTTAGTCGGCGGGGAATGTGACAACTTACACCAGCGTGCTGGTAAATGTCTAACAATGGAACCTTCTGGGGAAAAAGCCCTGGTTTGGAGCCTGTGTCCTACCTCCTCCATGGCCGGCTTCAAGCTGCAAGGGTGACGTCACTGCACGTAGGGCCAGGAAGAGACGCCCGGCCAACTCACACAGCTGTGCAAGGCGGCCTCAGTGCCCGCCCCTCCCTCCCCTACTTGTGCCCACGTAACTGAGTCCCTTTCAAACAGGTTCTGGAGTGGATGGAAAACGCACTTCTTTCTTTGGGGAACCGTCTCATCTCATCCCTTGAGGTCACACTGGTGCTGTCAACACATTCTTCATTCGTCTTCCTCAGAGGTGAGCCCGCGTCCTGACATGGGCCAGCCATCTCATCGTTCCCTGGCACTCAGTGTCTGGACTGAGGTGGCCTTGTGACCCAGTACAAGCAAAGTCTTTCTACGAGATTAGCGTTGGATCTGGGCAGGAGGGTATGTGTGTCTTTCTTTGTACATGAGCCATGGGGACATGAGCTTAGGGCCACGAGAGGCCATCATACCTACCGCAAGGAGAAAACTCACCAGAGAGGAAAGCCAACAGAGAAAGACGAGCACAGCTGAGTGACGGAGTGGTATCTAGATAGTGTTCTGCCAAGGCTCTCTGAGCCCTGGAGGCGGCCTGGGGTCAGAAAGCCATTAGACCTGCCAAGTGGTGAGTATGAATGCATTTTCCAGTAATGAGTACCAACATAGTGCCCAGAGACGGGTACCAGCACAATGCCCAGAGATGGGTACCAGCACAATGCCCCGTGGGGGGTACCAGTACAATGCCCCGTGGGGGGTACCAGCACAATGCCCTGTGGTGGGTACCAGCACAATGCCCTGTGGTGGGTACCAGTGCATTCCCCAGTGATGAGTCCCGCTCATCGCCTTGTGAAGGGAGCCAACACATTCCAGGGTTTGCTCATGGTAGTTCGAAATGGGTTTCTGTCTTCAACAATGAAACGAGGGCGAGGAGAGGGTCTTTCACTCTGGAGAACTCAAAGCAGGTTTTCTTGAGGACGAGTGAGTCTCTAGTCTCAGCCCGACTCTAAGTGATTTGTCTTTTCAATTTCCCAGCGCTGAAGGAAAATGATATTTTGACCATTTCTAGACGAGGCTGGTACAAGTGGACAATTCAATTTGCTGGGGTTTGTTGAGGCTTTGCTCTGAGCGACAGGGCCCAGTGTCCATCACGTGGGAGGCCGGTGCTTGGCTGTTATAAACCAGACAGCTAACCGGTTCTGGCTCTGAAATATGGATCGACAGCGCCGAATTGAACCTGTGCTAAACCGTGCATCCAGGGGCGATTAGCAAAGGCATCTGTTCCTATTTGCAGAGCTGCCGGCAAAGAGCGCTGTTTGTTAGGTTTGATTTAATGCAACAAATATTCTTTGTGCTTCCTCTGTGCACACTGCTCTACGGCTGAAGGGGGAGATTGTGACGAATGAAGCTGTGTCTGCCCTCAGGGAGCTCCAGTCTGGACGAGGCAGAAACGGATACCTACAAGGCTGATCCAGCTCATGCTGGGAAGAATGCTGGGACCGGGACAGGAGCAAAATGTTTGCAGAGGCACCAGTGAGAGAGCCAGTTAATTCTGACTGGGAGATGTGGGGGGAGCTTAAGGGAAGCTTGCTGGCTGCCCGGGACCTGCCGCTGGGACAACAGACCTAGGGAGGGTGGGTCATCCCTCCAGCTCATCCCTGCGCTTATGATATACCAGCTAGCCCCAGCTCCTTCTCTCAGCCCCTCAAATGCCTCTTGTGTGCCTCAGGGCATTTGCACACGCTGAGTGCGCTGTCTACATGAGCTATCCCAGACACCAAGCCAAGACGTAAAGGGGGAGGCATGACTTTGTGACCTCGCCTTCCCAAATCCCAGACGAGGTCATGTTCCTGGAGCTCCCAGAACTCATCTACGTGATGCATCCCCCTTGTAATACTTCAATGTCCGTCCTCCTTGCTAAGCCTCGAGAAGACCAGGACTGGCCCGTCTTGTACAAACCCCCAGCCTTCGGCCCCACTGTGTTGGATTAGCACGCGGTGAATGAGAGCGCTGAGGCCGCTTGCAACCCTGCTAACTCGGAGCAAGTACGTCAGCTGCACGAGGACCGGGGAACTTGAAGCAGCACATTGTCTCGTTAATGACTACGGAACGGCGGTAACGACAGTAATAAATTTAGAAGATTTAAAAATTGTTATCAGAGATGACAGACCAGGATAAAAATGACCCTCGTTAATGAACCAAAGTTTTTCTTGCTTTATGGACCTTTCCCGGAATTCTCCAGGGAGCCAAACCTGGGTTTCGATCGTGAGCTTTAGTAATCGGTGCACCATTATAAGCGATGGACGGCGAGCAGGAAGACTTCAAGTTAGATGTGCACGGGCACGTATATAAACCGGAACTGCCAGTATCTCTCCGGGAATGTCGCCGTGCTCCACGGAGAGCCGCGCGCCTGGTCCTGGAGGTCTCTCACAGAAGGCTGGCTTGGCAGGGGCCTGGTTTCTTCCATCTCTGAATCCCACAGAGCCAGAACCGCGGGCGGAAACTCAGGAAGCGCATCCGGCGTCGAGGCTGAGAGCTGGGCTCTGCAACCAGCCAATCCGAGCTGGCATCCCTGCCCCGCCGGGCTGTGACCTCAGCCGTGTGTCTGGACTTCCCTGGGCCTCGGTTTCCTCACCTCTGAAACGGGGGTAATGGGAGTCCTTACGTCATAAGGCCATTGTGAGAAATGACTCACGATGCCCACGGCCTTTCCAACAGCGCTTTATGGACAAGCACGTAGGGTCCGTTAGCTTGAGAAGGGGGGTTTTAGGGGTAATACCATTCTTCATCTCTTCTTTGCTCATAAGAGGTAATTGTTAGATTTGCCACTGAACCTAGCAAAGTAAAGGTACAGTCCTGCTGACCAATTTCAAGGGCTATTAGAAAACTCTCTCTCTCTTTTTTTTTTAATTTGAAGAAACTGTGGAGGGGACGGAGTAGCTTAGACTTGTCAGGGTGAACCCAGGGGAGAATTCTTGCATGTGTGTGTGTGCGTGTGTGCGCTGTTTTGTTTTGTTTTGTTTTTGTGATCTCTACATCCAATATTGGGCTCGAACTCATGACCTTAAGGTCAAGAGTCACATTCTCTTCCAACAGAGCCACGCAGGTGCCTCCTAAAACACTGTCCTGACTTGAATGGAGAGGCAGACGAGGTGGTGTTGGAGAAGTTCGAGCAGCGCTGAGACCGGAGGTTGTACGCACTGTTTTTCGGCAAGCCCCTGGGGCACACGTGCCAGGAGAAAAACCGGATGGACGCTCCCTGAGTAGCCCTGGTGAGGCGCCCTGGAGAGCGGACCCTAAGGGCAAGAGCAGGGAACAGGAACAGAACGTCCAGACAGAACCAGGCGGAAATGCCCTGAGGACCGGGCCCCCTGGCACTGTGTGGCAGGCCGTTAGCCCTTCTGCAGCCCTGAAGCAGCTTAGTGCAGGGTTAAGAGTGTGGCACGTAGACTCTGGGCAAGTTCTCCAGCTCTCGGAGCCTCAGCCGCCACGCCCGTGAAGCGGCTGTGATAATAGCAGTCCCCATCTCAGGGCTGGCAGGAGCAATGAATGACAGCACGATGTCAAGTTCTTGGACCCTGAAAGCCTGCACGAAGCAAGCACTTCCGGGTGTGCGCATGGGCTTCCGGATGCTTATGCAAGGACGGAGGATGGGAGCGCGGGTCCAAGGAGTGTCAGACAGGCACAACTGGATGGAATGATCAGTCTTGCCTTTGATAAGAACTCACGGCACGCTTGCGTCGCCGATGGGAAGCTGGCTCCGTCAAAGAAAGACATCTCTCCGGATTTGCAAGGAGAAGGGAGATGCAGAGTTTGGAATCTCAACACCGAGTTCTCCCGTGACCCTGGGAAGGAGTCGTCTTGCTCGGCCTTGGCTTGCTCATCTGTGCAGGGTGACGGTCACAGCCCCTCCACTGGAATGTCCAGGCAGGAGGTTCGTGGAGTGTGGACAGCTATGTCAGCCTCTAACAACGCTGGTCCCCAGGTTGGTACTTGTTCCCCACGGGAGGTTACGGGACGGGGGGGTCACGTGCGACTGGAGACATCTTCCCCAGAAGTCTCCTGACCCGTGATTCGCCTGTGGAACAACATTCTGGGGTTCCCAGTCTTGATCTGGCCTTTGTCATCTTGTCCAGTCTCTGTCCTGTCTTATGCCACTCCAGCCACAGTCGCGCGGCTCTCAGTTCCGCAAGTGAGACGTGCTCTTCCCAGAATCAGGGTCTTCACGTGGACCCTCTGCACCCCCTCTCTACCTCTCGCCGTTATGGCTTAATTTGTGTCTCTCAAAAAAGATATGGGAAGAGTCACAACCAGCAGTATCTTAGAACGTGACCTCACTCGGGAATAGGGTCTTCGCAGAGGTGACCAAGTCAGAATGGGGTATCAGAGTGGATGACCAGTCCTTAAAAACAGGAAAAACTTAGACACAGACATGCACGCAGGGAGGAGGCCATGTGTGGACGAGGGCAGAGACCAGGTGATGGATCTATGAGATTATAAACACCACAGACTGCCAGCAAACCATGAGAAGCTAAGAGACAGGCGTGGACGGGCTCTCCCTCAGAAGGAACCACCCTGCAGACATGTTGGTCTTGGACTCTGGCTTCCAGAACTGTGAGAGAATAAATGTCTATTGTCCAAGCCACACAGCCCCAGGACCTGAACGTCACGGTAGGTGCCCACATTGCCCCCGTCTGCGGTGATTTCACCCCATTCCATCTTGTCACCAGGGGGTGCCCAAGCTACTTTCTGGCTCGCTGTCCCCAGACCCTAACATCACAAGGTCAGGGACTATGTTGTGCTCACCACACTGTATCTCAGCCTGATACACTGCCCAGCAAAGAGGAAGCATGGAACTCATGTCTGATGGGTGGGCTGGTGGGGAATGAATGAATGAATGAATGAATGAATGAATGAATCAATCAATCAATCAATCAACACACTTAGAAAAGCAACCAACTAAGGATATGGGGTGTGGTGTGCAAGCCTGGGCACACATTCAGGTAGGACAGGCTGAAGAAGGTCTTTCCCATAAACCCCTATCTTCTTAGTCTGGGCAGGCCAACAGCAAATAAAATACTGCCAACGTGGGCAACATGGATATTCAGTCAGTAACTGAAATAGACTTTAGTTTGGAAAGAAGTGACTATATGAAAATCAGTTCTGGATTAATTCGTCTGATCCCGCTTAGAACGATGAGCCCGTACCGAAGTCTGCAGCTGTGGGATGTTTTCTTTCCTTCCTGTTTGTAAGTTCACAGAGTAAGGTGAGCCTGTCCCCACTCCAATGATGCCTTTATGTATTATTTACTAAGACTGGGCGTGCCTTCTCTCTTCCTCCCCGGCCCTCCCTCGCTCCCTCTCTCTCTCTTCCCTTGATGGGTAGAGAAGTACCTTCGGGGCTCCCTGTAGTCTGTGTAGATGCATTTACTCACTTCTGGGAAGGAATGTAACTCCCGCCCTCTTGGGTCTCAGTGAACCATGGTAAAACGATAAACCTCAGGACTGCTTGTGACTTTTGTGTCACCGTAGGGCCTTATTTTTTTTTTTTTGCTGGTAACAACCATGTGTGCTGCTGCAGGAGGGGCCTGGATCTGCTCTCTGCCTTGAGCGGCGTCCTTATCCCAAAAACCAGTGGGCTGGATGACATTCTTTCACAGGTCCCCTCAACCACATGACTTTTTAATTTTCAGATGGCCTCTGTGGCTTGCTGTCAAACAGTTATAATTTATTGCCTCATTCCCCTCTTATTTGGCCATACACTACATGCCAGGCTGGGTGCTGGGGCCAGAACAGAGAACGAAAGAGACAAATGTCCTTTCTCGTGGAGTTTACATTCTAATTTGGGGAGGATGACAAAAGCGAGTAAATAATCTAATTATATGGCACATTAGAAGGTCAACATTACCTGTTATGTCAGGATGAAATATGCACATATAGGATGTACGCATATTGGAACAGAATATACAATGGGGTATTACCTAACAGCAGAACAGTGTACATGTAACGCTATGTGCTACGGAAGAGAATAATATTTAATGGTATATTAGAAGCCGAGATACAAGAGACTGCTGTATGAGTGGTAAACTCATCTCTAATCAAACGTTTGATGTCATCCTGGGCTCTAGGCAATGATGAAAATTGCCGCCAAAATACCAAAGCGTTTGTTTAGACGGTATTAGGGAGATACCGTATGAGTGCGCGGGACAGGGTGACGAGATAATACTGTGCTGGAGGATGTCTCGTGTGTGTGGGCACGAGAAGGAGGAAGCGACAGCCGTCCCCGGGGGATTTATAATTCGGGTATTGAAGGATGAAACTGGAGTCTTCGGCAACAGAAGGAGAGAAAGGCATTCCCCGGAGAGGGGGACAGAATGGGCAGTGGAGTTGAGGCATGCCAAAGCTCGACGTTTGAGGGGAATAAATAGGGCCTCCGAGTGGCCTGAGATGAGAGTAGGCTGTGACCAGGTGGGCAATATTTAAAGCCATCCACCCATAAGACCCAATGATCTTATTTCTAACACCGTTCAGAACAAGATGGCTTCCACACGCAGTGGGGGCGACGCTAACTCATTTTTCCAGACATGAGCCATTTTTGTTGCCCTTGGCTTTCTGTTTTTGAACAGTTAAGTTCTCATTCTGCAAGCCGCATATGGAGGTATAGTGATGTTATAATCTTAGAGTTGAAAAAGATAGGTTTTATTAGCTTTGTGTTTGTTGCTCTTAGCGTGAGAGATTGTATTTGAATAGAAGCAGATGGGTGAAGTCTTCAGAGGCTACCGTGCTATGGAGTGGCCCCGTGGTGAGACTCCACCAGCTGCAGTAAAAAATTGCTTTTATCGCCACTGAGTTGCGCTGACCCTCAGAGCATAACCAGAGGGTTAGCGGAAGCACGGAATTTGCATAGAGGCTCACACAGGGATGGTGGGGATCAACACATCATGAATATAATTATGAAAGAGTGATTAATGCAATAAATCATCTGGCTGTCTGGTCTACCTCTACCAGAGACTCGAAGAACCAGCCACAGGGCAGGATACATTTCTTCACTTAAAAAAAATCCAGATGTTTTGACATCACCCATACAGTTTTCAATCGGCATGGGCATTTTCGACAACGCAAGATTTCTCAGCCCGGCGTCTGTGAACGATTAAACTCGGGAAAGCGCATACCGCCCTTTTCCTTAGCTGGAGGTATCCTGTTTGGATGATGGCTTCTATTTATAGAGCGTGCTTCTCTTTGTACAAATGTTTCCCTTCACTCTCTCTTAGTCAAGAAAGCCAACTGCAGACCTGCTGTTTCAAGGACTTCTGAAATCTGAACACCAGGAGGTTTAGCTCATGATTTCATGTTTTTCTATGACCTTGGTGCAGGGGAAGAAAGCAATGAACTCACCTTTTCCAAGTGAAGATAAATGGGGGATGTGGGTATTGGCTGTTTTGCAGCTAACCCCTCGTTAATTATGTGACGGGAAGTCGGAAATGCAATTCACAGTACATGGCCTCTGGGGTCCTTGGACAAGGTGTTGGCCCAGACGGAGACGGACCAGGAACTGATGTAATCGGAAGTGATGTTACTGTATGTATGGTTGGGAATCCGTGGCACCTGGGCGCTGAAGTTACACCGTCCTGTTTTCTCCAAATATTCTGCTTCCCGACATATTGGGGGGACTCCCCGCCCCCCGCATCATACTGCACAAAGCATGGGATAAAAATCCCGATAGTCTATGTTTGGTTTTATTTAAAACTTCACACGCTAAGAAAACTGTCAGATCTGTGACTTCACGGCATCACAGAAAAAAGTCGCACATTTCTCACCAAGATGGCTATAAAAAGCTTCACGGGAAGAGGGGGGCTGGACTATTTGGAATAACATTTAATCATCTTTAAAGATGTATCTGGTCGTTAAAATGTCTTGGACTCCGCCCTCCAGAAAAGTTACTCGAGTCAGATAATTGAAATGGTTTTGGTCTTCCAAGCGATATGTGGTTGGCTTTCTGGGTTAATCTCTAGGGAGCGAGCAGAATGTAGAATTAGGTGATCAGTGTTTAGACACAGGCACGCCTGATTTTAAAGGGCTCTCAAGGGAAGTAGATCTTTACGGAAGGAGAGACTCATTTAAAGCATTCAAGTATAGTGCATGGAAAACCGGAGGAGTGGAGACATATATTCGCTTTATTTTTTTTTTAAAGTTCATTTATTTATTTGTTTTTGAGAGTGAGTGAGACACAGAGAGAGAGAGAGAAGAGAGAAGCAGAGGGAGTTGGAGAGAAAGAATCCCAAGCAGGCTCCACGCCCAGCACAGAGCCCGGCAGGTGGCTCGATCTCATGATGGTGAGACCATGACCCGAGCTGAAATCAAGAGTCAGACACTTAGCTGACTGAGCCACCCAGGCGTCCCTTCAATCCAGATTTTTAATGAAGACGTTAGGATGTTTTGTGCCACGGTGAATTCCATACACACATCTACTGCTTTTCCCTCATACTCCAGATGAAAAGGCTGATCTTGATTTTTAATTTATTGGTGGGAATTGGAGCAAACTTCTTCCAGACCAACCCTCAAATCTAGAATGACTTGAGGATATGTATTTAACACAACAGGACCCCCACCTATGTGAAAGCACTGAAGAACTACCAAGGCGGCCAAAATGGAGAGTTCAGGATTGCGCAGAGAGGGAAACTAGCTCACTGAAATGGGGCCAATATCCTACGGGATTTTTTCCCTGAAGGGCATTTTCTAAGTTGTCATGGCACGGGGACCCGAGGCTAGGTGTCTGAGTTAGGGTTAGGGTTAGGGTTAGGGTTAGGGTTAGGGTTAGGCTAAGGGGCCAGGAAGCCAAGCAGGGCTTTCAGCAACCTCGCGGGGCTGAGGAGACAACGGAAATTCAGGGTCTCTGAGGTGGAAGAGCCTTTGTAAACATACCAGACTTTCCGTTAGGACCGCAGAAGACTAAAGAAGAAAGCAGGAAGTAGGTTAGCCCTCACAAAAGACTGAAACTCCCCCCAAAACCAACCCAATCCCAGACTTCTTTAAAGTCATCCTTTTCTACTCTTACTGGTTTCAGTAAGTAAAAGTAAATTCTTTCTGGTGGAATATGACATCGGCCAGAGTCCAATTACCTTTAAAAGATTTTCACATGTGTTATTCAGGGTTAAAAAAATTCTAGGCAGGCCAAGGGACCCAAACACATGACCCAAAAGCAAATGGAAAATACTGAAAATGGAAAGAGATTTAGAAGTGATCTAGATACTGGCATTACCAGACATTGAATTTAAAGTAACTCTAAGTAATATATTTAAAAAATAGATGAAATGCAAAATTGCAGTAGAGAATTTTCATCTGTAAAAGAAATTCATGGAAATTATATTTAAAGTACAATAAATGGGGATAGCTGGGCGGCTCAGTTGGTTAAGCGTCCAACTCTTGATTTCAGCTCAGGTCATGATCTCACGGTTTATGAGTTCTAGCCCCACGTTGTCTCTGTGCTGACAGCACAGAGCCTGCTTGGGATTCTCTCCCTCTCTCTCTCTGCTCCTCTCCCACTCATACTCTTTCTCTCTGTCAAAAAGTAAATAGATAAACTTAAAAAAAACAATAAATGAATCCAGAACTTGATAGATGGATATAAAAGATTAGACATAGCAGAAGAGAGAGTGTGTGAACTGGAAATGAATTGCAGGATAACAGAAGCATAGAAAGTTTATATATATATAAATATATATTTATTTATATATTTATACATATATTAAATATATATAATATATAAAAATATATATATTTTTAATGAATTTAATACACACATCTACTATATATATATATATATATATATATATATATATATATATATACAATTAGAGTCTAAGAAAAAAGGAGAGAAAATGGGTCAAAAGAAATATTTGAAGAGTTATGAATAAGGTACAAGTATGATAAACACTAATTAAACTATACCTCATTATGCATGGTAAAACTGTTGAAAAGTAAAAGCAAAGAAATGTTATTAGAAGCAGCCAGAGGAAAGGGCCTCATTTCTGTCAATGGAGAAGAAAGGAATGCTGACAGGGGACCTTTCAATAAACATTAATTGACATGTTAATGAAGTCAATGAAATGGAATCTTGAAAGTATTGCAAGAAAATAACTATTGACCGAGATTCTGCATCCAGTGAAAATATACATAAAAATTTCAGGCAAAAAAGATGATGATAATAATAAATGAGCGAATTTGTCACTATCACATCTGCACTATTTTTAAAATACAAAGGAATTCTTTAATCAGAAGGAAAGTTATCTCACGTGGAAGCAGAGACACATGAAGGAACAAGTAATAATATAAAGGGTGAATAAATGGATGCTATTAGATAAAATAATATTTTTATAAAATGTAAAACAAGTAGTATTAAAACATGACAACAATATCTCAAAATATAGGAGTGGAGTAAAGGGAGTCTACATGTTCTAAAGTCCTTGAAGAGTCCTAAGTGGTAAAAGTGATAATTTATATCAGACTCTGTAAGTCAAGGATACGTATTTCGACTTCTCAGAAACTAGTACAAGAATATGAAAATCAAGTATAATAAATAAGTTATAGTAGAATATGAAATGATAAATATACTGATTAATTAAGAAAGAAGTGAGAAATGAGAGAAAAGGAATTATATGAAGGTGCTCAGACAGAAAAGAAGCATTAGGATTGGTAGATTTAAACTCCAAAATATATGGTCTTTGCATTACATGTAAATGGAAAAAATGATCCAAGTAAAAAGACTAGGATTGCCAGAACTGATAAAAAATATCAAAACCCAAATATACATTGCTTATAAGAAACACACTTTAACATAAGATTATAGAAAACTTGAGAAAAGAAATGATGGAAAAAAAAATAGAGCATGGTAAAACTAACCTTAAGAAACCCACAGTAGTTATTTTAATACCAGATGAGGTAAACCTTAAAGCAAGAAGCATGTTCAGAGGTAGAGAGTAAGTTTTGAAATAGTAGAAGATCAAAACATCAGGAAGATATAACAATTTTAAATTTGTATGCACCTAGTAACGCAGCTTCAAATATTCAAAGAAAAATGTGATACAACTAACAGGAGAAATAGATCTATCCACAATCATAGATATTATACCTACTCTTGCAGGAACTGACAGAATAAAAAGATTAACAGGCACAACATAGAGAAGATTTGAACAGAAATAACTGTAAACAACTGTAATAACTTAAACAGCTGTAGCTTTCGCATTGTTTTCAAGTGCACATGGGCTGTTTATCAAAACTGATCACGTGCTGGGTTGGAAAACAAGTCTCAGTAAATAGCAAAGGACTATAATCATATCAGTATGTTCTCCCACCACAGTGGAATTAAGCTAGATGTCAATAAAAAGGAAATAACAAGGAAACCTCTAAGTCTGTAGGATTAAGCAATCTACATTTCAGCAGGTGACTGAGAGGAGTTTTAGGAAGTTTCTGAGCTAATGATTATGCTCTATTTCTTGATTTGGGTTTCGTGTTTGAGTTGTAAAGAATAAAATCACTCAGTATTTGTGTACTTTTCTGTACAAAAGTTACATGCTTTTTAAAAAAGAAGTCCATAAAACTGAGTAAGTTGTATTAATTGCCATCTATCTATCTATCTGTCTATCTATCTATCTATCTATCTATCTATCTACTATTTATTTTTGAGAGGCAGAGTGAGTGGGGGAGGGGTAGACAGAGAGAGGGAGAGAGAGGATCCCAAGCAGGCTCCACATTGTCAGCATGGAGCCCGATGTGGGGCTCGAACTCACGAACCGTGAGATCATGACCTGAGCCAAAATCAAGAGTTGGACGCTTAACGAACTGAGCCACCCAGGCGCCCCTTAATTGCAATTTAGAAAGATATTTTGGAATGTTTTAATAAAACAAGCAAGCAATTATAGATTCCGAATTTGGAGTAATATTATAGGTAACTTCTTTTTCTTTCTAACTATTAGGGAATTGAGAGAAAATTCAGATAAAATTTTTTTAGTGAATTATACACGAATGTTCATAGCAGCAATATTCACAACAGCCAAAAAAAAAAAAAATGGAAATAGCCAAATATCCACCAATGGATGAATGGTAAACAAAATGTTGTAAATTCATAGAATGGAGTATTTATTGCTTAGTCATAAAAAGGAATGAAGTAATGATACATGAGACAATATGGAGGAGGAAGCTTGGAATCATGGTAAGTCAATGAAGCAAGTCACTAAAGGGTACATATCGCCTGGCTCCATTTATATGAAATTTCCAGTATAAGCGAGTCCATAGCAATATAAGGAAGATTTGTAATTGCTAGGGGTTGTGGGCATATGGGGACAGGGAGTGACTGCTAATGGCTATGGGGTTTCTTTGGGCCATGGAATGTTCTAGAAATAAATAGTTGTGATGGCTGCACAACTTTGTGAGTCTTCTAAAGGCCAATGATCGAACATTTTAAAAGGGTGAACTTTATGGTATGTGACTTCTATCTCAAAAAAGTTATTAAAAATACTTAACGGAGGGGTGCCTGGATGGCTCAGTCCGGTAACGGTCCCACTTTGGCTCAGGTCATGATCTTGTGGTTTGTGAGTTCAAACCACATGTTGGGCTCTGCGCTGACAGCTCGGAGCCTGGAGCCTGCTTCGGATTCTGGGTCTCCCTCTCTCTCTGTTCCTCCCCCACTCACACTCTGTCCCTCTCTCAAAAACAAATAAACATTAAAAGAAATTTAAAAATATATACTCAATGGAATGTGAAGCAGGAGTGGCCAAGTTAAGGAGTGAAATAAATAGATGTTATCCTGACATCATTCTGCATCAGATAGTTCATTAAGAGGAAAAAGTAAGTTTTGGAGAGATAAGTAAGTAAGTAAGTTTTTGGAGAAATAAAGTTGCTCCTTGATTGATAAATCAATTAATGAAGAGGAGGGAATCATAACGAATACATAGGGAAAGACTGAAATGTTTTGTGCTTTGAACTGCCATGCCAACATCAATAAAGATAATATACAATTCTTTTTAAAACACTTTTAAAAAGTTTATTTATCTATTTTGAGAGATAGCATGAGTGGGAGAGGGGTAGAGAGAAAGGGACAGAGAGAGAATCCCAAGCAGGATCTGCACTGTCAGCATGGAGCCCGACTCGGGGTTTGAACTCACGAACCATGAGGTCATGACCTGAGCTGAAATCAAGAGTCCAACGCTTAACTGACTGAGCCACCCAGGTGCTCTAGAACTTACTTTCTAAAATAACCTTTAAAATATTTTCTCCCTAACAATCCCTATATTGTCCAAGACTGGAACATGCCAACTAAAGATGGAGTTTTTTTCTCGGGCTCTTCACAAATAAGGGAGGCTAAGAGCTGCAAGCACAAGTTGCATGGCTTTCTGGGGGAGCTTTTAACTTAGGTGGCAGGTCTTTCTTGGCCCTTCTCACTTCCTGTTTCTTTCTCATTTCCTGTTTCTTTCTTCCTGGTATGTGGACATGATGACTGGTGCTGTAGTGACCCTATTGTACCGTGAGGCAGCCTTGGAGAAGGTAGAGAAGATAAGAGGAATCTGGAAACTGGTGGTGTCATGGTGTCACCGCACTGACCTGGGACTCTCTACCTACACACTTCTATGTGAGAGAAACCATACGCCTGTCTCGTCTAACTCAGTGTTTTTTCCCGTTTCTGTTATTTGTGGTCACACAGAACTTCTCTTTCAAACAGATAAAAATATTAGTATCTCTATGGATGGAAGATCACATCAAATAGAATTAAAACAAACAAAACAACCATATAGTCCTATGAACTTCTTAAGACATGTCCTAACATACGTGGAAACTTCTATAAGACACCATCTCCTTGGGCAGGTGTCTAGACATTCTCAAACCCAAATGAGCGCCATTTCCATTCTGGAATGATCACACCTCGGCGTTCGCCTCTATTATTCCATCTTCAAGACCATGAGCGCCATGCGTCCTCTCTGCTCCTCACACATCCTACGGTCCTCCCTCTTCCACACCCCAGAGGCCACGACACTTGGACCCACTTCTCCTCAGGGGTTCTCCTTCCCCCACTGGAAGGTTTCTCTTGGCCTGTTTTGCTTTTATTTGGGGACACGTTCTACTGATTCTGCCGCCTCCCCTGCAGAATTCCTTCTCCCCTTGAACTCTAGGGTCTTAGTCGTGTATTTCAAAGTGACGGAGCAGGTTCGTAGATCACTCTAGAGGAAAAGAGCAGCCTTTCAACATGGAGAAGAGAGAGCCCTTTGGATAAGAATGTCGGTGACCTTTTAGATGTTTATTTTTTTTGAGAGAGAGAGACAGACAGTTGGGGAGGGGAAGAGAGAGAGAGATGGAGAGAGAGAAAGCCAAACAGGCTCTGTGTTGTCAGTGCAGAGCCCGACATGGGGCTTGAACTCCTGACTCATGGACTGGCATGACCTGAGCTGAAATCAAGAGTCGGATGCTTCCCTGACCGAGCCGTCCAGGCGCCCCAACTTGTTACATTTGAGAAACATCATCGCCGTGTCCTCGTCTTCCTCACCACCATTTCCTCCATCCCTGCTTCCGTCCCAGCACTGTCCTCACCATCACCTGCCTTGTAACCACTCTTCTCATCACCAATGCTCTAGAGAACGGTGGGTGACCAGCACTATCTAAATGCCTTCCATCATCGGCTCACCTAACAGTCATAAGAACCTACTGAGCTAGGCTCTACCGTCAGCAACCGGTGAAGAAACTAGAACGCAGGTGGCTAACAGGCTTGTACCCATGGCGGCACTCGAATCCGGTTCTGGCTCCAGAGCCCGCCTCTTCCCCTCTGTGTTACGCTGTCTCTGGCAATTCCAGCACCCTAAATGCACAGATCCCTTTACAACAACGAAGGACGTCAGCCTTTCAGGAAAACGTGGGACAATCTAGCTGGGAATGTAACTTATCCAACGTTGGACAAAGACTACTGTGGGACATCTAACATCCTAGAGGGAGAGTGTCGTGTACTTGCTGGCTACCGATTCCGTTCATTTCATTACTTTTTATCTTTGTGTGAGCTGAGACATCACCTTTACTCTGTGGGAATTTCAAGTTTATTGTCCAACGTCCACTTAGGGAGAAGTTCTGTGCTTTTGCCGATACCCACACGTGAATTCATTTTCCATGACACTACTCAGAGGCTCTTACTCTACTTAAGAATACTGTTCAATTTTTCCTTGTAGTCAGAGGTATCGGCGACAACAATGCACATCTCCCACTCATGGCATTTAGCTTGTGACTAGGCACTCACTTCTTTTTTCCTGAGTCACAGGTGGAAACCCAGGGCGACGCTGAGGGAACTGATTAGTCTCACACACTTGGTAACACTGACAGACCTTCTTACTTTACATTGGGATTATCCAATTGCTATTTTCATAACTATGTCTACACCGGATATTAAAACATGCCTTTAGTACTTTTCTGGATATAGAAATTCTGCAGATCAACCAGTATGAAGATTCCTTTGGACACCAGCTCAGTGAGGCACAATGAGGTCACCCAGAAGTTGTTCCTGGGGCCAGATACGTCTGAACAACCTTACGGACTCTACCTACTCCTCTGAGAGAAACACAAAGCATTTTAAAGGTAGCTCGAAGTACTGCAGTATGCAAGAAATTCTTTTTCTACTCAACTGTGTTTCCCACATCTACTTGACCCTGAATCTTCCCCTGCCCCACAATGGTGGAACTGTTGATACTAGTCTTTTGGATACCAGTTTGGGCAACCTGGGAATAGCGAGGCATCGGTTTTAGCAGTTAGAGGAACATGTCACGGAGAGCAGTAGAACAAAGCCGTATCAGCTGCTTTGGCCTCTGCTCTATTAAGGTTGGATTCCTGAGTGCCCAAGACTCCCCTGTGGGAGAAGGGGAGATTTCCACCCTGAATAAGTCATGTGTGTCTGTGGGGGCAAGAGGGCAGTGGGGAGCCGGAGCACCCACCTCTCCTGAGCCATCTGGGGTAGCCCTGGGACTCTCGAGAGAGGGGCGAGTTAACCTCACGCCCAGACATGGGCCTTTTTTCTGAATACCGGGGAGGGTGGGAGACATCAACCACACAGCAGGGAGCAGCCGCACCGGGAGCTGTGTTCGCAGGCCACTCCTGTCACTTGCTCTGCCCGTGACCTCGGAGCAGTTATCTAGATTCTTTGAGCTGAAAATAAACTCCCTTACTGGTAAAAAGCGATTGAGGAAACCAACCTCACGCAGTCTAACGAGGTGATGGATGAAGGTGGACGGCCCCGTTGTTGGTGGTGGACACACAGGCCCAGCCAACGGCAAGGGCATTCTTTACCGATTCTATGCTCTGGGTCCGTAAGTGGGGTGTCACACACATCCTTGGCTCTGGCCCTGACCCCCGAAGGAGCCCCGGTATTAGCACGTTTCCGTCAGAGGCAGTTTGAGCACAAATTCAGTAACTGGATGTGATTTTGGGTCCCTGGACACCGCTCCGCTGGAATGAATGGGGATCCGCAGCCACGATCCATAACCATAAACGCACGAGAGGGGAGAGTAAATGATCGCTCTCCCGGACAAGCTACTTGGCTGTTCTTTATAAGCTCCTGGGCCACCTTGTTATTGCCAGGAAAATCTGCTGTCCCTTCCTGCTGCTGCTCTGTCTGGCCTCTCAATCTGTGCTTGCCGAAAAAAATACTTATTGTTAAGCTAAAATCACAATGGGCCTCTCGTAACTCAGCACTAAATAACACCGATAAAACCACGGAAATGGGGCTTCGGCACTGGAAATTCTGTTCTTGCAGACTCTAACAAGACTCAGCGCTTTTGTTCTCACGGAGCGCTTTGCAGCCTTAGATACAGGCCGTGACCCGCAGGGGTGCTGGGGCGGCAGGCGCTTACCTCTTTCTTGGTGAATTTTGGCGAGTGATCGTTTTTGTCATCGATCATGATGGTGGCTGTGGCCGTGCCTGTTAACCCAACGTCAAGTCCGGCCATGTCTTGAGCCTCGATGATCAGTTCATACTTGGGGTTTTCCAGAGTCTGCAGAGGGAAACACACAGTCAAGATGGCCTTCAGGTTTGGGCTGCTCCCCCAACCTCTCCCTTCCACCCACAGAGCATTCACCTGTTTGGATAGCCGTGCCTTTGGAATCTCTCTAATACAAGACAATCACAATTCATAGACTGAACACGGCCATGGGGATGGAATCTACTTTCTGTCCTTATCTGAAGGATGCTTGATATATTCTGGACTGTTTCATTTCTGGGCTTTGGATGTACCATGCATGTTTGATGCTTACCCTCATATATTTAATTTCACGGTGACCTCATTGAACTGATCTGGAAAGGAGGCTAAGTTTGATGATAAGACTTGGGCTAAGATGGCAGCTCTCAGAACTCATAGTTACTGAACAACCTGATAGCCAGGCATTGGGTACTGGATTTTATACTTAATCTTTCTGACAAGTGTGTTAAGGTGCATTTATTGCTCCCATATTACAGGTGAAAAAATCCCAACTGAGTTGGCTTAGAGTCACTTGGATTGCCCTTCTTTCATGTCATTTGTAGTCATTTTTGTCTTTCATGCTCCTTTCAATTTGGAAAATGCATTTAAAAATTTTTTTAATGTTTATTTTTATTTTTGAGACAGAGAGAGACAGAGTATGAGTAGGGGAGGGGCAGAGAGAGAGAGAGAGAGAGAGAGAGAGAGAGAGAGAGAGGGAGACACAGACTCGGAAGCAGGATCCAGGCTCTGAGCTGTCAGCACAGAGCCCGATGCGGGGTGCGAACTCGTCAACCTCAAGATCATGACCTGAGCTGAAGTCGGACGCTCAACCAACTGAGCCAGCCAGGCGGCCTGGAAACTGCATTTTAATCCCTGATTCGATAAATATAACACAAGCAATACTGTACTATGGTCTCCCTTAATGCACATCAGCTTTCATTTGAATATTTGACAGCATCCTGCTACCTTGTTTCAATACTCAGAACAATTAACCAAGGGACCCTGACCCCAAGATGGTTGCTTCTGGGTTGGATTGGCTTGCCTGGATCGAGAGCACCCCATTCTTCTGGTAAGGCAGCACCCCACATTTCCTTTGCGGACCTACCTGTCACTTATTCTTTGCCCATGTGGTTTGGGTTGGATTGCCTTTCCCCACTGTCTACCTGGCCAACTTTTGGGATGAGCCCTGATGAGAAGTAGCAAGTAAGTGGAGGCCATCCCAAGGGCACGGCGACTCACACAGGCTCAGGACCTGCGTTTGACATTTGTGAGAAGGAAGCTCTGTGCCTCTGTGGTGTGAGCCTGGAAGCCTTCAGTCTGGGAACTAGAGGAGCTATCTCATGACCGCAGTGGGGGTGGGGTGGGGAGTCCACCTGAGAATGAAACCAAGCTACTGGTAGAACTAGACTTGGAGCCTGGGAGAAGAGAAATGCTTCCCAATGATTGTATTAGGTCACTTCGTCATGCCAGGCCCGAAGCCAGCCTTGCCCGTGGACTTTTTAGCTAATTACGGCATTGGTTTTCCTTATTTGCTTAAATCATTATGGAGTGTTTGCTTAATTACTCACAGAGTTCAAATTGCATCCCTGTCAATAACAAAAATAAAAGGTCCTGCCAGCCATCAATAGTCCTGTCGGTACAACGACTTCAAAGGCTATTGCTTATACCAACCAAGAATTAAGAAGACCGTGGGAAGCAAAAACCAAAACATAGTAGGGATCTAGAATTTCCTTCTAAAGCCAGAAGTTTACAATGTATATTTTAATAACTCAATGCTAGCTGTCCCCCCGACTTTTCAGTATTTTTAAAGGGCGGTTGGCTCCCTACGGCATCATTAATCGGCTGTTTCTTAACTAAGAGCTTCTGAGCTACTAACTTAAGGAGTAGGAGTTCTGCTGTATGGTTTGGAAGACTCTAAATTCTTAGAGTTGAGAGAATGAGTGGGATGCTAATAGACTCTTGGACAGGATCATTCACCATGTTCCTCTCTGCCCACCCAGCCTTACTGAGATACACTTGACATACAACATTGTGTAAGATTCAGGTGTACATATGGTGATTTGCTACATGTATATACTGTGGAATGAACTGCAGGGGGATGGAGGGTCACACGGTTCTCTAACTGCTGGGTAAAGAGAACTTAACACCAAATCCAGCTCGAGGGGATTCTGGTTGTGCCTGGTTCAGCTCTGTCTACGCTCCAGCTGAAGCTGGAAAATCATCATCTTCATGGAAGTGACTTTCTACTTATGAAAACCTGCAAGGTGGCTTGAGCTTACTATTTGGCATAAATTCTGCAGCTGGACCGTATGAAACCAACACATTGGCCCATTTTCAAAATCTTTCCAGAGGATCTCTGGGCATACACTCGCCACCAGCCTGGACTAATGACTTGGTAACATTTTCACCTTTCTAATAAAATGTTTCATGATTTTGGAAGCGTTGAACCATAAAAAGAAGAAATGTGCGTAATTTTGGATATTGAAGAGATGGTGGCAAACCAACTTAGTCCTTTTCCCCATGTAAGATCACTTACCAGTATCGTTCCTTGACACCATTTGAAGGGTTGCACAAAATATAATCATATGCATAATATATAATTTACTTCATCATCTTCTATCATTAGGATTTTAGGTTATTTCTAGTCTTTAAACATTTTTGACAATTTCAAATTACACTGCAATGAACATCTTAAAAAATTTTTTTTACTTTTATTTATTTATTTTGAGTCAGAGAGAGAGAGAGAGAGCATGAGCAGGGAAGGGGCAGAGAGAGGAGACAAAGAATCCCAAGTAGGCTCTGCGCTGTCAGCGCGGAGCCTGGTGTGGGGTTTGAACTTATGAACTGTGAGATCATGAGGTGAAATCAAGAGTTGGACGCTTAACTGACTGAGCCACTCAGGTGCTCCTGCAATGAATATCTTTTTTTCAAGAAGCTTTTGATATTTTTTGACTATTTTTTTTGAATGATAGATTCCAAGAAGTGGAATCACTGAGTCAGAGAATCAACATTTTAAGGCTCTTTACAGTTAACCCTTGAACGATGCACAGATTAGTGGTGCCGAACACTCATGCTGCTGAAAATCCGCGTGTAACTTTTGATTCCCCAAAAGTTACCGGCTAAGTGCCTCCTGTTGACTGCATGCCTTACTGATAACATACACAATCGATTAACACATCTTTTGTATATTATATACAGTATTCTTACAAAAAAGTCAGCCAGACAGAAGAAACTCACGAGGAAGAGAAAATACATGATAGTATTGTACTGTGTTGTATTTATTAAAAGAAATACACGTGTTATCCACACAGTACAAACCAGGTGTCGTCCAAGGGTCACCTGTATTCGTAATTCACTATTGCTTCTCTACAAGATCTGACCAATTTTCCTATCAGTCCCACCAAAACATTTATGATCCCAGGTACGGCTTGTCCCTAAAGAACAGCTGAATTTGCTGCGTGAAGCAAACTGCTGGCCGAGTGTGGTGCTGTGACGGCTCTCTAGCAGGGCTGTGAATTCCTCACGGCATTGCCCGCCTCCAGCATACAATGTACGTCACTACGGACACGCAGAGCAAGGTAGCGGATACGTGCTGCTTTGGTTTCCTGGGGTCCGTTCCCTCTTGCCCTCAGACCTATGCTATAATTCCTTTGGGGGCATCACCCCTTCCTCCCTCTCTGCACAGGTGGAGTTCAGGTGGGGTTGACTCTAGCTGTGATCTAGGGACGGTCAAGGGGCTCAGGCCCGGACAATCGGGAGGTCTCCCATTTCCACGATCTTGTGATGAGCATAAAACCCAAGTTAGGCCACCCAAGCTTGAAACGCAATCCTAGGACATACTTCTTTTAGTACTCTAAGGTAAAAGTTTCTGTTTACTGGGAGGGGATGGGACATAACTCTGGAGCTGGGAGTGGCCATTTGCAACCACACAGAGAAAGCCCAAGAGAGAAGACAACACAGAGCTGAACGGAGAGATGGAGTTCCTTCAACCTCACTTGAGCCAGTTAATAATCATCCTTGAAGCCAGAACTTTCCCTTCATATTTTGTGAGTTCTATGAGCTAATAAATTTCTCCTTTCTCTAAGACATCTAAATTAAATGTTCCATGAGTAGCAACAAGGGAGTTTTGACTAATACAGCAACGAACACGGTGATCAATTATCTGGTTATTTGCAAGAAAGTATGAGAGCTATTGTACCATACTACAGGATCACAATAGGCTCTTCACAACAGTGCCGCAATCATTTCTTGAATACATTATCTTTCCTTTTAACATGTTCCCCTCCACAGAAACGATTCTTTTTGGACCAGAGGAAGTTATTCTAATTTTTTCCTTCATTAGTCTTTGTGTCCATTTAACTGGAAGTTATTAAACATCTAGTCTAAATATTGTCGTGGGCATACAGGGATGGGAAAACAGAGTCCCTTTCTTCAAGGAGCTGAGAGAAGTCCAGGGTCAAGTGCAGGCATAGTCACGTATGACCGCGACAAAGTAGAGTCATGGCTGAGCAGAGACGTGTACAGATTCTCATGACAGCTCAAAAGGAAGGACACATTGGCTTTAACTCTCTTGGGATCTAATAAATTTTATAAATAATGAAAAAAAAAATGAACCGGCCGATTCCTGTCTCCTGAAGTAAATAAAACTTTATGACTGTAACGAGAAATAGATTGACCGACCCAGTAGGAAATCAATTAGACAATTAAGGAGATAAATTGAAAGATTTGGGCTGAGCTGTTCCCAAAGTCTCAATTTTCTGGCAAACTCAAGGCTACGATTAAAACATGTTTTTATTATCGGAAGAATGTCCAGTTACTGTCAGGAAACTGGAAACAGTACAGTCATTTCTGGAGTGGAAAGCAAGCCCTCTACCCTTCCCCGACCCAGCCTCCAAGAGGTAATGGTCATTGTAGTCTCCTTCCTTTTCCCCACACATCACACACATGCGTGCGTGCGGGGACACACACACTTCATATGCACACATATTTATTTAGTTTTATTTTTTACCATGTATTTATTTTTGAGAGAGAGAGAGAGACAGAGTGTGAGTAGGGGAGGGGGAGAGAGAAAGGGAGACAGAGAATCCCAAGCAGGCCCTGAGCCTGAGGCTGTCAGCACAGAGCCAACACAGGGCTTGAACTCATGAACTATGAGATCATGACTTGAGCTGAAGTTGGACGCTTATCTGATCGAGTCACCCGGGCGCCCCTATACACACACATATTTAAACAAATGATACATTCAGCCAGCTGTGCAAGCTGGTATGTCCTATCATCCCACCCCTAGCGATTACAGATATGTCTAACCTTATTATCTCCTGTATAACAGCCACCGTCATTCACGCAACCCTTCCCTACGGAATGGTCACCCATTCAGTTGTTTCCAAGTTTTATTCCTTAAAAAAAATTTCTTTTAAGTTTATTTACTTTGAGAGAGAGAGAGAGAGAGAGAGAGAGAGAGAGAGCGAGAGCGAGCACAAGTGGGGGGGGGTAAGGAGAGAGAGAGAGAGAGAGGAAATCCCAAGCGGGCTCCACACTGTCAGGACAGAGCCCAATGCAGGGCTCGAACTCACAAACCATGAGATCGTGTCCTGAGCTGAAGTCAGATGCTTAACCGACTAAGCCACCCAAGTGCCCCTAAAAGTTTTCTTCTTTAAAAGAAGTTCTTAGGATAAAAGTCCACTGGATTATCAGTATTTGGGGATATATTTTTTTTCTGTGATAAACATTATTGCGTCTGCAATGACAACAGTTACAAAAACCAAACAACCTCCTTTGAAAGCAGAAAGACTGAGAAGAGAGTGTCACTTCCATCCCCTCGCTCTTACACAAACAGCATCCACTCAGCTCTGACCCAGTCCCCACGCCAGCCGAGCCCTCTCCAGGAGGCCTTCCGTACATCCCCAGCTCCTGTGGTCACTCTTAGGTGAAGTATGCGGACGGACATGTGCTCATTTCTGTACTGCTCGACAGTCGCTCGCCCCTGCTCCTCGGCTGGAGAAGACTCCTGAGCAGCCCGCGGCTGCCCTGTTCACTAGGAAAGACCACTGATGCAGAGAAATAGGCCCTGGTGGCCGCGTGTCATGTTTGTCTCCCTCACACTGATTGACTTGCCACACAGAACTCCCTCATGCCAGCTGGGGCGATCCGATTCTGGGAATGCAGGCACCGGGGAGACAGAAGGCAGGGAAAACCCACTTTTCTCTCTCCATGTTATTCCCAGGCTCAGGAGAAGGATTTTGCGTTGGGAGGACATTTCCCACCATGGTACTTCTCTCTGCCCGAGAGGAAGGCACCGTGCCTTGGGGGGCCAAGACCTTCAGCTGTGCAGCTGTTCCATCTCTCGGTGGTCGAGCTGAACAGCGGGCGGGAAGCCTCACTGTCCCCTAAGACCAGGCTGCTCTCTCTCAGCACAAGGATCTCACCTGATGCTTGTGTTGCGGTCTCCCAACTCTTTCAGGCTCCCTGGGGACACCGGTGTGGTCAACTCCAGTAGAAAGAGCCTTTCAGGGGGTGCCTGGGTGGCTCATTCAGTTAAGCATCCAATTCTTGATCTCAGCTCGGGTCATGATCTCATAGTCTGTGAGTTGAACCCTGCATCAGGCTCTGTGCTGACAGCATTGAACTTGCTTGGGATTCTCTCTCCGCCCCCCGCCCTGCCTCTCCTCTGTTCCTGCTTTCTCTCTGTCTCAAAATAAACAAACTTAAAAAAAATAATAAAGAAAGAGTCTTTCAGGCTGAGTTAGGCCGAAGGTTCTGCTCTAACTGGAAAGACAGTTGCTGCACTGCTGAGATCTGGGACCGAACAGCCTTCTGGCTCCGACTTTTCCCTTGATTCTGGAACACACCCCAGGGTTTGCTCAGGAGAGTCTTTTTGGCCCCAAAGCCCGCCAGCATCAGTTTCGGTGGCCTGCACCCAAAGGCACCTGTGGTAAGCCAGGGCTGCTGGTTCACCAAATCCTGTTTCTTTTGATTCCAGGGTATCCAGCTAGATGAGCTAGGGGGACTGATCCTGGCCAACGGAATACGGGCAGAAGTGACCCCGGTGTGGCCCCCAAACCTCCCACGGGATCCTCCATGTTTTCCATTTTCCAGAAAGGAAGTGGCCTGGATCTCCAAAAACAAAGCCTTCTTTAGCTTTTTTTTTTTTTCTTTTAAGAGAGAGAGTGCACATGTACAGGTGGGGGAGGTACAGAGAGAGGGAAAGAGAGAGAATCCCAAGCAGGCTCCTCACTGTTCATGCAGAGCCCGATGTGGGGCTCAAACTCATGAACCGTGAGATCATGACCTGAGCCAAAGTCTGATGCTCAACTGACTGAGTCACCCAGGTGCCCCAAGCATTCTTTAGCTTCGAGGGAAGTTTGTTGAAAAGCTTAGTCTACCCTGACTAATATGAAGGCTATGTTTCCTGTTTGGTTTTATTTTGAATGGCCATTTACAATCTCCCTAAGTGGATGACCAAGTTTTCAAGGGCAAGGACCATGCTTTTGACCCCGCCACCTAGCCAGTACGCAGCGAACAAGGTAGGCGACTTACTTTCATTATCGTTAATGATGATATATTACTGTTGCCCTGAACTAAATTATGCCTCAAAGGTCTGAGCATATCGGTGGCATTTCCAAACCAGAGTCATTTATTCTCGGGGAATGGCTTATACTTTGGGGAGCTCTAGCTCAAGGAGATAGGATTGTATTTTGGCCAAGTAATGTCCTGTGTCAAAACCGGGGACATTAAATAGGCTGCTCTGATTTTATTTTCAGCCATTTGATCTGTAAGACATATCTAAGGGAGTCGGGCTGCTTTCCTGGTGCGCATTCTGCAGTCCTGCACCTATTGTGTTCACATTCTGCAGTCCTGCACTTGCTACCTTCTCCTGGGAGTCAACTAGCTACCAGTTAATAGATATCCCAGAAACAAAAGGAAAATGGTATATCTACAAGAAAAAACCTTGGGTGTTTCTCCACAGACACAGGCCAGGTTCACTGATCACGCTATTTTAAAAACCAAACATTTCGTTTAGAAAAAAAAACACAAGAATTGAGGCTCGTCATTAAATACGGCACATAATCAATCACCAGACCCTCGATGTCTCACACAGCTGCGGCGACATTCATACGAGTATGCATTTAGCGGAACATTTATCACTAATAACAAGCATAATGGTAGCTGTGGGGGGAAATCAACAGATAAAAGATACACGGAACAAGGTTTTGCCGTTAACCCACACGGCACCCCATCATTCTCTTGTGTTGCCCTGAACACATCCCCATATCGCTCTTCACACTTTGTCCCAACTGGATTTCTTCCCACGGCAGCCCACTTGTTCTCAATGTTGACATTTCTACCTCTTTTTCATTTTCTTTCATTTTTCTTTCCTTTATGTAATGGGTAGGTAGGAAGAGTCTCAAAAATACTGTGACCATGCAGTAGAATTTTCTGGAAAGTCTTTTAACAGTGTGGCAAGAAACAGAGTGTGGCCTCCAGGAACAGTCAAAAGGTATTGAGTGCTGCGACAACCACTGAGCGAGCCTGGAAACGGATCCTTCCTGACCACACCTTCTCATGGTGCTGCAGATTCGGGACAAACACGTGGATCACAGCGTTGCGAGAGCCCACGAGGTAGAGGACACAGCAGAGCCATGCCCAGACTCCCGAGCACAGACATCGTGAGATAATAAATATCTATGATTGGAAGTCATTATGTTTTGGGGTAATTTGTTATGCAACAATAAATAACTAATCCAGTTTTCCCCCAGCACTTAATCATGGTCTGTCATATTCTTGTTTATTGATTGCTTGTTTATTGGCTGTCTTAACTCTGCCCGTTTGAGCTCCACGAAGTCAGGGACCTTGTCTTGTTGAGAGCTTTGTCTCCCAGCGCCTAATTCAGCGCCTGGCACATCAGAGTTACACAATAATTAGTCAATAATGGACATGATTTACTAAAATAATGAATTACACAGAGTGGTGTGTCTGTAATGCTTAACCACTTATTCTCCTGATTTGTAGTATTGTTCAATTTTGGTGGCTTAAATACTCCTATGGTGGCTGATTCAAGCCACCAACATGCTGTGGTCGATCGCATAGCTGGAAAGTGGTTGCCCTTATCCTTGGTTTTGATTTCTGTGGCTTCTGTCACCCGTGGCCAACCACGGTATGGAATCAAACGCTCGTCCTTCTGACATGGTGTCAGGAGGTCAATAGCAGTGTGACGACACATCAGATGTGCTTACGTCAGTCACCTCACTACGGCTCATTGTGTGGGCATTTTATCACTCCAAGTCATCACCAGAAGAGCAGGTGATCACAGTAAGCTATTTTAGGGGGAGAGAGAGCACATTCATAGGACTTACTGTGTATTGGTTGTTTTAATGGTTCTAATTTATTATTGTTGTCAATCTCTTACTGTGCCTAATTTATAGGTTAAACTTTATCACAGGTATGGACATACAGGAAAAAACATAATCTATATAGGGTTTGGCACTACCTATGGCTTCAGGCGTCCACCGGGGGGACTTGGAATATTTCCCCGCAGTAAGGAGACACTATTGAGGACACAGTCGGTTATTGTGAGCCTGTAAGAGCTGGCTCTAGCTTACCCATGGGCTACAGGAGTCAAGGAAATCGGTAAGAAGTGTTTTTCAATAGGGGTGCCTGGGTGGCTCAGTCGGTTAAGAGTTTGACTTTGGCTCCGGTCATGATCTTGCGGTTTGTGAGTTCGAGCCCCATGTCGGGCTCTGTGCTGACAGCTCGAAGCGTGGAGCCTGCTTCGGACTCTGTGTCTCCCTCTCTCTCTGCCCCTCCCCCACTCACGCTCTGTCTCTCGTTCTCTCTCTCAAAAACAAAAAAAACATTAAAATAATAAATTTTTAAAAAATTCTTCAAAAAAATCCCTTTGTTGTCTAACATTTAAGGTTTTGTGAACGAGAAATATTAACAGAGATTGATAGCAAAGATATAACGTGATTCATTTATTCATCGGGTCGGCCCAGGCCGAGCAGTGCAGGACTCCTTACAGCACAGCGCTGGATCGGGGAGCACACAGTCCTCTCCAGGTTAGCGGCACCTGACACCTGGTCTATAAATACTACAAACAGATTGGCGAAAACATTATCTGAAGCAGAACGAGTTGTTGTCTGTCTGGAGTTTGATTTATCCACGCTGGCCACAAAACGCTGAGACTGGGTAGTCCATAAATCCAGCGGGAGCCACATTCATTTCCTTGTAAAAGGTGCCTTATTCCCACCGCAGACGGC
The DNA here is from genome assembly GCA_030068075.1 of Paguma larvata. Lineage (NCBI taxonomy): Eukaryota > Metazoa > Chordata > Mammalia > Carnivora > Viverridae > Paguma > Paguma larvata. Next base: position 56,041,011 of record CM057841.1, on the reverse strand, counting down.
GAGGGCCTTTCTTCCATCTTCCCACACGAAAGCGCGAGTCCAGCTGACTCGTGTTTGTCTTCAGGCCTCCGTTCGCCTCGCTCCTCGGTGCTAATGCGAACGTTCATGTTCCAGGCTGTCACCTGCTGTGTTTTTGCTCCCGGCTGGGGTCTTCTGGGTAAGCAGAGGGCCGAGCTCATTTCCCCAGATTTACTGGCTGCTGACAAAGCCAGCAGGGAAGGGGAAGCACCAGGGGAAATAAACACTGTCTCTTAGAAAGATGCAGTTGGAATAACGTAAGTGATAGATTTCAGGTGGAGGGACACCAAAACCAAATAAAACACTTCCAGGAGCAGTGTACATCTTCCGAAGTTCCTGACGAGTTACAGTAAATAAACCGCCAATGGCATTCATAGCGTACTTGGAAAAATCACTCTCTTTAGACCCAAGATGGCAAACGTTTGACATTCAGGTTGGTGCCACTGAACCATTCATACAGCACCTACTAGATGCAGGCGACCCTACTCAGAGGGGATGGTTTTGGGTGCATTTGTATTCTAAGTAAACAAAAATCAAGGTACGATGAGAAAAATACTATCCTAAGTAGGCCAGTTAAAATCTTTGAGAAGGGGGCTGGAACACGGGGTGTCAGGAAGGCCAGATGGGGGTTATTTCATTTACCAAACACTTATTGAGCGCTTGTTATGCTGGAGACTTTGTGCTGGATGCACCGATAGGGAACAGGAGCCACGTGGAGTTCAAAATAACGCATGCAGCGGCGCCCAGGTGGCTCAGTCGGTTAAGCATCTGACTCTTGATCTCAGCTCAGGTTATGATCTCACGGTTCGGGAGTCTGAGCCCCGCGTCAGGCTCTGTGCTGATGGCGCAGTGCCTGCTTGGAATTCCCTCTCCCTCTCTCTCTGCTCCTGCCCTGCTCATTCTGTCTCTCTCTCTGTCTCTCTCTCTCTGAAAATAAATAAATACAGTTTAAAAACAGAGAAAGAATCCCCGGGTAATTTCAGTACAATGAGATGGAGTAAGGAGAGAGCTGTGGCATCACACGGGAGAGGCCACTTGACCCAGACACGGGGTGGGGGCGTTGAGGACACATTCCTGGGGGAAAGAATATCCTACTACAGGATTAGAAGTGGGGTCTTGACGTGGAAGTGAATTTCTATGAGAGAAGATGGGAGGCTATGAATCCTAAACGGCATTAAACTCCCTCATTCAATAACAGCGGACAGCTGATTCTGATTCAGGTCAGGATGCTGTGGGAACGAGAAATATAAAATATAATCCCCACCTTCAAAGCACTCAGAGCCCGGCTGCCTAGAAAACGCGTATGAGCGGCTCCACGGGGCTAGCGCTAGGTGGCACGTGCGGGACGTGCGGTCGCTGGGTCCAGGTGTGAAAGGCGCAGCTCGGGGAGGGGGGCTATGGTGGCTTCTCCGTGGCTTGGGGTTAATGCAGGCTGGAGCCGAGTTTCGGGGGATGGGTGTGAGGGGGGGCATTCAGAGCGGGAAGGAGAACCTGGCAACCAGCATGGAGGTGGCCCGCTGAGACAGGGTCACTGGTGTGGTGGGCGTCAAGGTTGGAGAGGTGACGATACACGGCCTATTGGTGCTTGAAAGCATCTCAGAGCTCATCCGGCCCAGGCCCGCCTTCAAGCCTCGCGGCCTCCGTACCGGTGAGGAAACTAAGCAAGGGAATCCTGGGAATTTCTCAGTTTTACCAGTCTGAGACAAGGAAATACAGGTCCTAAAAGATGGAGGAATATTCAACGTATCATGCTCTCTATGGTTTTTGTATGTTTCCACAACCCACCGCTGACTCTGTGCGCCTGTGTTTTCTAACCTCTTGGCCCTGAATTGTCACGGCAACATGACGCGACATCACGGCAACATTACGCCAATGGTAGGTGCTTCAGACATATCGTCTGAGTTGGTGCTTCTTGGGCTTGAGTGAATCAGAATCCCCCGGTGGGTGCACTGTAACACGGATCTTCGGCCCACTTCCGGAGATCATGGCTCAGGAGGCCCAGGCTTGGGCCAAGGATGTGCACTTTCCGGAAGTTTCTAGGTGAGGCTGACACTGCTGATCTGATTGGCACGGTCCCAGTGAGCATTTGCTAAAGACGGGTCAAAATTAGAAATTTTGACTGAAACTCCCTTGTTTAGGATACAATTTAAATGAAACCAGGAAGCACTGTTCGCTAAACTTTTCATTTCTTTCCCTTCCTCCTGGACCCGCAGCTCCAGCTGGCCCCCCGGGAGGTCCTGGGCAGTGCCCCTGCCCCCGCACTTGAGACAGTCAATGGGCAGGTGCTGCCGATTTGGCCCTGCCTCCTCTGGAGGACCCCCTCTCTCTCTCACTGCCACCGCCAGGCCTGACTCAGCTCCCCCGTAATTCTCACCTGACTGGTTCCAGCAGCTCCCAGACCAGCCCCTCACCTATCTCCACCCCACGTCAGCCAGAGTGAGCCGTCGAGACCACCACCTGACGGCAGGACCCTCCTCCAAACACTCCAGTGGCTCCTCAGTGGCTACAGGAGAGTAGGTCTCAAGTTCCTCAAGCTCACAAGACACACTTGTCACGGCCTGACCTCCTAGCATTCCTCGCTCACAGTTACATTCCGTAACCTCTGTGCCGTTCCTGCCTCTTTGTTCACACTGTGCCCTCTGCCTGGGAGGCCGTCTCTACGCAGGCTTTTCCTCCCCGGAAAGCTACTTGTCCAAAGTCGTATACACTTTCCTTGGGTGTTGCCTCCCCCTCTAGAGTTTTCCTGCCCTTCCCAAAGTTACTTCTTCTGCGTTTGCCCTATCTGTACATTATGGCCGATGTTTCCCTCTTGGTTGACGTAATGACACTTCTAGCAATTTCCCTTTCACGTGTCTGTCTCGGGAATCACGCTGTGAGAAGCTCAGTGTGAGGTTCGTACATCAAGCACGATGCACGGTGGAGGTGAGCCCTGGGTTGGGCCCTGGAAGCTTTGATACCTTTTGCGACAGGCAGAATCCCGGTCCCCAAAGTTGTCCATGTCCTGTTCTCTGAAACCTGTCACTAGGGTACCTTATATGTCAAAATAGGACTTTGAAAATGTGATTTGGTAAAGGGTCTCGAGATGAGGAGATAACCTGGATTATCTAGATGGGTCCAAAATCATCACGAAGGGCCCTTGTAAGTGTGTGGAGGGGGTTTGGCAGGAGGGTCAGAGTCAGAGAAGACAGGACAATAGAAGGAGGGAGGGAGGAGGGAGGGAAGGAGAGGGAGAGAGATGTGAAGACGTTAGCTACACTGCTGGTCTTACAGATGGAGGACGGGGCTGTGAGCCTGGGAAGGCAGGCAGCCGGCAGAAGGTAGGAAAAGCAAGGGGACCGATGGCTCCTTAGAGCTTCCAGAAGGAACCCGTCTTCTGAGACCTTGATTTTACCCCCAGTGATGTTCGGCTTCCGGAACTGTGTGTTGTTTGAAGCCACAGATTTTGTGGTCGCTTGTTACGGCAGCCACGGGAAATGAATGATCTTCTCTGGAGATTTCTCCTTGAGTGGCCTGGACAACTGAGATGCCCCTCCGGCCCCCAGCACCGTCCGGCGCACCTCACCAGCTGCCTCTTCCAGTTCCTTCCCGGTTGCCTCCTCCCCAGAATAGCGTCCACTCCCTTTCCTCGGGAAAATATTTCTGTTTCAGTCCTTTCAGGTGTAATGTCAACCAGACCCTTCCCACAAAATCTGCCTAGTAGGAAGATGAAGATCCATCTACCAAGTGGTAAATACCGAACTGGTTTATTGGAGAATCTTCTCTTCGGTGTAAGGGTTTTCCAGTATGTGAGCCACTTTCTGAGTATTCACTATAGCCTCAGCGGGGGTGAGGGCCCCGTCTCTGACTCATTCCTGCTAGATCCCCAGTACCTGGCTGCTGAGGGACTGCGGACCCAAGACCCTGCCTTTATGCGGTCATGGGGTTCTACTCTTTGAAACTAAGCGGAATGAACTCTAAACCCCTCAGGGAAAAGTCACACAGCCAGTTCAGTGCCTGGCACTTTCCGTTAATGTTGGATGAAGGAATAAATCAAGGGATAGTTAGGCTGATCTCTGTACAGAAGACTTGGCCGGATGGTTGCTTTTCTGGGTCGCAGAGGGTAACGGTCCAAACGCAGGGACTGGCAAGGTTGGACAGTCTCAACTGTATCTGGAGGGTCAGCTTATGCCGAGCAGAGCAGGGGTGACCCGCCTCTGGCTTTCCAAGAACCAGCAGGGAAAGTCCCTCCCCGCCTTACCCCCTGGAGAGGCATCCACACCAAGGGCGGTCTTTGCACGCACTGGTGCTGGTGGGCCGGGCTCTCCTCAATCTCGTGACAGATGCCCCATGGCCGGCCCCAACCCCGGGCTCAGCTCCTGGCTTGTCACGGCTCCTGGGGTGTCTAAGATGAGGGGGGGACAGTAAAGGTGGGACAACTGACTCCTCAGCAGTGAGATTTAGATCGGAATGACTTTTCCAAAAAAAGGGGGGAGGGGACAAGAAAATGTAGCTCAGATGCGCCTCAGCAAACTCAGCTGGGGGCTGTCTCCGGTGACCCTGGAGAGCCGATTCTGCCACCGCAAAACATCGGGACACTGGTAACCCTGTTGCTCACCGAGCACCCTGAGAAACCAAATAGCTTTTCTTGGGTTTCGATTTATTACCATCTAAAATGTCACTCTCTGTACGGGTAATAAAAGATAATACGTTTTATGGTGGCTCCTTATGTTACGGTTTTACAAAATCTGTTATTAAACGATCTGCACAGAATCTAAATGAATCTTATTAGGTTACGTGGAATAGCGAGGTGGGTTTTTTTCCTTTGCTTCCCCCGCAAATCAAGCGCAGTTAGAAGGGCGGCCCTCCCTGCGTGTTTTCTCATCACACCGCAGAAGGGAACGCTTTTTAAGGTCAGACTAAACACCGCGCTCTGCCGTGTAATCGGCTTCGCAAAGTTACATACTGGTCAAAACGTCCAGAAAATTCAATTACTGACTCCCAATGACAAAGGCACATGAGCCCACCAAGGGTTGGAGGAGGTTTCTAAAATTAGGTTCTAAATGTCTGCGCCTTGGCACCATTTCAGCTTTACGACCTCTGCCTGGGGCCAGTCCCCTGCATGCTAATGGCTCCTGCCCATTAATTTCAGGTGCTTCATCAGTATCGTCTCCGCTTCTTAGAAAAGTGCAGTCCAGGCCGGCTTCCTCAAGCCGGATTCGGCCGCCGCCGTGTCACAGGCCCTGCTCCCATTCTGACGTGGTCTGCGGCTCAAGTCCGCCATCCGGGGTTACTTTTAATCAGTACTGTGCGTTTTCCCTTAAGTCAAATGCATTTTTATGCAAAGCTTACTTTGCTTTAGAGTTCTATTGCTGGTAATAATTCCAGGTGGCTTTCGAAACAAAGGAGTCCGCTGAGAGACGAAGTGGCACGGACACCCACCCACTCCGCTGTGGATGGGAAAACAATTCGAGACACCACCGCCATGCTGTCACTGGGTTATACTCTTTGAAAAGAAATTGAACTAATTCCAAATCTCTGAGGGGAAAAAAAACCACGCAAGACGGAGTCCAATTATGCCACGGCTGTTGTTCCAAAAGCAAATTCGTCTACCAGGGAGAAAAGGCGACGAGAGCAACCCTGCCACGGATTGTTCTGGAAGGTTCTCTCGCTGATTTCATGTCTGGCACAACCAGTCCTTTGGATCACCTTCCTTCAGCATTATTTGGACAAGACCACCTCACGAACTGTGCTTCCCCAGCCCTGTTCCCACAAGCGGCCCTTTTATGATCTTGGCTGCATCGTTCATTTTGTTCTTGAAATTGCCTCGGCTCTGCTGACAAGAGCTAAGCCTATTAGCACCCTTGAATGTTACTTGAGCAAGGAACAAGAAGTCAAATGTGAGGATTAACATTTGGTCTTGCCTTTCACCGCCTCAGCCTTTCAGACAGACAGCATGGTGATAAAGACAAGTGTGTTTTCCTTCGCAAACAGTAAAACCCACAAAATGCCCTCGGAGGGCTCCTTTCCGTTTTATTAAAAAAAATAACAATAAATAGAGTTTTTGTATTCCCTCCGGCTCGTCTCTCCAGATTTCGTTTCAAAGTAGGGGAGTTCAAACTGGACTCTGTTTCCAGTCTCTTTGGGAGAGAATCCTGGTGCTTCAGTCCTGGTCCCAGAGAGGGGGGACAGAACTCAGCCCTGGGATGGCAACACACCCCTGGGTCTCGTTCTCCCTCCCGGTTCTAATCCTGATGACTGATTCTAATCCTAGGGACTGCCACGAGTCCTCATTCCTGGCCGGTCCGGCGGGGTCCCACAAAGACCCTCTGTCATTTTAACAATCATGGCTACATCCAGAGAGCACTCACTATTTGCTGGAAACGGTGCTCAGTACCTTTCCTGTGAATGACCTCAGCCGATTGTCATGACCCCCCTCCCCCCACCCCGTGCCTGCCAAGGTTGTTGCTCCCACTGTACAGGTGAGAATTCTTCTGCCCAAGGTCAGGTGGAGGAGCTGAGGAGGAACCCGAGCTCCTGGGTCCAGTCCACACTCCGAACAGCTACATTCTAGAGTCTACTCAACACCTGCATGGCGGTCTGTAGCCTCCCTTCGTGGTAGCCTAAGGATCCCACATGGGGACCCGTTTCCCAGCCCTTCACACCAGCCTATGTGAGTCAGGCTTAGAAAGACTGGTGCTAATTTCGGACAGGTGGCCAGTCACAGGCAGCTTTTGAATCATCTCCCCCAAGCCTCTAAAGGTGTGCCTCACTGGAGACCCCATCTATGCCCACAGCTTTGGGTCCACCTGCCACCGTTGGTTCTGACAGCTCCACTTACCCCCCGTCTGCTCTACGTCCAAATCTCTCCTAACGTCCGGGTCCACACTTCTAACGGCTTGCTTGACATTTCTACCCAAACGTTTCACATGCGCCGCAAACACAGCACGTCCCGAAGCAAACTCAGTACCTTCTGAGCCAAGCCCGTTCCTCTCCTGTCCCGTAGATGGTGTCACCCTCCACTCAGGCAACCCACCTGAAGCCGCCTGCTACCCTCTCTCATCCCCACCAGGTTCCACATGGCTGCTTCTCTCTTGAAAAGGACTCTGATATCATCCGGACCTGCTCACTATCCCAACTGCCCTTGACTCAGCATGGGTGACAGTCATGTCTCACTTCGATGCTACTTCCGTGATAAGTAGAATACGAACTTGGAGCAACTGGGGAAGGGGTCAGAGCACGCACGAAGCTGGCGGGAGGGCATGTCCCGAGGGAGGAAAGCCCTCCCAACCCCAGCCCAGCCCTGGGTGAAGCCATAACGGTTCCTTGGGCGGCGAGAGATTTCTCAGGCTGACTTCCTGTGTGCGGAACACTGACGCCAGGGCACGCTGTGACATCAGACGACTCATCCTACGCACGCGCCTGGACACCATTTGAGGGACGTGTGGGTGGCCTATTCATTCCACAGATTCTGCTCCCTTTGCCCAGAATGCAATTCTCTACATTAAACTTGGCCAACTTCTTCTCCATGGCCGCAGGGAGCATCGCTTTCTCTTTGTAGCCTGGCCACAGTCCCCAGAGCGGACTGAAGACCTCTGGACACGGCCCCCTTGTAGCACACATCGCACGGTGTCACGACACGCCACAGGCCTCTGTCCCCGCCGCCCCGCTGTGAGATGCTTGGAGGGAGGAGCCATGTGCGAGGGATTTGTTTCTGCCAGCTCATGGCGCGGTGAAAACCGCGTGGATGTTAACTCAAGCCAAAAGAAAGAGATACATTCCAGCTCTGCTCGGCAACGCCGTGTGAGTGTGGACCAATCACGCCATCCGACGTCCAGGTCCCCTGGGTTTGCAAACAGCTACTGTCTGAGATTGTCTCCAGGTCTGCTGTGAGGACGGAGGGGGATAAATACCACGGATCACGTGACCTACCACGCAGGGGGAACTTATTAGCAAGTGGAAGATGTTGTTATGGTGAAAGTCGCAGAAGAGGGGCTCGATAAATCCAGGACGGTTACATAAGCTTTTTAAAAATTTTATGTATTTATGTATTAGAGTGAACACAAGTGGGGGAGGGGCACAGAGAGAAGGACAGACAGAAACCGAAGCAGGCTCCGGGCTCTGTGCGACGTGGGGCTCGAACTCACAAACCCTGAGAACAGAACCTGAGCCAAAGACGAACACAGAAGCCACGGAGCCACCCAGGCGCCCCTCCCACCACCTTGATTTTAGACGCTGTCGTCTGGGACGGCGAGAGGACACATTTCTATAGTATGAAGCCACCCGGCTTGTGTTTCGTGACAGCAAGCCAGGAAGCCGCACAAGACCCAGTCCAGAAAAATCCAGCCTCCACACTGGTGGACCGAGGCAGCCTGGCTGTGCTCACAGTGCTGGTGGCTGTACAGCCGCACCGAGCATGCTGAGACCCCTCCCCCCGCTCTCCTTCCACTCTCGACCCCTCCCCGCCCCCAGGCTTCAGGTGAGGACCCCGAGGCTCAGAGGGCTCATTCATTCATTCCACAAATATTCTCTGAGGGCTGATTGAGGGCCAGGTGCTCCGGTCCTGTCGCTGGTGCGGACAGAACCAAACACAAAAGCCCCAAAGATCCCCTGTTCCCTGGGCGTACATGCCAGGTGAGGAGATGGATTGCAAGTAAGGTCCACAGAGTTGGCGGGGGGGGGGGGGGGGGGGTGGGGGTGGGGGGGGAATTAAATAAGAAGAAGAGCAGAGAGTTCCGGGGGTGAGGGTGGAGGCTCAATTTTAAACAAGGTGGCCTGAGGAGGTCACGTCTGGTTCAAGTCATAAAGGGAGAAAGAAGGAGGCACGTGGATGTTGTGCGGAAAAAGCAATCCAGAGAGCTGAACCAGCAAGTGCAAAGGTCCCGAGGCAGGGACATGTGGCATGGACATTAAAGCCCCAAACATTTAAAAGCCACGGAAAGTAATTCTCGAGGACTGATTTCTGACACTCTGACTGCTGTTCGAGGCAGCAAGCACCTGCTGAAGACCAGCAGAAGTACTGAGACGCACTTCCGGATAAACGATTCAACACTGAGTTTTACAAGGGCAGAGACCACCCCTGCCTTCCGAAAGCCCCGTCTTCGCTTGCTGGGTGAATGAACAAGTGTAGCCGCGACTTTTTGTGGGACAAAAAAATCTTTTTTTATCATTTCAAAGACAATAAAAAGCGTGTTCCCTTCCCTGCCGGCTGAACTACAATCTGCCCCAATTTCATTAGAGATACGAAATCAAAGGCTGGCATTTGAACAATAGAAAAGTATTCTAAAAATAAACAGGACGAGCGGCTCCATCTAAAGGGAGTGCATTTTTCTTCCGTTGACACACGCCGACTCCCACGAGCAGAGATGCATCTAACTGGGGGGGGGGGGGCGGCGCTCAGCGTTGATATTCAGCCGAGCGACCCGCGCAAACACTGGGCGGCTGCCAAACCTCTTAGCCCAATCAGCTCGACTGGCCCGGCACTCACCTAAGAGAGCATGAAAGAAACGGTAAAGGCAGGAAATGGACAAAAAGCCAAACTGGGGGGTGCATTGATTTTAGATTTAGGACGTTCCTGGACCCGATTTGTCAATTACCAAGTCGGGCAGTTCCACCTCCTTCCATTGTCCGCATCTGTCTTCTGCTTTCACTCTATTACTTCTCCGTCAGGCCGGGGCACCGGAGACAGCCCCTGAGCTCACCCCACGTCCCAGCTCGCCAGCTCAAGTACGTTTTCATGAACACCGTCTCTCCACACCGGCCCCTGAGCGCTCTGCTTCTCAGCTCTAAATCCTCACGTGGCTCCCTGCTGCTACCAGGACACTGTCCACGCTCCGTGGGGCGCACCACGGGCCCTTGGAAATTTTCTCCCTGCTGCCTGCACTTTCCACCACCTCCTCCCTCATCCGTTTTCTGCCAGCAGGCCTTAACCGCGGGCCACGGTTTTCAAACGTGCTGTCTGCTTTTGAACACTTGCCATCATGTCAGTGTCTCTCTCGCATTTGTCTGTTTCCCTGTAACGTCCTTCAGCCCAGAACCTTCATGGTTATTTGCATTTGGACCAGTCCATAAGGTGCGTCCACGCAGCCGTGTGCCTTCAACAGAGCCCCCGATCAGCCAGGCCCTCACTGCCGGTCTGCACCCTGGAATCCTAAGCCCCTTCCAGGAAAATGGCCTGTGGCTGTGAGGAGTGGATGACTCTAGAGCGTCTGAGTGAGTCGGGAATGCTGGGACATTCTTCCCCTTTTAGGAGTGGCTGGGGTGTTGCTGCTGTTTAAGCCAGAGGCACCCACATTAAAAATAAATGCTTAGTCGGGGAATATTTAATGGCATGGAAAATGTTTCTATTACATTGTCGAGACGAAAAAGCAGGCGACGAAATTGCATGAACTCTGAGATCCCATTTTTTGGGTAAAACATGTCTTCGTACATACACAGGTTTTAAAGAGGTCGGGAGAATTATATACATCGAGACATTAACAGCAAAGATCTCTGAAGGGTGGGGTTGAGCGTTTTTTAGGTCATCCTTTGTGTCCTGTCCTAATTTTCTAATTTTTTACAGTAAACCTATATTATTTAGCTGTCAAAACAAGAGTAGATGTTATCGGCAGAACTAAAACGTAGGAGGCGAGGTGTTCCGATGCGTCTACATGGTTTCGACGGGGACGTGCCACGTGGCGCGTAGGTTCTGGGTGTGGTCCCTCCCTCCTCTCTCCCTCCAACACCCCCACGCGCCAGGGCAAACCCGAGAGCCGAGGCCCAGGCTCTGCCGGAAGCAGATGACCAGTTCCTTGAACCAAGACGGGATGGATGGCCGTTAGTCGTTCCGGCGGGGCGTCCGCGAGGCCCTCAGTTACAAGAGAAGAAGGTGCTAAACAAAGAACTGCCCTCTCACTGGCTCTCTAAACGTCAGTGTGCAGGTCTCCACATTTATACCCCGGCTCGGCTCGGGCTTCTCGGGAGAGCCGGCCCGAGAGCCGGTCGGGGTGTGAACCACAGCTTTGGCTAAATGTTAATTGGCACTGAGGCGTGACGGGGGGTCCTTAAAGAGCGGTCCTGGGAAAGCTCACTTTTCCCTTTTCCGTCCTTCGTTTCCTGTGACGTGGTCATCCGTAAGCTGTGAGGGGGGACCGGGCCGGTGGTCACAGGAGGGCAGGGGCCGTTTGACTCTTTCGTACCCTAGGACATCTGTGTTCCCTCCACACATGCACCATGGCGCCTAACGTTTGAAGGGAAGTGAAAACCTGCCACCAATCGGCGGGCCGACTCCAAACACCCAGGCCTTCAGAGAAAGATAAATTGGTGAGCGGGTATGGGAGCACTTGATTGTTTTGTCCACAAATGCCACTTACGTGTCTGCCACTGGGTTTATCAGCCGTTTTGTCTTTCGAAATAAAATGAAGTGGACATGCCAATGAGGTGAAAGATAACCCACAGAATGGGAGAAGATATGGGCAAATCATGTATCTGATAAGCGTGTATGATTCAGAATATACAAAGAGCACTTACAACTCAACAACAAAAGACACACCAGCTAATTAAAAGATGAGGCGAAGCAGGGGCGCCTGGGGGGCTCAGTCAGTCAGGTGTCTGACTTCGGCTCAGGTCATGATCTTGCGGTTTGTGAGTTCGAGCCCTGCATCAGGCTCTGTGCGGACAGCTCAGAGCCCGGATCCTGCTTTGGATTCTGTGTCTTCCTTTCTCTGCTCCTCCCCAATTCGTGCTCTGTCTCTGTCTCTCTCTCAAAAACAAACATTAAAAAAAAAAAAAGAAAAAGATAGGCAAAGGACTAAAATAGATATTCCTGGCAAGAAGATGTACAAACGGCCAAGGAGGATGAAAAAAGCATAAGAGCAACAGTCAGTAGGGAAATGCCAATCAAAGCCATGATAAGGCAATACTTCACACCCACTATGATGGTTTTAATTTAAAAAAAAAAAAGAGGAAAATTAGTATTGGCGAGAGTGATGTGGAGAATTTGGAAGTCTCGTATGGATTGCTGGTGGGCAGGTAACACGGTGCAGCCACTGTGGAAGTCTGGCGGTTCCTTAAAATGGTAAACATAGAATTACTATACGATCCAGGAATTCCACTACTGGGTAGGTACTCGAAGTATTGAAAACAGGTTCTCAAAGGAATACATGCACACAAACGTTCATACCAGGATCGTTCACAATAGCCAAAAGGCGAAAGGAGTCCGAATGTTTATCCCTGAACGAATGGATAAACACAATGCGGTATAATCATACGATGGAATATTATTTAGCCACAAAGAGAATGAAAGATCAATCATGCTACCATGTGAGTGAACCTTGAAAACTCTGTGCTAAGGAAAAGAAGCTACACACGAAATGTCACGTGTCGTATGGTTCCCTTTATAGGAACCGTCCAGACAGACAGATCCATAGAGACAGAAGGCAGACTGGTGATTGCCAGGAGCTGGGGGAGGAGAGAGTGGGGAGAGATTGTTTAACGGGTCTGCGAATGTTCTTACTTTCATCCCTTTGGGATAAAGGCAACAAGACAGAGGGGGTGGTCGCCCAATACGTGAATGCACTAAATCCCACCGAACTGTTCACTTTAAGACAGTTTTATGTTGTGCGAATTTCATCGCGATAACGAATACTTTAAAGTGCCTACTGTGTGCCAGCTGCCGGGGCTCCAAAAGTGAGTGAAATAGCGGATGTTAATCATACACATGTCTGCTGTGTTCTAGCTATAGAATGGGAGAGGAAGGAGAGGCTCAGGGTGCTGCAGACACATCTCCAAGAAGCTGGGTTTCTCTCAGAGGTGAGGGAGGCTCCTTGAGGAATGGATGGTTGAGCTGAAATCTGAAGGAAGATCAGGAGATAATTAGGGGAATGGGATGGTGTGGGAGAGAAGGATGGTCCAGGCTGAGAACAGCATGTGCAAGGGTCCTGCGGCAGGAGTGTGTGAGGAACAGGAGCACCCATGCAGCTGGAGGGGAGAGGGGGTGTGAGAAGGGGTTGACAGAGGCAGGCCAGGTGACGCCGGCCTGGCAGACGCACGGGTAGACCTGCGTTGGTCTCCCGAGAGAAACAGGACTCCCACAGGATGTTTGAAGGAGGGGCTGATATTAGATCGTTCTGAGTGTAGTGCGGTGGGCATGTTTCTGGGTTTTCTGGTAACAGCTTCATTGAGATATAATTCACCCACCACACAGTTCATTCCTTTGGAGTGTGTGATTCCACGGTTTTTAGTATTTTTATGAAGTAGGGCAACCATCACCACAATCTATTTTAGGTTATTTTCATCACCCCAAAGAGGAAGCCACACTCATCAGCAGTCACCTTGAAGGAGTTTTCTGTGGCTGGTACAAGGCGCCACAGCCCGTACGGCTCACCACGACAGACATTTCTTGCCTTATGCTACTTCATTTTATGGTCACGGTGTGGACCCGCCCCATTGTGCTTATCCATGGACATTGGTTTCCTTCTGTCTTTTGACTATGCTAAGAATGCTGCGATGAACATTCACGTACAAGTTCTTGCGTGGACCTGCGTTTTCATTTCTCTTGTGTATATACTTTGGAGTGGAATTTCTAGATCCTATTATTTGTCTGTTTTTTGGAAGGAGGCATGAAAATCGATACCTTCAAAAACTACTCTTCAGAGATTGGGGTTTTATAAGTGGCATTCATGGATATCCCAGGGGTGCATGAGAAATTATGGTTCCATGTGTATTGTTTCCTGGGGAGCTGGTACATCAGATTCTCATCAGGGCCTGACATGCCTTGGGCGTGGTTTGGGAAGCTACCACTGAGGTGGAGAGGGAGGAGGGAGCACCTGTATGTCAAGACCCACCATGAATCACAGGCACGAAACGCAGCCTCCAACACACAGATGGGGACACTAGGGATGCAAGACTCACGATCCCGTAGTTCGGAGATGGTGAGGTCAAGATGGGAGCCCTTGTCTGACCTCGGAGCAGCCCTACACAGTTGACCAAGCAAAGGAGTGAGTTGAGTTGACAAATGACAGCAATTAAAAATCCTGGTCTTTTTGCCCTTGAAGAATTTTGTTACGGGGACCCCTGGGTGGCTCAGTCGGTTAAGCTTTTGACTTTGGCTCAGGTCATGATCTCAGGGCTCGTGAGTTCGAGCCCTGCATCAGGCTCTCTGCTATCAGTGCAGAGCACACTTCTGATCCTCTCTCTGCCTCTCTCTCTGTCTCCCAAAATAAATAAATGTTAAAAAAAAAAAAAGAACATTAGATAGGTTTCTACTTCTAAGGCACATCAGATGAAGTATGACCACTGGGTACCAGGCTCTGTGTGGAGCAGGATCCTGAGGTTGGATCTGGACTCAACAGGCAAAAGTGCCGAGATTGACTAGTGATGTCTAGCACGGGGGCAGGAAGGGGCAGCGAAAGTGCCCACATCACCGCCAGTCTCCTTCCCCAGCGATTTCCTTCCCTCCGGCCAGTTCAACGGTCATCTGCATACTGAAAGATGGGTGGCCTGGGTGTTTGGTTGAACTAATACGAGTCCTGGCCCACTAAATTCTGACCATGCCGAGCTAGGCCACACCCACTGGCACTAAAGCCAAGGGTGCAAGTCATTTAAGAAATGAGTATGTTGATGCAAGCCGTGTAATCACCTCCCACACACACTCCAACCTTCCCCTCTACCTCTCCAAATTCCATGATTCAAGGTTCTTTCAGTGTCTAAATCTTTTTTATTCTTTAAATTTCTCGGCAGCTCAGCAATGTGTCACTGCATTGTGCAGTCATAAAAATAATATTAATGTTACGTGGTGCGAGACGGTGCTCACACTACGTTCCGTGGATGAAAAATATAGAGTGTGTCAACATGTTCAAGGCCTAAAAAGAGAGCTTCATCATTCAGCCCGCGGTCTCCGTGAGCGCTGTATACATTTCAATTCTTTATGTGTGAAACTTAATGAGTTTGGATTCTTTGCCTCATTGGTCATAGTGCTGGGAAATAAAACAAGGGGAAAAGGCATAACTTTCCCACATTTAAACTTTAAATGCATCAAATCCTTAAAACAAACTAAACAGAAATGATTACTGAAATTTACAGGGGAAGGGATGTACAGTTTGCATTTCCAAAGCGTATTCCGGGTCTGTTACAAATCCTTCCGAATCGAGAATGCCACGTTTGGCGAATCTTCTGCCCGTGTCCTGGGAGAACCCAGCTGCTGAGCTAAGGTCAGAACATTACATTCAATGGGACAGGGATTTATTGAGGTCCTGTGACCTCATGCCTGTGCTTGGCATGGGGGGCTCAAGACATGAAGCAGACAGAGACTCCGTCCATCCGGGTGAGATGAGGTGGTTCAGGAGGGAGATAGCAGGAGAGGATGGAAGAAAATTTTAGGCAATGAAATAGAAGAAGGACTTAGTTCTCAATTAGGGCAGTGGTGACGGTTACGGACACAGACCACATTTAAGGATCACTGAAGAAATGCCAGGCTTTGTGAATCATCTGGATATTTCCCATTGGACCCTCACTGCCTCCTGTGACGTGGGTATCACCACCATGCACACCCATCCTACAGGCGAGAAAACTGAGGCTCGAGAATGCAACACGACTTCTCCCAGTCACTCCAGAAAGAGGGCCTGCACCCGGTTCGGCTCTGTGGCCCGCGTGTGCATTCCGTGTGGTGAGCGAGGGAAGCAAGGGGGTTGAGAGCAATCATGGGGTCAGGATGAAAAGATAAAGCAGGTTCACGGACAAGAGAGAGGCTAATTTAAGGATGGGTCAAAACTGAGGAGTAAGAAGGGGAAGGAAACTTTACCTGGTTCCTCCTCTGAAACCAGGCAAATGGGTAACAACGGGTTCTCCCGGCAGACGCCAGCCTCACGTTAGGGATGGCCGGACCCAATATTTCCTGATTACCTGCTACTGGAAGGCACGTGCTCACCATTACCTTGAAGTAGCAACGCAGGGTCCACCATCACACTGCCACGATCATTCTTTCAAATTTGCTTAACTCGAGATTGTTAGTCTAATTCAATGTACCCATCACCTAGGCGATCAATACCTATTGCTTTAAAGGCCAGATTTTTTTTTTTAACAGGAATGAAAACTTGGACCAACGCGAGCACGAGGCATGAGAAGGCCATCGGGGCCCCCGCGGCACACGGCTGTCGATTTTGCTCTCGTGTGCAGGCACGCCTTGCTGTCCCTTCGTCGGAGCCTGTGTGAACTGCGGGGGAGCGATAATTTTCTCCTTAAATTCCTTTGCAGGTAGACCATTTAGCTTGCTTTCTTGGTCGCAAAATGATATAGAAAACCCACACTGGGCAAACGGGGGGACGGCTTCCCCTGGGAATTACTTCCAAACATTGTGGTAGTTCCACAAAGTGGGAAGGACTGTTTTACACGCTGTTTGTGGAAACATGTGTGTGCTAACAGGATGCGTTCTGGTGTGTGTGTGTGGGGGGGTGATTCCCTCGTGCTGGCCGCGGACGCAGCTTCTGCGCTTTCGAAAATTCTGCGTGGGTCGCCAGCCTCTGGGTTGGGGCCAGATGGTTGTAAAAAAAGGACAAAGGGAAACATCTGGGAGTCCAGGCTGGACTTTGCCTCCCCCTGCTGAGCTCTCCAGGCACCCTTCCGGTTACCCCAAAGTTGCTCTCATTTCTGCATCAGTGGCCATTCTGCAGGGGTGAGGATCTCCCCTCACCGTCCACAGGAGCCATGAGGCCAGGAAGCAGACTGTCCTCGGCTTTGTCCCCACGACCTGGCTGTGCTGGGACGCAGTCGGGACTCAAGAAGTGTGTGCCCTTGTGGCAGAAGAAGGTATCGCCTCCCAGGAGAGACAGGGGGGCAGGCCGCTGAGATAAATGTCACTGCAGGGGAGCCCGGAGAGGCAGAGGAGGGGTGGGAGAGCTCACAGGTGATGGACAGACAGAAAGGACTCCACGCACCTCCTCTGCTGGGCCTCCGGGTAGTTTTGTGGCCACCGAGGGAAGTGCAGACAGGCCCCCACGGTGCTGGACCCGCACTAATGGGACCGATGGTGTGAGCCAGGCCCTTTTGTGGCCAGGGCCCTTAGCTTCACGTTCTGGCCACAGGACGGAACTTCTCTCCGCGCGTGGGTACATTTTATAAGAAAATTCAAGCCACATACACCCAGGAGCCTGAGCCAGAGAAAGGGAATGAACGATGAATTCAAAACCACCAGCTTCTGCAGAGGGACAGACGGGCAGAAAGCCGGACACTTGGACATCTCCAAGCATGTCTGCATGACTGAGGATAGACTACTATCTCAGGGAGAAAGATGGTTAAGAACCTAGATGGTTCTTCTCCTTTGAACTTGATAAAAATTGGGAATGGGGCTCTTTGGAAAAGTAGAACGAGAAGTCTGTTTCCTAAACATAAATTATTTCATTCATCCAAGTATCTTTGAAGCATCATCTGCAGAGAAAGAATAGCAGCAAATTCACACCCACCATCCCCTGCGACTTGCCTAAAGTTAGTCCCTGGGAGAGAGGACACGCTTACTTATCACAGATGGTTCTGAGCAGCCTGGCTGACAGGGACAGTTGGTCAGCTGGCTGACAGACCAGGCACCCGGCATCATGGTGGAGCCGCGCGGTGAGCGAGCACAGCCCGTTCCACAGGGAAGAGGCAGGAAAGGCTTGGTGGGGCATGTTAGCCGGGGCCACACGGAGGTGTAGGAGTTCCTCAGGTGGATGTGGGAGACAAAGGCACACGGGCTGAAGCAACAGCATGTACAAAGGACAGAGGCCAGGAAAGCGCCTGCTATGTGTGCAGAATATATTTGGCCAGAATCTCAAGTGCACCAAAGGAGGGAGAGGAGGAGAGGCTGGAGGGCTGGCTTGGGACCAGACTATGAAGAATTTGGAGTTGACGCACTAGGCTACTTAGAGCCATCAGTATTTTTAAGCATCTGTAGGTATTTTAGAAAAGGAGAATGTTCTGGAGCAGTGGGAGGAAGGTAGAGGCGGGAGCACACTCTGTACTGGTCCAGGCAAGAGAGTGAGGGACAGAGAGAGAACACAGGCCTGGAAGGTGCCAAGCTGTGATGTGCTTCAGGGCAGGCCAGGAGGAGCTTCTGGAACACAGATGGGGAGTGAAGGAGTAAAGGAAGAGTGAGGGCTCTTTATAATCGCTTGAAAAAACACCTATTAAACCAGACACCGTCTCCTTACGTTGGACGGGCAAATGTGAGCAGAAGGCATTTATTTCCCTGTGTCTTCTAAGTGCTTCCTACCTACTGGCAATGAGGCGTCCATTCGTTCATTGCTGGTGCCCTTAGCTGAGCCCGAATCCCCGCCCCCATCAGAAGCCGGCCAGATTTGCTTCCCCTGGGTTAATCGTCACCCCCTAAAACAATAATAAGGCCAAAGCGAACGACGGAACCAGGTCCGCTAAGCTCAGAACAGGAGAGAAGATTCCTTGATGACTCCATGACATGCGTGGACATTTGTTATGCTCGGAAAACTCATAAACGAAGTGCAGACAAGTGTTCATCGGGTTTGGAAATGACCCACGTGGCCAGGGCGAAGGATCAGAATTTGCCCCCGTGGGCGCCTCCTGGAGACAAGGGAATTTTCTCTCTACCGGCCTCCAGTTCATCTCTACAAGAAATTCATATCTTTAAAGGCCAAACTCCTGGCTTCATTTTTCATCCCGACAGCCTCCGAAATGCAGATGGATTTGGCGCCGGATTGGCTTTTCCCCTTTTGTTGCGGGAGGAGTTCCATTGTGTTCCATCAGCACATGTGTGCAGACCTTTGGAACGAGCTTGTGAGGAGAAGGGGGCTCTGATTACAACATGAAGCTCTGCAAACCTGTCCGTCCATAAGCCTGCTGCCTGCCCGCGAGCTGGGCTTGGGGGGTGAAGACACGGGAGGTGCAGGCGGTGGTTCCCCAGGGCAAATGCAGGCAGCCTCACTAGCTTTGCTTACAGCTGGAGGCAACAGAGTTTACAGAACGACAACTTGTGTTTAGACATGATAATCTTGTTGATTTTAAAACTACAGAAGTACGTGTTTCTGCCTTAGGAATCTTAAAACGTACCAGCACCGCCATTTACTAAGATAAGCTTTCTGCCAACAGCTCCTTCTGTGCCTAGGTTTCTCAGTCGGTGCCCACTCAGGTGTTTTCTAGTTAACAGGTGTGCTCTGCATGAAAGGGGCATTCGTAAACTTCTGACTTAGCGCCCCATGACTTTATTGGTTCTTAGTACTGGGGATACTAAGCTAAACCAATACAGCGCTTCCTTCAATGGGCTCACACACTATAGGGAAGGAGGAGGGTGAGTCCGTGGATTCACAGATCAAGGTGACCAGATGTGAAGGAGATGGATTGGGCATCAGGGAAGCACAGAGGAGGCGCAGCTCAGCCAGCCTGGGAAGTCAGAGATCTCCTGGAGGAAGAGAGGCTGAGTCTGAGTTTGGCAGGACAGACAGGGCCTGGCTGGATGGTAACTGGGAAAGCTGGGGGGCCTCCAGGTGAAGCTTAGATCCTAGAAGGGCCTGGCATGTGGAGAATGGCAGGTGGTGGGTCCTCTAGGGATGGAGTAGAGAGAGGAAAGGAAAGGGACGGGGGCATCGTGAGGTGAGAGTTGAAGGAACGGGGCTTTCATGGGCTTGAGGTCCCTGCCCTCCCTTGAGATTCGGCCTCTGAAGGTGCCATTTTAAGAACACCAGTCAGATGAGAAATGATGAACTAGTTATTAACATCTGGGGGCACAGTGCTCTTATAAAGTAAACTGGATACCAGGGCTTCACAAGATCCTATGTTTTGCTTGAGCAGGCAGGACTATGAGGGCAAATCCTCAACTGGCTAGGGGCAGGCTCAGATCCCAGGAGCAGAAGGCACAGAGGACCTGGGTGGACCTGGTTGGAGAAAGTGGAGGAGGAAGAATGGAGCGGGTGTACTGATTCTGAGCTGCGGGATCTTATCTACCAGTAAACATGGCCCAAAGGATGTTCCAGATTCTTACAATCATTTAGCAACTCGTTTTCCTATAGAGAATGAATAAAGGGTTCAAAAATGGAGCAGAAGCCCCTATCCCAGCACGCAGCCCTGTTCCATGTGGGAGACATGCTATATGCATCAAGGTACAGGCTGAGGAAAGGGAAGAAAATTCTCCCTTTCCCCAGTAAAGGGTGTGTGTTAAGGAGTACCGCACGGAGAGGAGCAGGAAATTGGGCACTAGGCATTTCCTCCAGAGATGGGAACGGCACCTTGACATTGTCAGGCCAAAACACCCATACCTTCTAGGACATCCAAGTTTGTGGGGCTTGAATTCCCACAGTCCAACCTGGGACAGGAATGAACTCAATTTTCCAGCCCTGAAGAGCTTCTCACACATGCTTAAAAAGTCAGTCAAGCCCTAGTCTTGAACATATGGTAGATACAGTGCAGAGGCTACAGAATGAGAACTGGACATTGAAAGAAGAAAAATCAGATGACGTAAATGAAAAAGAAAAGTCATAAGCCAGGAAAGAACAAATCAGCTGGAAGCAGGGAAGAGGAGGGAGAATGCCCAGAGATCTTCATGAAGCCAGAGACAAATGTAAGAAAGGAAGTAAAAATCCATCACCTTCACCCACCACATAAAGATTGCATTTCTCGGATGTGTCACTGCCTTGTCCTTCCTCTCAGGGAGTTCCCAAGCATTCATCCAAGCAGAGAACAGGAGATGAATTAAACGTCACCAAATGTCCTCAACGAGTGGAATCATTTGTGACAAAGAAACACTCTTGGGTAGAGACGGGGCTTGGTAATATGTCCTCTAGAAAAGCTCTACAAGCAAGGAAAAAAAAAAAGAGCAACGGAGGAGGGATGGCAAATCCTGGGAGGGATTTGAGATCAGGGTTATTGTGGCCAAAAGAGCAGAGTGTGCCTACGGCAGAGATG
Source organism: Paguma larvata (assembly GCA_030068075.1). Taxonomy (NCBI): domain Eukaryota; kingdom Metazoa; phylum Chordata; class Mammalia; order Carnivora; family Viverridae; genus Paguma; species Paguma larvata. The sequence continues at coordinate 56,020,140 of CM057841.1, read as the reverse complement.
AGGGCTCGAGAAATCCTGTGGACCACGTCCGGTGGGAGTCTGGGTCAGGGTGCTTGAAGGAGATCAGTTTTAGCCAGAAATGAAAGATCCTTGGGCCAGGTTTGACCTGCTTCTCTGGGGGCCAAGAGTCTGAGAAGGATCACTGTGCTGATGAGCTGCAAACGTGCAAGAATACCCAGACACTTGACAGGTTCAGGGCGCAGGAGCGATGCAGGCAGAGACTCAAAGACATGGAGAAGTGACAGACAAAGGGAGAGTCTCCCTCTGTCAGTAGGGGCCCCTGTGTGGTATCTATCCTGTCTACCTGAGACAAGCTCACACTGGAAAGAACCGTTCACAGCATTTCCAATGGGACATGAGCACTGGAGAGCCAGGGATGGGCTGCCCTTCCTCCCCGCATCTGCATGCTCTTCCCTCTGCCTTGTGCAGAGTTCCCCAAATGTGTCAGGCAATATTTTCATGTCTTTGCCACTCGAGTCAAGGCTCAGCCCAAATGTTGCTTTTTCCAAGACCTCCTCCCCTCCCCGTGCCTCAGATCTGGGTTTATGCCAATGCATTATTGCCACAACACTTACAATTGTTCCACAATCACGTGTTTACCCCCCGCCCCCACACTCCATCACTAGATGCTGAAGTCTTTGAAATCAGGGACTGGGTCCAAGTTTGCATCCCTGGGTTTTGCAGGGTGCTTGATACATAGCAACAGTAATAAAAACAGCAGTGGCGGTACTAGTAGTACCCACCTGATATTGACTGTTTACAAAGTACCAGGCATTGTGCTAACCGTTTCATGTACTTGACCACCTTTTGCCTCATAACTGTCTTGGGAAGATGGATCTACATTCCCATTTTACAGATGTGGAAGCTAAGAGTTGAAGTTGTTTGTCTAAAGTCCCACAGGCAGGATTGGAGATTCACACCTGAATCTCTCAGATTCCAGGGTCTACACCCACATCACTTCAATGAAGAGACAAAAGTGACCCTTCCTGTTTCTTCTCCTAAGTGGCTGTGGTGCAAAGTCACTCAGACAGGCAGTGAGTCAACCCCGACCGAAGGCAGGAAATAGGGCAGGCAGCTTGGTTTGCGTTGTCCTAATCCCCTCAATCTGCTTTTCAAAAAGTCTTGCTGTTCAGCAGATACATGCCTTCCTACAAGCAGTCTTTTCTAGAGGAAACCCACATGTCAGTCGAGAGGACTCACAGAAGAACATGTAAGGTTTCCATCAGTCTTTGTGATTAAAGCACATTGATTATCAGGAGAGATGGGATAACCCTCACCTTCCCCCGGCCCCTACAAACCTCAGCTTAACCAACGGGTGGGTTTGATAGTAAAAAGTGAACATGTAAAATCTAATTAATCCATTTCTTCACAGTCCCCTTTCCCCTTTGAACCGCACTTTAAATTCAGGTTGTTTATTTTTCCCCCCAGGAAAATATAACTTTGAAAACATTTTTTCCCCTCCAACTGCATTGAGTTTGCAGCCAAGAAAGGTGAGGTTCCTCCCAGGAGTCCATCTGGTTGAATGGCTCTCACATCCCCTAAAGAATAACCGTTACCTCGGGGCGCCTGGGTGCTCGGTGGGTTAAGTGTCCGACTGCCTCAGATCATGATCTCACAGTTTGTGAGTTCGAGCCCTGCATCAGTGTCTCTGCTGTTAGCAGAGAGCCCGCTTCAGATCCTCTGTTCCCCACCTCTCTCTGCCCCTCCCTTGCTCTCTCTCTTTCAAAAATACATAAACAAGAAAAAATAACAATTACCTCAAAATTACTAATACTGCACATAATCATAACTCCATGATGCTTCCCCGTGTGGTTAGGATCTGTTGGGTGATACGGTCCCTAAGAAAAGGAAGATACAGATATATACCACTTCCTGCCCTTCTACGCAAATCCATCTACTGTTTATGGAATATTGCAACGAGAAGCTGCTCCTTTGCTCACTCCTCACTCACGTGCATACTCTGCACTCGTGATCATCAAATGGACCTTACAGACCAGCTAATCCAAGCCTCTTCCTATTACAGACAAGGGGGCATACCCAGAGAGAAAAGGGGACTTGTCCAAGCCCTCTCAGCCTTTCGGCCACAAGCTCAGGGCACAATTCAGGCTCGCTTCCCTTATGGCTGTCCCACAGTCTAACCAAATATGTATTACTCAGGGCTGTTTATTCTAACAGTGGCATAACATTTCCAGCTATGTTTTCAGACACGAGTTGGCGTGTCATATTAGTTCTATTGTAGCACAAAGATAATTTATTACTTGACATTCTCTTCCCTTCAAGACTGCTTTTTTCTAAGACTCTCCTACCCAAAATAGGCAGAAACACTCAATGTGGGTGTTAGCACATAGACTTCAGAGAATTTCTTTACCCAGCCTACATGGCATGAAGGCTCATTAAGAGAAAAGACAATCCATTTAACCGAGTTATGTTTTATTCCAAGTCTTACATCTGCAGGATTGTTCATTTTCATGAGCTTCTTCTTACTCATGTAATTTTATGTATGGCCACTAATGTTTCACGAAATAGGCAGATAAGTATTAAATATCTAATACTATTTAGAATCCAAATGTAACCCAGTGTTTCTCCTGAGCCTAAGACATTTGGTCTTACCTCCTCAAGTTACATAAAAAAAATCAGTGTTGTTGGATATTCTTGTGTGTGTGTGTGTGTGTGTGTGTGTGTGTTTGCACGTGCGCACTAGTTGTGTGTTACTACAGCTGAAGTCTCCAGTAACAGAAAGATGAAATGTCCTCATGTCCTGACAAGGATCCCTAAGCCCCCTCTGGCCTAATCAGGAATTCCAATGCCCTCTCTGGGTCAGAAGGCTCTAGTTCTGAACTATCCTTTCAGCCCCTAGAATTCTATTGTCACCAGGGCCTTTCCATAAAGCAAAAGACTAGACCCTTTACAAGGCTGTTTTTTTTTTTTTCAGTACAGTTGACACACCCTGTTACATTATTTTCAGGTGTATGACAAAATGATTCAACAGTTTACACATTATGCTGTGTTCACCATAAATGTAGCTCCCACCTGCCACCATATATTGCCATCACAATAGAATCTTGAGAAAGAGAAATGAAGCTGAAGGTATCATAATTACAGATTTCAAGATACACTACAAAGCTATAGTAATCAAAACAGGGTTGTACTATCACAAAAATAGACACATTGATCAATGGAACAGAAAAGACACCCCAAAAAGGAACCCAGGAACATAATATAGCAAAGAAGGCAAGAATATAAAAGGGAGGAATACAGTCTCTTCAATAAATGCTGCTGGGCAAATTGGACAGACACATGCAAAAGAAGAAAACTGGACCACTTTCTAACACCATACACAAAAACAAACTCCAAATGGATTAAAGACCTCACTGTGAGACCTGAAACCATAAAAATCTCAGAAAGAACGCTGTCAGTAATTTCTCTGACACTGGCCATAGCAAGGTCTGGGTTCTTCTTCTTCTTTTAAATTGTTTTTTTAAGGTTTATTTATTTTTGAGAGAGAGAGAGAGAGTGAGAGAGAGAGCAGGGGAGGGGCAGAGAGGCAAACACGGAATCTGAAGCAGGCTGCAGGCTGTGAGTTGTCAGCACAGAGTCTGATTTGGGGCTTGAACTCACAAAATGCAGGATCATGACCTGAGCCAAAGTTGGACATTTAACTAACTAAGCCACTGAGGTGCCCCAAAGTCCTAGGGTCTTAAAGCACAGTTTTGTGTCTCCTTTGAGATCAAGGCCGTGGAAGGCACTTGGGCTCCACAGTGAGCTCTCCACGGTGCTGACCGTATCCTGTGCACACAGATTTCCCAGCATTCTGCGTTCTGGATCCTGGCACTATAACTCTTCTGGATTCCAATGTATGACTTTAACTATTTTTTTTAATTCCTCTCCTACCCTTTGGATATTCAAATCCCCACCGCAGCTTCATGCTCTGCCTTCAAACAGTTCAGTCAGAAGCACAGCACAGACAGCACAGCCTTGGACTCTCTTAAAGAATTACAAAACAGCATTGCATTGAGCTGTACAACATTGTTGTAGTTGATGACACCGTCACAGCAATCACCAAGCACCATTTGTTCAGCACATACCATGCATTAGTAAGAAATTTCACTTTATAAGCTCTCAAATCTCATCAATGCTCTGCGTATCAGGTGTTATCACCATTTTACAAATGAGAAAACAGAGGCTGGTTGAGATGAAACAATTTTGCCTAATTTTGCCTAAGATCACTGTAGAAAATAAATAAAAAACATGTAAAGTGCTTAGAACAGCATCAGTAGTTTAGTAAATATTCAGTAAATGCTAGTTGCTAGGAGTTTTTCTTCCTATTCGGTATTGCTATTGATTTAAATGTTGAGCCCCCACAGAGGGGTGGAAATCTATTTTGTGGCTCTGTTTCCTTGCCTCCAAGTTCTTTTGAAGGAGGGAGAGACAAACTTGAATTCATTGTTTCAAGAAAATAAAAGAAGAACAGTCAATCAAAAACGATCTACTGGTTTGGGAATCACAGAAATTTTGAGAGGACACCTAAATAAAAGAAACAGACACTTAAAAATGACAGCCTGAGATTTCAGATGATTAGATCTCATGGTTGTTCCAATTTGCTACACATACCTCTTCCCTTCTGCTCAACCCTCAGTCCCTGAAGGGGGCTACCATATGGAACATGTATTCTTGCTGCAGGGGCAGAGCTTACTGGGCCAGAGGTGGCTACACCCCAAAGAGGAACCAACTCATATTTAAGGTTGAGCCAATCTTCGTTACCTTTTAGGATTTGGGAATTGAGACTCAGAGAGACTGAATGAGTTGGTAGCAAGGCAAATATATGTTGACACAGAGAAAGTAGCCAGGTCATGCTAAAGGGCACAGAGAAGGAAGGCTTGGGGATGCCTACTGCTGAGGTTCCTGCAGTCACACCATCTCCCGCCCCATACTAAGGCCTGGGTGATCTGTCTTTTCCTGGAGAGCTGAGAAGCCACTCGGTATCTTCACCCTCTGAATTGGTGAACTGAATTTCTACTCCTTCCAAACGATCTTTGCCAAAACCTATGGTCAATCCAACCAATGTCCATTATGATAAGACTGCACTGTGTAATTCTGCCTTCACTTCTAAGAATCGTAAGAAAGAGAAATTGCAGCATATTCACTGAGTAGAGGGTGTCATGGGGGGATACTATAAGAGAACAGAGAGAAGGTGGATTGTGCTTGATGGGTATGTTTCTGGTTGTAATATTGGAAGAGCTGTCCTGTGATATCAAGGCAGCTTTTAACTTTGTGGCTTTAGGGTAATGAGCTAGGGGCTATGGAGAAAAGTAATAGGGAGGCTAGAGTCTAAGTTTCATGATAGGAGGAACTTTGTATATCTTGTTCTTGACTTTGCTCAGCACTTCAACCAGGGACTACCACGGAGTAGCCACTCTCTATGTACTTTTCATATACCTAATTAAGGATGTAACAGACTCTAGTCAAAGGAACTAGTGTTGTAGGAACTTGAATAGATGAGGGTTTCATGAGCACAAACCCCTTTCAAATCCCAAGGTCCCATGTTTCTTCTGTCATTATGGAAAGTAATAGATAATGTGGCCCCCATTATTTGAGGGATGACCAGTCAGTCAGCTGTTTGGTATGCTTTAATCATTTAGGTTTAGTTGTGTGATAGTTCTCACAATCAGAGAATGTGGGAAGGCACAAAAGCATTTAGTTGTGAGAAAATGTGATGCCTTCAACTCCTTGGGTTAAAAACCCTGTTCCTGGGCGCCTGGGTGGCTCAGTTGTTGAAGCGTCCAACTTCGGCTCAGGTCATGATCTCACCTTTCCCGAGTTCAAGCCCTGCGTCGGGCTCTGTGCTGACAGCTCAGAGCCTGGAGCCTGTTTCAGATTCTGCGTCTTCCCCCTCTGTCTATGTCCCTCCCTCGCTCATGCTCTGTCTGTCTCTTTCTCAAGAAAATAAATAAACATTAAAAACAAAACAAAACAAAAAAACCCTTGTTCCTTGTGACAGGAAAAAGTTGCTTAACCACTCTGTGCTCTCATCTGGAAAATGGGTATAATTAAGGTGTCAACCTCAGGGTTTCCGCTCTTTTAAATAAAGATGAGATGAAATAACATATGTATGGAGATGAACACAGTGCCTGGCCATCGCAATCAGTCCACGATGTCATGATGAACTATCACTCGCCACAGAATTGCTTCATTAACGTTTTAGAATGAGATCTCCATGTCTCTCTCTCTTCATTCTGTCTTCCTAGTTCCAGGCAACGCTTCTGACCAAAACTGCAGTGCTTCACACAAGCTAGCTCCCATTGGCTTCTTCCACGAGCTCCTGGAAAGGGTCCTGGTTCCTCTGCAGCCTCCAGCATGCCTTGTTTATGAGACATGGACCTCGCGTGGGAGGCAGATGTGCAATCCTTCGCCGCGTTGGACGCTGACCCCTCTGCTCTGTTGCCGTAGATACAGAGAATCTGACATGACTGCAGACACCCAGCTTCGGACACCAACACAGTGAACGTGACCACAGACCCTGTGTTCTCACTTACCCACAGGGTAATTATTTAAAGACGTACTCTTCCTCATTAAATCCCAACGAGGGCCCTCATCACTCACTCTAAGCACTAGGTATTTCGACAGAGCTGAAGAGATGCCACCTAAATTTACTCACATACTAAACACTCAGATAAAGGCCATTTGACTTTGGAAAAAAAAGAGAAGTTTCACTTGTATTCATAAATGTTACATGCAGGCTCAGTTAACTCTCCAACTAGACGCGGATTTACAATGTAAATTATTTAGAGTGCCCAAGACCTATGGTCCATGATCCGTATTCTAAGGCAGTGACACACAGTTACACATACATTATTCATGCATTAGGCACCCATTGTACACACAGTGATGCCTCGAAGGTGTAAGCTGTCAGGAAAGAGGCGAATGAATATTATAGGTAAATCCCTTTTTTTTTTGCCTTCAAGCTCTGTTTTTAATGGAAGTATCTTTCACAGGTATCACGTGTGTCTCTGTCTCCTACAGATGTCTGTGGCCACTGGTAGAACTTCTCTGCTCACTGCTGCTGGCTTCCGGCACATCCAAATCCAATTTTATGACCCACAAACTCCAGCCTTCCAACGTCCCGCTAGACAGTGCGGTTCACTCTGAAATCTTAAGAGCTTGCTGAGAGCAAAAATGTGATGATCCCAGACTCCAGTTCCTTCGACAACAGGTAATTTATGGTCTTCAACCAGGAGGATTCCTGTCCCTATAGGAACCCTCACGGGCATCAGGAAGAAACGACCGTGTATACTGGCAGAGAAGTGGCGGGCATCCATTTGTGGGAATGCTGTACAGTCACTGATGGCTCGGTGCTTGGTACCCCACATCTCAGGGTAGAGCCACGAAAGGGATCTCTGGCTTTGGGGTGACAAATAGACCTGTATGTCCTCACTCCCGAGGTCGTAACCCGTTCCAATTTTATATGGTTTTCTATGGAAGACTCTGCCACGCAGAAGGATCACAGCACGTGCCCTAAGGGCCTCTCTAATCACACTAAGGCTCGGGAGGCTGAGGATGCCTGGAGCCGGGTGCCGCTGGGGTCAACGTGAAAGTTGACATTAAAGGTATCACCCAAGTAAAGTAAGATCTGGGAAAACTAGCATCTCCTGCTGGGACACTTCCCCAGTGCCTCCCAGACTGAGTTCCAGCGTCAAGGTGGCATGCTGCCCTGGGAGCATGGATGGCAAACTTTCTCTGTCCCTGTTTGCAGACATGTGCTGACCATTCAGGCAGGCCTTGTGAATAGCTTTACTTGCTTCACCATGGGGCTGTATGTGTAATTTAACACGCTACCAGTGACGGGGACTGTTGTCACGATTACCAGGTATTGTGCTAACCTGTGGACAGGGCAGTGGAGGCATGGGGATGGGAAGGCACGGCCCAAGAGAGGCCTGCACATTTCCTTTGTGGAGAAGTTCCCCGGCGTCAGCTGGCACCTCCCACACCTGCCTGTTGGCGTGAGAACTCTGCCCCTCTGCGAGACGAGTTACTAAAGTCAGGGCTGATGTTGGTTCTAAGCGGTTTTCTTGATGTTGTGGAAATATATCGTGTTCCTCTCCATGTCCCTTGATCTGTCAGAAATACTCAAAATGAGAGAAGGAGGCGAGTGTGGTGGTGGAAGACCAGCTCTGGATTCGAATCCTGACGGAGCCGCTAAATGGCGATGCGATTTTGGTTGGGTTATCTGACCCCTCCGAGCTTCAGGTGCATCATCTGCCTTTGGGTGAGAGGACCCGAGTGAAGTGATCTGCATTCTCCGTAGTATACAGGAGGTACTCAATAAATGTCTGTTCGTGGTGGTGAGGATTATGCGGGTTTCTTTAACTCAAGGTGCCTCACCCCGAGTATTGTCTTCCTCCTCTCCCTTCCTTACACTCACGTTGCCGGAACTCTCTTACTGTTCGAAAGCATGGATTTCTTTTTAGGGTTGGCTTACATTAAAGCCTAGGAGACCTTTGTCATATTAATGATAATTAAAAATGATAACTGATCTGACTTGATGGCAGCCCCAAAAGGTCTCCAAAACCCTCCTTATGGTTAACATTGAACGGTGCTGCAGGCAGAAATAAAATGAAAAACTGAAAGTTTGGTACCGTGCCTATGTAATTTTTCTCATTAAATCTCTTTATAATTACATTTAAACTTAACATTGGTCTACAGGTTGAATTAATGGGGAAGGTAGGGAACACGGCGGAAATATTCTGGTACTAATCTTACTTCTCCAGAACTTAGCTCTGCCTGCCTCCGGTAAGCCCTTGGTTCCAAAATTATTTTTCATTGAAGAGACCTAAAAAGATGACATAAACGGAATAGAATATCCTTGTGCGGATATTTTGTGTGCAGTGCTTGGAACGGCAAAAGATGTCACTTTCTGGGGTCAGGAAGGGAGAGGGTATGCCACGGTAGCCGGTCTGCGAGATTCTGCCTGAAATCCGAGACAGTCACCTGTTTTGATGGACCCTGCGAAGTCCAGTCCCCAAAGCGGATTACTTTTCTCAGAAAGTCAGAAAGGTTTCACGCAGCCTTGGGCTTATCGACTGGTTTTCTCCACCTATGCTAAACACCCAACATCACATTTTCGCTCTACGTCTCGAGGACCCTTTTCTACAAGCATGTGTGATTCAGCCAACTACAAGCGCTCACATAAGTCTTTAGCTTTTCCAGTGAACATGAAATCAGAGAGTCCGGCACTTTTAAACCCAAGTCCCGGCAATGTTTGAAGTCCATATGAAAAGATGTTTTCTAAGACAGCGATTCTCAAATTTTCATGTGGGTATCACTGGAGGATCCTGTTAGAGGGAAGATTGTCAGGCAGTGAGTCTGAGGCAGGGTCTGAGATGATGCATTTCTAACAAACTTCCAGGTGCTTTTGAGCCAGCCCACGGACTGCACTTTGAGTAGCTAGGTCCTAAGGTGAGGGTTAGACGTGTCGGTCTAGGTTAGGGTTAGATGTGTAGGTCTAGGTTAGGGTTAGACGTGTAGGTCTAGGTTAGGGTTAGACGTGTAGGTCTGCTTCTGTGCTTGAATCTACCGCCATGTAAACCACAGTCTCCACGCACACTGTAGATTAATGTGTCACTCTGCCCCCGTGAATGACCTCCCCGCCTTCAAGTTGCTCCACTGTTCTGGCGGGTAAAGTGCCAGAGTAGAACTCTCTGCGCACAAGATGGCGCATGAAGCTCTCCGCTGGGCAGATCCCGACTGGTCTGTTCCCTCCACGACTGCCCGGTCTGCGGAGTTCTGCCTTCGCAGCACATGGATGTTCTCAGGAAGCCAGTGCCCTCTTCCTTCAGAGCTAGTCCAACATTTCCCTTCTCTGATTCCTCACTGCCTTCTTATCCTTGCTTCATTACCATTTAATAATCCTCCACTCACCATGGGGGGATTACTCAATCTGTTTCTTTTCCTATCTGTTCTTCAGTCTCGTTTCTATCTGGCTTACTGTCTCCTATCAGAAAACTCTTCTGTCTCTAGGAATCCCTTGATTCTCAGGCTGAGTTCAACTTTTTTGGCTCCCCTTTTATTTTCCCCCCTGTGTTCACTGCTCCCTTTCTTCTCCCCCCCAAGACTTCCATCTCCTATTTCTACACCCAAGTTCAGAAAGATTTAGGAAGCAAGACTCAAACAGGAGTGGCACCATTTAGTTGAGATTTAGATCAATAACCTACTTAAAATGACCATGTCTTTAAAAAAATGTTTTTAAATGCTTATTTTTGAGAGAGAGAGAGAAAGAGAGAGAGAGAGAGAGAGAGAGAGAGAGAGAGGAGAAAGACAGAGTGTAAGTGGAGGAGGGGTAGAGAGTGAGGGAGAGAGAGAGAATCCCAAGCAGGCTCCAGGCTCTGAGCTGTCAGCACAGAGCCCAGTGCGGGGCTGGAACTCACAAACTGAGATGATGACCTGAGTCGAAGTCGGATGATTAACCGACTGAGCCCCCCAGGTGTCCCTTGATTACATCTTTGGTTCTGTCATTCCATCCTAGGTATTTCATTAAGAAAACAGGCAGAAATAGAGGCAAAGATATATGTACGAGGCTATCCACTACAGAACTGTTTATAATAGCAAAAAAAATTGGTTTAAGACAAACTGGCAGTTAAGCAATGGATGGTAGGTCAAAATGGCAAATATTATGTTGGCATTGAAAATCTACACTTTGGGAAGGGTGCACCTGGGTGGCTCAGTGGGTTAAAGCTTCCGACTTGGGCTCAGGTAATGATCTTGAGATTCAGGGGTTCGAGCCCTGCGTCAGGCTCTGCACTGACAGTGCGGAGCCTGCTTGGTATGTCTCTTTTTCTCTGGCCCTCCCCCATTTGTGCTTTCTCCCTCTCTCTCAAAATAAATAAATAAAACTTTAAAAATTGTTAAAAAAATCAACACTTCGGTGCCTACTGATGAGGTGAAAATGCTTATAAAAGTTAAGTGAAACATATAACTAGATAATGATGCATATATTAAAATTCTAATGTTATTAAAAATATGCACAGTTAAGACTCACAAGCAACACATGCCAACTGTCAATAATAATTCTCTCTGGATAATGAGATTAGGAAGAAGTTATTTTTGTGACTTTTATACGTCCTGTGCTTTCTACAGTGAACTGCATTCCTTTATTTCAAAACGCCCTAATATTTAGGAGCAAAAGTTAAATATAAAAGCAGTTTACTTTATGAATTTATATATTAGATCCCACTTGTGAATCATTTTAACTATTTGAGTTTTAGCACAGGTTAGAGCTCACATTAGAGTTTCCACCGAATATTGCAAAATACTCAATACTCAAAAGAAGTATAATAAACGCTCCCTCAGCAAAAAAGTTGACAATCACGGGCTTTGAGAGAAGGCACTGAAATGCGATCTGTTCCCATCTTTCCCCTGAATATAGTCATCTCTTTTCCATGTTCCCACGTCCTTTCTCTAGCGACAAGTTCATTTAACATGCGATTCCTTGACTGGCTAGCAAACTCGCTTGACTATTTTGGGCATAATTACAGATAATTAGGCAGCTTCGTAGAGTAACTTGACTTCTACTCACTGCAAAGAAAGTAATTTGCACTTCCAGTGGCACCCTCTTCTGCGTCTATATGTGACAGTATCAACATTGTGCCTTGCCCCTATTAGTTAATGCCTGACGAGGGGACCGAGGGCTTGCCCGGATGACGTCGTGAGAAAGGACTGATCACGTGAGCACCCAGCAATTAGGACAGGCTTCACCGTAACTGACAGCTACAGGACTCACTGGATTGGCTAGTGCATGACCTTGACATTCCCTTAACCACACGTATTCAATATTTCCGGTGAGATAATGCCTTTAGACATAAGTAATTGTGTCCTTGTCCATGGTACAAAGAGTCCCCAGGACCAAGGAAATGTGCCCAGCCAGGTCCCGTGGGCCCCCTTCTAGATCACACTCTGTGTACCGAGAACCCCAGAATTCCCAGTCCAAATGGCAAACAGGCCAAGAGGACACTCGGCTCTCCTTGGATAGTGTCATACAATTTACCCCATAGTGGAGGGTAGTGGAGTTGTCAGATTATTCCATTAGTATTTTCCTGGACTTAATCAATTTATTATCTATCCAACTACTTCTTCTATTCACTTTATCAGACATTTAACATGTCCATCTATAAACGTACCCATCAACTCACCCAACTAGCCACTTATCCACCCACCCTGTCCATCCATCCATTTTAACTATGTGCCAGGAGCCATATTAGTCACTGGTGGGGACTCTAGTCAAGTCGCCGTGGCCCCTGACTTGATGCCCTCGCAGGCCGGTAGGTGAGATGGGCACACAGCCCGACGACACTGAGTGATGAGACACGAAAGATAGGAAAGGGACATGGCCCAGGGAAGACAGGGGTCAGAAAAGGCTCCTCAGATGACATGTCTCACAGAATGAGTGTATTTTGCCAAGTAGAGCTGAGAGGATGGGGGTCCGGAGTGGGTGCATACAGGAGCAGTGTGGAGAGGCAAGGTGGTCACACGGAAGGTGAGAAACAGCACCCAGTGTAGCACCCAGGTGTGGACACAGATGCGGAGGGGGTGGGGCTGGGAAGGCAGCAAGAAGGCAGGCTGCGAGTTCTGATGGCATATCTTAGGGCCACGAAATTATCTGCGTGTTTGATTGTTTCGAAGCAAGGTTGTAACGTCATGGAGTTTCTGTTAAAAGGACGGAGGGGGCACGAATCACAGACTGGAGGTGGGTTCGTTTAACAAAGAGATGACGAGGGGGCATATTAGAGATGTTTTCTTGGGGCAGAATATACAGGACGTGGTAGGGGAGGGAGAGGGAGAAGCGTAAGGTAACTCACTGGTATCCAACGGGGGCAGCTGCGTTGGCCTTTAGCGGACACAGAGTTTGCTGGAAGTGAAACAGGCCAGATATGGAAGCTTCCAGCTCATCCCCTATTTCTTTTATTTAGGGGAGGTCTATTGAATGCTGTTAGGTATCACCCACAGAGGATTCAGTGGTAAACCAGATGGACATGGCCCTGCCCCTGTGGAACTCTCCATCTCATTTTGCTATGCCTTCATCAGAAGGCCTGATATCTCTCCCCTTTCTCAGGGACCCACAGAGAGAATCCCCATGAATTTCCCCCCAAGCCAGTGTGCATACACAGGGCAACCCCTCAGTTGAGAGCAGAACTTGACATCTGACTGACTGCTTGACAGTTAACCCTCTATCAATCAATCGTCTCTGTTATTAAGACTCTGCTGTCAGTCACCAAATGCCACCGACGGCTCGCCACCACACAAGACTGTACAACTATATATCGCTCCTCACGTGAGGATGAAGACATCAAAGCAGATGCTTGAGAGCTTTGCCAAGAGCACTGACAACTCCTGTTTGCACCTCCCAGATGGGAAGACACTTCTTCAGGAGACGGGATGTGTTTGGTTCTTCTTGGCTTGAAGCTCCTGCTGGATGGGGGAACAAGGGTTGTGACAGGCATTTTTGTGTGTCTTGGTCACACACTCGGGGCTTTACCAATATTGGGACACGGAAGCACTGGCCACTTTGTAGAGTGAATTTCCTGGAAAGCACGTTCTGTGCTCTGAAGCTGAGCATCCCGAAAAGTCAGAGCAACAAGCTGTGGCCTCTCCTCTAGAGGGCAAGGGTGCCTCCAGCCTGGGCAGTGGTGCTGACTAGTATTTCCTGTTTGGTCAGCTAAATCTCCTTTCTGGGTAAACAGCCCTGAGGTATCAGCAGACTAGCAGGAAAGACACACACACACACACACTTCAAACCAACCTTCCATTCTCCTCTCAGTGCCCCCAACAGCTACAAATGCTTTGATTAGAGTGACAAGCCTTTGCATGACTCCTACTTCCATGTTACCTCTAAAGAATTACTGAGCACCGCGTTCTTTAGCTGACAAGTTCTGCTTTGCTTTTTTCTTTTTGGAACTTCGGTGTGGTAGTGATCTCATTAACTTGATTTCCTATGCTGTGCGGTTGTGCGTGTGTGTGCGTGCGCGTGTGTTTGAGCGTGGACAGATAGGATGTGAGGTGGGAAGCTGTGTGTACGGTGCTGTGGGGGAGGTGGTGCTCCACACTGGAACAGTATCGCAAGCCAGACTGGGGAGCCCAGAGGGGGACACTCGAGGGTGCAAGCTGGTGGAGCAGATGGTAGTCCGCAATGGGGGGAGGGCTGCCTGGGGGTTCCTATCACTCTAGCACCTTCCCTGCCATGCAGGCTGCTCAGTTTGTGACAACTTAATCTGCTCAAAATGCCAACACGTTCCTTTCCTCTGGAGTCCCTTTCCTGTCACTGGATTTCCAGATAGGTGCTCTGCACCAAGGAGGGAAGAGAGATGGGCTGAGGCAGGCACGGTGGCCAGGAGGGGGCTGTGTGGGGGCTGCCCCTCAGGCGCTCCCTCGGTCTCCTGCAGGTGACCCCCAAGCGCTCCATCCCGGCATGTCAGCGTCCTTCCCTCCAAGGCAGCGTCCCTGAGGCTCCGAGAGCACAGCTAATGACATGTGAACAGAGGTTAAGCTTGGCTTTCACAGGGTCACTAGGCCTCTGTCTGCTCCTCCAGGCTTTCAGAGCCGCTGCCGGTAGGCTGCCGAGCACTCAGCCAGACAGGAGAGGAAATTATGCAAATGGGGGAAAAATCATACTTCCTCAGTTTTCTTAGGGAGAAAATGACACACGGGGGAGGCAAATAAAATACTCGAGAGCGAGGGCTTTCGAAGGGTTTGCTGGGCCTGTCTATTTTCTTACGAGGATGGTCGCAAAACCCCCAGAATGGAAAGGGCTGTAAGTCTCTCTTCAAGGGCAGAAAGAAGACGGTGAAGAGAATATTGGAAGGTGGGTGTGGGTTGGTGGGAGTCCAGATGGAGGGGGCTGGAAACAGCATGAACAGGGAGAAGAAGGCTGCCTTCCTGGGACTGGAGGAAACTAGAAAGGAAATGAGCCAAGTCCCCGCTTGGCTGCCTCCAGAAGGCCTCAAAAACCCACCTTGCGTGGTCTTCCCCCTCCTCACATTCCCCCTAATGTGGTTCTTCCGGGGTGTCCAGTTCTCAGAGCAGGGCATGACCTTTCACCCTGTTAGTTAGACAAGACCTGAGGGTCATCTTTGTCTTTGTGTCCCTCAAAACCCTAACTCAGGGCTTCTCAACCTCAGCGCTCCTGACTTCTAGGGCGGAGTAAATCTTTGTTGTTGGGGGAGGGGGCTGTCCCATGCATAGTAGGATACTTAGCAGCACCCCTTGTCTCTATCAGACCCTTCCCCGCACCCCCCAACTCCTCCCCACCATTGCAACCACCAAGTCTCCAGACATCACCAGATGTCCCCAGGGGGGCACAAGTGTCTCTGGTTTAGGACCACTGAGCCAAAGCAAACCGTCACCACGCCCTCCTGCTGAGTTTACCTCCCGGATCTGCCAACCTCTGCCCACCCAGCCACCATCACTGGGTGGAAGTGGTCATCGCCTCTTGCGTGCTCCAGCCAAGCTTCTCATTCCATCCTGACTCCGCCAATGATTCCAGAATCAACCCTCCTCATATCATCTCTCCATCCAAAACCCTGGAAAGCTCTCCTATGCTCTGAGGTCACAGACGAAGATCCCTAACAGAGCTTAAGGGCCACTGCCTCGTCATCTGCAGGCCTCACACCATTCTCCTCCCAGCAGCTCCGGGTCCACACGAGATTCTCCCATGCTCCATGCTGTCACTGAACGCACATCCTTCCTACTCCTTCCCCTATTTTAGTCTTTTGGATTCAAGGCTCCCAAGTCCCTTTTCCAGAGTCTCAGACCTCCTCCCGTGTCAAGGTTCCCAGTTAGACGCTCTCAAAGCAACAGAGGTCTTTCCTTCTTAGCTTTTAGCGCAATCCACAATTTCACATTTATGTGCCATCATGCGATTGAAGTCTGCCTCTCCCACTAGACTCTAGGCACCATGAGTTGAGGGACTGTGTAGATTGTCACACACCATCACATCTCCAGCATCTAGCACAGATTCTGCCATGTAGATCTTTGTTGAAGGGATGGTGAAAATAGCCTGGTGGATTAAGTTCAAGCCAACAGTGGTCCTTGAGCTTGAGCCATGCTCTTCCTGAGTATCTACTATGTGCTAGATACAGATTGGCACTGTGGATATTTCAGACAAGGCAAGCATGCCCATGGCCTTGTGGTGCCCTCTGTCTAGCAGCACAGACGGACCTCACTCATAAGGGCTGAAAAATGGATGCTCTAATATGCAGACGGCTGGTGTATTCTCTGAGGCCGGGGGAAGAGAAACCATCAGAACCTGCCCTCCATGCTACTGTGTCTTCCCAGACTTAACTACCCATGAAATAGGAGTTGGTTTTCTGTAAGCAAAGGCTGGGAGGCATAGCATACAACATTAATAAACTTAGATGTCATCGATTTGTGGAAATGGCACCTATCCTGAGACGTTATTTGGCATTTATATTGCATTCCCTAAATGGATTTCCAGAAGTTTGTTTCTAGAATGTCTTGAACCCAGAGAAATGAAGACAATAGCTTTTTTTCCTCATCTGATTAAAAAAATTTTTTTAACATTTATTTATTATTGAGAGAGAGAGGGAGACAGAGCATAAACACAGGAGGGGCAGAGAGAGGGAGACACAGAATCTGAAGCAAACTCAAGGTTCTGAGCTGTCAGTATAGAGCCTAACACAGGGCTTGAACTCACAAACTGCGAGATCACGACCTGAGCTGAAGTCAGATGCTTAACCGACTGAGCTACCCAGGCACCCTGTCTCATTTGATTTTTAAACAAGATCAATAGTGTGGCCAACAGATAAGTAATTGGTAAAACCAGAAATAAAGCTTTAAGTTAAATTAAATCAAGTCAATTGAGCAATCGTCTGGGACACCTTGGAATTCACACATTCTGTGCTAGGTGTTGGGGATGCCAAGATTCTGGAATTACTAAGATAAGGAAATGAAGAGCCTGCCTTCCAAGAGTTTATAGCCTCTCAAGAGGGAAGGAACAAAAGTCCACACTCGTGTACGAAGTGCCATCCTTGGGGGTACAGATCCTTCTCTTTTTGCAGGTTTCAGCCCAAACCTCACTTCCAAGAGGCTTCCTCTGACCACCTTGTCAAATCCCACACCCTCCTCTGCCAGCCACACTCATTTTCATTACTCCATGTTATTTCCCTCACAGCACTTACCAGTTTCTGAACTTAAGTATTCGTTCGTGTTTTATTTTTTATCGATTTCCCAGCTGGAACGTAAGCTCCAAGCTTTCTTGCTCACCTCCATACCCCAACGCTTAGAACACCATAGAGCAGATACAATTGAATGGATAGACGAATGAATGAATGACTTGGAGGTAGAAGGAAGAGGCATGGTAGCATCTAGAAGGTGGCAGATAGAGTGGAACATGAGTCTGGGGCAGGCTGTGAATGGGTGTGGAGGCCACGCCTGAAGAGTGCACCGTTCCCTCCATGCCCACTTGCAGATAATGACACTTCCTCATGCCACAGAGACATGGGGCCAGATCTGTAATCCGCAAATGCCCCTCTGGTGGCCTGATAGAATGCGGCTGGCTGGAGAGAAAATTAATGAATCGTTCCCAGGAGGGAGGAACACAATTTGCAAGCATCTAATTTAGCACATCCACGAGAATATTTTTTTCCTCTTTGTTGACATCAGAAATCCTTAAAACCCCCCAACTCTTACTGTAAAGTCTCCTCTGGCTCTGAGCATATTGAACTGTGTTCGGGAGGTTTCCACATCTTCCCACCCAGGGTCACCTGGGATTTAACACTGAACAACTTAGGAGCAGGGCTAAGATGCTGATGGACTAATTAAGTCCCGATTGGGTTTCTAACAGTGAGTTTGTGAGCTATTTTTAAGTACTCCCGAAAGGAGGTGAACAGAATAAAAGCTTCATCATTAAGTATGTTTCCAGTAAATGGAGTCTCCTGGTTAATTTAGGGAAAGTCCCCTTAGCTAAGAGAATTCTGTATCAAACTGATACAAACTGTATCAAATTTCTCTTAATACCTGCACATAATGGCTGGTAAGTGGAAAGAAGAACTAACATATATTGCACTCATACTGGGGCCAGGCGTTGTCAAAGGCATTGTACACACACTTTAATCCAAGTAGAAAACCCTTTGAACTATTATTTATCCTCATTCTGCAGATGAAGAAACAAAGGCAGTGAAGGGTTAAATCCATTGCTGGAGACCCCCCTCCAATGAGTAAGTAGCAGAGCGGGGATTTGAAGCCGAGGACTCAGAATACAGACACAGGAGTTCTACACATTGAGCTAAGTAAGGACTTTACCACCCAACGCCATGTGACGGTTGGGTTAGCTACGCAGCCTCAAAGCTGGGGTTTTGGGTCCTAATAGTTCCCACCTCGGAGACACCGTGCGTAAAGGCATCATCTCACATTCAACGAGAAGATGTGAGCAGAGTACTTCGCACAGGGCCTGACATCTAGAAACCACTCGGCGCAGGTCATCTTCCACATGGCAGTAGCGATCTAACGGTCTCTGCCGTCATCCAGGAAGGTCCAGCTCAGTTCAGATTAGCCAGAGCCTAAATGACAAAGCCGAGTTCTCCTGGGCACTCCTGCCATTGGCCACCTCAGACGCCCCTGATGGGATGGTTCAGAAATCATTTTCTTGCCCATTGAGGCAACTTCATGTCCGTGTGATCTTTGCTTCGGTTAGGGTTTTTCTACTTTGGCATTCTTAACATCTGGGAGCCGGACCATTCTTTGTGGTGGGGCCATCCTGTGCATCGCGGGACGCTGGGCACCTTCATGCTTGATGCCAGTAGTACCTTCCGAACCATGACAATCAAAAATGTCTCTGGACCCTGCCAGATAGTCCCCAGGGGCACCTCTCCCCCCCTCTCCCACCCTCCGCCCCCCTCAAATAAGAAGCAGTGACTTAGGTGAAAATTAACAGTGATTTCTAAAGCTGAAGACCAAGCCAGAGGATCCTAGGATTCCAACAGGGAGCTCCCCTTACTCAAATGGTTCACGGCGCTTGCTAAATAGAGATGAATTCTCACTGGGGAACCAAGGCAGGGCAACCAACATGTTACCACAGCCAGTTAGCTCACTGAACTCCTGCTACCACTCCACGATGTTTTTGTAGATTGTTAATTTCCCATTAAAGGGGCCATGCCATTTAATAAGCATTCTGTCATTTGGCTCCATAGGTAGAATGAAAGTGCGAGGACCTAGTAAGTTTCTTTTTACATTTTTAATGAGCAGTGACAGCTATAGTCACTCACCCAGCATTTATTGAGTGCCTGCTATATGAAATGTCCCATATTAAGTCTCTAATAGCATCACAAAGAGATTGAAGTCTTTCATGCGGGCCAAATTGCCTCGTGGAAGGAATATTAATTAATTCGAATGGCAGTTATTAAAAACCTACTGTGTGCCAAGCCACTTGCTACCCAGGCCCTGCATAGAACGTGCTGGAAGAAAGGGTGTTGCTGTGTTCCTAGAGTTTGTAGACAAGCACTGTTTTTCCAAGTGGGGTCTTTGGACCAGGAACATCAGCATCAGGTGGTGTGGATTGGATTGTGTCTTCCCAAAAAGATAACGCTGAAGTCCTAACCCCCCAGTACTTCACAATGTGACGGTCTGGAAATAGGGTCTTTATAGAAGTAAATTAGATAGGAGGAGGTCATTGGAGTGGGTTCTGATCCACCAAGACTGGTGTCCTTACGTAAAGGGAAAATAAGGTATGAAGCCATATTTGTTGACGGAAGACCACGTGAAGACACACAGGGAAGATGCTGTGGGTAGACAGGACTGAACGGATGCTGCTAGCAACCACGAGAAGCTGGAAGAGTCAAAGGAGGATCTGATCTTAGAGCTGACGGAGAGAGTACAGACCTGCCAAATCCCAGACTTCCAGAGCTGTGAGAGGGTAAATACATTTCTGCTCTTTGAAGCCACCCAGTTTCTGAGACTTTGTTGAGGCGGCCCCGGGAAACTCCTACACCTGGGAACTTGGTAGAAATGCAAATTCTTGGTCTCTTACCCAGATCTACCAAATCAGGCCCTGGGGAATGTAGGGAGACCAGCAACTGGTGTCTTAACAAGGCCTCCTGGGGATGTTGACGCACGTCAGAGTGTGAGAACCACTGATACAGAGCGGTAATTCTCAGTCCCGGCTGCATGTTAGATTCACCCCAGTAGCCTTAAAACGAAAACAAAAGCGGTATGTTAGAGATTCTGATACGATGATTCTAACATGAACCAAGCTAAAAATGGCTGGTCCTCAAGAACCTCTCTCAAATGTCAGGCTGTGTGGCTCGGAAGGTATGGCATCGCAGGGGGGTCTTGTGAAAATCCAGACTGGGGTTCAGTAGGGCTGGTGTGGGGCCCGAGACTGTGCACTTCTAACATACTCTAGGGTGAGGGCATGCTGGTCAGTGGCCTATGCTTAAAGAAGCCAGGGTCATGTAACAGTTGATGGCATGAGCATCTGATAATCATTGAGTGTCTTCCAAAGTCAACCACTATGCTAGGGAATGGCAAACACCAGCAGATGAGAAAGACACGGCCTCGTCTCGTGGGGCCTGCATCCTGTTAGGGCTTATGCATTATGCATTACACTGTTACGACCTTACGGCACCTGCGAAGATGTCTGACAAGGTACCGCTGAGTCTTCTATCAGGCAGAACAATGCTAACTGCTGTAACCAAGAAACCATCATTTGTCAACAGCTTAACAAAGAAAGGACTTCTTCCAGTCTACTCAGTGCCACATAGGGAGTTCTGGGGTCTAGATTCTTCCATCTTGGACTATGCCCTCCCTTAATTCCCTGAAGTACTGTCAGTTCAGCTAGTGGGTGAGGAAAGAGATTGAGGGGGGTCTAACGACTTCTATCGAATTCCATCATCTCTCATACATGGTCCTGCCTAACTGCAAGGGAAGCTGGTACAGAAAGTCTAACTCCGTGGCCAGAGCGAAAGGAAGTGAGTTTGGTGAACACACTGTCCCTATCACATATCTGGAAAGATGTGTCGATTTGGTCAGATGAAGAAAGGGAGAGAGTGGTAAGAGTGTGAGGTACCAAGAATACACAGTGAATATTTGGTAAAGGATCACAGACTAACCGAATTTCCAAAGCTTCTCTGGTTATTATTTTCCTTATAGGAACAAGCGTGGTAATCCCCCTTAGGTGTCCAAGTGATCTAACAGTGTGACATGTTAAAATGTTTCTAAGGGACTTGAAGAGACATATCCCCAAAGGAGATGGACAAATGACCAACGAGCATATGAAAAGATGCTGAATATCACTAATTATGAGGGAAATACAAATAAAAACTACCATGAGATACCACCTCACACGCATTAGGATGGCTACGATCAGAAAACAAAAAATAACAAGTGTTGGCAAGGATGTGGAGAATTTGGAACCTCGTGCCGTGTTGGTAGGAACGTAAAATGGCACAGCATGAAAAATGGCATGGCGGTCCTTCAAAAGGTTAAAATAGGATTACCATATGATGCAGGGATCCACTTGTGGGAACCCGAGAGATTTAAAAACAGGGTCTCCAGAGACGTTTGTACATCGGCGCACAGAACTGCATTATTCGCAACAGCTATAATGTGAAAGCGACCCAAGTGTTCAACGAGACAAATGGATAAGCACAGTGTGGCATATACAGACAGTGGGATACTATTCATCCTTAAAAAGGAAGAGAACTCTGCAAATATGCAGACTATGCAACAAAAGGAGGAGCCTTGAGGACAGTATACTTAGCTAAATAAGCCAGGCACGAAAAGACACAGACCGTATGATTCCACTTACATGAGGTGCTTAGAGTCATCACAATCACAGAGACCAAGTAAAATGGTTGCCAGGCGCAGGGGGAGAAGGGCAAGCGGAGGGGGGAGTCATTGTTCAATGGGTTCAGGGTTTCAGTTTTGCGAGATGACAAGAGTTATGGGGATAGATGGTGGAGACGGTCGCACACCATTATTAATGAATTCAATACCACTCAACTGTATACTTAAAAATGGTTAAGATGCTGGGGCGCCTGGGTGGATCAGTTGGTTACGCATCCCACTTCAGCTCAGGTCATGATCTCGCAGTTCATGGGTTCAAGCCCTGTGTCGGACTCTGTGCTGACAGCTCAGAGCCTGGAGCCTGGAGCCTGCTTTGAATTCTGTGTGTCTCTCTCTCTCTCTGCCCCTCCCCGACTCACGCTCTGTCTCAAAAATAAATAAATATTAAAAATTTTTTTTAAATGGTTAAGATAGTTCATCTGTATTTTATCACAATAAAAATCTTGAAAAAAATGTTTAAGGAAGTGTTGGCCCCTTCCTACTCTTCAACAGGTTTGTGGGTTAGATGTATCTGGACTTATTTCCATCATCCTTGGTCTCTGGACATGGACACAGGCCAGAAGCTGGAGCTGAAGGGTGGGTGTGGAGTCTGAGAGGAGACCGGCATGGGAGCTGGGGAATGAGCAGGGGTGGAACTACAGACTTCAGCCAGACGTCAAGAGGAAGCCAAAGCCGGTGCCTTCATTTCTTCACAGGCGCCTCCACGGACACCTTCACCAAAAAGCTCAGTGTCATGGTTTCACAATAACACAAAATATTTTTACATGTATCTTGTCCAGGACAAGCCACCTAAATATCAGAACGATTCAGAGCCAAGGGAATTGTATCTAACGTCAGAGAATGGGTTGTAGAGAGAGACGAATCGTGGATGGAACATCAGGGAATGGTAGGGACCCGCCCAGGTCAAGCACAAGTTCTCTCTGTGATATTCCTCATCTGCGATTCCCAGTTTTTGACTGCCTGAGCCCTCCTTCAGAGGTTGAGCTGAAACCTTTTTCTCTGGATCCCACCCTTCTCTGGGGCCACAGAGAGAGAACACGTCTAATCTTTCTCCGTGACTATGGAGAAACTACTTCACCCCTCTTTGCGATATCAAAATGGGAAGAGTTTGCACACTCCCAAATGGAGCTCTTGCGAGGACAACAGAGCACCTGACACATAGAAAGGGCTCTGAAAACAACAGCTAGAATTGTCATCACAACTCTTAACAACCCCTCCCTCCTGCTTACCTCCACCCCTCCCGCCCCACTGTCAGACTGTTCCCTTTTCAACTCCTCACCTTTTGCTTATCTCAGAGTTCTAACGTTTTTGCTTTCATCTGAATGATCATTTCCTCATTGTGTTCAAAGGATACTAGATCTTCAAACCCCTCGTAGTAATTCCTTGAAAAAACAGTTTCCCAAACACTTTGTATACCAGATGCCTCCCTTGAAGGTTTGCAAGGTATTCTGGTATAATAAAGGTTCTGAAAAGTCTCACAGAGAGCTGTTTGTATGATTTCAGAAGTGCGTGCCCTGTTTGCGGAAATATCAGCTGGCATGATATTTATGCTGGGGAATTAGTCATCAACGAATATAGTGTTTTGGGGTTTTTTTGTGTGTGTTTTTTCTTGTTTGTTTGTTTTTGTTGTTAGAAAACAAAATATACAATTGTATATGCCCTTCAGCCAGCAACTTTCACTCCAGGTATCCAACCTGGAAATACTGGTGCATGGGTCATTCTAGCTCCCTGTGTGTTCAATGAGACTTTGAAGACGCTATGGCTCTAACCTTGCCTCACCTGCTGATAGAAGGATGCCTTTCTCTTCGTGCCTGCATCCAAATCACTGAGTAAAGTAATCACAGGATACCAATCTACATTTGTCCTCAGTGGACCACCCACTCCTTCGGCAACCCGTCCACAAGGACATTCCATTATCTGAGGATTGCATTCCTTTTTGAAAATATTCTCTCAGCTTCCGCTCTATAGTTTGAGTATAAATTTGGACTCAATTGCCTGGGTGAAATCTCATAAAAGTCCTTTCAACCGAGACCACATTTTTTTTTTTCCTCCAGTAGGATCAACAGATTGTTGGTCTGTCTTAACTGGTCCTTTCAGTCTCGAGATGCTGATTGATCGTCTATGGAGATGAGTGGAGAGTAAATGCTTCGGGTGACACCGATGACTAATGCCCAGGAAATGGTGCAAACAGAAATAAATCTGGACAGAAATAACCTGAAGTTACCCAGGAACGAATGCATTTGGGCACAATCCAGGCAACGAGAGCCAAAGCTTCTCATGCCCCCTCCTAATCTTTATAAATGATTTTCTCCTGAGCACTTGGCACACTTCCATTATGGCCTCCTGAATATGTATAGACACAGCAGGTAATTTCAGATTGCTGTAAGTGTCTGACAAAAACATAGTGCGTGTTCGACTTGTTTAGGAAACATCTTAATGACAAGCAAAGCAATTTATGGAGGACATATTTGTATGGCACGGTAACATCAACATTTATTATTTGGGCCATAACTGGGAAAGAAAACAGACTTCCCCCATTTAGACAGCAAAATTAAATTCCTAGGAAGGCAATAGAGAAATAGGCACAATTTTGAATACAGTTATGGTATAAAATAATATTCCTTTAAAGATATGGTGGAAAACATGGGAAGAATAGTATAATAGCCTGATCAGATATTCCTCAAATATAATTTTGGAGTACAATCCCTTCCAAGGGGCTAAAATTTGGAATTATAAAATTCAAGGTGACCCGTGTACTAGAGACTTAGTTTTCACCCTAGAACGTCAATATTTTAGGTAATAGTTATATGTTCCTATTATTTGCAACACATTCCCTCCCCCCATCATAGTATTAATAATGTGTAACAAGCTTCTGCCTTAGAGTTATAAAGGTTCTGACAGGTCCCGCAGAAACGCAATCTTACTTAGATTGGGCAGAGTGTGGACAAGTGGCCATTTCTCCTTTTCTATCTCATTCATATTCCAATTCCTCAAAATTAAGCCATTGTAGATTTACCGAATTCAGCTTCTAACAGCTCCTCTATTCAGGTCTCACCGAGAAGGAAAACATTTAAATAAAATATTCAAGCCAAGAAGTGCATTTTGCCTTTTAGGCTGCAGCCTTTCTACACAGGGATGGCTCCCGGAAGTAACACAGGGCAAACCGACTTTACAGATGGGCCAATTTCTTGTCTCGGTGGGCTCGCGGGAGTCACGCGAGCTTGCTGTTTGGTTTAATCCACTTGCTCAACAAACACGTCTTGTGCGCCTGCTCCGTAGATGGAGCTCCGAGACAGCAGATGAAATGTAGTTCAATGAAGTCATCGCTCCTGTGACTCATTTTCGTTACCCGAGTTCCTGAGCCGCCATTCCAACCTATTTCCATGCCCTTCGACTCCACATTTGCCCTCGATACTGTTTGTCAGCAAACGAGCCGGGCTCCTGCTTTACTGAGGAGATGAAGGGCCTGTGGCACGTGACACCTCCACCCACTACGACCATCTCACGTTCTATTTGCGCCATTTGAGAAGCGCTGGTGCCATCCTTGCCGCCTGTCCTTCCTCCACTCCTTGTCTCCAGTCCATCGCGAGGGCTGCCAATGTCATCTCCTCAACAGCCTTCAAACTTCCGCCACCCTCTCCATCTCCACCATCGGGCCAACACTTGCCATTGCTGTCCTCTTTCTGGAGCCAATGCGGCAGCGTCCTAGTTGACCCTACATTTGCCTAACCCCCCTCTCCATCTCTTCTGAACACTCAAACCAGAGCGATATTTTCGAAATGCATCTCTGACGGTGTCTCCCTACCACGTAAAATACTTAAAATGTTTCCCATTTCAATTAGGACAAAGACAAAACCTGCCAACATGGCCCGCGAGCCCGTCAGAGTCCAGTCCCTGCTGAGTTCACCAGCCTCATCTGCACCCAGGCTCTTGTTCCTCTCCATGTTCCATCCTGCCGGCCTTACTTCAGTTTTTCATACTTGCCATGCTTACACTGGCCACAGGACCTTTGTACATGCTCTTCTCCCTTCCTGGAATGGTCAGTGGTCTTCCTACTGTTTCTTGCTTAGTTAGTACTGCCTTATCCCCTTGACTCACTCCAAGTATCACTTCCACAAGAAAGCTTTCCATGACTTCCCTGGTCAGGGCAGTCTGCCCTAGCATAGACTCTCTGGGAAGCATGACCATTTGCCTCTTAACACTTGTTAGCTTGGTTGCTAAGTTTATTTGACTGGTGATGGTCTCCCCTGCTAGGTCATAGGCTCCATGAAGGCAACACCTGTTTAGGTTTTGCTCGTTTCCCTTCACAGCAATTAGCATAGTTTGGGCTCAATAGATATTTATGGTGTGGATTTCTCAAGGACTCACGATGACAAAGAGATCCATGGCTATCCATGGCTGTTTATCCAAATGCTTTCCTGGGTAAATTCCTTCCATTGCCGAATCTAAAGGGAAGTGACTCAAAAGTGGAAGGTTGTTCATGTTTTACAGCTGCTCCACTCTCTCTGTGCCAAGCACTGCCCTAAACTCTTCTCTTGTATCCAGTGATTTAATCTTCATGACACTCCAAGAGATGGACACTAGCTAGATCCATTGTATGGATGGGAAAACTGAGACCCAGCTGCTAACTGAATCGTCCAAGATGACACTGTCGGTTCAGCATCATGCTCCTAGCACCACGCACAACCCCTATCACGTGCTAAGGGCTCAAGAAATATGGGTAGAATGAATGAATGACTAGAGGAATTAGCAAAGCTTGTCCGTCATAAGCCCCAGATCCCTAAGTACTTTTTCTTTTGAGTTTTGAGTCTGCCCATTTCTTGTGGTCCTTGCTACCACACACACATACCCACCTTGGCCGCTTCACACCAGAACTTTGGTGTCCTAACATCCCCCCTGCTGTCCCATCACGGTCCCCACTTCGCCCAGCCACCATGATCCTAGAGTGACCTCTCAATCCATCCAAACCCATCGCTCCCTTTCTCAAGCCTCTGGTGGCTCCTCACTCTCCTTTGGGTGCTGATCCAAGTGCTCCGTTTAGCCAACAAAGACCATGGTGTCTCATTCCCGCCTCACCTCTCTCTTGTTCCTGCAGGTGCCAGCCTCCATTGTGCCCTGGGGCTTTTGTTCGTGCTGTGCTTCTGTTTGGTTCTGCCTGGAACACCCTTTGTTGTCTGGTCTCCCAGTTAACTCTGAACTGACCTTCTAGTCTCAGTGTTTGCGGTGGACTGAACAGTGATGCCAACATTATCCAGGTCCTAATCCCTGGGATCTGGAAATATTATCTTAAGATGGAAAAAGGTAGCAGAGGGAGGGGTTCCTGGGTGGCTCAGTTGGCTG
This sequence comes from Paguma larvata, assembly GCA_030068075.1. Classification (NCBI taxonomy): domain Eukaryota; kingdom Metazoa; phylum Chordata; class Mammalia; order Carnivora; family Viverridae; genus Paguma; species Paguma larvata. The sequence continues at coordinate 55,992,954 of CM057841.1, read as the reverse complement.
AGCATCTCACTCTTGGTTTTGGCTCAGGTTACGATCTCAGGGTGGTGAGATCAAGCCCTGCGTCGGGCTGCTTGCTGAGCATGAAGCCTGCTTGGTATTCTCTCTCTCTTGTTCTCCCTCTGCCGTCCATCAAAATAAATAAATAAACAAACAAAAAAAGTCAAAAGGGATCCTTCGGATGTGATTAAGGACCTTGCCCACACCTGCATCCCATCGGGGCCTACAATATCATATTACACATTGACATGTGTGCCTTAATACATTTGTGTGAAGACGGAATGCCTAATTGTTATCAATCAAATTGGAAATCCGAGGACCCCATGGGTGTGTTTGTGTATTTACTCGTTCACATTTAAATATGTTCAACTATATGCACGGCTATGTTCCTAGCAGCACTAGTCACAACAGCCAAAGGGGGAAACAGCCCACAGCATGAATGAATGGATACACAAAATGTGGTCCATCCACACAATTGGGATATTATTCAGCCATAAAAAGGAATCAACCACTGACACAGGCTACAACGTGATGAACCTTGAAGACATTGCCAGGCGAAAGAAGCTGGTCACAAAGGGTCACATATCATATGATTCCACTGATAGTAACTGTCAGATATAGGCATATTCGTAGAGACAGAGAGTATATGGATGGTCACCAGGGGCTGTGGGAGGGGAGGCGGGTCCAGGGGTTCCTTCCAGCGTGATGGAAATATTTCAGAACCAGGCAGAGATGGTGACTGCACAATGCTATCAGTTGCACTACCTTGATTTAAAAAAATAAGTACACTACTTTTCTTTTTTAACTAATAGTTATGTAATTCTGAAATCCTCAGAGTTTTCATAGCTGAGGGGACTGTGTTCCACCATTCCACCATTTCCTGAGGTTGGGGTCTTTTATTTGAGGCCCACGAATCATTACAAATGCTGAGAAGTCTGCCGACTCTGTCTAGAAATACCAAGGGAAAGACCTGACTCATCTGTCAGCTCCAGGCAGGCCCCTGACATCCAAGGGGGAGGTTGTGAAGGGCGTGGGAGCCCCCTTCAATCTTCCCTTTGGGGGATGCCCTCTGATAAAAAGGTTTACTCTGAGAATCTCTAGTTCTAGCAGGTGTACACTTGGGTTGTAAATGGCACAGGATCAAGCTTTTCTGAGCATGTTCAAATGCAGTCAGCACTGGCATAGAGTGGAATATCACACCAAGGGGAGACTTCCTACATTTGCCCTTGTCCAGCATGACATCCGCCCCTGTGATCAGCCGGTCTTCTGGCATACAAGCACGTCTAGGCAGAGCTGAGTCTTCCGCTCACCTCTCCCTAAGGAAGAGCTGCCTGGGGTAGACAGTAATGGGGGCAGGCGGAATAGAATAATGATGGGGATCTTCGGAGCGATGTCTACCGCTCTTGCGTCCTGGCGACTGAAGTTAGCTTCTCTTACAGAGAGCTCTGTCACCATGCGTTTGTGTTAGAAACAGTTGGGAGCTAACAAGTTATGCTGCTCTCCCCTGAGACGTGGCTGGGCGCCACCTGCCACGGTGCTGGCACAGTGCATGGCTGTTATGCGTGCCTGAGACTCACGTGGCTTAATGGGACAAAAGGTCTACCACGAAGAAGAGGGAGAGGACTGCTCAGGTCCCGACCAGGTCGGATATTCCAGCAGATGACCACCCAGTGATCGTAAAACCCTACTGGCTGCCAGGCGCCGTGTGGGGTGCCACAGAGACAGCACGTCACACTGGTGTGGTGCACAGCGTAGTCGAGACCACGGTCAGATGAAGGCAGCGGCGGGGAGGGTGGGCGAGGGGTGGTGGAAGCGAGAGGCGGGGTGCGGGGTATCAGAAGTAAGCTCTTATCCTAACAGCTCGTCCCCAGCTTCACACAGACCAAAGTGGGGGCCTTGTAGCGTCTGCGTCTTCAAGGAGAGAGCCCCCATTCTGCCAGGACACAAAGCTTGATGTCAGCTCTGTATTCTGAGGGCCCCATTGGAGGATGACGAGTGACTGCAGACAGCTGAAAATGCCATCTAAACGTTTAAGAACGTGTTCAATATGAGAATATTAAAACTCAGCACAAGGTCAGCTTGACAGTGACTCCATAAAATTCCAGAAATGGAGACCAACAGAGATTGGCTTTATGGCCCACTCAATTTGGTGATATTTCTCAACCGAGGCCTTCATGTGATAGGCTTTAATTGAAAGTATTTAACCTATTACAGATTATCGTAAGTAGCACCGAGCTAAACACCCCCAAAATGCTCATTTCAAGTAAGTGAACCCCTTCACGGGCCAGCAGGAACAAGGAGGCAGAGCTCTGCATTGGATGGAAGACTGAGGATAATCTTCAGAGAACATTCCTTATGGTCAGCTCAGCAGCTGTATCAAATACCCCCTGCTTACAACTCGGGCGAGCCATTAAACTCTTTCTCACCCCGCCCCCCTTTAGAAGGCCCTTCTTAGCCAGCCCTTTGCTCTCCTGCTTAGCTAGGGCTGTGTTTTTAACGTTCTCTTTATGAGTGATCTTACTAACATCTTATTACAAATACAATATTCAAAGAAGAGACATCTAAGGAAAACATTAGCCACAATCCCATAATCACCTAATCAAAGAAATGCTTCGTCTATGGACATTCCTTTTTATCTTTTCTTTAATATGCAGATTCATGTTTTTCTTATATGTGGTCACTTTACAGATAAAATTTTCATTTGTAGCACTATATGGTGAGCAATTTTCCCGTCTGCTCATTTTTAAAAATCTCCATCCTGTTACAACTCCTCAAAGACAGCAGGAGTACACATCACCCAGGCCTTTTACTATTCTTCCAGAATCCTACAAAAATGTGTACAAGGACCTTTGATGATTCTTTTTTTTATAAAAAAATTGCATGAATACTTCTCTACTTAAGCCACACGCATTACTTCAGTCCAGGAAATCAGAGACACCGACAGTTGGTTCTAGTAGCCACATACCAGGGGCGCCCAGGGGGCCCAGTCAGTTGAGCTTCCGACTTTGGCTCAGGTCATGATCTCATGGTTTGTGAGTTCCAGCCCCACATCAGGCTTCGTGCTCGCAACTCAGAGCCTGCCCCGGATCCTCTGTCTCCCTCGCTCTCTGCCCCTCCCCCCCTCTCGTTCTCTCAAAAATAAATAAATAAATAAATACAGCAATAAATAATAAAAGCTATATACTGTTTCACAGAAGGGCATAATGTGGTGCACTATGGATGGACAGGCCGTCTTGCCTCTTACTTTTTTGAGCCTGCAGAAAACCATGCTTCCACACAGTCCTTGTACATCTATCTTCAAGTACTGGGGTTTTATCTATCTATCTATCTATCTATTTTATTTTTTTGAAGAACGGCTTTCCGGGGGTGCCTGGGTGGCTCAGTCGGTTGGGCAGCCGACTTCGGCTCACGTCATGATCTCACGTTCTGTGAGTTTGAGCCCTGTGTCGGGCTCTGTGCTGACGGCTCGGAGCCTGGAGCCTGCTTCAGATTCTGTGTCTCCCTCTCTCTCTGCCCTTCCCTTGCTCACTCTATGTCTCTCAAAAATAAAATAAAAAAATTAAAAAAAAAAAAGAACAGCTTTCCGGAAGTCGGGTTGTTGGGTAAAGGGCGATGCCTATTAATAACTTTAAGATATATTGCCAGACTAGCTTAGAAGTGCCAAAGCTGGGATTCAAATCCATGTCTACTGGATCCTAGAATCTGAATGCCCTACCATTAATCCTAGGCTAGCTCTCTAACTTCACAGACAGTCCACCACAGTGTTGGGCTTCTCCCAGTGGCACCTTTGCCTATATGCACAATATTAAAAACAAAAAAAAAGGCAGAGGGATTTAGGAGGGGATTTGGTTGGAATGACCTCCGTCTTCTCTTCCAACCTAAGATTTTCACAGTTCCTACAATGAATCCACCATAGAGGAGTCAGGTGGGCCAAGCAACTTAGACAGAACTATCAGAGCATGACCACTCTTGGGACATTTCTTAAGGTGACTCCTGCTAATTACACAGGTGCAGGGCCATGAGGCCCCAACCGTAATGAATACCGAAGAAAAAAAAATCCTGGAGAAACTTGCATTGAGCGGTCTCTCTCTTGACTAAAACCAATGCCGAACTGTAAATGGAGTATTTGGAAAGAAGGATGAAAATAACAGTTTACCCGGCACCGTAAATGTTTTTCGGTGACTAGTATTTCTAATATTATTCCGTGCAATTATATCTAAGCACCCATTGGGGTGCCTAGAAACAGACGGTCTTAAAGTTACGGCAGTGAACCCCTTTAGAAACAAGATTTATGCGATGTATACATGAACGTAAGTGCCATCACAAAGGGCGCTGACAAGAGCCCATAGGGGCTGCTATTTTCTCAGCACCTGAGAACGAGCCCTGTAGGGGCTGATGTTTTACTCTAAACCCCACAGAAGTGTAACAGCCAGTTCAGACAGCCCAACACTGCAACCGGAGACGTCTCCCTGAGGAGAAGACATTAATGGAAAAATCATTTCACGTTTGCATTTTTAATTTTGCAATTTAAAATCTCTCTAAATACACTTTCCCCTTTAAAATGTGATTAACCAAAATTTCCTCATCTTTATTATGGCAAATAGCCAGTTATAGTATTCCTGTTGGAATAGCAGCAGGGGCATTATTTAGATTTAAGGGGGAAAGCATGCATGAAGCTGATATTAAAACGGAATATGTTTAGTTATCACAGCTATTAAGAGGATTATTAAGGAGTGTGTGCAAGTTTGGGCTGTGTACACGGAGGTAAATATGTGAACGTGTGTGGTGGGGAGCAAGCTTGGGGCTCCTCGTGTGTGCGTTTAATTAAATGCTCTGTTGGAACCTGGAAAGTCTAGCCCTGCGTTCCCAGGAAGCCACCGCGTGCCCTTGGGTGAGTCGCCCAACCCATCCCAGGGGAGATCCGGAAAGTTTCTTCTGGTTCTACCTGGAAGTTTTGTTGGCACTTAAACACTAAATGGGTATTACAGCATTCGTGGAAAATGTGGCTTGTTTCCGTGTTACAGTCCGATACCGATACCTGTGACCTCACAGGTACTGAACTTGGTGACTGACGTGATCCCTCTAAGGACAACGGTGCCAGCCAGTCACAGGCACTAGCGTTGCGGGGTGCCCACTGGGGCCCGGCCGTCACTGGGTGCGGTCTCAGCATCCACACGCGAGGCCCTCTTGGGCGGAGGAAACTCAGGCCCCCCAGGGGCACCTCCATAACGCCGCGAGTAGACACAGTTTTTTTGAATGTTAGTGACCGCTCGATTTTCTTCTTCCTGTACTACGTACGAGTAAGGCGATCAAGAAAACTCTCTCTTCCTCCAAATTCCCACTTTGTCTGCGTCGAGAAAATAAGTGGGGCTCCCGCGAAGTTTAGCCGCTCCCAAGGTGGGACAGAGAACGAAAGGAGAGGAGGGGCCTGTCCTGGTTGGCTCTGGGAGGTGACGAGAGTATTTGAACTCCTCTGTGGCCCTTACCAGATTTTTGGATGATTTTGAGTCCTGATGCTACCAAGAAAGGGCTCTGTGCTCTTGGTTTAATCACCTAACCTCTCTGAGGCATATTTGTACAGTACACGTTAAATGACCTCGCAGGGATATTACAAGGATGAATGAGTCCACAGTCTTCCGGCTGCAAGATACCAGACAGAGGCTGTTGTCACCATCTGCCTGGGGCTTGGGGATAAAATATGGGAGAAAGGAGTTGGACAAGTATGTGAGGATATAAGAAATAATAATGGCCAACAGTGACTGAGCGCTTACCATGTGTTGGGCTAACTTGTCAGCTTTATAGGCATTAAACTCCTTAATTCTCACAAATCCCAGAGAGGCAGGTACTATCGTATTATTATTACTCCCATTTTACAGATGAGGGCAGCAAGGCACAGAGAACTGAAATAACCCGCCCAGGATGTTGGTGGCAGGGCTGGGGTTGGGACCGGGCTGTCTGTCCCCAGGGCTGCACGCACATCGCCAGTGCCCCCACCCCGCCCCATGTCACAGTTCCCCCTCTAAGACGAAAAAATGAGAAGGAGAAGAGACATAGTCCTCATCTTCGGATGCTGAAGTCACAGTTCTGAGGGGCGCAGATTTCATCATCTGGGCTAATAATGATACGTGTTTGTCCCAAGCTTGAGAGCAGGCACCCTCCAGCGGGGAAAACAAACCCACCCCCAAAACTCCCGCAAAACAAACCGTCGTAAGAAACCCCACAAACAAAACCCCAAACCCCACACGACTGCCCGCCTCGACACTCTGCCGCGATTGAGGGGAGCCTCGGTGGCTGGCTGAACACCCAGGGTGGTGGCTGCGGCGTTTCCGGGTTCCGGCTCCCTGTGGCTGATGTGATGGGTCACTGCGAACTCGGTGACTTCAACACACGGGTATTATTTCGCAGGTCTGGAGATCAGAAGCCCAACGGGGGACTCGCTCGGCTAAAATCGTGGTGTCAGCTGGGAGGATTCCTACTGGAGTCTCTAAAGGAGAGTCGATTCTCTTCCCTTTTCTGGCTTCTAGAAACTGCCCACGGCTTGCAGCCCCTCCCTGGTGCTACTCCTCAGCCTTCACATCTGTTGTTTTCTTTTTTAAAACAACGTTTATTTATTCTTGAGAGAGAGAGTGAGAGAAAGAGAGAGAGTGCAAGTAGGGAAGGGGCAGGGAGAGAGGGAGACACAGAATCCGAAGCAGGCTCCAGGCTCTGAGCTGTCAGCACAGAACTCACGAACCTCGAGATCATGACCTGAGCTCAAGTCAGACGCTTAGTCGATGGAGCCACCCAGGCGCCCCAGTCCCCCCATCTTTTCTGCCCCAGCCAGGAAAGGTTCTTTAATTAGATGGGGCACCCCCAGATGACCCGGGATAATCTCCCCATCTCAGGGCCCCGTAGTCACTCTGCAGCCTCCCTCAGGGAAGGTAACATCCCTAGGTACCAGGGCAGTAGCTTATGGGCCTTTTAGGGGGTCAATGTTCTGCCAGCTCTGGATGTGAGCCAGAACCGAGGTCTTCAGCGATGAGGTCTGGGGAAGGAACTGTGCTCAAATCGCCAAGGGCACCGGGGCGCCCGAGTGGCTTAGTCGGTTGAGCGTCTGACTCTTGATTTTGGCTCAGGTCATGATCTCAGGGTTGAGCGAATCGAGCCCTGTGTCAGGCTCTGTGCTGAGCCTGGGATTCTCTCTCTCTCCCTCTGCCCCTCCCCACCCCTCTTTTTCTCAAAATAAAATAAAATAAACAAAACAAAAAATAAAAACACACAAAAAAAACAAAGGCACGAAAATAAATAAGCAGGTGCCGCTTGGGACTCCTCCCCTGCCGGTGTCACAGCTGAATCGGTATAATCTCCCCGTTACGGAGTCCGAGAAACCTACTTCACAGATCCCAGCTCTTTACAGCAGTGTCACGCCAGGGGAGTCACAGAATCTCTCTTCCATCAGTTTCTATACCTTTTACAATAAGTGTACCAGTGGAGGTTATTGTACACTGTTGTTCCGACGGCTAAATACGTCTGTGTACAGGAAGCACAGGTTCCTGCATTAAGAAAGAGCTCAATAAATGATGGGGATCAGGAAACAAAGGAAGCTGTCTTAGACCTCAGATGCCTGGTCCATCCAAGGGCTCACTTCTGCTAGCCACCGTGATTGGTGCAAAGGGTGGGCACGTGACCCAACAGAGCCCATCGGAGTCTGTCCCCAGAATTGCCCTGAGGACATCGGGAGAGAGAAGTTCCCATTCTGAGCAAGCTGCCATCTGACTCCACCGTGTGCGACTCAGACCAGTAATTCTCTTTAGAGACGAGAAAACCAGGACCCCGAAACGCGAAAAAACGGTGTCCAAGTTGACGCAGCAAGAATCTCATTCTCCTGACCTCACCACCTCCTGTGGGGTTTGCAGCTTATTCAAACTCGCCCCTACACTCCCTTCTCTGAGCCTCATGGCTTTGCCAGGTGAGAACCATGATCCCATTTGAAATGAAGAAACTCGCTCAGAGGGCTAAGGGCTTTGCCGAGATCTCGCAGCCAGTAAGAGGTCGCACTCATGCCTTTTAGGTCCACTCACTACGCTGCTCGGAAGCCATGTTCAAACTTTGTGCTCCCGTGACTGTAAAGGACGCGTAACAACGTGGTTACACATCTTCGAATCTATTTCTGTGTATTCTGTATAAACACACTGAATAAGCATCTACTCCTTCACTGGGCCTGGTATGAATATATTACCCATGCATATTATATGCTGATTTATTCTTCTAATAATGCATTATTCATTCTCTACGCCGCATATTATGCAAATCCACAAGAATTTCTATGAAAACAAATCTATTGAATAGTAAGGTGATGACAGATATGGTGACATTTCAACTCTGCGGGTCTTCGTTTCATTCATTTATACAAGTGAAACAACACCCACCTCCTGTGGGTGGGCTTCCAGGCAAGGGATGAAGGGCTACCATCCGAGGATGCCAATTACACTGGTACCTTTGGTGGCACAGGAGACTGTCTCTTCGGGCTGTACAGGGAGAGTGACCTGCATTCTAAAGTTCTGGTTCAGGGTCTGGCTGCATCATCCTCCCAGGAACAGTGGGTGCTTCTAGGTAGGACTCGGGTGTTTGGAATGGGGTTTGTTGTCGCTCTGGCTGCCTCCTCGGGGGGTTCATCGTGGGCCCCGGAGCCATGCAGCAGGTGCAGAAAATGGACAGGGTGTGGATGTGCAACCAGATGTACCTCGCGGGTGCACGTGGAGGGTGAGGAGAAGCCCTCGCCAGCTGCCAGGGAGTGGCGCTCGGAAGACAGTCTGGGCGCAGAAGTCAGTGGACGTCACGGGTCGACCACAGAACAAGAAGGCGTCCTTGGAAGGGATGCAATTTGGGATTGGGAAGGGGATGAGCGCCAGGTGAATGCATACGCGCAGCGGGCAGTCCTGGTGTGGGGGGCACCTGTCGGCACAGTGTGGGCCACCGGAGAGGATTCTCGGGTGGGATGTGAGGCTCTGTCAAAGGGACACGGAAGGAGCAGGGCACGTGATGAGAAAGGAGCTTGGGTTAAGCCTAAAGAGGACTCAGCTCTCAGGCTCGAAGAGTCACGTGTCATCATGAGGAGTATGATGCTAGACCAAGACGGCCAGCCTGCCAACCTGGCTTCCCTCCACCTGTGATTCCTCTACCCCCTCACCAGCACCTACAGAGGGGACATGCCAGGGACAGTGCCCAGTGCCAGAGCTACAGGAGGACTGTAACAGATGTGGATCCTGCACTCGCTACCCGTGGGCGGGGGGCGGGGAGGCTGACACCACACCTTCGTTATTGATTTAGATGAGACAGGTGCATGAAGGAGAGGCACCTCGGGAAGGGGGCGCTGGAGGAGAGTGTAATTGTGGGTCTGGGGGTCAGGAAAGGTTTCCTGGAGGAAGTGACTTTCCAGCCAGGACGTGAAGGTGACTATAATTTAACCCGGTAAGGATGTAAATGAAGAAAGTTCTAGACAGAGGCGACAGTGTCTGCTAAGGTCACGGGTGTGAAGGGGGCTCTGTGCTGCTAGCAGGGATCGTGTGGAGAATAGTCACCAGTTGGCAAGGTCGGGGGATGAGTTTTAGAGGATCGGGAAAACATAACTTAAGTCGTCGGGGTTGAGTCGGGCTTGAACCTACAGATGGGGCCAGACGGCCTCTGTCCAAGGTCCCTGAAGAACACACAGCTCTGAAGCCAGAATTCGGGCCAGCCTGACATCGTTTTCACCACCCGAATGTGGAGGAAATCGGACTCGAACGGGGCCAGAGGCTGTGAAGTCGGTGCCACCGCTGCTGATGAGAAACAACTCCACAGGTGGTTACAGCCCAGCGCGCCCAGCTACTTGGCTGTGCTTTTTTATTTCCATTTACTGAATGGCGTAAAACTAGATGATTATTGGCCACGGACCATTTCCATGTTCCTGTAAGTCAAAAATGGCTACATTGAAAAAAATGAAGTATTACCTGTTTCAGGTCTATAATAGAGACCGGGCCTCGTTGGCACCCGCTGAATTATTAACATTAGCAACTCCGTGGTTGCATATGATGCTGTGAAACTTTATTCCCTGATACCCTTTATTACACATACTTGTCTTAACCATTGACAGTACATAGCACGTAGTGGCATAAGATGGAAGCGCGTGCTCCAGCAGGTAAATAACAGATGGTGTCAGTCACTGGCCCGTCACATTTTGATGTGACCCACAGTAATGGATTAGAGCACCATCATGGCCCTTCTATAAATGGGGGGCTACCATGGAGGGGAGGATACCTCGGAGGGGAGGCTACGATGGTGAGGAGGCTACGATGGTGAGGAGGCTACCATGGTGGGCCAACCGCAAACCGGAGGGGATGACTCCCTGAGCAGGAGGTCCCCAGAGGGAAGGGAGCAGGCCTTCCATAGCCCATGGGCTGATCTCCACATCAATCATCTGGGATGCTTACTCTCAGAAAATCATTTGAAAAATAATAACGCTTTCTAGGCGCAGCCATTATGCTGTTTCATTTAAACTCCTAAAACCCCCTAGAGCAGAACTATCAGCCCCGTATTACAGGTGAGGATATTGAAGATCCGAGAGGTTAGATTTTTTTCCTCAAGGTCGGTCAACTCAAGGTCAGGGGCGGAACCGGCACTGATCAGGCCCATCTGACTCTGAACCAGCTCATGTCCCTGGAAAAAGCGACGTTCTTTTTAGTAGGTGGCTGGTCTGTACGCCCACGGTGTAGATGGATTTCTCTAATATCCGGCTGCCTCAGCCACGGATCATGTCAATATTGGTAAAACTTGCACATTCTTTTATGCCTCACAAGGGGCCCTGACAGTGTTGTCGCCCAATTCTCACATCAGACCGTGGGATTTTAGTATTGTTGTTGACAACAGGCAGTTAAGGAACCTGCCGAGGGGCCCCTGGCTATTAATACTAATATGAACACAAGAATTCAGGCGTTTTGTTTTAGATTATTGGTTTTTCCATTTTTGTTTTGTTTTGTTTTGTTTTCTCCAGACGGCAAAGGATACCCTCTCGAGAGAGACTCCACAGTCACACATGGGGATTACTTTATAATTTAAAACCATAAAGCCTTAAAGCTGGGAAAAACCTAAGAGGATAAGAAATAATTACTGACAGCTACTACACAAGGTGGCATGTGCAATAATTTAAACTTAATCTGCATTAGAAAAATGCTAGTTTTCCATTTCAGTGACACAGTGGTGAAATGGTATCTCCTACTCAGATGAGTTTACTGTAGTTCAAGGAAGTGCATTGCTCTACAAAGCCTATGAAGGATGTAGTAGACAGATAGGGCAAGGCGAAACTCCTCAGGCTAAAGTTTGGGACACAATGGTTGAACCCTAAGGAAAGGTACTTCCTGTGGGGGGGCTGGGCAGGGCAGCCCATCGCTCTCATTTTCATGGATTTTTCTCACTTGGATGAAGACTTTGAGCCGGGCAGGGCTCCGGACAGCGTCAAACGTCACGTGCCCCTTCCAGCTGGTGCCCCCCATCGCCCTCCGGGCTCTGCCGGGTCAGCTGCAAAGCTAGCCACATCCCTTTCTGGCTCTGAAGCTGATGTTGCCACATTTCTGACAGGGTTCCAGTAAACTCTTCCAGAACAATTTTATAGACTGGGAAGCCATAATCAAAATTGCCAATTGAGCGGCAAAGATATACACTTTGGCAAAATTATATGCAAACAAGAACCTGTCTCTAATGCCATCGCTAGGGTGGCTTCTTGGGATGATATCTAGACAGAGATTATTTTTGCTGAAACGCAGGATTCGTGGTCTCCAAGACCAAACACAATGCAGGCACCCCCCAAAGGGCAAGCCCTCCACTTCAGCGGGCATCCAGGTAAGCCCACCCAGGCCAAGATACAGAACACTTTCCCCCTGCAGTAGGCTGTCCAAGTGGCATCCCTCCCAAGCGAGTCACTCTTCTGACTTCTGTTGCCACAGATCCGTTTTGCCTACGTTTGAACTCCATGGAATGGAATTGTACAGAATATGTTATTGTGTATGAGGCTTCTTTCATTCAACATTGAACCTGTGTCACCTGTCTGTGTAGCAGCAGTTTGTTGATTTTGTTACTACCTAATTCAGTTTATCTATCTATCAATCTATCTATCTATCTATCCACCAGCCAGCCATCATCTATCCACCATCCATCCATCATCATCCATCCATCTACCCATCCATCCATCCATCCATCCATCATCCATCCATCCATCCATCCATCTACCCATCCATCTACCCATCCATCCATCCATCATCCATCATCCATCCATCCATCCATCCATCATCCATCCATCATCCATCATCCATCCATCCATCCATCCATCTACCCATCCATCCATCATCCATCCATCTACCCATCCATCCATCCATCCATCTACCCATCCATCCATCCATCCATCCATCTACCCATCCATCCATCCATCTACCCATCCATCCATCCATCCATCTATCATCCATCCATCCATCCATCCATCTACCCATCCATCCATCATCCATCCATCTACCCATCCATCCATCCATTCATCCATCTACCCATCCATCCATCATCCATCCATCTACCCATCCATCCATCCATCTACCCATCCATCCATCCATCCATCCATCCATAGATCCGATATATCAATATTATCTGTCTATCCACTCCTTCCTATCTATCTGTCTGTCCGCCTATCTATCTATCCATCCATTCATCCTACTGTTAGTGGATATTTCCATTGTTTCCACTTTGGGGCCATTACGAAAAAACTGCTGAAACTATTCTTGTCTTTGGCATGAACAGGCATTCGGTCTCTCGGCGACATACTAAGGAGATAAAATTGCTGAGTTATGGGTATACGGATATTTGGGTTTTAGTACACAATTGCAAGACACTTCCAGAGTGTTTCTTTAAACAGGCCTTTGTGGACATTTGAGAAATGGCTTTAATTCATTTTCTAGACAACTTCTCTGGCTCCTGATCAAAGGGTCTATAAACTCGTAACTGGATTAGTCTAATATGCAAGGTATTATAGTTAAAGTGGCTAATTTTCTCTCTCTGTTAGCTCACTAAAATTCCTTCAAATGAGGACTGTAAAACTGTGATATGAAATTCATTTTTATATGTTTTTTTTTTTGAAGTATTAGCTCTTTCTAGGTTTCTGGGATATTACTGAGGCCACTAAGCAGTTCTGGAGGCTCCGAGCTGGAGGCTGCTGTGTGTGCACAGGTCCAAACTTCCCTGCAAAGCCCCACGATTATTGCTGGGCTCTGGTCTAATGCTGAGCCTGGAAAACCCATCTTTCTGACTGTGCTTTCTGAGTCGTCCCGTTTGGCTGAGGCTCTCTTTCCATCCCTGTATAATGACAACTGTCTCCTAACCTAACTAGCTAAGTGACTTCCCAACTCCTGACCTCAGGCTTTCCATGTGTCCAATCCTTTTAAGCCTCCATTCTCCATTCCTCCAGATTGGACAGGCTTCCAGGCCATGGCTTCTGGGCAATGACGCAATTAGTGGTTCTAAGAACCAGGAGCAATTCTGGGAAGTGGGACCAACAAATCCTAGCTCCGATGTTACTAACTGAGGAGGCGGGGTTAGTCACTTTCCTGCTCTGGGGCTTCGTTGCCTCATGTATAACGTTTCAATGATAATTGCACCAGCCTCAGTGGGTTGTTGTGAAAATCAGATGGGGCAATCTATATGAAGTCCCATGCCCAGAATTTCATGAGAGCAACCTATTACTGTTATTAATGCTACAGTAAAGGCCTCCTGCTCATATTACTTTGTTCCTCACCACCTTCTATAGACTCTCGGCAATTCTCTCTCTCCTGCGGGGTTTCTGCCCTTTGGATTCATCCGGAAGGCTCTCAAACAGCTCACGTTATTTCCCGACTCCAACTGCAACAGCTAAAGTCACTTCCTGGGGACTGCCCTGCTCCCCCACGTGCCTCACCCCTCTCCCGTTGGCTGAGGCCATACGACTACCGCCAGCCAATGGCAGGTGTCACTTGTAGGTTGAAGTATTTAAGAGCAGGTGTCCAGTACCTCAGCTCTTTCTTCCTCTGCTCCAGCTGCAGAAAAGGCTCCATGTAGCATGAGTCGGCAGAGTCTCTGCCAGCCCGGGTCCTTCCATGCCTACGCGGAGCAGAGCCCCCAACAGACCCACATGGATCGTGCGGCTGAGCGAGAAAGAAGCCTTGGTGCGTTATGTTTACTAAAGTGTTGGGGTAACTTGTTCTGCAGTGTAGCTAGTCTAGCCCTGACTGATACACCAAACTTTAGACTGACTATCTGTTGATGAGCCTCTTTTGGCCATTCCCCTTTCCTAAGCTGGCCTGGAGGGATTCCCAGGCTGCACTGAGCCCACTTTCCTGGGACCTTTACAGAGCCATCCTCTCGAACGATCTCTTACATCAGAACTGGTTGTGCCCAGTGAAGGATTGGGGCACAGCCAATGACCGTCGAGAGTCTTTCTGGAGTCAGCAAGGGATTCTAGGAATTCATTTCACTTTCCCCTTTGCCAGAATGACTAGACCCTCAGGCAGGAAACCATGATCGTCAACGCATCTAGACTTCTCTCAACTCTTAAAATATACCAGCAACTTCTTATAACCACTGGCCTCTCTGCCTATATTTTTACCCCTTTACCTCCTTTCTGGGTGAACAATCTTCAAGTCTCAAAATAAGTGCCGGTTCCTCCAGGAAGCCTTCCGTGATTCCTCCCACTCGGCGAGGAACCATTGGCTCTACACTCCCATGCCACCCCAACTTGCCCTTGGGAACCCTCAGAGGGTCTGCAGTCCTAGTTTAATGTCTTCTCTGCCAAGCCGTAAATATCACGGAGACAGGGGCTTCGGCTGGCTTATTTACCCCTCTGGTCTCATTTCCACATTCTGCTTCCGGAAGAGATAGGTGCTTACAAATTATCTGCTGATCGATAAAAACCATCTGCCTTTATAAATTCAAGGGGGAAGAAGGTAGACAGCTGCCCTCCTCAACACGAGTGAGCAAGCTCTCACATTCAAATCCTGTATCTAGACGGAGATGCCTCTCCTCTGAGATGGCCCGTAACTCACCGCACTGTAAAGAATTGTTTCCCACAAATTGCTTTCCTCCAAGTGTAGTTCCATTTTGAAAATACGAAATAAAATCAGATCCGTGGCCTCTCGATTCTGCCTCACACATTAGCTCACTGAGACGCGGGCACCGTTTTTATGGGCTAGAAATTAGTGGCACGTTCACAAAGAGAAATGTCATGAAAGCCTAGTTCAGGATCTCAAAATTATAGAGCGCACGCAGCTCTGAGGAATAGAGAAACTCAGAGCAGAGCCACACTCTCCAGACAGGCTCGCTGTTGAATTATTTTGGCTTTTCATTCTTTCACGCTACAAAGAAATATTTCAAACAGAGCAAAATCCTTGGAGGAAATTTTCTACCTGCCCTTCTGAGTCAACAAATAACAGAAACGACCAGAGGACACTCCTTTCTGTTGGGCACTCTTATGGCAAAGATAATAACCCGCCACGCAGTCTTGGATGGCGTGCTGGAAAACCAACGTTTTGAATAAACCACGAGGAGCCATTTTTGAATTAATTCTCTGGGTTGGAATAGAAACGGAGGCAACCGATCCAATAAAAAGAACATGATAACAAATCCACCCACATATATCAGCTTTTGATTTCTTTAATTTTTTTCTGGCATATCTATCTATCTCTATCTGTATCTCTCTACGTGCACAGTTTTCCATGCTGTGGGAAGACAGTACGTGAATACATTACGAAAGAAACTTAGTAACTTATTTTATTTCTAGACACAATGAATGCTTTGGTTGGTGTGGTTTTTATTCCCTCACCCGCTCAAACAAATATTGTGGCTCTTGGTAAAAGAAGAGGTGTATTCTTTGCCTGCTTACGAAACCCTCCTTCTCATGTTTTGGTAATCTCTCTGTTGTGACATCTGGAAATTCTAAGTATCTGAGAAAATCTGCACTGCTTTTTAACACTGAAAACTTTGACAGTTGGGGTAATTTTCTACTCACTCAACCCTGAGCATCCGAGCTGCTCTCTTCCGAGCTTGTGCGTTGAGGGAAATTACGAGACAGAGTAAGACTTCTGTCCTGGTTGACAGAACCCCCCTTTGACTGGGCCACTGAAAAGACCAAACGCGAGCAGACGTTTGCAATAAGAACTTGTCCTGACTGTTTATTACTGCTTGTAACTCTTCCCAAGTCCATAAAAGGACAGTCACTCGATGTTACTGCTGAGGAAGGAGGGGTGTTGGAAGGGAAAACCCCATGTAGATGAATTTTGCAACAGCTGGTTCAAAGCCTCCAGGATTCTAATCAAGAACCTCTAGTCAAGAGGCTCAAAGTTGGTTGGGGGGGTCCTTAAAAGCAATGCCATCCGACCAGCTGGATGAGGTTTGAGTCCTCGTGTAGACACCTGTCAGTTCCTCAGACCCGTGCAATGACTTCCCCAACCCGGAGCTCACTGGACACACGTGGGCTGCGAGAGCCTGGCAGGAGGTGAGCCCTCTCGACCACTTTCTCTGTGTCCATCCAGGAGGTGGTGTGTGCCCTGGGGCGGCCACCACCAAATACCCCAGAGTTTATTCTCTCGCAGTTCTGGAGGCCAAAAGTCTGAGATCTCTCCCAGCTCCTGGTGTGGTGGTTTGCAGACGATCCGGGCCTTCCTCAGCTGGGAGACACCTCTCTACCTTCTGTCTCTGTCTTCCCGTGGCACAGTTCCTGTGTCTTCTGTGTGTCTCTCCTCTTCTTTCAAGGACACCACCAGCCTCACTGGATGTAGGACTCACCCTAATCCAATAGGACCTCACCTAATTACATCTGCAAGGACCCGATGTCCAAACTGGGCCACGTTCTGAGATCCTGGGGTGATGTGACTTTTCAAGGGACGCTATTCGGCCTGGCACAGAAAGTGCTAATAACCCCTGTTGCTCAGGGCAGATGTGAGGATTAGATGTATGTAAGTAAATGGAGGGGACACCAGAGGAGCGCCTGTCACGCAGGGCGAGCACGAGAAACGCGGCTGTGTGAGTAACTGCCTTCACACCCGGGATGGGTTCCTACCTGCACAAGCTTATCTTCATCTAATGTCAATGGTTTCGGCTTCTGATGACAAACTTTGAGCCCCCAAGACAGTGCCCGCTACGCCCAAATGATGCAAATTTTGGCCCAAAACATTCCCTTACTTTTTCTGCCCTTCACGCCTATCCTCTTTGTCCACGTCCTGACCGACCATCCAGAGCCCGGAGAAGGGCTGGCCCAGTGGCATCCAGAACCTGATTCGCGGTGGTGTTGGTCTCTGAGGAAGAAGTTTGTTCTGTGACTCGTGGAGAAGTTTCCCGGGTACACAGCCGCTATCCGTCGGTCGGTAAAGGGGGCCTGAGAGTTTGGAGCACCTGGCCTTTCTGGTCCTCCGTGGCCAGCCGTTTCACCTGCCATCCTGAGGTCGGGCTCTGAGCGAGGGGCAGTGTGATTGACCGTTTGTCTTTGCTCCATGCTTCGCAGCTTGGGAAAAAAGTAAATCCAAGGGGACTTACTCTGCTTTAATGCATGTTTCCTGCAGTCCTAGCAGGCATTATAGGTACTAAAGAAAATTCTTGAATTGGCTTACCAGCATAAACCTGGAGTTTAAAGTGAGATGCCGCCCAGACAGATCTGTGCTTTTCTTTCGTCCCTTATTCTTGTCTGATCTATGAATTATCTTCTGAATTCGGCTGACTTGGGGATCAGAGTTAAAAGGCACGCAGGGTCTGGGCGGTGGTTCTCCACGGCCGCGCGGATTGCATCGGCTAGAGGGCTTGCTGAGAACACGGAGTGCGGGTCCCCAGGAACGCAGGCTCTGATTCAGGCCTGGGTGGGGCTGGGGAATTCACTTTTCCTAAGAGGTTCCCAGGTGGTGCGGATGTGTCTGGTGTACATTCGGAGAACAATCTAGGGCGACGGTATCCGTCGACATCTCTATGAATGTTCGTGTGGGACATCATTTCTCCCCCAAGTGTTTTCTTTTATGAAAAAGAGTAGTTTCCAGGGCTGCTAGCGAACTCTGCGGGCTGCCTGTGTGCTGGAACCACTCCCCAGGGAATTGCCTTGTGAGGTAGGCGATTTTATCAGCCCCCTTCTGGGGTAAGACAGGTGAAACAACCTCCCGGGTCCCACAGCTAGGAAGTGACAAGCCCCAGGGCCTGGGTCCTTAGCTACCGCTGACGTGGGGCTCACTTCTCATGAGACATTCAGACCCCGACTATTAGGGTTCTAGAGATCCAACCTTAATCCCTTCCTTTTTTATTTGGGACTTTATTCTTCATGCTGTCTCCTGGGACCGTTGACATGTTTTCTTCCTCTTCTTAGTATCTTACATTAAGCTGTGGACTATTATTCATATCAGAGTGTTTGCTGCCCTTTAGCAAGATAAGCAAAATGAATCTGTTCATACGGTTACACTTTCCCAGTTTAGTTCACTCAGATTATAGCTTGCGTCCTTCTGTGTGAGCGTGTGTGTGTGAAAAGGGTGTGTATACGTGGGAAAGAATGTGTGTGCGTGCACGTGGGTGTGCGACCGTGTGAGTGTATAAACCGTTCCTTCTCTCAAGGGAAAAAGGCAATAATGACATTTTGGGTTCTTTTAAAACTATTCTTCCTTGGCAAAATAAAAAGTTGGTGTCCTTTTTGGCCGTCCGCAAAATTTTGAGTGAGGCGTGGAAGTTTTGGTAGGACTGCATACCCGGGAACCATGACCCCTGTATCACTGACGATCTGAAAGGTCTTTAGCCTATGTCGTTGGTTTCACTTAGTTGTCTGCATTTGACTTTTCCAAGACACAAGCACACATGTACAAGCGCGCTCACGACATACACACATGCCTACGTGCACGCGCACGCACGCACACGCACACACTTTTTCAAATTAATCAGCGACATGGGTGGGAGAAAACATGGAATTTGGGTTAGAAAGTCTTGTTCTGTCTGTAAGTAGGGGGATAGACATGCTGGAAATGAAACCCTGGTCTTAAGGACAGCAGCTTCTCGTCCCATTCCTGGGTCTCTTTCTCTCTGGGGCAAAATTCTGGGCCGTGGTCTTTCTCTCAACATTTCGTAGGTCCAAGGGTTACTGTTAGCTGTCAAAATGCCTCCAATTTTTTGATACCATGTTGAGAGATGGAAACTTTTGCCAAAGAAAATTATTCTCTCATTGGTATGTTGTGTATTTTTAATATTCCATTAGCTCAGTCCACTTATCTCTATAATTTCCAATTGTACCGTATATCATTTGTGAGCTGCAAAAAGAGTTTCACAGGCAAGTTCAGTCCAATTGTGGGATGGTGTGTTTATCGGTTTCCTCAAAATGTCATCTAAATTCATATTTCACATTTGGAGATCTGTGCTGTGTACTCTCCATCTCGTAGAGCAAAAAATTACACACATCCAACTATCACTTCTAATATGAATAAAAAATGTTCTTCACTTTATCTATTCGAAACCAATATCCCTGGAGAATTTAAATATCTCACCTTTTTTCCCTTTTATTTCTGGCAAAATAGTCCCGAGAGAAACCCAGCAGATGGATCTCAACCATCCATTCAGAGGGCTATGGGCTAAGTCGAGAAATCAAATCCCATTTGTAAAACAAGGCAAAAACGAAAAAAATCCATTAAAGTTGAGTTAATGACAGACACAAAGATATGCCAACGGCATCATACCAGCTTCTGTTACTCCGTCCGGGTTCCTGCCACCTGGCCACCTACCAGCTGTGTGACTCGAGGCAAGTTATCTCTGAGCTGAGTCACCTCATGTATGCCGTGAAGAAGGAAACAGTCCCCCAAACTCAGGACAGTAAGAATTAAATGGGATTTCATGGGAAGGGTTAGGCCCGAAGCCTGGCTCATACTGAGTCTTTAATACAAGTTCTTATTATTAGTTTTATTTTTTTATTCCCAAATAAGGACTCTGATAAATCAAGTCTGTTTTATTCCCTCTGATTTCCTAACCTTTGCCTTTATACGTTTTCTTCCCTCTGCCAGGAACAGTCATCCTCCCTCTCTTTCCAGAAAATTTTTTCTTGCTCTCTAAGTCAGAGGTCAGCAAGCTATGGTCCATGGATCACATCTGGCCCACCGCTTGGTTTTGTAAATAAAGTTTTATTGAAACCCAGTTGTGCTCATTTGTGTGCTATCTATGACTACTTCTATGATATAAATAAAGGTCAGTACTTGCAACAGAGGCCACGTGGCTCACAAAACCTAACATATTTACTATGCGGCCCTTGGCAGAGAATGTTTGCCCATCACTGCTCTAACCGCCCAGCTCAGGACATCCCATTCCTGGCCACCGTCTTCAGCCATCTAAGACAAAGCGACTTCTCTGGACAGAGCATGTCCCTGGTCCCTTATATCACATTGCCATAATCGTTTCCACGCCTACCTCCCTGAACCATTGAGGTGGCTATCAGCTCTCGAATCTTTGAAACTCCAGGACAGGGGAGCAGAGACTTTCCAAAAGGAGAGGCGCTGGGGGGTGGGTGAGAAGAGGGGTGCGTGGAGAGACTCTGGGATCTCTGCTGCCAGCAGGGAGATGAGAAGGGAGGGCAGAGTGTGAAGGGTGCGTGCGACACACCCCTGGCAGGTGCCTGTGCACAGAGCTCTGGTCACAAACACACACTTCCTGCCTAAGCCCTGAACTCCATTCACCCGTTAGGGACCTGGCAAAGTACACGCACACAACGGCAGCTCCACACGGCACCTTGTCCCTGTTGGGTATCATCACAAGTACAGAGCCCAGGAGGGAACACTAGACCTGTTAGCTCCCTGTCTTGGTTTTGCCCTCCCAGAGGCAGACCCTGAGACCACGGCTTGGGTGCCAACAGCTTATCCAGGAGGTGATCCCAAGAAGCACAAGTGAGGGAGTGGGAGAAGTGAGCCAGAAAATGGAAAAGCCATGGGCAGTGATGAGCAGGTCATCGAATGGGGCTCAGTCCCGCAGGGAGAGTGCACACAGCTGTCCTGCTCGGAGGGCGAGGATGGGGCATTCGCCTCCCCCGTGTCTCTCCAAGGCTCATGGCTGTTCCTCGGGCATTAGCTCCTGAGCAGGCTGGGCACACACTTGGGGCGAGACAAGGCCCCAGGAAGGCAGCTGCAGGGATGGCGAAGCCGACAGCCCCGCTGGGACGGTGAGCGCTGGAGGATCTGGGCAGGCCACCACTGGCCCCTGCTCTACAGTCTAACCCAAGAGGAGGGGCTGATGGGTAAGCAGGTGTGAGCGGATGCACGATTTACTCCCCGTTTCTCACTCCATCTCCTCCCTGGTCCCCTTCGGAACCCCGGGAAGTAAGGACGTAAGGAGGAAATGCAGGCTCTACGTTGGCTAAGCAAAAATGGTTTTTAAATTAAATGATAAGACCCTTTGTCAATTTTCATTTAAAACCAAAGATGTTTAGACGGGATCGGGCAATTCAGAGAGCTACGCCAGCAGACAAGGTGGCGTTAGATAGGAACAGTCTAGCTCAGGTAAGCATTCCAACTGCCTTTGGAAATACTGTCTTGGTCCTCTAATTCCCTCCCAAGGAAGCAACCAATTACCATGATTCCACTGTTCAGAATGGGATTAAGACTATACACTAGTTAATGCTGCTCTAAACCCCTTTAAAGGACTTGGTCTTTCTGGTCAAATATGCTTTGGAAATACCATGGGCTTTAGATGTATTTGGCTTAAGTGTCTCCAAGTTCCTATACATCCCCTTCATCCAGCCGGCCATCTTCTGAGCCCCTCGTCTGGGCTTCTGAAGGATGACTACATTGCAAAGCTCCTCAAGAAGCCCAGAGTTAACACAGGAAAGAGACTATAATCAAAACACTGTTTTTCCTCTTGATAACTTCGTTAATAGGATGATAAATAATTTGTGTGCAGAAAGGAAGAGGGAGCTATAAATTCAGCCAGGGAAGGCCGGGGAGGCTCCACAGACGAGCTCTCCTGACCGGTGTGGAAGGCTGACAGAAACGAGCAGCAGGGTTAGCAGAGGACCTGGCCTATGTGTGTTTTCTGTGGCTGCATGACCAACCTCCCCAACCTTCATGCTTTAAACACTTCCTACCTCACAGTTTCTGTGGGTTAGGGATTCAGAAGCCACTCAGCTAGATGATTCTGCTGACATGTCTCTCAAGAGCCAGCCGTCAAGATGCGGGTGAGGGTGTAGTTAAAATTTTTTTTTAACATTTATTTATTTTTGAGAGACAGAGAGAGAGGGAGAGGGAGACATAGAATCCAAAGCAGGCTCCAGGCTCCAACCCATCAGCACAGAGCTTGACGTGGGTCTCGAACCGAGGAACCACGATATCATGACCTGAGCCAAAGTCGGATGCCCAACTGACTGAGCCACCCAGGAGCCCTGAGGCTGTAGTTTAAAAGCTTAACAGGCTACAGGATCTGCTTCCAAGATGCTTGGTCACACTGCTGCTACATCGCCAGCTGCTGGGAGGTGGCCCCGTTCTTTGGCCCGTGAACTTCTCCACAAGGCTACCTGAGGGTCCTCACAACATGGCCATTAGTTTTGCCCACAATGATAAGAATAATCTAGGCTTGGAAGGCTCACAGTGTCATTTCTGCTAGATTCCATTGGTTCCACACCTCATCATTTGTCAACTTGGTTGGAGGAGGGCCACCTAACAGCAGATACCAGGAGGTGGGAATCGCTGGGGGCCGTCTTGGGGGCATTGATATGCAAAAGTGAGGAGTGCTTTGTCCTCCAGGGAAGGGAAAATGCTGACGTCATTGGAATGCAGCATGAGTTAGGGAAAGAGTGGCAAGAGGTAAAATCAGAAGGCTTGAGACCCAGCCCGGCCCTCCAGGCAGCACTGATGGCCTTCAGAGTGGAGCTGTGACCTCAGGCTATCTTTCATTTCCTGGGGTGTAGACCAGGGCTGCCCCGCCCTTGGCCGCAAGATTTGCCAAACCATATACCACTCTGACGGAACATCCAGGTTGCTCTTCCTTCCCTAGAACTAATTGTTGGACGAAATCAATGGATTCATTTTGGGGCCACAAACCCAAAATTTAAAATTCACAATCTGATGAGTTCTCTTCTTTCCTTTTCTATCAATTAGGAAAGTCACCCAGAGGCGGTAGACCGAAGTGTCCCTGGGGACCCAGCATGTGGGGCTCCATGAGGGTAGACACAAGGGAGGCAAAGGGCATAGAGCGGCCACCGGAATGTCTCTGTTTGGGAAGAGGGCGGGCACGTGGATGAGCCCAGCCGATGGGGGCTCTCCCAGAGGGAGAAGGAGGCTTCGGCAAGGGAGAGGAAGCCCACAGGCAGTACACTTTAAGTACTCTGACGAAGTTTGTGGACCCCTTTTCAGAATATGCTTTTAAACCCAGAAAATAAATACATAGGATGACAAAGGAAGCTAATTATACGGAAATAAAATTATCAAGGTAATCGACAAATCGATGTGACGTAAGTACAAGTCTTTCTTCTTTAAAACATTTTTATTTTAGAGACGGAGAACGTGACTCGGGGACGGGGACCAAAGGAGAGGGAGAGAGAATCCCGAGCAGGCTCCGAGGAACCCGACTCGGGCCTCGATCCCACGACCCTGGGATCATGACCTGAGCTGTAATCAAGAGTCAGACCCTCGACCGACTGAGCCACCCAGGCGCCCATGCAAGTCATTGTCTAGCAACTCATCAGTAACCAGATCTCGTGTTAAATCTAGTAACCGGATTCATTTCAAAGAAGCGGAGGCTGGGCCTACTTCTGATGTATCTGTGCCCTCTGATATGATATGAAAATTACCGTGACTTTTGTCATCAACAGTCTCGGGAATGGCTAACATTGTCCTTCTGTGTCTATCCTCCCTCAGGAAAAAAAACCCATGAAATTGCAGTTAATGGTTAATGCAAATAAACTTGAAATGTTTTCTCATCCATGCTTGCATGCCCCCACTCCTGGCGTCTGTCCGCAGACCTCCGGTGAGGATCCTGACTCTAGGGAAAGTTACAGAAATTTTTTACAGAGAAGGGAGATCTTAAAGCAAGAAATTCTGATGCTTTGTTTGAGGCTGAATTTTTTCCTTTTTAAAGATTACACTCTCGTGTCACCATGGGGCTTGTCTGGCAGGACACTAATTGCTTGCTTGTATGAATATATTTCCTATTTTTAAAAATCACTGTAAACAAATGCTATTTAAAAGAAACATTCTCTGAGGCCACGACTCTTGTCATCCTGGGAGACCAGGTGATCTCATTATCTGCTCTAACGCCAGCGGCCACCAGGGCCCACGCTCTGCCTGGGCGTCTGGAGGAGGGGATGAGGCTGTCACCTCTCAGCAGGCTGTTGCGTCTCACAGTCCACGCCTTCCTCAGAAGGGACCCGGCTCCAGAGGTGCGGTCCCGCCTTGCCAGAGTGGAGAACGCCAAGTCCGGGTCATACACATCCGGCTTCTGCCCCCCGCGACCCAGCAAAGGAAACTGTCAGAGAAGCCTTCGCTGTCCTCTTGTGCCCATGCAACGGAGCAGGGACACGGGGCACGCTGAGCGATTTCAGAAGGCATTAACCCTTTTCTCTAACAGGAAATTCGCTATGTGCTCTGCTCAAGAAATCCCTCCAAAATTCTTCAGACAAAGTGAGCCCTGAGAAGAGGACGAAGGCTTAGGTTGGTAGCTCCATTTTTCCATGCTTGGGTCTCTTCGTGGAGGGTCTCTAGGCTCTACCCCAGAGCCCTGCTTCCATTCAGATGGCGGCCTTTCCTATCTTCCTAGCTCCAGAGGCGTCTTATGGGCGAGGGGACGCCCTGCTGCTTCCTCCCTCCCCTGTGCCCCGCTGGGCAAAGAGAGGGAGGTACTGGATTCTGAGTGTGGTGTCTCCCAGGATACTCTCTGTCTCCCTGCCTCCCTCTGCCCTCTCTCTCTGCCTCAGGCTCCGCCCCTCCTGCCTGGCAGAAGATTCCTGGGGTAGGATCCACCCCCCAGGGGGCGTGGCCTGGGTTGTCCCACTCTGCCCAAGGCTGGGTGGGGCCAACGCTCTAATTCAAGCACAGAGTATTAGCAAAGGTATTTGCCCACAGACTCTGGGCTCTCTTTGTCAGCTGGCATCATGGTAACCAAGCTTACAGTTCGGTCTCCAGTTTCCTGTTTTTCTTATTCCTTAGGGGGTTCTAATTTGGGAGGGAAAGGAAGCACGCAGCTCGTGAACCCCAGCACCTCAACACTACCGCATTGACTTGGATGAATCAAGACCTCACCTTCTACCCTCTGCTTAACTGATAAGGACGTGACCATGCTCATCAATGTATTTCGAGCCCGTGCAATGTGCAGATGTCCACATGATGCGAGAACCCCACTTCTGTGTAGATATGGACCCGCGAGGCTGGGTTTATGGAACTAAAGCAGAACCAGGAGGTTCTACCATGCCCTTGATGACAGGCAATGGAAGTCACCCCCTAAAGGTAATGTTGGCATTTCCTCCTGCCAACTCCGAGGGACTGGCTGCGTCGGGCAGGGTTGGGGGATTGGGGGGGTTCATGAGCAGTGTGCTTCTGGGGGTGGACTGGTTTCCTGCCTCTTTCAGTTTCTAAAAGCTGCTTACCTCTCTTGGATTATGACCCCTCCTTCCATCTTCAAAGCCAACAGCACAGCATCCTTAAATCTCTTTCTGATTTTGACTCTCCTGTTTCCCCTTGTAAGGAACCCTGTGATCACATCAGGCTCCCCAAATGGAAAACACAGGAAAATCTCCCTATTTCTATATCGTTGACTTATTCGCACCTGCCAAGTTCCTTCTGCCCTGTAAGGTGTCCTATTCGCAGGCTCTGGGGATTAGGATGAGGACGTTTTTGGGGTCATTATTCTGTCTACCCGCAGGTCATATTAGGAGCTCCATTTTATAGGGAGAAATGGGAGCTCAGAGAGGGGAAGTGACTTTTCCAAGATCACACAGCTAACAGGATGCAGAGCCCAGATTCCTCCTCAGGGCTCTAGAATCGTCAGATCTGAGCTCTGAGCCCTTTCGCCTCATAGCCTTTTTTTTCCCTTTATTTTAAGTTTATTTATTTATTTTTGAGGGAGATAGAGACAGCATGAGTAGAGGAGAAGCAGAGAGAGAGAAAGTCCCAAACAGACTCTGTGCTGTCAGAGCAGAGCCCGATGGGGGGCTCGAACTCACGAAACCACGAGATTGTGACCTGAGCCAAGAGCAAGAGTCGGATGCTTAACTGAATGAGCCACCCAGGGGGCCCTCACCTCACTGCCTTTCTAATGGAAGAGCTGAGGGACACTGAGTCAAGTTTCCCAAAGGTGTGACGAGTCTACGGCCATACCAACCTGAACGTGCCCGATCTCGTCTGATCTCGGAAGCTAAGTAGGGTCGGGCCTGGTTAGTACTTGGATGGGAGACCAAAGGTGTGACGAGGCGCAGGCGAAGAAGAAACCCCTAGTACAAGTTTTGTGAACTATAAGGCTGTCCTCTAGCTGAGAAGATTTTGTCCTCAATACGGCCCATGCTTTTCTCTCGGCAGACTGGGGGAGCGAAGCAGAAGCTTCAGGGTCAAGTCCAGTCCCCGGGCTCAGAGCCCGAAGCAGGCAAGTCCCGTCAGCCCTCGGGAACGCCGTTACCCTGTGATAAAAAGGCCAGCCCGGGAGCGTTATGGCCCTCATTTAATGCCTGGTTGGAAAAACAGATACCGTCATTGTTCACACGGTAGCTGTCCAGGGTGAAAACGGCTCACACCTCCTGGCACGTGTTAGTAGCTAATCTAATACCATGGATATGTAAGAATGGAAAAGTCCCTCAATTCTTCCCCATCTCGGAAATCCAGAGCCGAGGAGACACACAACTAGAATCAGGACTCAAGAAGTCTCCCGTGGAGAAACAGGAGCGCAAAAGCAGCTCGTAAGACACAAGTGAGGAAACAGCCAACGGAATTTAATTTTGGTTCCTGCTTTGGAGGCCCATAAACAGAGATGCCGGCGGTTCTTTGCAAAGGTCAAAAAGCACTCGCTTCCCACGGCTGTATTAGAAACACAGACACACGCGCCACGACACGTCTAGCGAGCTGTCTGCTGGGAGAAGCAGTGGCCGGTCAGAGCGCGTTCTTGCCGAAGAAAGCCACCGCCGCAGCCGCGTCGCTTAAGGAAATGGAAATGCTTATCGTTTCAAGCGTGGAAGTGTTGACAGGATTTGCCTTAAGAACATGCCTTCCTGACGTCTGAAATGTGTTTTTTATGATCATGGCAATTATCAGCAGAGGCCGCGGTGCCTAGCGGGACCCCCACTGCTTTGCCGATGATTAAACTGGCTCACGTAGCAGGCGCCTGGGAGGTTCGGTCAGTTGAGTATCCAGTTCCTGAGGTGGGCTCAGGTCATGATCTCAGGTCGTGAGAACGAGCCCCACACTGGGCTCCATGCTGAGCACGGAGCCTGCTTAGAATTCTTTCTTTCTCCCTCCGCCCCTCTTCCCCACTCACACATGTATAGTCTCTCTCTCTCTCAAAAATAAATAAACATTAAAAAAATAAACATGGGGCACCTGGGTGGCTCAGTCGGTTAAGCGTCTGACTTTGGCTCAGGTCGTGATCTCACAGTTTGTGAGTTTGAGCCCTGCATCAGCCTTTGTGCTGACAGCTCAGAGCCTGGAGTCTGCTTCCGATTCTGTCTCTCTCTCTCTCTCTCTGCCCCACCCCTGCTTGTGCTCTGCCTCTCGCTCTCAAAAATGAATAAACATTAAAAAAATAAAAAAATAATAAACAAAAATTCTTAAAAACTGGCTCACGTAGAAACCAGTCTCAAGTCTAAGGTGACGGTCCTGCCGGTCCCGTGTTCCATCATGGTGTGGAATCCTAACCCAGTACCCCCTTGTCCTCGGGATCCAAGATATAACTGCTTTTCAAGACGTAACTGCTTTTCATATTTTAACTACTGAGACAGTACGTGGTTACTGCACCCAAACTAGAAAGTATAGAAAACACCCCGCAGCTCACCCACACCTGCTCCTCCTCTAAATGTGTGCTTGCATTGATTCTTTTCATCCTTACAACAGCCCTTTGAGGGAGGCACAGGATGGTTCCCATTTGACAAATGAAGAAACTGAGGCATGCATCCAACCAAAGGGTTTCGTTCTCTGTATTGTGCTGCTTTCCTACAATGGGGCCCCCTGGGAACATTAACGGTGACATGGCAGAAGACTATTTAATGACATGGCAATCATAATCATGGCTACCAGTTGTGCAAGCTACCAACGCTCCCAGTATCACAGAGCTGGGAAGAGAGAGAGCTAGGCTTTGAACTCGGGCTACCTGGATATGAGGGTGTCGTCTCAAGACATGGCACTCTGAAAACTCAGATCTTAAAAGGACCAGTCCAAACACATTCACACAAATCCTCTCATGTCTTGAATCATGACGACATATGTTATTGACTGAATATTTCTGTCCTCTAAAATGCGTAGGTGGAAGCCCTAATCCCCGATGGAGTGGTATCGTGAGGTGGGGCCTTTGGGAGGTAATCAGATGAGGATGAGGACAGGAAAGTGGGACACTCACGATGTGGCCAGGGGCCTTATAAGAAGGCGACGAGAGACCAGAGCCTGCTCTCCTGCATGGGAAGGTGCGGTAAGAAGGGGGCCATCCAGGGCTCTCACCAAGAACAAATTGGCCAGCACCTGCTCTTGGACTTGGAGTTCCCAGAACCGTGAGAAATAAGTTTCTATTGTTTAAGCCCCCGCCGATCAATGGTATTTTGTTACAGCAGCCCGAGCAGAAGAAGGCGATGTATGTATAGAAACAAAAAAAGGAATAAAAACAAAACGGAAAGAATCACAGCTTATGTGTTTTGCAAACTACTTGTTAATATACTGTGAACATCCTTCTGTACCATTATACGTCCTTGTGCCACATTGTTTTACATGATTTAATGGAATCCCAGCGTAGGAATACAGCACAGTTTACTGAACGGATTCAGTGGTTTGACACTTAGTTTGGTTCTTTAGATACAGACCCAATGAAACCTCTGTTGGTGAATGCGTGTACACGTATTTGATTATGTGAACTGCTGTGTCAAAGAATATAGGGGCATTTTTTATACATTGTTTTGTTTATTTATTTTTGAGAGAGACACGGAGTATGAGTGGAGAAGGGGCAGAGAGAGAGAGAGGCACAGAATCCGAAGCAGGCTCCAGGCTCTGAGCTGTCAGCACAGAGTCTGACACAGGGCTCGAACTCACAAACTGTGAGATCATGACCTGAGCTGAAGTTGGATGCTCAACCGACTGAGCCACCGAGGTGCCCCATACAGGGACATTTTTAAAAAGCATTTGTTTATTTATTTTGAGAACGAGTGCAAATGGTGGAGGGGCAGAGAGAGAGAGAGAGAGAAAGAGAAAGAATTCTGAGCAGGCTCTGTGCCCCTAGAACAGAGCCTGATGCAGGGCTTAAACTCTCAAACTGTGAAATCATGACCTGAGTCCAAACTGAGAGTCGGACTGTTTAACTGACTGAGTCCCCCAGGGGCCCCTAGGGGCACTTTAAAAATCCACTTGATTCTTATTTCCAAAACAGCCAACAAATGAACTGGACTGATTTGTATTTCCAACCAGCGCAGGAAAAATCCTTTTCCCAGAGCCGCTTTCCACCAAGTTTCTAGGAGCCTCGGGAGCTCAGAAACCAGAAGGCCCCCTGCCGAGCGTCAGAGGCCCAATCACAACACGCGTTACCTCAAAACTTCACTGCGTTTTGTTTCCTGTGTTGAAAAGAAGTTTCAAAGTCGATTTCCTCTGTGAGACGCCATCCAAACAAATAATCAATAATCTTGATTCATATATTGCGGGGGAGGGGGCAATGCATGAGCTTTAGGGACAGGCCGACACAGGCTCACATCTCAGTGACATCGGGTGTCCCTATCTCTGTTCCCACTCAGCTCAAAGAAGAGCCCCCCACCTCGGAAGGCCTCCCCCCTACTTCTGGCTCCTCTCGTGCCCTGCTCTTCCTGCCCGTGGGGCTCTGACGTGACAAAGACGGTCATCGCAAATGGTCTCGGCCAGCGTTTAGTCTGGGTCTAGACAGCAGGTTGTTTTTACTATTATCCTTTTCTTTTTAAAGTTTATTTATTTATTTATTTTGAGAGAGAGAGAGAGAGAGAGAGAGCGAGAACAGGGGAAGGGCAGAGCAAGAGGAAGAGAGAGAAAACCCCAAGCAGGGCCCGACGCAGGGCTCAGCCTCACGAACTGTGAGATCGTGACCTGAACTGAAACCAAAGAGTCTGACGCTTAGCCGACTGAGCCACCCAGGCGCCCCTTGTCTTATTATTAGTTTGGGATGGAACTGGTTGTTTTAATTATTGTAACCAAGTTTTCAGCTGAAAGTTAGTTAACCAGGGTCTGAAATGGTCTCTTTCTTAAGCATGGAGAAATGGGACTGCTGTGCCAAGAAGAATGAAATCAGACCCATCGACCATGACCTAGTTTCCGTCCCCAGAATCCTACCTCCGATTAGTGCGTGGGATTCAGTATTTGGAGAGTGGACCTCGGATACAGACACATGGATACACACAACAACCCGCAGATGAAACTACTAACTGGCCATTTTGACCAGCAGCCTGATAGCTCAGGGCTGGCCAGCGATGGCCCCTGCACCCAGGCCAGCCGGCTGCCTGTTTTTTGATGGCTCATGAGCTAAAAATGCCTTTTCTATTTTTTAATGATTACAGTTTTCACGGTTATAGAAGCACCTACATATATTCTCAATTTTGCCTCAGAGTCCACGAAACCTAAAATACTTACTATCTGGCCCTTGAGGAGAAAGTTTCCAACCTCTAACTTGATAGGCGTTCCTATAATGAAGCTTCCTCACTGTTGAATGTGACACCCTAATGCCCTAGAGCCAATAATGTTGGCCATGCCTTTAAAACCCCACGTTTATATCAACAAGATTTTATCCGATGGCACACGGGCAGCAAATGAGACACCTCCCTAAGAACAAAACTGAAAGAAATACGGATCCCAGGCCTTTGAGACACCTTCACGTCTTGAAATGGTCTACTGGTCGCTTGCCTTAATCCAAGCCTTGTGGCTTCTGGTCATCTTCCCTGAAAACGCTTTGCTGTGCAAACAGCACATCGCGACTGTACTCGCCTAGGTCCTGACTAGGGGCCACGCACAGTAAGGGCAAGTTCGGAAGAGCTGCTTTCCAGACTCTCCAGCCATGGGAACAATGACTGTTCCCAATATGGTGAGAGCAAAGCTTTCCCCGAGTTTCTCTGCCAGGTCAAAGCCACAGTAGAACTAGACACACTTCCCTCCTTCCTATGTCCCCCCTTTCCCTTCCTTCCTTTCGATTTGAAAGAAAGAGAGAGGAGAGAGAGCATGCATGCAAGCACCGGAGGGGTAGGAGAGAGACAGAACCGTAAGCAGGCTCCAGCTCAGCACAGGGCCTGATGCGGGTTCCATCCCACAACCCTGGGTGCACGACCTGGGCTGAAGTCAAGAGTCGGATGCTCCACTGACTCAGCCACCCAGGCGCCTTTGGTAGACATTCTTCCTCAACTGGGGTGCATCTCTCCCACTGGGACTATGAACAGAGATGTGGTTTAGAGCGATATTGTTTAAGTTCGGTAACTGGAAAACGTGTCAGGGAAGTAAAACATGCCTTTACATGCTAATCGTAGTTCTGGGCTGATAAAGAGAAATGCACGCTCTTCGGAAGAACTTTTCCCAAAAAAGAAAAAGTTCTTCGGTTTTTAGGGTACTTCAGATAAAGTAAGATGGAGAGGTTTAAAATGAGGGAAAAACAGAAGCACTCTAAATTCATCATCACTCTGCATTTTAAGTTATTTTTACCATATAGAAAAAAGAGAGACAGAGAAGCAGATAAAGCTTAGAGAATTACACATTCGTCAAACACGAAAAGATGAATCCGTCTTAATGACAAACCCAAGTGTCTCTTGATTCAATACGTGCCAAGCAGCTACTGATCGTCTAACGCTCGAAGACGCACAAGAGCAGAGATACGAAATAGGCTGTTGTTTATTCATTTATTAACAACCTGCGGAACTGAGATTCGAGAGGTAGCTCCTTGTCTTTCCCCTTGAGAAGGCTAGAAATCTGTGAGTCGGCCTCTCATCATTCACCAAGTATTCTTGAGCTGCCTCCAAAATGCCTCTGCTTTACTGCTGACGGTCTCCCCTCCCGCTGGCCAGCCTTCCCTCTGGGTTACAGCTCTGAGGGCCCTGGGTTTCCCAGAGCTGTGTTTAATGTTTAAATAGGGCTGGTGGCATTGCATCTACGTTAGGACACAACCATAATCCTTAGGATGGCATTCAAAGCCCTTTACAATCTTGCACCAACTCCCTGTCCTCGTCTGGTATCTCCCTAGGACACCCTCAGCTCCCCGTCTCTCTTCAAGTCGTGTATGAACGCGCCACGCCTTTGCTCATGCTGTTCCCGTCCCCGGGTTGCCCTTCACTGCGGCTTTCCCTCC
Organism: Paguma larvata; assembly: GCA_030068075.1. Lineage (NCBI taxonomy): Eukaryota > Metazoa > Chordata > Mammalia > Carnivora > Viverridae > Paguma > Paguma larvata. Next base: position 55,960,485 of record CM057841.1, on the reverse strand, counting down.
AAGCAATGGGGCTGAGTTCGAACAGCGCGTCTCCCTGTGTGTTTGCGGCTGACACGCCTGTTCTACTTCCTCACCGGGGAGCTTGATCTCTGCGTCCCCTGGTGTCCAGCACTCCGTCACGGATTCAGCAGACACTGCTGGGTGCTCGATACCCGTGTCAACAGTTGTGTCTGGATTCTGGCAGGTGGATTCCCTCGGTGTCTCCCTGCCGGATTCTCTGTGGTGTGGCCGGAGAGGGAGTGGACTTCCTGCCAGAGGAAGAAAATCCCACTTCCGTGCTGCTCTTTAATCTCATCTAATTCCCATCACGGAGATACCTAAGATCCACTGAGATTTACAGGCTGCTGAGCGCTTGGCATATCTTATTTAACCTCTCTTTTTTTAAAAAGTTTATTTTGAGAAAGAGAAAGAGAGACAGAGAGAGCAAGAGGGGAAGGGGCAGAGAGAGAGAATCCCTAGCAGGCCCTGCACTGTCAGCGCAGAGCCGGACGTGGGGCTTGAACCCGTGAACCATGAGATCAAGACCTGAGGTGAGATCAAGAGTCAGATGCTTAGCCAACTGAACCACCCAGGCGCCCCTCTTATTTCAACTTCCTGCTAAGCCTAGGGGGTGGAGTCTATGATTATTCTCTTAAGTAGCAGGTAAAGAACCAAGGCTTGGAGAGGCTGTGACCGCCCCCACCCCCTCCCCATCCCAGCATCCGAATCTATAGCTGGTAAGAGGTGCAGGTATGACTGTGGAGTCTGAAGCCAGCTCCCGTGCCCTTGACCCATGACCCAAACCAGGTTTCAGTCAAGTGGCTAGAGACCGCCCTCACTTTCATGGCTGGACGGGCCAACCTTGGAGGATGGGGGAAATGCTTAGGGCACCAACACAGTGGAGACTCGCCACGGTCTCCTGCTAGAATTTATCCAGAGCGGGCCAGTGTGGGAGGCCACAGGGGAGGGCGCCGCCTCGCCGTCTCCAACCTCACCGCCGTCAGCAGGTGGCCGGCAGGCTCGCGACTGACTCTCAGACCCCAGGGCTCGGTGAGCATCGCGCCCCGTGAACATCCCATTCCACTTTATTTGCTGACACAACAGAGCAAGTGTGATTCACGTAGGGAGGTTCACCATCTGTGTTTCATTTGCAAGGATAATGTGTTATTTTAAAAATAATAAGACAATTTATTTACATCTACTCCCCCCCGTCCATTTTCTCAGCAGCAAGCGATAAAAAAAAAAAATGGGAGAAAATTATCCCAACAAAAATATTTATGAGTAAATAGCTCACAGAAACAGGGAGGGTGCTGGGATCTAAATAATTCTGGTCCCGCCCACCAAAATAGAGAAAGAGAATATTTCTGACAGCGTGATTGAATTGTGTATAATTACTGCCAATGTTTTAAACATGACGATGGTGAGAAAAGTATTCGTAAGAGATCAGAGCGGCCTGAAAACATTTATTTTCCTGGGAGCGCGACGGCTATTTTTTTTCTTTCGTTCAAGGCAAGGGTGAAAACGCTACCCCTTAGGAATCTTCCTTTATTTGGGGGCAGCTTGACTTGATATCATCATTCTCACAGATTTCTTTCCTATGTTTCTGGAGATGTGGCCTACATGACAATGTTTTAACTTAGAGCATCTAGACTGGACACGTAGTTGTCCTCAGACGTGCGGTCGCACGTCCAATTTCATTCGCCGATGCTCCCTCTAACCTTCGTCAGTTTTCTCGGACATAATCAAGGACTCCGGACTCTCTCGTGGCAAACACATGCGCGTAAATATAAAAATACGTCTTCCGTGACACTTACCAGGGAAAGAAGGAAGAATTGAGATTCTCTGTTTTCCCATTTGGCCTAAAAACTGGGGGGCATTATAACGTTTCAGAAAATCCTTTACCAGGGGAGGAGAGGGGAGGAGGAGGGGGATGGACAGGAGGAAGTAGAGCAGGGGGAAGAGGGGGAGGGGGAGGAGGAGGAAACCAAAAAGAAAAACAAAGCCCCCAAACTGACCATTAGCTACTCTGAGTGGTTTCAGATGGTGCCTGTGTTCAGAAAAGTTGGCAGATTTCAGCTGATGAATTTCAGTCTCCCAGCCAAGATGATCAACTAAATAAACCATTTATCAAACGTGAGGGACCTTTATCTGATTTTATTTTGTAGTGCAGCCAGACATAGTTTAAAAACATAGACAGAGCTGTCAGAATGAGGGGCTGAGTATGGTTATGGAAAAGAATAAAAGAGTGCCCCAGATGAACCCAATTTCGTTTAGTAGGATATATGGCTCTTATTTTCTCTGAACGTCTCCCCAAACATTTAGGCAAGAGACACAGATCCTCAAGCCCATCCTATTTGCCAAGGTATTTCTTAGAGCCCTAGTGCAGTCCTGACACAAGGCGGGGAGGAAGGTGAGTAAATTAGATTACCAGATGATGACACAAGGGCAAGACTAGGCTCTCAACTAAAATAAAATCATTTCCTCTGTATACCCACGCGAGGGAGGTGGATCTCACAGTAAATTCTAAGATCATCTATAAACTATTTACTTATAAATACAAACTGAAGGAACATAGGCCATCCATCTATCCATCCATCATCCAACTATCCATCCATCTTTCCATCCATCATCCATCCATCATCCATCATCCATCTATCCATCCATCTACCCATCTGTCCATTCATCCATCCATCCATCATCCATCCACCCATCCAGCCATCATCCATCCACCCATCCACCCATCATCCATCCACCCATCCACCCATCATCCATCTATCCATCCATCTATCCATCCATCCATTCATCCATCCATCTATCCATTCATCCATTCATCCAACAAATCTTTGCTGAGTGCCTACTGTATACCTGGCTCTTAAGTTTGGCAATGAGAATACAGAGATGGGACAAAGTAGTTTATGTTCCCACATGGTTCCAGAAAAAGTAAACAGAAGAGCATGTACTGGAAAATGCACCATGTTTCCAAGTAAAATCTGAAGTCTGTTCACAGTGAGCTCATGAAAAATGAAGGGCAATAAATGGTCACTGTAGCCGCTCTCGCGATGCAGCTGTGAATCTGAGGAATTGCAACAGGACCTGGCCCGGCACCAGGAAAAGCGAAGGGGTGTGACTCCCAGAACAAACTGAATCTGGCCTGTGCAATTTGGAAAGAGTCCTTTTGTACTGATGACATGTGGGTAGAAACAAAAGTCAAGGTCTCAGCAGAAGCTGATGGGAACAGGAGCCTGGGCTATCCGCAGTCATAGGAAGTGTGACAAAGAGTAATAACCTGTGTTTGTATAAGGCTTTGCTATTTGCAAAGCCTGAGGAAGTTATGCATGACTCGAAGAAGTGATAGAGTTGGTGGTGCAGATGTCATTTTCATAGCCATTACTGATGAGGAATTGGGCTCAGAGAGGTTAAATGATTTGCCCAAGGTCACACAGCTGGCCAGGTAGGAAACTGAGTCTCCCAGGCAGCATCCTGGAAGGCAAATCGTACCTTGAAGATATTCAATAAATGTTTCTAAATAACTATAGACTCGAGGTTGAAAAAGATATTAAGGATCTAACCTTTGATGATGAACTGAATCCCTTCTGTGACGTCCCACCAAGGGCAGTCTGTTTGAATGCATCCCGCAACGGGGAACTCACTACCCACTTTTACAATTTGCTACAACAATTAATAATGATAATTACGACAGCTTGTGTTGAGAATAGACAATGTGCTTTATATATTTTAGTACATCTGATCCTCACCAACTCCTGTGAGGTAAGGGCTATTATTCCCATTTCACCGATGAATAACTAAGGCAAGGAGAGGCCAATTAACTCGCTGTTATGGGTTGAACTGTGTCCCCTAGAAAGACGTGTTTAAGTCCCAATCCCTCGTACCTGTGAACATGGCCTTGTTCGGAAATAGGGTCTTTGCAAATAGAACCCAGTAAAGATGAGGTCACTTAGGGAGGTCCTAATCCAGGCCTTGTAACTGGCGTCTTATGAGAAGACACAGGCGCGCACAGAGGGAGGACCGTGTGGAAGCACACGGCCAGAAGAAGGACATGTAAGGTGAAGGTGGAGATCAGAAGAGTGGGACTACAAGCCCAGGAACGCTAACGATGGCTGGGACCCACCAGAAGCTGGAAGAGGCAAGGAAGGAGCCTCCCTTAGAGACTTCGCAGGGAGCCTGGCCCCACCAACATCCTGCTTTCAGACTTCCGGCCTCCAGAGAGGTGAGAGAATGAATCTGGGTTGTTTTAAGCCACCTGGCTTGTGGGACATCGAACCAAGGAAACGAACACGCTCAGCTGGGTGAGCACCAAACACACTGCGGGGTCAGCTCCCGCCTCTGAGTCGCGAACACACTGGAACATGGTCTCCGAAGGCAGGGACTCTTCGACTTGCTACACATCTGAGTCACTTGGGATTTCTCTTTGAAACTACTGATGGCCGTTCTACCACCCGAGACTCTGATGTCACGGCTCTAGGCTTCTGCTGGAGCACAGCGATTTCTTTCTTTTTAAAAAAACTTTTAAAAATTATTTTATTTTCTTTAGAGAGAGCAGGAGGGGGAGAGGGGCAGAGGGAAAGAGGGAGAATCTTAAGTGGGCTTCAGCACAGAGCCAGATCTGGTGCTTGGTCCCATGACCCTGGGATCATGACCCGAGCTGAAATTGGGAACCAGACACTCAACTGACTGAGCCAGCCGGGAGCCCCTGAGGCACTGAGACTTGTAAGACTCCTCAGCAAAGTCTGGGAAACCGTCCTAGTTGACTCCACTTGTCCCCATTTGGGAAGCAAGTGGAACAAACCCACCAAGTCCAACGGCCTCTATTCAGCAATGGTGGCCCATCGGACGGGAAGCCATGTCAGCTGCCCCTCGTGATTAGGAGGAAAAGGAGGGGTCAGTTATGGGTCCTCAGAAGACGGAGACAGTGGGTGAGCTGCCTTCTGGCATTTTCGCCTGACCCAAAGCAAGTGAGCAACAGGTGGCCTCGCTCCCAGCGCTGTGCGTGCACTGTGGGTCCGAGGCCGCACCGCCCCAAAAGCAGCAGGAAACGAAAGGCAAGGACCCCGCCGGACAGCAGCCTGCAGACACAGGGATGCTACTCCTCCCGGCCTGCTTCTCTCCCTCCCCTTTACCGCTCAGTAAGTATTTGCTGGGCATCCGTCATGCGCTAAGGACTAGGAATGTGTCCGGGAACGAGATGGGCACAATCCCTTTTCTCCCCGGAGGATGGACGGAGCAGGTGAGTGAGGGCACCGGCCTCAGTTGGCCCCACTGGAGACATCCTGAGGAGCAGGGTGGGAAGAAAAGGCGACGGCCGAGATGGTGACATTGAAGAGCATCCCGGTATCCTTAGCTATCCTCCGCGGTATGACCAAGTAAATACGGGAACGGTAGGTTCAAAACAGTGCCCGCTGCCTCCCTCGAGTCTTATGTCACCTGCCAGGGTCCTCCTCAGGGCCGTACTCAGTGAAGGAAAGGTACGAAGCGGAAAAGCAAAGGGGAAAATTTGCATCCTATCAGCTGAGCTCACTGCGCCAGCCGGCGGGCTTCCAGAGTCTCCAAGCCCGACGAGGTGGGGCGAACAGCTCCGGAAGTCCCCGACCCGCTTGCTCGCACCCACCCATGTACTGCGGGGGTCCCAGTGGAATACTTTCTTAAAGATGAAGAGCACGTAAATGTTTTATTGGTCTTTTTTAAATTTTTATTTATTTATTTTGAGACAGAGAGAGCACATGTGGGAGAAAAGCAGAGAGAGAGAGAGAGAGAGGAAGAATCCCAAGCAGGAACTGTACTGTCATTGCAAAGCCCGATGAGGGGCTCGAACTTGGGAACTGGGAGATGGTGACCTGGGTCAAATTCAAGAGTCGGATGCTGACCTGACTGAGCCGTCCAGGTGCCCCCGTGCATACATGTTTGGAATGTTCTGCTTGGAAGATCCAGGAGCAGACTTTAAAACCACGCCTGGGACAGGACTGCCTACTCAGATGTCCTCCGGAAAGAAGGACAGACAGTCCTCCAGCCCCGCTGGAGGAGCCCGTCGGAGGCACGTGAGCTTAGGAAAGGAGCAGAGAGCGGAGAAGTCGGATGTGCAAGTCCTGTCCCTTTAAAGATGAGGCGCGTGGAGTCACGTTTTACCCTTTCAGCAAACTGGCCGAGGAGAAGCTTACCGCAGCAACAGTCAATAGTCCAGGCTCGCCTACCTTCGGGGCGTTTCTTTCCTTCAGATGGCACTGATGTTGCCTGGGTCAGCAGGGAACTCGTGGAAACCCTCAGAGAGAAGTGACACTCTTCATTCATTTTCATTGATTTTTCTGATTTCGGTTAAATTGTTTAGCTTTTTTGGGGGCAGCCGTTTACGTACTGCGACTAGAAACGCTTCATTCAGCTCCCATAATTACATACTTACTGTGAGTTAATGAAAACCCAAATGAAGAGGTCACGAGCTTAGAACACATTTGTCCCCCAAATAAACCTTAGAAACGGAATAATCCACTATATTAGCACTTGGGTTTCTAAATAGAGACTTACAAAATGTTTTCTGTCCGTAAAAAGAGACGCTGAGCTGGAGAAATCACTGCATTTCTTCTCTGCCTTGTAAAAATTTGCAAGGACCTTTGGGAGAATTAGGGGTTATGGGGAAGCTGGTGTGTGTGTGCACGCGCGTGCGTGTGTGTCCACATACGCGGTGCGTGCATGCTGGGCAGGGAACAGACAGAGGTGGAAAGTCATTCCTTGCCTCCGAAGAAGATAATAAAACATCGAGCGGTCATAAAAACAGGGAGGGCTGGAAAGAGAGTGGGAGACAGAATGAAGGAGGACCCCGTTCGTTCCTTTTTTCCCTGCTTTCCTATTTTTAACTAGTAACAATTACATTTTCCAAGTGACCGCCAGGGTTTCAACGAAGGTCTCATTCTCTGCCTCCCTTCCTGCAGTTCCTCTTCTAGCTACTGACTCCCACCCCCGAAGTGCAAAATCTTCCTTTCCAATGCATTCTTGCCTGTACCCCAAAAAACGCATAATGGAAGATTGTTAGCAATGCTCCAGCTACGCTCACGGCAGTGGGGCTACAGACGCGCGTGGAAGATCCCAGACTCTGCTCTCTGTTAAGTTTACGGTGGAGGCCAGGGTCGCCCACCGGAACTTTCTGTGATGGTAACAAGGCTCCATTTCCGTCCTGGCTGATACATTTTTACATTTTCATTTCAATTAATGGAAATTGAGATTTAAATAACTGCACGGGACCAGTGGTTACTGTGTTGGGGCATTTTTTTTAAGTTTGTTTGTTTGTTTATTGATTTATTTATGTAGAGAGTGAGTGAGGAGGGGAGGGGCAGAGACAGAGGGAGACAGAGAATCCCTAGCAGGCTCCACGCTGCCAGCACGAAGCCCTTCGAGGGGCTGGAACTCACGAACAGTGAGATCATGACCTGAGCTGAAGCTGGATGCCTCACCGACTGAAGGAGCCCCCAGGAAGAACAGCTTCTTAGAGGCAGCGGCTCGAACCCAGATTCCTGGCAGAAGCTACAGTGTGGAAAAGCAGAAAGAGAAGGCACTTCTGACCCAAAGATGTGTTTAATCAAAGACATGAGGGGAAAATGCACAGAGCCCAGTAGGGAAACCCAGCAGTTTCCGTGGGGCGGGTGGTGCCTGGGGAAGGTCGAGGGTGACCAGAGGGATGACGCCATGTTGGGAACAAAGAATTCCAGGAGCGGAGCAGATCTGGGGAGGGTGGAGGCGGGGAGGGACAGAAGGGAGTCCCTAAGTTGGTTGAATATGCTACATTTGAAGGGCCGGGAGTCGCTCCTACTGAGGGCAGCCTGTGGGGAGCTGCAGAGGGACATGTAACTCAGGAGCGGGGCCGGACCAGGGGGCACGTGAGGGGGGCCGTGACCCAGGCAGGAGCCCACGTCCCACATACGTGGGACCACAACCACCAGCTCCATCTGACTGTCACATCTGATGTCACCGACTGTCCACATGTGGAAACTGAGCCTAAAATTTCCGGAATTTGTGATATTCAAGGCCGGAAGGTGGACATTTTAAAGAATAAATATGAAATCGAGATACTCGGACACGGCCACTCACGTGAAACCTGAAAGCATCCTAGGTGAAACCAAAGAGGAAGGGTGCAGACTGGACGAGGTCCCTGGGTCACCTGTGTGTGACATGTGACCTACATGACGGGGGAGGGTTCCCAGCGACAGCCTAAGGGCGAAGCAGGGGAGAGAGGCTCTGGGGGGACCCAGTGACGTACGCAGCCGAGGGCTTGGGAAAGAAGAGAAGTCCAAACCACCTGACTCTGTCATCTGGGACAAAGCCACCTTCCTCCTCTTTGTCCCATCCCCTCCCTCTGGAAGATGGGAAAGGAGAAGCAGAGTCTCATTACGAGGGCTCATGGGTAAGCGCTTGGTGAGGAAACTGAGGCATCGGGTGGAGGGCAAATAATTCCCAAGGATGCGCGCGGCCTTTTTGAGTGTGCGTGTTCGGGTCACATGATGTCCCCTTCCCCTTCCCGGCTTCCCGCACCCAACCACGTGTAAGCACCTCTTTCCCACCTCTCCGCGCCAAGCGCCTGTGCCTGAAGCCCGCGCCATCCCTCCTGGGAGAGCCGCGTTCGATTCTCATGAAAAAAGACGTGTGCCTTTCAGCTCACCTCTCGGTCCAGCAAGGCAGGTGACACGACGGTGACGATGTCGCCTTTTTCAGGATCGATGTAGAACATGTTTGGAGATGGCTTGTCAGGCGTCTGCTGCCGGATATTGTACCGCAGGAGGGCGTTATCTGTGGCCGGGTCGTCCGCATCAAAGGCTGTCATTCGCATCACCGTGGTCCCTAGGGGGGCAGGGGAGAAGGGCAGGAGACGGTCACTCGGGGAACGGCGATGGGCAGAGACACCCCCTCCCCAGCCGTGGCCGTGGACTGATGCACCAATCACTTTCCAAATTAAAAAGGAAAGCGTTTCCAGAACGATGTTATAGTTTTGCTTTTCTTTGACTCTCTCTCCATCACATTAAAAGACCCGAAATTAAGAAATCTTTGCTGTGCAGCAGACTGACAGCTTAATATTTCCTTCTGCTGATACGCTGTTTATTGTCACAGGCTTTCATTCGATTGTGAATGTGGCTGCGTGACAATGGCCTTTATTTTAAAAGCTCTTATTGAGTGCCTATTCCACGTGGGGCTCTGGGCTGGGTGATGAGGAAACAGAGGGGAGAAAAGGCTTCTCTGGTGTCCAGCAGGTCAGAGATTAATAAGAGCGACAGCAGATTAAAAAATAATGAAGCATCACAAGGGCGTTGAGGGACAGCATTACGCATACATAAGAGAACAACTTCTTCTAACCTGGGCTTCAGGGAAGGTCCCGGTGGAGGCACCTAAGGAGCGAGTGGGTACAAGCAACGTGAAGGAGCGAGTCCTCAATGGGGAAAGATGTTCCGGTTAAACGGACCATGAGCAATGTTGTTTGAGCCCTCGGTGTGTGGCAGCCACACTGTCAAAGGTCGATAAGGGGGTCAGATACTGAGTGTTGCTCACACAACTGATAAGAGGAATTGGTGTTAGCCACTCTGGAGGACTTTTGAGCAGCACTAGTAAAAACAAAAAAAAATACATTTGCCCATTTGGTATCTACTGTCTAGAAATACTTGTATGTGGGGGCGCCTGGGTGACTCGGCCGGTTAAGCGTCTGACTCTTGATTTCGGCTGAGGTCATGATCTCATGGTTTGTGGGATCGAGTCCTGTGTCAGGCTGTGTGCTAAAAGCATGAAGCCTGCTTGGGATTCTCTCTCCCCTCTCTCTCTGTCCCTCCCTCCCTCATGCTCGCTCTCCCTCTCAAAATAAATAAATACACTTAAAAAAAAAAAAAGAAACACTTGTGGGTGTCGACAAAGGGTTCTTGCAAGGATGTTCACTGCGGGATTATCCATCATGGTGAAAGATCTGGAAACAACCTAACTGCCCACACAACAGAGAATTTGCTAAAATGATGGGATTCCCCACACTGTGAAACATTTTGTAGCAGGCTGAAAAAGGCTGTAGGTCTACTGTGTTCTAACACGGAAGGCAGTCTAAGAGAGAGTACCATGTGAAATTATCAGGCTGAAGAATGTTACCCACGGTCTGGCATTATTTTTGCGAACCTGTTTGCACAAAGGAAATGCTACAACACTTTATACATATGTTTTGCAGTTTTAGTTTACGTCCATAAAAGCATAGAAAGTCTATGAAAGTGGACTTCGCATTGGTTACGGTGGTGAAGGGGTGCAAAACTTGCCCCTCCAAGATACGCCTCTTTGGCATATTGATTATTTTAAGCTGGTTATTTTTTTTTTAATTTTTTGAAAAATGGTTATTTAGTTTTGAAGGAGAGAGAGACAAAGTGTGAGCAGGGGAGGGGCAGAGAGAGAAGGAGACACAGAGTCCAAAGCAGGCTCCAGGCTCTGAGTCGTCAGCACAGAGCCCGATGTGGGCTCAAACCCACCAGCTGCAAGATCATGACCTGAGCCGAGGTCGGATGCTTAACTGACTGAGCCCCCCAGGTGCCCCTTAAGCTGGTTAATTTGAAGAAGCTGCAGACACAAGAGAAGCTCTGAAAATCAAGAAGTTACACCTTTTGCAAGGAACATTTACATTTGTAAGGGAAATCTTCACTTATAAAGGTACCACCCTCTCTGAACCAGTAAGAGGAAGATGGCTCTAAAACTTGAGAAAATGTTATCAATGGAGAAAGCAGGGACTTAAATCTGCATACCAACTCTAACCTCATTGACTGTCCTTTTCCTAGTCACCGCTCATAACTGACCCTGCCCCCCCCCACCTCTCCCCATCTTTAGCTGAAGATGGTATTTAAGGTGACGGCTTCAGCCATTTCAGGAAATCACTCCATTTGCCTGGGTCTCTCCCATGTATATACTAGGTATACGGTTTGTTAAACTTTCGTTTCATTTTCTCCTGTTTATCTGTCTCAGGTCAATTTGATTCTTAGATCAGCCAAAAGAACCTTGAAGGTCAGAGAAAAACTTTTCCTCCCCAACAGTGGCTAAATCTGGGAAAGCATAAGGGGGATTGGGATGAAGGATGGTGAGGAGGAGGTAAGATTTTGGCGCAATCTATAATGTTTTGATCATTTCTACAAGGAGAACGTATTACTTCTGTGACTCAATGTTCATATAAAAGGATAATTGTAAATACTTTTAGTCTAAAAAATAAAATAGCGAGTTATTTTACTGGCAAAATGGGATATTTAGGAATACGGAGAATTGCAATTCTGGACTCGCAAACTGCTGCAAAGCCATAGGCAAGTCCAACGAACAAAGGAGAGTGATGTTGTTTTATCAAGAAGGAAGAAGAAGCTGGGAGGGGTTGTATTGAAAGAAAGTCCACTGGAGAAAAGCAAGAGTTCAAAGTGATGACAGTTACTCATTGGTGGAGTTGTAGGGGTGGTCGATTTCTTGTACTAGATGCAATGTACATCCTTCCCTGTTGGGACCTGTAATTGATGATTCTTTCTTGTTGATAGTTCTTCTGTTGTGTCTGTAATTGACAATCCTCCTGTAACTGACATGGAGTGGTGTGCTCCCCTTTCCAACCTTCCCCTGGCCAGCCTCCCTGCTCCACTTTAGTGAGGTTTTCCTGTATTGATTTCACAAGCCCGAAAGGAGCAGGGGGTAGAAGAGAAGCAGGCACATTTGCCTGAGGGTCTTGACAAACGTGAGCCATCGTATTTGGCTGAGGGCGACCTGCTCAACTATAATTTTTCATTGTAGTTTACTCTTTCCAGAATGTAGGGCCCACCTGTGGATTCCGACCCCTTTTGGACCCACAAAATGTGAACTAATGGGTAAGAGATGAAAGCAGTATAGTCCAATAGTTCCCAGCAGAAGTGTTCACATGTGGAAAATATTGAACCTTAAAGGAAACATGAAATTCGTCTGGCTTAGCTGCCGTCCTGTTACTCCTTTTCCATCTATAACCGTGCCTCTCAAACCACCCAAAGCAGTTTACATTTTCCCACAATCGGAATCGGATTATCAGCCATTAGGTCTAACTGATCAGGCAAACGAGGGGGATCCGATCACGCTAAGGTTGGATGGATTTCTCGAGCAGTCTCGGCGTTGTCATTAGGACAGATACATCAGGCACATTTTCTATTCTACCATATTTCTTTGCCCTTCTTTGTTTTTTTTTTTGTGAAATTGTCGCAAGGCAGACTTCAGGGTCTGGGGCAGGAAGAGAGAATTCTTGCGGGCGCCTGGGTGACTCAACAGGTAGAGCGTCTGACTTCGGCTCAGGTCATGATCTCACGGTTTGTGGGTTTGGGCTCCGCCATCTGGCTCTGTATTGACAGCTCAGAGCCTGGATTCTGATTCGAATTCTGTGTCTCCCTCTCTCTCTCTGCCCCTTCCCCACTCATGCCCTGTCTCCCTCTCTCTCTCAAAAATAAATAAACATTTAAAAATGTTTATGTATAAAAGAAGAATTCTTGGCTCAGGCCCCTACCTGATCTTGCCCCTTGCCTTCAGAAAATATTAGCAGTTTGGCACTTGGTTTTGGATTGAAGCACACAATGGACTCAGGGTCTTTTCTCAACCAAGTGGTCCAGGCGGCCACTCCCTACCTAGAAAGGTGACACTTATTTGCCTCCATGGTCTAGGAGAACAAGATACTTTAATGAGGACCCCTTCAGAAATCAGAGGCAGCTTTCAGGCCTATAAACTCGCCAGGGACATGCTAAGTGAGTTCCTTGTGGCCAGAGGCATGAAGGGGGCCTCAACACTATCAATTCCGTAGGAAATTGTCTCTGATTAAGTATGTGTGGCCCAGTGCCTTGCACTTTGTTAATGTCTAATGAATGCTTGACTGATGGAGTCTTTGCCCTACTTAATCTGCTTTTCATCGGAGTCCTAGATGAACAAGGAAAATCACGGATACAAGTGAAGGCGTCAAGGCTTCCGTGTGTCATGGCTCCCACCAAAAGGATGAGGGGAAGGAACAAAGATATTGAGTCTCATGAATTTTTGGTTTTCACCAGGAGATTCACTGATGATGTCTTTTTTGGGGGTTCTTGTTACAGGTTTAATAATATAACACAAGGTTATACTGGAATGTTCCCAAGTTTACCTAGAAAATGCTTTTTATTTTAACGAATCATTCGGGAGCAAGTGAACTTGACATTATGCACTGCCTTTGTCCCAGCCCAGATGTGAGAACAGAACAGCATTTATGTGTGCCGCCCATGTCCATGGAGACTGAATAACATCCTCAGTCACATCAAGACGTTTGTAGCATTGAAGAAGATGACCTTGGTAGCAGCACTTTCGACAACAGCCAAATCATGGGAAGAGACTAAGCGTCCATCAACTGACGAATGGATAAAGAAGATGTGGTACGTATATACAATAGAACACTACGTGGCGATGAGAAAGAATGAAATCTGGCCATGCGTAGCAACATGGATGGACCTGGAGGGTGTTATGCTAAGTGAAATAAATCAGAGAAAGACAGATGCCATATGTTTCCAGCATAAGTGGATTTTGAGAGACTTAGCAGAAAACCATGGGGGAGGGGAAGAGGGGAAAGGAAAGAGGACACAGAGAGGGAGGAAGACAAAACATAAGAGACTCTCAAAGACTAAGAACAAACTGAGGGGTGAGGGTGGTGTGGGAGCGGGGAGAGTGGGTGACGGGACGGGCACAGAGGAGGGCACTTGTTGGGATGAGCACTGGATGTTGTATGGAAACCAATGTGACAATAAATTATTTTTAAAAAAAAAAAGAAGAAAGAAAATGACCTTAGGGTGACGTTTAGGTTCAAGTCTGGCTATGTGAACATGGACAAGTTATTCAGCCCTACCCAAGCCTCAGTTTCCCAACTGCAACAAGAGGATATTAGTAACACTTTCCTTTTTGGTGTTTGTAAGGGTTGCATGGGATACCATATTAAAGAATTCAGTACAGTATCTAACACGTTAGTGTTCTAAGGAGGATGACTTTTCTTATCAAACTTGCCCTGGGTTCTGAGCCATCATGGTGGTGTAGGCAATGGACCTACACCTCAGGTAGGCCTGAGGTAGGCCTCAGACCACGGAGCTGTCCACAGAACCTGGTACCTGCCACGGTGAGCCAGTTCCTCACCATTCTGACTTGCCCTGCCTCACCCTCTCCCTTGGTCTTACTTTGCAGATATGGGTTCCTACTGTGAAGATCACAGCTTTATACTAACACACACACATGCACGTGTACACACACACATGCACGTGTACACACACACACACACACACACAATCACACACACATTCTGTAGGCTATGTTGTGATACTCTAGTCTTCCCCTAGGATCAAGGTTCTATGCTGAATCCCAGTCCATCCGCTGGGTCCAACACCCTGCTTTTGCTAGCCCCTCCCCTGGGGGCTGGATCATGATTTTCATACTTTAAGGTTCTTCCACGGCAGGGAAAACCCACATTTCCTGAACTGTATCCAAGGGACTCTGGTTCCATGAGCTCAGCAGAGAAATTGACTTGGGAAATACACAATAACCACGGTTAAGCAAGTTTCCATTCTGGAGGGCATCTCCTGTCTTCAATCAGCAAATGTGTATCTATCGTAAATCTCCAAGAAAGAATCAAGTCTGAAGCATTTCCGTAATTTCTCTGTTGACGGAGCCTCTTCACTTTAAGAGCATCTTTATGTGATGGGCCACCTGGTCCTAAACTTGAGCTCTTGGAAGGCACAGACTGCGTTCTGTTCATCTTCATGAGCTCAGGGTATGACACGCGGGAGGTCCTCCATCCACGTTGAGGAGAATCACAATCGTACAACTCACTCAAGCTTTGTCTTATTTCACACTGACCAGAAACCATGAAGAATCTGTTACTGAGAAGACTGGACAACGTTGCCTGCCCATTTTTCATAACCGGCTACACTTCACTGCCACTTCTGAATTTTTTTTTTTTTTTTTGTCCTTGGAGGCTGTTGTTGGAACTGGATTCAGCGGCTGACATTCGGCAGGCAGGCACTAGGACAGCGGTTCCAATGCCCGTGGGGGGCACCTGTGCCTAACCCTCTGCCCGAGCCCACACCCTGAATGCTCAGAAGAAGGGCTCACTCATTTCCATCAGCCCGGAGGCTTCCGTATCCATGCTTATCTCATGCCTGTGTGTGCTTCTCGATGGCAGAGAAAAGATAATTATATGATAGACACTCGTGTGGGTCCTCTGAAATACACTCCTGCCTTCTCCCCCATCATAATATTCTCCTGAGTGTCAAAATAAATGATAATCGCCCTGTCACTCCCAGATGAACTAGCAACGGCCCCTCTAAAGCAAATAAAAGAATTACAGGCTGCTAGTTGAGAGTCTCAAGTCAGGCCTGTCATTTTCTTTGGTTGAAGGACATGGCCGCCAACATGACAGGCTGATAAACAATTATGATTGTTTTGGCTGGCCAGACAGTCCCTTCCTCTGGGCCACATGCCTCTGATGAAAGGAAGTGCCGCCTGGTATTAGGACCTTAAACGCTGGTGTTTGAAGTTTTGCCTCCCCATGACTTCACACACAGCCACACCTGTGAGGAGTGGCCAGGAGATCCCAAGGTGAGGGGCTACTTTGGAACTCCATGAAAGGCCAGCCAGCTTCAGACTGGGTTGGGGGGAGGCTCTAAAATACGGCTCGCTCTGTGCCACAAGCAACGAAATGATTCTGTTCTCGAAATTTCTTTGACCTCATCCCAAAACATCTCCTTCACGTGATCAAAACTGTCAGACTCCTCTTTTTTAAAAACCATATCCCCACAGGCAAGTAGTATATGGAGACACGGATATTCTGATCTGTAAGCGGCCCTAGGTCTCTGAGAGCCCAGCTGGGGCAGCTGCATGATCTCCAGGGAGAGGCCTAATCCCAAACCCAAGGTGATCAGAGATGGCAGACGTCACCAAGGGAGCCCCCCGCATGTGACGAAATGGCACATCATCAAAAAGCTTCAGCCTCCCAAGAGGAGGTAGCGCGTTCTGTTGCCACCTGGACACCAATCTCCGTCACTAAGCGTCCTAAGAGATGTGTGGCGAAGTTTACTTAAAAAGGGGGTGTGACCGAGGATGCCGCCTTGCCTCACTTACTCCTTGCGCGTTTATTCCCATGTCAGGACAAAAGTCCTGAGACGCTTAGCGCCTCAACTTGTTCATCCGGGTGATGGGGACATAGAATGATGCTCACCCAATGAGTGACGCTCATTTGAAAGGAAATATATTTCTCTTAAAACTCTTCAGTTTGAAGGTGTTCTGGGCATTCTGGTTCCAAACGTCCAACCAGCAGTGGCAGACGTGGGATGCCAACAAACCAGCCAGCTCTTGCCTGGGACCGAGGGCTATTCCAGGACGGTCCTGGGCAAAGCAGAATGAGCCTGCCACTGCCAGGCCAAGTTTGCTTTCAGACACAGACGCACCTCCTGGCCACGACTGCCAGAGGACAGACGGGAGAACTGGGGCCGAATGTGCCTTGAGCGACAGAGGCCCCGGCCACGCATTGGACTCACCCTGTCACACCGCTGTGGGACTGCTTCCTGCCACGCAGGGGACACAACCCAGCTCTCTCCTACAGTTCTTAATGGTGAAGAGAGTGAGAAGCGAGTGTGTGCAAACTGAAAGCAGAGCAAGCCTAGAGTGTGGGTTTAACTTCCGGCCTCACCAGGTACTGGCTGGGTCTCCTTGGCACAAATCCCTTCGCTTCACCAAACTGCAATTTTTTCGTCTACAAAACAGCATCTCCCGTGATGGGCTGTTGTAGGCACTGAATGTATTAATGCGTTAATGCAATGTTTCTCAACCTTTTTTTTTCTTCTTCAATATTACCCAACCCTCCCTTCCAGAATCTTCTTAGACCTTTCTCTTTTTCCCCTACTTGCCATCTCCGCCACGGATGTACCATGTATCTATTCACGTACTATGACCCCTTTGGAGGGTCGCAAACCATTGCAATATCCGATATTTTTAATGTCCCCCCAAGCACCAATTTTCTCCTCTTCGGGGTGATATTGTCCCCACTGAGAATGTACAAATTAATGAATATAAAGTTCAATGCCCGGGCGGTGGTAAATACTCAAGGGATATTAAGTTTTATTGTTATTTTTATTGATTGCCGCAATTTGCCGCTGGGTTCTGGGGGGACCCACTGCTGTGTGTGATGGTGATGAGCAGAACCCTGTGGGACCCAGCCACTTACTAGTTCTAGGAGCCGCGCTCAGCATGTGCAGAGGCAGGGATTAATTAAAATCTCATAGGGACACAAGTCCTCTCTTCCCCCAGACGAGCCTGGAGACTTTCGTTGAGTGCGCGCATGCGTGAATCAGCTTCCTCTGGTCTTGTCAATGTTTCCGAGTGCGCGGGAATTAATAGGGAAACTGTCAAATGATTAGTGGACAAAAGATAACCACGGCGATTTGATAGCATCCAGAGGTAGCGCCCATTCTGCAGTGCGTGCGTTCCTGAAAAGTCACCCATGTAATGAGTCACAACGAACGTCTTATTTTCCCATTGACCTACGTTGGCATTTCATGCCTGCTTTATCTTCATTTCGGGGGGTGTCCGACTGGAATCTGCTCCTCGTAATTCACTTTAAGTTTTTCTGCTTATCTCTCCGACACTGCACTCGCAGGTGGAGTAGGAAAGCCAGACTGGCTCTCTGCTCTGGGTGTGGAGACGATTAAAGAAAGCCGTGCTCAGAAATGGGGAAGAAAGAACACAGACCCAAAGCAGAGCCTGGAGATTTAGTTTTGTCACTTTGTTGCACTTTGTTGCTCTGGGGGGAGCCCTTCCCTCTCTTCCCCCTGTTATCAAGGGACTGTCAGTCACCAGCACGGATTTCTCTCCTATTTTGCATATGGTGAGAAGGCCGGGCAGCAGATCTACAACGTTCTTGATAATGAAAGTTTTGAGGAGGATGTCAGCGAACTGTGGCCTTTCCTCTGACAGCAGCGGGGTCCCCTCAGCCCCGAGGGGGAGACTCTCTGACCCCATTCCCAGAGTGAGGCCAGGGAGCTGGGCCAGGAGTGAGAAGCTCAAAGGCCGACCCGATGCCCACATAGGTAACATGAGAAGAGTGATTTCAAGACAATTGGGAGCAGTGTGGACTGTGGCAAACCGAGGGTCTAGGTCCTGCCTAAGGGGAAGCCACCTTTCAGCTTAAGGTAGTTGCCACATTTCTGAGGTGCGGGTCCGGAGAAGTTGGATCCTTTGGTTTCTCAAGAAAAGATGGGGTTTCGAATTTGCATGTAAACTATCAAAATGTTTACACGCTGGATGCCAGTTCAAAATTTAAAAATAAAAGATCACTGAGTGAGGCAAAGAAAGTCAAACGAAATATGTTACAGCTCACCTGTTCTCAGCTTTTGACCCTGTCAGTGGAGTCGACTCTTTTCCCCAAGGACACGAACTAAACGTTGCCAACGTGTCCGCTGTTGATAAACTACAACTTAAGAAAATGGTACGCCCGCTATCACGTTCGCCCTTCTTCTTTCCACCTCCCTTTTGGAACGGGAAAGTTCTCTCATGTGGTCCCAGGACCCAGCAACATACGAGACAGCAGAGGCACAATGAGATCATATCACGCGATGCAAGTTTCATGTTTGGTCCTGTATTGATCATGGGAGGTCTGTCATATTGGGAAACCCATTGTAGAGGGGACAAGATGAAGACTGGGAAGGCCACCTAGCTCATTATCCCACGAGCCAGGATCTGAGCTCTGCTTAGCTAAAGGGACAATGGCCCAAACTCTGAGTTGCTGCTTAAGACTCACTCTTCCTTTGTTCCTGATTGTAGCTGGCCACACTGCTGACCAGCCCAGGGACTAGACATCTCGGCTTCTCTGGCCGCGAATCTGGCCATGGCCTAAGGTTTTAGACAATGAGACGTAACAGAAGCATTGTGGGTGAGGTCCCTTTAAGGAACCTCGACCAGGAAATAAGGACTTTCGCGGCACCGCCTCCCCTCACTTCCAGCTACCTGCATGGCTGATGTGAGGACTAGAGTCTTAGCAGCCATTCCGGACCGTCACGGTGGCCCTTTGAACAGAAGCCACGCGATGGGAAGCTAGAGCAGAAAGACAGATGCGTCTGGGTTCCTGAGTCTTCGATGACCATGGAGCTCCAAGGGAAGCCCGATTGCCTCCGTCTGGCTTCGTATGCATGAGCAAGAAAGAAATGAGAGGAAAGCAAAAGCCCATCTTGTTTGGAGCTCGGGTTTGCTGTTCCACGCAGCCACGGCTAAGCTTCTCGGATAAAGGCAGGAAGTAAAGATGGAAGAAAACAAATAAGTATGTTTTATTTAACAGTATTACCCCGGAGAGTGAGTTTTGTTACTCCGACCTAGAGCTGGGTGACGTTATTTTAGAGAAAGCAGAAACGTCCAGTCAGTTCCTCATGCATTTTCAAATATTTAGATCAGTTTCCACTGATCTAAAGGGTCTTGAATCCAGAGACCGTCTACCGGGAGGCGATTCGTCCGTGAACGGCGCCCGCGGACTTCACCTCCTCTTAACCAAGCTCATGTATCGTCCCTTCCACATCGACTGTGGGCTTGGCCATGTGACTCCTCTGGCCAGCGGGACACGTGGAAACATGAAAACAGAGGCATGAAAGTGCTTGTGAACTGGAGCTGGTCCCCCAGGAGCCCGGCTGCCATCTGAGGAGGTTTGGGCTCCTCCAGCCACGTGTCTGTGAGCTGATGCTCCCTGGCTTCACCCCTAAGTAACCATCAGACATGTACGGTGGAATATCTAGCCCCAGCTGAGCTTCCAGATGACAGCAGTCACACCTACGTGGGCCAACATCGGGCACCACCAACACAAGAACCATCCGGCTGAACCCATCCCGACTTGCAGAATCACCAACAAATAAATGTGCTTTAAGCCACTACATTTTGGCATATTTCATTTTATAGCAATTGAAAACTGGCAAAGAAATAGAAGCCGACTGACCGATCATCACACACAAGCTAAAAAATATCATATAATTAAAGAAAGTATAGCTTCTTTTAGATGTGGGAGCTGCCACTTAAAATAACCAGCTATGGGGCTCCTGGGGCGCTCAGTCTGTTAAGCATCAGACTTTGGCTCAGGTCATGACCCCACGGTTCATGAGTTCGAGCCCCGCGTCGGGCTCTGTGCTGACAGCTCAGAGCCTAGAGCCTGCTTCAGATTCTGTGTCTCCCTCTCTCTCTCTGTTCTTCCCCTACTCATGCTCTGTCTCTCTTTCAATAATAAAAAAACATTAAAAAAAATAAAATAACTAACAAGCACAGAACTTTCAGAGGGTGCACCAAAGCACAGAGGGACAGTTGGATGCAGGCAAAGACATCAATAAAACACAACCCATTTCCCAAATGTTGGGCTTGGCGGTCCACTAATGACATCACGACTAAATCATGCAGTGTGTTAACCAAGGAGCATGTTGGTTAACTAACAATTCCCCACCTTGCCCCCCCCCCCCTCCCCGCCCAGAATAGAACAGAATCGAACCTGGCACAAAGTATATACTCCTGATGGAGGTGTGAGCTGATTAAGTACCTTCAAACAGGAAGGCAGCCCTGTTCAGACACACAAGAACACCTTCCATGGGAGACAGCTGCTCGCTCCTTTAATAGCCATCTACTCGCAGCTGCAATGACCACGGGCTTAGTCTGAAAGGCGATAGACTTCTCTGCTCAAATGTAGCTCACCTCCCTGAAGCTGGTTGGTTTCTTAAGTACAAATTGGCAGTCACACATGTAATAAGTTACGATGCGTTGAGCAATGGCTGCCTCCCATCTATTTTCAGAGGTTGTTTATTTTTATACCGATGAAGAGATGGTGGCGACAGAACCACCTTAGGAGTATGTGGATCCTTCGGTTCCCCCCCTGCCCATCACTTAATCGTCACTGAACCTTTGCCCTACTTCTCTGGCAACCTGCTGAGCCGAGGCAGGCCAGATTTTAGGCAAGAAAATGGGTTTTTGAGATGTAACACGTGGCTAAAATCGGGGTCCCCCTTATCATGATTCACTTTATTGCTTTAATGAATCTTCATCTCATCCGGAATTTTAAGGTAATATTTTTCTCAAAAACCTTTTACAAAATTCTATTTAATCTTTTCACCTATCATTCCTTTTTATGCAGTTTTTTTTTAAGGATAGAGGATGCTCTGCTGAACGATCCGATCTTGTCTAAAATACTTCAAAAAAGGCAACATGAAGTGGAATCTCTATCCCTAATATTCTAAGGTAATAAGAAATCTTTGTATTGGATTTGCATGAGGTAGCAAAATTCTCAAATATGAAACTATATTTCTATACGACTCTAGAAGAAAGCAAAGGAAATTGTGTACTTTTTTTTATTGTTGTTTAACCAATTTAAGGGATTGTTTTATAAGTCATTTTAGTTTTCCTTAGAGCGGTGGATTTCAACGGGGGGGGGGGATTTATCCCTCAAGGGACACGGCGCAATGTCTGGAGACATTTTCGGCTGGCGCGGCTGGGACAGGGTGTGTGATACGGGGCTCGCCGGTGGTGGATACGAGTAAGTAAGCCCTGTGCGATGCCCAGGACACCCCCACCACAGAGAATACGCGACCCCCGCTGCCCAGAGTGCCTGGGCTGAGAGACCGCATCTTAGCGTTACTGATGCCAGGTCTCTGAAAGTAAAGGCACTTGCAAAATCCCACACTCGGTGGGGCACCTGGGCGGCTCCGTTGGTTGAACTATCTCCCAGTTCGTGAGTTCAAGCCCCGCGTCGGGAAGACTCCCGAAGCCTGAAGCCTGCTTCGGATTCTATGTCTCCCTCTCTCTCTCTGCCCCTCCCCTGCTCATGCTCTCTCTCAAAATAAACATTACAAAAAATAAAATCCTGCACTCAGACACCGGAAACAGTTTGCCTCCAGAACTCTCTTCTGGAGTTGAAGCTCACTGAGCACAGAGATTCGGTCTCTCCTCTGTTTCCCACATGGTGGGTGAAATATTAATACCGCCGAATAGGCAAATATACATCAGTTACAATGTTTAAGAATATGCTAATTGGGGTGCCTGGGTGGCTCAGTCGGTTGAGTGGCTGACTTCGGCTCAGGTCATGATCTCACGGTCTGTGAGTTCGAGCCCCGCATCGGGCTCTGTGCTGATGGCTCATCAGAGCCTGGAGCCTGCTTCGGATTCTGTGTCTCCCTCTCTCTCTGCCCTTCCCCTGCTCATGCTCTGTCTCTATGTCTCTCAAAAATAAATAAAAACGTTAAAAAAAAAGAGACTATGCTAATATACATCAGTTACAATGTTTAAAAATACACTAATATGAACAATCTTTAGTTTTTCTGGTTAAGTTCTGTGTAATTCAAAGCACGGAATTCTTCAAAGGCACCAGGACGATGCTTTGAATGTAGTAAGAGTTTGGTAAACATTTGCGGACTGCCTGAATGAATAAATGAACAGATAAATAAAGGATGAATATTTCCATGATCATCACTCTTCCGTTACAGCTCGAGGTAGTGATGAAGCCGGAATAGGAAACAGGTAAATAATTCATGCCTGACTTGCACTGCCTGTGACTTTCCAGGTGAATTCTGAACAACGGGACCTACTCTTCCTATCATTTGGGTCTGTTTCAAGGGCAGAGGTGAAGCAGGTTTGCTATTTCAGCCCATGGGTGGTATCAGGCTGGCCTAGCCTGACCGGCCAGACCAGTATTGCAGTTTCGATGGCTTAACACGTGGGGTTGTTTTCTCCCTCAGATTCAGACCGTTTGGCGGAGCCCTTCGATGACAGTCCCTTTCCCGGCTGTGATTTAGGAACCCAGACCCTTGTATCTTGCAGCCTTGCCAACGGGACCCGGTGGTTTCCCAACGTGGGAGGGCAGAGAGGTGCAGAACCAGGGGTCGCCCCCTTGTGCTCGTGCCAGATAAGGCTGCGGTTCGTTGGCCGGATTTGGTGTCTAAGGTAAGCTCAGACGCACGGACAGCCCCTCCTGGGTGCTGTGCTCTGAAGGGGCCTGTGCTTGGTCTAAAGCCCTGCTGTCCCCCTCCTGAGAGTCTTAATATTCATTGCACAAGGGACACTGAATTTTCATTCTGCAAATGACACATTCATCCTGGGCGAGAGCCAGGTGCCAGATTGCCGGGGGCCTAGGAAATGTCCGGGGGCACCGAGCCGCTCGGTGGGTAGAGGGCCTCTCAGTCCGAGGTCCGTTCTTCTGCCAGCCCGGCCACGGAGCAGAGGCCTCTGTCTCCATCATTAGGGCTGCGGCTGCCACTGTTCGAGATCTCCTGGCTGCCCCCAAGGTGTCATCCCCAGGAGGCGAGAAGCATCACCTAATAGCATAAGAAGTCCCCACCTGCGCAGGGGCAGCGCCTGCCTCCCAGACCCCTGGGTTCCCTGCCCTGGGAGGCGTGCCCACACTTCACACTCCTCTTCCGGCTCTGGCTCTGGAGCTCGCCGTGGACCCCAGAGAGCAGCTGTTCTCCGGGTCCGTGCCTCGAGCAGCCGGACTCCTACCCTGCCTTCTTCCTCTTTTTAATTAGACATTTCTAATTTTTCCCTTGAAAATCTGGGTCCCACCCAATGTGGGTCACACGCCAGCGTGACACGGAGGGAACAGGGCATGAGACCAAGCATCCCAAACCTGGCTGCTTATCTGAATCGCCTGGAAGATTTAAAAATATCCCTGTTGCCTGGGGACGCCTAGGCAGCTCTGTTGGTTATGCATCCGACTCTTGAGGTCAGCTCAGGTCGTGATCTTGCATTTTATGAGTTCGAGCCCTGTCTCGGGATCTGCACTGACGGCACACAGCCTGCTTGGGATTCTCTCCTTCTCTCTCCTCCTCTCCTGCTCTCACCTACTCTCTGTCTCTCTTTCAAAATAAATAAATGACCTTAAAGATAAATACTCCTGTTGCCTGAAACACCCACCCTCAGAGATTCTGAATCTATGGGCCCCGCAGGGGTCTGGAGAGTGAAACCCTGGGAATAAGGCGGGCCTGACAGCGGTAGGCTCTCACACTCTACTTACTCCTTGTGTGATCTGGACAATATACGCAAGCTCACACAGTCTCTGTTTCCTCACCTGCAAAATGGGTAGACCCCTGCCACTGTGTCATGGTAGTCTGTAGAGTGTGTCGACCTACTATGTGCCAAGAATTCTTATGAGAGCCCTGCCAGGGGAATAAGGTCATTCCTATTTTTTTTAAATTTTTTTTTAACGTTTATTTATTTTTGAGAGACACAGACATAGAGCATGAGCAGGGGAAGGGCAGAGAGAGAGGGAGACACAGAATCTGAAGCAGGCTCCAGGCTCCGAGCCGTCAGCACAGAGCCCGACGCGGGGCTCGAACTCACAGACTGTGAGATCATGACCTGAGCCAAAGTCGGCCACTTAACCGACTGAGCCACCCAGGCACCCCATGGTCATTCCTATTTTTAAAGAAGGAGAGCAAGAGGGGTGCCTGGGTGGCTCAGTCAGTTAAGCGTCTGACTCCTGGTTTCCACTCTGGTCATGGTCTCACGGTTTTGTGGGTTCCAGACCCGTATTGTCAGTGTGGAGCCTGCTTGGGAGTCTCTGTCTCCCTCTCTCTCTGCCCCTCCCCCACTGGCACTGTCTCAGAATAAATAAGCTTAAAAAAAAAAAAAAAAGGAGAATGAGAAGCTCAGAGAAGTCGTTCCATCTGCCCGAGCTCAGTGCTGGCTGGGGAGGGGGTGCTGAGCCGTCGGGAGGGCACACAGAAGGCCACGGCAGTGAAGGAAGCTACCCTCTGTTACACAGACCGTCCGGGTTGCTCTATCCAGGATCCTCCCAGCAACTGCAACCCTGAGGATTGTCCCCAGCCCTATTTTGTGAAGACGGGAGCGGAGGCGGGTAGAGGTGAAATCGCTTGCCCACTGACGGGGTTACCCAGCAGGTGCGCGGCCGACCCAAGACGCCTGCCCCTCCCACTCCTCTCTGCTACAGCTTGTCCTGTAGGCATTTCTAATTGCATTTTGCAGGTGGAATCATTAATTTGCAAGAACTCCCCCTGCAGACTGGCTACAGAACACCTTTGCTCTGACCCATTCGAGCCTGTCTGGGGCATCTCTGAGCCACATCGAGCGCCCACGGGACCAGCAGGGCCTGCGTTCCCCGAGTCATGGTGCAGACCGGATGATCGAAGACCCCAGATCCGCACCTGTTAGGTAAACAACTCGCCCAAAGTCACAGGCATGATTGACGAGGGGCCCAGGGAGGTTTGCATGGGGGTGGGAGGGCTGGGGATTACGGCAGTTACGAGATAAAAATGAGCCGGGATGCTGAAATACGGCACGTCTGAGGCTTGAGGGTTTGCCTTCAATGGGAAGAAAACGCCAGGCAAATTGCTAGCCGAGTTATAATGTTGCTGATTTTGCAAACATGTGTTCTTCAACTTGATAAGTAAATACATATTGGGTAACACGGCGATGTTGCAAGCTGTTGTTTTATGGCTGGAGAGTCAGCTGCCTGTGATTGATGTGAGCAATGAAAGTATTTATAAAATAACACTGAATTAGAAGCAGTCACTTTATGAGTCTGGGGAAATGGATCTTTTATGAAGAATAAAACTTGATGAAGGAGCTTTATCAGGGTCGCTCAAATCTGAAATTAAATGCACTGGGATTGAGATCCAAGAAGGAGCCCTCTGGACGTGCGGGCTCGTGGCCTGGGCAAGGGCGGCGAGGCTTCTCCCTGATGACCGTTTCTGCTCGGTGTCACGCGGAACCGAAGAGTCGTTGCCGCTCACCAAGCTCCTTTCTGCCTGTGGTGAATGTCTCTCTGGAAAGCGGTATCACCTCTTCCAAGCCATCAGGACACCACTCAGGGAATGCCTTAGACCTAGAAAACTCAGTGAGGCCCACTGGGCTCACGCTTGTGTGAATGCCACAGAGCCAGGCACACTGTAGGCACTCAGTAAATGTTAAGTCAGGAAACGAATGGAGAATACATCCAAACACGGTCTGGCTCACTCTGTACGAATATTTTCTCATTTCCTTTGTGGTTTTCAATTGCTTTCCCCATGTGTGCAATTCTAAAGGTGCTGCCTTTCCAGATGGGAATATTCTCTCCTTGGAAATAGTCCGGGGAGAGACCAGAGGCCCCCGAGCCAAGAGGGCCAACAGGGACCTGACTCAGATGCTCCCCTGGAAATAATGGTACTCATCTGACGGGGTTGTTGGGCGGATTAAATGAGTTAAAATCTGTAATATCCAGCCCAGAGTTCTGTGTTCTTTGAGAATATCGTCGTTATCGCAAGATGAGAGGGGCGTGGCTCAGAGGCTACACTTTTGGTAAAAAAAAAAAAAAAAAAAAAAGGAGAAGGGAAGGTTTGGATAAATGCAACGTTAGTGTGAAACCATTGTGTTCTTCTTAATGTAATCTCAGGTTGCATAAAGAGAGGCAGACTGTCAGGTTCAAGGAAGGTGATCGTCACCATAACTCGATATTAAGCCTCAACAAAATTCCAGGGTCAAGGCTATGCACTGGGTGACCCAG
Organism: Paguma larvata; assembly: GCA_030068075.1. NCBI lineage: Eukaryota > Metazoa > Chordata > Mammalia > Carnivora > Viverridae > Paguma > Paguma larvata. Next base: position 55,934,000 of record CM057841.1, on the reverse strand, counting down.
AGAGCATCAAAACACAGCCCTGTCTCGTAAGCTGCCCAGCAGATCTTCGTCCTTCCCTTAGCCTCGCGTGTCCTTTCTGAAATTCCTCCCGTTAGCCAAGGTCAGTTCATAATAAACGCCGCACACGGCCCTGCAGAGGGACAGCCAGGGTCTGAGGCCATGGGTGCGGCCTGGCGGGGGGAAGGCTGTGCCGGCACAGGGGCCGCCTGCGTTTCGTGGCTCCTTAGCCCCTTCCTCTACCTTCCAAGTCCACGGCGCAGTGTCGTCAAATCGCTCTCTGAATCTCCGGTGCCTGCTTTCATCACCACATCCCCTGCTCTGACTCTGACCTCCTGCATCGTGGCAGGGCCTCTCTGGCACAGGAAAGCAGGGATGGTTGACAGCAAAAGAGAGGGCGTGCAATCCGGGGTGTGTTGGCTGCAGCCAAAGGCCCGGGAGAGCCGCCCGGATCCTCAATGGGACACCGTGTGCCCCCGTAGGCGCCTGTTTCAGAGCAGAATCACCCGGAGACCGTTTGCGGACACATAAAAGAGATTTATGACTAGGGCGTGAGTCTAACCGGACCCCCCGCAGGCCCTCTTCGCAGCCCACCAGCGCATGTCACCTCCGGGCTTGGAGAGGCCACAGCTGGCACATGGGCGTGTGAGGTACCCTCCGCCACCTGCACAATTCGAGCGTCCCATGCTCGTCAGGGAGCAGATGTGATTCCGCGGGTCGGGGCCGTCCCCGCCCGGGAAAGAAGGAATCCTGCCCTTGTGTGGGGAAGCCTCCGTGCAATTCCACTCTGCTCTCCCGGGGCCGCTCTGCGGCAAGTGCTGCACCACGACAGCAGATGCTGAGAAGAGGAGTAAGACGGTCGCGACTGTCCCACTGCGGCGAGGGGCGGGGAGACTTACACGCAAAGCTGCCCTGCAGTGTGATGCAGCCACGAGGCGAGAACCGCGTTCAAGGCGGCTCTGAAAGCGTCCTGTGTTGGGACGCTATGGAAGGTGACTTGGAATGTCTCCACTACTCCCTGCTGGGATTCAGGGCGGGCGGGGGCGGTCTCCACTGCTTCCTCCTGCATCACCCGCTGTGAAAGTTCTCCCCCCAGCCCCCGACTACCCAATGACCACGCGAGGGCAGTGAAGTCTTTAAAGCACTTCCTTCCACAGAACAGCCTGCCCGCATGCGCAGCACGCAGAGGTCTTAGCGCCTGAAAACTTAGCGTCGGCGGCTGCTTCCAAGCTCTCGCTCCTGCTAGGAGAGGAGGCAGTGGAACGTTCCGAGGAGCCGGGAAGTTCGGCGCTCTGTCTGCAAGTCAAGTTGACAAAGCCCCCAGTTACATGTCCGGAGTTCCCATGAGCCAACCCCCGCCTTCCGTGTTCCTGAACATTTCATTTCTCCTGAATCTAAGCCCTTCTGAGCCTCAGAGATGGCCCGGCTACACCGGCGGGTAGACCCAGCTCCGTGGGAGGAGAAACACCGAGACGAGAGGCGGAGTCCTGGGCACTGGACATACCCTGAGCGCCTCCGGTCCCAGAAGGTGCACAGCGAGAAGCCCGGCCCTGTGGGCACTGGAAGCAAGGAGTCCGCTGGCAGATGCACGAGACCTCAGACCTCATCCTGGACACAGACCTGCAGGTGGCGACTCGCACCAGGGACAGAAGAAGGGGAGAGGGAGGCAGTAGAAGAAGGGGACAGAACGGGAGAAGCAGAGAGGCGGCAATGTGGACCCTCTCGCCGAGCAAACACCGGGGAGGATGTGCGTGTACTGCCTACAGGGCGACCAGGTTTCTGTCCCCTCCCGGCTTGTGTCCCAGTGATGCTCGCGGCTCCACGTTCACTGACTGCATGAGTTTTATGGGGCTACGGTAAGAAATGAGCCCACTCCGAGCAGCTTGAGACCAGAGAAATGTATCCTCTCCCGGAGGCCAGGAGTCTGAATCAAGGGGCACGCTCCCTCGCGAGGCTCCAGGGCAGAATCTGTTCTCTGCCCCCTCCAGGTCCTGGTGGCTGCTGGCTTTCCTTGGCTTGTGGCCACATTTCTGTCCCCGCTGTCCACACACTGCCTCGTCTGCCTGTCTGTGTTATCTCCCTCTGCCTCTTTCCTCCCAGGATCTTTGGGATTATGCTGGCCTACCCGCATAATCCAGGGCGACCTCCTCACCTGAGAATCCTTAACTTAATCACATCTGCAAAGGCTCTTCTTTGGGGCACCTGGGTAGTTCAGTCGGTTGAGCGGCCGACTTCAGCTCAGGTCATGGTCAGTGAGTTCCAGCCCCGCGTCGGGCTCTGTGCTGATGGCTCAGAGCCTGGAGCCTGCTTCAGATTCTGTGTCTCCCTCTCTCTGCCCTTCCCCCGCTCATATTCTGTCTCTTTGTCTCTCAAAAATAAACGTTAAAAAAATTTAAAAAAAATCAGGGGTGCCTGGGTGGCTCTGTCAGTTCAGTGTCCAACTTTGGCTCAGGTCACGATCTCCCAGTTTATGAGTTCGAGCCCCACATCAGGCTCTTGGCTGTTCAGTGTGAAGCCAGCTTTGGATCTTCTGTTCCCGCAATCCCCCCCCCGACTCATGCTCTCTCTCTCAAAAATAAACATTTATTTAAAAAAACTTTTTTTAAATAAAAAAGTCTCATTTACAAGTGGTCGTTGTCAGGAGTTGAGATCTGTGGGTGACTACAATCCAGCCTACCGCACAGACTGCTCTCAACAGGTGGGGAGCTGCGGCAAGCCCTGCAGCACGAGCCTGACGCCGCAGAGGTTCCGTTTGTGTCCCCGTGTTGTCCGTGAGGGAACAGCGCTGACTGGCTCGAGGTCACACCTCCAGCGCCTGATGCAGTCTGACGCAGAGTCTGCGCCGGACACGTGCTCTGCGGCCGAGGACGGGGCCGACAGAGGTCGACGGCAGGGGCGGGGCAGGCCCGGATGGGAGAAACACACGTGTCTATCACCCGAGGAATGTTTTGAGATCAGGTTCTCAAGAATTAATTCAGCCAAGAGCGCCCAATGGGTCTCTGCCTTTAGAGGTTGTAAATTGTGTTCTTGGGGTCAGCTGACGACGGACACGGTTTCCAGGCTCCATCCCCAAAGACACGTGAGGGGCCACCTCCTAAATCTCAAGGCTTCTGATCCCCCGGAAGCTGCGTTATCTTTTCAGAAACACAGCAGCGCGGCTCAGGAAGACGAATGTGTGACACTCGCTCACACTTGAGCTCTGCCAACGGGCCCTGCTGGGCTTAGGGGGAAAGAAACGGCTCCATCACAGAGGACACAGGCTTTATATTTTTATAAAAACACGGACAAGACAAGCTTCTCCTCATTTCTTTCCACAGTCTTTAAAGAAAGAAAAATGGGTACGGTGTATTTTTTTTTTTCCCTTCTTGGAACCACAAAGTGTTTGAGCAGAAAGAGGCTTCTCAGTTAACCGAGTGCAAGGGGCTTGAGAAGAACGTTCCTTGAATGTCGGGTGTTATGGGTTAGAGTTCTTCCCTGAGCCGAGGAGCAAGCCTTAGGGTGAGGGTTAGAGCCCTCCACCCCCACCCACCCTTGGATTCTGTCCTACTTGGAACGCGGCTGGAATCCTGGGTCACGCTGGTCCCCGTGGCTACGAAGCAAGGAGACACACCAGAGGTGGTCAGGAGAAGAGGGGACAGGCAGTGTAGACATGGAGAATTGAAGTATGAGGATGAATTGTAGGAATTGGGCCTGTCTTGTTTGGGGTCTTTTTTACAAAAATTTTTTTAATGCTTATTTTTTGAGAGAGAGTGCAAGTGGGGAAGGGGCCGAGAAAGAGGGAGACACAGAATCCAAAGCAGGTTCCATGTTCTGAGCTGTCAGCACAGAGCCCGACGCGGGGCTAGAACCCACCAATGGTGAGATCATGACCCAAGCTAAAGTTGGACGCTTAACCAGCTGAGCCACTCGGACACCCCTGGAGTCTTAAGTCATCTTTTTAAGACTTAAAGGGAAAGGATACAAACAAACAAAGACAGGAAAAAGCCTACCGTGACTGGGGGTGTCCTAAAATGGGGGCATGTCACATTCTAATACTCCAGTGGTTTCTTATTTAAGTCAAAATGGAATAATTCCGTGTGAATCCCAGTTAGGACCAGTGAGCGGGCTTAGAGAAGAACACGTGTGTAGGTTGAACCTGAGCTCTCTTCGCTGACCTTGTGTGTGTGGGTCAGAGGCCACCTGCCGCGGGGGGCCACCTGATACCCCTGATACCTTGAGGGAGGCGGAGTATCAGACCTCTGGCGGGGGGTGCTCACCTTGCGGCCTCTGTGGCTCTGGTGGGGTACACAGAGCCGAGCCAGCGTGTGCCCGGTCACAGTGCCAAAAGGGCCCACAAGTGGGAAGCAGAGTTTGCTAGACGCTTCCTCAGCTGATAGAGTTGTGGACCGTGTGACTGCCAGGCAGAGGACAGAAAGAGACGAGCTGGAGAGACAGCTTTGCTTCGAACCTCATCCTCTTGTTCCACAGAAAGGCAGCCAAGGTCACCTGTAGCCCATCCATTAGCGGGTGGGGAGGTCTCCTTTGACGGTTCTGAGGAAGCGCCTCGCTGCTACAGACGCTCGGGCACCACGCGTCCCGCTCTCCCTCGCCCTCGGAGTTGCTCTTATCAATGGAAAATCCCATTGGCTTGAATCTTTATTTAAGCCCTTGTGAAAATTTCCGTCTTCATAAACCAGGTGCGTGTCTTGTCTGTAACCCACTCTCCTGAAAAGCCTTGATGTCACGTCTATGTCCATGGGGACACGGTGCTTCGAAAGAGCCATTCCAACTCTAGATTCAGACTCGACTCATGTTTACCGAAGCCTCGTGCCCCAGGCATGTCTCGTCCCACTGGTGCTCTCGGTTCTGTGAGGTGACCGAGTTCTGTTCCTTCTGCCTCCTGCGAGCTTTCGACTGCAATCACGGCTCTCTCTCTCTCGTCTTACGGATGCGAGCCTGTTTTCTCGCTCTACCCGGCTCCGACCATTCCTCCATCTTTACTTTTCTTCCTACAACCGATCGCCATCTGAGGGGCCATCAGCTGTTGAGTTTGTTCATTGACGACTTCCCCCTCCAGCTTCCCCAAACGGAAGGGGGACCTTGTCTGCTTTGTATCGCCAACGCTTGTGGAATAAATGAATACCACCTCTGGGATATCCAACTTCCAAAACGCGCCGTTGTGTCATTCCCAGACTGCATATACTGCAGTGGCTCTTGCTGGATACGTAAAAATTCTAGAACACAGCATAAAGACCTTCACGAGCTGTCCATGTTTCTCCCCACAGACTTGTCCCTCCGCATCCCTCCATCCTGATTGTGGTGGTCACTCCCGCCATCAGCAAATGCCTCCAGTTCTCCTTCTGGCCCGTGGAAGGACTGTCTCCCCACCTCTGTTGGATTTAGGTGGTGTTTATGAACTGGAAGCACAAGAAAAGGTGTGTCCCTTCCGAGCGGAAGCATTAAGAGAGGGCGTGTGATGTACCAGGCTGTCTCTCCCTCCGACCCACCACCGCCGGTGTTCTAGAAAGCGCGTGATCTGCTCTGTCAGCCTGATTTCCAGAGACAGGGTGACGTGGAGAAAGCCCCCGTAAATAGGCTGTACCGGATATAACCTTGGGAAGAAAGAAACCAAGCCCGAGTTCCTTCCCGATGCAGAGCCGGAACCCGGGTGACAGCAGCCTCTTTCCCAGGGGTGATGTCAGCAGAGACAAGTCCCGCCGAACAGACCAGTGCTTCGGAGGCAGGGCGGTCCTGGCTGCTGGCAAGAACGGCAGGGCAGGTGTGGAAGGGACCGAACTTGGCCATGTGCCCTGTGTGCTTCCCAGTCCCCTTCAGACTCAGGAAAATAAAAAGGGTTTCCTCTTTCCCCCTATGCCTTCTCTTTGGTGGTTATTAGAGACTCCTGGATGCCCAGGGACATCAGAGCCATGGAGTCCGCCTTCTAAGCACAACTGTAGGAAGAGGGAGTTATTCGGTCTCTGTCTGAACATTCCAGGGACCCAAGCTCTCGCCTTGCAAGGCAGCTCGCTGCGTTTTTGGGGGGCATCTCTGACGATTGATGTGATTTTGTGCACAATGAGCCGGAACCAATTTTCTGGAAGGCTCTGGTTCTGCTCTGGTTCTTCCAAATCCCCCTCCAATGAACTGAACACTTGTATGCTGATACTTCTTTTGTTACTCATCACCATTCTCTGAACTTACTGCAATGTGTCAACTTCCTATTCAAATTAAGGGGCTAAGAGCAAAATACGCAAGACGTGGCCTGACCCACGCTGGCTTTGGGAGCATAATCACTGCTCCTAAAATGGAAATTCATTCTCCAAGTGAGCATTTATATAGAAGGTTCCTTTTGAGCTTGTGGTCGACTAAGACCCCAACAGTGTTTTCAATGGACTGCTGTTGAACAGAGGGGATCTCCCCTTGATTTAGTGACTGACTTTGAAGAATCTCAAGTGAAGACCTTACATTCATCTCTGTGACATCAAATCATTGGTTCATGCAATGTGTCTCTGCTTTCAGGAAACCGGATCCAATTATCTGAGATATTACCTATTCCCCCTCATTTCTGGATGATCCATGATTTTGATAAGTTATCGATCCCGATGTTGAAAGAGAGAGGATTAGTGCCTAACTTAGCCGGTATTTCTCTTCTCTTTTTTAAATTATGAATTATTTCCTACACACACAGTAATACGTGTAAGTACACAGACCCGTGTATGTACGAACACATACAACATACCACGAGGCACAGGAAACAATTCGATCCACTTCTGCCCAGCACCCAGCTTAGGAAACGCCCTGGACAATGCCACTGGACCCCCACGTGTTTCCTTCCATCCCATCCCCCATCAGGAATTTTCTATCTCTTAATGTATTGTTTTGCTTCATACGTTTACTCTTTGTCTGTCTCTAAATATATTCTTTTTTTTTTTTTTTCGCATTTCTGAATTCTCCATAACTGGAATCACGCTGTATGTATTTTTCTGCAAATTGCATTTCTGGAGGCACAGTATGTTCTGGAGATCCGTTGTCAGCGGGGGCAGTGCGGTTGGCCTGATGACCGTGCTGGCGTTTATTCCGAACGCTTCATTAGTGAGTGTACAGATGTTTCCTGTTCTTGTGGCTGCCAGCCATGCTGCCGGGAACGGCCTCGTCCGTGTGTCCAGGTGCACCTAGACGGTTGCTTGCAGGTAGAGACCCAGGACTAGGTGGCACATCTTCAACGGCAGCAGGTAACGACAAACAGTTCTTCAAACGTCGCCCTAATCACACTCCCAGCGGCAGTGGGGGAGGGGACCAGTATTTGCACCTCACTGCCAGGACGTGCTGCTTCCAGACTTGGCACGCACTGGTCAGGTGGCCATAACATCATAGCTAACTGCAACTGTTCTTTGAATTTCACTGAGGGCCAATGAGTTTGAACCGATTTTTTAATGCATTTTTGGTCACTTATGTTTCTTTCAATTTTTTTTTTTACATTTATTTTTGAGAGACAGAGCACAAGTGGGGGAGGGGCAGAGAGAGAGGGAGACACAGAATCTGAAGCAGGCTCCAGGCTCTGAGCTGTCAGTACAGAGCCTGACATGGGGCTCAAACCCATGAACTGTGAGCTCATGGCCTGAGCTGAGGTTGAACGCTTATGTTTCTTATTCTGTGAAACGTCTCTTTATATCTCTTCCATCTCTTAATTTTTTAATTTTTTCTTTATATCTTGCTGAGTTTAGGAGTTCTTTGTGTACTCTGGTTGGTTACTTTTCCTTATCAGTTAATTGTTCTCTGAGATAGTGTCTTGAATTTTTACCTTTTAAAAAATGGTGCCCTCATTTTTTAAGAATTCCTGAGATTTCACAGGAGAACTTGTCAGGAGTCAGATCGAAGTCTACACATATTATGCCTTGGGGATTCCTCTTCTTCACCGGGTGAGTAACATTACTGAAAACTATATGCTCGTGTCCCAGTTATTTTCTTCCAAGATTTTATTTTAATTCAAGTTAGTTAACACATAGTGTAGTATTGGTTTCAGGAGTAGAATTCAGTGATTCATCTCTTATATACAACACCCAGGGCTCCCGATCCGTTTTTATATTAACTCATCCTACACTTTTTCTAGAACTCAAGGGAAGTTCACTGTTTTGTACTTTCTAGAACCTTCTTTTCACGTCTTTTGTACCCCAGTTGCTCACTTATCTCTTCCCGTGATGTAGAGAATCTTAATACAGGCTTTCCCTTTAGCATGTCCATAAAACCATTATAATCTTCCAAAGCTCTTTCTACCTCTTCCTGAGCAAAATGGTCACAAACCTATGACCCTGTCAGCCATTTCTCTATGGCTCTGGCACGGCAACAGTGAAAGCAAACTGCAGAAGTTTAATTAGTTAGGGTGCTTCAAGATAAAAATGCAAATACAAAGTTTTCACTTCTACCTGCTTATGAGCCAAAGGCAAAATTAATTAAAAACAATGGGGAAAAGTAAATAAACATTTTGAAATAAAGGAAATAAACATTCTGAAGTATGAGGTTAAGGCTCATGAAACATGAGAGAGTCGATTATTTATAGTCATGTGTTTCTGCCTGATAATATAATCACGTCTCCTGTCCCCTCTCCCTTTGCCAAGAAGAAAGGTTTTAGAGCTTTCGGGCTAAACAGGTAATCTAGATGGGTTTCCGACACACACCACGGCTCCAGCCCAGCACTAACTAAATCTTTTTGGACAAAATGCGAGCGGATTTTTTGAGTTACGTTATTTTCATTAAGATAAGATTTTCCCCTGTTTTTATAAAACTACGAAATGAGAATCCTGTATTCAAAAAATAACAAAAAAAAAGAGAGTTGCTATTGGCCATTTTGATATTGAAATTAGATTAGTCAGAGAGCGGAGACCAAGGGTTATGTTGGGATTGACAGGAGGGGTGTAAAAGAAAAAGAAGGAAGTGTGAAAAATGGTCATTTCATAGTATGTAGACACAGCTTTTGTGTGGTGACATTTCCGTTTCTCGACACTATCCTGGGGGGTGGTCCCGGCAGCCTGGGTCTTCTCATTGCTGAACCCCAGTGTAAAACGGAGGTCTCATCAAACTAGGGTTCGGGCAGGGGAAGAGATGACAGGTGTTGGGGTCTGGGATCGGGGAGGGGGGACGGACAGGCTGAATGTTGAAAATAGAGAGTCACATCACTGGGAATTGATCAAACAGGGCAGAAAGGTGTCAGTAAGTAAAGAGGGTCCACCAAGGAGACTCATGTTTGATGGCTCAGGTGTCAAAACAAGAGGCAGAAACCCGAGTACGGGAAGTAAGTGAATCACAGTGTTATGGAGCCATTTTTAAAGAGAGAATTTGTATCGTCATGGAAACATGGCCACCACTTCCTGTTTTGTTTGCTTGTTTGCTTTGCTTTTTTTGCGGGGGTTTGGGGAGAGACCAGTTATAAGATAAACTGCATTCTATAACTCTACGGTTTTGTAAAATCAAATCGAAACAAAGTACATATGCTTAGATAAGCAGGGGAAAGGCCTGTAGAGGGAGGCAGGCATGGGGTCAAGGGCGAGGATGCTGGGAAGTGCTGGGTGCGGCTGGAGGGGGGAAGGGCTCATTTTTATTTAGTCATTTCTATGCTTGGAGCTGTTACCACAAGCATGAGTTCGTCAAGCCGTTTAAGCACGGAGACAGGAAAGCGAACAGTACTAGAGAGACCAGCAAAGCGAGAGCCCGAAGAATCGGGCATCAAGAGTCATAGGGGAAGCGGGCCTGGGGGTCGGACAGGCCGGGAGCCCGGACGCAGCAGGAGCAGATGCGGCGGGACAGGCACGCAGCTCACCCCGGGGTCCGGGACAGGCGCACAGGTCACCCCGGGGTCCGGGACAGGCGCGCAGGTCACCCGGGGTCCGGGACAGGTGCGCAGCTCACCCCGGGGTCCGGGACAGGCGCGCAGGTCATCCCCGGGGTCCGAGACAGGCGCGCAGCTCACTCCGGGGTCCTGGAGGCTCCCCGCCGCGAGGGGCCCACGCACCCCCAGGGCTCGACCTTTGATGGGCCAGGCCGGCCTCACCCTTGCGTCAGGGAAGGTTTCTCAGACCTGCCACCTGCTGAGAAGCAAAATCCCCTGGTGAACACACAGGGTCACACATTTGGGGCGCTGCCTCAGGCCTGTCAAATCAGAATTGGGGGGAAAGCCCCCAGCATTTGTGTTTTAAGACATTCCCCCAGGTACTTGGCATGTGGAAGGTTCAGCAATCACCGGCCTAGTCTGCTGGCTCCCTCTTCCCCAGACGGAGCCCTGCGCCCCTCCCTCCAGGACACAGTGTGTCTATGCTACACCCCTGCTCACTGTGCCTGGCAAGGCCATCCTTGCTGAGGGTCCCAGAGGCTGATGATGGGGGGGGGGGGGGAGGAGGAGGAGGAGGAGGACAGGAGAGTGACAGTAACAGCTGTTGTGCGGCGCCCGGGTGGCTCAGTCGGTTAAACGTTTAACTATGGCTTTTGGTTCAGGTCATGATCTCATGGTCCGTGGGTTCCGCACCGGGTTCTGTGCTAATGTTCCAGAGTTCTGTGCTGCTTGGGATTCTCTTTCTCCCTCTCTCTTTGACCCTATCCTGCTTGTGCTCCCTCTCTCTCTCTCAAAATAAATAAATAAAACTTTTAAAAAAAACTTAAAAAAAAATAACAGCTCCCGTTTGTTGACACCCTGCCGAGAATGGGGCTGGGAGGCAGAGCCCTATTTTCCCTGAGGGGCAGGGGAGGTAAGGGAAGCCAGGGAGATTAGGTGGCATGCCCACGGGCCGTGCAATGAGTGCTGGCAGAGCCAGGCTTCGAACCCAGGTCCCGCCTGACTTCTAAGCCCGTCACTGCCCACGGCCCATCAGTGACTTCTACGGCAACAGATAACAACACTGGTGGTAATAATAATAATAGTAGCTAATAATAATTGAGCACTTAGTTAAGAAGCTGGCCCTTTCTGCTGAGGGTGTCAGGTGTGCCCTCCGATCTGCCCCCTAAGACAACCCCATGGTGGTGGCGCTGTTATTATTCCCATTTAACAGATGAGTATGCTGGGGAGGTTGAGAGCAGCTTGCCGAGGCCGCGCAGGTCGCACGTGGCAGAGGCAGGGCTCGTGCCCAGCTGCTTGGGCTCATCCTCTGTTCCCCATCACCGACGAGATGGAGCCCAAGGGCAAAATCAGGCCTTGTCAGGGCCTTTGTGATTTGCTGACTCAGCGCCCTCAGGTTCCCGCAGATGTATTTCCTGTACATCTAGTTACTCACTCCTCCCTGAACGTGCCGTGCAGGAGACCTGTGCAAACATCTCTCCCCTGTCTGAATATCTTTCCTCCCGTTAGCCCACGTGGGAAACTCTCGAAAGGGACTGAAGTATCTACTCTTCCTTGAAGCCACCTCTCCACCCACGAAAGGATGAGCCCCCGTCCCACGAAGCCACGGCTGCTGTGTACATTCACAGCCGGTCAGCTCAGACTGGCCTCTTGTGTGCCTTCCACGCCAGAGTTTGGGATTCCCCGGAGTCGGGGCCCATGTGGACTCAGGTCTGTATCCCCAGCACCCGACGCTGGGCTCCCCTGCCCTCGGCTCGTCCTCCTCTCTCTCCCCGTATGTGGCCCTGGTGCCTCCGATTTAGTGAAATCTTCGAGGCACCCAGAGCCTCCACATCCTGACTTCGCCGTGTCGCCTCGTGGTTTCTGAGTGAGCAGCGGGGACCCGGTGCCCCGAGCGTCCTCGCCTCCTCACCAGCACCAGGCGCAGGAGGGACGGCAGCTGCCCGGTCTCCGAACAGGCCGGCATCAGCCGCCGGAACCCAGACCAGAAAGACCCAGAATGCCTGCAACCTCCCTGCAGCGATGAAGGCCATGTCTGCAAGCCCCGCTGTGTTTGTGAGGACGGGACAGGTCTCTTCCTCAAGGTGGTCAAAGCCACTAATTGGAGGCACTAGCCTGTCATTTTTCAGAGCTATGAAAGGTGAAATTCAATTAGTGGTTTGTTTCCAGCGAGCACGGAGAGAGAGACAGGGAGACGAGTCCCCAGGGACAGGCGAGCTGCTGACAGGAAGGGATGCCGGCCGGGGTCTGCACTTGAAGGGACGCAGGACAGCTGAAAAGCAGGAGCCAGATGCTCTTCCAAAGCCACTGACGTGAGAGCTTTGGTGAAGGGGCGTCCTGCAAAGCCACCAGAAGGCCTTAAGGGGAAAATGCAAATGGGAGCAGCCAACGGTGAATGAAGGATCCTCCTGTAGCAACGGCCCGAGCCCTCGGGAGGGAGAACACGAGAGCAGACAGAGGAAAGAAAAATCTAGAGAATAGTGTGTCAGAATGCACCTCTGAATCCCAGGGGGTGGGAGGGATGGTTTCTGGAAGCCGAAGAGGGACACGCCCGTGAAAGGGCCACTAAGACAGAAACGGGTGGGGTGGGGGCCTCTCCCAGACCCCGAGGTGGACCAGTGTTCACAGCGGGCTTCTTGCATTTTATTTTTTAAAAACGTTTCTTCATTTTTGAGATAGAGAGAGTGCGAGTAGGGAGGGGGAGAGGGAAAGAATCCCAAGCAGGCTCCGCGCTTGTCAGCACAGAGCCCGATGCGGGGCTTGAACTCACGAACTGCGAGGTCATAACCTGAGCCGAAATCAAGAGCCGCACACTTAGCCGACTGAGTCACCCAGGCGCCCCACAGGTTTCATGCATTTTAGTTGCTCAGAAAATATCTGTCTTCAACTGAAGGTCCAGCTGCCATCCATTAGGCACAGGGGCAGGGGTCATGGGCAGCTTGCTCAGGTCACGTCACGCTCCTTGGCCCACCGCCCATGGATAAAGAACCCAAGCTCTGAAGCCAGACACACAAGGTTCATGTCCCAAGTCCATAACCTACGAGGTCTGGGACATTGAGCAAACTCTGGCACCTGTCTGAGCATCGCTTTTCACGTCGGAAAACAGGATAATAACGGCTCCTATCTTACAGGTTTCTTTTGAAAATGAACTAGGCTAAGGTATTTGCAAAGGCATCACCACTGCGCCTCCTACAAAGAAAACACCCGGTAACTGTTAGCTGCTGCTACTGCTGTCGTTGGCGTTATTTGGCTTGGAAAATGCATCAGACATTTTTAAGAAAAGTGGGGGAAAGCCAGTTTGTACAGCAAGGGACTCAGACTCCCTTACGGGTGCACACGTGTTTGTTCAAGAGCCGCTAGATCACGTGTAACGGCCCGGGTGGAGAGCAGGGGGCCTGTGAACACGGGGGCTTCACGGGGCGCTACAGGCAGAGCGGGGGGGGGGTAAAAACCAGGTCTGGAAAACAGCAGGTGTCATGCGTCACAAAAGTGCCACAAGTGCCTGTTCCCTTCATCCTACGTCCAATCGTTCGTCCCGATGAGATTCAGGAGAAAGTGGGGAGAGGGATGATGGGCTCTTAATGTTTACTGCATCGCTATCTACGCTATTCCCAGCAGCTGAAGAGACGAAGCCTCTCACACTGGGGGTTTTCAACACGAGTACCCGGAACCACCACCTGCAGGGGAGCGAAGAGGACCCTGAGCAGACACAGGGACGCTGTGCATCATTATGGGAGATGACAGCAGATTTTAAGCCATCAACTGCCTACGTGAGAATGCCTGAGGAGGACCCCAAGGGACCCCTGTGTCGTAGGATACCCTGTACCAGGTGCAAGAGCGAGGCGTATCTGAATGCAGCGACACTAAATGTCACCGCGACATATTAAGTGGGACAAAATGCAAATGAAAAAACACTATGCCCCGTATAACCCCATGTTCACAACGTGTGTCTATTTTGTTTGTAAATGTAGACAAAAGTGTCTAGAAGGTGGAAATTAAGCTAATACAGGGATTATCTCAGACCACAGATCTGGAATTTGGTGTGAGGCAATAGTAACAAGAAATTGATGGGGCGCCTGGGTGGCTCAGTTGGTTAAGCATCCGACTTCAGCTCAGGTCATGATCTCACAGTTCATGAGTTCGAGCCCTGCATCAGGCTCTGTGCTGATGGCTCAGAGCCTGGAGCCTGCTTCAGATTCTTTGTCCGCCTCTCTCTCTGCCCTTCCCCTGCTCATGCTCTGTCTCTCTGTCTCTCAAACATAAATAAACATTAAAAAAAAAGAAATTGTTAAAAAATAATTTTTTAACATTTATTTATGTTTGAGAGACAGGGAGATATAGAGCATGAGCGGGGGAGGGGCAGAGTGTGAGGGAGACACAGAGTCCGAAGCAGGCTCCAGGCTCTGAGTTGTCAGCACAGACCCCAATGTGGGGCTTGAACTCACGAACCGTGAGATCATGACCTGAGCCAAAGTCAGATGTTCAATGGACTGACTCACACGGGCGCCCCATGTTTTTATTTTTAAGTTGTTATACCTTGAGAGTATTCACATGAAGTTAATTAGGTTTTACTTTAGATATTAAGGGGGAAAAAACAATCAATAAAACATACTCGAGTTCCACATACGGCTTCTTAAAATATAGTTTCTGCAGCTAAGAAAGGCTGACGATCGATGGCTGAGATGCTTAACCATTTAACCACAGGAAAATGGGCCAGTAAATTAGATTCGGCTATTTGATGGGCCATTACGTCGTCACTAAAGGTTGTAATTATAGTGACCGGGCAGCTATCTGGGAAGTGCTCATGATATATTAGGTAAAAAAGTAAAATATAAAGCGATATAAATAAGATGTCAGCAAACACAGATTAGAAGACATAAAAACAGCTATGCCAACATGGGACAATTAGGGCTGAGGTCTAATTTTTAGACCAAAAAGGTAAGTTTTGAATTTAAGAAGGTTCGTGAAAGGGCTGACCTGACTTCTCTCGGACGCACTTGGGAAGGGGCGCCACGTGCACAAAACGGAGCTTGCTTTCGAGTCGTTTTCTCAGACGTACACGAGCAGGGCCCAGGAACGTGTGTAATTTAAAGGGGTCTTCTGGTGACTTTCATCCAAAAGCGACACCCTTTCCTCTGGTGCGTCCTCACCCCTCCACGCCTGTTCTGTGTATGTGCGGCTGCCCCCTGGGGCTTCTTCGGGAGAATCTGCCAGTTTCTCCAAGTACCTAGAGTGAATTGATTTTCCCCAGGCAGCGACGGTGGCGTGCCCAAGTCCCTCAGAGGCCGCTGTAGCTAAAGCTGCAAAAGCGAAGGTGAGAATACCTCTATAACCTCCTTGGAAGGCACCTGCACACTTCTTTACCTGGGAAAGCAGGAAGCACACACTGTGTGGGGCCGGTTTGAACCGGAAGCATAGATCCGTGGTAAGCCGGCGATCACGAAATAAGAAGGCAGCGCCGTTTTTAGGCAAATAAAGTCCCCTGGCTGAATGGGCTAATTTGGGGGGATGTGAACCCCAGTTCTGACAGATGCACAATGGACAAAGGGTTTTCTTTCCAATGTGCTCGGGGATACAGCAGAGAACTTTCCTCCTGCTGATTTGCAACACCTTTGTCTCTGGAAGGCTCTTAAGACCTCACTATTAAACAGACGTGCACACCGTACACTGGTCTAATATCCCAGGCCTGACTCAACTGACTTAGTATCCTGTGACACCCATCAACATTGCGATAATTACAGTAATTACAGCAACTGTTATTTTATTAAGTGCTTATAACATGTCAGGCACTGTATACTAAGTGCTTTTCAAATATTATCTCATTTTATCGTGCTCGACAAGCCTGTGGTGGGCTGTCGTGTTATTCCTTTTTTTTGACTGAGAAATGAAGCTCAAAAAATTAAGTGATCTGGGCCACAGGCACCCGACCAGAAAGTAGCAGAACTGGGTTTCTCAGCCGTGGATGGGAGCCCTAGACTACAGTGCTTCGCCGAGTGGTGAAATGCTGGTGTTCCCGGAGCCCCACTGAGGGGAACGGACTTGAACGCTTAATATGACAACCAAAATTTCCCCTTCCAAAACCCATCTCTGATATTACCTCACCTAGGAAGACTTCCCTGAGCATCCCAGACAGATAAATCATTCCCCCCACAAGCTACGGGTATTATTCTCCATCTCACTGCGTTGCAGATATAGTTTTAAATGCTTACTTTTTCTATTTAATTGCAAGCTTCTTTAAATATCTTGTCCGTCTTTGTGGGAACCCAAGAAATCTGGTTATTATATATTATTACTTACAAGAATTGCTGGGCAAGATAGAAATTCTACCCCCACATGAACGACGGCAACGGAACCAACCAGATACAAACCTTACCAAATGTGGGGCCACAGGAAACAAAAATCATAAAGGCCTTTGTCCTTAAACAACTAAACACCAATTATAAAGTTCCTACTACCTGAAGAGGGAATGCCTCTGTTTATCTCTGTTTTCACAACCCAGTATAGAGCTTGGCACTGCGTAGACAGTCAATAAACACCTGAAAAAAAAATTAGTGAATAGCTAAAGGAATGGATCATCTTACGTAGGAACAAGGCTTCCTGAAACTCATCAGGTATCGCTAAATCTCACGCACAATAACACAGGGAACGCAGGCTTGCCTGATTTGTTGGCGTCCGACTGTCACCAGATTGGTTAGAAACATTAATTTTTGAGAAAATATTTCAAATAAAATTTTTCTCTACTCCTGGGAGTGATCGTATTTTTGAAACCTCACACTGGAATGCCTCCTGTCATTTGATGGGGCAGCAGGGGGGGCACGTGACATCAGGGCTGGCTGGGCAAATGAGCCTCCATTTGGCACAAATAGGGAATCCGAAATATCAGTGCTGACACTCATGGATCCGCGGGGACATGCCAAGATTAAAAGGGAGAGCAAAATCCCTGAGCTGGGTCCAATTCGTACACACACCAGATGCACTGAAAGCTTCCTTTTTAAATTAACCTCAAACATAAAAATCGCAGGTTTGAAAATAAAAGGCGAATAATTAGGGGAAGAGAGGTATAAATAAGAAGCAGTTCTCCTCTACGTTAGAGGCACGGGAGACCGTGAAGTCCAGGTTTCTCAAAGCGGGGCCCCAGCATCAGCCTCTTCCGGGAGCCCGTGTGAGACCCAGACGCTCAGGTCCCGGCAGGAACACAGAATCGGTAACTCTGGGGATGGAGCCCAGCAATCTGGATTTTAAAAAGCCTGATGCACGTGCAAGTTTGAGACCCACTATTTTTATGTCATAAGCTCTCTATCAAACTGAATACAGAACCCGATTTTCAAAAAGCTTTTCGATTCAGTCAAGTAAGATAGAGCTGTTTTTGGCATCCTTACAAAACACAAACACACAAAGCCTTTGGAACGAATCAGATTCACGAGGATCCTAGCTGATAGAAATTGTCCCTCTATCCATTTCACAGATGGGCAAACGAAGGTCCAGAGTGATACACGTTGCTAGTCTAAGCCAAGAGCCCATATAACTCTGACTCACAGAACACGCTCCATGCGATTCCCATGTCTCAGTCTTGGAAGAACAGAGCTCAAAGGCCTAAGATAGAATATCCAGGGTTGTGGGCCTCGCAGGTGTGTTTTTGGGGTCACATAATTTCCCCGAGCTTTGTCCACCTCCCTGGCAGAGCACCGAAGACAGTGGGCTGTATTCACATCTGCCTTCCCCGCCAGGCTTTGGGACTGAACCGGGACAGAGCTGGGACAGAGCTGGGTGGGACAGAGCTGGGTGGGACTGATGTCCGCATCCCCAGGGATGAGCAGCGACAGGGAAACCATCGGTCTCTATCCCGCTAGTGGTCCAGGGGACGAATGCTCTTTCTTTCTGACAGAGGTCCTCTCAAAATAAGAACAAAAAATAACGACACTCGTCACTTACACGGCCCTTTCACACACCGGGCTCCAGTCTGAGCTTTACTTTACTTGCAGCAACCAGTTTAGTCCGGGAAGCAACCCCGTGAGCGTGGTACCAGCATTAACGTCCCCATATGACAGATGAGGAAACCGAGGCCCAGAGAGGATAAATGATTTGTGTGAGATCACAGAGCAAGTGAGTTGCAGCCAGAGGCTTGTCCTCCCCACCGTTATCCGCCGGCACCCTGTGCAGATGGAGGAGGCTGTGAGGATTGGGCACTAAAGCCGAAGACTCTGAAAGAAGAGTTGGCAGAGGGGAAAAGCCAAAGACTAGAAATCTAAGCTCATAGAGACTAAAGGAGAACTGAGTTCGTTTTTTTATTTAATGAGAATTCTTAGGATTTACTCTCTTAACAGCTCCGCTCTGTAGCATACAGCCTGTTTATTACAGTGAGCATCACACCCTAGTTATTTAGCTTACAACTGGAAGTTGCTCCCTGTGAACCACCTTCCTCTAATTCCCCTCCCCCACCCCAGCTCTGCTAACCACAAGTCCGATCTTTCTTTCTGAGCGTGTTTTGTTTCCTCACATATACGAGTGAGATCACAGAGTATCTGTCTTTCTCTGTCTGGTTTACTTTACTTCTAGGTCCGTGTTGTCACAAACGGTAGGATTTCCTCTTTTTTATGGCTGAATAATATTCCTTTGTGTATGTATGTGTATGTATTTGTGTGTGTGTATACACCCATGTATCTCTCACATTTTCTTTATCCATTCATCCATCGATGTTGCTTCCGTGCCCTGGCTCTTATAAATAATGCTTCTCTGAACATGGGTGCAGATGCCTTTTTGAGTTACTCCTTTGGATATATTCTCAGAAGTGGAATTGCTGGATCACGTGGTAGTTCTGTTTTTAATGTTTTGAGGATCTTCCATACATTTTTCTGTAGTGGCCGCACCAATTTATAAAACCACCAACAGGGCACGGGGGCTCCTTCTTTTCCACATCCTCGCCAGCATTTGTGTTCTCTTATCTTCCTGGTGATGGCCATTTTAACAGGTATGAGGAGATACCTCAATGTGGTTTTTAATTCATTTTTCATTTCCCTAACAATTAGCGAGGTAAAGCATTTTTTTTCATGTACCTGTTGGCTTTTCCTATAACCTCTTTGGAAACATGTCTACTCAAGTCCTCTGCCTTAAAATTGAGTTATTTGTTTTTCACTATTAAGTTGTGTAAGTTCTTTAAATATATGGGATATTAACTCCTTATTGGATGTATGGTTTGCAAATATTTTTTCCCATTCCATAAGTTGTCTTTTTACTTTGTTGATGGTTTCTTTTGTACAGAAGCTTTTTAGTTTGATGCACTCCCACTTATTTTTTATTTTGTGGCTTATGCATTAGGTGTCCTATCCAAAAAATCATTATGAAGGCCAATGTCAAGAAGATTTATTCCTAATTTTTCTTCTAGGAGTTTCAAGATTTCCGGTCTTCCATTTAAGTCTTTAATCCACTTTGAGTCAATTTTTGTGAGTAGTGTAAGATAGGGATCCAATTTCATTCTTTCTCATGGGAACATCCAGTTATCCTACCATTTATTGGAAAGACTGTCTTTTCTCTATTGAGTATTCTTGGCTTTCCTGTCAGGTAAGTATTAGTGGATCATATGTGCTTGAGTTTATTTTTGGGCTCTTGATTCAGTTCCATTGGTCTGTTTATTTTTATGATAATATGATATGGTTTTGATTACTTTATAGTTCTTGAAATCAGAAAGTGTGATGTCTCCTGCTTTGTTCTTCTTTCTCAGAATTTCTTTGATTATTATTATTTTTTTGTCATTCCATATAAGTTTTAGGAGAGTTTTTTCTACTTCTGTAAAAATATGTCATTAGAATTGTGATAAGGATTGCATTGAATCTGTAAGTGGCTTTCAGTAGTATTAACATTTTAACAATATTCATTCTTCCAATCCATGAATATAGGATACCTTTCCATTTATTCATCTTCTATTCTGTTATCAATGTTTTCTAGTTTTCATAGTAGAGATCTTTTGGCTCCTTAATTTTTTCCTAAGTATTTTGTTTTTGATGCCATTTACAATGGCATCAATTTTTTTTTCTTTTTAGTAAAAATCATTGTTAGTGTATAGAAATGCTATTGATTTTTGTATCTTAATTCTGCAACTTTGCTGAATTCATGGATTAGATCTAAGAGTTTTTTGGTTGAGTCTTTAGAATTATTTTATATATATACACATGAACATGTGATCTGCAATAGGGATGATTTTATTTTTGTTTCCAATTCTGATACATTTTATTCATTTTTCTTGCATGATTGCTCTGGTTAGGACTTCTGGCACCATGGTGAATAGGCTAATGAGAGTGGGATCTTTTGTCTTGTTCCTAATCTTAGAGGGAAAACTTGCATCTTTTCATCATGGAGCATGATGTTAGCTTGGGCTTGACACATACGGCTTTTACTATGTTGATATATATTCCTTCTGTGCCTATAATTTATTAGATTTTATCATGAAAGGATGTTGAATCTTGTCAAGTGCTTTATCTGCATTTATTGAGATGATCCCTTGATCATCTTGGTTGATTTGCATATGTTAAACCATCCTTACCTTCCAAAGATAAATCTCACTTGGTCATTATGAAGGACACTTTTAATGTACTTCTGAATTCAGTTTGCCCGTTTTTTATTGAGAATTTTTGCATCTATACTCATGAGGGATATTGGCTTGTAGTTTTCTTTTCTAGTAGTGTCCTTTTCTGGTTTTGGTATCCAGATAACTCTAGCATCATAAAATGGGTTTGGACTTGTTGGGATGAGCACTGGGTGCTGTATGGAAACCAAATTGACAATAAATTGTTAAAAAAATTAAAATGGATTTGGGTGTGTTTTTTTATTTTCTTTTTTCTTTTTTCTTGGAAGAGTTTGAGAAGAATTGGTGTTAATAATTTTTTACTTCATTTATGTATGTATGTATGTGTGTATTTATGTATGTTTATTTTTGAGAAAGAGAGAGAGAGAGGGAGGGAGGCAGAGAGAGAGGGAGACACAGAATCTGAAGCAGACTCCAGGCTCTGAGCTGTCAGCACAGAGCCTGATGTGGGGCTCAAACCCACAAACCATGAGATCATGACATGAGCTGAAGTCAAGTGCTTAACTGACTGAGCCACCCAGGCGCCCAATGTTAATTCTTTTTTAAATGTTTGATAAAATTCACCAGGGAAGCCATCTGGTCCTGGGCTTTTCTTTATTGGAAGATTCTTGATTACTAATTTAATCTCCTGTATGCTTCCAAGAATTTTTCCATTTCTTCTAGGTTGTTCACAGCAGCCTTTGAATTTCTATGGTATCAGTTGTAATGTACACTTTTTCATTTAATATTTTGTTGATTTGGATCATCTTCTTTTTTTCCTCGGTTAAGTTAGCTAAGCGTTTGTCAAATTTGTTTATTCTTTCAAAGAACCAACTCATAGTGTGCTTAATCTTTTCTGATGGTTTTTTTTTCTGTTCTCTATGTCATTTATTTCTGCTCTAACTATACTATTTCATTTTTTTCTGGTAATTTTGGATGCCGATTTTTCTTTTTCTAGTACCTTAAAGCATAGAGTTAGATTGCTTATGTGGTATCTCTCTTGCTTCTTAAAGTAGGCATTATTGCCATGATACGAACTTCCCTCTTAGAACTTTTTTTTTTTTTTTTTTTTTTTTTTTGTGACACATGGAGTGATGTTTACAGAGCAAGCACCTTACCAAACAGTCAGCAGATTCTGGCTCTGTATCAGAGCTGTGCCAGAGCCTGAGAGACACAACAAAGATGTGTGCCCAGGCGGGACAGCCACGTCTCCTTTTCCAGTGGGCAGGGACTTGTGATTCCTGTTGGTTGTCTGGCCCTCAGCTTTTTACCATTATCGTTGTCATTTACTTTATCGACCATCCTCTCACCCCAGGTCCCAAAGAGACATGTAGGGCGCCTTTCCCTGACAGCTTGACGTTCTAACTGGGATGACACATCATAGATCAGTATAGATCACTGTAGAAATGACCTCCATCACGGCTGGGTCATTTCGACCCAAGGAATGTCATTAATTTGAAATGTAGGTGAGCACAGAAGCAGCAGCCTGCAGAGCACAACTGCTGTGCCCTTAACCTCTTCCTGACACTCTGATGTGAACCCCACCTTCCCCTTCATCGGGGACTGCCAGGCTGTGAGTCAGCACCCAGGGGCACAGCTCTTCACTCTACCCTCCTTTTGTGACCTCCTCAATCTCCATTCTTCTGCCTTTTCAGCACCAATAGCCTGCAAGTCACCACGTCCTGTGGCCTTCCTTAGACTCTCCGTCAAGTCTTCAGGGTTTCAGAAGGGCTAAGCCGATCCATCCCCGTCCTCCTGAAATGCCCCTCCTCTGTTCCTCCCCCCCTCCCTCTCTCTCTAGCTCGTCTTCCCCAGCTGGGCATTCATTCAGGAAAGGATCCATCCTCTTCCTCTTTGCTCTACCATTTTGCCCTGGGAAAACGTAGCATTTCTATAAATAAAGATGATGATGATGAAGAGGAGGAGAACGATAATAGTAATACTGGGGAATCTTCACCGAATGTTCACCTGAGGTCAGGCACTCTTTCACGGTGACCCCGTGGAACAGTCACCACAGGTCTCGGGGATGGCACTCTTACCCTGCCCTCTGTACACACAGGGAAACGGAAAGCTCAGAGATGTTAACTAATTTATTCAGGGGCACAGAGCCACGAGAGAGCAGACCAGGAGTCTGGGACTCCAGAGCCTGCGGTTTAACGAAATGTTTTGCACAGACCTGCTGCACCCTTTCCCCACCCTCAGTTTTTCTTCCAAGCTGGAAGACAGTATTCTGGTTCTGGTGTTTGCATGCCCGGCTGCCCTTATGGTGTCCACACACCCACCCCGATTAGTTTCCTGATTATCTACCAATGAGCCTCTACTCACTGACTTCTCCATCTATCAGTGATGCCACCATTCTCTCATAGCTTTTCTTGGACCTTGGCATTAAAAAAAACCCACCAAAATTTGAACTCACTTGCCTGCATTATCTTTTGCACATAGTCAGGCAGCCTTCTTCCTAACATTTACCCTCCTAAATATCTGCTCTAGACGAACTTGTGTCACAGCATGGGAGACAAAAGGCCTTTGCAATCCCTACCCCCTGGATGGGAACTTCCTTGTTTCAAATGAGAGAACTGGGGTCCCCGGAGGTTAGGCAGTCTGCAGAGACCACAAGGTAGATCAAAGTGAGGGTTAGGCTTTGGATCAACACACTTCACTGGGGTGCTTCTTGAGAGACGGAACCCATTGCACTCAAGGCGTAGTACAGTACCGAGCACACAGTAAGTGTATTTAATTAAAAAACCTGTCTACTACAATTGTATACACCTGCTTCTGTTACCGTTTCCACCAACTCGATCATCTGGCTTATTGCAGTGGCCTCCTGACCAGCCTGCCTGTTTTTATACTCTTCTTCCTGCACAGACAGGAGACTCACCTTCTAAAGCTCTGACTTCATCCTAACTGCCCCTTCAATGGCGTTTATGTGCCCCTAGGATGAAGGGCAAACCCCCTCGTATGCCACAGACATTCCCATAGTCGGCTTCATTTTAACTCACCCACTTCTTCCATCTAATTTCCTATGATGCAAATCACTCTCAGATTTTTTTGTGGGGCAGTGGGGGCTTGTGGTGATGGTGGTAATGGATTAAAAAATTTTTTTTCCCTTACTTCTTAATCCCTTCAATGCAGGTACACTGCCACCAGGTGGCAGTAATGTATCACTGAAGAATGGGCTATCCCTTGAAAAATGGGCAAATGTGATCCACCTTTTAAAAACCCAAATAGGGGCGCCTGGGTAGCTCAGTCAGCTCAGGTTATGATCTCACAGTCTGTGAGTTCAAGCCCCGTGTCGGGCTCTGTGCTGACAGCTCGGAGCCTGGAGCCTGCCTTGGATTCTGTGTCTCCCTCTCTCTGCCCCTCCCCTACTCATGCTCTGTCTCAAAAATAAATAAACATTAAGAAAAAATTAAAAAACCCAAATACCGTAACTTAAAAATGTAAGGCAGAATTTGTTACATTAACTCATAATAAATCCCTCTATGGTTTTTCTTCCATCAATTTACATTTTCTGCCCCTTCTCTTCCTCTCTGA
This sequence comes from Paguma larvata, assembly GCA_030068075.1. Lineage (NCBI taxonomy): Eukaryota > Metazoa > Chordata > Mammalia > Carnivora > Viverridae > Paguma > Paguma larvata. Next base: position 55,910,109 of record CM057841.1, on the reverse strand, counting down.
GGCTGGGAAGGATTTAAACTATGTTATAAAACTGGAGACATGGGACTCTTAACATTGAATGGTGGAAACAGATCTCAATAAGCCACTTCCATTAAAGAAAGCTCTGTTGACCCATCTATGAACACCTAGTTCTAAATTTAGTTAATGTACCTCTTTGTGTATTCTTATACCTAATAAAAAATATTTTGGGGGATGGGAGAGGAATAATTCCTTGAAAAACTTGTTGTTGCATTTTTGCATCAACAGGCACAGACGTCCATGAGCTATCCGATGCCTGGAATCATCTGCAGGAATCATGTTCTTACTACTTCCGAATCTCCCCAAGTACCCACATCAGTGAAGACTAAAAATTCTGAGTTCTATTTCTAGACTTAATGTTCCTCCTGCCCTCCTTTTGACAATTTTTGAGATGCTTACAATAGCTCCTAACTGTGAAGCTTAGAAATTTCAACCATTCAGGGTTTTTTAGCCAAATGATGAAGGCATCCATTCTGAAATCTAAAGGCAGAAAGATAGAAAAAACAGGGAGGGGAAAAACATGATTCTCTTTATCTCCAACAAAAATGTTGGGAGACAAATAAAAGCCAAGTGTGAACGCTCTTTGACACTTTTTTGAGGTGTTCAGGCAGCTGGGGAAGGCAATCCATCTTGAATCTTAGCGTCCTTATCTCTGCAGCCAGGTGATAAGGCTGCATCCTTAATGACACAGAACTGTGGGAAAACTGAGGTCAAGTGTGAAAATGGCAGGTTTTCTAGGCCAGGAATTCCTTTTAGGGAAAACTTAGGGAGATTCTTTAAAATAATTTTTTTTCTGGGGCGCCGGGGTGGCTCAGTCGGTTAAGTGTCCGACTTTGGCTCAGGTCGTGATCTCCTGGTTCATGAGTTTGAGCCCCATATCAGGCTCTGTGCTGATGGCTCAGAGCCTGGATCCTGCATAGGCTTCTGTGTCTCTCTCTTTTCCCTCCTCTGTTTGCACTTTGTCTCTCTCTCTCTCTCTCAAAAATAAATAAACGTTAAAGAATAATTTAAAATAAATTTTTTCCTTCTGTGTAAAATGCCTCAACCAGGTGAAATTGATGTGACTGTTAACCCTGAAAAAATCCTTTAACTTCTCTTAGCTTTAGTTTCTTCATCTGTAAGATGGGAACACTATTCCCCATCTGTTGATGTTGTACAGGGATTAAACGAGAAAGTAGGAGTCGGTGTGAGAGGAGCCCATACATGTGGGTCTAATCAGACTCTACTGCCATGGAAAATGTTAGTTTGAAAATTAAATTAAGAATATAAGGATATAATTAATCCCAGAGAGGCAGAGCCTTAATTAACTAGCATGGTCTCATTTGAAACAATCCTAGCCCTTTGGATTAGAAACATAAGTGAGCCTTGCCAGCATTTCTTAAGAGCTTTAATTTCTTACCTGAAACCCAGGGATAGAGGCATTTGGGGAGTTGCCCGTGAAGCTCTCTTTTCATCTAGGCAAGCTCTGCCTCACTGATTTGGAAACCTGTAAGTCTTCCCATACGTCACGGACCTCTACCACCATCTCTAGGGACTCGGGGTTCTAACTACGACAGACACTTAAAAAGCAGCTAGTATTTGGTTGGAATTTTATACCTTCAGGCAAAAATAACCACAAGCATATTCTCCACAGAAGAGATACTTGTGAATGAAACTGAAATTAGTTGGGTGGACAGAGATTCAGACCGATTCTAGCACACTTCCCAAGAGATCTGCTACTCGGAAGCATTAGGTTTTGGTCCATTGCTTATTATTACTAAAAACAACAAGGGCATGGATGAGGGCCATGATCATTCCCAGGGCACTGTCAGACTGTTGCGCGATCTTCACAAGGGAAACGGCACAGGGAGGTGGGCAAGAGCACGAATCTGGGGCCTGATGGTGGAGCTGTGAATCCTGGCTCTGTCACTCGCCAGCGGGGCGACCTTGGACAAACCATTTTAAACTTCGGGTCAAGATTTTAAAAATCTTTCCAGGTGATTCTAATGCACCGTGAAATTTAAGGAGTATTGTCCTAGGGCAAGTACCTGAATGTCTCTGAGTCTCAGTTTTACCATCTATAAAATGGGAAAATTACTGCTTGTAATGGTCCTGATACAATGGTGCCGAGGATTGAATGAGATCATGAATATTCAGGGGTGAGCATATCACTTGGTGCATCACAAGGGATCAATAAGTGTACGCCTCCACCATCGCCACCACCATCATCATCAATGTCATTGTTGTCACCCCCATCATCATCATTGTCATCATTGTCACCATCACCATCATCACTGTCATCACATCTAGCAGCAGCATCAATATTATTAGTGTCTTCATTACTGTCATCCCCACCATTGTCATTGTCACCAAGATCATCACACCACCATCGCCATTACCATCATCATCAACCACCATCACCACCACCACCATCATCACCACCATCACCATCACCACCACCATCACCGCCAACACCATCAAAACCACAACCACCACCATCATCATCTGCTTCTATGCGAGGGGCCATTGATTCCTTTGCGGGGGGTGGGGGGAAGTCCCTAGAATGCTTGGTGGTCAACATGTTAATCTTGAATTCTTGTTTTTTTTTTTTTTTTTTTACATTTTTTGGGAAAACTGAGGTGCTAGCAATCTATAAAAATTCCTTATGAGCTAAAACTGTTGATTTCAATCCATTTAGGCAACAAATGTATAAGTTAAACGTCATACCATTCTACGTACATTGGAAGCGTGCTGTTAATGGTGGCCGTATCTGCAGGTGCAGCACTCCAAGCTTGTCCTTATATCAATTCACTCAGGCGCCACCACCTGGGGCAGAAGGGGCCACAGACCGCTTTCTCAGAGGGGTGGCTGAAATAGGGCTGAAGTAGTAGCTAGAACTCCGTCAACCATTCTGAACATTAATGGAGGAGTAGGTCACCCGCTATATCAAATTCTCAGCTTTGGATGAATTCTTTTTGCATTTGGCGTGGAAGGTGATAAGTACTTCCCGGGCTGTTTTTCCGTTGCAGGCTTCAGTCGGCTGAGACGATGTCTGCATATCGAGCCTTGAACAGCTGTAGCCCTCCAGAGTGGCTGGTATTTTGGTGGGCTTTATTTTAAAGTCTCTGACAGTTCAATTTCACTAAATAATTCAGCTGTTTAGGAAAAGCCGTATGATCTTAAAATAAGTCCCTGAAGGTCGAGAATATAGGTTGAAATTTTGTATTTTTTTTGGTGAATCGTATTCGACAAAATAACAAAAACGTCCCTTGTAATATCTCTTCCTTTACATCTTTGGATGAAATTACCAAGCGCACATGACGGGATGTTCATTTATAAACATTCTACATCTTTTCTACACATTTCTGGCAGAGGATTAAGCTAACATTCTGATTTCGCTGTTCCCAATGAAGTTAGAGATTCTAAAGAACAATTTCAAAATGCAGCTCTAACTTGAGGTGTCAATGGTCATTTGGAAAGCTCTTTGTTACATCAAGTGCAAAAAAACACAAGCCTCATGTCATGGAAAAGCTGAAATATTGACTTTATAAATCTGTAAAGAAAAGGAAAAAAAATGCCGTGTAAAAGTTTTCTGGGATAAAGTTGAATCTTGCTCATTCATCATCGGTCTCTTCAAGGTGACATGCAATCCAGGAGCAAAGTATTTGCATCTAGAAAGATACTGGGCAAGGATTTCTTTGCGCTCCTTGAAGATGGGTGTTTTAGCTGAGTCATCAGATTGATAACTTTGAAATAGCTATTCATGGCAGTGGAAGACAGGACCTGAGCTTCCTCGGGCAGATCTTATCCAAACTCCTGTAGAATCCTACATTCTAATTTTTTTTAAAGATAATTTTGTTTTTATGTTGATTTATTATTGAGAGAGAGACAGAGCATGAGCGGGAGAGGGACAGAGAGAGAGGGAGACACAGAATTGGAAGCCGGCTTCAGGCTCTGAGCTGTCAGCACAGAGCCTGACACAGGGCTCGAACCCATGAACCATGAGATCATGACCTGAGCCAAAGTCAGATGCTTAACCAAGTGACCCACCTGGGTGCCCCAGAACCCTACATTCTTTAAGTCTGATGGGATGCTAAGATTTGTCTCCTTCAAATGCCTCCTTGTCCCATTTTACAGATTAGGAAACTGAGACCCAGAGACAATACACGATGTGTGCCCATGAAGTCACTCAGTTAGGAACAAAGTCAGAGTTAGGACAGAGATGACTGGGGCTTGGGGAGGACGCACATCAGAGCTGGCCCGTGTATCCCTTCACCCTAGCTGACAGGTGTAGGTATAGCCATTTTGGTTGTATACAGAAATATTTGTTTTCTACACTGTGATCTGACCCTTACTGTGTGCCGTAGGGTAAATCCTTCAAATTCTCTCAATTTCAACCTCTTTCTGTATGGTGCCCCACTGTTAATCACCACATCATAAAGATGTGGTATGAATGAAATTCTACATTTAAAAGTACTCGGAGCAAAGCCTAGTATACAGTAGTACTTATTAACAAAGGCTCACGCATGGATTCATCCCGTCTGATCCACTAAAATCTTGTCTCTTGGACAAGGGTGTGGGGAACCTAGGTTTTCCAGAGCTGAAGCATCCTGAAACTGACTTGTGTTCCAGCAACACCTGGTGGCAGTTGTGGCATCAGAAGCCCCTCAGGACAAGCAGTCACCTAGCTATAGGCGCCACTGATAGCGATGGCCCAACTCCAAAGAGGAGAATGCAAATATTTCTCTCAAGTATCAAGAGTGATTCGTGTTCCTTTTTGAAAATTTTTAAAATATCAGTGACCAAAAAGTGAGAAATAGAAACCACCCATAATTCCACCACACAGTGAAAGCCAGTGCTAATCTTTCCACAGGAACATTAAGTTTTATATAGATTTGACAAAACGAGTCCTGATATTCTATAGCTTTCTTTTTGTCAATTTTAAACGCATTGTGCGGGTTTTCTCAAGTAGTTACACAGTTATCTTTTAAGTATAGTATTTCATCATTCACATATTCCATTATTCAAAGTATTGAAGGACTGGCAGAGCATGGTTATCCACCAGCCAGAATGGGGAGAAACAGCTGGTCGAACCATAAAGGGTAAACCAGATGACTATTGGCTATGGATGTGTCATAATTTAACTAGTTTCTTATTAAAAGAATTTATTTTTCTTTTTTTAGAGAGGCAGACACCATACAGCATGGGGGCAGGGAGGCAGAGAGAGAGAGAAAGAGAATCTTTCTCCATAATGTGTGGAGCCTTTATCCCATGACCTTGAGATCATGACCTGAGCTGAAATCGAGAGTTGGATACTCAACTGACTGAGCCACCCAGATGCTCCAAAAGCATTTCATTTTATTAAACAATGTTTCCTGGTTATATAAATACTTTTCTGATGACAGGACAGACAATAAAATTGTGACATGCATATTTAAGTATATTATGAGGCTGAATTCCTGTGAGTGCAATGGACTTGTCAAAGAATCAACACAGGTTTGGGGATGGAGGTGTGGGGCAAGCTCTCCAGGATATCCACCCCCAAGTAGGTCATGGTCACAGTTCATGCTTCCTTCTTTGGCAAACACCTCCAACTGGACAGTTAAGAAAGGCTAGGGGCACCTGAGTGGCTTAGGTGGTTAAGCATCCAACTCTTAATTTTGGCTCAGTTCATGATTTCACGTTTGTGGGATGGACCCCTTGTTGGGCTCTGCGCTGACAGTGTGAAGCCTGCTTGGGATTCTGTCTCTCCCTCTCTCTCTCTGAAACTCCCCTGCTGACACTCACTCTCTCTCTCAAAAATAAATAAATAAACAAACAAACAAACAAAAGAAAGGCTAAACAGTCTTGCTGGAAGGACACCAGGACTCCCTTCCTTCCATTACTATCCATCTCCTGACTGTGCCCTATCACAGGGTGAACTTCTAGGGCAGACTCCCCTTCCCCCGCTATAGTGAATCCCTATTTCCACAGGGCTTGGGGAAATAGGATGGAGGAATATTCTAGGCCTTGGCCATCTGCTTGTCTCTTTCAACTCTGCTACTAACTAAATACTGAGATGTGGGCAAGTCACTTTGCCCTGTCTTCCTAAAGGAGATGATGGGCCAGACCAATAACCAAATACATTGCAGTATTGTGAGTCTACAAATCCACAATTCTGTGACCCCACATTCTAATGCTACTGCATCTTAGCAATGAAAGCTTCGTTTCACTTCTTGTACTGCCCCGTCCTCCCTCTCCGTCCCCCAACGGTCTCCATCCACACAGGGAAAATGGCAATTTTCTAGGAACAGAAATAGTCCAATGATTTCTCCTCACATCTCCAATAAGAGCCATGCCCCCTACCAAGTCAGAGACACGCAGTCTTGCTCCGGCCCACCATGTCCAGCCCCACTCTCCCTGGTGGGCATCGTATTGATAGAAAACCATACTTGTGTTCAAGTTCCTCACTTCAGAATCTTTGAGATTCCTGTCTCTTCTTTTTAAGTTTATTTATTTTGAGAGAGAGAGAGAGGGAGAAACAGAGAGTGTGTATGTGTGCGTGCTTGGGGGAGGAGCAGAGAGAGAGAGAATCCTAAGCAGGATCCATGCCACCAACGCAGAGCCTGACTCTGTGAATTCATGACCTGAAGTGAAATTAAGAGTTGGATGCTTGACAAACTGAGTCACCCAGGTGCTCCCAAAATGCCTGTTCCTTCTGCCTGGCATACTCTTCCCCCAAGACCTTCCCTTGGCTAAGCTGTTTTGGGCATCAGACTCCGAAATTGCTATTGCCTTTGCCTGAAACATGCATCCCTGATTCCAGGTGGTATCATTTCTTGTCTTTTTTTTTTTTTTTAATGTTTATTTATATTTGGGAGACTGAGAGAGACAGAGCATGAGTGGGGGAGGGGCAGAGAGAAAGGGAGACACAGAATCCGAAGCAGGCTCCAGGCTCCGAGCTGTTAGCACAGAGCCCGATGCAGGGCTTGAAGCCATGAACCACGAGATCATGACCTGAGCCGAAGTGGGATGCTTAACTGTCTGAGCCACCCAGGCGCCCCAATTTTCTTCTTGTGTTAAACATCACTTCCTTGGAGTGGATTACTCTGACCACATTGATTCAAGCTGCCCTCCTTTTCAGTCGCTCTTAACTATGCTCTCTCATATTATCTTCCTCTCTGCACTTAGCACCGACATTATGATGGTTTGTTTTTTTTTTTTTTACAGCATATAAAATGTGTTCAATTGAGGACACCTGGAACTGGCAATAGTCACTCAAAACTTTAAAGAATGTGGCTGGGACGCAAGAGAAAAGTAGCCTTGGACATCCAGGGGCTGGCCTGGTACCATCAGCTGGATGTTGGCATTCTCCTATCGAAGAGGAACCACTCTGCAGAACAGCAGCATCAGACAGGGCCGCTGCGTGAGCACAACGGGTGAGTGGGAACAAGAACATGGCCACTCCATGCCTGAGTCTTTGCAGAGCCCCTTCGTGGCTAACAGGAGCGACAGCTGCCTCCTTCCTGGCTAACGTGAGTGATGGCTGCCTCTTTGCTGATTACAGCTAGAGCCTCAGCTTAGCCCCTATCTATAGATAAAGTTCCCAGTCATAACACTATTCCTGCTTCGCAGCAGCTTCTGATTCAGAGCAATGCTCCGCTTTGATGAGCCTCCCCCCAAGGCAGCTTATATGAGCCCAAATTCTATAAGTCTCTCCTAACAAGGGCATCCCATGGTTCCCCACGGTTTGCTCTCCCTCCTTGTAATGAGCAATAAACCCACTTGCCTAACTACAGGTATGTTTCTGGTGATGTCTAACTGGAGGGCAGTGACACTGGGAAAATAATTATAAATAGCAGCTTCTTTTTCTTAAGGAACTATGTGCCAGACACCACTGTGTTCAATAAAACAGTCTTGGAAGGCCGAAATTACTATTATTGCTCTGATTTTAAAGTTGAGGACACCGAGCTCCAATCTGGTAACTACCTTCCCAAGGTCACACACCTATTAAAGGGAATCGTGCCTTCTTGACTTCCAGTCTTGTATTTTTCTCATTATTGTAGTGTTCCTTTTTTCTCCCCCCTCCTTTTCCTTTAGAGACCATGTTAGGTGCTCCAAGCTAGTAATAAGGACACACGCAACAAATGTGTTGCCTCGACTAATTCCTCCATTTACAATAATTACCATTCCTGATGGATATTTCAGGATTCCAACCCTCTGAGAATGTTTGCGTTTTAGATGTCGGCTCTTCCAATGTGACTGCTGCATGGAGCTCCTGGCACGATCTCAAACACACAGAATTTGTTGAGCGGCAGCAGAAGTATTTTCAGACAATCGTTGTGCCATTTTGGGGAGTACAATTGTGAAACGGAGAAAACATGTAAAAATAGAGAGTTGTGGGCACGATAGTCTACATGCAGGCTTCAGTATGGGAGCTCACTGGCTTTCTGCATTTTGTATTGCTGTTCTTTAAATAATGTCCCCTATCTCTTGTGTTTGAAATCTGACCAATAAATGAATTTGAACATATTTCCCCAGAAATTAAGACTACGGATTGTAGGTAAGTGAATAAATAAACCTCTGCTATAACAAATCATCACGGAAAGCCACTGTGAACTTGGCCCTGTGCTAGGCGTTTTCATCTATGCCACCTCAAATAGGTTCTCAGATTTCTTTTTTTTTTTCTTTTTGTTTTTAATGTTTTTTTTTGAAAAAGAGAGAAACAGAGCATGAGCATGGGAGCGACAGAGAGAGAGGGAGACACAGATCCTGAAGCAGGCTCTGAGCTGTCAGCACAGAACCTGATGCGGGGCTCCGACTCACAAACCACAAGATCATGACCTGAGCTGGTCGGATGCCTAACAGACTGAGCCACCCAGGCTCCCCGCAGATGCTTAAATTTCTAAATGAACCCACAGGAAGTAAGAAGCCAGCAATACAGAGCTGGTGCCATTTGGTTCAGGCAACATTTGGTACCTTCCATCCCTCCATTGCCTTGAGATCTGAAATCTCCATGAGCTGGAAATCACTCTGGAGTGGCTTGGGTTGACGGAGCATGGCGGACACCAAAGACCAAACATTGTATTATTATGTGATTCCAGAACAGCCTTAGGACAAGTCCCTGATGCTCTCCTCTGGGCAGTTTGATACAGCACTCCGGGGGCTCTGGTGTGGCTATAGGGTGCCCCTTGAGCCACTGTGGGGTTTTAAGCAGGACGGAAGCAGGTTCTGAGGGGCATCATCAGGCTTCTGTTTCAGAGGCTGCCCATGCTGTAGGGGGTAGTGAAACAGAGAGGGGATGCAGACGGCGCACCTGCAGAAGGCGGATGTGTGCACCATGGGCGGAGAGAGATGGGAGCTGGTGGGAGATGTTAAGGAGCCCATGTGACAGGGCTGGGGTACCTGACTGGCTATCTTGGAGTGAGAAAACGCATTTCATAGAACAAATACTCTTTATTTGCTCTTAACTCTAAGTTGAATCCCGCAATAATTTCAATTTTGTGTGTGTGATAAGAACACTTAACATAAGATCTACCTTCTTACCAAAATGTTAAGTGCACACTCAGGATTGTTAATATGGGCACAGTGTTGAACAGCCTGTCTCTGGAACTCACTCGTTTTGTATAACCTGAACTTTCTACCAGTCAAACAGCAACTCCCCATCTTCCCCTCCCCAACCCAGCGCCTGGCAACCACTACTGAGCTCCCGCCTTCTAGGAGGCTGACTATTTTAGGTAGTTCACAGAAGTAGAATCACGCAGTATTTCTCTTTCGGTGACTGGCTAATTTTGCTTCACATAATAGCCTCCGGGTTCTACCTCTTTGTTACAGAAATCGGGATTTCCTTCCGTCATATGTACACACCACATTTTCTTTAGCCATTCATCTGTTGATGGATATTTAGTCCTGAACTATTATGGGTCAGAGCATATTATATCCAGTGGATCTGGGGGAAGTGGGAAAAGGGGCAATCGAGAAAGCCCAGTTTTGGGGCGCCTGGGTGGGTTCAGTCGGTTAATGTCTGACTTTGGCTCAGGTCATGATCTCGCGGTTTGTGGGTTTGAGTCCCATATTGGGCTCCGTGCTGACAGCTCAGAGCCTGGAGCCTGCTTTGGATTCTGTGTGTGTGTCTCTCTCTGCCTCTCCCCTGCTCACACGCTGTCTCTCCCTCTCTCTCAAAAATAAATAAAATGTTAAAAAAAAAGAATGCCCATTTTTTTTCTGGCTTGGTCTACGTATTGGAGAATCATAAAGACAGGTGGGCCACTGGGTGAAGCCCTTATTTTACTAACCAAACGTGTGAATTAACCCGGACACGTTCCCTATTCTAAGTGCTTTATGGATATTAATTCATTTGATCTTTAAGACATCTCTGTGAGTTAGGGACTATTATTCTCCCATCTAACACATGAGGAAACTGAGGCACAGAGAGGTCGAATAACTTGTCTATGATCACACAGTCAATAAGTAAGAGTCAGCTTCCAGAGTCTGTGCCCTCCTCTGTCACACATCACAGCACCTTGGAGACTGAGGTCAGGACCATATCCTGATGGAGTCCCGTTTGCTGGTGGGAAACAAAACAGAACGAAAGTACCCAGAATACCTCAAGGACAACCAAGGGAAAGTGACTTTTACTGTTCTGACTTTGATTTAATTTGGCCCCAAGCACCAAAGTCAGAAAACAGTTTCATCATCTAGTTTCTTACATAAAACAACAACGAAAAAAAAGGTGGTGATTTTCTGATGGAGGCTCTGATGGAGTTTTAGACACAATTATTGTAGGCCTGTTTATCCATAAAGAGCCCTACCGACGGCACGTGATGATTTATCTCTATGGATTAAATGTCACAATTGAGGAGCTGGGGTCTAAATCACGCATTCATGGCAGACCTTGAAAGCCTCTGGAAGGTCTCCCAGCTGCACGCACCAAAGTCGGCCAAAGTTTGCAAACTTTTCTTTTTCCTGTCAGGTACCTGAAATTACACACGGAAGACCTGATCCGGTGGATCGCAGTTTGATAGACCTTTAAGGGCACGAAGGTCTTCCGAAGGTCAAACTTTATCAGCACAGTTTAGTCTAATACATTCACCAATGGATTAGCAACCTCGTTCTTTGAAAAAAAAAAAAAAAAATGTGATGGGTTCCGAGACAAAGAAGACAGCTGAGCATTGTTTGACACTAAAAAAAAAAATCCAAGCGGGTCCTTGAGAACAAACAGTATGCACGGCACATCATTGTAAATCGTAGTATGGAGAAACAGATGCAGCGAACTCGCTCCAGAATGAAATAACGTTCTTCTTTATATATCTGCTTTTTAATTTGGCAATAGCCCCTCTTGCAATCTCTAGGGTAAGTCTTCTCAGCCTTGGCACTATTGCCTTTTGGGACTGGAGAATTCTTTGTGGTGGGGGCTTGTCCTCTGCATTGTGGGATACTGAGCAGCCTCTGAGGCCTCCGGCCATTAGATGGCCGTAACAACCCCCAAGTTGTGACAACCCACAATGTCTCTAGACACCGTCACATGTCTCTTGTGGGCAGGGGGAGGGTGGCAAAATCAATCCAGGATAAAACTAATGCTCTAGAATATAACTATTCAGTGGAATTGGCTATAAAATCTGTTCAGTAAAGGGTTATTATTGGGGTCAATGAGACCCATGTTTACTTATCCAACAAGTATTTATTGAGTACCTATTATATGCCAGGTGAGGTGAAAGGCTTGGAGGAAACAGGAGTGAACAAAATGCAGTGAATGTGGGCTATAGCTTCACAATGGGGTAAAGGTTGATTTCATTATTTTGACATCTCTCATAGATAGGTAAGATTGGTATTCAAAAGAAAAAAAAACTAAAACAAAATATAATACTTTCCAAGTGCTTATTAACAGGTGTAGTTTACAATCTCTTCATGAGATGGTGTAGAAGAGTCAAGGTCTTTAGTATGTGTCCACCTCATATACATACGTAAATATAAACATGTATATTTCATACACACACACACACCCATCCTTCCCAAAAGATGGTTGGTCTGGGACAAAGAACCCCAAAGAAGACAGAGAAGTTTCTAATGTAGAGAAGTCTGTGTGTACACAATCCTGAGCTGCTGGGGGGAGGGGGAGGGATTTTTAATGTTGGAGGCACTCAGCTTCTTTCTGTCTTCTTGCTCCTCATGTGGGACCTTCATTCCCTAGATGGCTGCTTATATGCTCACCTTCTTGTCCGCATTTTTACCCAGCAGCAAGGAAAATGGGGGTTCAAGAAGAATGGCAAGGGATAAGGGATAGCATTTTATCACAGGAGATCCCTGAAAGGAGCCGCATGGCCCACTGGCCCAAACTGAGTCCTATGGCACATCTGGACTCAAGGGAGGCTGGGAAATGTAGTCTTTGCTCTGGGTGGCCATATGCCCCAATGAGCTTTCTATTCCTCTAGAGGAAGGGAAGAACAGACTGGAAGACAAGCAGCAATTTCAATGCCTAATTTCCTCCACTTTGTCCTCTCCATTGACACCAACTGCACCGAAGTTTTGAATAATTCGTATATTACCAACTCTTTACAAAAATACCAAATGCTCTTGTTCTGAAATTCCACTTCCTTTGGCATGCCAGTAAATGTTTATAAACCAGCTTTTCTCAGTTGGGGGTGGAGGGTACCAACCGGATCTTTAAGTCTGGCAATTTCTGTGGCGTAAATACTCCCACTGTGATCAGGTGATTTCAAACCACCAGTGTGTCTGAAGGTGTAATTGGAAAGAGACATACACCATTGCCTCTAGCGACCAGACAGAAGCCAGCTTCAGCACAACTTTGCTTATGAGGAATCACCCAGCACCGTAGTAAACTCTCCATGGCTTATCCTACTAAATGATTAAAAATACATGTCACATACTGACATCTCATTTGTTCCCCACATATTTATTGAGTGGCCTACTGTGTGCAAAGCCTTGTATTGCCCCTTACTGGGGGTGAAATGGTAGACAAACTGACAAGATTTCCACCTTCTCACAGTGTAGCTCACCCTAAGGGGAGGAAGACTGACAACCAACCAGCAACAACAGTAAATGAAGAAGGGCACTTGTAAATACGGAGAGAGGGGGAAAGAGAGGGGTTTGCCCTCACCTAGGGGCACAGCCAAGATTTATCAGCTGAGATGAGTCTGGAGGCTGATCAAGAGTCCCCCAGACTTGGATGTGAGGTACAGGGAGGAGCATGTCGGCAGAAGGAACCGTATGAACAAAGACCCCATGACAGGGTAGGGATGGCATGGCATATTCAAGGAAGGCCAGAGTGGAGCGCAGTGGGCTTGGGAGAATGAAACGAGGTGGGGTGAACAGAGAAAGCAATGGCTGGACCAAGTCATAGTTATATGCTAGTTTTTATTTCCAGAGCACTGAGGAGCTACAGAAGGCTCTGAAGGGAGTGCCATGATATCAGTGTTTTGGGAAAAGATTACTCTGCCTACAACCAGTAAGGACACATTAAATGGGGCTTAATAGATGTAGGCGTGCCAGGTATGAAGTTATTCTAACAGTTTGAGAAGTAGTAACGTATGGCTATGGTGGGGGCAGTGGATGCAGAGAGAAATGGACATACTCCAAACATATTATGGGGTGGCACCAATGAGGCTGGACCATCGGGAGACTCTGGGCCAAGTACGGGGAAGGGCCTGTGCATGTGATTACTGTGTGGTTTCTTACTTTGAACACTGGAAGGATCCTGGGGTCCTTTACTGAGTTTGGGATGAAGGGAGGGGAAGACAGATTCTAAGTTAGGTTTTGAGCATGTGGACATGAATCATTTAATGTTTCTGATGATCCTTGAGGAAAGCATTCTTTTTTTATGTGTATTTATTTTGAGAGGAAAAGAGAGAGCATGGGCAAGTGGGGGAGGGGCAGAGAGAGAGAGAGAGAGAGAGAGAGAGAGAGAGAAACCCAAGCAGGCCTATGCTGTCAGTGCAGAGCCCGATGTGAAGCTCAATCCCATGAACCATGAGATCATGGCCTGAGCTGAAATTGGGAGTTGGATGCTCAATTGACCGAGCCACCTAGGTGCCACAAGGAAAACATTTTTATATATAATCTTCAACATAACAGTAGGGAAGCAAGTTCAGAGCCCATGCCATACAGCTAATGAATGGCATGGCTGGGGCTCGAACCCAGGCCCTACAATGCAAAACTCTATGGTCTTCCCGTGATGGAACAAACTGGCTCTAACAGTTCCACCTTGAACCTGTGGCAGAGTGAGTTTAGTTACTGGAAAACCCTGATTAACCTGAGCTGCAAGGTGGAACCTCAGTTTATGTACAGAGAGGACTCGGCTATTAATGATGCCCCTTCAAATTGCTTTGAACAATTTCTTCTGCATTGGACTAATGAGCCCTGCACGGCACTTCTGGGAAACCTCTCACCTTGTAAAATCAAGTCCATCAGATCATGCTCTGAATATTAACCTTGCTAGAGAGAAAAGAAAAATAAGCAATAGAAAAGATTGATTACCGCCCCCCATGCAAAGAAAATACTTTTCAATGAGCCACTAAGTGTACTTCATACTTTTGGATTGAGTGCATGTTTTTCACTGAGAAAGAAAATAATCATTGCAAAGTATTGCCAATATCATGACGCCAAGTAATACAGGCATTTAAATACTCTCATCTCCTCCATGGGTCTTGCATAAACCAGCATAATGTGACATGACAGTAGCTAATGGTATTTTCAAGGAATCCACATCAGCCCAAGTTTGCTGTATTTGTCATCGTGTCTACACTGCTGGACTTGGGAGGGCTCCCCTTCTCTTTTGCCAGGCCAATGAATCTTCTGGCAACAGTGCTCCTGGATTGAAGATTCATAGGAGAAACTACACCTGGTCTCTGAACTAATGAAAGTGGAAGCAAAGAGTTTCTTTCAGTCACAGGCAATGAAGCCAACTCCCTTTGGTGAAATTAGCAGGTGCATGAAGAAAACAATGCTGGCTCTTAATGATACTGGGTCAGTGTGGTTTGTCCACTGGTTGTATATTTTTGCATCACGAATGCCAGCCTGTTCACACAGATGGCAAAAACCTTGTTTTTTCCTGCTGTCATTGGGCCCACTTGACAAGCCTAAAGAGAATGCAGGATTGGTTCTATTTCCCTCATTGTAATAGACGAGGAAATTACATCTCCAAGATACTGGGCAGCCAACCGATCACCACATCTAAATAAACAAAAGAGCAAGGACTAAACCTCAGGGCAACCTCTTTATGGCCCCAACACTCTTTCCAGAAGTTAAATTCCAGGAAGGCAGAGACTTGGTCTATTTTTGCTCCTTGGTATGTGGCACATGGTTGGTGTTCAATAAATATTTGCTGATGGCATCTCTGTGCCTTTCGTTCCTGCAGCATGGTGCAGTAGAGAGGCAGAACCCCAAGACGCCCAGCAAGAGCATGGAGAAGTGACATAACCTCCTTAGCCCTTGGTTCTTTTTATGCACAATGAAAACAATCCTTACCGGCCCCAAATATGAAGAGGAGATATAAGAGTCAAGTCAGTTGGGGCAATGAGGGTTTTCCCCAAATGGTACACTCTTAAGGTGTCTGGTTGATTTGAAAGTGAAGAAAATAGTTTCAGTGACCTGTTTGCTCTTCTTGATCAGGGATGCTGCCCTCCAGGCTGTGTGCAAGATGCAGCTGCAGACTTTGGCTTCCAGAATGTTCTTGGGGCCTTTGGGGAGCTTGTGGGATTCTTATGAGCCTCAGAGTTTGCTACAGCTTTCTTTGCCCACGGTCAGAGAGACATATGGTGGCCCCCATAGGCCAGCATTTTCCTTGACCTCAGGTTGATGCTTTTCCCCAAAACTCAACTTTTACCCACTATAATCATAGCAGCTGGGATCAAGGAGATCCGTGTTCACTGGTCTCCACACCGCAGGAAAGCATCTCAAGCATAGGCCCCCACTCCGTCATTGGAGTCACTCCACTTGAGACATATTTCTTAGCCTTTCTCAGCCTCAGTTTCCTCTTCTGTGATAAGGGAGTCCCAAGTACCACTGAGGTAGCTAGCTTGTAGGCTTAGATGACAGACTGCAGTGTAGACGAGTTCTGTGCCTAAACAGCACTAATAATGAGAACTTCTGCCTATAGATCTGCCTATCCTAACAGCTCCTTTTGAGAATTCATTTCCTCTTATTCAGCAAGCGTGGCAACCTGGTGGATAAAACACAACTCCATGTGACTGGGATTCCAGTTTGTTTCCAAGCCGTGTTCGCTGGGACTCATATATTTCCAAATGAGTGACCAGATTACACCCACCACTGGACCCTTGCCCAATGGACTGGGTTTGACCACAGTAGCCTCCGTCCTAGTTTCCCTGCTCCTGCTCTTGCCTTCCTCTTCAGTCTGTCTCTCAACACAGTGGCCAAAGGATCATGTTGAAACATAAGTTAGACTGTATCTCTCCTCTGTTCGAGAGCCTCCAAGGGCTCCCCATGTCAAAGCAAATCTGAAGTTCATACAGTGAGCTGCCAAGACCTCCATTATTTGTACAGCTCTTCCCCTCTTCCTCTGTGCCACCCGCTCCTGCCACAGTGCTGGGATGAATAAAGCAAATGATAAGGAAACAAGACCAGAGCAATGAAGGAGCTCCAATCCATGATTGCCTTGGGACAAATTAGGTACCTCAATCAGGTGAACTAAGTAACAATGGAAAGAACTGGTGTTTAGGTTAAAGTCAACCAGAGAAGTGCAATAACCTTTCTTTCCGTTCAAATATCTCAAATATGGAAGAGAAAATCACTTAGTAGAAATATGACTACTACGTAGAAATATAGGAATTTCAAATCGATGAAGAATCTTCTTATAACCTTCAACTGACAATGAATGGAATGAACTCTTTCATGAGAGAGTAAATTATCTACCATTGAAGATACTTAAGCAGGCACCAGAAAATTATGTGGGCAAAGAGACAGAGAAGCAACATTTTAAACATCAGAGGGCAGATAAAATGAGAACATATTTAATTTCTCCTTTAATCCTGAGAG
Organism: Paguma larvata; assembly: GCA_030068075.1. NCBI lineage: Eukaryota > Metazoa > Chordata > Mammalia > Carnivora > Viverridae > Paguma > Paguma larvata. The sequence goes on along the minus strand of CM057841.1, from coordinate 55,893,123 downwards.
TCTACTACTTGTAATATTAAACAAAGGAAGAAATAAATAAGAATCAACTGCTTTAGCCCCAACAATTGTAAAACAATTGTCAACAGAGAGTGCGTGCCATGGTGGAATGTTGCAGAGGTATTGACTGTACAGGAAGCTCTCTGCTTGGGCCATGGTACTGAAACAAAATACTAATTCCTTAGAACGGTAAAGCAAAATCGGCAACCTTCTTGCTGGCTCACTTTCTGGAGGTAAGTTGAGGCGGGGCAGAGGGAAACGTCTGAGATCACTGCCACAGTGGAGAAGTGACCGATGGCCGAACCTAACTGAGGAAAAGGGAATTGCCCTAAGCACCAAGTGACACACTAGGACGTGTGGCAAGAAACGAGGTCATATTCTTTTATTTATTCTCCTCATGCTCTTTTCTCTTTTGAATCATCTTCAGCGCTGTATGTGAATGTGTGAGTGTGAATACGAGTGTGGGTGTGCTCCTGTAATGTCTTTTAGTGTATAATTCAATGGTTCATTCAACAGATATGATGGCGGGTCTACTCTGCGGCTGGCACAGAGATACAATGATGGACAAACTCCATCCTGGAGGTGCTGAACTGTTACTTTTATCATTGGTTATCAGAGGAAAGATTTCATAAAGAACTCTGTTGTGTTCGACCCTACTCAAAGAGGGGTCAGAGAGACCTGCTTGGACTGATCATGGAAAATGGGCCTCTCCTTCTACAAATGAGATAAATCCTGGGCCACGAAGTGATTTTACAACACCTAATAGAAACCATTTCCTGAGAGCTGTGTTCTGCTCTAGTCTTATGGAGACTATTGAGAAATCACAACTGACCCAGACTGCAACGCTCTGTCCTATTATCAAGTGCACGTATGCCAACACCATCTTCTCAAGTGAGACACTTTCTGCATTCTTTCTTCTGCAACTGTCTCACTGCGTGAAGAAGAAAAGACGTTTGCCTTCAGGAGATATATTGAGAACATATATTTGTGCCCTTCAACAGGAAAACTGATGGTAGAACCAATCCCTAGAATTGTTTACTAAAGATAAATGCAACGGACTGGTCCAGCGTTATGGTTATTTTAACAAATAAACCAAGAATAGTGGCTGAACGCGTTGCAAAATAGGGAGATTTGAAACAACCGATTGAACCTGAGAACAACAGAATCAATTCGCCCAATAGAATTCCCCTAAAACAAATGAATATGTGTAGCTCGTTCCACAAACAGAGGCAAGAAGAGACTATCAAGCAGATGTAGAATCTTGTCTATCCCCTCGTCTTACAGACTGATTTCCAATATGTCTACCTATTGTTCATTCATTCAGCAAATATTTTTTAACATCTCACACACTGCCTAGGTGCTGAGCACCAAAAGCTCTGATTTTGTAGGTTAGTGCTTATTGTCATGGCTTATTCACGGATTTATTTAACAAGGCATTACAAATCATGACATGTCACTCTCATCTCCGTACCATGCAGCACTTTTTTTTTTTTATATAAAGCAGATATCTATCCTCCAATTTGACAAAATAATAAGAAAATCCTGTTGATTGAACAAGGAAACAAATGAATCCAAAAACTAACCCAGAAAAATAAAGAAGTAAAAAAAAAAATCTAACCACTAAGGTCAAACTAATGGGGTCTTAGAGTGTGTTCCTAATGCTTTTAAAAATATAAAATGAGTTTCCCATAATAGTCAACTGTTTTTGCTTCCTGCTATTTTGCAACAGTTTCCCAGGCACTGAATCCCCTTGAGACCCACAGAAGGTCATACCAAGCCCACTAATAAAACTCATTTTCCCCGCATAGGATAAATACAAGTAGCCCAAATGTGGCACTTTCCCTCTGTTAAAATGTGGATACCTAGCTACTGAAGCTTTCAGATTAACCCAATAAACACGAATGCCCTGCCCCGTGTCATGAACAAACCGAAAATATCCCAGAGAGCCCTTCTTTTGAAGGTTTTCACACAGGCTGGTGGGGTTGACCAGACAGTCAGTTATAGATCACTCTACCCCTTCTGTCACCTTTCACAAGTGCAGTGTCACAGAGCTGCCAGCTGTCAGAGGCTCTTGACACGCTCTAAGAAACATCTTTATGGCCCCGGAAGGAGCTGGGGAAGCATAATTATGAATGTTATTAGAAGGACAGGGGTTCGAGTTGTTACAAATGGGCCCTTGTCAACTGTAGGAGAAGGGGTGGAGGGGAAGGGTAGCTGAGCGGGAGAGCTGGACCACACTCAGGCCAAAGCGGGGGTCCTGGTGGTGCAAAGGGCCACCGTCTCTGCATGCCTTGGCATTGCATCTCTTGATGTTGGCACTTTATATGAGTTTCCGATGGCTGTGACAACAAACTCCCAAACTTAATGGCTTAAAACAACTTAGATTTGTAGAGGTTTGAAACAACTTAGATTTATTGTTTTATTGTTCTAGAGGTCTAAAGTCTTAAACGGGTCTTATGGGAGCTAAAATCAAGGTGTCAGTGGGGCTGCTTCCTTCTGGAGGCTCTCATCCATTCCTAGCCTCTTCCAGTGTCTAGAGGGTGCCCACATTCCTTAGCTTAGGGTGGCATCACTCTGACGTGTATATCCATGCCACATCTCTTTCTCTTTTTGACCCTTGTATGTGCATCTTATAAGGACTCTTGTGATGACACTCGGCCACCTTGATGATCCAGGATTACTATCCCCTTGAGCCCCATGATCCTTAACTTAATCACACCTACAGTCACTTCAGCTGTATATGGTAGTACATTTACAGATTCTGGGTATTAAGACAAAAACAACTTTGAAGGACTATTATCGTGTCTACCACACTTCAAGAACAAGAATGGAAAAAAAAACCAAAGAGTTTTGTTAATAGGGAGTTTACATTTGATAGGAAAAATAGAAAGGGTTCATAGTCACTGAGGGCTTAGGGGAGAATAAAGATAATCATTGACTCTAGAATGTAGTGAGCCCAGGAGGCTAGGAGATGAGCAAAAGATGTGCGTGCATGTGTGTGTGTGTGTGTGTGTGTGTGTGTGTGTGTGTGTGTGAGAGAGAGAGAGAGAGAGAGAGAGAGAGAGAGGGAAAGAGAGAGAGAGCGAGAGAGATCGGTCTTAATAAAGTTAAAGAGTTGATTCAGTGGGGGAGGAAAAGGGATAAACAGAAGGTCATGGTCCAGGAAGAGACTTAGGATGGGAGATACTGGAGCTGGGATATTAGCAAGGTCTAGAATATAAACTTATGAACTATCTGCTCTAGTGAAAGGAAAATCAATATCATTGGCACAATGGAAGTCAAGAATCTTGGCCTTTACATCACAGGGTGAAATCTCTACAATGATGAAAGGAGAAAGGGTAGACAGGGGAACCGAGCCAGGACCTGGAGTTCTAGAATTTCAATGAATGGAGGAGAAGAGAAGCAGTGGCCAGGAGGCATTGAGGTAGTATAATCAGACGGCATGAGCTTCAGAGAAGGAGCTGTTGAAAAAGGGTGGTGGAAGAAAGGTTCTTCCAAAGGACCCCTGAGAATACTGACCTTGCCTTTTAGTTTTCAAATACTGGGACTGAGGGCATGGCAGGAGAACCAATTCCACTTAAAAAGAAAAACGAACAATTTTCTCTATTGGACGTATCATTTTACATATAAATATATATATTTATACACATATATACATATATATGTATATATATATATATACACACACACACATAAGTTATCCCAATAGAATATAGGCTTAATGAGGGTGGTTCAATGCTGTATCTGTAGTGCTTATGACAGCGCTGGGCACATATTGGGTCCTGCTGAATGAACGAATGGACTGTTGAATGAATAAATGAAAAAATGAAAGGAAGGAAGTAACAGACAGATAATACCTAGCTAGCTAGAGGCGAAAATAAAGGTAGATACAGTCACACCCTTCAGGATAGTTGGGGAAGGGCAAAGTTTCTCTCAAGGTGACAAAAGGATGTGTTCTAGGGGATAACTGAAGACATAAAGAAGTAGAGATTATAAAGTTACAAGGGAAACAGTGGAAGGGAGGACAAAGGAGAGGAATAAGCATGAGGAAGGTATTTTTGAGGGAATTAATGAGATCTGTGGGAATTATTTTGGGAGTGCAACATGGGTGAGGACACTGTAAGCTGGCCACCACCCTCTGTGAGCCCTTGAGTGCAGGGAGCTTGTTTTATTCAGAAACTGACCCTGGCAGAGACAGGACACCCAGGAGTGAGTGGCTGGTCAGAGCGGAAGAATCCTGAACAGTACAGACAAGACTCTCATTCCCAGGTAGCTTCAAGCAATAGCCAGATGACCTTCTTTCAGGGATGTCCTCAGACTATGTCCAACACTGGCTGAAACGAGTAATAGATGACATCTGAGGCTCCTTTCAATTCCTACACCTTCAAATGGCCAAAGAGAAGTCTTGCTCCCTCCTCCCAATTTACACTCCAGCTGTTCCATTCATTTTAACGATTGGAGAGGAGAATGACCTTTTGCAAATATCACCCGCAGCTTGGAGCTTGACCAGCAAACAGTGGAGTCAAGGCTCTTCCTTGACCTGGGTTGTAAGCATTCAAGACCGCAACAGCAGACCCGAGCCAGAGAGGAGGAATGGCTCCGTGGATCTAGTCTCCTATTACTATGGCAACCCCGAGACTTTTGTTGCAGCAAAAGGTTAAATGCAACCAAGTGTTCATTAGGACATTCCACTAATGAATCAAACCAAATCCTTATTTGCGTGTAAATCGATGGCTGTGTGGGGACAGGGGTGTAGAGCAAAGAGACAGTGTGCAGATCAGGGAGAGCTAACTGTCTAATCAACCTTGGGATTAAAATTGGTCTCCTACCGATACAATGGCTTCATCTGTAACATGCGTGAAATAACTATAATTGAGAGAGAAAAAAATCAGACATTACATAATATTTCGAGAGCATTTGTCTACAGCTGGGGAATAGTTCTTCATTCTCGCAAAACCACTTTTGAAGATGTTTCATTTCTTCCTTTATATCTTTGATGGGCCTCAGTGATACTTTGAAAACTAAGCAAATAGCCAAATGATGTCTATATTTGTTGACCCCAGTCCAGCCTTACCTCTTAGCACAGAGGCTTCGAAAAGAAATAGTGAGCAAGAAGGGCTGCCAAAGTGGGGGCTGGGGTAGGGGTCAGAGAAATAGAACTGGTTCATGTACCTGGAATTAACTGACTGAGGTTTCAAGGATGCTTTTGTGATGGAGCCCTGGACCACTGCAGACGCAAAGCAGATGGTAACTGTGAGTAAGTGGTAGGCTGGTCATACAGCAAGTCTTGAGTCCATATTATATTTCCCTCTCCTTCACTGTTCTCCTGGGTGAAGTCCTCATTCACATCTTTTACTTGTAGGTGGCTTGTGTCACAGTCGTGGCGCCCAACCAAGTCCCAGACAACCTTAGGATGATGACAAATGGGGGCAGTCAAGCAGGATTCACCTTCCTCCTAATCTTGATGTTCCTTGCAATCTTAACTATTGTCAGGGACATCCCATTGGAGGAGGAACAGAGAGACTCGTGGATCTTTTCATCACCCCCAAAGACAGAAATACATTTTGACCAAATGTATTTATTAGGGCTTCATATACAATCATTAATAAAACAGATTTGCCCTGTAATCATTTTTTATGTGGGTATTTATAACCCTATTCTTCAGATAGCTATACAGACAGGCCTAGGCAATTATAGGGATCCTGAAAATCAGTTTTAAACTTTTATTTCAGACTTTTTGAAAAGCCCCATTGAAGCCGGGTTTCCACGCCCTGCCCCCTGCCCTGACAGGGGCACCCGTCTTTCTTGGTGAACTGCCCTCTGGGAAATCAGTTCTAAAAGATGAGGGGTCTAGGATTACTGGAATTTCCTCTTAGAGGCAGAAGACAGATCACTCAATCACGGTGCTATTGAAAGAGTAAGGAGTGAGTTAGTTGCTTTAGGCTTTTTTCTCTCTTTGTGTTTTCATAAGAATCGAATAAAATGAGAACTTTCAATAGTGACACAGATAAAAGATGCTCTCACGGGCAAGCATTTATATGTCATGTTGAAAATGCCTGCAATGCTTTAGAGGCTGCTGGGAACTTACATAATTCTTAAACTTTACCCATCAGTTAAAAAAAAATGAAAACAAAAGAGATTCTTAGGGGAACCTTGTTATTTCTAGATGCAAGGTCAGTACAGCAGGAAATGAAAGAAAATAACAGTTCCAAAGAATTTGCAGTTATATGTAAATCTACAATACGCATGAAAGGAGGAAATATATTGAACCGAAGAATGCAAAAAATGAAGCTTCGTAGAATGCGGTTTCTCCATGTTTAACTTCTTTCTGTAACCCTGGTCTTCAGCACAGCGCCCACTACATAGAGGGCATTCAGGAAATAATTACCAAATTCTCAGTCATCATCCTCATCCAACATTGTTGTGTATTTATTCCATTCCAGAACTATTCTAAGCATTTTACTTGTATTATCACGTAAGTCCTCAAAACAGCCTCATGAAAAAATATCATTATTATCCTCCTTTTAAAGATGGGAAAACTGGGGCTTAGGTTTATTCAATAACTTTTCTCTCCTTCCTCCATTCCACCCTCTCTTCCTTCTTTCCTTGCAACATTTATTGAGAACCTGTATTTCTAGGTACTGTTCTAGGCAAGAGGACCTAGATGTGAACAAGACAAACAAAAATCCTTGCTCTCATGCAGCTCACATTCTAGTGGCCAAGACCATTCAGCTGGTAAGTCACTGATGGAGGACTTGTACCCAGAGAGTCTGAACAATGTGCAAACAACATGGAAAATTCTGGCTCAGTGTGATTCCTTAGCCATTTCAAGATGTGTTGTGAGAAGAATAGAAACTCTCATTTGGCAGTTTAAGACATCTCAGACTTCTTAAAAAAAAATCTAACTTGTGACTCGCGGGATTGAGCCCCGTATTGGGCTCTGCTCTCAGCGTGGAGCCTGCTTGGGATTTTGTCTCTCTCTCCTTCTCTCTTTGCCTTCCCCGCAACTCGTCCTCTATCAAAATAAATAAATTGAAAAAGTCGGTTAAGCGTCCGACTTCAGCTCAGGTCACGATCTCGTGGTTCATGAGTTCGAGCCCTACACTGAGCTTTGTGCTGACACCTCAGAGCCTGGAGCCTGCTTTGGGTTCTGTGTCTCCCTCTCTCTCTGCCCTTCCCCAGCTCAGGCTCTGTCTCTCTCAAAAATAAACAAACACTAAAAATGTAAAAAAAGAAAACATCTATTTTGTCTCAATAGGAGATGGGAGATTGGAGGCTGATACTTTTAAAGCCCAAAGCATCTGAAATGTGTCTCTGCTTGTGCATCACTTCCTAGCACATGTTCTGTATACTCTAGTGGTAACTATTTCGAGATATTAAGACACATGTGTCTTGAACAAATATTACGACTGGTCTAGGGGCTGGAAGATCTGTGTCTGCTGTCATTCAGAAGTGTCTGACTGAGCTCCCTAGGGCATGGGCTCCTCCACTGTAGAGTGAGTGACCTAAGCCCAACTTCACTGAAATTTTATATGGATTAATGGAGACAGTGTCTGCTGACAGTGTCTGTTACTGGACTCAGCTCTAGAAAAGTTTCTGCATCTGTAATCCAGATGGATGGATGACTAAAGGAGAAGGCTTATTCTGTTTCCCAACTCCTCCCCAGCGTCAATGCAACAATCTTGGAATCTTGTCCTCATAGTCTTTGGCAAATAGTGGGAGGAGAAGACACCCTAAATTCATACCACCTCAAGAAGTCTAGGTTTCCAGAACAGCTCTTCTATGTCCTGACATCTCCACTTGCTCTGTAACCTCATGAGAAGCAGTGAAACAAGCTGACATCTTTTTGTTTTCCTGTTTGCCTCCCCACAATATTACGTCCTGATGCAATTACTACCTGTGGTTGATTTGTAAGGAATTCTGGTCATGCTACACCCTCGCGGGTGTTCAGAAGGTTGTTGCATTGACTGGTTTTGACCATGACTTCAGTCCTTTCAATAGCCAACTTCTCTAGGAGGAAGTTGGATGAGTGAGATTGAAAGTAGTCATATTAAGATGCCCCAAGACATCAGTTAGTGAATTACCTGTTCCCCAGTGAACACTCTCAGATATATTTTCCCCTTTCAGACTCTACCTCCTGATTTTCTATTTGGAGTTGGAAACATTGGCACTCCTGAGAAACATTAAATGATTAGGTCACACTGAATTTGTCTAGCACCCAATTATCTCTCTGGTTGTGAACTTACTGCATCTGGTCTCTGTTCTCTCCCTGGTTCTTGGGCCATGAACTGCTTACTAAATGATAATCAGAACTAGTTCAATCCTACGCACAATCCTTAATGTTTCTAACATTTATGAACATGCAACTTAGGTCAGATGTTAACTCGGTTATCCAGTGTTCCCTTCTAGGCACTGGGGAGAAACACAGTGATAAACAAGACGGAGAAGACACTTTCTCTCTTGGTAGCTGCATTCCTGTGGGAGGAGATACTTAACAACAAATAAGCAGGAAAAAAAATCTCAGATACATATGTAAAGAGTTAAAACAGGATGACATGAAAGAGAGTAACAAAGACTTTCCTTTTCTTTTTTAGATGGTATGTCAGTAAGAGTCCCTGAAGGAAATACGTGGTGTACTCAGATAGGGGTACTTTGAGAGAAATACATAAGGGGACTATTTATAAATACGTGGTAAGAATATAGGGCAAACATAAGCATGGCTACATTTACCATTCTAGAACTGGAAGGAATGGTTATCAGAAAAGACTGGGAGGAAAGGGGGTAGACGGGGGGGGGATGGGAGAGAGGAGAGAAAGGAGGAGGAAAGAAAAAAAGAAGGGGAAGGAGGAGTGGGGGTAAGCACAGAGAGAGAGAGGGATGGAAGAAGGCTGCTGGGTAGCAGCCATGACCTGTGGTTAACGGACACAGTTGGGCAGCAGTGACCCCATAGGGTGTAGCTAGGGAGGAAGATGTACATGAATTTCAGTCTCATTCCTTCCTCCCATCTCCCACTGGCACTCCTTATTGGCTGAACACAACAGGAAGCCAGAAGGCAAGGGAGTCCACCGATCCAGCACAGGCAGGGTCACCAAGGGTAGAGAGTGGATCCAGAGGGAAAATTTCCAGCACTTGTAGACAAGGTGGGCGGTCTGATGAGATGCCTAAACCAAGGCCTCAAAGACAAGAAGGAGGCCAGAAGGTAAAGAGGGGGAGGAGTAGAGAGAGTCTGAGGGGACATCCAGGGCAAGGGTCCTGACCCAGGGTGCATTTCGTGAGTGCAACAGAGAGCATATAGATGCAAAGAGCTTCTAATAGAGGGAAAAACAATGACTGGGAGGTTGGCTTTCTGAGCCCCAGAAAAGGACTAGGATTTTACTCTACGGGCCATGGGAAGCCATTCAAGGGTTTCAACAGGGAGTGTCATCATCTGGTTTATATTCTGAAGAGGAGATTTTTCAGTGTAGAGAGAGGACTGTTAACTGTAGTAATTCAGATGAGGGATGATGGCAACTGGGATTAACACAACCATAAATGGGATAGGGAGAAGATTTAAGATATATTTTGGATGGGCTGGATACAGAACATGAGGAAAAGAGAAGAAACAGGGACTCTTCCTAGGTTTTGTGGGGGCAGGTGTTTCCAATTATACTGCGGTATAATCCCATTAGACATGCAAATGGACTGTCATGTCAGTGAATGGTTCTATGATTTTAGAGGTCTGGGCAGAAGTCAAACATTCTTTAATTCACAGATCATCTTAGCGGAGTGACTCAACTTTTTTCAGCTTTTCCATTTTAAAAGAAATTAATATCTGAAGAACTGCTATTTTTTGATCAGGCACCAGAAAGAGCTTTAAAGGAATTTATCATAAGTATTAATTAATTCATGCAAGAAATTAAAATCTATTCTGTTTGAAATTAGAAGCATTAATACTGTAAAAAACCAGCCGATTCATCATCTGAAGATTTTCCCAGGCCATCGTCTTTCCTGAAACCACTGGCTCAACTTAGAATCAAGGATACTCTAGTTCATCAAGACCAAAACACGCTGAATATCTCCTAAAGATAGCAGGAAATGGCCCTGGATTTTCACTTTCTCTGTCAAATAGATTTTTAGCTCAGTGATATAACATCTTCAAAACAAATTAGTTTTACACAGTACAATATAACTTATGGAAAGCAATATTGCAGAAAAGTCCTGAGGTGCTAGAATATCCAACTGAAAGGGAAAATCACCTTCATACAATACATAAATTCTCAGCTAGGTAGCTCTACTCTAAATCCACAAAATTTACCAACCACTCTGAATGATTGATTCTTAAAAACTAAGACCCCTACTGTAAATGAGTCATGACCTAATTTTTATGTCAGAAAAACGTGAGCTAAATGCATGTTCATATGGTGATAGTTAACAAATAAGAAATACCATCAATTCTAGCAACCAAAATATTGTGGTTGAGAATTGCCAAAACTTGGCTTTCTGATTTTATGAGAGGGTGCTCTGGGACATCTTGACTACTTTTTTAGCTTATTTAAAAGAACTAACCACAGAAAAAGTGTCACAATGCCAGGAATCACATTGATACAGTTAGTTTTGTTGCTTGTCACAAAGTCCTGTTCCAACGGCTTCCTTCCTACTGTACGCTAATAATAGAGCCCAGAAAAGCCAGAGACTTCTCTATCCACTTCTGCATGTAGAAGTGGCCATGTGATTGCTCCTGGATAACTAAAAGTCATGGAAAGTCTGCAGGAATTTCTGGAAAGAATTTTCTTCCTGATAGAAGAAGAAAGGACCTTGAACCTTCTCTCCACTTCTTACTTTCACCTGATTCCCCTTCAGTGGAACGTTAATGTGTCTGGAGCTGCAGCAGCTGCACTTGCAACCACCAGGCAACAAATATAAGGGCAAAAAGCCAAGAAGCTGAGGATGATGAAGTAGAAGTGTACAGAGAGCTCACTTTCACCATGACATGATGAGCTGCTGACCTATCCTTAACTGCCTACTTCCGGCCACCTTATATGAATTTGCTAAGTGTATTCATTGTATAATCTATGGTGAGTTGGATTCCTTTCCTTGCAGCTCAACATAGCCTAACCAACCAGCCCTCTTCCTGGTATTTATTCTTCCCTTGGTTTCACTGATCCTGAACTGTCCTGAGCTTTTACTTCTCTGGAAGGGTTTTTAACTAGTTCGTTTTCCTGCCCTCATCCCACAATACGAGTGTTTCCCCCTAGCTTCTGTGTGCAGCCTTTATTCTCACTTCCCTTCACATTCTCCCTTATTAATTCTATCCTCTCCCACAGCTTCTACTATCACCTACATGTAAGGAACTTCCAAGCCTTACTTTTTTTCTCGAATCACTGGGATCTAAACCATAAAGCTATAATGGGTTGATTGTGCTGGGGCCAGCCACAGGAATTCCCGCTCACGCAGTAACACTGTGCTCTCCAGGTGACAAGCATCAGTGGGACCCATTTCCCAGAGATCTCAATTTTCTGAATAAAGAATTTGCTTCCCCTCTGCTTCTTCAGAAGTGGAAACTGTTCAACTCCAAAAAATGTTCAACTCCATAAAAAAAGTCATCTTTTTTTTTGTCTTCCCACTTGCCTTTCTACATTTTTCAATTGTTTTAGCACTTTCTGTTGTTATCTCCATTCGAGGAATTGACAGAGTGACATTTCTTATTTTTCCTTTGACTATTTCATAACCCTTGCAATACTCTATGGCTTTTGGTTTCTCCTATCCTTTATCCATGTTTGCATCACGAAAGAAAGTGAAGGTTATATGGCAAATCTGTTGATGACAACAACTCTTGGTGGAACCTCCGGCCAAGGCTGAAGGCATGGCAGTCCCTGAAACAGTGAAGATAATGCTAATGTGTGCCACTCAATCTGGACCTAAGATGTGCTGAGTCGTGTGCACACATTATCATGTGAGAACCCTTGAAGGATGAACCTGTTGGAGGAAGAATAGTCTACTGACACATCCCTGGAGGTAGCATCCTCAGAGCTCTTGGAACAATAGCTTCACAGGGAGCTATCCTTGGTGCTGAATTGTTTCTTAATTAACCACCGTTAATCTCTGCCTAAAAGCTGCTTGAGACTCCAACTACTTCTAATTTTCCAAATCTGTGTCCAGCCAGAGATCCTGCTCCAAATTACACACTGACTTTAATTGATGTGCTCACTTGGTGGCTGCCTCAGTGATGTTTCTAATCACCCACACAATTCTTTAGTAGGGATGTGACAGCTCAATTTAGTTCCTTGAGGGTGGGATCAAGCTTCATTTTAATCTGTAAATTTGCAGCACCCAGCCCCATGCCCTGACCATAACAGTTGCTTTTCTATTATATATTTTTTATTCTGTCCATCTATAGTAGGAAATTCGCTGTCCTCTATTTAAATATCATTTTTGTAAGATGGATGTCTAGTTAACCTACCTCCCAAGATGAAATCTGAGGCATCATTCTCTCAAGCTTGAGTGTAGGTGTATAGTATTCAGAACTAAAAAGACCTTTTACAAAAGATTGGACTATTCAGAGAAAAGAAATTCCTGTTATTATACAGAGCTGAGTGTGCAATACACTTTATTTGGATTGGAGGTAAAGTGCCCAATAATTTTAGATGACTTCTCACCTGCTGGGAAGAAATAACCAGAGAGAAATGCTTTTTAAATATATATTTCTCAGTATATAACCACCGTATCAGTCTACCTCTGGGAATGCCTTGCGGTAAGTTATCAGTGAAATCACCTTATGTAGTACTGTGGGTTTGGGGCAGCTTATCAGGAGTGGCATTGAGTAACTTCCACTCTGTATAGAAAAATGGTACAGCCATAACCCTGTGTGATGCATGGTCCAGTGTTAAAGTAATGGTGGGTGAAGGCAGGAGATGATTATCAGTACCAATAGATGGCCCAAATGTATCCTTAAACTATAGTGCATGGCTGTTACGGCCTAGAAATGCATCCTGCCTCCACCACTTCCTAACTGTATGACCCCAGACAAGAGACTTAACCTTTTAAGGCCTCGGTATCTTCATGGTAGAATAGGAGTCTAATAGCACTTTCCTTTAGTCAATGTGAAGTGAAAAGCACAGGGGATGACAGATGTTACTGGGTCAATAAACGTTAGGTATTATTATTGATAGAGTCTGGCAGTTTCTCTGTAATGCCTGGTCCAACTGCTATCAGTATAGAATTTGGAATCCTGCTCCCGATATCTCCTCTATCCAAGCAGGCTGTGGTGCATGGTTGGTACACCAACCATGGATATAAGACACCATCACTACTGGGGATCATGTATACCAGTAGTGGCAGAAGTAACTGGTTTGCTCTGCATATGTTCTCCCTCCCTTTCTTCCATAATAATACAATTTTCAGCCTGATACGTGGCTGCATAGGAAATGAAAATATTTCACAGCTAGCTGTGTTCCTATGATCAAACTTTGGCCAATAAAATGTAAATACAATTATTGTGTACAATGTCTGTGCTATTCCTTTAAAAGCCCTCCCCTTGACTCCTTCCTTCTCCTGCTTTCTGTAACACGAATGTGGTATTCAGCCATCATGGATCATATGTATGAGGGCAGTACCTAGCATTAGCTGCACAACAATACTGAAGCAAGTGCGGTTCAACCCCATGGAGCTACCATATTTGACTTAACCTTCTGTCACTAAGATGTTCCAGGAGAGAGGAAAGAGATATATTTCTATTACTTTAAGTTACTATATCCTGTAGGTCTCTAGCAGCACAAATGAACCCATAGCTAGCTAATAGCCAATATTTATATGCACTAAATGATTAACTTTTATGTGTACCATATGCATAAGGTCCAAATACTTCACCCAACCAACGATCCATCTATCCAACCATCTATCCAACCATCTGTCTGTCCGTCTGTCCATCCATCCATCCATCCATCCATCCATCCATCCATCCATCCAGTATTTATTCCCATCAGTATGGGTAGGCATTAGAGAACACAGCGATGAATGAACCCTCGGCATGCCACCAATTGCTCTTCATTATTTGTCCCCAAGCTTCCTTTCCAGCTGGATATCCTGCAGTGTACTGTCATTTGAAACAGCTAGGCATTTGCAAGCATATACTTGTTCTCTAGCAAGGAATACCTCGTCTCCCAACAAACTCTTACTTCATCCTTTTGGACTCAATGAATACTACCTCTGTGAAAACGTCCTCACGATCTTCTGTATCCTGCCTATGAGGTAGGGTCAACTGCCTCTTCATTTGTGCAACGACAACACTCTGCATGCCTGGACTGTGTAAGCATGTAGAGCAGAGGGGAGGCACAACTGGATTTGAATCCCAGCCCTTCCCCTAGGAACAATGAGCTCAAGCACATTACTTAAGTTTTTTCATGCTCATTTTCCTAATCTGAAAAGAGGTAAAAACAGAATTTACCTCACTGAGTTGTGGAGGAGGTTAAATGAGAACCTACACAAGACTGAGAGTTTAGAACACGGAATGTGGTAAATAAATCTTTACTGTTACAATAGGACGTACCCTTTGCGCTGCCATTATCCATGTGCTTGGATTTCCCACTATCCTCAAAGTCCTTAAAGTCAGGGATAGCATCTCAGACATCTAACTGGTATCCAATCCCAAGGACCCTACCAGGCGCATGGCAGACTCAGTGGTTGCTCATGGTATCTGCCAACAATTGAATCAATGAATGAAGGACACTTTTCTAGGTTTAAAGTTTAAATGTTTAACATGAAACATATAGTCTGGCATCTCCTAGATGTGTCTGGACTGGGTAAGTAGAAGTCTTCCAGAGATGCAATCAATTAGGAACTGAATGCTGTCTCAGTAAACCTCTGTGTGGAAGCAAAAGTCTGGCTACAGAAGGTGGAGTGGGATGGGCTGGAGCAGACCGCAGATTTTACGGAAGGGAGGACTAGCGTCGCCAAATCACAGCTTTTAAGGAAGCTGGCAGTTACTTCCTTTGGCCCCGGTCCTGCTCACCGCACCAGGGCACAGCATGCTGCTTCGCTGTTTCAGAAAACACTGAAGTGTCATGAAGGTAGTTAGGTGGCATCTGCAGGTGTCTCGTGAATTTAGGGAACTTTTGCCATTCCCTATCAGAACAGACGCATCTGTCGAAAACTTTCCATATGACACCTCATTTACCAAATGGGACCACAACTCCTCAAATAAGGAAAATAACCTTTACGGAGAGGAAAGGAGGAAAAAGGAAACACTCCATCACTCTAATTTGAACTGTAAAGTCTCTTCCTGTCATCCCTGTCTCTCCTACTGTCACCTGGTGAGTCACTTAAAAGAGCAGTGACAATACCCTAGCTGTTATCACTGTTCTTCTCTCTCTTCTTCCCCCTTTTAAAAAACTAATTCCCAGGAGGCAGAGATCATAGGCCAAGTTCTAACATTACTTCTTCTTCAAAGGAGTTCTTAGACAGAATCTTGGTTTGTAGAGATCCAATCGAACGCCAGGGACATTGGATCAAGCCCTACCTTGTAGCTGGAAGTCTGCCCCACACTCTCCTCACAATGTCCCCTTGGCCCCTACTGACCCATAAGAATGCAAGGAAGTCTGACATTTACTTTTTCCTTTCAGAAGAATGAAAACTACTCTTTTGATTTGGAAAAAAACAAAATCCAAAGCTTGTCATGGGCATTCTAGTTTTCCAGGATGTCTGTATTTATTTTAGTCTATACATTTCATCAGGTAACAGTTACCGGACACTTAATGTGCCAGACTGAATGCCTTTCATAAAGAAAAAGAAAATCTCCCCAAAGGCCATATGAAGCTACTAGAGCTGGCACAACCTCCCATTTTCCAGATGTGGTAAGTACAGTGCGTAAGTGTGAGCCAACTCACTGAGGGCCGCACAACCGATAAATAACAAAATCAGTAAGAATAAAAATTTGAACCTTGGCTGTTACTGCAGAGCCATTTCCTAATCGCCATGCTCCACTTCATGATGAAAAAGCAAGACGTGTCTGACAGAGACTTCAGCAGAAAAGGTACCTTCTCCCTGGGCTTTGAAGGATATGTAGGACTTTTCTAAGTTGAGGGGTTAAGAGGAATGCTAGGGTTGAGGAGGAGAAACAGTTATTAGTTCTCTCTTTCTGGGTGATTGGAATGATTTTGCTATGAAACGGATATTCTATTTCGGTGACATCACAGGCCACTCATCAGAGCAGAGAAGGATTTATTCAAAGAGAACAGAGAATCCTCATTGCTTCCATGCCGGGAAAGATGGGACATGTCTTCTGAGTCCAGTATTGTAGCTCTATAGCTCACCTGCTTCCTAAGACAAGTCTCTGGTGATAGGTCTGCAACAGTGGCTGCTGCCTTGAAATTTCCCTAGCGGCTGCAAAAATATTTAAATGTTTGCTTATTTTTGAGAGAGAGAGAGAGAGAGAGGGGGGGGGGAGAGGGAGAGGGAGTAAAAGTGGGGAAGGGAGAGAGAGACGGAGACACAGAATCCGAAGCAGGCTCCAGCCTCTGAACTGTCAGCACAGAGCCCGAGACAGGGCTCAACCCACAAACCAGCAGATCATGACCTGAGCCGAAGGTGGACGTTTAACTGACTGAGCCACCCAAGTGCCTCTGTAAAAATATTTAAAACATACATACTCTTCTTGCTTGTTCAAGTGTTTCCTGTAAAAGTGTTTCCTATAACCCATCTGCTTTAATGTTATGAAGCCAAACGCTCTATTTTTTTTTTTTTTTACAAATGGTGACTATGCTATGGGTGAGAAAGATGGGCTATAAAGGCGGCATGGGCCAGGTGGCCAGCACAGTGGGGTTACAGCAGGTTAAGCTTGAGAAGAGAGTTCAACGGGTCAGGGGCAGTGAGAACAGAGTAGGAAAGATGAAACACATACTCTGGGTGCAGCATGCGCTGACTGACTGGCAGGTGGAGAGGAAGGGGCTATAAAGGTGGTCTCTGGGAGGGGAGGGAAAACAGGGAAAGATGGGAGTTGAAAAAAGAAAATTCATTGATTTCAACCTTGTCAATTGAGCAGGGAGGCTGCATGGTGAAACAGTCGAAGTGTGGGTGTGAAGACAGACTGCCCCAGTTTAAATCACAGCCCCACCACGCACTATGCGACCTTGACAAAGCTGTGTGTCCTTGAGCTGATTAATTAACCTCTCATGTTTGTTTCTCATCTATAAAGGGAGAATAATAATAGCAGGTGCTTCATAGGATCGTCTTAAGGACGAATGAAATAATCCATGTACGGCACTTACGTAACACTCAGGAAAGGTTAGCTGATGCTATTATTGACTTATGAAATTGCTAAATTTTATTACAATGAACATTTCAAGAGTATTTAAGGTGTGCCGCCGGGCACTGTTCTAAAGAGCTGCACATACTATTTAGCATAATGGACAAGAAGATCCTGTAGGAACCACAACGATCCTATTAGGCAAGTGGTATTTTTACTTGTTTCACTGGTCGGGAAACTGAGGCACAGAGAGGTTAATTAGGTGGCCCAGCGATACACAGCTAGTTAGTGGTAAAGCCAGGATTCAAACCCAGGCAGTGTGGCTTCAGCGTCTGTGCTTTTATCCACCTCTCTTCGCTGCATTTCTTTTCAAAGCTCTTGACAGTGCCTCAAGGGCATATGTGTGGAGATGCCGACAGGAAGTGGGAAATTCAAATCTAGAGAGGTCAGAGCTTGAAGACATTCCTCTGAGAGGCATCGGCATGGATGGTATAGCTTAACCTGCGGGCGTAGGATTTTCACCCACGAAGAAGAGAAGGTGTTACTGAATAACAGGGATACTTTTATGACCTAATGAGGTAAACTGAGGGGTGGCCGCAGGTGAGGCAGGGGAGGAAAGTAAAATAAGAAAGATGTTCAAGAAGATACATCCTGCTTTTCCAGAGAGGTCAAACAAATCTGAGAAGCACCTATTAGATTAGATTTAGTGAGGAGGACATTTTTGCTAACTCTCTTTCATAAAACCACAGCAGGTTAGCCAGTGGGTATTTGTTGGGGAAGTGAACCGACAACTTTTCTGAAGCTTTCAAAGGACCAAAAGAGAGGACAGCAGCCAGTGGATGAGGTGGGGACGGAGACGGGCAGCTGCTTTGAGGACGAGCGGGGAGGTGCACCTGCTGAGGGGCCCTGTGAGGAGGATAGCACCTCTCTTTAAGCGTCATGTGTTAATTCTCTTGCCATGACTTTCTCCAAGATGAGTTCACCCCCATCTCTAGTTGGGGACCGTTATCGTATTGCACGATGAAATTTATTCCATTCCACTTACGCAGAGAGCTCGGCCAAGGGATGATTAGCTGCCTGGTGAGGAATGAAAGTTGCCCAGTCTTATCCGGATGTAGTATGGAGAGAGAGATGATAATAATTGGGGGGAAATTCTGTTTTTATTATGGCCTGAGGCAGTGATCACATTAAAGCTGAATAGTCTTATGTGACATTTTAAAATATCTCTTGATTGTGAGATCGGAAACCATTTTATGGGGGACCTAGAGATGGGAGAGAGTGCGCATCACGGAATTGAATAGATTCTACAATAATTTTAGACAAAACAGAGACCAACGTTCCTTGCACTGCTTTGCCTCTGTGTTTGACTATTACAATAATGTTATGCTAAAATACTTGCAATTAAATACTGATTGTGAAATGTCATTACAATTGCTTGATGCTACGATGTGTTAAGTAACAAAAGCCAAATGCAGAACTGTATGCGCACCGTGAAATAAGATGTCAATACATCAGAGAAAGAAACGCAGTAGCTATGAATGATGACAGGCTTGTAAGTGATTTTTTTTGTTTCCTTTTCTTTTTCTTCCACGCGTGTCTATTGGTTATATAACACCGTTAACATTTCTTTTAAAGAGAGGTAATATAAACTATAGCATTTTTTATAAGAAATTTTCCACTGTTAACAATTATGGGAATTTTCTAGAGCTGCTTTTCCTACCCTGAGTTCATCGATGTCCTGAAATTGTGGGTGGATGGCTTATGGGCACAAAGGATTGTTCGGATTTTATCAGATCTCGAGGGGACTCACGAGAGTGCATGAGAACCATGGATGACGAACATTTTGAGTCGTCTGTATATTCCAGTCATGAGGCCTGCCTGTGATGAGCTAATGTGGCTCCCCGTCCCCACCCCCAGGGAGCTCCTCCCTTGCAGAACCACAGGTACAAACAGGTGACCTGTCTCCCATTCCAAAGTGGTTCCATGAACGTGACTAGGTGGTGATGTGTATGTTACTTTCAAATACCTTTATGTCTGCAAGCACACTTACAACATGAAAAGGAGACCCGGAATTCCACACGCAGAAGCTCATTTAGCTCTTTCTTAAGGGCTCATTGTTGGGAGGACATTCCAGCGACATGGTCATGAACTTGTAGCTCTAACTTGCCTTCCTCTGCCTCATTCAGAAACCCTCACAGAGACCCTGTTCTCACCCCACTGTGAGCAAAGTGGAGGAGCCCTACAGAGAATGAAGGTTTGGACCCCCGGATGCCTCCTTACACGCAGTTCAGTCACAGGTTCAGGCTTCTCATGGACAGTGTGGGGATGCCACTCCCTAATTTATGGGCCGATCATGGGGATTACATGAGAAGGCAGACGCAGCATGCACACGCATGCTCCATCCACGTTAGTTTCCTTCCCTCGTACAGGATTCTCCTGCATTAGCACACCACCCACCAATCTGTATATTCAAGGACCTCCTAGTGTATGAAACACTGCGGTATGTGTCAAAGACAGAAAGGGGAAAAAAATTTCTTTGCCGTATCATAGGCTATTTGAGACATCACATTTATTTAAAAAAATGTTTAATGTTTATTTTTGAGAGAGAGAAAGAGAGAGAGCAGGGGAGTGGCAGAAAGAGAAGGAGACACAGACTCTGAAGCAGGCTCCAGGCTCTGATCTGACAGCAAAGAGGCCGATGTGGGGCTCAAACCCATGAGCCGCAAGATCATGACCTGAGCCTAAGTCAGATGCTCAACCGACTGAGCCACCCATGAGATGGCTCCATAAGACATCACATTTAAAAGTGGACTGTGTTGAAGAGGTTGGAAGATGGTCATAGAGGAGGGTCAGGAGGACCCTAGGCTCACCTCCTCCCATGAGATCTCCTTCCAAGCAGAAAACTATCAAATCATCCTAAATACCCCAGAAGTTGACCTGAAGATGGGCAGAACAAAATGTATAACCAGAGATCGAGAAGAGAATACACCAAAGGAGGTAGGAATGGTAGAAACACAGTTTGGGAGAGAAATGGATTGTGGCTGCTCTGGTGGGGAGGGATCCGCAGCTGTGGAGAAGGGCAAGAGACAGACCAGCTCACAGGGAGAATGAATCCCCACAGCAATTGGCTTGGAAAGCAAGAGGGGCAGAATTCTGTGACTTCTAGCAACCAGCAGGGCATCAAACCTGGAATTTTGAGGGTCAGCAGGCTTGGCTACAATTGAGCCAGAGGGCACTGAAGCTGCTGTCAGAGAGAAGGCAGGCAAAGCACCCGTGGGCATACAGTGTGGAAACTAGTGACCTGAACAGTGCCTGGGGCACACAGCGGGGAGGTTATTTCCTCATCTTAGAGTGCATCCCAGAGAAGCAGTATTTACTAAAAGACCCCCTTTGGGAACAAAGAAACTGGGGCCATCTCCCTCCCTCACCCTCAGCATAAATACAGCTACCCGTGGGGACCAGAGGAGCACACACAGTTTCTACCTAACTTGCTTACACCCGGCCCCACCCCTCGGCTCTGCAGTGGAACCGCCCTTGCCAGTGTTTGTCTCAGTCCCAGTGCAGCGGGCCCCCTCCCCGGGAAGACTAGCCCAACACCATGTTCACACCACATCTCCCTACATGGGAGTTTTGCAGAGCCTCAGTTCCCATGGTGGTGGCAACAGGTCTCAAGTCACAAACAGGTCAGAATGCACCTCATTAAAACTCACCACACTCAGGCCAGGGATGAAACATTGCCCACAACAGGCAAAGAGAACTTCTGCAGATAACTGGCTCTTTAGTCATGAGGGCCAGCTGTGCCAGGCCCTTTGGAAAAGGGGACATCACATGGAAAGGCACTAGAGGACCTCTTCTTCACAAGGTCATTTACCTCAAGGACAGGAGACATAGGCGACTCTTCTTACATGCAGAAACAGGCACATAGACTTAGATAAAATGAGAAGACAAAGGAATTTCTCCCAAATGAAAGAAAAGGAGAAAGCTACAGTCAGATATAAGCAGAACAGATATAAGTAAACATGAGAGACAGTTTAAAGTAATGATCATAAGGATACTCACTGCAGTTGACCAAAGAGTGGAAGCATGAGTGAGACCCTTAACACAAAGATAAGGAATAACATAGCAGAGATAAAGTGCTCAATAAACAAAGAGAGAAACATGCTGGTTGGAATGAACAGTAAGATGGGGAAGCAAAGGAATGAATTAATGAACTAGAAGACAGAGTACTAGAAAATCATCAAGCTGAACAAAAGAGAGAAAAAAGAAATATACAAAATGAGAATAAACTTAGGTAACTCAGTGACTTCATCAATTGACATTCATATTATAGGAGTTCCAGAAGAGACAGAAAAGGGGGAAGAAAATTTATTTAAAGAAATAATAGCTGCAAACTTCCCTAATATGGGGAAGGAAATAGACATCCAGATACAGGAGGTACAGAGAACTCTCATCAAGTAGATTCATGCCAAGACTTGTAGTTAAATTGGCAAAATATAGTTATAAAGAAAAAAAATAGTAAAAGCAGCAAGATAAAAGAACACAGTAACTTACAAGGGAAAACCCATAAGGCCAGCAGGGTATTTTTCAGCAGAAACTTTCCAAACCAGAAGGGAGTGGCATGATATATTCAAAGTGCTGAATGGGAAAAATCTGCAGCCAAGAATAGTCTATCCAGCCAGGCTACCATTCAGAATAGAAAGAGAGATGAAGAGTTTCTCAGACAAACAAAAACTCAAAGATTTCATGACCATAGAACCAGCCTTCCAATAAATATTAAAGGGGACTGTTTGAGTGGAAAGGAAAGAATAAAAGTGATCATATAAAGGTAGGAAACAAAAACCAGTAACAATAAATATTTCTGTAAAAATCAGCTAAAGAACTCACAAAATAAGGGATATAAAATATAGTAACATATACCTAAAATGTGGGGAGGAGAAAACAATGAGTTCAAACTTAAATGACCATCAACTTAAAATAGACTTCTATTTGCAGATGATGTTATAGACAAAGCTAGTGGTAGCCATAGATCAAAAACCACTAGCAAACATAGAAAAAATAAAGAGAAAGAAACCCAAATATATCACTAAAGATAACCAGCAAACCAGGAAAGAAAGACGATAAAGAACCAGAGAAAATCTTCAGAAACAACCGTGAAACAATAAAATGACAATAAATACATATATATCAATAATTACTTTGAGTGGAAATGGACTAAACACTCTAATAAAAAGACTCATCTATATGCTGCCTATAAGAGACTCATTTTAGACCTAAAGACACCTGCAAATTGAAAGTAAGGGGAAGTAGAAACATCTATCTTGCAAATGGATGTCAAAAGAAAGCTGGAGTAGCAATACTTATATTGGACAAAATATGCTTTAAAACAAAGACTGTAACAAGAGACAAAAAGGACACTATATAATAATAAAGAGGACAATCAAACAAGAAGATATAACAATTGTAAATAGTTTTGTACCTGACATAGAGGCACCCACATATATAAAACAGTTAATAACAAACACAAAGGGGCTAGTTTATAATAACACAATAATAGTAGGGGACTTTAACACCCCCACTTATATCTATGGACAGATCATCTAAAGAAAAAAATCAACAAGGAAGCAATGGGTTTGAATGACACACTGAAACAGATGGATTTAACAGATATATTCAGAACCTTCCATCCTAAAACAACAGAATGCACATTCTTTTCAAGTGCACATGGAACATTCTCCAGAATAGATCACAATTACCCCACAAAACAAGTCCCCTCAATAAATTCAAGATTAAAGTCATACTATGCATCTTTTCTGACCGTAATGCTATGAAATTAGAAGTCAACTACAAGAAAAAATACGGAAAGACCACAAATACATGGAAATTAAATAACATGCTACTAAACAATGAAAGGATCAGCTAGGAAATAAAAGAAGAAATAAAAAACTACATAGAAACAAATAAAAATGAAAATACCATGGTCTAAAACCGTTGGGATACAGCCAAAGCAATCCTAAGAGGGGGAGTTTATAGCAATACAGGTCTACCTCAAGAAGCAAGAAAAATCTGAAACAACCAACCTAACCTTACACCTAAAGGAGCTAGAAAACAACAACAAACAAAATCTAAAACCAGCAGAAAGAAGGAAATAATAAAGATTAGAGCATAAATAAATGATTCAGAAACAAACAAACAAACAAATTAACAGCAAAACACTCCATAACAGAATAGATCAATAAAACTAGGAGCCATTTCTTTGAAAACATCAATAATATTGCTAAGCCCCTAGCCGGACTTACCCAGAGAAAAAGAGAAAGGACTCGAATAAATAAAATCACAAATTAGAGAGGAGAAATAACAACCAACACCGTATAAATACAAACAATTATAAGAAAATATGAAAAACTTTATACCAACTAACTGGACAACCTAGAAAAAAATGGATAAATTCCTAGAAACATATAAACTACCAAAAATGAAATAGAAACATAAAATTTGAATAGACCAATAACCAGCAAAGAAATTGAATCAGTAATAAAAAATATCTCCCAACACACAAAAGTCCAGGGCCAGATGGCTTAACAGGTGAATTCTATCAAATATTTAACAACTTAATACCCATTTTTCTCAAACTATTCCAAAAAAGAAAACAAAGGAAAACTTCTAAATTCATTCTGTGAGGCCAGTATTACCCTGATACCAAAACCAGATAAAGATACCACTAAAAAAGAGAATTACAGGCCAGTATCTCTGATGAAGATAGATGCAAAAATCCTCAACAAACTACTAAGCAAACTGAATTCAACAATATATTTAAAAAACTCATTCACCACCATCAAGTGGGATTTGTTCCAGGATTGCAAGGTGGTTCAATATTTACAAATCAATCAATGTGATACATCCATCAATAAGAGAAAGGATAAGAATCATATGATTATTCAATAGAGGCAGGAAAAGCATTTGACAAAGTACAGCATTCATTCATGACAAAAACACTCAACAAAGTAGGAAAAGAGGGAATATATCTCAACAAAATAAAGGCCATATATGAAAAAACCATAGCAAACATCATACTCAATGGGGAAAAACTGAGAGCTTTCCCCCTAAGATCAGAAGCAAGGCAAGGATGTCCATTCTGACCATCTTTATTCGACATAGTCCTGGAAGTCGAAACCACAGAAATCAGACAACAAAAAGAAATAAAAGGAATCCAAATCAGTAAGAAAGAAGTAAAACTTTCACTATTTGCAGATGATATGACACTATATATAGAAAACCCATTAGACTCCACCAAAAACTGCTTGAACTGATAAATTCAGGAAAGTCTCAGGATACAAATCAATGTACAGAAATCTGTTGCATTCTTTGTGCTAATAATGAAGCATAAGCAAAACGAATTAAGGAATCAATTCCATTTACAACTGCACCAAAAGTAATAAGATACCTAGGAATAAACTTAACTGAAGAGATAAAAGATCTGTACTCTGAAAACTATAAATTTTTTTTAACATTTATTTATTTTCGGGAGACATAGAGACAGAGCATGAGCAGAGGAAGGGCAAAGAGAGAGAGGGAGACACAGAATCCGAAGCAGGCTCCAGGCTCTGAGCTGTCAGCACAGAGCCCGATGCGGGGCTCGAACTCACAGACCGTGAGATCATGACCTGAGCCGAAGTCGGCCGTTCAACTGACTGAGCCACCCAGGCGCCCCTGTACTCTGAAAACTATAAAACACTGATGAAAGAAACTGAAGATGACACAGACATGGAAAGATATCCCATGCTCACAGATCAGTAGAACAAATATCGTTCAAATGTCTATATTACCCAAAGGAATCTATGCATTTAATGCAATCCTTATCAAAATACCAACAGCGTTGTTTCACACAACTATAACAAATGATTCTAAAATTTGTAAGAAACCACAAAAGACCCCGAATAGGCAAAGCAATCTTGAAAAAGAAAAGAAAAGCTGAGGCATCACAATTCCAGAATTTAAGTTATATTACAAAGCTGCAGTCATCAAAACACTATGGTACTAGCAAAGAAATAGACACATAGAACAGGAGAGAAAACCTAGAAATGAGCCCATAACTACATGGTCAATTAATCATTGACAAAGCAGGGAAGAATATCCAGTGTGAAAAAGATAATCTCTTCAAGAAGTGGTGTTGGGAAAAACTGTTCAGGAACATAAAAAAGAAAGAAACTGGACCACTTTCTTATGCCATTCACAAAAATAAATTCAAAAATGGATTTGAAGAAGCAGTAGCTTCTTTGGCATCGGCCACGGAAACATTTTTCTAGATATGTCTCCTAAGGCAAGGGAAGCAAAAATAAACTACTGGGACTTCATCAAAATAAAGAGCTTCTGAACAGAGAAGGAAACAAGGAGCAAAACTAAAAGGCAGCCTATGGAATGGAAGAAGATATTTGCAAATGACATATCTGATAAAGGGTTAGTGTCCAAAATATATAAAGAACCTACAAAATTCAACACCCCAAAATACAAATAATCCAATTAAAAATGGGCAGGAGACGTGAATAGACATTTCTCCAAAGCAGATACACAGATGGCCAACAGATACATGAAAAGATGTGCATCATCACATAGCATCAGGCAAATGCGAATCAAAACCACACACCTGTCAACTCTGAAGTGGCTAAAATCAACAACACAAGAAACAACAGGTGTTGGTGAGGAAGTAGATGAAGGGGAACCCTCTTACACCGTTGGTGGGAATGTAAACTGGGGAGAATGTAAAAGTCAAAATGCAAAGCATAAAAAGTTAAAAATAGATCTACCCTATGATCCAGAAACTACACTTGGGTATTTACCAAAAGAATATGAAACCACTAATTCCACGGGATACATGCACCCTTATTTATAGCAGCATGATTTACAATAGCCAAGATGTAGAGGCAGCCCAAGTGTCCATCTATTGATGAAAGGATAAAGAAGATGTGGTGTGGTGTGGAATATTATTCACCCATAGAAAAGAATGAAATCTTGCCATTTGCAATGACATGGATGGATCTAGAGAGTACAATGCCAAACGAAATAAGCCAGGCAGAGAAACACAAATATCATATGATTTCAGTCCTATGTGGAATTTAATAAACAAAGCAAATGAGTGGAGGGTAAAGAAAGAAAAAAAGAGAGAAAAGTCAAGAAATAGACTAATAGCTATAGAGAACATACTGATGGTTACCAGAAGGGGGAGGGGTGAGGAGATGGAGGAAATAGGTGATGGAGATTACGGAGCACACTTGTCCTGAGGAACAGCAGGTGATGTACGGAGGTGTTGAATCACTATGTTGGACACCTGAAACTAATGTAACACTGGGTATTAACTAACTGGAATTAAAATTAAAAAATTTAAAAAGCCAAGAAAGAAAAGAATAAGGCAAGAGAAGGAAGTAATAGGCATAAAAACTGAAGAAAAAAATAAAAGTATCATGTGTTAAGTGCCGAAGGGCTTGCAAATGTCTCAGTATTTGACTGAAAAATGTATTCATTCTTTCAAGTACTTTTTGAGCGATCGCTATGTGTTATGCCAGGGGGACACTAATGATTTTGCTGAGAACAACAGAGACAAGTCCCCTGCTGTCACAGGCTCTCAGTGCAGCAGTGGGGAAGCCAGCAATAGACCAGGCAGCAGTGACACAACCTAGATGGTATCACAGGGTGGTAACTGCTATGGAGAAAACACGTGTGGGAGGTTTGACAGAGTGCAACCGAGGGGGATACTAACTTGGGTGGGGTAACCAAAAGAGTCCTCTCCAAGGAGGTTACATTCCAGCTGAGACCTGAATAAGGGCTCAGTTCGGCAGAGATCCGTGGGTTTCAATCTGCTTGCTTTAGGCTAATGGAGCACCAAGGAAAGAGCCCCTGCAACAGGAGTGAGCTTGTCACCACTAAGCTGTAGAAAGATCCTGGTGTGTCCAGAGATGGTCAAGGAAGGCAAGAGAGCAAGCTGTCACCATTACGGAGGGGACCAGCATGAATCAAGTGAACTGTTGTATGGGGAGAGAAAAAGGATGCACTTCATAAGTTGACTTTTGAATGTCACTACTGTGTAGCTGGGCAAAGACCGGAAGCATTAAGAGCTAAAAAGACTGATTGGGTCTTAAGTGGTTGCTCCAATCCTAATGTTCCAACACCTGTAAGTTATCATCATCATGGAGTTGCATGATTGAATTGGGCAGTTCTTGGTGGGTACTCAATACTATGAGTGAATTCCACGGGAAAACAGTCAAAATGTTGGCACTGAATTGCCAATGACTCAGGTGCTTGAATGTGAGGAAACTGAACCTTCTTTGTAATACATTTCAAAAAAAAATTCGATGGAGAATGAAAAAGAATATCTTAGAGTAATGTATATAAATGGAGGCTATTTCAAGCCACCCACAAAGACATAAAGGAAAAAAGAACGAATATCCTATGACTGCATTGTACAGCTAGAGCTTACGAAATGTCCTAATACAAAATATAGGGGTACTGCATTCAACACACCATTTTTTTCCTCCTTTCTCAAAAGCCACTCGCCAACAACCTTTATCCTGCGAAAGACTGAAATTAGAGTCTAGCATTGTCTAGGTCCATAAACTGTGGTCAGACACTCCAAAATGCGCCATGACTTTTCAGCAAACGCTGACTTGAATTTCTCTATCGACCATGATGCATCAATTAATCTAGCAATTGCTTGGGCTTCATAATGACTCAATTACCAACGTACTTCTCCCTAGCCCATTTCCTTTTTGAAAATGACATCTCTCGCACAGTGAGGCTAAGCTCCCTTCTTCATTATATAGAACATGACCAATGAGTCATTCATCTTTCCCCAGAAGTAGGTTCTTGAGTGGTGCTATCTGTGTCGTGCTATTTCTCTACAAGACAGAAGGGATTTGGTTCCTGGAATTTCATTAAGTCCAAGTTATTTAACTGGCTTCTTCTAAATCCTGACTTGTGCCTGGTTGCTTATGCATGTTAACACAGAATTTCAGAATTACAAGCTGAGAAATGTTTCTGGAAGATATTTAAAGCCTTCTTAAGCAGGTTAGTGGGTCTAATTTGCTGTCTGAACCATCTGTTATCAAAATATATTTGACATTGGGCATGTGAGTGAGCTGGTGAAGGGGTCCCTGGGAGTTCCAAGCACAAATCCTGTTAACAGGTAATAAGATTATGAGCACAACCCATGTAGAACACGTGGTTTTATCAGCTGCAGGGAAACTCAGAGATGCCGAGTCATTAATGGGATTCAGCATCTGTGTCTTTCCTGGGTTTCTAAGTAGACAAAGTTCACTGCTACCCAAATTACCAACGGAATCAAAGCCACATCCACGTGTGGAATATTTATTTATTTATTCCACTTTGGAAAAAAGTGCTTTGTAACCATTTCCCTTTTTATACTGCAATTTCCTTCCACTTTCTGAAAAATGTAAGAAAATGAACCGAAATGTGAAGCCATGGTGGGTTTTGGAGTGCCCAAAGGGAAAATGCTCTGCCCACTTTTCCTCGATTTGACCTAAAACCATTTTTTTTATGGCATTTTAAAAGGGCAAAGTTTCCATTTGCTTCTTGATCTCTTTTCAGCACCCACGTGCCGCATCTGGGCTGAATTCTGTATGTCCCTTGAGCAGGTTCCACTGGTGGCCTATCCATAGTGCAGGTCTTATCCTTTCCTGCCTGCATCCCACACCCCATGTCTTTCTCTGAGGCCTTTTTTTTTAATCGTGTGTTTTAAGTGTTTCTCCCCAAGAAAGTAACTGGCTAGATAGTCACCCATTATTGGTTACCTTCCTTCCCTGTCGTATTTCTTCCCTTTCCTACTGGTATTTTCTGCACCTCTCAAATAAATCAAATTCCATTCAAATCTTTGCTTCCATGTTGCCTGTAATCTCCTCTAGGATTTTGACGGTTTCCTGTCTTACATTTTAGGTCTTGCTTCCACGTTGGCTTCTGGGGAAACAAATAAGACAGCCCCTCCACCCACTCCCCTGGTTTGATTCAACCACGCCACTGGAAAGTACCAACTGCCCATCATCTCCAAGTGGAAGCAACTGGATTAAGTAAAACCCCCTTGTGTTCCTAACTTTGGCTTAGCATCTGTGTCCTTTCTCCTTAGCCCCTTCCCAATATTACTGTTGCATGACACCTCTTTCTACTGAGTAGAGATATGAACTTAGATCCACACAAGGCAGCATGAACAACCTCCATCCACTGCTAGGCTTGCTTGTTTTAACTAAACATTGTCTTTAGAAAATCCTTTCCCCAATGACACCGGCTACATTCTTTGGGCTTCTCCTAAAGTCACTTGAGTATATGGTGTGTGTGTGTGTGTGTGTGTGTCTGTATGAATAGAATTCACAGCTCAGGTGATGGAAAATACAGAATTCTTTGTTGTTTAGATGGCTTGCTCTAACCAATGATCGCAGTGATGTTACAGTCCAACGACTCATAACAAAATTGTCCACATATCAGAAGAATGAGGCCAGGTGCATATTTAGTTGCAAATAAGGAGTCTGCAAATTGTGCCCACATTGGCCAAACCTTCCAGTGCCATTACTACAGGGAAGTGGCCGCTCCATTAAGATACCAGCTGAATGGTGTCCCCAGGGGAGAAGACTCAAGGAATCACTTGGAATGTTGTTGGAAGAGGGCTTTAGGAAAACGAAAAGACTTCAAAGAGATCAAGAAGCAAATGGAAACTTTGCCCTTTTAAAATGCCATGCACAGTCAATTATGCATTTGTGAGTCAATTATGCATTTGTAAGTCAATTACAAAAAGGAAAACAGATGAGTTTTAAGACTTCTTACACGCAATGCTGGAAAGGGCTTCAATTTAAGAGAACAATAATTTTAAAAAATGGTTTTAGGTCAAATGAGAAGGGAAGGCTTCCAAAATGCCTCTTGGGAATTAAAATAAAAATGAGTAAACTAATTTTATTTGCAGCTTAAATAAAACTCCCCTGAACTGCTTAATGGGCACCTACCTCCTTTAGGTACATTCTAGAGAAAACCCAATTTGCAATTATAGGCTAAGGAGATTAATGAATCACTACATTTTATTTGTATTAGAACCGGTGATTAGAAGAAATTTTTTTTCTGAGTTACAGTCGCAGTCAGCTAGCTAGAAAAAGTGGGCAGAGCTTTTTCATTAACCTAGTTTCATTTCCTTATGTGGCCTATACAATTCCTTAAGTTCTGGGGACAAAATTAGTTATCTTTATATAAGAAGGGTGCTTAGCACGGTGCCTGGCATATGATAGGAAACTAACAAACATGTATAAAATAAATAAACTCATATTTTAAACAAGTGGGAAGAGGAAGGGTAGAGATGGAAGCAACAACTATGTTCTTTTTGCCTTGGAACCTCCAAGGGCACAAACACCATTTGCTGAACAAATCCACGTGTTGCCCAGGTTCCAGGAAGACATGACCTTTGTCTACTTTATTCACTGTGATATTTCTGCTCCTAGAGGGCAGCCTAGCACATAGTAGGTGCTCAAAATTATCTGTTGAATAAAGATGGCAGAAGGAATAAGGAATCTTTCGAAGGTCAAGACCAGTTTTAGAAAATTCAGCTTCTACCAGGAGTTTGATGCATGTGTTTTATCACGTTGCTTTTTCATAAGGCAATTACCGTTACCTAAGAGTCACCAAATGGTTTTAACTGTAATAGCTTATCAATAATGTGCTTGACACTTCATATACATTATCTCTTTTCAACTTTACAAAAGTCCATTGAGGCAGATTCTGTTATCTTCGTTTTACAGATAAGAAAGTTAAGGTCTAGGAGAATGATGCGGTAAAGCATCCTCAACTAGGAGAAGCAAAGCCGGAGTTCTGAACTAACTTGGGCCCCTCCAGAGCTGAGTTCTGAGACAAGAACTTAGGAGCAGGTGGTTTCCGTGGGGGGCGGATTCAGGAAGTATGAGTGAGGGAGCAGAAGAAGGAGAAAAGTCTGTATAGGTGTGTTCCTGATCTGGTTACCACTGTGGGAAACGGACTCAGTCCTACCAGGGCACCGCTGAGGAAGCAGGCAGCGTGCCTGCTTTATTATTAGTAAAGAACAATCAAGTTCGTATTCAGAGTATGACCCTTAGGCAAAAAAAAAAAAAAAAAAAAAATGAGGATTTGCTGGAGTATGAGTTTCCTGTGGCTGCTGTAACAAATGGCCACAAACTCAGTGGCTTAAAACCACATACAGTTATTCTTTTGTAAAAGAGTTCTGGAGGATAGAAGTCTCATGACTGCATTCTTTTCTGGAGACTTCTTGCCTTTCCCAGCTTCTGGAGGCTACCTTCTTTCCTTGGCACTTGGCTCTTCCTCCACTTTTGATGCCATCATGACAGCACTGTCCCTCCTCTCAAACTTGTGACCCTTGTGATTACAGTGGGGCCACCAGGATAATCTCTCGGAGTAAAAATCCCAAACTGAATCCCTTCTCCAAAATCCCTTCTGCCATTGAAGATACCATAATCACAGGTGTCGGATGGGTTGTGTACATTTGTACGGAGTCAGGGAGGTCAGGGAGGGGCACTATTCAGCCTGCACACCTAGAATATCCACATCTTTTGTTTTCTGAATGAATACACATGGATGGTTGACACAGGTTGTTTCAGGAGAGAGGGATAGGAACATAGAAAAGGGAGAGTTTTCCTTTCCATACTGTGATGTCACTCCCTGCCCACCCCCTATTTAATGGTACCATCTGCATCTATTACTTTTCTCTTGCTAAAAGAAAAATGTTAACTTGCTTTTCCGGATCCTGACATTATGGGCTACTTTGTTCTCTGCTTTAGACATTTTTGTGTTATAAAAACAACAACCTAACCAATGTTTTAAAAAATTATGGTTCATCCATAAAATGAACGACCACACAGCCATTAAAAAGCATGAGGAAGACTCGTGAACGGTGCCCATGAGGAAATGTTGGTGAGAAAGCAGGCTGCAGAACCGAATGGAGAGAGGGCTTCCGTCACCGGAAAAACACTGCAAAAGCACTGCAGGAAGGATTTACGTGTTTGCTTCTAAACAAAGATTTCTGGGAAGACACACAATACGCCAAGTGGGGAGGGGTCCTGGAGTATCTGGGCACAGAAATGTTCACTATATCCTCCTAGGGAATACTTGAAGTGTATGTGTATACAATATTATATATATGTATACAACAAAGTCCCGAGACTCTCAATGGTAAGAAAACTGAGACAAGGCTACAATGACATGGATATAAGACCACTCAAGGAATAAATGAATGGACCAATGGGTTAAGGTTTTGGGGGAAGTGAGAAATAAGGTCGGGCAGGTAGGACAGGCCAGGAGTGAAAGCCACAATAAAAGTTTGGAAGTCTGCACGGGGAAGAGTGGAAGGGTGAGTTGGTACCATCAGTGGATACCTGTTGGCTTTCAGTAGCAGAACCAAGGATGCAAACACTTTGCAAAGCTGAAAGCCAACCCTTCAACAAAGAATTATCTGGTTTTGTACTTGACTCCCAGGGTCCCATCCAGGGTTCATGTAGGTGGAGAACTTCTTTACGATTCCCTGAGTGAAGAACCGAACTCTCCATATAAATAAGGTAACTGGTGTGTGTGATTTTAATCAGCTCTGAACTTAATAGTTCTGTTCTCATGCGTGTCTGAACCTTCTCAGTTTCTCCCCCAGAGGATGTCTGGTGGAACGGTTTCTGAGTCATTTTACTTCCCTTAAATTCAAGCTTCTTTGTTGTAAACAGGTGCAAACATTTGACTACAAAATCTTTCCATGTAGTCGTACCTGAACATTTACATTTTAAAAAATATTTTACTGAAAACAACTTTTTATTTCTCCTTTATATTAGAGCCATGGCATAATAATGAGAATTGTTTTCAAATTATGTAGGCAGTAATTTTATCTATGGATTTCATTTCTGGAAGAGAAAGAGACCTCGTGATGCTCTTCACTGAGGGATTCGACGTCAGATGCCTTTGGGGGCCAGGCGGGCCTATGGGGGGTGGGCTGTAAACTATATTGCTGATGGTGGATGGCCTCCCCATCCAAATAAATCCAAATTTATATCTGTTGAAAGACTGCTGGGCACACCAAACATGACAACTGTCTTCTCCTAGCCCAAGGACTCACATGGTGGGACTTCCATTCTAGAAAATGGTGAGTCACTAATAACCAGGCAGTGACCAGCACAATTCCTCCTTTGTTAATCCGCCTGAAAGAAACAGTTTTTCTCCAAAGCACTGACCTCATATAGCACACCTCGGCTTTTCATTCTCGTAAGACATATTATTTCATTATAACAAAATGGGGCTAAACTGTACTGTTAGCAATTGCATTTATGTGGTTGCTAGGTAACCAATTTGCCCCTTGGGTTTTAGAAGCAGCTGAGGGTGCTAAATATCACATTATGAATCAGGTTAGCAAAGGGGGCTCAGACATGCTTTAAGAAGCGGTGTCCTCCAGAAGGGCAGATTGCAACCGGTTATGGATGACATTAATAAATGGGGATCTAAATGACATTTAAAAATTTGGGTACATAAACAAGAAGGGACTATTGTATATGAGTTTAAAGGGAATGAGGTAGGGACGCCTGGGTGGCTCAGTCGGTTAAGCGTCTGACTTCGACTCAGGTCATGATCTCACGGTTCGTGAGTTTGAGCCTGTGTCAGGCTCTGTGCTGACAGCCGGGAGCCTGTTTCGGATTCTGTGTCTCCCTCTCTCTCTGCCCCTCCCCAGCTTGCACTCTGTCTGTCTGTCTCTCTTTCTCTCTCAAAAATAAACACTAAAAAAAATTAAAGAGAATGCAGTAGAAAACAGGATAGTGTCTCACTACTTACATTTAAGTTAAAGGAGAGGAAGACCGAAATTGCTTACTAATGATGATCTTGACAGACGTAACTTTGACTTCCGGCTAGCTT
The DNA here is from genome assembly GCA_030068075.1 of Paguma larvata. Lineage (NCBI taxonomy): Eukaryota > Metazoa > Chordata > Mammalia > Carnivora > Viverridae > Paguma > Paguma larvata. The sequence goes on along the minus strand of CM057841.1, from coordinate 55,858,997 downwards.
CCTATGGGTCAGGCACAGTGCTGGGGCTTGACCTGCAGCCTATCATATAAATGGTGCTGATGAGTAAGGCACATACTATTGCTATTCTGTACATGAGAAAAATGAGGTGCAGGAGCCAACCTGAGTTCACCACATACAAATCACACCCAACTGGCTGTCCTTTCTGGAAAGAGTTACTGGCTTAGGTGGATCCTAATGTCAGCAAAAGGAACCGGTCTGCACTATTACTGCATAGTGATACGAGCGATTGGGGTAATGAGCTGGTGGCTTTCAGGCAGGCTGGATAAACACGTCTCCATGGTACAAAGACACCACACCAGGGGAACGCTCTTGAGGGTGGATCGCAGTTCTCTGCCCTGTTCTAGAACTCGAGTCTTAGCAACTGGCACAAAGCTGAGAGAGTAAGTGGAGCATACGGTTATAGGGGGCGCTCTGGGATCCAGATCCTTCAGTTAGGTGAAAAATAATGACAATGGTAGGTTCCTTTACAACTGGAATCAAGGTTCAAAGTAATCTTCTAGATGGCAGAAAACAAAAAAACAAAAAAACCAAAAAATTGATCTCTAACACCTGTGTATACAGGTGAGGAAAAAAAAAATACGAGAAGAGAAAATCGACAGCGATATTTGCTTCCAGGGGTCTCTTTCCTTTTTCCTACGTCATTCCTTCGGTGGCCACCTGGAGTTCCAGGTCTTCTTGTCAGGACCACAAGCTCTGGAGTCAGACTGGGTCCAATTTCTAGCTCTGCTACTTGCTCACCATATGTAACTGGTAAAATTTCTGAACCTTTGTGTGCTTCTCCTTTTGTTTTCTTTTTAATTCCTCAACTGGGAATATTACCAGAATACACACTTCATGGGGTTGTTGTGAGGACTAAGCGGGGTCTTTTGGGTAAAGAATTTGGTGTTGCATGTGGGATAAACGGGTGTGCTCAGGAAACACTAGTGACCATTATCATTAGGCGTAGTGATGAGGTAGCATGAGGCAGGCTCAGGGCAAAGTACAAAGCTAGCCTCCCCGCCCCACCAGATGGGATATGTGCGATATTCCTCAGACGCTCCTGGCGGCCCAAGGACAAAAGAAAAGAAAGAAAACAAATGGTTAACTGCTAGAGATCACAGTCATACAGGTCAGGGAGCTCCATCAGTTTACAAATGTCTTGGTAAATTGTAACAGAAAGGCAGTCTTATCAATAGCCTGATCTCCAGTAGCCTGTAGACTCCAGTGTCTTGGAGCCCCAACATCGCCCCTGCAAAGTGACATGGGAAACAAAGGCAAGAAAGAAATGGCAGGTAAAATTAAATTTCCTTACAACCTGCAGCCCACTGACCAACACTCGAGGCAAATACAGAGTATAACACTTCTCCTGGAACTCCCTACCGCCTTAATGTTAATGCCTCACTAGAGGGAAACCATCTGAGCTTGACAACAGCAAGGGTTTCAGTAATCTCTGAGTCTTTGGAAACTCACAAAGTGAGTTATCCCTTTACACATGGATAATCTCTTTAAGAAACTTCATCTTGATTTTACGTCCGCGAGCCTCATAGTATTAAGGAGTCACTCTTCACAACCCCAGTGCAGCTCCTTCTGCCCATGGGTCCTATATCCGTGTTTTAATAAAATCACCTTTTTACACCAAGACGTTGTCAAGACTTCTTTCTTGGCCATCAGCTCCGAACCCCACCATCACCCCAAAACTTCATCAGTAGAGCAATACTAATAGACCGACTTACAAGACCGAAGTGTAAAATAATCTCTATAGGCTTGAGTGACTCTTAAGGGAAGGCTACAAGTTATTCAAGCAACAAGGGCAATTTGTGGCCAAATGGAAAGACGATAGATTTATACGACTCAGTTGGCACTTGATTCAATTCGCCACCTTACGTTTGCCTGTGTTTAAGCCTATGGTTTCGGGGACCTAGTAGAACAAACCTCAGTGTGGTCAGTGATCAAAGGATGGGTAACACTGGGGGTGGTTTGTACAGTTGAAAAGCAGTGGGGAAGACCCAGGTTGCCAAGCAGCCTGCGTTTAGGAGGCTCCATTCTTGTGTCCACTGTCCTCAGGACACCATTCCCAGAATTTACAGCATCACTGGGGCTCTGGAGGTGGGCCATGTGGGAACCCCCCCAGCCCACAGGCTACTGTTCTAGAGATGAGAAAGCAGACAAACCTCCTGCATCTGAGTGCCAGAAAACCAGACACTTGACCTCAACACCTGTGTTCTTTGTGAGAAAATTTACAAGAGAAGAACAAGGACAGGCCATGCAGACACTCCTGGGTCAGTTTCTTTAACTGTCCTTCTACTCCTGAAGCCAAGACCCCATTGTATGTTAACTAACTTGAATCTAAATAAATAAAAAAAAAAAGTCACCCCTTTCCTGGCCTTCAGGAGTCCCAGGACACTTACTGAGATTTCTCAGAGAGCTATTAAATCCTTTCCAAAGAAATCCTTCTGAACTCTCCAGTCCTGAGAATGTTCCTTTCTGATTTCTTACAGGATCATGAGGCCGGCTTTAGAAAGGACCAACTGAGAAACAGATGCACCAATTAGGCACCATGCAATTCCAGGAAAGTACTGTGTTGCATCATACTTTTTTTTTTTTTTTTTGCATTTGCTCATATGATGTCCTGTTTCGGTCTGCTAGGTGCCAGGCGCTGGGCTGGGTACCGGGTATGCAAACATGAGGACAAACTGACAGAGTCACAGGCACCCTGGAGCCCAGAGTCGAGTAGAAGAGACATGACGTCAGTGAATCTCATCCCAAGAAAGGCTTTAATCCAAACTGGAAGTAAGGCTGGGAGGTGAAGGGTTGTGTTCACATGGACACATAACAAGGGAATCCTCTTGGTGAGGGAACATGAGGCAAGCTGAGGGCAAATGGCAGGCTAAGAGCACCCCCCTCTCCAGGTAGGATATGTATGATATTCCTTGGACACTCCCGGCTACCCAAAAATAGGAAAGGAAAAAAAAAAATAGGAGTATCCACCAGTTGACAATGGCCTAAAGTCCAGGAACTCCCTAGATCTTAAAGTTAATGCTTTGTTAAAGGGGAAAACAACTTTAGCTTGACAATAGCTAGGCCTTCAATAAGTCTTTAGCCTGTGAAAATCTCTTCGGAAACTCCCTCTTGACTTTATCTCCCCTGACTCCATAAAATGGTCACACCCTCCGCCCACACTTGCGGGACAGTTCTTCCTGCCCACAGGTCCTGTAGCTGTGCTTTAATAAAATCACCTTTTTGCACCAAAGACATCTTCAAGAACTCTTTCTTGGCCATCCGCTCCGAACCCCACGAACCCCAACATCACCCCAAAACTTCATCGATCTCATCTGGACTGTTACTAGAAGGCACATCAGAAATGAAAAGGGTGAGCAAGTAGCAAGGGGCTGCGGGTGAGGTGAGCGGCCAGAAGGGACAGCATTTGATTAACTATGGTCTTTTCAACACATAATTGATAATCAGACCCTTGGTTGCAATGGATTATATAGAATGTTCCAGTCATTTACTGTTGCACAGCAAACCGCCCTACAGCTGAGAGGCTCAGAACAGTAATAATTATTCTATGATCAGCTAGGGTTTCTGTGGGTCAGGAATGCAGAAGGGACTCAGCTGGGCTGGGTGGTTCTGGGGTTCGGGCTTGCGTCTCCCTTGGTTGGGTCAGAGGATGGATATCGCTGGGATGCTGAGGTGGGGTCAGGCTGGCCTCACATCCCTCTTGCTCTTTTCATCTAGTCCCGGGGTCTTTTCATGAGGTCTGTGTGTGTAGGTTAGCTTGGGCTTCCTCATAGCACAGTGGCTTCAGGATGGTGGGACTCCAAGAGTAAGATTCCCAAGGGGAAAAGTCAAAGTTCATTTCTCATGACTGAGAGGTCACTTCTATGGCTTTCTACTGGGAACAAGTGAGTTCCTGGTCCCAGGGGATGGGACAAAATCCCCGTATCACAATGCAGACCATGTGAGGGGACAGATATTGTAGTCATCTTTGAAAAAGGCAACCTGATACATGGGAGAAGCCAAATTAACAGATGATGGACTGGAATTTTTCTTAAGAAACCACCTTCAGTACACAGACTTTCACGAATTCACTTGACTTTGTATTTATTCCCCCACCTCATCATTACAGAGATAACAGATTTCAAAATACTTGACAGTTTACAAAGTGTTCTTAATTGATCATTGTAATCTCGCTAATTATTAGGGCAAAATATTATTACCCACGCTGTTTAGACAAGAAAACAAAGACCCAACTATTCATAGCCCAAAAGGGAGCACGCTCAGGATCTGAATCGAGAATTCAGGGTGCTTTCTACAGAAACACACCATTGTCATGACGATGAAAAATCACAGTTTACAGTCTGATGCTCTTTGTACCATTTTTAGGACACAAAGCATTTGAACAGTCTATGGCTTTGAATGTTCGCTGCATCATTTATATGAGAATATGAAAAGCCATTGTCTTAAATAGCATCCATTATAGATTGAATATAAAGACTATTTCCATATTGCTTCCAACACTTTTTGTCCTGTGTTCTGCAAATAATTAAGGGTTAGCAACTTAAAAATTAATTTTAGTGGTAGAGCTCTGCATCTGGCTTAATGGATACCATAAATCAATCCCACGAGATAAAATCTATTTTAAGAACTCTTCATAAAAGGTGCTATTTCAAAGAGGCATTGTGTTATTTCTCTCTCTTCAGAGTAGCAGCCCAGCCCTCAGGGTCCAGCCTCCTGGCAGCCTCCACGATTAATTGTGCATGTGTTAGAAATATAAAAATTCAAATCCCCAAGTCTCATTCCGGTCGCGCTGGAATGGGCTGAGTGGTGGCTCCCCAAAGGATACGGCCAGGTCCTAATCCCTGGAACCTGCGAATGTGGCCTTATTTGCAAAAAGACTCTCTGCGGATGTCATCAGGTTACGGGTCTCAAGGGGACCTCATCCTGAATGATCTGGCTAGCTCCTAAATCCAGGGGCAAATGTCTTTACAAGAAAAAAGCAAAGGGAGATTTGAGACAGAGAAATCCACATGAAGGCGGGGGCAGAGAGAGAGGCAATGGAGATATAAGCCAAGGAATTGCTGGGGCCATGTGAGGCCGGAAGAGGCCGGGAAGGTTCTCCCTAGTGTTTGGAGGGAGCATGGCCCTTCCAACACCTTCATTTTGGACTTATGGTCTTCAGAACAGGGAGAAAAAGAAACTTCTATTGCTTGGCATGCTTGGGTGGCTCAGTCAGTTAAGCATCTGACTTTGGCTCAGGTCATGATCTCCTGGTTCATGGGTTCAAGCCCCATGTTGGGCTCTGTGCTGAGAGCTCGGAGCCTGGAGCCTGCTTCGGATTCTGTGTCTCCCTCTCTATCTCTGCCCGGCCCCTGCTCATGTTCTGTCTCTGTCTCTCTATCTCTCTCTCAAAAATAAACATTAAAAAAATTAAAAAAAAAAAAAAAAGAGAAAGTTCTATCGCTATAAGCCACCGGCTTTGTGGGATTTGTTCTGGCTGCCCTACCGAGTAGAATGCTGGGTAGCAGGTCCAGCCCTTGGTATTTTAACAAACCTTCCTGGTTCTTCTGACGTGTGCTCAAGGTGGAGAACCTCGGAGTTACTGAATTGCAGCTCTGTTTAGGTCTGGCTAAAGACATGGACATTTTCCCTACGGGACAGCAGAGGCCTTCCTTGGACCTACGGAGAGATCAGGTGTAGACCTTGAACATGAGGAGCAAGGCCTGAGCCTCAGCAGGCGAGTGAATTTCAGGTCAGTTCCCTAATGTATTTTCTCTTGAGCATCTTCCTCATTTACAACAAATGTGTTTTGGGCTCCGAATGAGGACAGGGCAGCATGTCAGATACTGCAGTTATAAGTGAGTAGAAGACTCGATTCTTACCCTGGAGAGTTCTGCTGACTCACTGGAGAAACAGGACAAGTAGATACAAAGATAAACAATTTCATCTCTAGCTTCACGTGGGCATAATGTCTCGAAAATATTTCTCAAAATGTATCAAATAAGCAACTCTTCAAGCTACAAGTGTATCTCTCACTGAATTCCTCCTGAGCACAGGGTGGTATTAAATCAACACCGGCAAGCTCTCATTCCTGAAATACAAGATGCTGTTTCCCAATGAATAATGCATCCTCCTCTCCCAGGCTTGTGCTCTTTACAGATTAGTTTGCATATCAAGAACAACTAGACTTCCTAAAAGTCACATCAGAGCAGAAGAATGTTCACTTGTGGATACACTTTCCCAGTGTTTTTTTTTCAAATTAGAACATTGGAGGGTACCTTGAGAGAAAATGAAATAAATCACAGGCTGAGCAAGAACGTACGTCGGCTGATGAGAAATGCCCCCTGCTTTTGACCGAGTTGATGTTTCTAGACTGGTTTGAATTCAGCATAAGGAAGGTGGGGCTGTCTCTCACCAGCTGTGTCTCTATTTAATCAAAGTGACAAATGTACCAGCGTGACCTTCAAAGTCCTTTGGGGACACACCACCTACTGGGAGTGGTATGCCAGCCCCCGGGAAGAAGGAGGGTTTGCCCATGACCGCACCCAGGGACGAGATCTGGAGACCACGGACGAAGGTGTGGGCCTGAGGCTACAGGCTTCAGGCCCGAGGCTGCTTGGATCCCAAACCCTACAACGTCACTCAGCAGCTGTGTGACCCTGGGCAAGTGACTAGCTCATAGAAGCTTCAGTTTCCTCCCCTATAAAGTGGGTCAAATAACAGCAGTTACCTTTATTTATTTATTTTTTTAACATTTTTATTTTATTTTTGAGAGACATAGAGACAGAGCGTGAGCAAGGGAAGGGCAGAGACAGAGAGGGAGACACAGAATCCGAAGCAGGTTTCAGGCTCCGAGCCATCAGCACAGAGCCCGACGCGGGGCTTGAACTCACAGACCATGAGATCATGACCTGAGCTAAAGTCTGCCGCTTAACCAACTGAGCCACCCAGGCGTCCCAACAGTTACCACCTTTAAAAGGTCATTGTGAGGATTAAAAAGCTAAAACATAGAAAGTGTTAATAACCAAGCCTGGCAATGTATGTTTGTTGTTTTTTCTCCCTTTCCTTTTCATCCTCCTCCTTGCCATCATTCCTGACGTCACCCCATGCCCTTGCAGTCCCAGGGTTGAAATCTGATTCTCCCTCTTCCATTGCTGTGTGACCGTAGAGCAGCCGTGAGCCTCGGGAGGCACCTGTACAGCTAGCGTGCCTCTTCTTTTGCTGGGAGGTGAGGATTAGACAGGACTCAGGTAAAGCTCCCAGGACAGGGCTTAACCTTCATAGAATTAAATAAAAGGTGCCTCCATAATGGAAAATAAGGGGCGCCTGGGGGGCTCGGTGGGTTAAGCGTCTGACCTGAGCTCAGGCCATGATCTCACGGTTTGTAAGTTCAAGCGCCGTGTCAGGATCTGTGGTGACCGCTCAGAGCCTGGAGCCTGTTTTGGATGCTGTGTCTCCCTCTCTCTGTGAGCCTAACCCTTTTGCACTCTGACTCTCTTTCTCTCAAAAATAAACAACAACAACAAAAATAAAATAAAATAAACTCACTGCCACGCAAACCAGGGGAGAAGGGTTTTAAAGGTTGGGGGCGGTCAGCAAACAATATCCTTCCATGTCTCTTGGAAATGACAGGAGGGACTTAGCTAATATCTGGCAAATGAAGACATGACTTCCTTTATTTACGTGATTAGTCATCACTGAACGTCACCCTGCGGGCACTGTGCTAAGTGTTTTATCCTTCTGTCAACAATCCTATGAGGTAGGGAACAATCACTCCCATTTTACAGATCAGAAAACGTGATTAAAATGGTGGGAAAAATCCACCCTTATAAAGGACCAGTGCATTTATAATTAATGCTTTATCAATTATTGGTCTTCCATGCGGAGACTACTTAGAATTCAGGTTCTGGCTGTCGGCTTTTAACCACTACCCAATACCTACCCCACGGCCGGCCACGCTTGCGGCCGGCTATCACGACTGACCTACGGCTCGTCTCCGCCGTCTTTGGATTATTGGGCAGGAGGAGAATTCTGAGGACCTTGCCCCACCCTTCAGCATGGGAGAGCTGGGCAGAGAGTCTTCTAGAAGGACAGACAGTCACACCTCACACCCAAGCCTCCAGTGGATCGAGCCTCGAAGAGTTTTTGCTGCCACAGGAGAAGCCACCTCCTTCCAACTGTCCCCGCTCTCTCTGAAGGAGGGATGGCGGCCACTGGCAACTGGGCCTCCGCGGAGAACTCAGGTCTCCAGCCGCTCGCCGGGAGTCACAAACACGAGACCTCCCCTGACTTTCCTCTTTCTCTCCCACGGCTCAGGCACTTCACAAGCCAACCTGTCAGTTCTCCCTTCCGAATATCTGCAGCATCTGACCCCCGCTCCTCGCCCCCACGTCCCCAGCCCGGCTCAGGTCAGTGGGACAGCAAGACGACTCTTGCTTCGTTCTCCCGGACTCGAGCATCTCTTCCAGACACCAGCCAGGGAGGTCCCGCAGAATGAAAGTCGATCGAGTCGCTCTTCTGCTCCAGGTCCTCAGTGGCTCACCTCTCCACGCGAGTGAAAGCTGGGCTCCACACTCTGCGTGCCACGACGCAGGTGCTCTGCTCCCTCTGCGTCTTCCACGCTCACCTCCTGATTCTCTCCCCGCCATCAACTACCATCCACATTGCCTCAGAGACCCTGCAACACGCCAGGCGTGCCCTGCCCCAGGACCTGTGCACATGCTCTTTCCTGTCTGGAAGGCTTTTTCCTCCAGTTAATTTCTCAGACAAGCCTTCCTTGCCTGCTCTGCTGAAAACTGCGCCCTTTCCACCCTGACCCCAGTACTGCCCACCCCTCTTCATGGCCTAAAATATTCCACACATTTTTTTCCTCACTTCGTTTATTGTTTGTGTCCCTCCACTAGGGGGAGACATCTACCCCGTGAGGTCAGAAGTCTGGCATCCAGCGTCTGGTGGATGAAGGAAGGCGTGAGCTGAGCCTGGTTCCCTGATTTCAGTAGAGATACGACACACTCGTACATGCTTGTGTCCCCACCACACAAAACTCTGGGCTAGGGAGTAGGGGCTCCGCGGTCGCCCTGGTTCCTAGCAGTTCCGATGCTCCAGTAAACGTGAACTTTATTTCCGAGTCACTGGGCTCTGGCAGCAGACTGCAACCGAAATTCTGGGCTGGTCTCTCACGCCTTCGCCAGAAATGGGATTGCTTCGGCTCCCTCCTGACCAGTCATCCATCATCGTCAACAAGCGTGTGTACTCACGAAGGTTCCCAGAGCCCCTCCCAAAGGCACGAACAATTTCCCCCGGGAACACTTCCTTTCTCAGATCACCACAGCCGGGGCAGAGCCAAATGCCCCCGCTCACCCACAAGTGAGCGGTGGTCCCATGGGCACCTGTTAGCACGGGGCCAGTTCCCCAGCTTGTGACATGGTCTCGGGAAATGTCACTGGGTGTATCCCTGGGGACAGGCTCTGGGGACACCTGTGACACTTTGATTTTGCATGAAATGGTGTCCTAAAGAGGGTCTCAGAGGTGTTTTCGTCTCTCCGGGCCCCCGGGCAGAGGGTGGGGAGGTGGCTTGGAGGCAGCACAGGCCATCGTGGCCTGAGTGGGTTTGCACTCGTACACCCAGCCCCACTCGCAGATACTGTTGTGCGGTTTGAATCAGGAATGAAGTCTTCGGAAAGTTAGGAAGGGGGGGCCCAAGTGCAAGCATCAGCCTGCTAAGATCTAGGCCACTGCTCTGTCTGGTATCAGCTCTAGAGGAATTCACCGGCACCTGCTTGGTAGCAGGTGGGGAGAGCCGACTCACCTGGTTGGTGGCTTCAGTTACCAGGGGCCAGGGGCCGTCTCCATCAGAGGTTGGGTGAGACCCGGGGAACAAGGAGCCTCACCTGTCTTCTGAGAAGCCCAGCAGGCAGCGTGCTGAGCCCCAAGGCTCAGTGACTGGCAGGAGGGTGTGCGTGAACCAGCCTGTCTCTGCAGGTGTCTCAAGGGCATGCTTCTTCCCTGGCTTTGTTGCCTTAAGGGCAGGAGACTGGATATTGGGCCGGCTTGGCCAGCATGCTCCCTGGAAAGAGCTGACCAGCTGGAGAGGGGGCCCTCCGGGTTAAGCTCGCTGAAGGCCTGCGCTGAAGAGAGCGCCGGCCATGCCCTCACTCCTGACTGTGTAATCTTTGCTGACCCCACAAGGGCTGTGAGACCAGCCCTCCCCGGGCTGGGACCCATCCCTGCTTTGCTCGATTTTGGTACTGTAATGGACTGAATGTTTGTGTCCTCCTCAAAATTCATAGGTTGAAGCCCTAACCCGCACTGTGATAGCATTTGGAAGCTGGGCCTTTGGGAGGTGAGTAGGTTTAAAGGGAGGCAGCAGGGCGGCGCCCCCACAATGGGACTAGCGTCCTCATGAGTATAGACCCTACAGCTCTCTCTCCCTCCTCTGAGCACATGAGGACACGGGGAGGAAGCGCCCTTCTACAAGCCAGAGAGGGCTCTCCCCAGACTCCGAACATGCCAGCACCTTAATCTTGGACTCTGAGCCTTCAGAACTGTGGGGAATAACTCTGGAGCCCCCCAGCCTATGGTGTTCTGTTACAGCAGATGTTCTGGGGGAGGCTAAGACAGGTGCCGGGCAGTCATGAGATGAGGAAGAATTAATGCTGGCAGCACATGGAGAGGGAAGGTTTACCAGGAGTGCAGATGCCCTCAGACCGTGGACCCTGGAAGGAGCCGCACAGCTGGCCGCCATCGAGTTCACTTGGAAGGGTGAACCTGTGCTGGGAGCTCCTGGAGACGGAAACCACATGGAGATGGGCCCAACCGTCCATGAAGGAGTGGCTGCAAAGAGGCTCATCTCATACGGGCACCGACACATCTCCCTAGAGACGACCTCCAAGGACACGCCCTGAGGGGCTGACGGCGGTAACCACTCGGCTGCATGACCACGGTGATTTCATGTTATAGGTTTGTGTATCTGACTCTCCTAAATTTCTATCCTGCATGTGAAATATTTTTATAATATTTTTCTTTAATTAAAAAAACAAGGGCCCCTGGGTGGCTCCGTTGGTTAAGCGTCCAACTTCAGCTCAGGTCATGATCCCACAGTTCATGAGTTTGAGCCCTGCGTCGGGCTGTGTGCTGACAGCTCAGAGCCTGGCGCCTGCTTCGGATTCTCTGTCTCCTTCTCTCTCTCCGCCCTTCCCCTGTTCACGCTCTGTCTCTCAAAAATAAATAAACAAAACCAAGTAAATAAAAAGCAATCTGGGTGATTCTGACGCGTGCCCAAGTTTAAGAATCAGCTCGCCGAGCACGGTTTCCTTACCATCCCAGAACAGGAGCATCAGTGCAGACAGCGTGACTGCTTCAATCGCAGCTCCCAATCACACTTGAACTCTGGGCGAATTAAGTATCTTTGTGGACATCCTCGTGGGAAAGCTCACCATATTTGTCACGGAAGGGAGACACAAGATGAGCAGCACCCTGGCCTGACCACACACGCTACCTCCCCTCGGGGACCCGCGGGGTTTGGGGCCGCCTGATTCTGCACCTGACAGTGTGGCGCCTGGCCCTGCGGCAGAGGAGGAGGCCACTCTGACCTGTGTCTCTGAGCCCAGAGACTTCGGAAGGTGTGTGTTCCAAGCTCTGCGGGGGGACTTAGGCGGTGGTGAGCATTGGTTTTTGTTTTTCGTTTTTTCGTTTTAGTCTCTCAGCTTCAGACCCAGCATCTGAAGATTTTCTGGAGTGTTCCAGGTATTTGCTGTTCCTGCTCATCACGCAGGGCCTATTAGCGGGAGCCGGAACTCAGAGACGGCGAATTTTGCTGGGAAAATTACAAGCAGAGGTAAGGCCTTAAAATGTGTCCCAGCTGCAAGCCTTAGATAGAGGCCCCTTCCAGCAAAGCTGACTTTCTTACCACACACGAAGGATAAGCAAACAGCCACGCTTGGACCCTCTCAGTGAAGCGTCAGAGCGACTCCAGACTTTGACGCCATCAGACCCCCATCGATGCCTGTGGCCGATTTCAACATGGCGGGGGACGGCTCCCCACAACATCAAACATACGTCAGGTAAAGGACAGATAACATGCC